>OX637582.1:19215230-20536190 GCA_951800085.1 Comarum palustre
CAGTCGGATAGGCTTGACATCTTGCGCAATCCAATGCTCTTCACATGTTTCTCGAAAGTAGACTTAGGCAGAGACTTTGTGAACAGGTCCGCAACGTTAGCCTCTGAACTCACTTGATTTACTTGAATGTTAAGGAGCGCTTGTTGTTGCTGGTTGTAGAAAAACTTCGGAGAGATGTGCTTTGTGTTGTCACCTTTGATGTAACCCAGCTTCATCTGCTCAATGCAGGCTGCATTGTCCTCATAAATGCATGTAGGTTTCTCGGTGGTATGGCTCAATCCGCAGGTTCCTCTGACATGTCTGATGACAGACCTTAACCATACACATTCACGCACGGCCTCATGAAGGGCTATGATCTCTGCATGATTTGAAGACGTCGCCACTAGAGTTTGTTTGGTAGACCTCCATGATATCGCTGTATTCCCAATGGTGAACACATAACAAGTTTGTGACATTCCTTTGTGCGGATCTGACAAGTATCTTGCATCCGCGAAACCAACCAACACATTGTTTGGTGTCTCGACATAGGAAGTCTTGGCGGAGCCGTGAGCATAGGAAAAGGGATGCTTGGCTGCAGCGCCTACGGTGGTGGCGGATATACCTCGGTCCCGGGGCCGAGAGGTGCCGAGACTCTCAGGGATGGCAGGCACGGCTGCGGCCCGTCTTGAGTCACAATAGGGAAAGAACAAACCCATGTCAATTGTCCCTCTAAGGTACCGGAAGATGGTCTTGATACCTGTCCAATGACGTTGCGTTGGTGCAGAACTATATCTTGTTAACAAGTTCACAGAGAAAGCAATGTCTGGTCGAGTGCACTGAGCCAAGTACAATAACGCACCTATTGCACTGAGGTAAGGGACCTCTACTCCAAGTACTTCCTCCTCATCCTCCTTAGGACGGAATGGATCCTTGTGAACATCCAAACTTCGACCGACCATGGGGGTACTCACCGGATGCAACTTATCCATATCAAAATGCCTCAGCATCTTTTGGACATATGCAGATTGGTGAATCAATATCCTGCTGGCTCGATGCTCTAGCTCAAGGCCTAGGCAGAACCGCGTCTTCCCCAAGTCTTTCATCTCAAACTAAGATCTCAAGTGAGCCGCGGTTTCTCTTATCTCATCAAGAGTACCGATCAAGTTCATGTCATCAACATAAACGGCTACAACTGCAAATCCGGAACTCGTTCTCTTTATGAACACGCAAGGGCATAAGTCATCGTTCTTGTAACCCTTCCTAATCAAGTAGTCACTTAGACGGGTATACCACATCCGTCCGGATTGCTTCAATCCATAAAGTGAGCATTGCAGCCTTATAGCATACGCACTCCGTTGTCTAGAGTCACTTGACTTAGGCACTGAAAAACCATCAGGTAATTTCATGTATATCTCTGAATCTATGTCCCCATATAGATACGCAGTAACCACATCTATGAGCTGCATGTCAAGTTTTTCGGACACTACCAAACTGACTAAGTAGCGGAAAGTTATGATGTCCATTACGGGAGAATATGTCTCCTCGTAGTCTATTCCAGGGTGTTGTGAGAAACCTTGTGCCACAAGGCGAGCCTTATATTGAAGGACCTCGTTCTTCTCATTACGTTTTCTAACAAAGACCCATTTATGTCCCACAGGCTTTACACTTGGCGGGGTAAGCACAACCGGCCCAAATACCTGTCTCTTTGTTAGGGAATCCAATTCCGCCTGGATAGCTTCTTTCCATTTAGGCCAATCTGCTCTACGTTCACATTCACTGACGGAGCGTGGTTCGATGTCATCGTGGTCATTGATCTCTTGAGCCACGACATATGCAAACACATCATCGACATGCATGGATGATCGATCCAGCAACTCAAAAGTGTTCCCATAACACATTGAGATTTCCATGTTCTCCGACACCGACGCGTATCCCGAAGCGTCCCCCAGCAATACCGACATCGATTCAAGGACATAAGTATAGTCAGAGACATTCTCATGAGAAGGATTCTCAGTGTCGATGTGTAAAGGATCGGACTGTGCCATTGGTGTCCACTTTTTCCTAGGACGCACATCAATCGAACCAAGTGGCCTCCCCCTCTTCCTTTGAGGAGCCACGGCCTCCACCCCTCCACTAGGGTCGGCGGCGCCGATACCGACGGCAGCCAAGCTCGGACCCGAGGTGGTCTTGCCCTTTTTCGGGACTTCAAGCCTTGCAGGCACATTGGCAGCCGGCATATCTGATCTCGTCACTTTTGCAATCTCCGCGAATGAGTCGGGCATCGAATCCGCCACATTCTGGAGCTCAACAAGTCTCTTCACTTCCGTTTCCACGTGTGAAGTCTGGGGATCATAATGAGACAAGGTCGGAACGCACCAGGACAAATCCTGTCGTTCTTCCTGAGCATGAGTGCTCCCATCTCCCCCTAACGACGGGAAGACGGTCTCATCAAACTTGCAATCTGCAAAACGTGCTTGAAAGAGATCACCTGTCAAAGGCTCAAGGTATCGGACTATGGATGGTGACTCATAGCCAACATAGATACCCAAACGTCGTTGCGGACCCATTTTCTTACGTAGTGGTGGGGTAATAGGCACATACACTCCACAACCAAAGATGCGTAGATGTGAGATATCAGGCTCATATCCAGTGACCAACTGGTACGCACTAAACACTTAGCTGGAGGGGGGTCTGAAATGAACAAGTACTGTTGCATGCAATATTGCATAACCCCATGACGCAATAGGGAGATTGGTACGCATGACCAACGCTCTAGCAATCAACTGAAGCCTCTTAATCATAGCTTCAGTGAGACCATTTTGCGTGTGCACATGGGGAACGGGATGCTCAACTTCAATCCCGATCGACATGCAATACTCATCAAAAGTCTTAGATGAGAACTCTCCGGCATTGTCCATCCGTATTGATTTAATAGGATGATCTGGGTGGTTAGCCCGAAGCTTTATAATCTGTGTCAAGAGTTTTGGGAATGTAGCATTACGTGTGGACAACAACGCTACATGTGACCAACGCGTCGAGACAACTACCAGAACCATGAAGTATCTAAACGGTCAACATTTTGGATGGATGGGTCCACAAATATCTCCTTGGATATGATGTAGGAATGGAATGTTCTATGTGTTCGCTTTAGCGTAAGAAGGTCTCGTAACAAACTTAGCCAAAGTGCATGCTTTGCATAATGATCGGTGAGCGTCGGAAAAAGCCAACGACGTCTCAGGAGAGGACATAGTCACCTCACCCGGGTTGAGCCGAGGAGTGCCTATGGGACCACGCACCGGGGGCCCTAGTGCCAGCCGGGTGGTGCCTAAGGTGTCGCACTCCGGAGGCCTCGGTGCCGTCCGGGAGGTGCCCAGGGTACCGCACACCGGGGGCCTAGGGGCCGGCCCGAGGTTACCTCTGGTGGACACGGTACCTTCACCCTCAGAGCATATGCAGCGGTGGAAGGAGCAGCACGAGCAGAGCGGAAGGAGGCGGGCCCTGCAGTGGCGACCGCTCGTTGACCGAGCAAAAATGCTCTTTGCTCGAGCAATCTTTGCTCGCTCGAGAGCACGAGCAGAGGGAGGAGCAGCACGAGTAGCACGAGCAGAGGAGCACCGCTGCAGATGCTCTCAATGGTGAGTCCGTGCTCCAGTACCTTCCTCTTGGTCCGGAAGAAAGGATGTCCATGAGAATTTCTCAGAATCTTAATCATCATCTCTCTTCCCGGGTGTCCCAAGCGATCATGCCAAAGCATATATGAGTCGGAGTCCCAAAAATCGTGTTTGGCAACTGTATTGGATTCAACAATCCAGATCTGAGTTACATACAGACCACTAGAACAACTCATGAGCTTCTCCAAGATGCGTTTCCGTCCACAATCATGAGAAGTAATACACAAGAACTCTTGTCCATCCTCACAATGCGTCTCCAAATGGAAACCATTAGCCCGGATGTCCTTAAAACTCAACAACGTCCGACTCCCCTTCGATGCATAAAGAGCATCTGGAACGTTAATCAAGGTTCCATTGGGCAACATAAACTTAGCCCTTCCATGCCTGTGAATCACAGGGGATGAACCGATCAACGTAGTCACAGATGTCCGACACGGCACAATGTTCACAAACAATTACCTGTCCCTTAGGATGGTGTGGGTAGTCTCACTATCTGCAAGACACTCTAGCTCCATACCTACACAAAAAGGTAGAGACATTAGAAAATAGCCACGGAAGAACTATTGCATAAAAGGATGCAAACCAAAGTGCAATCCCGAGCACAATTCACATTCCCGGGCAGCATGACCTTGCTGCACTAGAACAGTCATAACTTTCACGTCCGGGCGGATATGAACAAACAGCGAAAACCATTGGAAACTAGACTCAGAGAGCTTTCCAGGGATGTAAGGTTCGTGTTCTAGTTCATCAGGAGCCGTTCACAAAGCTCTGACGAAGTTGCTGTACAGAACGAGACTGAATTGTTGTTTCTGCATAAACCGACATGAGAAGCTACAAACTTCAATATGGCACCATGGTACCACTCCGAGGCCTATGGAAACGTACATAGGCAGCTGTGAGTGGGCGTCACAAGTCTCAACGTCTACAAAAGACGGTACAGAAGAACAGCACAAGTTGCATCCAAAACCGAGAGCTTTTGGCAACATCAACCAATATGACCAGGCATGTTTGCAGAGAGTCGGTAGTGCATGGCACGTTTAAGACCACTTTCTCTGTATACCAAACAATTCTAAGTCATTATATTTTCGAGAGGTTATCTTAGGCAAAACGGTGATGGAATATCCGCTGTCTAGTGAAGACTGAGCCAAAAACACGCGCACTTCTTACATGAGTATGTTATGTCCGGCATCTAATCCCCTTTGGAATGACTTAGAGCGGCATTTATCATGTCAACTAAGGGTAAATGTCGAAAAATCGATCAATTGATAGTTAAGAACATCGAAAATGAAAGCAACTTTCATTAATGCATAATGGTTACAACGAGATCTCGGAATAAAAAGTTGTAAAAAACAACCAAACTAACTGCGGCACTGACATCATGCCATGTCAAAATACTTGAAAAGAGACAACTAAACACAACCAGAAGCCGAGTGACATCAAAAGTCGGCGGCGTCTATATCGGGGTTTGAATCCCTAAAGTCAGCAATCACAAGCTGAGTGTTGGTGTTTGTGTCATGAGTCTCCGTACAATTAATCTCCAAAGACTCTTTGTACTTTTTATATGCAGCAACCACATGTTGAGGAGCTCGGCATTGCTTCATCCAGTGATCCAAAGATCCACAGCGATGGCATTGTGATGCTCGAGTGCTATTAGGTCTCGCTTGTTTCTGAACCGGTCTGGGAGCACCGCCACGGGGGCCGGACGCATCTACCTCTCTCTCGGTACGGGAGCGGCCTCTGTTGGCGCGTTTCCGGTTCCGGGTGCCACGCCGTGAGCTTTCCTCACGAGGGTATGGTTCAGGACGATCTCTGTCTCTCCCTCTAGGAGCTTTCCCACTCTTGGCCCTGGAGTAGTTACTCTCTGGCACTTTCTTAGTACCAACAGGTCTTAAGTTGTTCTGATCCAAGAGCATCTTATCTTTTTCTTCAGTCAACAACTGAGTCATAAGTCCGCTAAACGTTGTGATACGTTGGGCCTTATACTCCAAGCGGTATTGTTTCATTTGGACACTTGCTGATTTAGGGAAAGTTAACAATGTCTTCTCAATAAGATCGTCATCAGACTTCTTCACACCACAAAAACTAAGCCGTGCACGCAGACATAACATGTCTTTGTTGTACTCCTCCATCGAAGTGTAGTCCAAGAGCCGAATGGTGTCCCACTGAGCTTGCAGCTCCGGCAACAGGACGACATGGACATTGGCAAAGCGTTCCGCAAGTGCATCCCAAAGGGCTTGCAGTTCGTCTATGTCTTGATACTGCCACCTCAATGTGGGATCAATATGTCGACGCAGGAACATCAAGGCCTTAGACTTAACCTTATCAGTAGGTTGGGCCGGATCTGCGGATGTGGGAGGAACAATGGCGGAGGTATATTCTTGGCCAATGAAGGTCTGCTTCACGTCTGACACCCACCGATGGTACTCCTTACCCTGGGCGTCAAGAGCCGTGAATTCCAAGCGAGCTTCCATAGCTCTGCATACAAAATTTCAAGCTTTAGTTAGTTTATCCGAGACCACGTGGGTTCGATGCTTAAATTTTGTTACGGATTGTCACAAGCAACCAGGTGAACGTTGTCTACACAACGCGGATTGTCTACACAACCCTTTAATCAAACATAGCCAGCGTTGGATACCAAGACAACGCGGACCCAAGAACACCATAAGTTCCGGGATTTACCAACCTGCATGCACCAAATATCAAGCATGGGAAGGGATAGGGAAAGGGAGGGATGAGCTCCCCGACTTTAGTAACTTTGAAACAAGCTAGGTTTTAAGAACATACATACGTTGATTATGTGCGGCAGCAAGCGTAGAGTGGTGCGGCAGCAAGTGTGCGGCAGGGTGCAGCAAAAGTGCGGCAGAGGGTGCGACCAGGGGTGTGCCAGGGGGTGCTGCAGGTGCTCAGCAGGGGGTGCTATCGATGGCCTCTAGGTTCTAGGGTTAGAGAGCGTGCTGATAACGTGATTTGGGAGAAGTAATTCAAAGGAGAATTGTGTCTGTACTTTCATTGATAGGAGCCCCTTATATATAGGGTCTTTCATAATCATACATGGAAAACAAGTAGATATCCTATCACTACTAGGGAACACGAATCCCATTCTACCAGGGAATATATGAATCTCATTCTAACTAGCATAGACCAAGGCACACATATGTCAAATGTCTTTCAACAGGAATGTCAATTTTGTTATTATATCTTATTTTGGTGGGTCAAATAATGAAACCTGTTCCTTAGCTAAGGAACGGACCTCTGCTCATGATCAAGCCTGTATATAAATATAATCTGATAGGTCTGTATTCAATATAGTTTGCAGCTATAAATCATACAAACTAATTACAAGTGAACTGTTTTCTATTTTTCTTTGTAGTTTGCAAGCAAGAGAAGTGGCAAAAAAAGTTGCAGTTAAGGCAAAAAGACTTTGGAGACTTGAACGGATATGATTGCTTGCAGGGGATGCTGGTGTTCTTGATGCTCAGTTCAGAATTTGGCTATTTGTATCATAGTATTCAATTCTTAAATCATTTGTATTGTGTTATAATTTTTTTTGGTAATACATTGTTATATACATGTATATATACTAGACAGATTATTTTTATATGGAAAGCTGATTGTTATCAAGTTGTTGCACAAGCTTTCTATTTTGATCTGTCATTATATATTTGTAGGGATTAATATATTGTTAGAGGTTTATTCTATGCCTTGGCAGAAATAATAGTAAACACAACACAATGCATGAAACTGTTTAAATAGTCTAGTAAACTCTCCAACCTATTCAACGTTCAGAAATCTTCATAGGTAGAATTAATCGATATCTATTTGATTTGGGAGCACCCTTAATATTATTTTGTTGGTCGATCAGTTAAGAATGATTCCCATTGCTCGGTCAAATATATTTCCAGAATTCTCATAGTATCCCTGTTTGGTTGCCAGAGAGGTCTGAATGTATTTTTGTTTTTTTGTTTGGTAGATTATAGTTGACGTGAACAAAATTAATGCAATTGCCAGCGAATTGAAATAACCAAATCAACGAGGCAGTACTAAGTACTAACTAGTTGTACTTAAAATAATTGATACAGAAAGATATAGTTCTCCAAGTTACTCACCAATTATATATTAGCAATAGTTGACTTTAAGTGGAGTGTGTTTCTCTAGAGGCCTCGCTGGCCCTTTTGTTCCTCTGTAAAATCCGCTTGTCATTGTGACCTCTTTTTTTGATCGAATATGTTAAAATATCATTGAACCAAATTAAGCATTACAAGAAAGGGCTAGTAGCCCTTGTAACTCCACATGAGTGCCTGACCAACTCTGCTGCTTAGTACACTGTAAAGCTCATTTGGCTACCTTATGAGTAATCAAATTAGATTTCCTATAAACATGAGTAAAGAAAGAAGCATTCAAACCTACTAACTCACGCTTAATATCTTCGACAATCAACCCAAAATCTGAATCCTCTTCCTCCTCGGATTTGGAAACCAACACTAGCTTAATACAAACTGATTCGAACACTACAGGGAATAGCTGCAAGACCAACTTTATCACAAACAATCTGACCAGCCATAGCCTCTACCAACTTCGGAGAAGTGATATGATCCACATTATCACAAAATCCACCAACTATATATCATTGATTGAGCATCACGAAAAACCACACTAATGCCCTCTCTATGGAGTGCCTTAACAAAAGAACCGTCAAGATTTGCCCTTAGCCAGCCCTGTGGAGGCGGCATCCACTGTTTGAATTGTTGTCTCTCACACTGCTTTTTCTTCCATCAACTACGCATTAGGGTCACCTTAGTACACACCTGATAAAAAAGTTGGGAGGAAAACCTACTCTTCCCTTCCCTTCCCACAAACGCAAATTACGTTCATTCCAAATTGCCCACACAACAACTAATATAAAGCAAAATTCTCTTTACTTAATAACTCCAAACAGGCTGCAAGCCACTCAATCAATGTCATAGGTTGCACTAAACACTGAAGTGTGCATCTAAACTTAGAGAACGATTTCAACGAATCTCTAGTGAACCAACAATCCCGACAGACATGTTCAATAGACTCATCAACTTCATTACGAAAGAAAGAACCATCCATAAGAAATACCTGTTTAGAGCGCAGAGTTGAAATTGTAGGGAGAATAGATGATGCAGCACGCCAAACGTGTACCTTAACCTTGCCAGGGAGTCAGGGACAGCTGAAAACCAGACACCCTTCCACAAAGGAACATTACCAACTAAACTCGAACTTGAGGGAGAATCATGCACTAATTGTCTAGCCAACTAATACGTAGATCTAGTAGTAAATCTACCCTTCGGATCATAATGCCAAATCAACTTAATTATCACTAACCGAACATCGTCTAAGGGGTATGGCAAGAATCAACTCCACATCTGCATACTCAAAGTGTCCAACAACTCTACCAACATTCCAAGTACGTTCAGCAGTAATAAAATCAAAGGTATGAAGCCTCTAAATCTTGGGAGCCAAGGATCCTCCCACGCATGCATAAGGCTACCATCCCCAATTTGCCACCTCATACCATTCACTAATAAATCTCTATCCTTAAAAATACTTTTCCAACATGCTGAAGGTGAGGAGTAGACGCTGACGAAAAATTAATGTCTGGAAAGTACCTTGCTTTACACAAGCGCCCAATAAGAGAGGAGGGGTGCTTAATCAATTGTCATCCCTACTTATCTATCAAAGCTAAATTGTGTGCATACAGGTCCCGAAACCCCATACCTCCCTCCTCTTTAGGTTTACAGAGTTTCTCCTAAGACATCTAATGAATCATCATGTTCTCTGCATTGCTTCCCCACCAGAACTTCGCATACATCTGATGATGTGTATTACAAAAAGACTTAGGCAAGAGAATACAAATCATAGAATAAGAAGGAAGAGCTTGAGCCACAACTCTGATTAATATATCTTTACTAGCACCACTCATGAGTTTCCCTTGCCACCCTTCCAACTTCTTACTCAGTTGTTTTTTAATATAAGCAAAAGTTTTGGTCTTATTACGCCCCACAACAGTAGGCAAACCCAAATATTTATCATGTTTCTCCACAATACTTACATATAAAATCTTAGACAAGAAAAATCTATCCTCCTCAGAAGCCGTCGTACTGAAAACAATGTTACTCTTTGTAAAATTCACCTATTGTCCCGAAGCTGCCTCATAATCCTCCATAACCGATTTAATAGTCAAACACTCCTCTACAGTAGCTTTGCCGAAAAGCAAACTATCATCAGCAAACTATAAATAATTAATCACAGGTGCCCCCTCGCAAATACGGGCCCTCCTACAACAAACCCTTAGAAGCTCTCTAATCTAACAATGTGGAGAAAACCTTAGCACATAGTAGAAACAGATGAGGTGAGAGCGGATCACCCTGTCTGAGACCCCTGCACGGTACAATAGAACCACACGGTTTCTCATTGATCATAAAGGAGAATCTGACAGTAGACACACACTGCATAATGATATTCACCTAGTAAGCCGAAAAACCAAGCCGTAATAATACCGCTTTCAAGAAGGACCACTCCATACGATCATGTCTTACTCATATCCAATTTCAATGACATCACACCCTCTAAATGATCAGTAATAATGAAATGGGATACCTCATTAGCTACTAAAGAGTTATCTGTGATTAACCGCCCTTAAATGAAGGCACTTTGGCAAGGAGAGATAATCTCTGATAGATGAGTCTTCAGTCGGTTTGCCAAAACCTTACTACAGATCTTATAGAGGACATTACAAAGTGCAATAGTCTTGAGATCTAATACTTGCGTAGGGATCGGTAACTTGGGATTAGACACACATGTGTATAGTTGACATCACGTAATAACTGACATAATATCAAGAAGCTCCTGACAGCATCACAAATGTGAGTGTCAATAGTGTCCCAATACTTATGAAAAAATTCTGGAGGCATACCATCTAGACTCGGCAATTTCGACGGATACATTTAAAACAATGTTGTTCTGATCTCTACATCTGAATACGGTGCACAAAGCTCTTCATTCATAGCTATGGAAACTTTTGGCTGCACCTGATTCATAATAGAATGCATCCTCCCCATATCAATAGGATCAAACCGAAACATAGAGGAAAAATAATCTAGAATAACCTGCTCCATGCCATTAGCAGCCAGTTTCTGTTGGGAATAAAACTAGACGAAGAAAACTAGCCGAAGAATTCAAATTTGGCGGCAAGACCAGTTCAATTTACTGCATTTACTTTTCTGTTAATAAATGTCCTATTAACTAGGGTTTAGGGTTTATCCTTTCAGTTAGAGTTAGCTATTCCTTTGTGTTGATTCATTCAAAGTTGTTAGATTAGCATGAAAGTAGGAGACGAAATCATGGCTGCATTTGTGGTTTTTCAGTTGTAAAAGGCTTGTTATAAAAGCCATCATTTCAGTTCAATGAAAACTCAAGCATTGAGCTACCATTTCAGTGTGTTTTTCATATATTTGTCTTCGGGTTTCAACAAGTGGTATCAGAGCCCCATCACAGGGGCCTGATTTGGAGTGAGTGAGTGATAAACACGAGTGTTAGTGAGGAAGATTGAGTGTGAGAAGAAGAAGATGGCGAGTGACAGAGACAGCATGATCAGCATCCCCAAGTTCGATGGAGATTATGAACATTGGGTGATGTTGATGGAAAATCTGCTCAGATCAAAGGAGTGGTGGTCACTAGTAGCTGATGGCTTTCAGGAACCTACAAGAGGAACAGTCCTGAACGGACCACAAAGAGAGGAGCTGGCAGAATTGAGGCTGAAGGACCTGAAAGTGAAGAACTACCTGTTTGCATCGATTGAGAAGTCCATTCTCAAGACAATTCTCCAGAAAAATACCTCAAAAGAGTTGTGGAACTCTATGCAAGCCAAGTACCAAGGGAACGAGAGAGTGAAGAATTCCCACCTGAATAGACTGCTTAGAGATTTTGAGGTACTGGAGATGAAGAATGGAGAAAATGTGAGTGATTACTTCTCCAGAGTTATGGTGGTAGCAAATGATTTGAGGAGTCTAGGAGAAGATATGCCTGATGCTAAGGTGGTGCAGAAGATCCTTCGTACTCTACTGGACAAGTACAATTATGTTATGTGTGCAATTGAGGAGTCAAAGGATGTCAATTCCCTGTCAATTGATGCACTCCAGAGTTCACTTCTGTGTCATGAAAAAAAGATGAAGAAAAGCAGTAGCAGTGAAGAACAAGTCCTGAAAGTAACTGAATTTGGAGGGAGAGGTAGAGGATCACCAAGAGGTAGCTTCAGAGGCCGAGGAGTTGGTAGAGGAAGAGGCTCATTCAACAAAGCAGTAATTGAATGCTTCAAGTGTCACAAGTTGGGACATTTTCAGTATTAATGTCCTGACTGGGAGAAAAAGGCAAACTATGCTGAGTTAGATGACAATGAGGAGCTGTTACTTATGGCACATGTTGAGATAAATGATGCTAAGAGAGATGAGGTATGGTTTATTGATTCAGGCTGTTCAAACCATATGACATGAAATAAAATGTGGTTCTCTAGTCTAGATGAGCATTACAAGTCTAGTGTGAAGCTAGGAAACAACACCAGGATGAGTGTGATGGGAGAAGGAACTGTCAGAATACGTGTAGGTGGTTTTTCTCAAACCATTATGCATGTATACTATATTCCTGAACTGAAGAACAGTTTGTTAAGCGTAGGGCAGCTTTAGGAGAAAGGCTTGGCAGTACTTATGCAAGACAACATGTGTAGAGTGTATCACCCTAAGAGGGGATTGATAATGCAGACAGGAATGACAGTCAACAGAATGTTTGTATTGCTAGCAGAGATGATTACCAATTCACTTGGAGACCTGGACTCCACCAGTTGTTTCAAAGCAGTGACAGAAACACAGTCACATATGTGGCACTGCAGATATGCTCATCTAAACTACAAAGGCCTGAGAACCCTGTATCACAAGAAAATGGTAAAAGGACTGCCTTTGTTAAGGACACCCTCAAAGCTGTGCAAAGACTGTCTGATTGGGAAGCAGCATAGAGAACTCATTCCTAAAGTCAGTCAGTGGAGAGCCACTCCGAAGCTTCAACTAGTACATGCTGATCTATGTGGTCCAATCAGTTCTGAGTCAAACAGTAAGAAAAGGTACCTAATCACATTCATTGATGATTCAAGTAGAAAAATTTGGGTATTCTTTCTGTTTGAGAAGTCAGAAGCTTTAGATATGTTTAAGAAATTCAAAAACCTAGTTGAGAAGGAAGTTGGTGAAACTATATGTTGTTTAAGAACTGACAGAGATGGAGAGTTTTGTTCAGAGGAATTCAATGAGTTTTGTAGCTCTAATGGCATTGCTAGGCAGCTCACTGCAGCCTATACTCCACAACAAAATGGAGTAGCTGAAAGAAGAAATAGAAGCATCATGAATTTTGTTAGAAGCATGCTGTCAGAAAAGGATATTCCAAGGGAGTTTTGGGCAGAAACAGTGAACTGGACAGTGCATGTAATGAATCAGAGTCCAACAGCAGCAGTCAAAGATCAAACACCTGAAGAAGCTTGGAGTGGTCATAAGCCTTATGTGGAACACTTCAAAGTGTTTGGATGTATTGCACATGTGCATGTACCTGACAAGAAGAGAACCAAGCTGGAGGACAAGAGTGAGAAGTGTGTGTTTTTGGGGTTGAGTGAGAGGACTAAAGCATACAAGCTTTACAATCCCAACACAGAGAAGGTGATCATAAGCAGGGATGTGGTATTTGAAGAAAATGAGAGTTGGAAGTGGGAAGAAAATCAGAAGAGCAGTACAGTTCTAGTTTGGGGAGATGATGAAGATGAAGAGAAGATGAAGAGAAGCTGAATGAGGGAGAGTCTGCAAGTGAGGATGAAAACACTGAGGCTCAAGAGGATGAAGGAGCAAGAACAGATGGAAATATAAACGGGGCCCAAGAAGAAAGCTCACAGCAGGAAAGGATTAGGAGAACTCCACAGTGGATGGAAGACTATGTGACAGGAGAAGAACTTTCTGAGGAAGAAAATGCAGACCTGGCTCTATTTACAGAATCTGGTGATCCAAGTACTTTTGAAGAAGCAGTAGGTGATGCAAGATGGAGGGAAGCAATGGACAATGAGATTCAAGCTATAGAAAAGAATGAGACCTGGAGCCTTACCACTCTTCCAGCTGGAGTTAGGACAATTGGAGTAAAATGGATTTTTAAGACCAAGCTGAACGAGAAAAGGGAGGTAGAGAAGTACAAAGCAAGGCTAGTAGCTAAGGGATACTCTCAGAAGTATGGTTTGGACTACAAAGAAGTGTTTGCACCGGTGGCTAGATGGGACACCATACGAATGATACTAGCTTTGACAGCACAGAATGGCTGGTATGTATTTCAATTAGATGTAAAAAGTGTTTTCTTACATGGTAGATTGGATGAGAAAGTATATGTTGAGCAGCCACAGGATTATGTAAAGGAAGGAGAAGAATATAAAGTGTTGAAACTGAGAAAAGCTCTCTATGGCCTGAAACAAGCTCCACGAGCTTGGTACAGTAGAATTGAGTCCTATTTTGTGGTTGAAGGCTTTGAAAGGTGCCCAAGTGAACATACACTCTTTGTTAAGAGTGGAGCAGATGGCAGGATACTGATTGTCAGTATTTATGTGGATGATTTGATATTCACTGGAAGTGATCCAGGTATGTGTGAAGAATTTAAGAGATCCATGAAGTATGCATTTGATATGACTGACTTGGGCAGGATGAAGTACTTTCTGGGAGTCGAGGTCATTCAAAATGAAGATGGTATCTACATTGGTCAGAAGAAGTATGCTCATGAGTTACTGCAAAGATTTGGCACGATAGACAGCAATGAGGTCAAGAATCCTATTGTTCCTAGCTTCAAGATGAGCAAAGATGAAGAAGGAAGAAGAGTAGATACAACTCAGTACAAACAAGTCATTGGCAACCTCATGTACCTGACAATTACAAGGCCTGATCTGATGTATACTGTTGGATTAGCAAGTAGGTACATGGAGAGACCTACTGAGTTGCATATGCAAGCTGTGAAGAGAGTGTTGAGATATGTGAAGGGCAGCACAGACTTTGGAGTATGTTATAAGAGAGGTGGTGGAAATGGAGAATTAATGGCTTTTTCTGACAGTGATTATGCTGGAGATATTGATGGTCGTAGGAGCACTTCAGGTTATGTGTTCTTGCTCAGTTCTGGAGCTGTTTCATGGAGTTCGAAGAAGCAACCTATAGTCAGCCTATCAACAACTGAGGCTAAGTACATTGCTGCAGCTGCGTGTGCATGTCAGGCTGTATGGATGCAAAGAATTCTCAAGGATATTGGTTGGGACAAAGGCAACTGCACTGTGATATTGTGTGACAACAGTTCTACAATCAAGTTGTCTAAGAATCCTGTGTTTCATGGAAAGAGCAAGCATATACATGTCAGGTATCACTTTCTGAGGGAACTATCTGATGGTGGTAGTATTGAGCTGAGGCACTGCAGGTCTGGAGATCAGGTTGCTGATGTAATGACAAAGCCTTTGAAACTGGAGTCATATGTCAAGATGAGGGAGCTTATGGGAATGTGCATTGTTCCATCTTATTAAACTGAATGTTTAGGTAGTTCAGTTTAGGGGAGGAATTGTTGGGAATAAAACTAGACGAAGAAAACTAGCCGAAGAATTCAAATTTGGCGGCAAGACCAGTTCAATTTACTGCATTTACTTTTCTGTTAATAAATGTCCTATTAACTAGGGCTTAGGGTTTATCCTTTTAGTTAGAGTTAGCTATTCCTTTGTGTTGATTCATTCAAAGTTGTTAGATTAGCATGAAAGTAGGAGACGAAATCATGACTGCATTTGTGGTTTTTCAGTTGTAAAAGGCTTGTTATAAAAGCCATCATTTCAGTTCAATGAAAACTCAAGCATTGAGCTACCATTTCTGTGTGTTTTTCATATATTTGTCTTCGGGTTTCAACAGTTTCCATACCTCATTGACATTGTACAAGCCACTAAGCCGATTACGAGCTCTCCTGTTGGAAGCATGATGATGAAAGAACTTGGTATTCTTATCACCGTCTGTTAACCATGTTATTTTGGACTTTTGCTTCCAGTACAACATTTCTTCCTCCGAAAGTCCCTCTAACTTGGACGACAAAGCAGCATGCTCCTCAAGGTTATCTGAACTCAAACTCAAATACATTAGTTGCTGCAAACGACCTCGAATTACATTTATTTCCTTCTTCCTATTACCAAAGGTCACACACTGCCAAGAGTTTAACACCATCCGTGTATGAGAAATTCGAGACATGGTTTGGTACATTGGTTGCCCCGATTTGAACTGAGCCCATCTTTGTCATTGCAGCTTGCATGTTTTGTCCAGGATGACTAATAAAAGAAACGATATGGCCTCCTAGCGTTCGATATTGGTGGAGCACCAAAAACACTGATTAGAAGCACCACATGATCCCCGTGTATAAGTGGAAGATGCAGAACTCGAGAGGCTGGGAATAAATCCAACCATGTTGACGATGCTACAGCTCGGTCCAACCTGCACCTCACTATGCCGCCCTTCCAGGTATATGGAGCACTAAAGAATCCCAAATTAATCAACTCTGTCATGTCCAAAGCTTCCTGAAAGCGCAGCATCTGGGTTGGATTTCTCGGTAAACCACCATCCTTCTCACCATTGTTCACAATTTCATTGAATCTCCCACTACCACCCACGGTAAAGAGGATGCTTCACTCAGCTCTACCAGAAGATCTTAGGAGAGCCTTCTCTCTAATGCAGAAGGATGACCATAAAAACCAGTCAAGCGTCACCATACCCCTGAGCTGTCAGAAGCATGAACCTCCATATCCACATGATATCTCGATTTCGACAGAAACCTAACACCGAGACCATCCCTCCAGAACATCATAACCCCTCTGGATTAGCCTTCATTATAGATAGCCTCGCAATTGCAGTGCCCTATCGTGAGCTGCAGTTGATTCATGTACTCTCTATCATTAACCTTCGTTTTAGAGACGCAGATAAACGAGGGCATCTTTTGCCAGATTAGGGTTTGCAGAGCCTTAACACAGCTATCGTTGTTGGCTCCCCTACAGTTCCACGTCAAAATCTCCTTGGAGATTTGAGAATGATGGTGCCGAACAAAACCCTAACAGAGATGGGGTTGTCCTTTTTTCGTTAAGTGACTTCAGTTAAACTTTATCGAAAAAATGACCCCTCCCTTTAATATAAGTTTTTGTTTTATCATAAAAAAAATATTAGCAATAATAAACGAGTAATGCTATGTGAACCACATTAGAGCCACCTTAGGTGGCATCATATGTGACATAGTATAGCCACATCATCAAAGCGTCATTTATGTTTTATCCTATATTTATTTCTTCTTGATTATTTTCTACTTTCTTGATTTTATGATTTTATCTTTGAAACTATTTTTTATCTTTGCGCAAAGTCTCAATCGGGCGTTGTTCTCCTCCCCTCCTCGATCTCATCCCTCCTCTCAACAGTCTCAACACCTTCGTAATAAGATTTTGTTTTCCTCACAAGCATCGTTGTTAATATTCATCATATGTTTGTGTTTTACTGTGTATGAAATGACTGAAATCATATTTGGATTAGGGTTTAGAAGGGAGTGAATTTGATTCATAAGAATTGAGGAACCTATTATCATCAATAAAATTGAAAACCAAAAACGAATAATCCAAAAGAAAATTCGAGGTTGGTAAAAATTACTGTCATCTCCTTCTGGTTCTATACATTCTGATGAGGTCACCCTTTACCCTCTTTAAAAGCTAGATGCCAGTTTGATTTATCTTAAAAGCAAGGGGCAAGCGCAATGTTTTAAAAATCTTTGGCTAGAGCTAATTAATCTCTGTCTAGGCGTTAGGTGGTGCTTCACCATTTCTGTCTAGAGAGCTAGAAAACCAATTAGTCCCCGATTACTCGCCAGATTAAACTGCCTAGGCGCTAGTCACCGGCTGTCCGCCCGACTAGCGCCTGGCATTTTTTAAAACATTGGGTAAGAGCTATATATTAAAGACGAATATACACCTACAATAATCTGTCATGAAAATTGACTGTATATATTTCATGCTGATCTGAGAACGGATTTTGTGGTAAGTCGATTTAGTAATGCTCTCTTTCGATGACTGGTTCGATATAATTCTCGATCTGGCTATAACCATGGAAGCCTATTAAGCATTATGTGATACTCTTATTCAATATGTGTTGATTGATGAAACAGTAGAGGTAAGATCATTGGTTTGATAAAGATGAAGACGACAGAATTTGATCGAAATGTAGAAACAGATAGGGTTGATAAACAGATAAATTAAGAAAGTGAAAAAAAAGGAAAAAATAATTTTTCTAATTATGAAAATGAAAATATAAAAAAAATAAATAGGTTTTGATGACGTGACTATGTCACATATGATGCGACTTAAAATGAACTCTAATGTGGTCTCTCAAAATATAATTCACCTAACATTACTCATAATAAATTGAAAAGTTCTATTCTATATTCATTATCATTTGAAAAGTGAAATCAGATATGCAGTTCACTAGATATTTGCTTGCTAATGGGACTTAGGCATGATACCGGAAAGTTTTACCGATCATTATAGACACGATATAACTAAACTTAAAGGACATGGTCAGTGGCAGATCCAGGATCTAAAGATGGGGTGGACTTCAAGTTTGGCCAAAGGTAAAAAAATTAGGATGAAACAAGGTGGTCGAAGACTTTCTTGTAGGAGGTGGATGGAGTGGCAGCAGTGGGGGAGGCACTTAATGAGACCGGAGGCTCGAACAAGACCTCAATCGCACAGCAAATCGATTCCACCTATCCCAATCTACCGACCTGCCGCCCACCCACGCCACGCTTCTGGCACACCACCTCGACAAGATAAAACAGAACGGGGAGCTCGCTTTTGTCAAGAACAATTACAACAATTGAGAGGATGAGAGATAACTTGGGAAGTTGGGGGCAGTGTCTGTGAGTGAGGAATGAGGAGGATGTTGAGAAAGAGTTGATGACAGTGCTGTCGAGAAATCTACGGTAAGAATGAGAAATCTTTCTAAGAGAGTTCATTATTACGTACATTGTTCATTCGAACCTATTTTACACATAAAACTCAAGGAGACGAAAGATACTGAAAGATAAATGTATACCTTGTCTGAGGGTTGATGTTCACCCTTGACCTAGACTTATGAGAAATCTTTCTAAGAGAGTTCATTATTACGTACATTGTTCATTCGAACCTATTTTACATGTACACATAAAACTCAAGGAGACGAAAGATACTGAAAGATAAATGCATACCTTGTCTGAGGGTTGATGTTCACCCTTGACCTAGACTTATGAGAAAGAAGACGTTCCACATGTAATCTATGTCAACGCAGCAAAACTATACAAGACCTTGATATTATTAGTACACAGCACATATTATATTTCATCATTTTCATGTAGCAATTATTTAACAACTTCCTTATAGTTTATATGTAAACTCACTGCAATATTCTATCCATGCCAAGAAAGCTCTAGCTACACACAGCTTCAAGGAAAACCTTGAAATGGACGAGTTGCGTCAGGCAGCTTCTGCATATTACAACAACGGATCACCCGAGATTCAGCAACTAGCATGGAGTTTCTTCCAATCCATGGACACAAACTGCGACGGCCAAGTCGACTGGAACGAGTTCTCCGCCTTTCTCTATCAAAGCGGCAATCAATGGATCAGCCCCAGCTTCTTCAACGATCTCGATCGCAACCACGACGGCGCCCTGGATTTCATGGAAGTTTTAACTTTCTACTACATCATCAAGACCAGGAGCTTCTGGTGCAGCGTTTGCGGGATTTGTCTCACGGGGCTTTACTTCACTTGTGTTGAGTGCTTTGACAACGTGAACTCGAACACTTATGATCTTTGTCCCGGATGCTATGAGTCGAAGCCGGAAAGACAAAGGTATAACCAGCAGAGTGATCACCATCATGCTTATTTTATGGATAATCATATGTTGCTCAGATCAAAGAGAGGAGGATATGGTTCTTCAAATCTGGTATGGTTCTAATTCATCACTTGCTGTCATCGATCATTTTGGTTCAAACCTGGAATGTCTTAACTTTTCCCTGTGATAATTAAGTAAACGAACAATTACGACCATGACAATCATTTTACATGAGTCAAAACACTAAATAGATGGAGAATGAGTCTAAATTATTTTTTTTGGCAAATGAATCTAAATTATTTTGGAGCTTCAAATTGCCTATATGGTTATATATGTTTGTTTTTGTTTTCTGTATTCCATTGAGTAGCAAAAAGTAAAAACTTGTTAAGGCTAGCTCGTTAACTTGCACAACTTCAATCAGTAATATTGACAAAGTTCATGATCGATATGCAGGCCATAGATTCACCTGGAGGTGGACCAGGGCGGGTATGTTTTTTTTCCTGCAGTATTAATCTTCTTCTTCTTCTTCTTCTTCTTCTTCTTCTTCCAACTTCCTAATCTCCTTCAAACATTTTATATGTATCTATATGTGATGATGGAAGTTGTTCGATTCATGGGTTTTGCAGACGAGAATGCGCCAAACGATGAAAGCATTGGATACAGCAGTGAATGTTGCAACTTTGTGTAGCATTATGTGATGTATTAAGAGGTGCCGCAATGGGCATATATGTACATCAATTTGTAATTTCTTTCCTGATCAACTCTACCTTACACGCATTCTGATCATGTTCGTATGCTTAAAGTTGACTTTTCTTTTTTTGTTGCTGGTGCTCAAAGTTGACTAGCTACATATTCTTTTTCAATTATTATCATTTATCAGAGAGGATGACTGTGAAATTATGTTTGTCAGTCGGTAGAATAGTCTGTCTTCATTTTGATCTTCATCATCGATATCGTGGTTGTGAACTTGTGATAGAACATTGCAGGGATCGATCCTAACCTGACTCTCACAATGGTCATGATGAGTCTGATGAGTCATGACTAAAGGCTCGCTTGTTGATCAAGCAACAAGTATATATGAATATTGTAGTGCCTAACCACAATATTGGCATGGAACACTAATATTGACAAGGGGTGAGGATGCTAACACAGAAATCAATCCAGCTTTACTGAGACACGGTCGTAGTATTTGGTTTGGATATGGAGTACGGACTATGCACTCCATGTGTGTTTTAATGAACTCTCAGACAATGAATTTTGTTTCTTTACTTGAATTTTTATTGTTTGAGTTTGTTTAGATGGTTTAAAACAGTTAGATTGAATAAAAATGACATAATAACATCACGAGACCATATTATACTCAATCAAGCAGAAAAACCAATTTCCTCAAACCATGTATAAGAGAAGTGATTTTCTACCTCACTCGTATAAAAAGAAAAGAAAATAATATTTTTGTTGTCAACAAAAAAAATAATATTTTTTTAACTATATTCTAGGCACTTGTTCAAAAAAAAAACTATATTCTAGGCCCAGAATATCAAACAGAGCCTTAAAGTTGCCTAGTTAAAACTAAATTAAGGTCTGTCTCCATAGCTGGAGATAAACCCCCTTACTCCAAAACCCAAACACAACACAACAGATAGTCGACGTCTTGGCTTTTTTCACTCTCACTCTGATCGGTGGAGTCCCCAAAAGCCTAAACCCTTAAATTCTATGGTCCTCTAAGTGGAATGGCTTCAGCTCTTTTTGCACGGACTCTTTTGGGTCATCGCCTTTTTCACTCTTCTGCTCGCCCCCTCTCTCAAAAGCCCCAAATCCTCACTTCCCTGCTCAATGTAAATCTCTCTTTCTTCCTTTTCTGATTGCTCTTCAATTGGGTTTGTGCTTAATCTTCAATCATGTTTGTAAAGTTTTTTGCTTTCGGTGATGTTTGTGATACCATGTCTGTAAAGTTTTGATCTTTTGCTTGTTTTGATCGGTGTTTTTATCTGGGTTTTAGTATCAGTGAATTTGAGATGCAGTGTTTGGTTTGAAGCGTTTTCTAGTTGTTTGCTAACATGTGTTCTCATTGTTTTAATCAGTTAGTGACTTGTACGCTTGTAGCATGTACTGTATTGTTGTGAAGGTGTTTAGTGTGTTGTTCTGTAGGTCGACTGGGTTCCTGGCTATGTTCACTGACCCCTAAACTTAATTTCTTGGTTGTTTCCTAGATTCGTGTTTGGTTGTTATTCTGATTTAAAGTAGCTTAACTATGCAACTACATAGTTCTATGCTGTGTATTTGAGAATCATATAGTGATAGGAGATTGGTTGTGTAGTTGTCTCTGTCTTGTTTACATGATTATCATCAACCTTCCTATCTTTCTTGTGCTCAATGGTTGCATTTAAATTATTAAGTTTGTGAAAGTCAGTACTTATCCTGGGCTGCTCACCTTCCACACTTAAAAGGTTAAGCATCAATTTTGAATCTTTGGTTTACCCCCTATTTTGATGATCATCGGGAATGCTTATTTTTATCTGATCATGCATTTGATACCCTTTAATCAACTTAGTAATGAGGTTAGTGAGTTCAAGCCTTTCATTGGATATAACCTTGTTTTGTGGCAAGAGTTAATCAAATGTTTCTTTCTGTTTTTTTGCTCCGCCCATGCAGAAAGGATCTAATCTCTTGCGAGCTGACTCTTCCTATACACAATATAGAGTATCTGGTTTAGTACCTTGTGCAACGGCTTGGTCAGTAGCTGGGGCAAAAGCATATTTTTCAACAGAGTCAGCATCTACAAATGAGCCAGTTGTTTCTGTTGGCTGGCTCCATGTTAATCTCAAGGAGCCTGACCTTAAGGTAAGCTGTGTTGGCTTGTTAGTAAGTCTCTATTTCATCAACCTCCATTTTCCCCTCTCCAGTACAGCCTGGAAATATTTGTAGATATTATCATTTAATGTGTGTTTTTGTTTTGTTTTGTTATTTCCCGATCTCTTTTATATGTTGGTAATCTTTAGTTAACTGCCTAATTTAGGTTGTGGATGCATCTTGGTACATGCCTGATGAGCAAAGGAATCCAATTCAGGAGTATCAGGTGTCCGCTCCATTTTAAGTTTTTCCTAGTGATATTTTTAAATTTTTCGTTTTCCTTATTTGTTGCAAATGCTATTATTGCGACTTATTAGTATTAGAGCATCTCCAACAATTTCTCCAAAATTTCTCTAAAATGGGGAAGTGAAAACCAAAATCTCCAAAAAAATTGCTTCAACTCCAACAGTTTCCTCATTTTGGAGAATTTGCATTTATCACAACAATAAAATATCTCATCCATATTTATTACAAACAAATTAATCCATCTGTAAAACAAATATAAATAGGGCAATTCCAGATATTTTAGACCGTTGTTGGCATAGATATCACTATAGGGGATGAACATTGAAGAGTGGATGACACCAATACCAGGTGTGGCGTGCTCAACATACTTGGTATGAAATTGAGAATTCAACAATGTAGTGACTAATCATCTCAGGCTTTGATTTCAACTTGATTAAAGGTCTTTCCATTGTAAACACCAAAAATGCTTCATATCATCTCTGGTATAATGCATTGAAAGACATTACTCAGCAAATCAGATTTCCATTATCAGATTACATAGAGAATTTGTTACTGAATAACAACTTGTCAATTTATAATATAGCTAGTACATATAATATTGCTCAATGAACAAACTCTTCTCAAATTCTAATATAAGCTTCAAAGTTCAAACAAACTGATCTATAATTTAGCCAATCTATCACAACAACACATTTCATTCAAAGATTTCATAGCAACACCATGTTCGAGTAAAACTCACTGCCTTGCAAAGCTTCTTGATCAAAGCCATGGGCTTGCGCTTCAGATCCCCATCTAGAACCTATCAAAATCCCTAACAAATGAACTTATACCCAATTCACAAAACCACAAAACGAATTGGAAAATCAGATCTTTACATAGTTCAATAGAAAGAGAGTACCTTCTGCGAGCTCGAGTAGGGAAAAGCTTGACGAGTTTGTCATTGACATGTAGAGCAGAGCATCCAGATTGACGCCTCTGAAGCTGAACCTCTTGAACATTCTCTTCTTCGGGACGGCGGCCGCCACAATATCGGTCTCCTGGTCTCATGATTGGGAGAATTGGGAGGCACTGAACAGGAGAAAGGTGGAGTTTGAGGGTGGTGGCCGCCTAGTCGACGAGGTTCTCGCTCGGGAGTCGTGAAGAAAACTGAAAAATTTAATGCTTTTCTATGGCCAAATTTTTGCCAATTGCTGCAGATATGGGAAGCAATTCTTCTCTCTTCTCCATCCCCATTTTGGAGAATGAGATGGAGAAGCTGTTGGACCTAAAAATGACTTGATATTCTCCAAAAGTGCAGATACTAAGAAAATGCAGAATCTGTTGGAGATGCCCTTATGTTTCATTTAGTAATGGATGTAGACCTAATTCTTTCTCGATAACAGGTTGCTCATATTCCAGGTGCCCTTTTCTTTGACGTAGATGGAATATCAGATCACACAACAAAGGTGAGATGGTTTAGCTTTTTGCCATTATTCCATCTGACATCTTTGGTTTTGTATTTGGTTTTCTCTGAACACAGTTATTGGGTCACCTGTGAACGTATACCATTATTAACCCAAGGTTCCTCTTGTCGATTAGATGATTAAGAGGTTACTCTATTATACCACATTCATTGTCATTTCCAGAGAACTTTAGAACCTCTGATGGTTACATATTTTTCCTGTGAAGTGCATTTATGAACTATGTATTCCTAGTCTTGTTTAGATCTCCATTATGAATTTGAGTATGATTAATGTTAATCTGGTAAATAATTCTTCACGTAGGAAGTAGTAGGTCTAGGTGTGCCATTCATCTGCAGGCATATGTTACTTTGCTATATATATTGCAGTCTCCTTTTGCTATCTCTTCATGATCTAGAATTGATGATATTTTCAGTTACCACATATGTTACCATCTGAGGAAGCCTTTGCTGCTGCTGTTTCTGCTCTTGGCATTGAGAACAAAGACGATCTAGTTGTATATGATGGCAAAGGGCTCTTTAGTGCAGCTCGTGTGTGGTGGTAAGTAATGTAACTCATCTGAAATGCTACTATAACAATGTTCTTTCCACCTTTAACCATGTGGCATCAACTGATTTGTCAAATTCATTATAAAATGAAAGGATGTTCCGAGTGTTTGGCCATGATAGAGTCTGGGTATTAGATGGAGGCTTGCCTAGATGGCGTGCATCTGGATATGATGTTGAATCTAGTGCTTCTGGTGATGCGATCTTGAAAGCTAGTGCTGCCAGTGAGGCAATAGAGAAACTATACAGGGGACAGCCAGTAAGTTCCCTACACCTCATTATTGACATTCTGGTTTTCAAGTACACCTGCCACGGTGTCATAGTTCAGCCTACTATATGTCTATGTTCTTGTTGTCTCTGAACTACCTTTGGATATGTTTGGGTTTTTTTGTTTCTTTTGTTATCATGTGGTGTATGTTGCATCTTTCAGCATCAACACCTTCTCTTGAAATGTTGGAAATTCATAGTTTTATGCAATTCTATTTGTTTAATACTTCTGACTGGAGTGTTGATTGGTCAGAGTTTAAAACTTTATTGTGTCCTTTTAGTGTTTCAGGATGGCCTGTCCATTTATTCTTTTGAATTTTTAACATTCTTTTTGCCAGAAACATATGAGATACTTATCTCCACTAAATTGAGACGACCTGATCTTTTTGTTATTTAACTTGCATCACTTTTATATTCGATTTATAAAGTTGTGTTTGCTGATTTCAGACATGTAATTATGTTCTGTAGGTTGGTCCAACCACATTTGAGACCAAGTTTCAGCCACATCTTGTATGGAATCTTGAGCAGGTTTGTTTTCTCGTATCTTAAATAAATGCCGTTGCATGAATCAAGGTTCTTTGTATCAGTGCATGCTACTTTTATGGTAGTTGTTTATTATTACAAAAACAAAACAAGGTTCTGGTATTTTGCTAAAATGAATATGACGCTATTGGAAGAACTATAGAATACCAAAAGTTTGTAAAAACCAAAAAAGTGCTTGTAGGATTGCCCACATAACATAGAATATAATATCTTATGGAATGATAAGACTGCTGAAGTTGTTGAAACCATTAAGATTTCATTGACTGGCAGTTCTGCACCTTTTCTTTTATTCCTTATTTTTATTTTTTCCGTTATTTTTATTTCTGTGGTGACCTTCCCCTTAAAGTTACTCCTTGCTCTGTATAACTTCTGTTCTGTAAATTTTTGTCTAATTCCCTATTGTTTTGTATTTCTTAACAATTTTTACAGGTTAGAAAAAATATTGAGGAAAGAACTCACCAACATATAGATGCACGATCAAAGGCCAGGTATTCTTTTTACCAATCAACTGCATGTACACATTCTCTTTGAATTCAAATTGTTCAGGGTTAACACCTTTGTAGCTTGAGTAATCCTAAGTATTCTTCTCAATAAAATGTTAATTATGAATCAAGAGTGCACTTTACATGTGGGACTTGTTCACGCATCACAGAAAAGGTCTGGAATTATCATTCTCAAGTGAGGTGTTATAACTGTATGTGTAACTGGAGAGTTCTTTTTGGCTCTAAATCTGATACTGGATACTATATCTTGAAAGTTTTAGCTTTAAGAAGTTTGAGTTTGATGGAGGTTTTTCTTGTAGGTTTGATGGAACTGCTTTGGAGCCTCGGAAAGGGATAAGAAGTGGTCATGTACCTGGAAGCAAGTGCATTCCTTTTCCCCAGGTAAAACAATCTTGTAGTTGTATTTAGTGACTGTGTCTCCTCTAATGGGACCCTAAAGCAATAAGATCATTTCCTAAAGTTAGTAGTCAACTATCAGGTCTTTCCAGAGCTTTATCCTGGTCATGTAGTATCATTTGTTATAAACTGACATTTTGAAATTTGAGTCAAAAGTACAGATATAAGTTATATAACCTTCTCCATAGTAAGGGGGTTGTCTAAATGCTTCATTTTGTTTGAAATCATTCTTTGTATGTGGTGGCCAATTTTCCATTCACTTTTTACTAAAGGTAGTTCTTGATCTTTATGAAATTTCAACAACAATAGTGTCACATCTGTACAAAAGCTATGCACCATTAGGTGTTGACCCGTGTTGTTTCTACAGTTGTTGGATTCTTCAGGGACCGTCTTACCTGCAGACCAATTGAAGAAACGATTTGATGAAGCAGGTAAGAACTCTTGTGCGGTATTATAATTGGTTGTGGAAGTTTAGCCTTCCAACTGTTTGATGTTTTATCTACTTTGTTCTAGGAGCCATTGTGTTCATGGTGCTTATTAGTGAATGAGTTTTCTTTTTCATTACAATGGGAATTTCTTTGCATTTAGTTCTGAACGTTCACTTCCAGTCTGGAACCTGTGGTTACACCTAAACATCATTTTTAATGCAGTGACAAGTTTTCAAACATCGTTTCAAATTGAGGGGTTATTCTTGCATGCTTTTATCATTCTGAGATGTTCCTAAAACACTAACACCGCGTCCCCCTGGTGGGTAACTGGTTTTCTTTTACTGGCTCGTTGTTTTCCCCATACACAGTCCAGAACTTGTGGACTATTTATTAATAGTAGCATATTTCAATTGGTTACAACTCACAAGGAATCTTCTACATAATCTGACTGATTTCACAACACATGTTGCAGGCATCACATTGGATAGCCCTATTGTTACTTCGTGTGGCACTGGTGTAACTGCTTGCATCCTTGCATTGGTAAATCTCAGAAATATACTCATATAATTATAGACAGATGTACATCTGTTTGAATGTTAGTACGAGGTGATAGTAATTAGTAAATGGTAAATACAATATTGTGGTGCTAGATTTCACTACTGTTGGGATTAAGATCGATTTTTTAAACCCTGATCAGGATTTCCACGTTCAGTTTTATAGTAGTATGCTTGTTTATATATGTAGATATTGTGTATTATTTCTGTTATAATAGTGAGAGGGAAGGGGATAGTAATGTTGAGATATATATATCCCACATCGGGGATATGAGACATTGCCTGTGGGTTTATAAGGGTTTGGGCTACTCTCTATTGCCAATTGGTTTTGGAGTTGAACCCCAGACTACTTTATCTTGGTATCAGAGCGGGTTGCCCACATAAACGTGTGAAGCCCAAAGGCCACACGAACTCCACGACCACCCAAGTTGTTGTCCACGTGTTAGGCTTAAAGATTCGCCACACGTGCGGGGGCGTGTTGAGATATATATCCCACATCGGGAATATGAGACCTTGCCTGTGGGTTTATAAGGGTTTGGGTTACTCTCTCTATTGCCAATTGATTTTGGAGTTGAACCCCAGACTACTTTATCAAGTAAGATAGTTTACTGGGGATTGGAATGAGTTTTTGAGAGGCTCTTTCCATATACTACTTTTGGCAAGTTGGGAGCGATGGAGTAAAAGGTATGCGGATTTATGGCATACTGTTGTGGGAGGGAATGGGATAGTAAGAGGCTCTTTCCATACTGGTTTTGGCAAGTTGGGAATGATGGAGTAAAAGGTATGCAGATTTATGGCTTACTGTTGTGGGAGGGAATGGGATAGTAAGATAGTTTACTTGGGATTGGAATGAGTTTTTAAAGAGGCTCTTTCCGTATTCTACTTTTGGCAAGTTGGGAACAATGAATAAAAGGGATGCAGATTTATGGCATAATGTTGTAGAATCCATGCTGCTCTCTAATGTTGGGCATGAAATTTCATTCTGAATTATGTCATTAACTAATAATCAAAGTGAGAAAAGAGAAAAAATGGAAATATTTTATTCCCCATGTAATTTGTGTTTCTCTTCCAGGGTCTTCATAAGCTTGGGAAGCCTGATGTTGCAGTCTATGATGGGTCTTGGACTGAGTGGGGAGCGCATCCTGACACACCTGTTGACACGTCCATTTCTTCGTGATAGTATATCTCGAAGCTTGTTGGTTATGATGAACAGATATGGGTAGTCTAGTTTAGGCTCTGAATCTATGATTGCCTGGTCTGGTACAATGATTATGACGAAAGAGCTTGTATCTCGATTAAACATCCGGTTAGAAGTAGTGTTTGTGTTTCCACTGTTAAAATGATAAGCTGTTACATCTGTAACGATGATTTTATGCGACTCATAAATTGATGCGGCAGCATGAAGAGGTTAATGTTTAAGTTGTTGATCATGGAGTAATAATAAGCTGGGGAAATCATTACGTGATATGTGATGGTAAAGATATCAGTTATCCTGTGGAAATTTATTCCTTTCAATTGCTCGACTGTCTTCATTAAAACATGAATATTGTATCTTCTATTCTTTGCTACTTCGTCAAAATTTTCATTTTTGTGTGCTGTGTATCGCTGATGAGTATGTTCTATATAAGAAATATCAAATTGGAATGTGAAACAGAAAAAAAAAAATTAACCGCATATATTTCAAGCAAAATAAACAAATGCTGTAGACGTGCATCAAGCAGAATCGTAATGAAATAAAATTCTGAAAATAAAGATTACAAGCATGAATTCTACCATCCGCCAGATTTGAGCAGCTGATTGAGTTTGTGGGAGAGTGAAGGCTTCGATTGAGCATCAAAATAGTTGGCTAATACTTCTACAAACACCTTTGGGACCAAGCACTTCTGTTCCATATATATCTTCTCTTGAATAATAGGAGACGCTGCAACAAGTAGTTCCTTGGTGGCTGTGGCTGCGGCTGCGGCTGCCTTCACCTCCTACAAGTTTGTTATCAACAACAATCAGTACGTTTGACTCAGATTCCGGTTGCACAAATTAGAATTTTCACTCTTCAAAAATGAACTAACTACAAAGTTCAGATCTCCCTTTGGGGTCTAATTCATTTGTACATATCAGTATAGAAACCCTTGATTGACTACATCAAGTTAATTAGCACCTTGGTTCTTTTTTTTGAGAAGATTAGCACCTTTGTTCTTCCCTATAATCTTGGTGAAAGTTATCAATGACTATTAGTGGAAATATTTCAAGAAATTTAATTTGAGAACTGCCATAACTGATCATTAGTAAAGTACCTGAAAGGACGCCATGAAATGAAGAATCCCCATCTGAGCCTGCAAGAACTTGACGTAGTTGTAAGCAGCAGTGAGCATCTCAGCTGTGTTCATCTTGCTTCCTCCAGGAACAAGCTTCCCTAGCTCTTGAGTCTTCTCCGTGATCTTCCTTCTCCTTTCTCTTGCCGCAATACTCTGCGGCGATACACTTCTTTCTTCCACTTTCTTCCCCACATTTTCAACACTAGGGTTTCTGGTATTGCCATCAACAACCTCCGGATGCTGAAAGTTAAGCGCCGGAGCAGTAAAGGCCCCGGGGAAGTACTCTGGCCGAGGACATGGATTCGGAACAAAAGCATTAGAGAAACCAGGTGTAATATCCGGGTACTGGAACTGGTAATAATCTTTCGAGCATTTTTGGCGTTTCGGGAGAGGGTAAGGTTCAAAATCTTGTGCTTGGAGCATGTCAGGTTTGAAAGAAGACGGTGGATGAAGATGATCAAAGCCAGGGTTTTCGAGGTTAAGAAGACTACAAGGGTCATACCATGGATCAAGAAAGTTGTGGGGATTGGAATAGTCTGCATTAAGACATTGAAGGAAGTCTCCTACTAGCTCTGCTTCTAGATTTTGCTGGATACAAGTCATGTCTGAGTCAAAAAACTGAGGTACTACTTCCCCGTTCAAGGCCATTGTATGATACTTCTACTTGTACTTGAAACCTGAAACTTGAAACGAAGTAAGAAATGAATTAGCTTTATTTCATGAGCTTAAGCGGTAAGAAGTAACTAGATTCTCGAAGAGTAAGTAATAATCTAAGCTAGAAATCAATGTCAGTGAGAGACAGAGATAGGGAGAGGAGTATAGTACCTGATATATATAATGTTAACTGTCGAAGGAGTCGTGAGAAGAGTTGTTAAAGAAAGACATGAGCATGACCAAAATAAGACTTGGTTCAGTAACTTGCAACTGCAGTGGTATTAGCATGACTTGCGGGAGGGAGATGGAGAGAGAGAAAGAGAGGGGTTTGTGGGTTGAGAAAAATGGGGGAGTGACGGTTAACAAGTAACAACCTGCGGAAAAATCTAGGTTTTTGGATTTTATCTAAAATTTATTAACCGCTATGATCAGCTTGGTCTTGGTGGCTACTTCAGTTAATCACTAGTAAAATGTAAAATAGCTGTTTGTGTCAAGAGTATCTTCAATAGACGTCTATATATGTACATAATACATGTGAACGGAGGAGATTATAATATATAATATTGATACATGAGTAGTCAACACATATAACTTGTTATGAATGATTAAGATATCACCGTGTATATACACGTAGTGCATACAAGAATTTTTGATTTGTGTCAAAAATAAACTTACAGCGTGACTTTTGCCAGTTTGCCGCTAGACTTTTTCATAGACTTTTTTGTTGCAAAAATGTTCACAAGATTAGAAGAGAAGTGATTTGTTTGTCATGTGTCAACCTAAAGAACCATCCTACAAACTATATATGTAGTCCACTGGTCCTGATCATCATCATCATCATCATCATCATCATCCATCTCTGCCATCCTACACCAGCACTACATACACATAGCTCAGCAGCAGGGACCATATATTCTTAAAGGTAAAATGCATTAAATATGTCTAGACTCTTAAAGGACTGTTAAAATGATACCTAAACTTGTAAAGTTATCAAAATAATACCCTTAATTTGTTATCAATAAGGTACCTACAAAGAATATTCCTTTAAGAATATTCTGTTTTTAGTAGAAGATTACCATTTTAACTTTTCTTTTGTGTGTTCTTTTGTTTTCTTTTAAAAATTTGACTGAGCATGGTGGGGCTAAGTCCATGAATTTGTTTATCTAACATACTGCAAATATAAACTCATCCTCTCACTTGAAGGTAAACAATTATTTTTCATCATCAATAGCAAAATTAATAGCTATCCGACTTGATTTATTAACTTATGATGCAATTTCTCGTAAAGAATTGCAAGACGAAAAAAGAAAACTAAAAAGATTGATATAATATAGAGATAATCTTCCTAGAAAAACAAAAAATTACTGGGATATTATCATCAGAGTTTAGCAAAGAATCAAACGAACTGAAGATCAAATTGAAGTTCTACAAGAAGTTTTTGATTACGATCAAGCTCCCCTGAATGTTTTGAGTCTCAGTTAGATCCGCCTCAGCTGGTATCAGAGTCTGCTTGGCTCACAAACAGGTTATCAAGGCTTATGTCACAAAGTTGACTTCTCTTAACTAACAAAAGAGAATTCAAACTAAAAAAATACTAGTCATTCGGTATTACAAAAGAAACTGATAAGTGGCAAAAGTGCTTTCATTCAAGGCATATTCAGGAAGATCAATACTTGATAGAGTACATCTGTAGAGTATTAAACACACTCTACGACGATCTTGTCTACCTCTAGAGAGAAGTTGGGGTTGAAGAACTTGATCATTCTAGACCAAGCCAATTGAATACCTAGATCATCTATCTAGGCACACGACTTCAGACAAGGTTGCATTACAACTTGAGAGATTTTATCTCAAGTTCAAGCAATTTGAAGTGATAAGTTCAACACTCGGCAAATTTGAATCCAAGCTTGATTATCTCAAAGAAAAACAGTATCTATTGGATATTGAAAAAAGCTAGTTCTCACTGAGCATCTTGGCAACAACATTCGTCAGCAAGCAATTGATCGAGCTAAAATCTTCTCAAAAATCGCTAAAAAAGCTTTTAAAAACTCTAATCACCCGATAAGGATGAATCACAAAGTTAAACTAAAAGTAAAACAGAAAGATGATAAAGCTCTAAGCTTTTTCCTTCTTACAGAAACAATGCATGATAATATCAAGGTAATAATTCATCAACAGAACTACAAGATCGCTTATCTCCAAGAGATGAGTATTGATCTCGAAAACCAATTCTAGGAGATAAACAGCAGGATAGCAAGATTGCAAACAAACATAGAAAAAATAAAGATACAAGAAGGAGAAGGGGTCAATGATGAACAACTAGCTCAAAATGTAGCTAGTAAAATAATCATACCCCCTTTACTAAAAGGAGAAAGTGAGTTTAAGTTTGGTGAACCTAAACTTCTTACATGGTTCTCATCTGCATCTTCAACTAGAAGAGATGTAAAATGCTGAGTAGAATACTCAGTAAAAGAAATACTATGCCTGTACAGTTAATCAACCCTTCATTTAGCCGACGACAAATTTTTGTCGCTTAAATTCTAGACTTTAGCCGACGAATTTTTGGACTTTAGCCGACAAAATTTAATAAAATTTCGTCGGCTATATCTATTATTTTTATTTTATTTATTTAACTTTAGCTGACGAATAGTTATTTTATTTATATTTAATTAATTTATCTAACTTTAGCCGATGAATTTTATTAAAATTCATCGGCTATAATTATTTTTTTAACTTTAGCTGACGAATTAACTTAAAATTCTTCGGTTATAGTCATTTTATTATTATTTTTTATTTCTTGTATTTTTAATTAATTTTTTTCTTCTTCTTTTTCGTTTTTACACCTGTGGTGGAGGGTGGAGGAGGAGAAGAGGTGGGGGAGGAGAGACGAGGGGAGGAGGAGAATAGGGTAGGAGAGGGAAAAGAGAAGGAGGAGGAGAAAGAGTTAGAGGAGGAGGAGAAGGAGAAAGAGTTAGAGGAGGAGAAGGAGGAGTACGTTGTTGCCGTCGGATGAGGAGGAAAAGGAGTAGGAGGAGGAGGAGGAGAAAATTGAAAGATATAGAAAATTTTGAACTTTAGCCGACGAAATTAGGGTATTTCGTAGGCTAAAATTCAAAATATTAGTCGGAAAATTTCAAATTTTTTAAAATTCCCTCCAAATTTTTTAAAATTCCCTCTAAAAATTTTTGAATTAACTTTAGCCGACGAATTTTAATAAATTTTATTGGCTATAGTTATTTATTTGTTTTATTTATTTATTTAACTTTAGCTGACGAAACTAGAGTAATTCGTCGGCTATAGTTATTTATTTATTTTTTAATCTTAGCCGATGAATTACCCTAACTTCGTCAGCTAAACGTTATTTATTTATTTAACTTTAGCCGACAAATTACCCTAATTTCGTCGGCTAAAACCCTAAACCCTATGGGTAGAAGCTTCAAACGAAAAAAAGTCGTGAAATAAGATATGACCGGAATGGTGAAATACGTCTATAATTGAAAAATCACGTAATTCCGGTAAAGTTTAGGTGCCGATAGTTGCAGTTAAAGCAATTTTCTATTCTTTCTCCCTATATGTAGCCCTATCTCCGGTGGTTATTTTTCATAAAATAACTATAGTACTAGTTGCGTCTCATCGATTTGAAACTATTTTCAGTTGAAGGTCCGGAAAAAATACATAATTTAGACAGTCAAATGACCGTTTCCGTGCGTTAAGGGGTTTGACTTACGAGATTGACCGTAAGGATCGAGCCCTTAACTTTGTCGTATCAAGTTGAATTTTTTCCTACAGACATATTTCGACATAATGATCATATCTGACGGTCGGATTTTTGTTTTTCAACTTTGATCATCGAAATCACGACATGCCTACTGTTTCCGGGTAAACTCGTGGCCCCTTTAGCGGGTTGCACGGTTCCAGAAATAGCGAACTTCCTTGTACTCCGAGTCTTCCTGTGTAAAGAACAAACACGTCAAAGGGCGTCCCCGGGTTTACCGAGGGAAGCCACTCCGATGCTTAAGTCAGACACTGTCAGATAAGCAGAAAACTCAAGAGTAGTTAAGAAAAATGTCCGTCCTCTTACCGGGAGGTCCTCACCGGTATTTATAGTAGCATTAAAGGCAGCACTTTGTCTTTTTCCAATGTGGGAATGAACTCCCTTGCTTTGCCTCAACTTTACAATGAACTGGGCCCTGACAAAGGACCCAAAGTGGCTTCTCAAATCTGACTGGGCTTTGACCCTGTAAACAGTACTTCAAGCATAATAAACGATGCATATTTAACAATTGACCATACTTGGTGTTATTTCTTGAATTGTAACCCGGTAAAAGGGAAATATTAGGTTCCACCTATAAACAAGTCCCCCAAGTCCTCAGTCAAGGGGTACGCTTGGGTGGGGACTTGAAATCATTTCTTTACCGGGTTACAAAGGTATCATCCAGACCCGGTGTACCCAGTCCCCCAAGTCCGTACGCAAGGGTGCCCCGCAGACACGTTGACTCCTCTGGGAATTGAAAACGACGTCTCCGGGTTGTAGTGGGGGAAACAGAAAAGTTTTCAGTTTGAAGTGGGGGAAAACGAAAAGTTTTCAGTTTTGAGGTGGGGAAACTGAAAAGTTTTTCGGTTTTGGGACGCGGCATGCACGACACGTGTCGATTTTCTCGAAAAACCGAAACGTCCCTTCAGTGTACGTCTCTAACTGTATAAATAGGGGTTGAGGGTGACAGTTTTGTCGCACCTTCGAAACCGATAACTTTTTCGTGCTTTTGCTCTCATCCTCTGTTGTCGCTGTGCTTGTTGGATTGCCACACTAAAATCGACCTCAAAATCCTTTCAAACCCTCACAAGTAAGGTACTGTTTTCTTTTCCGATGTTTTTGAGTGTTTTGGATCGATCTTGTGTACTGTTTTCTGGGATCCAATCTGGGTTTCTGCGTTAGTGTGTGCGTTTATCGTTGTGGTCGCCGGGGTTATCTGGGTTTCTGACGACGTTCCCGTGTTTCTTGTTTTCCAGATGACAAACCCCGCAATGGATGCTCACGTCCCCGAGTTTGCCTCAGTAACCTTCACGGATGGGACCGCTCTCGACCCTCCCGGATACCCGCTGACCGCGGAGGAGATTGTGGAGCTAAGGAGCAATTGGAAGATTCCCGAGTCTGTTGAAATTCGGACTTTAGAACCCGAGGATCAGTTCTTCGCTCCCGGGGATGGGTGGACGCTATGCCACGAGTACCAGCTACGCTGCGGCCTGTCACTCCCGCTAAAGGTGGAGGTGCAGTATCTCCTGGCTGCGAGCAACTTCGCGATCGGGCAAATTGGCCCGAACATGTGGAGGCAGCTACTCGGGTTGTGCGTTATGTACAAAGTACTGAAGCAGCAGATGCCGACATACCACGAGTTGCACGCCATGTACCGGGCTGAGTACTCCCGGAAGGCGGGTTTTAGCGGGACTATCCAACTGAAGTCCAAGGCGACCTTTAAGAAGATTGTCGAGGACTTGCCAACCTTCGTGAGCCGGACCTGGAGGGAGAAGAGTTTCTTGATAAGGAACTTTCAAGACCCGGGATACGCACTTTAAGTACCGGGTGACTTCCAGCCACTGATGAGTAAGTCCTTCTTTCTCTCCGGATTCTTCTTTCTTTTCTCTATCCCGGGTTATAATTATATTGTATGTGTTGCAGATGTCCCCGACATTCCTCTGGAGCCGGTGATGGAGAAGAGGATCCGGAGGATGCTATGGGCCTTCAGAGGTCAAGATGACCGGAGCTCGTACCGGCTTTGTAGGCTGTATGTGTACAGCCGTTGCCGGTTGATGGAGCTTCCAGGTTTGTCTCGTTTCCTTCACAATTTTTGTTGTTTACATGCTCCGGTCTAACGGGTTATGTCTTTTGTTGCAGCTCTTCTCCCGATGGAGTTCACGAAGCGAAAGAACCCGGGAATATACGACGGCTTCGAGGACAAGGCTGTATGGGCCGGGATCCGGGCGCAAGGGACGGAGGGGCTGGCATACGACATCGACCTGACATCAAAGGCGGCTTTCCTGCGCCTAGACGCTGAGCAAGGGGAACCTCGGCAGTTCCATGTTGACGTCTCTCACTACAACGAGGTTCCCGAGTACTTGGCTGAGATTCTCGGGCCAGAAGTCTACCCGGAAGGAGAGGAGGTTGAAGGGAATCCCTCGGAGGCGGACGATAACCCGGTATTCGAAGAACCGGGAACTCAATTCACGTTTGCCGATGAGACTGAAGAACCGGTGGTGAGCGCGGTTCCCTCGTCTGTGCTCCCGGGCGAGGAAGAATTTACCGAGGAGGATGACGACGGGGGTGAAGAGGTTGGAGGGTTAGAAAGGGAAATAGGTAGTGAGAACCCGGAGGGGAGTGAGGGGAGTGACGAGGTTCTTGAAGTGGAGCCCGTGCCTTCTCGCAAGCGTACCCGGGAGGCATCCAGCTCGGGGAGGTCCGAGAGGAGGAAAAGAAGGAAGGAGAGGAAGGAGAGGAGGGAGAGAAAGCAGCAGCGGGACACTACTGAAATAATGGAGGAGTTGGCGAGCGCAGGAATGGCGGACGCGGCCATCCAAAGGATGGTAGCGGATTTGAAGAATTGCGCCGCTGACTCCTATGTCCTGGAGCATGAGGACCCGTTGACTGTAGCCCGGAGGGCGCAGGAGAAGCTGATGCGGGTAAGTTAGTCTTCTCCTTTAACTCGTTCTCTTTTTGTTTTTGGTTCCTTGCACTAATCCGTTGTTTTATTTGTGTAGGCTGTCAGGTTGTCGTACTTGGCGACTGACCGGCTCATAACCGAAGGCATCCCCGAGCGAGAGAGAGTCCTCAGGGATGATCTCCGGGTCGCCCGGGACCAGGTGACGGCGAGTGAAGAAAACCTGGCTCGGGTCCGGGAATTCGCAAGCGCAACAGCGATCGCGTCGAGTGCGAAGTTGGCCAAGGCGGAAGAACACATAGCAGACCTGGTGGCCAAGAACTAGGAACTGGAGAAAGTTATCGAAGGTCACCGGGAGGACCGGTGTGCGCAAGACGCCGCGATAGCCCAGCTGACCGAGCAAAACCAGGGGCTGCAGCAACAGGTTACTTCCCTGGAGCAACAAAAAGGAGATTTACTCCAGGCAGTTTCCCGGGCCAAAGACTTAGCAGTCTCCGAGTTTCTGGCGAGCCCAGAGTTTGACCTGAAGCTGCGGTCGGCCAGGGCCGAGGCTCGTGCCGAAATAGTGAGCGCTGGGATTCGCCAAGGCTGGCTGGACAAGGCTGGTTATGACGGTCATCAAGGTCATGTCAGACCCGACGAGGCTGCAGGCACCTCCCGGTCGACTCCTGCCATGGCTGCAAACCCTAGGACTCCTGCGAACCCGGCTCGGAGTCCCCCGGTTCGTTCTTCAGCAGCCGGGAGAGGTACTTCCCGTGGTGGGATTGTGGGTGGTCCTAGAAACCGGCCACCTCTGCGTAGGGGTCAGTTCATCATACAGCCCCGGGGAGGACGTGGCGGGTCTAGCACTGGCGGGGGTAGGGGGTCGGCAGCGCCATGAACCGGAGCCTTAGGATGTTTTTCATTTCTGTAATAGATTAGTTTACCTGTAGCGGTTTGCTACTTTTTGTAATTGATATTTTTGAAGTAATCAATTTTTTCCTTCTCGCAATCCTTCCTGTGCCAAAACACGGTAACCTGATGAACAGTTCCAAAAATTTACATATAACCCCAGTTTGCCATGTGAATAAAGATAGTGCCGCTAAGGCTTTACGGGCCCATAAGGACTTCGAAAGGCCGCTAGGGCTTTAAGGGTCCGTTAGGACTTCCAACCCGATGCATAACCTGCAAGTGTTGAGAAAATTCACACATATAATGCCGGTTTGGCATGTAAATAAAAATAGTCCCGCTAGGGCTTTACGGGTTCATAAGGACTTTCAACCCGATGCATAACCTGCAAGTGTTGACAATTCACACATAGTGCCGGGTTGGCATGTTAACATTTATAAAGTGAAAATAGGGCCGGTAAGGCTTTACGGGTCCGTTAGGACTTCCAAGGGCTTCTTTGCCAAATAACACGGTAATCTGATGCAAAATATGCAAATGTGATAAAATTTACACATATAATGCCGGTTTGGCATGTAAGTAAAAATAGTGCCGCTAGGGCTGTATGGGTCCGTTGAGACTTTCAAAGACTGAAATAAGGCCGTGAAAGGCTTGCAATATTTCAAGTTATGGAGATTACCAGAGATTATTAGAGATTTATCGGAGCTTGCCGAGTTTTGACCATGAAATAAGGCCGTGAAAGGCTTGCAATATTTCACGTCATCTAGACCGGAGATTATCGGAGATTTATCGGAGCTTGCCGAGTTTTGACCATGAAATAAGGCCGTGAAAGGCTTGCAATATTTCATGTCAAATGGAGATTATCGGAGATTTATCGGAGCTTGCTGAGTTTGACCATGAAATAAGGCCGTGAAAGGCTTGCAATATTTCATGTCAAATGGAGATTATCGGAGATTTATCGGAGCTTGCTGAGTTTTGACCATGAAATAAGGCCGTGAAAGGCTTGCAATATTTCACGTCATCTAGACCGGAGATTATCGGAGATTTATCGGAGCTTGCTGAGTTTGACCATGAAATAAGGCCGTGAAAGGCTTGCAATATTTCATGTCAAATGGAGATTATCGGAGATTATCGGAGATTTATCGGAGCTTGCTGATTAAGGCATACAAGTAGGGCCGCTAAAGGCTGCATTCACTTCAACAAACTGTTCAATAAAACATAACCTGGTAGGGGGTTTCATGCATTGTGGGCCTGAAAGGCTTTATATACAACATCATAAACAATAAAATTGGACATTCATAGATAACTCGGTACCTATTTGGGGAAGAGATGCAGATGTTGGGCGTTCCATGGTCGTGGAAGCGTAACTCCATCTGTACCCCGGATGTAAAACGTTGCCGGGCCCACGACTTCAACAATTTCATATGGACCCTCCCATGGAGCTTTAAACCCCGTTGGCTTAGGGATAACCTCCTTCATTACCCAATCCCCGAGTTTGAGTGGGCGCTTGATAACCCGGGAATTGTAGTGTTTAGCCACCTTTTGCTTCTTGTTGATATTTCGGAGATGTGCACGCTCCCGGCGTTCCTCCAGGAGGTCCAGGTTAAGGCGGATGCCTTCATTGTTGGTTTCCCTGTCAAACAGTTATACCCGGTCACTCGGGACTTCCATCTCTACCGGGATCACTGCTTCAGAGCCAAAGGTCATAAGAAATGGGCTCTCCCCATTGGCTTCTGTTGGAGTTGTCCTCAGTGCCCACAAAACCTCTGGAAGTTTCTCAGCCCATAAACCCTTTGCGTCCTCCAGCTTCTTCTTCAGAACTTGCTTGATGAGCTTGTTAATGGCTTCAGTTTGTCCATTAGTCTGCGGGTGTGCAGGGGAGGCATATAGGACCTTTGTCCCAATGGAATGTAAGAATTCCCGGAACTCATCGTTGTCAAACTGCGTCCCGTTATCTGTGATAAACGTCTCTGGGATTCCAAACCGGCAAAATACATTGTTCCAAAGGAATTTCTTAACATTTGCGGTCGTGATCCGTGCCAGGGGTTGAGCTTCTATCCACTTGGAGTTATAGTCCACTGAAACAATGGCATGTTTGAGCTGTCCCGGAGCCGTGGGTAGAGGCCCGATGAAATCAATCCCCCACATGCAAAATGGATATGGAGAAATTATTACTGATAGTGGGACTGATGGGGCACGGGGAAAGCTTGCAAATCGGTGACATTGAAGACAGGAATCTACGACGACTCTGGCATCGTGTTTCAAAGAAGGCCAGTAATATCCCATTCTTAGGGTTTTGAAAGCCAGGTTTCGGGCTCCAAAGTGATTTCCACATACCCCGCTATGAAGCGACTGCAAAACCCGGTCTCCTTCCTCGGGTGTAATACACTTCAAATCAGGAAAAGTATGTCCTCGTCGGTACAGTTTCCCATCACGGATACTATACCGCGCCGCTCGAACCCGTAGTCGTTTGGCCGCTACCGGGTCCTCAGGTAGGGTTCCATGTTGGATGAAGTTGATGAACTCATCCATCCAAGACGGTGGGGGGTTTGCCTCTACCGCGAAAATCTCAGAAAAGGAGAGTGAGATGCTTGGTTTCTCCAATGTCTCGACCAGTAAGCTTTTAAACTCGGTATTGGAATCGTCCCCTGTTGCAATCCTAGCCAGGGTATCTGCTCTCACATTCTGCTGCCTCGGTATCTGAGTAACCTCAAAGGTGTCAAATTTCTCCAGCAAGAAAGCCGCTAACTTTTGATAGGACGAAAGATGTGCTTCCTTCGCCTGAAATCCGCCGTTAACCTGCTGCACTACCAGTTGTGAATCACTTAGTATGCGGAGATGCCGGGCGCCCATATCTTTAGCGAGTTGGAGCCCTTTGATTAGGGCTTCGTACTCAGCCGTGTTGTTTGATGCTTTGAAGTTAAAGCGTAAGGCATAGTCAAACATATTACCCTCCGGGTCTACCAATGTAATGCCTGCTCCACATTGCCTCTGATTGACTGATCCATCTACAAATATCTGCCAACTCTCCGGTTCAGCTTGTGTAGGAAGAGTTTCAGCAACTGTTGAATCTGCTGGGATTAACTCGGCAATGAAGTCTGCTGCTGCCTGCCCTTTGATTGCCGTTCGCGGTTTAAAGTACAAATCATGCTCCCCCAACTCAATTGCCCATTTGACCAGTCTTCCTGAAGTCACCGGCTTTTGCAGAACCTGCCGTAGCGGTTGGTTGGTGAGTACATGGATGGAATGTGCTTGAAAATAGGGTCTTAACTTCCTTGCTGCTACAACCAAGGCCAGGGCCAGTTTTTCAATATCTGGATAACGAGTTTCAGGATCATTGAATCCTTTTCCAGTATAGTAGACCGGCAGTTCTTCAGACTCTGGCTTTCTTATCAAGGCACAACTGACAGCCGTTTGAGATACCGCCAGGTACAGATAGAGTATTTCCCCAGGGTTTGGTCTGGATAAAGAAGGAACTGATGCCAAGTATTCCTTCAACTTTTCAAAAGCTTGATTGTGCTCTTCCTGCCATATAATCCGCTCGCGGTGTTGACTCTTGAGAATTTTGAAGAAGGGGGCACATTTATCTGTTAACCTGGATATAAACCGGGATAAGGCTACCAGCCTGCCAGTAAGTTGCTGAACTTCATTCCTGGTTTTTGGCGGTTGCATGGCCAAGACGGCTTGAATTTTGTCGGGGTTTTCCTCAATTCCCCGAGCGCTGACCATAAACCCGAGAAACTTTCCTCCCGAAACACCGAACACACACTTCTCCGGGTTTAACCTCATCCCCTTGCTCAAGGCAATGTCGATGACGGTCTCCAAGTCATCCGGGTGTTTGCTTGTTTCCCAGCTTTTGACCAGCATATCATCTATATAAACCTCCATAGTATCCCCGAGTTGGTTTGCAAACATGCCCATTACGAGGCGCTGGAACATGGCTCCTGCATTCCGGAGTCCAAAAGGCATCACTCTGTAATAATACATCCCCTTGTCTGTTGTAAAAGATGTGTGCTGTTGATCCGCGGGATTCATCAGAACTTGGTTAAATCCCGAGTATGCATCTATAAAGCTCAACTGGGGGTGGCCCGCGGTTGAATCCACCAGTTGATCAATCTTTGGAAGGGGAAAACTATCCTTCGGGCAAGCCTTATTCAGATCTGTGTAGTCGACGCACATCCTCCACTTTCCGTTTGCCTTCTTGACCATCACCACATTGGCCAACCAATCCGGGTATGTTGCATCTTCAATGAACCCGATGTCTTTAAGACGTTTAACTTCTGCTTGAATGGCCTTGTACTTCTCTGCGCAAAATGCACGACGCTTCTGTCTTACCGGTTTAACACCCGGGATAATATTGAGGGAATGCGTCATAACGTCTGGAGAAATCCCGGGCATGTCTGCATATGACCATGCGAACACCTTCTGTTTCCGGGTTAGCAGCTCAACCATTCGGGTTCTGACCTCGGGGTCAAGGCCTGTGCCAATGCAAATCTTCCTCTCCGGGTATTCTTCTGAAATCTGAATCCATTCTGTTGCTTCAATTGGGGCTGGCCGGGGGAACTTGGCAGGATACTTCTGGCTCTTCTTTTGTGCCGTCTTGCTGATGGGCAAAGAATCCGGGTCATCCCTGGGGTCATCGGGTTTGTCAAATGGGGACAGGGAAAAACCGGCCGAAAACATCTCGTGCTGGGACTGAGTTGCTATCGCGTTACATCTGACAGCGGCTTCTTGGTCTCCGCGAATTGTAACCCAACCCCCGGGTGTAGGTACCTTCATAAGCAGCATGTGACCCGCTATAAAACTTTGTAGGCCCCAGAGTGCATCTCTCCCGAGTATGGCATTGTAGGAGGATGGGCAGTCCACAATTATGAAGGGAACTACAATTCTTGTGGACTGGTGCCCGGTTCCAACTGTAACCGTTAGCTGATCAGACCCCAACGGTTGAGTCGTCTCACCTGAAAAACTGATCAATGGCTCGTGGTTCCTATAGAGCTTATCTCTTCCTCTTTTAAACCCCTTATAGCAACTGCTGAACATGACGCTGACAGCGGCTCCCGTGTCTATTAGAACCCTCCGAGTTCTCCAGTGGTCAATCTGAAGAGTGATAATGAAAGGATCATTGTGATGCACTTTCAGCGTGTCTTCAGACTGAGAAAATGACACGGTATCCCAAGGAACCAGCTCCTTGCGGCATTCCTGACGAAGCTGCATTATCTCAAACTCCGGGCCTCTTGGGCAGAGTCTTTTGGCCCGGTGACCGGACACCCCTTGGGTGCCACCCCCGTGAATCGTCATTATCTCCCCATATACTTCAATCAGGTTGACACCTGTGGCGGGTGACTTATACTGCTGTAACTTGCCGTTCTGGATCATGTACTCAATGGCGTTCCGAAGAGAAAAGCACCGGTCGGTTGCGTGGCCAGACTCGTTGTGATAGGCACAATGTTGCCCGTTGTCCGGCCCTGCCCTTTTGGGAAACTTTCTTTTTGGAGCCGGGGGAACTTCATTCCTATGGCGGTTCCAAATTTCTTCATAGGAGGCAGTCAAGTTGGTCAACACTTCATATCGAGGGATGTAAGTGTTCTTTTCCTCCCGGGTTGGATGTCTTGGGTATGGAGCCTCTCTTGGTTTCTCCCTCGGTCTGTTTGAACTTTTGCCGTAGTATCCCTGGCCACTCTTATGCTGCCCTTCCTTTTTCCATCCATCAGCTCGCTGGCTTGTGAACCCGGTGTTCGTCCGGCGTTCCCCGAAGGTGTCGTACTCGGCTTGAGCTTGCCGAGTTACTTCATTAATTAAATCGTCGTAGCACCTGAACCGCTGCTTCCTGAGCTCCACCACAAAGCAGGTTGGTTTGAGCGCCTGTAAGAACGCCTCTGATGCTACTGACTCGTCCAAGTGCCCACACTTGGAAGTTGTGGACAGCCAACGGGTTACAAAAATTTTCAAGCTTTCATCATCCCTTTGCTGGACTTTGAATAACGAAGTGGTGCTTCGGTTGGCACTAGACAGCAGGATAAACCGGGACAGGAACCTCTGTGTCAGCTGACCATAGGTCTCTATTGACAAAGCAGGTAACTTGAGGAACCAACTCAATGCCTCCTCACTGAGTGTTTCCTGGAAAGCATGACATGCTTGGGCGTCTGTGAACCGGGTTGAATCCAACTGAGACTGGAACAACTCAAGGTGTGCATACGGGCACCCCATTCCGGCATATCTCTTAATCTTAAATGGCTTTGCTTCCGGTGACTTTTTGTCTGCTTGAACCCGTGCGGAGAATGGGCTTGCACGGGTAATAAAGGGTTGGTATTGTTGTGGTCCCGTTCCCGAGTTAAGGCGCTGCTCAAGTTGGGTCACAGTTTGTGTCAACTGTAACAGCAGCTGGGTCTGGGCATCTGTTGGGGGAAGTGGTTGATTTAACAACGGCTCTGGGGGTGGAGGAGGTCCTGTAAGATTGTGATTAAACAAAGGATTGGAGAGATGGATAATTTGTGGATTTGGGTTAGGGTGGGCAGTGGTTGGGAGAATTGCGGGTGGTATGTATGCACTGTCAAGAGTTCGCGGGTTTCCACAACCCGGAGGATTCCCTTCTGGGGTGATGATATCAGCAAGTCTGGCTGACGTCCCCATGGCATTCGCTCTTTGAGTTAAGGTTGCTTGAAGAAGCCCATGCTCGGCCTGGATAGTCGCTAACTGCTCCCTTACCGTCATTAACTGCTCCCTTACCGTCATTAACTCGGCATGTTCTCGAGTAGATTGCTCCTTTTGAGCGAGAAAGTCCTTTTTCAAGAGCTCGAATGCTGCTGCCAAATCTGTTTGGCCAAACTGGGTCCCGGAGGTCCCTGGGTTATCATCCCCTGAGAAATTAAGCCTCCTAGTTGGATCTTGTTCTCCTGCCATTTCCACCGTCCTTCGAAATATTAATTGGGAGGTCTTGAGTTCGACTCTCAACGAGAGCACCAATTGTTTCCGGGTAAACTCGTGGCCCCTTTAGCGGGTTGCACGGTTCCAGAAATAGCGAACTTCCTTGTACTCCGAGTCTTCCTGTGTAAAGAACAAACACGTCAAAGGGCGTCCCCGGGTTTACCGAGGGAAGCCACTCCGATGCTTAAGTCAGACACTGTCAGATAAGCAGAAAACTCAAGAGTAGTTAAGAAAAATGTCCGTCCTCTTACCGGGAGGTCCTCACCGGTATTTATAGTAGCATTAAAGGCAGCACTTTGTCTTTTTCCAATGTGGGAATGAACTCCCTTGCTTTGCCTCAACTTTACAATGAACTGGGCCCTGACAAAGGACCCAGAGTGGCTTCTCAAATCTGACTGGGCTTTGACCCTGTAAACAGTACTTCAAGCATAATAAACGATGCATATTTAACAATTGACCATACTTGGTGTTATTTCTTGAATTGTAACCCGGTAAAAGGGAAATATTAGGTTCCACCTATAAACACCTACTAATGTTGTATAACTTGTTTACTAAGCTTTAAGTATATGTTCCGTTTCAAAAACAAACTCTACGTAGAAACTTCGAACGCAAAAAAGTCGTGAAATAAGATATAACCGGAATGGTGAAATACGTCTACGGTTGAAAAATCACGTAATTCTGATAAAGTCTCGATGCCGATAGTTGCGGTCAATAAAATTTAGGGGTTTGACTAACGAGATTGACTGTCCGGCTGAAATCCTTAAATTTATCGAATTAAGTTGAATTTTTACCATAGACATATTTCAACATATTGATGATATCTGACGGTCGTATTTTTGTTTGTGAATTTTGATGACCTGAATCACAACATGCCTACTATTTACCATTATTTATCTAACCATTACCTGAATCACAACATGCCTACTATTTACCTGACCATTAGTGCAATTTTGTAACAAAAAGGTACTTTAGCAGACAAAATACCCTAATTTCGTCGGCTAAACTTTTCAAATTTAGTCGGCTAAAGTTCATAGACTATAGCTGACGAAAATTCCACTATACCCGACGAAAAATTATTTCGTGGCTAAAATTCCACTTTAGCCGACAGAAATTTAACTTAGCCGATGAAAAACATTTCGTCGGCCTGTTTTTAGTTATTTCGTCTGCTAAAGTCTTTTTTCTAGTAGTGTATAAGCTGATGAGCTTGAATGTAACCCCAAACACCAGATTTCTCAACAGTCCCGGGATTAAAACATCAATCCTCACCAATACAAGAAATAATACTAAACAGAAGCATATCACAAAATGGCATGAAGTAACATTCCCAAGATAATGAAATCTGACACCTCCAGCTAGACAGGTAGAAAATACCAATGCTTCTATTTATGAAGATATGAAAGGAAAAATAAGCTTACAATTTCATAGGCATTCATTCGCCAGCTATGAGGAAGCATGTACCTCTGGAACCAAGCCAATTTCTTGTCTTGAAGAATCTTTCGAGGAAGAAGATACTAAAAGACCCATGATGATGCTAAAGTCAGAAGAAATAAAAAACTTGTATGAACAAGCAGAAATTTGTGAATCTACAGAAGAGCTTGAAAAGATCATGGAAAAGATTTCTCAGGTGTAACTGAGAAAGAACAAAAGGAAGATTCTTCCTTATCAAGCAGCTAAAGAAGAACCAGACGAATCCTCAATAATGAAAACTGAAAACATTCCCCTAGGAAGCACTATAGTTCAAAACATCACGAACTACCCTACTAAGATCATTCGAGAAAATAAGATTAAACTTCCTAAGGGACAGACTCCTACATGAAAACCAGGAGAACGAAGTTTTCAAAAGTACATCCCTACAGAACCCAAATGGGGATAGTTAATATCTGAAAGAGGAGTTTACCTTGATCTAGACAGGGTAGGAGACAAGAGAAAGACAATAGACAACTAGGTAGCTAGCCTAAGGCTAACTCAGGCTTTGGTATTGTCTAAATATGCCTACGAGGAAGCTCATGCATATTATGAGTCCACCTTAATTGGTATAGTACAGAAGTGGTATCAGTCTTTCAAGCGAAGCTCTCAATGGCTTGACTGGGCAACCAAATTAGCTCAAACCAATAATCCTTTAGATTTTGCATGGCTCATCTATGCATAATTTTGTGGAGAAGTTACTGGACATAGTGAGCAGTCTAAAGAAAGAGCTAAGGCAAATATTCAAAAGTTGAGCATTTGCAACATGAGATACTTTGAAGAGTATACTAATGAGTTCCAAAATTACTATTATACCATTGGAGACCTAGATAATGAAGATCTGGTCAGAACCTATTATAGGAAGTTACCAGAACCATGGAACGATGTAATAGCTCAATCTTTGGAAGAAAATCCTTTGTCGTTTTTTACGGTAGTAGGAATTGCTGAAAGAGTCAGGGATCTCCTGAGAAAGCAATGTGTTGAAAAACAGAAAATCCAAAACAGCAAAGAAGCAACTCAGATGAGTGGAAAATATGTATCCCAAGATATTGGAGACACCAACGCAGTAGGGATGTCACATAGAGAAAAAATACAAGAAAAGGTTCTCCAGCAATAAACAGAGGAAAAATTTTGCTTCTAAAAAGAAGTATAAATTCAGAAAAAGCTCATTCAAACAGAACTCTGCAAGAGAAAGATCTCCTCCTAGGAAGAAATTTTTTTTAAAAGAAAAAGAACCAATTCTTCGATTTCTTTTCGAGAAGTGAAGAAGTGCAGATGTTGGCTTTGCAAAGCCGAAGGATATTATGCAAACGAATGTCCTAAAAAGGACAAGTGATATGCGAAGGTTCTAATTGAAGAATATGATGAAGCAATAGAATATGCAAACCTGAAAGAGTTTAAGATGACCTATTCTAATGAAGAGAATGATTCAATATATTCTTTTGAGTTCCTATCAGAAAGTGAAATAGAAAATTCTTCAGAAAGTTCTGAAGAAGAAGAAAAGGAAGAGGATGGATCTCGTCCTATGTTTTTCTTAAAAGTCTTAAATCGGAAGGAAGAGGCTACTGATATTATCAGTAACTTCCACCCCAATCCAAGAAGATTTACATGTGATTACTGCAATTGCGATGATAGTAATCTAGTTCACATGTACTGTAAAAGTACAGGTGAAATTTATCATCAAGAATGTTTCATTACAGAATTACGAAGAAAAACCAAAGACAATAAATCTCACATCATGGTAGAACAAGATTATAAAGAGTTCTACGAAGCTAAGGAACAACAGGGACATAACTTGGAAGAAGATTTGAAGAGAATAAAGTTTGTAACTTCATTAAGTCAGAACAAAGAATTAAAAGAGTCTTTTGATTCTATCAATGTTTTTGCAAGAAGGTAAGAAGAAGGCATTATCACAGAACCTGCTATACAACAGATTAAGCCTTTTGATCCCATCAACTAGCCAGATGAAAGAGAAATCAATCATTTCATTGAACTGCCTAGCAAAACTGCGGAAAGTAAAGAACAAGTAAAGCAGGTTCAGACAAGCAGATTCAGTAATTATATCACTATAAGATTGAAATTTCCCAGATATAGGAAATACCATCTACATGCATTTGTAGATAGTGGATCAGGGTATTCTCTTGTCAAAAGATATGCCATCCCTGAAGAATATTGGGAAAAGGCTCTAAGAACAGTTACTGGAATAGCCATGGGAGAAAATGAAATAATCACGGATACTATAGCTCGTGACATTAAAGTTTCCTTGGGCGGAGGAACTTTTGTCATAAAAATTATCAGGCAATGTGAAAGTCAAGGAGCAAACGTGTTAATTGGAAATGACTTTCTTCTTCAACAGACGATAGTTCAGAATCCACAAATGATTGGTTTTGAAAGAATAACAAATTCTTTTGGGAATCTAGTCTAACCAACGCTGTAAGCGTTACAGGTCTGGGATTTACAGACCAATATCAAAGATCGTCAGTGAAGAGTGATGATTATAACCTAGTTTTAGAACCAGTTCTTCTGCTGAAAGACCATTTGAAGGGTTATAGTGAAATATTGGTAAATGAAGGGATGAATTTAGAAGATTCTAAGGAAGAGTATGAATCCCCTTTAGATAAGTCTGAATCAGATTCATTAGAACAAGAAAGCTCAGACGGAGAAGAAGAATTTATCAGAGAGCATAACCTAAAGGTTTATGCTAACAAAATCTAGCAGAAGAGTGTCAACTATTCAGAATTAAAAAACTCGCTGAAACCAGTAATCAGTCAATATCCTCAATTGTACTAGAAAAAAGATCTAGTTTACTGTCAGCTCAAAATGCATGATGCAAATACTATTTGCCATGTTAAAGCAATCCCTTATTACAGGAAAGATGTCAGAAAAGAGATGTAAAGTCAAATTCAAGAGTTGCTCGAAAAGAAGTTGATCAGACCTTCTAATAGCCTTCATCATGCTCCAGCCTTTTTGATAAGAAATCATGCAGAGCAAGTAAGAGGAAAGACTAGAATGGTAATTGACTACAGAGACGTAAACAAAAAAATGGTCAAAGTCGGTTACCAGATAGCTCAGGTAAGAGTGCTTATTAATTGACTCAAAGGAGCCAAGATTTTCTCTAAATTTGATGTAAAATCAGGATTCTAACAAGTCAAGATGCATCCAGACTCTATTGCTTTAACAGCATTTGGAACACCTCAAGGGCACTATGAATGGCTGGTCATGCCATTTGGCCTCAAGCAAGCCCTGTCTGTTTTCTAAAGGAAAATAGATAATATTTTCAAATCCTACTCAGATTTTTGTATAGTTTATATAGATGACATTCTTTTCTTGTCACGAACTATGAACGAACATCTAAAACATCTTGAACACGTATGCAAGTTGATTGTCCAGAAGGGAATCATCCTTGGACAAATAAGATTCACCTCATAAAAGGAGAAATTGATTTCTTAGGCATTCATGTTAAAGATGGAGAGATTCGTCTCCAAGATCATATTGTAAAAAAATCGGTCAGTTCCAAGATCATATTCCTCAAGTTAGTGCTCTTACTGCTCTACTCTTTCTAAAGACAAGCTCCAAAAAGAAATGGTCATTCATAGAGGACGACAGTAATACTGTCAAAAAAATCAAAGAGCTAATCAAGAACCTGCCTCCTTTACAGTTACCTGAAGAAGGAAATTTGATCATTTTGCAGACTAATGCAAATGATTATTACTGGACAGGAGTTGTCTTGGTTATTGCCCCAGATACAAATCATTAAAAGATTTGTAAATTTCTTTCAGGAAAGTTTAACGCCTCATAGTTAAACTATTTTACTGGGGACAAAGAAGTCATTGCTCTTATTATAAGTATAAAGAGAGTTGAGCCTTTTTGGGAAACAAATTTGTAGTTAAGACAGACAATAAAAAAGAAAAAAACTTCAAAAACTACAAATTAACTTATGTTGCAGATAGAGGAAGAGTGCTGAGATGATAAATGTTTTTATCTCAGTATGAATATGATGTTGAAATGGTTGCAGGTAACAAGAATTTCCTACCTGACGCCCTTACAAGAGAAATGACAATGTTTCAAAGAGATGACAGGGATGAAGGACGCAAGAAACAAAAAACCAGAATCAAGAGAGAAAAATCTTTGGGAAAGATACAAGAGCGGTGACAAGATGGTAGGTTCTCTCCATGACGGACCAGGTTATCAATTCATCGTATCATATGGAGCAGCAGAAACAAGTCAAGCAACAAGCCATAACAGGATAAATTCAGCAGATTGGGATAAAAGCTCAGAACTCTCCTTGCAAGAAAGTTGATCCGGAAAATCGGCTGAAGAAGAAAAACCCACTCAGGAGTATTTGTTGTATCCAAAAGATACAACCTCAACTGAACGGTCTCAGGGTAAAAGACCGGCTAGCCCGTCTCAAACGGCAGACGGTAAAGGCATATCAAGTCCGTTAATGGCTGCTGCTTTATCAAAAAGCAGAATTACCCCTTTTCGGGGAAACACATTGCATGTGGTTACAGGAAAGAAAACTGTTCATGGTCAGTCTTTGAAGATTTTTAAAGAACCAGTTTTCCAGACAAAAAAGTTGTTAGCATTGAAGCAAAAGATTTTTATATATAACATTCTTTATGCATTCCATGAAAAAAATGAAGATCATCTGCTTGGAACCCATGAAGCACTTACAGAAGAATTGCATGAAATCCATGCTAAAGAGAAGAAGAAGTCTAAGGTAGTATACCTAGAAAATCCAGAAAGTGCTAAGATCCCTATGACAACAATGAAGAGGTCTGAATGGTTCAAATTCTATGAGCATCTGGAAAATAGAAAGATGTTTCACCAACTTTATCTGCCGTTTCTGGCCTATATTATGAGAGATATCTGGTTAATATCCAAGCTGAACATCCTCAGAAACAAAAACTATGGTTACTAGAGAATGGTTTTGTGCATAATCTTTGGACAAAATCTAATGAAGATTTAGAGGGATTCCCTGAATTGATAGTTCAAGCTGTTAAGAACATTAGACTAGACGGATGTATCCTGATATTAAAGTTCATATCAACTCCACCAGAATGGATAAGGCTGAAAGAGCAAATGAACTATATCTCTCCTTATCATTATGTCAGAATAATTCAAGGTCCGATTAAAGGAGCAAGCAGGATGAGCGGAAATGACAGTCCTAATCAGAGCATTTCATGGATGAAAGCCATGACAATCATGTGTATCAAAAACATGGTGCGAAGAGATTATGAGTCAAGCCTTCTAGCAAGTGGAGAAAAAATAATGGTTTCCTGCTACAATCAACCTCCACTTGTGAATTGTGATTTATTCTCAGCCATTATGAGGAATGAAGTAGACTGCACCCTAGCTACTACAGAATGGCTGAAAAAAGTGGAAAAAGAAAAAGGATATAGGATTCCTTATCCTTTTCTTTATGATTCAGACTTGAACAGTGAAAAAAAACATGAAAAAGCATCAGTAGAACAAGATGGCCAAGATTCGTTGGCTGATTATGATTGCACTGATGAAGAATACTACAATAAAACATGATAGAGAAATGAGCTGTGGCCGACGTATCAAGATAAAAGACTTTTTTTTGTTAAAATTAGTGGGCTCACATGATGGAGAAATGAACGGTGACCGACGTATCACGACAACAGAATTTTCTTTTGTTAAAGTTAGTGCATTTTTCTTTTTACTGCCGATGCATGAAAACAATGAACTTTACTTTTGCTAAAGTAAAGTTTGATTCCTCTTGTCCCCCACTTTCTCTTAGCTGTGTTTAATTCAGGATTGGAGTCCGAATGCTATATAAGGAGCTTCAAGCTTCCGAGAGAATGCATCCGAAAAACTTGGAACAAAAGTTGACAACACTCTCAACCTTCCTCCTCACAAAGTCAGAAAGCCAGAATAGTAGTGTGTGTAAACAGTATCTCTAGTACAAGTGTGTGAGTGTAAGTACTGTGTAAAGATTTCAGTCGATAATCATTTGGAGTGATGTGCTTTTATTACAAGTAAGTATCTTGTGCTTGTAATTATAATTATGAGTAATTACCCAAAAGCGAGGCTCTGAGTTCTGTATTTGAAGTTATGTTATGTAAAATAAATTCTAGCGTGTGCCCATAATTCCGTCACAAAATATTTTTGTTCTAGAATTATTTTACTTGAAGTTTTTAATTTGAATTCTGTATTTAAGATATTTTTGCACACTAAAATCTATAAATCTTTCAATTTAAGACAACAGTGATTCCGCCAGTATAGTAACCATTCAGATAAGAGGTCGTTAGGTGAAGTTTTAGCATGTTGAAGGCTAGTGCTTAAACTGAAAGGTGAATATATTTTAGGTTGTAGAATATCCTAAATACAATACCTTTTAAAAAAATTGTTTGTACCCTTTTAGCCCTAACATGTATGTCATTAATACTAAAGGAAGAGTCTGGGTATCATATTGATCACTTTGTAAGTTCAGGTACTATATTAAAAGTCCTCTGAGAGTTCAGACACTGTAGGTGATAAAAACCATATTCTTAATAATCTAGGCTTTATGGTTAAACGAAAAAACTAATATGAACTTTGTTTTTTTTCTTTTTTGAAACCAATATGAGCTTTGTTAAAGGCCAAGGACCCTATATCATATCAAAATCAAAATTAATTAAAGCTCCCTAATAGAAATCGATCAGTTTTACTCCCAGTTCTTTTTTATCAAATAAAATTAAATTCAATAAAACTGCAATTACAAAGTGATCACAGTACGTACCCAACAGAGGATTACAACTACTATCGAATACCACTAGCTTCAAACTACATATCCTCTCTCCAAAAATGAGAGACTTACATATCAATAAATTTAAAGAGCGTCGAAATGGGCAACCAGTTGAGACTTGACCAATATATGAAGCAATGACTAGGACAGGTACGCTACCCCAGAATCTCCATGTCCTGGATCTCTTCCCTGCAATCTCAACACATGCTAATAATATGCTCGACCAATGGTCAGAAATATTCTGGGTTCTAGTAACAACGAACCAGCTACCCAAAATCAACACTCTAACAGAATCTATTACATACTTCCAACAAACTCGAAAGAGGAAGGACTTATTCGAGATCTGAAAATTAGATTCGAAAACTAAACTGAACTATAAACAAATAACTGGAAAGCAACAAAGAACTACAAGGAAACAATAGACTGCCCAACTAGGCCCAAGAACCTAACTACAAAGCCCAAATGCATAGACCCTACCAGACCCTAATCTCACCCTTGAGACCTTCAAAGCCCCCACCAAATCTGTCGGAAACAACCACCATCGCCTGCAGCACCACATCCTCGCCACCAGGTATAGCATCCCCGCCTTTTTACAACCATTAATCAGGATACCAGAAAAATTTGGATACCAACTTGAAACACACCATATCAGTAGCATCTCTATTGCAATATCCATAAACCAACCAAAACCTAGATTCAATATCATTGGAAGATGCTAGTCGCTGCCGTCTGGTGAACCCCTTCTAACGTTCTTGTTTCTCGTTTGCTTTAGATCTGAATCGGAGAACAACTCGAGAGAGACTCATCCAACCCATCTCTGTCAACCCAAGATCGCGCCTCTACCCTAGACCTGCGGCTGTGGTTCAGCCTTTCATCCCCTCCTTGACCAAAACGCAGCCGCGGGGTGCCATCGACGCTCGGCCGGGAGAGGCGCAAAACTCTTCTAGGTTTTCTAACCAAGGGTTTCGAACTTCCAATAGCTTTTAATAGTGAACTTCCCATGCATGGTTCTTAATAGTTCTTAGTTTCAGTTAACTATTTTTTTTTTAAAAAAAAATATTCAACAATAGTATCCTTAAAGGTAGTTTAATTAACTCAGCTAAGCAAATTTTTTTTCCTCCTTTCTCTTATTTTCGAATTCTTTTCTACAACACATTCCCTCTTTTCATTATATCAAGAAACAACATGGCCAAAAAGACACCTCTAACCCTAAGCGCTCCATAAAAACATGGAGGAAGAGTTTTCTCGTTCTTGGTTCTTCTGCTTGTCTGGCGACGCCTTTATACCGGCGTAGGCTCTTAGCCCTCGTCGGTGTGGCTAAGGCTTCCTGCCGGAAGGACGTTTGACGTGTGGTGGAGGATTGAAGCAGGGATGGTTTTCATGGAGGCAGATCTAGAAGTGGCTGGTTTTCGTGCAATGCGTTGATGATCTATCGGGAGGCTTTGTCGTCATTCTAGAGCTCCAATTCACGGTGTGTCAATGGTGAGGAGAGAGGGAGGACCTAAGCGATTCGATAGGGAGATTACAACGATGGAGGTCATTCATGTCGATTATCCGACCTGTTTTCGGCCTTCCTGTCTCGTTCTATAGTGACCTTGGTGGCTGGAGGGTGGTGGCATGATGCTAGGTCGTGGGGGTTGTTGTTTCTTTGAGTGGCGGCTGACGAGTCAACATGGCAGCCTGCGGTGTTTGCATCTAGACATAATCCTGTTTTGGGTATGGTTTATGGGCCTAATCTGTGAGATTTATTGGTGTGGTTTGGGTCTGGACCCTTTCTAGGCCTAGGTTAATGTTTATTTTAGTTTGCTTTTTAGGTTTTGTTAGGTTTATTTTTTGGTTAGTTAGTTGTCCCTCCTCTCAAAACGAGGGTTTGAGTCTCCTCGGTGAGCGAGGTTTGGTAAGTCAGTGTCAGGTCGTGTCGGTTGTCTAGGATTTAGTGGTCCCTCTTCTCTTTGAGAGATGGTTTCGGTTTGGGTCGTCCATCCTCTTTGAGCAAGCTAGGGAGTATAGAAGTTTGGTAGGTTAGTGTCGGGGTCGTGTCGTGGGGTGAGCCAGGGCTATGGTGTTGTTTCAAGAGACTATTTTAATGTTGGTTAGTTCTTGTTGTCAATATAATGAGGAGGTTACCTGTGCTATATGGTGATAATTTTGGCATGTAGTGTACATTTGAAAATGTTGTTTCTTCTTAAGGTTTATTGTAAGGATATATCGATACTTCTGGATTAGGTTAGGTTACGGTTGAACTCATATCGGTGTTTGTCTACTGTAATCGTTGATTTTTCAAGTAGATATGATGGATAAAACATGCAGAAGATCCTCTGAAAGATAGAAGCTGCCAATTTTATAAAAACTAATTACCCCGCAACAACTGAAGCATCAATGGTTAGAGAGATAATTAATTAAGAAGAATGAAGCTAAAATTAAAGAGAAAAGAAGTAGATGAAATAGAGAAAAAGAAAGATGAGACTCCATCCATTACTTGAAAAGTAGGTTTATTTTAGATTGGTCTGATGGTGATTCTCAAATGTTCTTCTTCCATTGCTCCTCAAGATTTTCAGATCGTGAACAAAGCACCTTCCTGTCTGCCTTACTATATATACCATGAAAGATTAAAACATGCCCAGCAAAAAAGAGAAATAGTTGTAGGGGTGGTAAGAGGAGAGAAGAGTATTGAAGCAGAACCAAGAGAGATTGTGGTGGAGAAAAAGAAAAGAAAGTTGATCAAATAGAGAACAAGAAAAATGAGGTTGAAAACATCGATGCTTCTCAATTCATTAAAGATGAGAAAATTTCATCCATGGTAACAAAAGACAAATCAAAAGAGACCCAAAATGATAAGTCATAGTTGAACAGGTGGTGAATGAGGAAAAGAAATAGAAGATCGAAGCGCAACCAAGGGAGACTGTGATGGTGGTGGTAGTGGAGAGTAAGGGAAAACAAGGTGATCAAACATATGCAAAGATGAGATTGAAAAGGCTGGTGTAGTTGAAGAGGTAATGAAAGAGGAGGGGAAACAGGTTGAAGCGAAACCAAAAGAGATTATGGTAGAAAACAAGGAAAAAAAGAGATGGTAAAACAGAGAAGAAAAAAGATGAGGTTGAAAAGATCGATGCTTCCAAATCTACAGAAGTTAAGAAAATTTCATCCATGACAACAAAAGAAAAGCTAGAAGAGGTCTAGAAAGATAAATGTGAAGATGAACATTGAAGAAAAACTAAGGAAGAATGTAGTCGAGAACAAAGGAAAAGAAATTGATCAAACAACGATTAAGAAAGTTGAGGTTGATAAGGCTGATGCTTCCCAATCTACAAAAGTTAAGAAAATTCATCCGTGGTAACAAAATAAAAGCTAGAAGAGGTCCAGAAAGATAAAGCTGTAGTTGAAGGGATGAAGAAGAAGAAGAAGAAGAAGAAGAAGAAGAAGAAGAAGAAGAAGAAGATTGAAAAAAACCAAGGGAGAATTTGGTCGAGAACAAAGAACAAGAAGTTGATCAAATATATCGTAAGAAATTTGATCAAACATTGAATGATACAAACCTTCGATGTGGGGCTGGTGCTTCCACAATTGCACAATCTGCTGCTCTTGGTCTGGCATGTGGTTTGGGGGTCGAGTATGCCTTTCCCTATTAAAGGTAACTTTGTATACATTTCTAAAGACATTTACTATCTTTATTGCTGTTACTCTGTCCTTTTACTGACTTAGGCAACAGAGTGTTGAAGATCGCCTCACGCGGTCTCCTCTTCTGACGCCCTTGTTCGCATCTTGCAGACAAACGATTTAATAGAAGTCTCTTATCCGCATAAAACTCAGTTTGTGACGTAAGTGTGCTGTCATCCGTACCCACGCTATTACTGCACAAACATTTGGCGCCGTCTGTTGGATTCGACACTAGATGAAACCTTTGATGAGGATCTTAGTTCCATAAGTAAGATGCATAATGGTGTCGGGCGTGAGGGACACCCAGTTTATTACAACTCCTTGGGAATGAAGAGCTATACAACAAGGTACTGAGGACTGAAGAGAAGCGCAACAAGTTTGTAAGGTCCAGAATTCAACTAATGAAAAGAGCAACTCAGAAGCTCGACTTCAAGTCTGGTGGTGTGTCTTCAATATTCCTCGTCAATGATTGCAAGGATATACCTGGTCCATCTAAGGAGCTTCGAATTGCTTTGAAACAGATCCTTACTCTTCATCAGGACCATTACCCTGAATTCGTTGCAAGACATGTAAGTTTTTCTTCATTCATACATATTATATTCACAAAATTATTATTACTGCCAATATCTTCTTTCAAATCACTTTAGAGTTTATACTATGAATTGGAGGTTCCATGTATTAGTTTACCTTGTACTGCAAGTCACTGATGAAACACTTACTTCTCTATGTAGATCTTCGTCATTGTTCCTTTTTGGTACTATGCCTTCAGTGCTAGTACTTTCCTATCACATTTATTGACACCAAATACAATAGCAAGTCATCTTCGCTCTGCCGACTAAAGTCCACGACGTCTTGCTCCAGTAATGTTTCTCCCATCAATGTCATCAATTGGTTATAACGACTAGTATCTTAGAAATTATGAAACTAACTTTGAAGGTTGTTTATTGCAGGTACATAGCTTTAGAAGAACTACCAGTTCATTATGGTGGCCTCAGAAAGGAAAATGATCCTGATTTCTCAACCAAAGATGTTGCCTCAGACATCTTCCTCAATCAATCATCAACCGAAATTATTCGTATCCCCATCGAAGCTATATAACAAATTAATAGGGTAACATTGGCATAGGTGATCGCGTGGCGTAATGGATGAGGCGTTCGCCTCCGGAGCGGGAGATTGTGCGTGGCATTTCCAGTGTTCCACCATTCCCAACTCCCCAACAACATGAAATTAAGAAGCTGGGTGTTTTCTGTTAATATATGCCTTGAACCATCCATCTGGGGTACCAGCTATTCGGGGTGATGCATCTGGTACATCTGTTATCTGTGAGAGGATTCAAGTCAAGGTGGAGATTTGTTAATATATGCCTTGAATCAGCCATCTGGAGATACCAGCTATTCGGGGATCTCGCTGCCCGGTCAGCGAGTTTGGGGTCCAGGGGCATCGCGCACTGGTTTTGGGGTTCGGGGGCGCAACGTGGCCCCCGATGGGGTTTCGGGGGCAACGCCCCCCGAAGCCCACGAAACCTGTTGTCTGTTATGCTGGGTTCAGTTGGTTGAACAGTCTCGCTCGCGCGACTGCTGTTCGCGAGACTGTCCCTCGCGGGGACAGTTTCGCTCGCGGGGACAGTTTCGCTCGCGGGGACAGTTTCGCTCGCGGACAGTTTCGGTCGCGGACGTTTAGTATATAGGGTTTAGAGTCCCTGTTATGCTGGGTTATGGTTTCCTATTGGGTCTAGTATATAGGGTTTAGAGTCCCTGTTATACTGGGTTATGGTTTCCTATTGGGTTTAGTATATAGGGTTTATAGTTTAGTATATAAACGACCTAAACCTAATTGTATTAAATACTCGGTGGTTGTGTTTCCTCAAGATAATAAAACTGTTCTCTTCTGGTCGTGGACGTAGCTAACACGTCGTTAGTGAACCACGTAAATCTGTGTTCTTTCTTCCATCCGTTACAACAAACTGGTATCAGAGCCCAGGAGGGGTTCGAATTCTGGGAAGAAAGATGTCTGGGTTAACCGTGAAGATCGATAAATTCACGGGGAGAAACAGTTTCAGTTTATGGCAGATCAAGATGCAAGCCCTGTTAAAACAACAAGGGATGTGGGCGCCGCTTGTGAAGAAGCCGGGAGATCCAGAAATCGCTGAGATGGCCAGTCTGGAGGAGAAGGCACACTCGACAATTTTGTTGTGTCTTGCAGATGATATAATCACCGAGGTCGCAGAGGAGGAAACTGCGGCTGGTCTGTGGTTGAAGCTTGAGAGTCTATACATGACGAAGTCTTTAACCAACAAGTTGCTTCTAAAGCGACGTCTGTTCAGTATGCGAATGGAAGAAGACACGACTCTAAGAGATCACTTAGATTAGTTAAACACAATTCTATTAGAATTGCGTAATATTGATGTTAAAGTTGATGATGAAGATGCTGCCCTAATTCTGCTGGTATCTCTACCTTTGTCGTATGAGAATTTTGTAGATTCTTTTATTGGTGGGAGAGATACAGTAACTCTGGAGGAGGTTAGATCATCTCTTCATACTAGAGAGATGCGTCATAAGGCCACCGGTACAAGTTCAGACAGTCAGGCTGTTGGGTTGGTAGCCAGTGGAAGTATGGGACAGGGAAGCTCGGGGAAGAAGAAATTCAAGAAACCAGTTTCAAAGAGTTCCAAATATGATGATGTCTGTAACTACTGTAAAGAAAAGGGACATTGGAAAAATGAATGTCCAAAGAAGAAGAAGGAGCATGAGAAAGCATCACAGCAGCAGTTGACATCAATTCTGAAGAGGATTTGGCCTTGGTTGCAGATGCAAGCTGTTAGTTGCCCTTTGGGGGCAACATCTGAGGCAGAGGAGCCATCTGGTACATCTGGCACATCTGGCACTGTTGTGGTGCATCTGGTACATCTGTTAGTACATCTGAGGCAGAGGAGCCATCTAGTACATCTGACACTGTTGTGGTGCATCTGGTACATCTGTTAGTACATCTGAGGCAGAGGAGTCATCTGGTACATCTGGCACTGTTGTGGTGCATCTGTTAGTACATCTGTTAGTACATCTGAGGCAGAGGAGTCATCTGGTACATTTGGCACTGTTGTGGTGCATCTGGTACATCTGTTAGTACATCTGAGGCAGAGGAGCCATCTGGTACATCTGGCACTGTTGTGGTGCATCTGGTACATCTGTTAGTACATCTGAGGCAGAGGAGTCATCTGGTACATCTGGCACTGTTGTGGTGCATCTGGTACATCTGTTAGTACATCTGAGGCAGAGGAGTCATCTGGTACATCTGGCACTATTATGGTGCATCTGGTACATCTGGCACTATTATGGTGCATCTGGTGCATCTGGTACATCTAGCACTATTGAGGTGCATCTGGCACATCCGTGTTACATCTGAGGCAGAGGAGTCATCTGGTACATCTGGCACTATTGTGGTGCATCTGGTACATCCGTGTAACATCTGAGGCAGAGGAGTACATCTGGTATATCTGTTATCTGGTAGAGAAGTTATTTGTACATCTGTTAGCTGGTACATCTGTTATCTGTGAGAGGATTCAAGTCAAGGTGGAGATTTGTTAATATATGCCTTGAACCATCCATCTGGGGTACCAGCTATTCGGGGTGATGCATCTGGTACATCTGTTATCTGTGAGAGGATTCAAGTCAAGGTGGAGATTTGTTAATATATGCCTTGAATCAGCCATCTGGAGATACCAGCTATTCGGGGATCTCGCTGCCTGGTCAGCGAGTTTGGGGTCCAGGGGCATCGCGCACTGGTTTGGGGGTTCGGGGGCGCAACGTGGCCCCCGATGGGGTTTCGGGGGCAACGCCCCCGAAGCCCACGAAACCTGTTGTCTGTTATGCTGGGTTCAGTTGGTTGAACAGTCTCCCTCGTGCGACTGCTGTTCGCGAGACTGTCGCTCGCGGGGACAGTTCCGCTCGCGGGGACAGTCGCTCGCGGGGACAGTTTCGCTCGCGGACAGTTTCGGTCGCTGACGTTTAGTATATAGGGTTTAGAGTCCCTGTTATGCTGGGTTATGGTTTCCTATTGGGTCTAGTATATAGGGTTTAGAGTCCCTGTTATACTGGGTTATGGTTTCCTATTGGGTTTAGTATATAGGGTTTATAGTTTAGTATATAAACGACCTAAACCTAATTGTATTAAACACTCGGTGGTTGTGTTTCCTCAAGATAATAAAACTGTTCTCTTCTGGTCGTGGACGTAGCTAACACGTCGTTAGTGAACCACGTAAATCTGTGTTCTTTCTTCCATCCGTTACAACATTTTCGATTTTTTTTCTTAGTTAGAGCTCTTATACTTGGAGAAACTACAAACATCATGAACAAAAAAATTTCAACATTCTTTGGACAAATAGAGGGTGATATTTCAGGTCTCAGGGCTATAAATTTGGCCAAAAAATAGATGAAGTAGAAACAAACTGTAAATATCATAGATGGCTGAAATGCATTACATCATATGTTCTAGCCTCAAATTTGAACACTCAGAAAACCTCAACACAACAATAATAAAACACCCTCAAAGGCAAAATTGGATGCTACAACAACAAATAAACCTATAAAAGCACTAGGATGCTGAAGGTGAGGTTTCGACAAGGATCGTCATCACATGACAGGGAAGATGTTGCAGACGTCGGTGCAATTCATTCGGTGCAGAGCCACAATTGAATCTCCAGGTTTGCAAAGACCATTAGCCTTTACATGTTGAATAGCAGACTGTACAGCGTCTTCAGTAGACTCAGCATGAGAACCTTTTACGGCACCTGAGCTGAGAAGAGGCACCAGACCTCTATAAATAAGGCTGTGCCTTGCAGGAGCTGCATCGCTGCATGACCACTCGAAAGAGTCTGTAGTTGTCTCAGGAACCACCACAGACAAAATTGGCATGCTTGGCCTGTACTTAGCGACAAGCTTTGCTGTGGTTCCTCCTCTTGTCAGGACCAAAATGAGTGCAGCCCTGATGGAAGTTGCCATGTACACTGCCGAGGAGGCCAGACTCTCTTGACGGCTCATAGGCATTGCTTCATATTGCATTTTCTTGAAAATTTCTCCATAGTTTATGTACTGTTCTGCAGAGACACATATTTTAGACATGGTTTGGACAGCAATTTCCGGATAGGATCCAGCTGCAGTTTCGCCACTGAGCATGACACAGTCGGTTCCGTCAAGAACAGCATTGGCAACATCGGTGGCTTCTGCTCGGGTGGGACGAGGAGATTTGGTCATGGACTCAAGCATCTGAGTAGCAGTCACTACCGGCTTTCCTAGTCTGTTTGCCTTTGCAATCATCAGTTTCTGAGCTAGGAATATCTTTTCTATTGGAATTTCCATCCCAAGGTCACCCCTGGCCACCATGAAGGCATCTGAATTTGCTAGTATGTCGTCGAAGTTAGTAACACCTTCTTGATTCTCAACCTTTGAAAGAAAAAAACAAACATGATTAGTATCTGATTCAAGCTAAGACAACATAATAACATGGATATATGCTTCAAACTATAGAACTTTAAGTACCTTAGACATGAGCAGTATATCCTTGGCATGCTCCCCCAAAAGTTTCCTGACATCAAGAAGGTCTGAGCCTTTCCTTACAAAAGAAAGCGCAATCATGTCAATCTTATTTGGAACTCCCCACTCCAAGATATCTACTTTGTCCTTCTCTGTCAAAGTTGGGAGATCAACAACAACTCCAGGAAGATTGACATTCTTCCTCTCACCCAAAATAGCCGTGTTCTCACATCGACAACGTACCAGACCACGCTCCTTGTCACATGCCAGAACCTTCAAAGTAATTGTTCCATCAGCACACAAGATGTGACTTTGAGGTTTGACATCCTCAGCCAACTTCTTGTAGCTCATAGAGATCATATTCTCATCACCATGAATGGTATATTCAGTTGATATAATAATCTCTTTTCCCTGTTGAAGTTGAATGGCCTTTCCATCTTTCAGAAACCCAGTTCTAATTTCTGGACCCTGCAATGGTAAACAAGAATTTAGCATAATGAACCCAATATATTTACAGTAACCATGAATTCCCCTCTATTTAAGATAAACACACCACTTGAACCAATATTTATGCATTCTTTATATGAAAGCTGCAATACTTGATTGAATTTGGAAAACAGAACACCACGAGTTTCGATTTGCTAAAACAAATTTGACAGCAATAGACTTTCAAACAAAATATCAACAGACTATTCCCCAATTAACAATATTGGAACAAAAAAAAAGTTAGTGTAAATTAATGACTTGTCGAATTATACCTTAGTATCCAACATGACAGCACAGAGAATTCCGGTGTTGTTCATGGCAGTCCTCAAATTATCAAGAGTTTCCTGATGATACTCATGACTACCATGAGAGAAGTTGAAGCGAGCAACGTTCATGCCAGCCCTCAAAAGCTTCTCTGCCATATCCACTGACCGGGACGACGGTCCCAATGTGCACACAATCTTGGTCTTTGGCCTCATCTCTCCCACAGAAGCAAGTACCTTCTCCATTGCCTTGACAGTGAATGAATGTAGGATGAAAAGGGTTTAGGGTTTTGATAGGTTACTTGAGCAGGACGTCTTTTAGGACTTGATGACTGAAAGGGGTTGAAACATAACAATATATAGAGCTACAGAAAGAGAGAAGCGTCCTAGATTTCTTGGGGATTTTCCTATTGCAAATGAGAATTTGCTTGTTTACGACTAGGTAGGTTTTCTTTCCTTTTCTGTGATTTATTGGCCGTGGACACAAAGCTCTTGGAATCCTCTAGTCTCTAGATGCAAAAGGTTATCCTTGGGCACAAAGTAATCTAATTAATGAACCTTCCTAAAGTGATTACCAAGAATTTTGTTGAGTTTGCGGTGCTGCACTGTTGCTCACTTCAGCACGACTAGACATTAGATTCACTTCTTTACGGTTACGTTTTTATGCATTAGAATGAGTTTTTTTTAAACATGGAGCCTTTGATATTGTCATGAAAGAAAATAGTAGTTACAACAAGACTTACTTGTGAGGGAAACGATAGAAAAAACCATGCTAGATAGCCCGGAAGCAACCTAACGAAACTATTATAGAGTTCAACCAAACAGCAAACAAACTAGAGTTCAAGAAACCAAAGCTTAGTTCAATAAAACAGGAATGTGCATGCCCTAAACCTGTAAGAATCAATTACTCTGGAACCATCCTACGCAAAGGAGGTTGCCTTGGAGTCCTCCAATGGTACTGTCTCTTGAGCAGCCTACATAGTCGGTGTCCCTTCCACCTCCAACATCTGTTTCACTCCTTGAATGCACTGCTTGGCCTTCAGCTTCTTCACATTCACATCCATCTTGAGCTTCCAAAGAGGAATATCCTCTTCCTTCGGCTTTTTCTTGGAACCAACCTTGCTTCCCACCTTACACTAAAAGGATCAGCACTTTAGCTAATGAATTTTAGCCGACGATCTTTTGTCGGCTATGATGTCGTCAGGAAAGACTCGTCGGCTATGATTTAGCAGACGAAATAAGAAGATGTCGTCGACTATAGTCTCGGAATTTAGCCGAAGAATATTTTATCTGTTTCGTCTGCTAAAGTTCAAGACTATAGCCGACGAAACAATATATCATCGAGCATAGTTTGAGACTTTGGCCGACGAAACATTTAAGATATTCGTTGGCTAAAGTATTTAATAAAAAATAAAATAACTATAACCGACAAATTAGATTAACTTTCTTCAGCTAAAGACTACTATAGCCGATAAATATGGCAAGTTTCGTCGGCTTAGTACTACTATAGCCAACAAACTTGTCATAATTCGTCGGCTAAATATTAAAAAAAAGAATAAATTTCAGTTTACACTCCTGAACTTTAGGTCTAAAATCAGTTTCATACCACTACTAGAACAAGTACTTTAGCCGATGAAACTTTTTCGTTGGCTAAGTAAAAAATTTCGTCGGCTAAAGTCTTAGCCGACGAAACGTCGTCGGGAAAAAGCCGTCGGCCAAGACTAGTCGACGAAATTATTGTTCATCGTCGGTAAAGTCATTTATTTAGCCGACAAAAAAATTTTATTCGCTTAAAATCTGGACTTTACCGACGAATTTTTAGACCTTAGCCGACGAAATGTTAATACATTTCGTCTGCTATAGTTATTTATTTAACTTTAGCCGACAAATTTTATTAAAATTCGTCGGCTATAGTTATTTATTTTATTATGTATTTATTTAACTTTAGCCGACGAATTTTATTAAAATTGGTTGGCTATAGTTATTTATTTTATTTTATTTTATTATTTATTTATTTAACTTTAGCCGACGAAATTTATTAAAATTCGTCCGTTATAGGTTTTTATTTTATTATTTATTTATTTAACTTTAGCCGACCAATTTTAATAAATTTCGTCGGCTAAAGTTATTTATTTTTATTATTTTTATTTTTTTATTTCTTGTTTTTTTTTATTAATTTTTTTTTCTTTTTCGTTTTTCTGCTTCTGGTGGAGGAGGAGATCTGCAGGAGGAGGCTGAGAAGGAGACGAGGAGGAGGAGAAGGCTAGGAGAAGGAGAGGAGGAGGATGAGTTGTTGCAGGAGGAGGATGAGGAGGAAGGGAGATGAAGAAGAGAAGGAGGAGAAGAATGAAAGATATAAAAAAATATAAAATTTTCGGCGGTGATTTTGAAAATTTTGAACTTTAGCCGACAAAACAAGGTATTTCGTCGGGTAAAGTTCAAAATTTTAGTCAGATATTTTGAAAATTTGAGGGTACTTTAGTCAACAAAATAAGGGTATTTCATCAGCTAAAGTTTAAAATTTTCAAAATCTCCGCCGAAAATTTTGAATTAACATTACCCGACGAATTACCCTAATTTGGTTGGAAATAGTTATTTATTTATTTAACTTTAGCCGACGAATTACCCTAATTTCGGCGGCTAAACCCCTATACCCTCTATGTAGAAGCTTCAAACGAAATAAAAATCATGAAATAAGATAGGACTGGAATGGTGAAATATGTCTATAATTGAAAAATCACGTAATTCCAGTAAAGTCTCGGTGCCAATAGTTGTGGTCAATGTAATTTTTCATTCTTTCTCCCTAGAGGTAGCCCTATTTCTAGTGGTTATTTTTCATAAAATTTTTATACCACTGGTTGCGTCTTATCGATTTGAAACTATTTTCAGTTGAAGCTCATGGCAAAATACGTAATTTAGACGGTCAAATGACCGTTTCCGTGCGTTAAGGGGTTTGACTTACGTGATTGACCGTAAGGATCGAGTTCTTAACATTGTCAGATCTAATTTAATTTTTTCCTATAGACATAATGATCATATCAGACGATCAGATTTTTGTTTCTCAAGTTTGATTATCGGAATCACAACATGCCTACTAATGTTGTATAACTTGTTTACTAAGTTTTATGTAAATATTCTGTTTCAAAAACAACTCTACGTAAAAGCTTCGAACGCAAAAAAGTCGTGAAATAAGATTTGACAGGAATGGTGAAATACGTCTACGGTTGAAAAATCATTTAATTCCGGTAAACTCGGTGCCGATAGTTGCGGTCAATACAATTTACGGGATTGACCGTCCGGATGAAGCCTTTAAATTTATCGAATCAAGTTGAATTTTGTACCATAGACATATTTCAACATATTGATGATATATGGCAGTCGTATTTTTGTTTGTGAATTTTGATGACTGGAATCACAACATGCCTACTATTTACCATTATTTATCCCTATGAGGAGCCCTATCATCGAAAGGTAAATGTCTTAAAATTTTTAGATGGACAGTTGCGTCTCATCATGGTGACAATTTGTTGTGTTGAAGGTTCGACCAAAATATCTCATATAGATGCAGATATAGACATTTTTACGTGTTAAATGGTTAGAAAAACTGTATTTTGAAGCTTTAAACGAACCCAAATGACTCGTACGGCTGTTCCGCTTCCAAATTGGTATCACAATAGTCAATCGGACACCGAAATATCTATAGTGCAATTTTGAAAGTAAAAGGTACTTTAGCCGACGAAATACCCTAAATTCGTCGGCTAAACTTTTCAAATTTCGTTGGCTAAAGTTCACAGACTATAGCCGACCAAAAAAATAGTTTATCTGACGAAATATTTTTTTTCGTCGGCCTATTTTTGGTCATTTAGTCGGCCAAAGTCTTTTTTCTGGTAGTGTACCTAAACTTTTTTTAATTAGTTTCATGCCTAAACTTTTGTCTAAAATCAGTTTCTTACCTCATCTTTATTTTAATCAGTTTCATACCTAATCTTTCAAAATAACATCAATTTTGACCAAACATGAAGTCATGCTTAGTCATGTTTGGTCAAAAATACTGATGTAGACCAAATTAAAAATAAAGTTTTATACCTAAAATTTGGTTGATTTATCTCATTTTGAAAGTTTAGGTATGAAATTAATTAAAAAAAAAGTTTAGGTATGAAACTGATTTTAGACCTAAAGTTTAAGTATGAAACTGATTTTTTTTAAAGTTTAGGTATGAGATTGATTTTAGACTTAAATTTAAGGAGTGTAAACTGAAATTTTTCATAAAAAAAAATTAAAAAATACTATAGCCGACGAAACATGCCATAATTCATCGGCTAAACATTAAAAAATAAAAAAATACTATAGCCGATGAATTATGTCATGTTTCGTCGGCTATAAGTTCATTACAATAAAAAAACCCGAATTTTCTAAATTACCATTCTAAGCAACCTGCAAAATACACCAAAACATTTTCATATAACCAACAACATGCACCAATAATGGTGACGAAACACGTTTTTCATTATAAATTTTAAAAATGATTCATAAACACCTAAAACTATAAAAACTACACAAAATCTATATATGATTCTGATATATGTTGTAGAGGAGGTTGCGTCGGCTGAGGTAGCGGTATAGGCATAGACATGGGAGTGATAACTCCAACACAAGTCTCAAATCAGCAATGTCAACATCTACAACAGGTAGAGGACCCGTAGGACATTTAGCAAAGCAGTGTGCAGCATCAAAGATGAAGAGCGTTTGGTCCTTAAGATTATTGGAACCAGTAGAGAATCTTCTCGAGTTACAGACACCGGCAGAGCCACCGCAACCTACGTGAACACTAAAGGCTAGACAAGAGCCACCCTAGCCAACACTGGACGGGATCCTAAACCCTGAAAAGGGTTCAGATGCGAAACCAACAGACTAGACATAGAGCTAGGGTTAGGGTTTCCAGATGGTGCACCAACTTTCACTGCTGTCGACACATCCGATGGATCAAGACAGTCGCTCGCCAGATGTTCCAGCAACCACAAACACTACAAAATCCAAACATACTCTCATATTTCAAAGTTAACCCCGCAGAGGTGAGATCATTACCTTCTCCAAATTCAAACACCATCAGAGGATACGCCTGCTTCACCAGAGTCAATCATCAATTCGGATTCTAGTTTTCTTCCCAGAATTCAGATTGGATGTGTCGGCCTGATGATCGTCCCTAGAGTAGCCATAACCATGAAGAGCACCTCCTTGGTCCTCAAATCGGGAGGCAGGCCAAGGATCTCCACCCAAACATGTATGGTAGTGATTGGAACCCAAACATGTATACTAGGGCAAACATAGACTTACCATATAACCAAGATCCGTCTTCCACAATCTGATGCATTCCTCCTTGTCTGTGAATCGGAGGACGTAACGATCCCCCTCCTGTCTGATCTGCACCGGTTCTTCTTCCCCCACATGGTGACCATCGTTGCCATGAACTATTTGGGAACCACCTTCTTCTTTGATGCAAGCAGACGCCCCACCGCATATGTCTGCCCCGAGTACGCCGCAACACCGGCGGCGCCAAAAGATACCGTGACCTTCTCCTAGATTGCTAGCACTGTCGTCAACCTGGAAACCTCGTCCATCATCTTACCGAAGGCGAGAGTTTTGCCAAAAGAAACTTTGAAACCTTAGAGAGAAACCCAACAGAGAGAGACTTTTCTAGAGACCTTCTGTTGGATCGGTTGAGAATATAAAACCCCATGAGAAAATAAGGACGAATCTCCAACTGGAGTTTGAGCTTTTTGAAGACACAAGGTCATCTATCTATCCCGACGAATACATGAGATGGTATCTAAAATTTGTGAATATATTTCACAACAAAAGAAATACTGCATTAGAATGAGTTATAAGTACGAAAAACGTATGGTAAATTTAGCAGAAGTATCTCCCCGAAGTTCCAAATATATAGTGAACTGGCATCAAAATCTGTATGATTTTCCATAGTTTGTTTTTGAGAACAAGATGATTCATTGCTCGTCATACTCGTACATATATCAATTCTTTAGACTTGAACTCTTTTAGACTGGCGGCCCAAGCAAACTAAAAAAGAAAATTAACGCCATAGAATGTTCAAAAGAAGCCTTGGAAGACCACAACTCCACAAGAACCCTGAAACTCTTGAGAACTACTTTTTCCGGCCAGGGGTTTGATCTTTGTAACTTGAAACAAGAGAAAAGGTAAACCATTTAGTTTTTTCCCGGTGCATAATAGGGATGGGTAAACAATGAAGTTTGTTTTGTCATATGCGTTTCCTACTGGAGAATGTATCCCTCTATTTGATGGTTTCTTGCATTTCAGATTATGGTACTCCTCTTAGATCAGAGTTTTCTTTAACATCCATCACATGAGTACTTTGATTTGATCAATGACTCACTTAGGGTAAATCATCAAGGATAATTGAACCCTGATGCCAAGTGAACCCTCTTTCCTTGATTGGAGGGTTCAGCAGAAACCATCCTATCCTTTGGATGGATGGAAGAGAGTTAGTACTGTTTTTTTGGATACACTGTTCTGCTTTTTCATTCATAGAATCCCAAGGTCACAGCAATCATAACTGGCTCATCACACAACAGTATCCACTCAACTTGGTTTGCACTCCAAAAACATCACATTTTATACCAAATCATGAATGCCACTTCGGATATTACATTGGTCCCAAACATCCAACCAAAAAGATCCAGTTCCATATCAAGCATTGCCAAATGGAAACACCAAAGAGACTTATTCAAATCTACTCCATAAAAGCTAAGCCTCTACAAGTTCAGCTCTATTCCATTCTGGTTAACAAACAACCATCTATCAGTCGCAAAATTACCTAGAAAATTTCAGCTCAAGCATCATCAAGTGCAAGGACTCCAGGGAGGGTTTTCCCTTCAAGAAGCTCCAAGCTTGCACCACCTCCAGTTGAAATGTGGCTCATTTTGTCAGCAAGGCCAACCTTCTCCACAGCAGCAACTGAATCACCACCTCCAATGATAGTTGTAACACCCTTTCCACTTAGCTCTGCAAGCTTCTTAGCAATTGCCTGTTTTAAAAAACCAAAAATTATTAAAACCAGAGATCTTCAGCATACTATGACAATTATCTTACCAAGACTTGAAATGATTATACTGGATGCAAATTCATTGTCAAGAAATCATTTAGCTTATATGTACCTCAGTACCAGCAGCAAACTTTTCGAACTCAAACACGCCCATGGGTCCATTCCAGATAACAGTCTGAGTGGTATCAAGAGCTTCACTGAAAGTCTTAATGGAATCTGGTCCAATATCCAATCCCATCCAACCATCTGGAATGGCAGATGCTGGCACCACCTGCAGTCAAATAAAAGCTCTGAGATCTCAAGAATATTAAAGTATTAAGAGAACTCTACATCAAACGCAAAAATACTGACCTTGCTGTTGGCATCAGCAGCAAACTTATCAGCAATAACCACATCAATTGGGAGCAGAATAGAGACTCCCTTGGCCTTAGCCTTCTCCAATAGTGATTTTGCAAGATCTAGCTTGTCTTCCTCAACAAGGGAAGATCCAACGGAAAGCCCTTGTGCCTTGTAAAAGGTAAACATCATTCCTCCACCCAACACTAGAATGTTAACCTTCTCCAACAAGGACTCTATGACTCCAATCTTGGATGACACCTTCGAGCCACCAACAATAGCAGCAAATGGCCTCTTGGGATTTGACACAGCACCAACAAGATAATCAAGTTCCTGAAATCACCAAAGAATAAAAGATTACCTACCAGAAGGAAATGAATATGGCTTGTAATCAATACAATGATAAGTAAGGAAATAAAGTTCTAATCGTTTAACTGGGTGCAATAATTAGTTAGAGGGTTAATACCTTCTGCATAAGGAATCCAGCAACAGATGGCTTCAAGTACTTGGTCACTCCTTCTGTGGATGCATGAGCTCTGTGAGCAGTGCCAAAAGCATCATTCACATACACATCTGCAAGTGAAGCAAGCTTCTTGGCAAACTCAGGATCATTCTTCTCTTCCTCTTTGTGAAACCTGACATTCTCAAGGAGCAAAACTCCACCCTCTGGAAGCCCAACAACCAACTTTTCAACTTCCTCACCGACACAATCATTAGCAATTTGAACCTGTGAAAGAAAAAAAGAAAATGTTAAGTAACACCAGCTTCTGATGAGCAAGATCAATAAGAATCAAATTGACAAAAAAAACAAACCTCGACTCCAAGAAGCTCAGACAGTCTTGGCACAAGAGGCTTCAAGCTGTACTTGGGAGTGACACCCTTTGGACGTCCCTGTAAACACGACATATTTCATAAGTATCTCTCAAAGACCGTCTTAAATTAGTTTAGCAGGTACAAAAGGGAAACATAAAACTGCAAATAACTGACACTTGACATTTGATGGATCATGACAGTGTTGGCAATAAAACACAATCATAAACATCAACACAGGCGATAAATATAAATAACAAAGGAGAAGAAAGTGATATTATCAACTACAATTCTTAGTAAGTAGTATGTTCTACGGTTCTGTATCATGGTTCGGTATCATATATTACCCATTACAATAAGCTAAACAGAAGCTTAAGCAACTATGCTAAAGCAGGGATCCCTTTAGTTTAAGGATACAATATAGAGGCAATCCAGCCTAACCTAAGATCTCATAACTGGAAACAACAAATCAACGGAGGCATAAAAGTACAAGTGCACAAAGCAAATATAATGCCAAAACAACCATAACAGATCATCAATATTAACCAAGTAACCAAACATAATAACCTTCAATTTGATCTGCATATATTAAACAAAAAATCCATAACAGACCCACATGCAAATCAAAATACTTAAAACCCTTAAGATCTAACTTCCCCAAAATCTAATCTTTCCAATTCAAACACACAAATCCAAACATAAACTCATAAATCCGATCATCGAAAACACAACCCAACTAAGCAAAAGACTGAAGCAATACCAAATGAGAAGCTAAGATGACTTTGGCACCATTCCCCATCAAGTATTTGATGGTGGGCACAGCTGCTCGGATTCTAGTGTCATCGGTGATATTACAGCTCTCATCAAGAGGAACATTCAGATCAACCCTGACAAAAACTCTCTTGCCCTTCAAATCAGCCTCCTTCAAAGTACTAACACTCCTCTTGGTCGCCATCTGAGACAGGAAAACAAACTTGGACCCAATACAAAACAGAGCAAGAGGATCAGAACCCAGATCGGGGATTTGGGAAAGAGTTGAGAAATCGAAGTAAAGATTGGGTTTTTGAGAGCTTACCGAGATTGAAGATGAGAGAGAAGTAGGCGGGTTTAAGAGTGAGTGATCGGAGAAAGATGGGAAGAGTGGGGGAGTCGAGGGGAGGGTTTATATAAGAGTTCAAGTGGGATGGGTGACACGTGTGGGTTTTGGTTAGGGGGCACACCAAGTTTTTGATATTCTTGGGTAGCAAGAAGAGATTTGATTAAGGAAATAGGGAGTTTTATTGTGGTACTAGGGAAAACCTTGGGCTGGCATTGATATTGTTTTGGCATATTCTTGAGTGATTCCAATTATGAGTATTGGGGAAACAGAAAAAGCAAATAGGAAATTGATTAGAGCGTTAAAAAATAACATATCATGCAGTATCATATAAAAGATTATTGTAATTTTGAGTTGTGTGGTGTGATAAAAGGAAAAAAGAGCAAAAAAATAAAGAGAAAGCTTTAGAGAATCTAAGAACTTGAATAATGCTTAAGTTTTAGGCTACGCTAGCTGGACGAGCAGAATTATACAAGGGTGGTTTGGTTGAGAAGAATTTTAGTTTCTTAAATTCTAGGGGATGACTAGTGTTGTGGATGGTATGAATTGTATGATGGATTTGGGGTGTGACTAATTTTTTTTACCATATATATATATATATGGTTAGTCAAATGTTTGAAAAAATTAAAAGAAATGTGAAGAAATTACTAGAATATATAAGGTGCATGAGTCTTGACGTAGAACGCATGATAGAAGATATTGAAGAGTAGATCGATCATTGTAAGTCTAAACCCGATTTGCTGCAGATTTGATGTTCGGTATCTGAATGACTATTATTATACCTTTCTGGAAGCGGAATGACCATCATGGCTTTGCCACGATCTATGAGCTTTTTGGTCATCCGGGTTCTTCTTGGACCTCAAAACAGCGATTTACTAGTTTTCGATATTTTATGTTTTCTAGTTATTTTTGAATTTGGTTTTAATTTAATACTTGAGTATTTAGGCTTTCATGTTAGTGGCATGGTTTTATTTCTTATATATAAACATTATTATGGGTAGCACACCGTCAATTTATTAATTTAATCAAAAATCTTAAGAGTTATTCGCTTAGTTTGTGATGTTTATCAAGTGGGGGCTAACGCATACCTTCTACTGCATCAGGATCTTGTCGTCATCAAGTCAGGCAGTTCATAAGAAATGGCAAAGCTGCTAACCCCATGCTTGAGGTTGAGGATAGATGTGATCTTTGCAGCGACTATTGCGAATTCCCATGGATAACAAACTTCATCTGTTCATCTTCATCATCATGGATATAACTGTCTTGAACCTTTAAAATCGTTTAAGTTTCTTTACAAACAAGAAGTTCAGCAAATAATTATCAGCTAGGTTACAAGACGTTCGATTTATAGGGTTTCTGCGAAAATTCGATTATAGTGATCGTGTTATGAATATAGATGGTGTCTAGCTGTTGATAGGGTAGAATGACTGATGTTTCTACTGGGGAAATAGAAAGGAAGCATTTCGAAATCCCTTAGATAGTTACATTACATGAATAGTCTGCACCTAATCTTCTTTGTTTTTGGAATTGTGATCTCAACCATTTAGCATTTACTGATAGCCACTTGAATTGGAGCTGGGGACTGGTGGCAACTATCATGAAAAGGTTGCTGTAAAGAGATGCATGCTGACCTCTAATTTCTGTGGCTGGATTTGTTCAATACATGAAACTTTCTCATGATCTAACCTCTATGACAGGATTACCATGAATGGTAGAGTGAAAATAAGAAATTGAATAAGATACTTTTAGTCCTCTACCATTTGCAACAAGAACGATGAAAATTGGAAATAACCGAACCTTGTTGACAGATTGTACTCGGGACTAACAATTAAGCAGCATGGCGAAAATTCAGACAAGAGAACCATGGAAATTTACAATATATATATTGCAAAAAAACTAATTTATTAGATTTCTAAATGGCTGTGTTTGTCCCTCACAATCTTATGGAACCTTTTGTAGGATGCAAGGAATATTGAGATACATTGGGTCTTACATAAGGTAACATTGAATATTTACAAGACAGAACTCCAATCTTCCTACTACAACATGCCATTTCTCGCTTACGTACTCAAATAGACCAACATGGTGGGCATGGAAAAGAATACAGAGGGAAAAAATTGTTCTCTTACACAGGAACTGGAACGGCTTCATCAAGAGCAAGTACACCGGGAAGTTCCTTGCCTTCCAACAACTCCAAACTAGCACCACCACCAGTTGATATGTGGCTCATCACACTAGCAACTCCTACTTTCTCCACAGCTGCAACTGAGTCTCCACCTCCAATGATGGTTGTCACTCCCTTGCCGCTAAGCTCTGCAAGCTTCTTTGCAATAGCCTGCAAGAAGTATAACTTCAATTCAGCATCCACACATCAATATGCAGACGAAAATTAATTCCAGTAATTTGGGCAATGGTCGGGTTGTTCTATTTCTTTTGGAAATGGAGTAATGGTCGTTTGGACATAAAAGGAGAAAAAAAGTAATCAGGCAACTCTGCAGCCCAGAGTTTGGTTGCACACAAATAAGCACATTAAAGTTCGTACGTAGAGAGAGATTGACCTAAAGTTTGAAATGCCTATGCCCCTATCCAGACAACAGGCATTTCAAAAACCTATATAGGTTTCATGGTGAACATGTTTATGTACAGAAATGAGTGCCAACAAAAGTCCTATTACATACCTCTGTTCCTACTGCAAACTTGTCAAACTCAAACACTCCCATTGGTCCGTTCCAAATGATGGTTTGAGTGGTATCAAGTGCATCATTGAATGTCTTGATAGAATCTGGGCCAATATCCAGTCCCATCCACCCATCAGGGATGCTTGTAGCTGGAACAATCTGCAAGGACCAAACAGTTGAGCATTACTCTCGAATGCAATGCAATTGAAGTTAATAAAGGAAAAGCAACTATTGTCGCTGTTTATTTCAGATATCAAATTGTAGTCAACCAAAACCAGTTAGTTTCCAGCAAGAAGATAGAGCATTATATGGACAGTGACGAAACTAGAAGCAGATGTTAGCCGAAGAAAATAAACCTGGCTGTTTGCATCCGGAGCAAACTTGTCTGCAATTACGACATCAGTGGGTAGCAAAAGAGACACTCCCTTTGCCTTGGCCTTTGCAATGAGTGATGTAGCAAGTTCTAGCTTATCCTCTTCCACCAGAGATGAACCCACTGAGATACCCTGAGCCTTGTAAAATGTGAAGATCATTCCTCCACCAAGAATCAAGTAATCAACCTTCTCTAAGAGTGATTCGATCACTCCAATTTTGGATGAGACCTTCGAACCACCAACAATGGCTGCAAATGGCTTCTTTGGGTTTGATACTGCCCCAACAAGATAGTCAAGTTCCTAAAAGAAGAACAAAACTAAAGTGAATAACATTGAAACCAGAAATTAATTCCAGGGAGGCATTCAAAGGGTTGATAATATGGAACAACAAATGCTTTTGTCTTTTTTTTTATTTAAAAGCACTGCAAAATGAATAACGATATCTTAGAAACTATATTAATGTATGTAGCATCTGCAAGAGTGGCAAACTGGCAATCCTATCCATGCCCTTGCTAACTTAGTTGCATACTTTCATTCAAAAAATATTACAGCTAATGGTTATGATTTAGGATTCAAACTGAGAAAATTTGAATTACCTGAAGCATTAAAAAAGCATTGCCGATAACTGAAAACAATGATAAAGCAGAAACAAGACTATAACCCTCACCTTCTGCAACAGAAAACCAGCAACAGATGGCCTCAAGAATTTTGTGACACCCTCAGTTGAAGCATGGGCTCTGTGTGCAGTTCCGAATGCATCATTGACAAAAAGATCAGCTACGGAGGCGAGCTTCTTTGCATGTTCAGGGTCATTCTTCTCCTCCTCTTTGTAAAACCTCACATTTTCAAGAAGAAGGACACCACCGTCAGGAAGTGAAGCTGCCAACTTTTCTACTTCTGGGCCAATAGAATCTTCAGCTTTCACGACCTGTTTTTATTATCAATACAAATAAAAGAAGAGGTTAGTCATGTCCACCTATTCATCACTGTTACTTTGCTGCTTTTATACTTTTTCCCGAATTTCAACAGAATAAACATGTCTACCTGAATGCCAAGAAGTTCAGATAGCCGAGGTACAAGAGGTGCCAAGCTAAACTTTGGGGTAACACCTTTTGGTCGTCCCTGAAATCAAATGAACAATGACATCAGTTCAGCTGATACCATACACCACTATGACCAAAATCAGCTTTAGCAGTCAAACAGCCATCAAACTATGTATAGTTAACAGAGCCAAAAGATAAACTAGACAAACCAAAGTTGACCTCTAAAACCAAAATCAAGACACTGACAAACCCAGATGGCAAATAATCACTTCAATGCTCCAAACACAAAGTTCATAAAGTTTCAAAACAGACATTCTAGATCACTCAAAGAGAGAAAGATAACTACTTTACCATACCCATTTCAGCAAACAGACAATCAAAGCTCATAAAAGAGAGAAACACTAAAAAGCTCATAACTTTCCAGACTACACATAACAGACTCTGAAAGCATTGACTTGAGACTAAAGATAACTACTTGATCATCCACGTTCACTGAAAAACCAATTAAAGTATACAAACTGATCAAAACCAAAAAAGAACCCACATACCAAATGGGTAGAGAGAATGACTTTAGCACCCTTGTCCATCAAGTACTTAATAGTAGGAACAGCAGCCCTGATCCTAGTATCATCAGTAATATTCTGACTATCATCCAAAGGCACATTCAAGTCGGCCCTCACAAACACCTTCTTCCCCTTCAAATCCGCCCCACTCAAGTCCCCAACGCTCTTCTTCGCCATGGCAACAACTCCCCTGACAGGCCTGGCAGAGCCAAAGGACCTGACCTTGGCAGCCACGTGGAGGGCCAGGAGGGGGTCGGCGGCGGCCCACCCGAGGCGGCAGGTGGAGGGTTTGAGAGAACAGGGGAGGGAGACATGGGAGGAGGAAGGGGCAGAGCGGGTGCAGGAGGCGGCGGTGGATTTGAGGAGGGAGAAGGTGGTTGGTGCGGAAGCAGAGGCCATTGTTTTGGAGTGAGAAAGAAAGAGTGATCAGAGTTGACTAGTGAGAAGTGGGGATGGAAAGAGAAGAATGGTGAAGGGGTTTGTGGTGTGTGGAAAAGGGCGGTGATTTTGTGGATGGTTTCTCTTATCGTTGAGGAGAGGTTCAAGATGGACGATGGTTTTGAGAGAGAGAGAGAGAGAGAGTGGGGTTGTTGTTTCTTCAAGTTTGGCTTGGCGCTTTAACAGAACAGTGCAGTGACTGCAGTCTTTCAAACCTGGTCAGTAGTTTGTAACAGTGTCCATTAGACGCAACAGCTCGTACGGATTTATAGGGTGAGAAAGTACAAGAACAAAACAAGTTCTAGACTTCGTAGTAAGATCTCTTGAATGTAACAATGAACTAATGGAGTGGAATTGACAATGTAGCATCACTAGCATGGTAAATGTGAAGTGCAACTATGGACGAGTCCAACAACAACAAAACGTAAATTTGTATGAAAATAAATAAATAAATTTTGAATATGTGATCTTAAACGCTTCGTTAGTACGAGTAAAGAATTTAATCGCAGTTGGAATAAACTTTCAGAATAGTTTTGGTTTCTAGTAGCAGCCTACAAGGTGCTACGCTAATTTAAAGCGAAATTACACTAGTCAGAGGGCCGGCTCTGGGTGTGCAACTTGAGGCGACCGTCTCAAGTCACCGGTCTCCAACGGGCCTCTGATTTTTTTTCAGATTATGTGAAAAGTAATCTTATATATAATTATTTTCTTCAAAATTGTACTAGATAACTGAGATAGCTCAGCAGTTAGCCTTGTTGGAGGCCCGGGTATAATCCTCGGTTCAAATCTAGGAGCCTTTCAATTTTTTTACTATTTTTTCCCTTTTTACAATTTTTTCGTTTTTTGTTATCGAGCTCTTATTATTATTTTTTTCATTTGCATTATTAACAAACTAATAACACAATACGAAAAAAGTTTGTTTGATTTATATGATTTAATATATGAAGACACATTTTAGTTGTTCGTCTCAAACCTCTAAAATATCAGGACCAGCCCTACAAGTAGTCTACAATATCAGGACAAGTATGAGGGGGAAGCCGGGAAGGTGTTGTGCAAGCATGTTTGTGGTCGTTGTAGAACTCGGAGCCTGCCATAGCTGAATCTTATACTCCTTATCATATATAGGAAAACTATGGCCTAAGCGTAACTATAGTTTAGTTGAATGTCAAATTCGTTTTTGCTATGGTAATCAGGTTACACAAGTATCAAATGAGGCATTTAGAACTTGAATACACATAGCAACCAACTATTGTTTTCATGAAAATACTGAATCATGTCAACATTGCCAACGCACAGTAGATTAATAGAATAAAATGGATCACACACTTGATCGATCATACAGCATAGTCAAACCAGAGCTCCAGATGAAAAGCAAACTACAGCAATAAAATGTCCAACGAAATGGGATCAAAGTAGATAAATATAACATTCTTGTAGTGTATCACATTGATCAGTCATATATAAAGAGCCTGGTTAAAAGAGTTGAACGTTCCCGATTAAAAACAAACTACAACAACTTGAAATATATACACCGTAGCTGCACCCACACATACCCTACAACAATCTACATTCTACTTCACTCAGTAAAAAGCAATCAACCAAGTGAATCAAAAAGGATAATAGCATTCCTGCCTATAGTTTTGAGAGATCTTATAATCACTAACAGTGCATCCATTTCATCAGGTCCACACCACAGCTAGATCATGAAGCCATTTCCACTTCGTGCATCCAGAAACCCTGCAAAATTCCATAAATAACGAGTTCAATCATCATCAGCAATTTATATAAAAACAATCAGTCAATTATCACTGAGGAAGCATATAGGAACAGCAACTGAGATAGAACACAAAACAACAAGTATTTAAAACGAAGGGAATGAGAGCACAGAGTGAACATGAAGAGCTAAAAACATGACTCAAGGGCTCAAAAGAGCAATTATGTTTTGTGCCTTGGGTAGGGCTTTGATCTTTGAAAACTCTTTTCCACCTGCTGATAATCATGAAGCCAAACTATCTAGACTGTATTAATTCAATCATGTCAAACCAAATGCTCTCAACAATATTCATATCAGGTTTGTAGTTTATTACCAATCCTTCTCACCTCAGTACACCTACCAAATCACAATACACATGAAAACCCTACAAACTATGATGGAGTACACACAACACAGATAAACCTCGAGTTCACAGTTTCAAACTAAGGAAAATCAGTTCCTGATCACAAAGCTCTTATAACAATAAGAACCAGAACAGTTTGGTTCACTCTCCTACATTCATTTATTAAAGAAGATCAAGATGATACATGACCAAAGGGTCAAGTAAACATTTGAAAGATAATGGCTATCACTGTAACTCTTCGTCCCCTCAGAGAATCAATAACTCATCTAGCAAACAGCATAGTTATCCTAGTAACACAACAATTCTTTAAGGTGAGTTTAAACATTAAATTGTACATAGAGATTGACTCTCTACTTGGATGCAGAACATGACGTAATGATTTACAAGAAAAACGTGGCTAAAGAATGAATCAATATCTTACAAGAAGATAAACAAATGATAGGTTAGCACTGCGGACTGATCAAATCCGAAGTAGAGTATCCAGATGTGGAGTCATGCTAAGGTAGCACTTGTTGCCTTGAAGCATGTACCTTCCAACCTCTTCTTCTTGTTCATGATCAATCTTCACCAACGCCCAGTCGGGACTTTTCCCGGCAACTGTACACCTCTCCATAATGAAGAAATCTCCATATCGCCGTGGCAAGTCAGTGGAAAAGCTAAAGAGCTTAGTCCAGGAGCCATCGACACCATATTGTCTCATGATCCAGAAATCGACAGAGTCATCAGCATGAAGAAAATCACATGCACACAGGCGTCCGTCAGTGGCCCCAAGACAGCACAAGTCTACAATAAAAGTTACGCCTGACGGAGCTGGACGAAGCTTAAATGGCTCAGGCAGACGCATAGTGGTGAACTCCTCCGTAGCGAAATCGAAAGCAAGGATCGACGGACCTCCCATCCGCCAAGTGAACCAATGAAGCGTCTCATGCAAAAGAGTGCCCTGATTAGGATGGTGTGAGTCATGACCAGGGTGTTTGATTTGTTTCCAGACTCGACATCTGGAGGAGAACATCCTCATCTCTTCTATCTGATCATATGAGCATGATTCTTCATCTGGGTAAGCCCCATATGCAGTTGCGAAGACTCTGTACTCGTCGGTGGCGGACAAGTAGCCAACACCATGAAACACGAGCTGTACACAGACGTCGGGAAAGCCCGGCTCAGGAAACTCCACGAAGAATCGGGTTGCTGGGTTCCACATGTAAAAGTAGGAAGCATCGAAAGCTACACACACCAACCCGTTGCAGGAGCCCAGTATGGTGACGGCAAGGCGTGCATGTCGGTCGAAAGGGAGGCTCAGCTTTCTGGTGGAGCAAGGGCGGCCGAACGACGCCGTATCAGCCAGGTCTAGGGATTCGAGCTGAGATGCGCCGGTGAGGAAGATGAGGCGGGGAATGAGGGCTTTCTGCTGACGAGCTGCGCTGAGTTGAGATGCGGCGAATTGGGGGTCGGACAAGATGATGGAACGCCACCGTTTCGAGACAGAGGTGAATCGGGTCAGGGATTTTATGGGTAGCCAGCACAGAATAATCACCATAACTTCTTCAGGTAGGTCATTTTCAGCCATTGCACACTCGACGATGATCAACAACCAAAGGAGAACTGTAGCAGTGAGGCACAGTCACGCACCGAGTGGAAGAATGGACTATCAGTTATTTGAGGAGGAGGTACACAGTACGACGTCGTTTCCATTTCAATTAATTTAGTGCTTTTCTCCCAAAGGGTTGGACACGTGGACTGTTGAAGAAGAAGGAGCACTCACTCTCTCTTTCTCATATATATATATGGAAACATTGTTGGTGTTGTTTTGTATGTTCTAATAATTGGAAGCAAGAAAGGCCTCTTTCTATAGCGAGGTCATATTCTTTCGAATGTCATTCCTCATCCCTGTAAACAATTCAGATATACAATTGACATTAAGGGTTGTCTTCCAGCAAGCAGGTTAGTCTTTCAAGAATGCAGACCTCATCAAGCTAGTCTTTTAAGAATGAAGTGTCCGAGTCATAATAAGAATGTAATATTGTAATTATATTGTAGGTTTATACTTATCAATTATATTTCTTGTAATCTTTTATGTAAATCTTCACTGAGATGAATAAGATATCAGTAAATTCATTCTCTAATCTTGTTATATTTGAGTTGGTATCAGAGCGGGTCCCTCTTCAATTACGTCTTCCAGCTTAATAGGAGAAATCTCTCATCATAATGAGCCCAAATCTGGGTTTATCGAATTGAATTGCCGTCGAAAAAATTATGATTGGCACATACCATACCAAGCGCCTACAGCGGGCTTTGGACCGCATACCCCAATTTCTGAAATGAAAATTGGACCGAATGAATGTACCGATTTCTGATGTGGAAATTGGACTTAATGAATTTCACGTGTCAACCTAAAAAGTTAGGTTGCACGTGAGGGAGAGTGTTTGAGAAGAAAGATCCCACATCAGAAAAGAGACAAATAAAATATAACTTATAAGTGGATGAATTGTATCCAATTGTACCGAGATCTTTTGTGATTAAAACCCAACACCTTAAAGGTGGTTAAATTGGGACAGTATCGGTACACGAATGATCCATGGGTCACGCTTATCCTAGTTCAAGTTGGTATCAGAGTGAAATATAATAAAATATTAACAAAGATCTGAAAGAATTTTGTATCTTGTTTTGTTTTTCTTTTTGAGAAGTTATAACCGTTGGTTAAGATTTACTTCTCAATTCGTCTATTAAGGTAGGACTTTTATCAGCTTTGCTTTGAAGGAAAGCTGGTTAGTGTGTTTGGTAAGGCAGCTTCCCACCTGCTTCGGATAAGCGCGGCTGTTTTCTCTGAAAAAGCGGAAGCTGCTCGAGCCCAGCTTTTAGAAGCCCAAAAGCCGAAGCTGCTAATCTCTCTGAAGAGCACTAGAGCAGCGAAGAAGAAGCTCAGAAATCGAACATGAGTCGCGGCAGTGGTGGCGGTTACGACCGTCATATCACGATTTAAATTGCAACTTCAAGGGATATAGATATCAAGGGATATAGATCTGCAACTTCAAAATATTGTGGCAAAAGTACCTAAACCAAACATTGAGACAGACTCTTAGAGCAAGGACCACCACCTAGCATCCCAAACGATTACTGTAGTACTATTTCCAGATCATGAAATCTGAACATTTCAAAATACCTCTTAAATATGATGGCAGTCACAACAAGTATTGTGGTGTGTGAACCTGGTTTACCTGTCGGTTCCTGGATAGCCTCAGGACAACTGACAGTAAATCCTTTTAGTTGCCGACTGTTTCATGATATCACATGTTTATCTTAATATTGCCTATAATTCCATGATCTTCCACTGATATCATTTTTATGTACAGGATTGCAAACAAATCACAAGTCTATACTCAACATGCTTATATGAGACCACTAGGAGTAGGTCTGTTTCTTGTTGCCTTCTGCCCTCGCTATAGATTTATTAGTTGCGTTACTTTTTTTACTATAATGTTCGTCTTTTAAAATGTTATGTTTTCTTAAAGTTGCTATGGTGTTGGGTGTTGATGAAGAGAACGGACCTCAACTCTATAAGTGTGACCCAGCTGGTCATTACTTTGGTCATAAGGTACTATTTTTACATTTAAGCTTTATGCAAAGAATGCAACACTTGACACATTATGTTATAGCTGATTTGATGAGTAAGTTGCCCTTAAGGCACTGTAAGGCTAAACTAGTAATTTATAAACTCAAAGCACTTTTAAAAAGCCAATTTACCAAACAGTCTGTCTCTACTTCTATCATTCACAACACTTATAAAAAGCCAATTTACCAAACACTCAGCAGCTTTGCTTGTCAGCTGCTTATTACAGCCAACTTATTTTCAAAGCCACAGCTGTACCAAACAGGCCTTCCGCTTTTAATTTGGGTTTAGTCCTCGCCATCTATTAATCTCAAACGACGTCGTTTCTCTGTAGCTTGTGTGCTAATCATCGCTCAAGTGATCCCCAGCATCTTTCCGTCTGCATCTGACGTCATTCTATCTACCCAGACCAACTTTGTTTGGGTTGCTATTCAAAGTCTGGGTCGCCGCCGCCGACTTCTTATCCCAAGTTCAGGAATCCCTGTAAAATCTGTTGCTCCTGTGAGACCTATTGTTGCTCTACCATAACCACAATCCCACGCCCCCAAAGCTTCTGCAAACACTGCCCAGTTTCGGCCGCCGTGCCCAATCCAGCCGGTGACTCCTCGCCTTCCACAGCCACCGCCTTCTCCTTCAAAGCCCAGTCGGTCACCGCCATTTCCACTGCTCGTTTTGGCAGTGTCTCCATCTCCACTGCCTTCTTCTTTAAAACACAAGCCAGGGTGTAGAGATCAATTCTCTAGGTGTCCAGAACAGTTTTCAAGCCAATTTTCAAGTCTGGGGTAGCTACTAGTTTTAAACGAGGAGCTGATGGAGTTGAAACATATTTTTTCCCAACAGGATATATAACCTGCAAGTATATCTTCTGTGGATATATCCAGGGGCATCCGCGTGCCATTTTGTTCAAATTTGACATCTGGCTTATTGAATCCAGAACTCAAGTGCATCTCAATTCCCTCTCGAAAACGCAATTGTGCTAATTTCAAATTTCACTCGGTCATCTTAAGTCCATCTCCACCGAATTGGAGTTCCACCCAGGCGCATCTACACTCAAATGCACCTTCACCCGAGTTAAAAAAATGATTCGTGTGTATGTTGAAAATTTAAGTTTCTGGATTTTCGAGGAAGAGCTCAAAAATGAGTTCTGCAAATTTGGGGCTATAAAGAGGATATGGGTTGCAAAGAGGCCATCAGGTTTTGTTTTTATCGATTTTTATGATAATAGATATGCTGAGTATGCTGTTCGTGAATTAGATGACCATAATGATTGGAGGGTTGAACTTTCACATAACTCTATATGTGCGGTGAAGCACAACTTCAATAACGGTAATATCTCTGCGACTCAAAAACCACGTGAAAGTGGTAAGATCGGTATGGCTTTACAAATCTGTAATTTTGCTGGTTCTGATACTTGAATTATTGATTTTGGTGCCACTGATCATATGACTTATGGTAAATCTTATTTCACTAAGTTGTCTTTCTCTCTAGTGCCACATGTCACTAATGCTAATGGTGAGGTTTTTCCTGTGTTAGAGAAAGGGTCGATCCGTGTCACTCCTACTTTAGAGCTACATAATGTTTTATATGTACCTGACCTGTCTCATAACTTGATTTATGTTCCCCAGTTGAATACCGAGTCTTAATGTTCTGTAACATTTTATCCCATGTATGTGACTTTTCAGGATCTTACCATGGAGCTTATCGGTCGCGGGTATTTGAGAGGCCGGTTGTTTCACTTGGATCAAACATATGCATGAGAGAAACCTGGAGCACTTCCTCGCACTGCTTTGACCTCGAGCTCTATCCAGCTAAGTGAAATTTGGTTATGACATCGCCGCTTAGGGCATCCATCTTTCAGCCTTATAAAAAAATCTATGTCTTCTTTGTTTATTGGTGTGAATGAGTCTTCTTTTCTTTGTGAAACATGTATCATTGCTAAGAGTCATCGTGCTACCTATTCTCCAAGTTTTTCTAAGAGTTGTATTCCTTTTGAAATAATTCATTCAGATATTTGGGGACATTCCAAAGAGCTAACTGTGTCAGGTACGTATGAGGTACTTTTTCTTGTTTATATATGATTGTACAAGATTGTCATGGGTTACTCTCTTTAAAATTAAAGATGAAGTTTTTCCAGCTTTTCAAGTTTTCCGTACTCTTGTTCAAACACAGTATGGTGGCACCATTAAAGTTCTTCGTTCAGACAATGAGGGTGAGTATGTTAATTGTGCTTTTAAACAGTTTTTCCAAACACATGGGATCGTTCACCAAACCACGTGTCCTCAAACACCGGAACAGAATGGAGTGTCCGAACGGAAAAACCGTCACCTCTTAGACATGGCTCATGACATTCTCTTTAGTATTCATATGCCGAAATATCTTTGGGGTGATGCAGTACATGCTTCAGCTCTTATCAATCGTCTTTCATCTAGTGTTCTTGAAGGAAAAATTCCTTTTGAAGTTCTTGCATCTCATGTTCCCATTCCCTCATTTCATAATCTTCATGCCCATGTCTTTGGTTGTGTTACTTTTGTTCATGTTCCTAAAAATCAGATGTCTAAGTTGGATGCTCGGGTAATTAAGTGTGTATTTTTTGGTTATGGAGGACATTAGAAAGGCTACAAATGTTACCATCCACCCACCAGAAAGTATTATGTTACTATGAATGTCACTTTCTTCGAAGACATGAGTTATTTTTCATCATCTGATACTGCTCTTCAGGGGGGAGAATTCATATTTTGAAGAGCTGCATCATGGTAAGGGGGAGGAATCAGAAGAAATAGAGGAAGTCACGCTTGCAGGAGATATATCGACGGGTCCAATTGAGATCATTATCCCGTCAAATCCTGAAGCAAAGATTCATTCGGAAGCTGAGGTTCAACGAGAAACAAAAGCATCGGTTTCAAGCACTGAAAATGTAAGGGGAGACGTAATTGCCCCTCATGTCATCGCTCATACCCTTGACCCACAACTTGCTGGTAATGGAGATCATTCATTTGAGGTATGTCCCCCCACTAGTACTAGTAGTAGTGAGTCTAATAGTGGTCAATATGTGTTACCAAATAGGTCTACTCGAGGTCAACCACCCAAAAGATATGAACCCACTCTTCAAGCCAAATCAAAGTACCCAGTAGCCAATTACATGTCCACTAAGAGATTATCTAAGTCATATGCATCATTTGTGAATCAAATATCTGTTGTATCAGTACCTAACAAAATGCAGGATGCATTGGGAGATCCAAAGTGGAGGAAAACAATGGAGGAAGAGATGGAGGCGTTACTGAAGAACGATACATGGGAACTTGTACCTCCATCACATGACAAGAAGGTTGTAGGTTGTCGTTGGGTGTTTACTGTAAAGCACAATGCAGATGGATCAGTAAATCGGTACAAAGCACGCCTTGTTGCAAAGGGGTTTACTCAAACGTATGGTGTGGATTATGATTAGACATTTGCTCCTGTTTCCAAGATGAATACTATTCGTGTTCTACTTTCTTTTGCTGCTAGTTTAAATTGGTCCCTTCGACAGTTTAATGTCAAGAATGCGTTTCTTCATGGAGAGTTAGCTGAGGAGGTGTACATGAGTCTCCCACCTGGATATATGACTGCTTCTCCTGGTGAATTTGTATGCAAATTGAGAAAGTCTTTGTATGGTCTTAAATAGTCAACTCGTGCTTGGTTTGAGAGGTTTTCACAATTCATGCGTAAGGTTGGATACAAACAGAGAAATCAGGCCACACTTTATTTCTCAAGCATCAACAAGGGAAGGTAACAACCTTAATTATTTATGTCGATGATATGGTAATTACTGGCAATGATACTGTTGAGATGGACAGATTGCAGAGACAACTAGTTTCTGAGTTTGAGATGAAGGAGTTGGGTGATTTCAAGTACTTCTTAAGAATTGAGGTAGCTAAAGGAAGAGAAGGGATATATTTGTGCCACAAGATCCAATTATGTGTACCCGTCAATAATTTGTTCGGACTTATTTTGACTGAAGAGTTTGTATAGATAAATGTTTTGTAAATCACCCCCTAGTATAGGCTAGCAAATATTTCTTGACAAAATCTCGAGAAACATCATAATATTTCGTTGTGCAATAAATCTTACAGGTGTTCTTTCACAGATATAGAAATAATGTTATTATTTGGACCTTTCTTTCATATTTATTTTATGACTGAAGAGGACAGGTTACTTTGGATTTCTAGTACACTTCTGTTGAATTTCATGTGATAATGACGAGACTTTAGTCTGCAGATATTAGGCTACCTCAAACCATATCATCCTTCATATCTTCGCATACACCTCAACTTGGTTCTTTCAGGTTTTGATTTGTACAATGAAAACTAGTACTTTTTAGACTCTATATGGAGTCTTGCTGATATTCTTCAATCCAATTCAGATAAGTAAAATGTCGGAAAAACTGCAGCATGAGATTATGCAATCTAAAATCAAATTGACATTATTTTACACATTAGTCGAATCATTTTCTAGTTACATGCTATAATGTTGTATGTGAGAATTCAAGAAGTGGTAGCTTAGCAAATTTGTAGGTACTGCATAGACCAACAGGGAAAGTGCGATTACATTTCTTCCCACTCCCTTTCTTGTTCAGATAACCTGGATAATCCCCAAAACGAGGCTTCCTCAACCAGAAATAACCCAACCTCGTCTGCTAACTTCACTATCTCCCATTTACTGAAAGGATGTGAAATCTTGTGAGTGACATGAACTTCTCCACATTCTTTCAACATCTCATATGCACTGTTGAAGAATCTCCTCACCAAATCCTGATGCAACCTGAAAAATAAACAAAAAATAACAAAAGATACAATGAAGCTTGTGTTGAAGTTTTCAGGTAGGACTGCTGATAAGGTGAAGTCTTGTTTGAGGGACTGTTTGATAGTGCTTTTAGATTTTCCGCAAGAGCTTTCAAACAGTCAAAATTTAGTAGTGATTTGCAAAGATAGTTCAAAATTTGTTAAAAAATTGCTTTTAACAAAATTCTTGAAGCATGCCCTAAATGTATCCAAATTGACGGTTTCACAAGATAAAACACTAGGTATATACCGTATATTGACAAGCATTGCCGAGTAAAATTTGTTAGACTTACTTGATCTGTCTCTTCTGGTTTTCCATATAAACAAAACCAGCATGAGGAAAGTTGAAGACTATCCGATCAAACAATTGATCACTTAAGAGAGGATGCTGCCTCATTGTGTGTACATCCACCTCATGCAGTATAAGACATCCCATGTCCTCCAATTCTTTTAAGTTTCTTGGTGCTGCATTTGAATACATGGCCAATACCGACTCTGCCATTAGCATCAATCCGAAGCATTTAGTCTCAAAGACAGAAATATATATCTTTTACTATATTAAAATTGATACAGACAATTTCTACCCAATAATTATTATTATTACCTCTGGAGTCAAGGGAAGTGGCAACCATGTTCTTAGCAGAGCCAAACTCTTTAGCCAAACAAGAAGCAAAGGAGAAGTTACCCTCACCCACTAACAGTATCTTCTGTTTGCTGCTGTAAGTCACCTGCCTTTTCTCTTGTTTAGTGTCTGCAACAGCCTCCCCCATCGATCGATCCGAGTTTCTGCTAGTTTAGTGTTTTCAGAGTTCTTTAACTTTCCTACTCTTGAGGACTAAATTTGTGTGCATTTTCTCTATTTCTATTATAACTATATCATCTAACATTTGATGTTTGAATAAGAACCATGATGACACTTGGGTTATACTTTAGTAGCTTTGTCTGCTCTGTTGTACTAATTTCGATTACTGTAACATAATAAGTGAATTATCACTTGATTTTGTTAAGAAAACAAAGTTCAGATATTGACATAAATGAACTAATTAAAGCAACACAAATCACCGACAGGCGACAGTCATACCACACACACTAAGCAAAGGATTTTTGGCATCAATTTGTATGTTAAGTGAAAGACCAAGACTTCTACTGACCAAAAAAAGACCAAGACTTCAACATGATCTGAATGTGACCACAAATCCATTTACTTTGCTATTGCATACAAGGCCTCGTTTGTTTTGCCGAATGCATGAGGAAAGGAAAGTTATTCCTCTCCTACGTTTGAAGCAAAAGAAAAGAAAATGTTTCCAAACATCGGAACCACTTTCCTTTCCAAAAGTGAAGGAAAGTGATTCCTTCCTAAACCGTTTTCCTTCTCCCTACAAATATAGAGATGAACAGTTTTTAGAGAGTTTCATTTCCGTTCTCTTTTCCTTGTGAAAAAGAGAAAGGAAATGTTTTCCTTTCCGCAAACCAAACGAGGCCCGATCCAACCATTTTCTATTAATAATCATATAATGTGGTGAAGGAAAATTACTGAAGCGGCAGCTTGGCAAATTTGTAGGTGCTACATTGTCCATCATGAAACGTTTGGTTGCATTTCTTCCCACTTCTCTTGTTCATATAACCGGGATAATCCCTTGTTGAAAACGATGCTTCCTCAACCATATATAACCCAGCTTCTTTTGCTAACTTCACTATCTCCCACTCATTGTATGGATGTGAGGTCTTGTGAGTCACATGAACTTCTCCATTTACTTTCAACATCTTACATGCACTGGCAAAGAATCCCCTCACCAAATGCTGATGCACCCTGAAAATATGTCAATGCTCTAATTATTATGATCCTTCTTCACTTTTACAAAACAATTAAGGGGTTTATGTTGCTATTTTCAGTCTAGATCAATAAGGTGAAATATTGTATACGAGTTTGAAATGGAATGCATCTAGAAGTGCTAATGCACTTTTGAACGATCAAAAACCCTTTGGGTAGCAATTCGCCAAAAATATGAAACAGTTTAAATGACTGTAAACCTTGAATAAGATGTCATTTCATTTGCTTCTAATCATCATCCTCTTACTGCACAATGTATTGTCCAAATCGACAGTCAATTTGATTAAGACATAAAGTTCATATGTTGAACAATATTTCAGTTTCGACTTACTTGATCTGCCTCTTCTGATCTTCCTTGTGAATGAAACCAGCATGAGGAAAATTAAACACAACGCGATCAAACAGTTGATTAACTAGAAGACGGTGCTGTGTCATGATGTTCACATTCACCCCATGCAATATTACACATCCCCTGTCGTCCAATTCCTTCAAGTTGTTTGGTGCTGCATTTGGGTACTTGACCATCACTGACTCTGGAATTACCAAAAATATAAAGAATTTCAGTCACGGTAATTCAAAATATGATCATATAACTGCAGAAATGTACCTCAAAATTGATTCTTACTTCTGGAGTCAAGAGACGTCGCAACCAAGTTATTTGCAGAGCCAAACTTTCTGGCTAAACAAGCAGCAAAAGAGAAGTTGCCCTCACCCACTAACAGTATCTTCTGATTGCTGCTGTAATGCTTGATCCATTTTCCTTGTTTAGCGTCTACAATAGCCTCCCCCATCGATCCGAGTTTCTTTTAGTATAGTTTTCTCAGAGTAACTTTCGTACTTTTGAGGACCAAGTCTGGTACACCATCTCTATTTCTCTTATAACAGCTTCTTCAAACATTTGATGTTTGACGAGAAACCATGATGATGCTTCAGTTATGCTTTAGTAACTTTGTTTGGATTACTTTACATAGCAAGTAAAATATCACTTTGATTTATACAGAGCTCATATATTGACATGAATTAACTAAAGCAGCGCAAAGCATCGACAGTCGCACCACACACTTAAGCAAAGAATATTTGGCATCACAATGTACTAGAGTACACTAATACATTACTTTATATAGTGAATTTATGCTTTTTTAGATTTCTCTAACGCTATCCTAAGGACTTTCTAGACTCATGGACTAATCAGCCGAGGAGGTCTTCCTACAGGGGCATTGCGGCCCCTCCCTGACCTTTTGTCTTCATGGGGATTCTCAAACAAAATGATATGAAATTGTATTTGTATTCAAGTGAGTTTTTAATCGTACATTGATCTGTGCTATATACAGATTGTTTATGTACTAAACAAGGAAAGCAGTAACTACATACAATTTAGATCTATATTCTTTCCTTGTTTGTTACAAGATGATTCTCATTCCACCAATCATTCTAACAGCTCTCTGTCACCTTGAATGCAGATCACATATTTTATTCCTTTCCGTTAACACTTCCCCTCAAGTTGGACTATGGATGTCAATGGTTCCTAACTTGCTGAGATGTGTATGGAAGGCTGGAGCACGCAAGGGCTTTGTGAACAAATCTGTAATCTGATTACCAGTTTCCACATAAGCAGTCTTCAATTCACCATTTGTGATTCTTTCACGAACGATATGACAATCTAATTCAATATGCTTCGTTCGCTCATGATATACTGGATTTGCCGCAATGTGAAGAGCGGCTTGATTGTCACAAAATAGCTTTGCTGCCTGAGGGTGTTCCACACGTAAGTCTTTTAACAAATATCTCAACCAACTGAGTTCACAAGCTGTTGCAGCCATTGAACGATATTCAGCTTCTGCAGATGATCGTGACTCCGTGGTTTGTTTCTTGCTCTTTTATGATACAAGAGACTTGCCAAGAAAAATACAATATCCTGTGACTGACCGGCGTGTAATTGGACACCTTGCCCAGTTTGCATCGCAGTATCCGATCAAATGCAGAGAGCTATGTGAAGACGAGTCGATGTCTTAAGGTGATGCATAGCAGACCTTGTCCTGGATTAGCCTTGAGATACTGTAGAAGACGAGTTGATGTCTTAAGGTGATGTAGTTTGGGTTCTTGCATGAATTGACTGAGTGTATTAACTGCATATGTAATTTCTGGCTTGGTTATCGTGAGATAGATCAACTTCACAATCAATTACTGATATCGAGTGTGATCTTTAAGAGCATCACTTCCTTTTTCGGTCAACACCAAATCAGGCTCCATAGGTGTCTTGGCAGGCTTCACACCAAGCAGCCCAGCTTCTTCCAATATGCCCAATGTATACTTTCGTTGGCAAATGGAAATCCCAACTTTGGAGCGTGCAATCTCTATGCCAAGAAAATATTTGAGTGATCCAAGGTCTTTAATCTTGAAGCAGCTATTAAGAAACTTCTTCAAATCACTGATTTCCGTTTCATCATTCCCTGTTATAATCATGTCATCCACATAAAATAATATCACAGTGATAGAATTTCCATGAACATGTGTGAAAAGAGAATAATCTGCACGTGACTGTTGAAAACCAATGCTTTGAATAGCAGAAGAAAATCTTTGGAACCAACTACGGGAAGCCTGTTTCAGACCATAAAGAGATTTGTGGAGTCGACAAACCAAATTCTCCCCCTGTCAACGATAACCGGGAGGAGGCAGCATATAGACTTCCTCAAGAAGGTCACCATGAAGGAACACATTTTGCACATCCATCTGGTGTAATGGCCAGTCTCTGACCGCAACAACCGCTAAGAGGCAACGGACAGTAATCAATTTGGCAATGGGAGAAATGTATCCTTGTAATCAATACCTTCACGTTGGATGAATCCCTTAGCGACAAGCCGAGCTTTGTAACGCTCGATGGTGCCTTCAGCATGATACTTTATTTTGAAAATCTATTTGCATCCAATAGGGCGTTGGCCAGTAGGTAAAGAAACTAAAGACCATGTTTGGTTGTCCTCAAGAGTTTGGATTTCAGAATTCATGGTGTCAATCCATTGTGGATCATGGCGGGTTTGCTCATAGGTGGCAGGTTCGACTAATTGCAATATATTGTGAGCAAACGAGCAATATGCATGAGATAATCCAGAGTGAAACGTACCTTTGAAGTGGATAGCGCGTGCCGGACTTGGAGGAAGAGGAAGCAGCCGGGTCAAGAAGGGCAGCGTGGTTGGTTTTGTAATCTCGGAGGTATGGTGGAGGTTTTGACGGTCGAGTAGAACGTCTTGGGATGGATGAAAGTGGATCTGACAACACCGGAATAGATGGTGGATCCGGCGGTGGAGCTGGGGCGACTGAAGGAGGCACGGTCTGGATTAGAGGCTGAGGCGCTGAGGACTGGGTTAGTGGAATGGCACGGCGGGTGCGCTAATAGGTAAGTAGAGGTTTAGATGAAAGGGGTGATAGTGATTGAACGTCTGGGTTGTGAGTGGTGGTGGAGATTGGATGAGTGGACGGTGGTGGCTGTGGTGATAATAGAGAGGAAGATTGTGGTGGCGTTGGCCTGAGAGAAGTAGCCGGTGAAAGGGATGCTACTGGATCGAGAGAGGAAGTGTGTATGGGTGAGGATGGTGAGGTCGATGATGGAGTGGATAGAAGAGGTGTGTCTGGTGATGGAGGAAAATGGTCTTCGATAGAAGATGAAGAGGGAATTGAAGATGAGGAATTAGGTTGAGAGGTGGAAGTCGGCTGGAATGAAGAAGTGGGCTGATCAGATAAAATGGGCTGGAGTGGTTGATCTGGGTCAGTGGTTTTTGTGGGCAAGATGAGGGAATCTTACTGGTCCTCAATTGGTAATTTTGTGAGTGGAAGAATATTCTTATGGAAAACAACATCTCTGGAGGAAAAGAATTTTTTGTTTTCAATGTCATATAAACGGTAACCCTTTTGACCAAGAGGATAACCAAGGAAAATACAACGACGTGCACGGGAGTCAAATTTGTGGGCTGGAATCAAGTTAGTGGCATAACATAAGCAGCCGAAGAGGTAACAAAAAATAATGAGCCCCAGAATGAGTGCGAGTTTTGTGTGGTCCCCAAATGTCACAATGAAATAAATCAAATGGTGCAACTGTCTTTATTGAACTGGAAGGAAAAGATAAACGAGTTTGCTTTGCTAAGGGACAAATTTCACAAACATGCTGGGAATTAAACATTATTTCTGGAACAACTTTAGATAGAAATTGAACTGGTGCATGAGATGGGTGCCCAAGACGTTGGTGCCAAAGATTAGAGGTGTGGGTGATATGGTGTGCTAGGTGAAGATTTTGAGATGGTGTGAGGTAGTAAAGTCCATTAGAATGCTTGTCCAGGCCAATCGTCCTCTTCGTTTCCACGTCCTGCACAACACAAAAATCTGGATAGAAAATTACTATACACTTCAAAGCATTTACTCACTGATATCATATTTACACGAAACTTAGGCACATGCAAGACTCTATCAAGGGATAAATGTGCGGACAACCTAACAGATCCAATACTTTCAATTGGTGCACGCCCTCCGTTCGGTAACCCAACAAATTCGTGAGATGTTTTAACACTATTATGAGTGGGTGAGACATGTGTAATATGATCTGTGGCCCCACTATCAACAATCCAGTATAATGTTGAATAAGAATCATGTGGCATATTATTCCAATTGGGTGTAAATATACCTGTGGCATTTGCCAATGGTTGCTCATTACCGTTCTTGTTACGAAGCATGTCGATAATCTGATTGTACTACTCGGTTGTGAAGGTCGGGTTGTCATTGACTGGTTCCTTCTTCAACTCAACATTGTGTGCCGCAAATCTCTTGTTTTTGGGCTTCACATTTTTTCCATGTCATTTATGGCCCACTGGAAAACCTTTCAAGAAGTAGCACCGATCCACCAGGTGTCCAGTCCCTTCACAATATGTGCATTGCAGAGGCTTTTGATATGCTGGAGAGTTCTGTAGTGTTGTTCTCACAGTCTGCATCGCATGAGAGGCTTGTGGAATCTCACGACGAGCAGCTACCTCCATCTGTCTCTCATGCTGGAAAATCAGCCCATGAACCTTCCGTGTATCCGGAAGAGGACTCATAATCAGGATCGAACCGCGTACAGTTGAGTATGAATCATTCAGTCCCATTAAAAACTGCATAACCCTTTCTTTTTCTTCACGATTAGCCAGTTTTGTCAACACATCACAAGTGCACATGAGAGGCTCTTGATAGGAAGATAATTCATCCCAAAGTGCTTTGAGTTTGGTGTAGTAAATAGAGATTGATTGTGTACCTTGGCGACATTCTAAGATTTCTTGTCGGATCTGATAGATTCTTGAGTCATCTCCCTGTGAGAATCTGTCCTCTAGATCATTCCACACACCAGCTGTTGTATTGGAGTAGATCACACTGCGTGCGATGTCAGGACGAATTGAATGAATGATCCAACTGATCACCATGTCATTGCAACGCTTCCACATGGAAAATTTGGGATCGGTGCGTGGAGGTGCCTGTATGGTTCTATCAATAAGAGCCAATTTTTTATTGGCACTGAGGCTAAGGTGCATCGCTCGGCTCCAATCTCCATATTTGTGTTCATCAAGTACCTCACTAACCAGCTTCAGTCCTGGTGTGTCAGAGGGGTGTAGGACCAAGGGATCAGGTGTGATCGTATCATCTTCCTCCTTAGTTTTGGATGAAGAATCGTTCTTGGCCTTTGGTGGTTCTGGGTTATTTTCAATGGTAATATCAGCCATGGTGTTTGTGTTGTTGCTGAGGTTGGTGGGTTTAGAAGCTTAGAGACACCAGAATTGGTGCTCTGATACCATCAAACAAAATGATATGAAATTGTATTGTATTCAAGTGAGTTTTCAATCGTACACTGATCTGTGCTATATACAGATTGTCTATGTACTAAACAAGGAAAACAGTAACTACATACAATTTAGATCCATATTTCATTCCTTGATTGTTACAAGATGATTCTCGATCCACCAATCACTCTAACAGCTCTCTGTCACCTTGAATGCAAATCACAGATTTCATTCATTTCCTTTAACAGAAACACCAGACCCTGAGGGTTAGCCAAGAAAATGTTTTCCTCCCCACTATCCCTCGTGGTTTTAGTGAATTTATGTTAATTGGAAGACCAAGACTTCAGAATGGACTATGAATAGCTGGATACTTCAAACAATAACCACTTTCATATATTGCCTTTACACCTCATCTTGTTCCTTTCATGATCTATTTGAACAAAGTTTGGTCCTTTCAGAGTTTCAGGTTTTGCTGTCTTAAAATTGTTCTTCCATATCTAAATAAGAAAAGTTTGATTAAAGATTTGAAAGAAAGAAAAATGTAGTGAAATTTGCACACCTAAAATTACAATTCACACACCCTGACACATCTTTTGTGTGGAAATATCAAAATTATCCATGTTTTAATCTTCTCACAACTCAAGTGAAAATGGTCCAAAATAGAGGCAATTTTGACATTTTCATATATAAAAGTAGGTCAGGGGTGTGTGCATTGTAATTTTGAGTGTCCAAATTTCACATCATAAAAAAAGTATCTTCAATATGATCAAAATTTGACCTCAAATCCAAGTACATTGCTATTGCATTCGACTTCAATCATTTTTTTGTTTAGATGATCATATTGTGTTGCATGCAACTGCAAATTAAAGGGGCAGCCTGCCGAATTTATAGGTGCTACATTGTCCAACAGGAAATGTGCGATTGCATTTCTTCCCACTTCCTCTCTTGTTTAAATAACCAGGATAATCCCCTCTTGAAAACGATGCTTCCTCAACTAAATATAACCCAGCCTCTTCTGCTAAATTCACAATCTCCCACTTACTGAATGGATAAGAGGTCTTGTGAGTCACATGAACTTCTCCACTTTCTGTCAGCATTTTGCATGCACTGGCAAAGAATCCCCTCACCAAATGCTGATGCACCCTGAAAATATGTCAATGATCTGATTATTATGACCCTTCTTCACTTTTACAAAACAATTAAGGGGTTTATGTTGCTATTTTCAGTCTAGATCAATAAGGTGAAATATTGTATACGAGTGAAATGGAATGCATTTAGAAGTGCTAATGCACTTTTGAACGATCAAAAACCCTTTGGGTAGCAATTCGCCAAAAATATGAAACAGTTTAAATGACTGTAAACCTTGAATAAGATGTCATTTCATTTGCTTCTAATCATCATCCTCTTACTGCACAATGTATTGTCCAAATCGACAGTCAATTTGATTAAGACATAAAGTTCATATGTTGAACAATATTTCAGTTTCGACTTACTTGATCTGCCTCTTCTGATCTTCCTTGTGCATGAAACCAGCATGAGGAAAATTAAACACAACGCGATCAAACAGTTGATTAACTAGAAGATGGTGCTGTGTCATGATGTGCACATTCACCCCATGCAATATTACACATCCCCTGTCGTCCAATTCCTTCAAGTTGTTTGGTGCTGCATTTGGGTACTTGACCATCACTGACTCTGGAATTACCAAAAATATAAAGAATTTCAGTCACGGTAATTCAAAATATGATCATATAACTGCAGAAATGTACCTCAAAATTGATTCTTACTTCTGGAGTCAAGAGACGTCGCAACCAAGTTATTTGCAGAGCCAAACTTTCTGGCTAAACAAGCAGCAAAAGAGAAGTTGCCCTCACCCACTAACAGTATCTTCTGATTGCTGCTGTAATGCTTGATCCATTTTCCTTGTTTAGCGTCTACAATAGCCTCCCCCATCGATCCGAGTTTCTTTTAGTATAGTTTTCTCAGAGTAACTTTCGTACTTATGAGGACCAAGTCTGGTACATCATAGCTTCTTCAAACATTTGATGTTTGACGAGAAACCATGATGATGCTTCAGTTATGGTTTAGTAACTTTGTTTGGATTACTTTACATAGCAAGTAAAATATCACTTTGATTTATACAGAGCTCATATATTGACATGAATTAACTAAAGCAGCGCAAAGCATCGACAGTCGCACCACACACTTAAGCAAAGAATATTTGGCATCACAATGTACTAGAGTACACTAATACATTACTTTATATAGTGAATTTATGCTTTTTTAGATTTCTCTAACGCTATCCTAAGGACTTTCAAGACTCAAGGACTAATCAGCCGAGGAGGTCTTCCTACAGGGGCATTGCAGCCCCTCCCTGACCTTTTGTCTTCATGGGGATTCTCTAACAAAATGATATGAAATTGTATTTGTATTCAAGTGAGTTTTCAATCGTACACTGATCTGTGTTATATACAAATTGTTTATGTACTAAACAAGGAAAGCAGTAACTACATACAATTTAGATCTATATTCTTTCCTTGTTTGTTACAAGATGATTCTCATTCCACCAATCATTCTAACAGCTCTCTGTCACCTTGAATGCAGATCACATATTTTATTCCTTTCCGTTAACACTTCCCCTCAAGTTGGACTATGGATGTCAATGGTTCCTAACTTGCTGAGATGTGTATGGAAGGCTGGAGCACGCAAGGGCTTTGTGAACAAATCTGTAATCTGATTACCAGTTTCCACATAAGCAGTCTTCAATTCACCATTTGTGATTCTTTCACGAACGATATGACAATCTAATTCAATATGCTTCGTTCGCTCATGATATACTGGATTTGCCGCAATGTGAAGAGCGGCTTGATTGTCACAAAATAGCTTTGCTGCCTGAGGGTGTTCCACACGTAAGTCTTTTAACAAATATCTCAACCAACTGAGTTCACAAGCTGTTGCAGCCATTGAACGATATTCAGCTTCTGCAGATGATCGTGACTCCGTGGTTTGTTTCTTGCTCTTTTATGATACAAGAGACTTGCCAAGAAAAATACAATATCCTATGACTGACCGGCATGTAATTGGACACCTTGCCCAGTCTGCATCGCAGTATCCGATCAAATGAAGAGAGCTATGTGAAGACTAGTCGATGTCTTAAGGTGATGCATAGCAGACCTTGTCCTGGATTAGTCTTGAGATACTGTAGAAGACGAGTCGATGTCTTAAGGTGATGTAGTTTGGGTCCCTCCAGAGTTTCAGGTTTTGCTGTCTTAATATTGTTCTTCCATATCTAAATAAGAAAAGTTTGATTAAAGATTTGAAAGAAAGAAAATGTAGTGAAATTTGCACACTTAAAATTATAATTCACACACCCTGACACACCTTTTGTGTGGAAATATCAAAATTATCCATGTTTTAATCTTCTCACAACTCAAGTGAAAATGGTCCAAAATAGAGGCAATTTTGACATTTCATATATAAAAGTAGGTCAGGGGTGTGTGCATTGTAATTTTGAGTGTGCAAATTTCACATCTTAAAAAAAGTATCTTCAGTATGATCAAAATTTGACCTCAAATCCAAGTACATTGCTATTGCATTCGACTTCAATCATTTTTTTGTTTAGATGATCATAGTGTTGCATGCAACTGCAAATTAAAGGGGCAGCCTGCCGAATTTATAGGTGCTACATTGTCCAACAGGAAATGTGCGATTGCATTTCTTCCCACTTCCTCTCTTGTTTAAATAACCAGTATAATCCCCTCTTGAAAACGATGCTTCCTCAACTAAATATAACCCAGCCTCTTCTGCTAAATTCACAATCTCCCACTTACTGATGGATAAGAGGTCTTGTGAGTCACATGAACTTCTCCACTTTCTGTCAGCATTTTGCATGCACTGGCAAAGAACCCCATCACCAAATCCTGATGCAAGCTGGGAAAATTTCAATGATTCGATATTTATGACCGTATTCCACTCTGAACAAACAGTTCGAGGAAAATTCATATTGTTAGTACATTTTATTTTGCTCTCTTCAGCCTAGACCATAAGGTGATCCAATTCGATAGCCTATTTAGTAGTGCGTTTGGAAGTGCCAATTGCAATTTGGAACAATCAAAAACACTTACGGTTGCAATATGCTGAAATAGTTCAAACTGCTTAAATTTTTGTGAATAAGATGTTAATTATCAATCTCTTACTGCACGAGCATTACTATTCATATATATATATATATATATATATATATAACTGTTTAATACAAAATCGATAGTGAATTCGATTAATTAAGACAGGTTTATATATCTTGGATATTTCTGTTTTGACTTATTACCTGATCTGGCTCTTCTGATTTTCCATGAAAATGAAACCAGCATGAGGAAAATTAAACACTACGCGTTCAAACAGCTGATTAAGTAGAAGAGGGTGCTCTCTCATGGTGTGAACATCCACCTCATGCAATAGTACACATTCCAAGTCCTCCAGTTCCTTCAAGTTTGTTGGTGCTGCATTTGAATACTTGGCCAACACTGACTCTGCAATTACCACCAAACAAAAGATCACGGTAACTCGAAAAATAATTATATATGTAAGTGCAGAAATGTACCTCATAATTGATTCTTACCTCTGGAGTCAAGTGAAGTTGCGACTAAGTTCTTGGCAGAGCCAAACTCTTTGGCTAAACAAGCAGCAAAAGAGAAGTTACCCTCACCCACTAACAGTATCTTCTGATTGCTGCTGTAATGCATAATCCTTTTCTCTTGTAAAGTATCTGCAATTCTGACCTCTTCCATATTTTAGAAACTTTTAATCATAGATTTCTCAGAGTTCTTCAGCTTTATTACTTCCTTTAATTTCTTTTGAGAGATAAACACTGGTATACTATACATAGAGTTGAAGGATCTAGACAACTTTTAGCCTCCTCCGGCTGTTGTTTCAGTAGAAAAGCACAGATATATAGTGATAAAGGAGAACAAGCTCAAGTGGGATGATTTTAATTACATTATACTTGTTCATTATTTCCAAAGGAGTGTAAGTTGAAGGGCGTCGTTACATTCATGCGTGTTGGTAGTTGTAAGGTCTCCTAGTTTTCTTTCCCAGTCTTTCTAAGTTCCATGTACTAATGCATCTGTGACATTCATGAGCATTTTAAATCACTCGATTGATTAAGTGCTGCATATATTATAGCTTCATTTAAGTTGTTCGGTGCTGCATTTGCATACTTGGCCATCATTGTCTCTGCAATTACCAAAAATACAATGAATTTCAGTCATGGTAATTCGAAACATGATCATGTTAGTGCAGAAGTGTACCTCAGAGAATTGATTCTTACCTCTGGAGTCGAGAGATGTGGCGACCAAGATATTTGCTGAGCCAAACGTTCTGGCTAAACAAGCAGCAAAAGAGAAGTTGCCCTCACCCACTAACAATATCTTCTATTGGGAGTCTATAAGATTTTTTTTTGGATTTCACAAATCTTATAATATTCAAACATGACTTAAAAAAATACATTAAATCTGAAGGTAATTAATATAGATTTTAAAAAGTACTTCTAATTTTGTTAGTATTCAATATTCTAATGATTTCATTAGTCGACTGATTTTGTAGGATCGTAAGGTGCTCACTATAAATACCAAATGCCATATGAAATCCCACCTCCAGAGATGAGATTTTGACGTCTTTCAATTTTATTTCCTTTCGTTCATTCAAGCCTCTATCATCCCTAAAGAAGAAGAGATCTCTATCATCCCTGTCTCTTTGGGTTTTCTTCGCTAGGGTTCGTTTATGAGTTTCTGGAAAGATTCACGACAATGTCAATACCGAGAATCGAAGATTGCATCAACAAGGAAGGGATTTCATGTTTCTTTCGAGCTTCGTGTAGATGATGAGTTTCTTTCCACTCCGGCTCCGACAAATTTGGGGTTTTTCATAGATTACACCCTGGAGATGAAATAACGATTACCCACCATATTCCATGACTATATTTGAATGATTTGAATCATCCTCAAGGCTCAGGCACTAGTAGAGGAAATGGCTCATGTGGTATATTTTTTCGTCGCATGTTCACACTAATGCGACGAAAATAAATTTCATAGCATATGATTCTGAACTGATGCGACGAAACACATTTTGTCGCATAGTGTTGACTCATGCGACAAAATTTTTTATTTCGTCGCATAAGTTCATAATGATGCTATGAAATATTTTAAATTTCATCGCATTAGTTTTGGATTTTCCGCCAAAATTTTCCCCTTTAGCCTTGACTCATGCGACGAAATATTTAAAATTTAGTCGCATCAGTTTACACTCATGCGACGAAATTTTGAATATTTCGTCACAACAATTTTGATTTTTTTACCAAAATTTTCCCAATAGCGTTGACTGATGCGACGAAATATTAAAAATTTCATCGCATTAGTTCACACTCATGTGACCAAATTTGTTCATTTCATCGCATCAGTTCTGACAAAAATTTTGAATTTTGAATCCTTATGTCAAAGTTCCCCCTTTCTTCTTCCTCCCTTTTCTTCTTCTTCCTTCTACTTATTCACCACCACCCCTCCACTTCACCACCACCTCCACTTCTTCTTCTTCTTCTTCTTCTTCTTCTTCTTCCACTTCTTATTACTTCTTCTTCTTCTTCTTCTTCTTCTTCTTCCTCCGTCACCACAACCACCGTACCACGACCTCATCCTCCGCCACCACCATCATACCACGACCTCATCCTCCGCCACCACAAACAAAAATAAAATCATAATTTTTTATTTAAATTATAACTAAATTGATAATTAAATTAATAAAAATATTATGATGCGATGAAAATTTTCGGTTTCGTCTCATAAATCTAATGCGACGAAGCTTATAAGACGAATTTTTCGTCGCTTAAGGTCTTATGCGACGAAAATTACCTCTTATGCAACGAAAGTATTTCGTCGCATGAGGCTTTCTCTCTACTAGTAGGTACATATCTGTTCGGTCTTCCTTCTTGTTTTTATTTTATGCTTAATTTGCTTTTGGCTATTAGTTCTTAATTGGGTGTGTAGCGTGTGCGTACCTTCTATTTCGAAATTCTTGAGTGTTTTAGACCCAAATTGTCCTTTGATTGAATTTAATGTATGTTAGGACCAAAGTTTGAAACCAATTCATATGTACCGAATTTCGATCAGGTTTGGCCTTTGATGATGCTTATTGGTATTTAGAGTTTGGCTTTGGTTATGAAATTGGACCAATAGAAGTTGCAAAAATTGAATCTTTTCTCGTTTTTGGCTCAATCAATGATTCAAATTCTCAAGTTTTGATGGGTTAGGCATAGATATTTTGCCAATTAAGCTCTTTTCGTCTACCATGTTTCATGTTGATCGAGGTTAATTGGTACCGTACTCTTGTAAAGCTTCAAATTATGATGGGGAAGCATGTACCTATCCACTCTCATTTTAACTCTCATGTTATAACGACTTATGGCCATGCTTTGTTAATTTTGATAGTAATGTGTTTTGAAAACCATTTCAGGATTGAAGTGAAATATTATACTTACGAAAAATGCCATTTTTTCTGTTTTCAACTGATGATTGTTGATTTTTATACAGAGAAATCTAGAGTCAGAGTTCTTCACAGATTGTGGAGGCAAGAAGGTACCAAGTTAAGGATTCATTGGGAAAGGACCGAAAAGTAGTTATGGTGTTGTGGTTATGCGATTGAGCAATACATCCTTTAGCAATATTTTTGAACTGGATGGAGGTGAAAAATGAGGACGTGAAATCACTGAGCTGCTTTCGCATCATTAGTTTCGGTGCCAACACTCCAAAGCTCTAAACATCACATTTCACAGTAACTAATTATGGGGTAATTAAGTTAGCTCTCTTCCTCAAGAAGCTGAAGGCTGTTTTCATTCAGTTTGCTTTCTGTTTATTTCATGCTATAAATTATGATTGTCTATGTTATTTCCACTATGTTTTTATATATAATCTCTAGTCATTCTTTATGAGAAGCTATCATATACTTTATCGTAGATGATTTGCATTGGACCATAGTTGGTGATTCTGAACAGATTTCAGCCCTTCAAAGGGATAATGTGAATGTAAAATTAGAGTTTGGTAATAATACAATATGACATAAGTTAATATTGTTAATAGTTGTTAACTTATACACACTTTCTTTTGATCTTTATGTTGTTTTCAACATCCGCCATTCATGTCGTTATATTTTGAAACATATGGAGGAAGGAACTCATATATTCATAAAATACCGATCAAATAGTCAGACATTGAGCAATTGATATGTTATCTATACTGTTGTTCTGGAGAAGTAGAGAGAAGTAGAGAGAACCTGCATAAACTTTTGCTTTTGGATTTTGTTTCCTTAGAACTTAATATATTCACATTTTGTATGAGGGATATTTTTATTTAACATTTGAGATCCATTTTGCTTTTATAAAGTGTTATGACTTGTTTCATCGCTTCTCTCTTGATTTGCAGATATATGTTGCTTTAACATAATATTATTCAGTGCATCATAATGTACTTAAACCAATTTAAATAGACGGTTAAATTGTATTTATAACACTATTTAATTATTTAAATAAAAACTAAGTATAATTATCAACTGTTTAGATTTTCTAATAATTACTTGGTTCAGTTATACCTTGGTGCATACATGAATTTTTGTTTTAGTATTTGCAAATATAACCTCTTGTGCTTTCGCATGTGCTAAAATTCAGGTATGCATCAAGGTGCAAGTGAACCAATAGTTTTGCTTAATCTGAGCCGTTCATTTGATCTATTTTTTTTTAAATGCAGTAACATCAATTCTAACACCATTAAAAGACACTAACATCGATACAAACACTGTTAATAGAAAGAAAAAAGTCAAACGTGGTAAAAATGCAAAGAAAAAGTAATTTTCTAATCAAAATAACCTAAAGTAAATTTTCTAAATCAATATGAATTGTGTTAGGATTCTCTAACAAACAAAACAAAAATATGAGGTTAGGGGTTCTGTGCCGTCTCTCTCTCTCTCTCTCTCTCTCTCTCTCTCTCTCCGGGGCAGCGACGCCGCGTTTGAAGACTACACCGATGCCCTCCTTAGGCTCTAGTGGCCTTCTCCATGGCCATCAGCGACGACGTCTTCAACCCCAACATTGGGGACGTCGTGGTTGACCCCTCCTTTCTCGGCATCGGCCTGGCCACACGTAGAAACCCGACGGTGATGAACACCTCATTAAGATTGAGGTCGTCCGTGGTTCGTTGGAGGGGGAAGCCGCGTAGTCGAGCACCTGGCCGGATATGGGTGTTGACGGCAGCAGACATGGTGGTGGTTAATGGCGTAGCCAGACATCTCACTTAGAAGAGTCAAATTTGATTAACGAAAAAATTAAATTATCTTCGGTCACTTTTTAGCAACAACACAATTTCGCTTAAAAAATGATGCAAAGTTAATTTTAACAATGCTCTTTATACCAATTCGTACATGAACATGCACTCTTGAAAAATCATTATTCATCTCGAATAAACTTTGGATTTTCAGAATTTCATGCACGATAAGTATTGAAAAATATGTTAATTTTCAGACATAATATGTACGTTATTGTATGTTAAACATTAATGTGTTGTTTCCATTTAGCTTATTTATAAAATAAAAAATTGTAAATGAAATTTAAAACATTAAGTTACACATTAATATGGATTAGTAAGGTAAGAAACCCTTGACATAGTTTGTATTAATTGGATAAAATATTTAAATAGTATACATTTTTATTTTATTTCATTATTACTAATTAATGATTTCTTAAAAAAGAACTGAAGAAGAATCAATTTATATTTCATTTTTATTAATATCCGATACAAATTAAGACTAATTCACTACCAGCATATATATCATAGCCGACAAAATCTAAAAAAACAGGCCGACGAATTTTTTTTTGTCGGCTAAAGTAATTTTTTCGTCAGCTAAAATGAACTTTTAGCCGATGAAAAAAATTTTCGTCGGCTAAAATAATTTTTTCGTCAGCTATAGTCTGTAAACTATAGCCGACGAAATTATAAAAGTTTAGCCGACGAAATAAATGATTTGTTGGTTAAAAGTCCTTATATTTGCAGTTCTAGACAGCAGCTCATTTTAAAAAAAAAATGGGAGAAAAAGTTTGGGCGTCGTCGAAATCTGTCCAAAATTAGTTTGTGGAGCTATATGTAGGTACGTGCATATGTATATATCTTGATTTTGAGTTGATTTAAGAGTTTTATTTGAGTTGAATTAATGGATTTTGAGTGTGATTGAGTTGATCGATTTTGATTTGATAATATATATGAAGTTGTTGTTAATAAGTTGTCGATTTTGATTGAGTATATACATGTAAATTAATTTAATTACAATTAATATTGTGTTGATGCATGCATGATATAAATTAATTAAGTTGTTGATTATGATTGATGTGTTGATGTATAATATTGTTATGTAATTAGTAATTAGTATATATATGTAAAACATTTATATATATTTGGATAATTATTAATTTGTATTAATTAATTGTTGTAGAATACTAAATGATTATTTTCAATTTTATGTATGGAATTAATTAATTAATTAATTAGATAGTTATACATATATATTTTGTTATCTTTTCAGGATATAGATAAGAGTTGAATTTCGCTTCTAAAATGGGACAAAAGATATGGTAAATGAGTTATTAGTTTTATTGAACATGCGCTGACTAATTCTAACGGAAATACAATTTTCTATTGCCCGTGCACGAAATGTCAGTGTCGCAGCGATATGCATCGATTTACGATTAACAAAGTATAGCAACACTTGAAGAGTAACTGGTTTTGGGAGAAGTACACATGCTGGATATATCACGGTGAAACATGATCAGGGGGTCCGCATGATCATGGGTAATTTTCTGAGACGGGCAGTACATCTAATGATCCAACAACGACCTTCATCAACGATATGTTTCCTTATGAGATCGGTGTATGCTCTAAAGGACAGTATATGTCTGAGCCGGTGCAACCCTTCTCTAGAGTTGTCAACACTGCGGGTATTGACAAGTATAAAAAACTGCTTGCTTTCCAACAGACCCCTGTGTACCCCGGTTGTCAGAAGACGATTCTTGAAACTGTGATGAACGTAATGAAGATTAAAGTTGAGAACAAATCGCCGCCCCATTTATCGAGACAGTCAGATGCCTCTCAGTCCTCGAGGCAGCTGTGGCCTGCGACCCAAGTGGAGCTGTCTGCACCACGTATGCCTGAGATACACTAGACACTGACTCCGGGTCCTACTGCTTCAGAGGGTGGGTCATCTGGGGTACAGATGTCGCCGCCTTTTCTTTACCTTCAGCAGTTGATACCGGCATTACCTGCAGTCGATGACTCAGGGGCGCCGATTTATCCACTGCTCCCGCAGGTGACCCCATCAGCGGCGTACCAGTTCGTGCCTTTTGATACGGATCTTATTTCTACGAGGGTATCATCATTGGCGACAAAGTCAGAATCATCCGTGTCCGCCCCAATGCCCTCAGGTAATGAAATATAAATATTTTTTATAATGTCATAAAAAGAATATAAGATTTTAATAATCAATTTGTGATAGGTACCGTCGGAGCCAAGCCGACAAGGAATAAGAGATGTCTCGTCACAGGGAAGGCGCTCGAGAAGAGCATGAGTACCTCAGGAAGGATCGTCATCGATACTGATGAAGATGACAACGTAGTATTGGGCGGGAAGACGAGGATGTACTCTGATAGCGTGGGAGCGCTCGTTAGGGATAGAGTCCCTATGTTGTGGTCAAACTGAGGCGAAATCCCACAAGAGGTTAAGGATATGGTCCACAACGCGATGTCGGTGAGTTTACAAAATTCGTAATTAATATTATGTATAATATTTTTGATTTATGAAAAAAAATACTAAACGGTTAAATGCAGGTGTGGTTTGACGTTCCCCAGCACTTGAGGAACACCTGGGCGGACGTTGTGCATGGGAGAAGGTACGTTAGAAAGTTAATGAAAAAACAAGATTGTATATGTAATTAATAATATTTCTAATATTTTTGTGGTATCTGTAGGTATAAGGAGTGGAAGAACGAGTTGCGAACCCACTGGAATACGCATGAGAGTACACGTTCGAGTACCCCTGTTGAGTTCCAGTTCAGGGAGTATGAGTGGCGTTGGCTTCTAATATCATAATTCAACAACCTTCATAAACGGGTAATTAAAAAATTTAATTGGTTATATTGTTATTAATTAGTACGTTTTTAAATATTTTACTAATATTTTATTTTCCTTTGTAGGTCGTTTTTCGGGAGAACACTCAAAACCGACAACGCAACACAAGGAACCATCATGCCGGTTCTAGACCGTTCACATCGTTGATGGACGAGACGGCCAGGGAACATCCAGAAATCAACTGATACGTCTATACGTACAAGAAGACATATTCTGACGTACGTGTGTGTGTGTGTGTATATATTTCAAAATGTTAATTAATTATTATTTTTTCTATCCAATTAGGCGAAGGTGAGGCAGACTAGTGACGAGGTGATGACTGTTATAGTAAGGGAGACATGGCCGAACACGCAGGAGGAAGACACTTCTGAAGTCATGTCCCAGATCGACACTTTAGATCCGACAGTTGGAGCGAGGATTATGGACACAACCTTCCCACCGCGAGGAAGAACTTCTATTGTGGGGGATTAGGAAAGGCAGGCGAGGGAGTCCTGAAGACCACTCCGAGATTTTAAAGAAAAGCAGCCTCGACCAGCAGCAGGACGAATCAGCTGCCCAGCTTTAGGGACTTCCGTCTCCGCCCATGACTGCGCCGTTATCGTTCCCTCAGCCGCTGCAACCTCCTAGTTAATTAATTTTTATAGTTTTATATGTTCATGAACAATTTATATAAATATTTTAATGAAAATCATGTTGTCACCATTGATGGTGTTGTTGATTATAATTTGAAATGTTTTAGTGTAATTTGCAGGTTGCTTGGAATGGTAATTTAGAAATTTCTGAGTTTTTTTACTGAAATGGACTTATAGCCGACGATATTTACCATAATTCGTCGGCTATAGTCTTTTATTTTTTTCCCAAGGTTTAGCCGACGAAATATGAAAAATTTCGTCGGCTATAGTATTATTTAGCCGACGAAATTTTCTATAAGTCGTCGGTTATAATTATTTTAAAAATTTTTAATTAAATACTTTAGCCAACGAATATATTAAAAGTTTCGTTGGCAAAATTTAAGACTATGCGCGACGAAAATATGGTTTCGTCGGCTTTAGTCTTAAACTTTAGCCGACGAAAAATATAAAAAATTTGTTGGCTATAGTCTCAGACTATATAGCCGATGACTGTTTCTGATTTCGTCGGTTAAAGTTTAGAGTGGACAATTGACCCTCTAGCTAGCTACGCCAATAGTGGTGGTGGTTTGTTTTGGTTTCTATTACATATTTACAGTTTTTTTATGAGACTAAACAACAGAATATAACTCCGTTCAACGGACGCAATTAACTCAATTGATTGGTACAAGTGCACCATGGTGCCCCAAAACACTCTGTCATATGTAAGCTAAAACTGTGGTACATTTTCTCTCTCACTCTTGAAATGTACACTGCCACATTGATATATATAGAGCTGCAGGATTTAAACAGTTAACTTCTAGGCTTCCCCGGCCCTTTGATTTGAAAATCACAGATATATAGAAGGATAAAAAGCTCGAGTGAGATGATTTTAATTACTCTACTTGTTCATAATTTCCAAACGACTCTAGTGTGGACGGCATGCATCATTACATGCATCTCCTAGTTTTCTTTCCAAATCTTTCCAAGTTCCATGTACTAATGCATCTGTGCCATTCATGAGCACTTTAAATTACTCAATTGATTCAATGATGATGCATATATTATAGCTTCATGGCAGTTTAACTATATCATATAGTTAAATTTGTTTCTAAGACCTAATAGGATCAAATTGCAGATCATTTAAGAGAGGTTGTTACCTCATGATGTGTACATCCTGTTTTGGCCTTGCTTCCAACTAGAGAGAAGATAGTACAAATACAACAAGTGACTGCGAGGTAATAAAACAAACTGCAAGTAAAAGTAAAATACAAGTAAATTAAACAAGGTTCGGATGTGCCACCGCACATGTGCGGAATATAGAATATTGTAGAAGAATAGGGGTGTGCGTCACCTGGGCTTCACGTCAAGCAAATGTAGGTCACGGGGTCACCTAGGAGGAAATATTTACGAGTAGTCTGCTACTCTGATCGATACTCGTGTAGAGATTACCAGAGCTATCAAAGGGAATGAAGCATAACGTTACTCCGAGAAGCTTCACACCGTGAATGACTTCGGGAAGTAGGAAGAATCTGCTAAGGCGTAAGGCTTTAGCATGTCTGGATTGTATCGACGAGGCCGAGTTGCTTGTTTAGTAGTAGTTGTTGATTGATTGTGTTTGTCAAAGTTTTTGCAGGTATCAGATTGATCCTTAAACCTTTCTTTTATAGTGGTTCGCATGCATGGTAGATAAGGATGCAATCTTATCTGCTAGTTGGTTGAGTTGCACAAGGTTTTGTCTTCCTTGGTCCCAATAGAGTCAAAAACTTGTAGAAGTCTTCAACGTTAATGTCGTAACCTCACAGGACAATCATATTAGTTGCCTCGCGCTATAACTCTGCTAGCTAGATAAGACCCGCTAACTCTCAGCTATCTCCATGTAATGCATGTACAATGTACCTTCTAACTATCTCCAATGCTTGAGTCCTACTTGATATACTCTTCTGCGGAGCCAATTAAAACTGGAGAAAGACTCCTTATGAATGGATAACTTCGCCGCATGCAAAGAAGACTTGTTGAAATGCAATTAAAGTTGTAGCTAGTCTTCATAACCTTCTGTTCCACGTCCAACCATGATTAATTATTAAATATGGATAAGCTATTTGATAACCACTATGTCTAGCCATTCCTTTATGCATATGTTATTTTTAACATGTGGAGTCTGCTCTTCGCTTGCCTCTATAACAAAGGCAACAGACTCCTTGATGCATTGGCGGAACACAGTTGGGACGAGAAGGGGTTGTGGACCTTGCGGAAATTTTAAATTTGTCCCTTAATCATAATTTAATTACATGTAATTATTTATTGAGTTCATTAATTTAGTATACATGAGCCCCTGTGGAAATTTTAGCCTCTCCAAGCTTTTGTTCGAAATTCCGTCACTCCCTTGATGAGTATGTATTCCTAACCTTGATGAACTTCGCACCCCCCTAGTCCCTTACTTCGCGAAGTTTCCTCACACGAAGTCCATTCGCATACAGACTTCACCAGCAATTAAATAGTAGAGCAAGTTGATTTTCGGGTAAATTAATGTTTAACTAATATTTTTTTAAACAATTAATGTTTAATAAATTATTAATTTTCAGATATAAATACATCCACCTCATGTAGCATGCAGTATAACACACACCAGCTATGTCCTCCAATGCTGTTAAGTTTCTTGGTGTTGCATTTGAATACTTGGCCAATACTCGTGACTCTGCAATTAACATCAGTTAGAAGTTAGAACTTAGAAACACTAGTCACAAAGACAATTATATGTACTGTGCTATATTAACAGTGAGTGATAAAGAAAATTTATACCGTATGAATATTGCCTCTGGAGTCAAGGGAAGTGGCAAACACGTTCTCAGCGGAGCCAAATTGTGTTGGCCAAAGAGAAGTTACCCTCACCCTAACATTTTCCTTGTTTAGTGTCTGCAAAGGCTCCCCGTCAATCTGAGTTTTCTCAGAGTTGTTTAACTTCCCTACTTTTAAGGACTAACTCTGTGGTTCATTTTCGGATCCTTCCTTTTCTTATTTCTCTTCTAACAGTATCTTCTAACATGTGATGTTTGAATAAGAAACCATGATAATGCTTCAGTTAGGCTTTTGCAACTTTATCTGTTCTGTTCTACTTGCTTGGATTACTATAACATAGTGAATTACCACTTGAATTATATGAGATAACAAAGCTCAGATATTGACATAAATTAACTAAAGCAACAGACAGAAGTCATTCATACCACACAGTCAGAAAGAATATTGGGCATCACAATGTACTAGAGGACACTAGTAAATTCGTCACATTGTATAGTGACTTTATGTTGAAAGAAAGACCAAGTACGGACTATGAATAGCAGGATACTTCAAAACCATTTTCATATATTGCCTTACACCTGAACCTGTTCTACTCACTGAAGATCCATTAATTTGAACAATGCTGGGATCTTTCTCAATGTTGTTCTTTCCATATCTAATTCAGAAAAGTTAAATATAAGAAAGGGAAACGGGTTTATTCAACATGATCTAAATGCGACCTCGAATCCATGTGACATTGCTATTGCAAACATTATAAGCCCCCTTCTACCAAGAGTCCAAGACTAGTGCCTCCGCTCCAATCGATAATTTTCACATCAGCTGACCACAGGTCATAATTTGTCGACTGAAGATTCAACAAGCGTCAACTTGGCAAATTTATAGGTGTTACATTGTCCAACAGGAAATGTTTGGTTGCATTGTATCCCGCTTCTTATGTTTGGTTGCAACTTGTTTACATATTTATTTTTAAGTTGATTTAGATTATAAATAATTTATAGTAATTTTAGTCGGTGATACTTTTATCTTGATTTAGAGTTTTGTCGACATATAGGGTTTATGTGAATATGATTTTTACGAAATCACTTAATTTATATCTATTCCCGTTGTTTAGAGTTTCCATACTTTTTATATTGGTTGTGGATTATTATCATTCTTAGCTCTGCTTTATTTATACTTTATAATTGTATGTCATAATTGTTAGAAATATAAAAAAGAATACGATACAAAATGAAAAAAAGAGATAAAATCATGCATTTAATCAACCAATCAAAGATAAACAACATTATTATGATTTGTTAACCTTAATTAGAAAAATTATTATGATATAATTATACAATAAACATTCAAAATTTAATTAAATAAAAAATATAACAAGGGCCAATTGCACCCTTTCATTAATAAGAAGTGTATTCATGAGTCATATATGATTTGGGAGTGAGTTGTTCTGGCCTCAACAAAGCAACCATAACTTCCATAAGGCAAGCTCTGCAATACTATGAATCTAACTAATAGCAGTCCAGATTGCGTGATTAGGTCTGCAGATATAGTTTACATGAGAATATAGTGATCTACCATTATACATTACAAAATTCTGTTTTTATGCCATATAAGAGAAGGGACCGGGACACAGTTTTCAGCATAATTTTTCATAAAATTATCGATCGACTACAATTATTCCTCTATAAGCTAATAGCATTGAGACCATTCAAAACTATTATTTATATTAAATTCTTAATTTAAGACTAACTAAAAATATTATTATTTAGTATTAAACTGTCGAGGTTCTAATGTAATTTGGTGAGAAAATGAACTTTTTACATTCATATTATAAAATCAATTGTATGAAATATTGGAAGAACACTAAAATATAGTATTTAGATGTATCTTGAACCCATAGTGTAGTTGTTGAATTTTCAATAAGGGAGTAATGAGATAACTAGAAATATGGTGTACATATTGGTAGAAGTGGAGAAGTTGTCCTTATGTGGTAGATGTACCTTATATGCATGAAGACTGAGAGGCAGTACAAGGTTGAGAAGTTCAAAGTCACACCCAAACGGATGTGATTTGTAGGGGGCAACTCAGCTCTTGCAACATATGTGGTCGTCTCATATGCTTCCATCGATTTTGCAACATTCTTTCTCTCATCACCAACCTTCAATTCTGCGAGATACCTATAGTAGTCTCCTCTCATCATATGATAATGCGCAGTTGATTGAGCCTCCAAAGCCCTAGGGATGAGTCTATCAACAATTGTTATGATTTCTGCACAAATAGTTGAGATCTCTAATGCAACTTTTTGATCAATATATTTTCAGTTTGTTCCATGTAAAACTTGTTTTGTTGCGCCTCCTCCAACGGGCCTCCATGATAATCCCCAAGCATCAACAACGTTATTGATTGTATGGAATATTGAAAGAAGACTAAAATGTATTTACATGATTCTTGATTTGATTGTAGTTGTTCAATTGACAACAAGGGATTAATGGGATTCGTCACCTATAGGTTCCTCGGAAATTTTAGCATGCTTTTGGGCCTTTCAGTTGGTTCTTAAGTTTAGCTATACATTTAACGTCAACAGCAGCTGGTTGTTGAGTAAAAAATGATGAAATAATGTATACAACATAATTTGGTTTTATCTCATTGAGGGAGATATAACTTTTTATTATGTTAAGTTCGAACTATCTCAGATAAAAATATCTGTTAATTACAACCCCTTTATTTAAAGAGGAAAACCCTTTGATTCTGATGGAGATACCAAACTGGAGAGGTGTGTTTCTTTGTTTGTTTTTGTGGCTGCATCCGAAATTTTGAATGGGTTGCGTACGTACCCTCGGAGAAAGGATCAAGCCATTTGTAGTTCAAGATCCCCAACAAGTGAATGACTCGTTGGAGGACTTTGATTTTGAAATGAGAGTAGTGTTGGGATTTGTATCTGAAGGCATATGGGCTATGGAGCGAGGCTTCAGAAGATCCGAGAATTTATTTAGAGTTGTGGTTGCATCCAGATTTAAATCTAGACTGCATGCATACAATGGGAAGAGATCAAACCGATGTAGTTTGAAATTTAGAGTACGTGGATTTGAGAATTTGACTGAAGTCATTTGGACTGGCCGATTTTTGATTGGTGGTCAGGGATTCTGTTTGGAATGATGAATTTGACTAATGGAGTCAGTGATTCAATTTTGTGTTTAGGAAATTGGTTTGAAAAGAACCAGGATTTGGTTTTAGCCGTGGTTGTATCTAGATTTAAATCCAGACTGCTTACATACACCGTAAGAGGATCAACCATTGTAGTTCATGATTTTGATTTACGGTTTCGTACCGACTTTTGAGTTTGACAGACATATTGGAATCCATCAACTGTATTTTTTGTCGACACTCAATTTGGTAGAGTGTCTGTTGACTTGATTTGGGCACCTGTCATGTCGAGCTTTATAATTGGGCCATTGAATTTGACAATGAGTAAAGTGCGCTTGTTTCCATTTTTTTTTGTAGGAGGCCCAAGACTTGACATTTTATTTGATTTGGGTCTCGTCGTAATTTGTTGACGAATATCGACCCAACGATTTGTAGCCTTGTTACCATAGCGACCCAAAAATCCATAAGAACAATCTGCACGAACCTTAACTCCTCTTTTGCGATAACCGAACCCCAAAAGAACATAGACATCTTCTCCAATTCAAATTCCGCGATTATAGAGGGGAATTTAGAGATGGAGATCGGGTCTGATTCGGAGATGGATGAAGGTATTTTTCAACTTGGTTCTGCACTTCACACAGTCGACATTTGCATTGAGTAAACTCTTTTGCAATGAGCTTCTTCGAGAGATTTCTTGCTGACATTTATTTTTCTCTTGCCAGCTCTCTTTATCGAAGCTTGGAGCAATTTGGGTTCTCCGGTTTTGCCTGCATATTTTGGTGGACTGCATTTTGTTCTTCTAAACTTTTGGTGAGTATCAAAATGGGTTTTGCTTTGCGGTCATCGATTGACAAGAGTCTCAAGTAAATGGATGAGTGATTAAGGTTTTTGTCTGTCTCAATTTGATTATTCCACCGCCAAACTTTCTTCTCCCTTTTGTCTTCCTTCAATTAGTCAGACTTTAAACTTCTTCAGTTAGTGCAAAAGAGGTGGAGCTGCATATCTTGCCATTCAGTTTCCATTTAGACAAGTCTGTGGCATGTCCTTGGTGTTTGAATTTGAAAGAGGCATGTAGCCTATGCAATTGACAATCACACAATTATACATGTTCTTGTCATTTTGTTTAAGTTCTTAGAGATGATCATTTTTGTCATTTGATGGCCACCTAAAGCACTTATATGCAGGCTCTAAACTCCTTTTTTCATCTTGCTCCATTATTGGCTTGGTAAAATTCTAGTGGCTCACTGTGATGGTCATGACACTGGTTGCAGACGCTTTTGACTATAGCTTGTTGCTTTGCCGATTGATAAGTCTAAACCTCTATAATTTCCATAATAAGAGGCAGGAGCTTGACACACCGATATTGCGGTTACTGTGGTTCGTTTTACACTAGAGGCAGGAGCTTGTGGCTCGTTTTACACTAGAGGCAGGAGCTTGTGGCTCCATGGTATTTGCTGTGAGCACATCGACGACAGCCTGCTGAGGTACCAAACTTCTTTTCCCTGCCATTAACTTGAGCTGCTCCTTTGTTACATGACTGTGCCATCGTCTTTGATGCCGGTTGAAGTCAAAGCGACTTTGAGCGTAGAAGCCACTGTTGGGACTTTGACATTTGCTGCTGACAAACAAAGATCACTTCCGGAGCATGTGGAGAGGATCCTTGATTTGCTGGGATTTGAGGAAGCCGAAGGCTGCCACTGCAGCAGCAAGAAAAGCTTCTCAACCCTAGACAATACACCGGCTTGATCTTTGGAGACTGCTAAACGTCACAAAAGAGACTGACACTTTGACGCTGATGTGGCTAAATCGCAGTATCGATATGGAGCTCCGTTGAGGAAACAAACATCATCTCCACTGCTTTTAATTGTTGTTGTGAGTGACTTGAAACATCTCTATGGAGTATGACGTCTTTGGTGCAGAGCCTTCGACGAGGTTTGAATGTCACGTACAGAGCTTTGCCAAGCGAGCTTTGTTGCAGCTTTACACTCGTGGATACTGGCGCTTCGTCGTGGCATTTGAGCAGGTTGGTGTATGACTTGATGAGAACACAGGGCTTGGAAGTGATGCAAGATGAGGCTGGCTGGGTAGTTCTTTACCTTTCCTCTTGTGCACTGCTTCTTCGTCTTCTCCTTGCTGCACTGCTTCTTCGTCTTCTCCTTGCTGCACTGCTTCTTCGTCTCTACCTGCTTCTGCCTCTTCCACGTTGCTCTGCTTCTGCCTCTTCCACGTTGCTCTGCTTCTGCCTCCTGCTCTTGCTCCTCTTCGTTTGCCTCTACCTGCTCTCTTCTTCGTCCTCTGCCTTCTTCTGTAGCTCCCCCTCCTGGCGTCCTTCTGCTCCTCCCCTTTTGACGTTGTATCGGTTTGTTTATATAGATGTTTTCAAAGGCGACGCCGAGGCGCGCCTTGGTGCGGGGCGATGGGGAAACGCCTCGCAGGCTCAAACATAAACGAACTGCTGAAAAGGCGAACGCCTTGAGCGGTGAGGCGGCGGAAAAACGAAGGCAGGGCTTGATGCGAGGAAGAAGATGCAGACTTTTTTTCTTCCCGAGAAAACGACGTCGTTTTGGGTTGGAATTTACTCTTTTTTTTCTGAAGTCCTATTTAACCTTTCCCAAATCCATTAAGAAGGACTGCAATTTCAGAAGTGGATTTTTTTGGAGATGGAACTAGGGCGGAGGATATCAACGAGTCTGCGGCCGTGTAGTGACCGGAGAGTGCTGGGGGCGAGGAAACGACCTCGTATTGGGGGCGTGGATGGGTTTGTTAATAGTGTTAAGAAGCTTTAGCGCTGCAATAGACAAAATTCATGTTGAATATATACAAAAGCCAAGACCGAAATGACCAGTGTAGTTTTTGGCCGATTCATGGGAGAAAAAGTTGAGGTTTGGCTTCGACTTGATAATATCCAAAATGCTTTATGTTTTTTGTTTTCTGTGATGAAGAAGTGAAGAAGCATGAAGAACTTGTATTTTCTGTAGCTATCAATGTTTTCACAGGCGACGCTGCGAGGTTGAGGACGATGAAAAAGAATATTTTTTTTCTTCAAACGACGTCGCTTCACGTGAAACCCATTTTTGGGTCCGACTGAAACCCTTCTTTACATCTTATTAGACATTTGGGTGGGTATTTGGGCTTGAATATAAGGTTTCTTCAATGGACCTCTGTTTGGGTTGTTATTTATTTTCAAATTTACTTGGAAAATTGATTTATTTATGTCTAATATTTTTTATAGCAATTTATATGTATCTAATTAAAATAATAATTGTTGGAAATGCGGTCGCCTAATCGCCTTGAGGCTTTCGCCTCACGGGGCTTTGCCAAGTCGTCTTCGCCTTCGTTTTCGCCTTTGAAAACATTATAGAGGATAGATGGAGAAATTTATTGTCAAGTGTATATGTTGGACTCTAACTCTTTTAGTTATCCGTGGCCACCCTTCTTTTCCTCGGTTATCTTTATCCAAGATTCTGAACACTTTGAATAGGAAGGAAACACTATAACCCGAGTGTAGTACGGCAGCAATTTTTTTCTTGCTCCCCCTCCCATCCTCCTCACTTGACTCTATTTATAGGCAATCCAAGATGAGTCCGTTTTGATCAGATATGTATTTGAATTTGAATGGGATTGTTCACGAATAGAGGGCTTATGATTACCCCATTTGATTTTCAACATTTGTGTGGCCTGGTCTTTCAAGCATTTATAGATCGTGTTGTTGCAGCCCATGCATTTTCATGCAAGCTTGTTGATGAGTTTCAAGTGCAAAATGATTTAGTCAAAGCCAATCTTCATTTGAATCCGCTTAACAGATACACACAAAGTCCAGTCCTCCATGGTTATCTCGCTTTGGTTTGACCTCTTTTAAACTTGTTTAGCAAATCGGATGAGCAAATGGATTTGTTCACTCCAACTTTCATTGAAAGACCACGATCACGACTTCACCAAATTGATTTTTTTTACCGTTCAACACCGGTTACGATTAACGGGTAATGAAAAACAGCGAATGGATAAAAGGTTTAGACTTTACAGGTTATGGTAAACTTGATGGACTACTCAACAGTTAGATATTAAATTTGCAGCTTGCTCATCCAACAGTTGACACAAAAGAGAGCTCCGCATACTTAACTGACTCCATTCTATAGTTAATGCAAGAGAGCTCATCTTACAAAGATCAGAGCAAGTATATATACTGCAAGTTCATGATCTAATGAAGAGACCAGAAATCATCAGCTTAAATTCTTGTCAAAAGAGGTCCTCGTTCATACTACAGCAGTTGGTATCACTACATATAAGAGAATGGCCTGCAAAATAAAACAAGAATTTATTGAATTTCCTTGGCTCAAGTTCAGGATTAAGATATGGAATGTTCATATTCACGGTTATTTCTCATGTCTTTCTGATTAAGGATTGAAAATACACAAATGAGAAATTACAAGCGTACAACTACTTGCACTAGCTAGTGAAACCTTCAGAACCGATTTTACTCAACCCAATAATGATTTGTTGCTACAATATATACAGTGGAAATAAAAGGAAAAATCATTCAAAACCTAATGTATTACCAATACATTCATACATATGTTGTATGAATGTATACTGATATATCACGATAAGTAGTGGCAAACAAAACTATACTACATAAAAGTGGAGAATTTGAGGAAGCAAACTTGGAAACAGAGTTCAGTCTTTCATATGGAGGGAATTGCTTGGTCAATAAGGCTCACAGAATTCACATGCAAACTCATTGAAGTAAAATCAATATAGGTCATAACTTACAGTGGCGCATGGTGCATCAGAGGACCGTTAATTCGAGAATCCTGACCGTAAGCTCGAATCAAGTCAATGTGGTAACTGTAAGGGGTTGAATGGTACAACATCTTGGAAAATTTTTGAAGGTGCTACATTCTCCAACAGGAAAAGTTTAATCACATAACCCAGCTCCACTCTTATTTTCATAACCTGGATAATCCCATCTTGAGAAGTTTTCTTCATGTAGCAAATACAACCCAACCTGTCCTGCTAACTTCACTATTTCCCATTCACTGAAAGGATATGTTGTCTTGTGTGTGACATGAATTTCTCCCATTTTAGCAAGCAGTTCACGCTCATTTGTGAAGAATCCCCTCATCAAATCCTGATGGAACCTGTAAATTCACAAATTTAGTCAATATTTCAACTACATTTTTGTTGCTCTGAGGTACAATCCAACAGCCAAGCATCACTTTACTTGTCAAATCTAATATACATACATAAACCATTTCTGCAACAAACAAACTAAACTACCAATAAACACATAAAATTTACCAGGATACTGATATAAAAAAGTGCATACATGGTATTTGTTTACACTTGCCAAAATTTGTACATAAGCATTTTTCCCCTAAAACATACTTGGTCTCAGATCTACTGATCTACACAATCAACAAAACATACATGATCCACTAAAAAAACTATCTAATATAAAACCCAAACCATTAAAACCCTTTTCCCCCAATATAAATCCACCCTCAAACCCTCAATCAACACATACAATGCATACATGGGATTTGTTTGAACTCCAATCTTACCAAATTTGATGTTGGTTATGCGAGGATGATGATTGACCATGCAAGTAATCGGCATGACGAAAATTGTAGACTATTCGATCAAACCGACTATATCTAAGAAAAGGGTGTTGGCTCATTTTATGCACGTCCACTTCATGCAGTGCAACACAACCCCTCTTCTCCAATTCCATCACATTGCCCATGGCCCTTGAATAATTCACCATCAATCCCTCTACATTCATAATACAAAAGAATTTCAATCAGAAACAAAAAGGACAAAATCTCTGTACAAAAAGACCAAATCTTTAGTCCTATCTAACAACTATCCCATTTGGGTCATCACCAAACCATAAATTTCAGAAGCAAATGAGGACACAAAGCATGAAACTGGTTTCTTGAACTGAACTTCAAAACTGGGTCGTTTTTGAAACAGGGTTTTTACCACTGGTATCGAGAGAAGTGTCGACCATGTTGATGGAAGTGCCGAATGCTCTGGCTAAGGAAACGGCAAAGGATAAGTCTCCTTCTCCGACCAAGAGTATTCTCTGAGAACTGGTATAGTGCTTGATACGCTTCTCATGCCCAAGGACTTCCATTTAAATCTCTTTGATCTGAAACTGAAATACAGTTAGGACTAGAATTCAAGTACTTCCTTTTCATTTTGGGAACTGAGACGTATTTAACAGTCCACGCCACTATCCTCTGCTCTCTACAAGTGTAGGGAACTGGTTTGACATACCCGTGACTCCGTGAGCGTGCTTTCTAAGCCAACGGAGACGCTACGAGTCTCACCAAATGAGACACTGAGTCTATGACCGTCTGTGCGTACATGATGGCAGTTTAGAATCCAAGTAGGGTAATTTTTGAAGGAGATACAATGAAAAACACAGTGGAGTGAACCGTGGTCTTGCAACTTTTAAAGTACATGGAGTTTTTGGAAACATGTTTATGAAATTCAAATAAAATTTGGGATCTTATTTATCAGAGCAGCTTCCACACTAAGTCAAATTTTAAGTTAAATTTAGCTTATGAAACAAGAATATTCTATAAATTTAGGATCCTATTCAATTTTTTTCTGTAGGAATCAAAATAAACAAAACCCTAGAGTGTGGGAAACCAGAGAATGCCGCTGCCTTGGGTCACGCCTCGGCACTGGCGTGGGTTGTAGGCCTCGTCGCTGCACGAAAGGTGCGATAGGATGGGCTGTGTTGTTTGTGATCTCGTCTATGGATCACAGATCTGGGTTGGGAAAGGTGTTCTCTCGCCATGCTTGTGTGAAGAAGAAGAAGAAGAAGAAGAAGAAGAAGAAGAAGAAGAAGAAGACTACACTTGATGTCGAACTAGGGAAGTGGGTGATTCAGACGCCGACGACATCACAAGGGCCAAGATGGGTGGGGATGGGTGGTTGCAGATCAACCTTGGGGATCGAGCTAGATCGGGGCATAGTGTATCTGAGATTGTTGAGGTTCACGTCAGCGGGAACATACGATCAGATAACAGGGAGGTGGTGAAAGAAGCTCGACGTCGGCGGTGGTCAGGTGTGGGTGGTGACATAACAATGTTGACATTCTTTTGGGTCGGGTATGAGAGGGATGCCCTTGTTTGCCTTGTTTTGGGCATGGGCCTTGCAGTTGATGGGTGGCAGGTATGAGCCACGTCTTTAGGCCTCTGTTGTGCTGCCTCTTATGTGTTAATTTTGTCCTTTTGTTTTGTTTATTTTCTGCATTTTCGTTTTTATGTCTCTTTTTTAATAAATTCCTATCATTATTTGGTACGTAGCGTTGGTTAGGCTATGTCCCAATAGGTGCATGCAACATATCATGTTTGCTCTAATGAGGTAACGAGTTCCTTACGTTGTCAACTAGTCGCAGTCTCCTAGTAGTAAGATGAAACTTAGGGTCATTGATTTTTCCCAGTGGCTACAGAGTTGGAAAGCTGATAGACATAGTAAGTTATGGCTCTACATAAGCAATTTGTTTCTGATATATCGTCAAAATTGTAAAGTAATTAGAGTAGTCAATGATGCACTCTTTATTAAATGGTGTTTGCTAGAATGCATAGATTTCGTACACATGCTTAATTTATTGTTAGGGTGTTCTTACAGTATAAAGTTTAGGCACTATGTCTCCCATTCTATTCTAAAGTTTCGTTAATAGTTATGGCGTGAGGGTTGCCGTTCTAGTTCTCGTTATTCAAAAATAACTTGTTTTAGCTTTACCAAATCCATCCCATCATAAGCTAAATCTTTAGCCAAAATTATTAGTAATTTGGCTAAAGAAGCACTTTCACCGTAAGCTAAATCCTAAGATAAATGTATTTTTTTTACTTTTTAAATATGTTTGTTTGATCCAATAAATATGTCACACCCCAGTCCCCCGCGTCGGCGAGATTTAACCACTGAGCGCCAGTCACAAGGCGTGAACGAGTGTTACAAAACGGAATGTAAATAAAACACTATCTTTTAGGCTCGTCGGCTACCTTTTCCCGGCTTGGCACAATCTAACTATTTATCTTCAAAAAAATATCAGATATGGGTGAATAAACATAATCACACGCTCAGTGAGTGAACCAATGTAATATACCTTCAAAGCCATGTCATTTTACACATGCTATAAAATACGTATATCGTATATACATCACATCAAACAATTCATTATATCGCACAATCTGTTCTTATTGGCTATCCTTCAATTTAGTGATCCCCACATGAACCTAATGATCTTCAAGTCTTATACCACTGTGTGCTACATCCTTACTTCGGAATAACCAATCAAGAATTTCACATGTTTCATGACTAGTCAAACAATCGATCTGACACATTATTATAATATAAATCATCGCATATTTCGCAAATCGACATGTTTCACTATAAAATAGAGAGATATTTCTAAAAAGACTAAAAATATGTTTTTTGACTATTTGAAAACATATAAGAATATTTTAAACACATTACAAGAATCCACTCACCTCGATAGCATCGAAACCCCACCGAGGATACCGATCGTAAACCGAGCCTCCTAAAACGAGTCATCTAGAAATCACCACCTAAAAACCCAACCTCAACGGCTAGAATGAGGACATTGATACGAACTTGTGGCCCTTCGCGGAATAAAAATTAAACTTACAGATCAAAAGTTATAATCCGTGATAATTTAGTTGTAACCTAGGAGGGAAACAATTTAACTGTGGAAAGAAAGCTCTCATTCTGAAAATGATAGGAGAATCTAACTCAGGGTTGGTCATTTATAGGAATAGTTAGCCGACATGGAAAGTCGGTTCTAATTACTAAAACAATTAAAGAAAAACATCTATCAAAAACATTACCTGAAATCTGACACATGGACGCCACATGTTAGACTCTGACAGATTTCTTCCTTCAATGGGCCAAGTGTCAGCTTGTAGAAGAAAATGTTGTCACTTGCAACACGTGATCAGCTATGTACTTAGTCTCCAAGAATCCTTCACATCAACCAATAGGAATTTGCCACGTCACAAAATCGGAATAAAAAGATGAAATTCCTACCAAACTTCGAAAAATCATTAAAATAATTTGGGAGTCTGAAAAATTAACCAAAACATACCACGAACTCGTGGTGATGTCTAGTTTCTATTTCAAAGAACAAAAATAAAATTTTAAAAAATTTAGGATGTTACAATCTACCCTCCTAAAAAGAATTTCGTCCTCAAAATTTACCATCCCTCTAAAAATTTAAAAACACTTATGGCTCTACCCTAGATGTTAGGATCCTAATATACCATAGATCCTAGGGCTACGTTCTAATCCCTATGCTCTGATACCGTTCTGTCTTACCCCGGTCCCGACGTCGACGGGATTTAACCACCGAGCGTCAGTCCTGAGGAGTGAGCGAGTGTTACAAAATAGAATGTAAATAAAACACTATCTTCTAGACTCGCCGGCTACCATTTTCTGACTCGGCACAATCTAAGTATTTTATATGTAAAAAAATCAGCTATGGGTGGATGAGCATAATCACGTGTTCAGTGAGTGAACCAATATAATATGTCTATAAAGTCATGTCATTTTACACACGCTATAAAATACGTATATCGTATACACATCACATCAAGAAATAGGAATTTACCACGTCACAAAATCGGAATAAAAAGATTAAACTTCTACCAAACTTCGAAAGATCATTCAAAATAGCTTGAGAGTTTGAAAAATTAACCTAATCATTCAAAATACCACGAACTCATGACGATGTCTAGTTTCTATTTCTAAGAAGAAAATTAAATAAATTTTGAAAAAATTAAAAATTTAGGATGTTACAAAATTAGTCATGAAAAATATTTTATATATATAAATGTATTCAATATATATGTGGCTCATATGAAAGATTTCGTCCAAATTGTTACAATTTGTTGATAGTCAATATAATGGGGCTTATATGAATAAAATAATATTTAGCTTTAGCCTACAAACTCCACATGTCAAATTATCAAATAGCTCAAACTTAATTTTTTATCTTGAAAATTACAATTTGGCTTATGGTAGGAGTAAGAGAACATATAAATGTCCAAGACTAAAGAGAACATATGGGAGGAGTTCACCTGGTAAATGACTGACCAAGAAATTTATGGTCAGTCACCATTGGATCTAAATCCAAATGTGAAGGGAATTACTTTTGAATAAGGTTTTGTTTTTTCATCTTTGGATTTAGATCTAACGGTGACTGATCATGATTTTTTAGTCAGTCAATGACCTGGTGAACACTACTCTCGGAACGTATTCTCTTTTCTCGCGATTTAACTACATATTAATGTTGACTGGATTCGAAGATGAATGTAGCATGAATTGTTAGATTGCATGCAGCGAAGATGAGCGTTAGATCATATCGGAATGTATTCTTTTTTTTGATAACTGTTAGATTGCTTGCAGCGAAGATGACCCAAATGACCCAAGACTGAAAAATTGAGGTAAAGAGGCCATTACAAAGCCAACATACGGCCAAGGAAGAAAAAAAAGGATTAGAACATGACATGTACGTGTTTCTTACTAGTCAACTTATATTCGATTTTTTTCAGCCCTTTCAATTTTCCGAATCCATTCTATTGGAATGATATTATTGGTTTGAACATATAAAATTATTACTTATGTATAGGAAGCAAGACTTGGTAGCTAGCATCACCAAATTTGCCAAATTGGGACAATTTTCTAGGATGGCATGTTTGGTCTGGATCCAAATCAAACCTATCTGATCTCATATGAATAAGGCGGATCCAAACAGATTTTGGTAATGAAAAAGCACTTCTTAATGGATCCAATCTGTTTAATAAAGTTTGGATTATGATCAGATCCTATATTAAATTTAGGTATTAGTTTCATAGGGTAAAACACTTTATTTGTTAAGACTTTGTTAAGTTTAAAACTTTGAATTGATTAATGTAATAATGGCATTTTATGTCGAAGTTGGTTTGGAACTTTGGAAACTTCGAATCTTAGAAGTTGAAAACATGTCTTTCGTTGTATGAAAATATCAAATATGTCTCAAATTTCAAGCTTTAATTTCCGGATCCGAATAAAATCTCAGATCGGATCTAATTTATTTAGGATCCGAATCCGTTTGGATCAAGCATTTAAAAATATAAATCCGATCCAAAAAAATTAAACGATTCAAATCACGGATCTTATTTAAAAAAATACATCTGATCTGAATGCAACCCTACAACATTCCTTAATGAGGAGGAGCTCGGTTGCAAATACATTCAACACTTGTAATTAATTGCATTGTTAACATTGTAAATTCCTAGTTTTTTAATGCAAATCAGTTGATTATTTAATGAACCAAAGACCAGAGTCGCCATTCCGCTATCATATACAGATAAACAAGAAGTAGTACGGAATGCTTACAATGAAATGCAGGATATGACTAATTAATCCTATCATGCTCAAATATTCACCTACATACTACATTCTAACATAGTTCTAGGCCGCCGCCCTTAAGATCAGGGCTAGAAGGTGTAGGAAGTATACTATAGCACAAAGTTGGCGCCTCCTCAGTAGGCTTCTTCTTTGGTTTGGTACCCTTCGCACCGATAGTCCTACCTTTTTTCTTGGTAAGCTCAATGAGACCCAAAGCTTTCTCTGTAAGCCTAATAGTTATGTCGATCAGGTTATCACAGCCCCCTCCCCATGATCGAAAAAACCGCACGCCATGCACAACCCATGGCTCTTCTCATACTCCAACTGAACCAACACTGCTACGTACCTCCGATGAAAATTCAAAACGCCTCTTTGGAAGCAGTCTTCGCCTTACATCGACCCGTACCCGCACATGCTGACTTACCTCTTTCCATTGCACTGCCACGGGATCGACGCGGACAAACTCACCTAAGAGGCCGCCTTCTCATTGCGCATCGCAATCGGTAACCCGGTGATGCATACCCACATTTCCAGCAGATGTAGAGGGACTGAATCTAAGGCAGAGATACCATCATAGTTTTCGAGCACAAGCATTGAGTTATTGAAGAACCAGGGTCCCCCAGAAAGGACACGATCCTTCACTTCCCTATCCTTGAATTGGAAAAGAAGAACATCTCCCTCCTCTTGCCGAATCAGTACCTTCTCCTTCAATCCCCAGATATTGGAGATAGCAGCAGAGAGCGATGGAAGAACCACTGGTTTCTTGGAGACATCCGACCACAGAGATAGAAGAAGACGTCATAAATTGCCTCTTCGCCATCCGTCACCTGCACGATTGCCTCCTCCGCTAGAGAAGAGGCCGTCACCATCATATTGCTCAAACGATTGCACGCTAATTTGGAAACCCTAGCAGAGCCCAAAGTCGACTATTTTGCGCGCTGTTCTATTTGTTAATTCCTAGTTTACTAGATATAAACTACATTTACCAAGGTGTTAGACGCTACCAGAGCGGACAGCCAGCGTCTAGTGTCTAGAACGTTTAGGCGGCGCCAAGGTCGTGTCTAGATAGTTTTGTATTTTATATATTATTTATTTATTAAATAAATATAATTATGTAAATAAAATTTATAAAAAACGCTTATGTTTCAAAATAACAAAAATACTTCAAAAATAGACAAAATAAAACAACAATGTTCTTAAAAATAATAATAAAGAATCTTGTATCATTCGTTTAGACTTTAAGTAGAATATTATGTTTTTCATGTTTAATTTTACTAATTTTTAAATGCTTTTATGTATTTCATAATTTAAAAAAAAAAAAAACGGGCGTCCAATTTTTATGCCGCTTAGGTGCCGTCTAACCCGCCCAGGCGCTGCCCAGCCCGTCTAGGTGGCCGATTTTTTCACCAACACCAAGCTTGGCCTACTCGAGAAAAATCGGAACAGTGACCTGCCGCCTAGGCAGTCCTTGGCGCCGATTTTTAGAACTTTGACATTTACATGCCTGTGATTGCAAAATAGGTCAATTGATACATCAAGTAGAAACATTGAGGGTTGTCTACAGTACTGAGATGTATATCATACACTCATTTACCATTAATTGAACAAAAATAAGTAGTTAAATGAGTAAAATTTACAACTTTCACAACAAAATTTACAACATTCACAACAAATTACTAGATTTATTTTATACATTTACATATAATTGTATAAAGTTACTACAATGACAACAAGTTGTATATAAACTTGTAAATTGTCTTAAGTTGAGTAATTACTTTTAATAGTACAAATATTACCTAAATAATAACTATATTTACCAAAATAACAACAAATTTGTTATTATATCGGTAAATGTAGGTATTACAAACATGTAGGTGCCTTACAATATCCCGAAACATGGAGACAATTGGTAGAAAGAAAAAAAACCAAAATCTAAAACGAACACACTCCCTAAACATTGTGGCCACACTTGGATTATCCAAACTATAGGTGCAAGCTACATCTGTCTACAATGTCAGCACTCAGCAGACGATGTACTATAAGTGTATACAAAACAAAAAAACAAATAGACAGCAAAAAGTGCAAAATAATTTGAAATCACAAATAACCAGTCAAAATAACCCTAGAATTGTAGACAGATGTATAACTAGAACAATGGCGTACATCTCACTAGAGGTGGAGAAGTCATCTTCATGTGGTAGATGTCCCTCATCTGCATCAAGACTGAGAGGCAATTTAGGTATTGTTCACCACTCAATTTGCCATTAATCTCAGCAAGGGCTTCATCGAAAGCTATCTTCACACCCCGGAAGGCAGTGCGCGGAATATCCAAGATCTGACGATACAAGGTTGAGAAGTTTAAAGCCACACCCAAACGGACGTGATTTGTAGGAAGCAACTCAGCCCTTGCAACAAATGTGGCCGTCTCATATGCTTCCATTGATTTTGCAACAGCCTTCTTCTTCTCGTCACCAACATTCAATTCGGCGATATACCTATAGTAGTCTCCCTTCATCATATGATAGTGCGCATTTGACTCAGCATCAAAAGCTCTAGGGATGAGGCCCTCCACAATTACTATGATATCTTCACAGATCGTTGAAATTTCTGATGCAACTCTCTGTCTATATTTCTGAAGTTGTTCCACGTAGAACTCATTTGCTTGCGTCTCTTCGTTTATCTCTTCTGTTGATAATGCCCTCCATGATAACCTCCGGGCAGCAACAACATTCTTGTACCCAAGACTGAGCAAGTTTCTCTCTTCAGGGCTCAATTCAATTTCAACATCAAGATTTAAAACCTCCTTCATTGCTTCGACCAACTCATCGTACCGCTCTGCCTCCTTAGCCAGCCTCGCAGTGTAGACCAAGTTTTCACGCTCTTTAGAAATTCTCATCGCGTATCTCAAAAAGACGAAGAACAAGAATTATTTAGGGTTTCGGGTATTGAAGAATCTGAAGTCGTACGTAAAATGAACAAACTGTGTGCTATTAATAGGAACCGAAGCGGGTCTGAGAATCATTCAGTATGGAAGTAGGAGTTAGAGACACAAATGGATCGGACTTCAACAGCTTTGAGTCCCACTCAAAATTGGATTCTGTTTTCAGAGTCAAACGAAAAAAAGGAATACTAAAAACCTATTTAGGATAAATCCAAAATGTTATTGGGATTATTGAGTTACATATCATATGGATTACTAAGTTGAATCCAAAAATATATTTAGATGAATCCACTAATCATATTTAGATAATTAGGATTTCGGGATAAGTCCAAAAATGATATTTAGATAAGTATACTTTCACGAGTAGAAGATGATAAACCCACTAGGAATAGGAGAAAACGATCCCTAAGCTCTAGGACTGGGCTAGGTCCCAGACCAGTCCATTTTTTTTCAGGACCGGACCGAATACCATTTTTGACCGGTTTTTGACACAGCGATATCCTGACCCGGTCAAAACCTGAATCGGCAAGAACTGAGCCGGTTTTACGGGCTTTACGGTCCTATAATCCTACCTGTTTTGAATTTGTTTTCTATAAGTTTTAACTTGCTGCTACAGTGTTACCGGCATACCCACTTGGAAATCTAACCTCACGAAGCCACTGAAATATTTCAAACCTCTTATCAGGAACCACAGTGTAGCCTGCTTGAGGCATATAACCTTAACGTATGAAAACGGTCATTTGACCGTTTAAATTGCGTATTTTGCCCAGACCTTCAACTGAAAATAGTTTCAAATCAACGAGACGCAACCAGGGGTATAAAAATTTTATGAAAAATAACCACCGGAGATAGGGCTACCTTTAGGAAGAAAGAATGAAAAATTGCATTGATTGCAACTATTAGCACCGAGACTTTACCGGAATTACATCATTTTTCAACCGTAGACGTATTTCACCATTCCGGGCATATCTTATGCAACGACTTTTTTTCGTTTGAAGCTCTAAGTATAGGGTTTAGGTTTTTGCGGACGAAATTAGGGTTATTCGTCGGCTAAAGTTAAATAAATAAATAAAATAAAATAAATAACTATAGCCGACGAAATTTATTAAAATTCGTAGGCTAAAGTTAATTAAAATTTTCAAAATCCTTGTCAAAAATTTTAAATTTTTTCTATATCTTTCATTCATCTCCTCCTTCTCCTCCTCTTCATCTCTCTTCCTCCTTCTCCTCCTCTTCCTCCTCCGGCGGCAACTCCTCTTCCTCTCTTTCTCCCTCTCCTAACTTCTCCACCTCTTCTCTTCTCCTAGCCTTCTTCTCCTCTCCTTCTCCTAGCCTTCTCCTCCTCTCTTTCTTGGCCTTAACCCCTCCTTCTCGGCCTCCTCCTCCTCTTCTTTTCCCCCTTATCATTCTCCATCACTGGCGAAAAAACAAAAAAGAAGAAAAAAAAATTAATCAAAAATACAAGAAATAAAAAAATAAAATAACTAACTATATACCCGATGAATTTTGATAAAATTCGTCGCCTAAAGTTAAATAAATAAGATAAATAACTATAACAGACGAATTTTAATAAAATTCGTCAGGTATAGTTAAGAAAAAATAATAAATAAATAACTATAACTGATGAATTTTAATAAAATTCGTCAGCTATAGTTAAATAAATAAATAAAAATAAACAACTATAGCCAACGAAATTTAATAAAATTTTGTCTCCTAAGGTCCAAAATTTGTCGCCTAAAGTCCAGACTTTATGCGACGAAAAAATTCTTTGTCGGCTAAATAAATGACTTTAGCCGACAATAAACAGTAATTTCGTCTGCTAAAGTCTTGGCCGACGGCTTTTTCCTGACGATTTATTAGCCGACGACGTTTCATCGGCTAAGACTCACTACCAGAAAAAAAGACTTTAGCCGACGAAATAACCAAAAACAGACCGTTTTTTCGTCGGCTAAGTTAAATTTTCGTTAGCTAAAGTGGAATTTTCAACACAACAAACACTCACCATAATGAGACGCAATTTTCCATCTAAAAATTTTGAGACATTTACCCATTTATGATAGGGCTCCCCATATAAATAAATAATGGTAAATAGTAGGCATGTTGTGATTCCGGTCATCAAAATTCACAAATACGACCGTCAGATATTATCAATATGTTGAAATATGTCTATGGTAAAAAATTCAACTTGATCCGATAAATTTAAGGGCTTCATCCGGACGGTCAATCCAGTAAGTCAAACCCCTAAATTGTATTGACCGCAACTATCAGCACCGAGACTTTACCGGAATTACGTGATTTTTCAACCGTAGACATATTTCACCATTCCGGTCATATCTTATTTCACGACTTTTGTGTTTGAAGTTTCTACGTAGAGTTTGTTTTAGAAACAGAACATTTACTTAAAGCTTAGTAAACAAGCTGTACAATATTAGTAGGCATGTTGTGATTTCAATGATCAAAGTTGAGAAACAAAATTCCGACCGTCTGATATGATCATTATGTTGAAATATGTCTATAGAAAAAAAATTCAACTTAATCTGACAACGTTAAGGGCTCGATCCTTACGGTCAATCCCGTAAGTCAAACCCCTTAACGCACGAAAATTGTCATTTGACCATCTAAATTACGTATTTTACCCGGATCTTCATCTAAAAATAGTTTCAAATCGATGAGACGCAACCAGTGGTATAAAAATTTTATAAAAAATAACCACCGGAGATAGGGCTACAGCTAGGGAGAAAGAATGAAAAATTGCGTTACCCGCAACTATTGGCACCGAGACTTTACCGAAATTTCATTATTTTTCAACCGTAGACGTATTTCACCATTCCAGTCATATCTTATTTCACCACTTTTTTTCGTTTGAAGCTTCTACGTATAGGGTTTAGGGTTTTAGCCGACGAAATTAGGGTAATTCGTCGACTAAAGTTAAATAAATAAAATAAATAAATAACTATAGCCGACGAAATTTATTAAAATTCGTCGGCTAAAGTTAATTCAAAATTTAAAAAAATTGGCAGGGATTTTTAAAATTTGAAATTTTTTCGACTAAAATTTTGGATTTTAACCGACGAAATTAGGGTATTTCGTCGGCTAAAGTTTAAAATTTTCTATATCTTTTATTTTTCTCCTCCTCTTCATCTTCCTTCCTCCTCCTCCTACTCCGGCGGCAACAACGTACTCTTCGTCCTACCTCCTCTTTTCCTCATTCTACCTCCTCTTTTCCTCATTCTCCTCCTCCTCTAAATCTTTCTCCTCTTCCTCTAAATCCGTCTCATTCTCCTCACTACCAGAATAAGTATCATAGCCGACGAATATTTAATTAGCAGGCCGACGAAATTTTTTTTCGTCGGCTAAAGTCCATTTTAGCCGACGAAAAAAAATTTCGTCGCCTAAGTGAAATTTTCGTCGGCTAAAGTGGACTTTTAGCCGACGAAAAAAACTTTCGTCGCCTAAGTTAAATTTTCGTCGGCTAAAAGTCCACTTTAGCCGACGAAATGTTGTGTCGTCGGCTAAAATAGTTTTTTTCGTCGGCTATAGTCTGTGAACTATAGCCGACGAAATTTTAAAACTTTGGCCGACGATATATATAATTTCGTCGGCTAAAATGCTTTATATTTCCAGATCTAGACAGTAGCTGATTTGAAAGAAAAAACGAGAGAAAAAGTTTTGGGGTTGGCGAAATTGTTGGGTGTTGTCGAAATCTGTCCGAAATTAGTTTGTGGCGCTATATATAGGTACGTATATGTATATATCTTGTTTTTGAGTTGATTTAAGAGTTTTATTTTCGTTATGCACATTGATTTTGAGTTTTAATTAGAGTTGATTATATTGTGTTTTAATTAGAGTTGATTATATTGTGTTTTGAGTGTGATTGAGTTGATCGATTTGGGTTTGATAATATATATGAAGTTGTTGATATATATATATATATATATATATATTAATTAGTAATTATTATATATATTAATTGTACGTTAACTCAGATATAATATAAATTGAATGATTCGTAAATTTAATTAATTAGCGTTTATACATATATATTATGTTATTTTCTCAGGATATGGATAAGAGTTGGATTTCGCTTCCAAAATGGGACAAAAGATATGCTAAAGGAGTTGTTAGTTTTATTGAATATGTGATCAATAATGCTAAAGGGAATACAATTTTCTATTGTCCGTGCACTAAATGTCAGTGTCGCAGCGATATGTATCAATTTCCAATTGACAAGGTTTGGCAGCACCTTCAAAGTAATGGGTTTTGGGAGAAGTACACATGTTGGATATATCACGGTGAAACATCATCAAGGGGTCCGCATGATCATGGGCAATTTTCTGAGACGGGCAGTACATCCAACGATCCAACAACGGCCTTCATCAACGATATGTTTCCTTATGAGAGGGGTGTATGCTCTGAAGGACCGTATATGTCTGACCCGGTGCAGCCCTTCCCTAGAGTTGTCAACACTGTTGGTATTGACAGGTACAACAAACTACTTGCTTTCCAACAGACCCCTGTGTACCCCGGTTGTCAGAAAACGGTTCTTGAAAGTGTGATGGACGTTATGAAGATTAAAGTTGAGACAAAATCGACTGTGAAGGCTGTTGATGAGTATCTACAGTACACTGCTTCGATGCTGCCCCACGGTCATCGTCTTCCTACCACTCATCATAAGGTCCGATGTATACTGAAAGATCTTGGGCTTTCCTACATCAAGATCCATGCATGCAGATATGATTGTGTTCTCTTCTGGGGTAAAGATCCAGAAGGGAATGACCTTGGTGACCTTGACACATGTCCAGTATGTCAGAGTGACAGGTATAAGTTGACTCCTGCAGGCAATAGGAAACCTATGAAGGTACTTCGGTATTTTCCGTTGAGGGATAGGCTGGAACGGTTGTACATGTCATCACACACGGCCAAATCTATGAGATGGCACGCTGATAGGGAATTGCAAGGCGAAGATACCCTTATACACCCTGCTGACGGGGAGGCCTGGAAGCATATAGACAGGGAGTTTCCTCATTTTGCGTCTGAGGTCCGAAATGTGAGGCTCGGGCTCTCATCCGACGGGTTCAATCCTTTTGGCAACATGAGTCTTCAATACAGTGTATGGCCGGTGATTTTGGTACCATACAATCTTCCTCCATGGATGTGCATGAAGAAGGAATACAATATGTTGAGTTTGTTGATTCCGGGACCCGGTTATCCAGGGAAGTGTCTCGATGTGTATTTGAGACCCTTGATTGAAGAGCTTAAGTTTTTTTGGGACGTTGGTCATCCCACTTATGATAAGTTCATGCACGAGATGTTCCAGATGCATGCTATGGTTGTTGGTACCATTAGTGATTTTCCTGCTCGTGGGATGTTGTCGGGCAACGTTGTTAGGGGATACAAGGCTTGTCCAGAGTGCCTAAGCGATGAGGGGAGCAGTAGTCATTGCAACAAGATATGTAGATTGGGTCACCGTACTCTCCTTCCGTATGATCACGAATGGCGGTTCGATGACAAGGCATTTGATGGGACTGTAGAACTTGGTGTGCCTCCTAGAAGATGGACAGGGGAAGAAATTTTAGCAGTGCTTAATGAGTATGATTTTGGGCAGCTCAGCAATCATCCCAATATAGTGGCGGCAATACCTGACAGACCCGACAGGTATAAATTTTGGACACATAAGAGCATATTATGGGAACTCCCATACTGGAGTAAGTTGTTGATCAGGCACTACCTAGATGTGATGCACATAGAAAAGAATGTGTGTGACAGTGTGGTGGGAACCGTGCTGAACTTGGAGGGAAAGACGAAAGACGGTCCGAAGGCACGCATTGATCTTAAAAAAATGGAGATACGAAGACATTTGTGGTTGAAAGAAGGGAAGAAAAAAATGCCTCAAGCTCCGTACACCGTGAAGCCTGAACAGAAGAACGTAATTTTCAGGTGGTTGAGTTCTGTGAAGTATCCTTCAGGCTACGCAGGAAATATAGCCCGGTGTGTAAACATTCGGGACAATAAAATGTACGGGTTAAAGAGTCATGACTGTCATATTCTGCTACAACGGCTCTTCCCTATTTTCATTCGACCATTCCTTCCCCGTCAGGTGGTGGAGCCGTTAGTAGCGTTGTCAAGATTCTTCCAGAAGTTATGCACAAGGGAAGTGACAAAATCTGATCTCCGGGAAATGCAACAGGACATTATTTATATCATGTGTAAATTTGAGAGAATATTTCCTCCAAATTTTTTTGACATCATGCCGCACCTGATGATCCATCTTCCCGAGCAATTGTTGCTTACCGGTCCAGTACACTATACTTGGATGTATCCTATGGAAAGGTATGTTTTTTACACCTAATGTTTTTATTGTACATGTTCATTGTATAATCGTAACATATGACAACAAATTTATTTATTTACAGACAACTTGGAGACTACAAAGCTTATGTGGCTAACAAATCCGCGCCTGAAGGATGTATAGCAGAAGCATATATTGCGCACGAGTGCGTCACCTACATGAAGTTGTATCTAGGAGCATTGAAGGAAACTCCACAGACCATGCCGGTTGATGAACCGAAGTTTAACCTTTCCATACTCTCAAATGATGTTGAAGTTTATGGAATTTTACCAGAGTCCTACAAGTTGCAACCCCATGAGCTCGTCATAGCCCATTGGTGGGTATTGATTAACTGTCAAGAAGTTGAATACTGGAAAGACATCCATCTACACTGTCCAGACATTCAAGGTGATCTCGACTACCACAACAAGGAGTTCGCGAACTATTTTGGCGATTGGGTATGTAATTCTCCAATTTTGTATGTTGCAAGTCTCCTTGATTGCATAATTATTCATATTAATTTATAATACATTGAATCTTTGGTTGCAGATGAACCATATTCAATTTGATGGTCACCCAAATTGGTCTCACGAACTAAGACTTCTAGCTATGAAGCCGATAATGTCAAGAGTTTACCCGATGTGCAAGGTCAATGGCGTGCAATTTATATGTGAAATGAGAGACAACAGACGAAGAACACAGAATTCTGGGGTTATGGCGCATGGTGGCCGGAATGGAGTTGATTATTATGGTGTTCTTGATTCAGTGGTGGAACTCGTTTATGGGCAAGGCATGACCGTGCACCTGTTCAAGTGTAGATGGTTTGATACTAGAAGCTCGCAGAGCATGAAGATTGATCAGTACGGGATTTTATCGGTGAACACTGGCACAAGCTGTTACGAAGATGACCCCTTTGTTTTTGCGACATCGGTGAAACAAGTGTTTTATCTTGATGACCTTGTTAAGGGTGACGCGTGGAAAGTAGTCAATCTTGTGCACCCTCGAAACATTTACCGGGCGGCTACACTTGGAGAGGCCGAAGACGAGGAAGAAAATGTTGCGTATCAAGAACACAGTGCAATAGATATTCCTGACTCCTCTACAATTCGCCTTAATAATTTTAAACCGGGTCGTTCGGTTCGAATTCGTGATTTAGACGCTCACCTTATTGATGTGGATCCAAATCAAGAAACAGACGACGACTCTTGTGATGTAGAAATGCATAGATTACCGGAAATTAATTCTGACACCGAAGAAGACTCATCGGATGATTCTGATTACGAGCCTTCTTAGTTATTTGAATTTGTACTACGTAATTTGATGCGTTTTATATGGTACAAGCTCTACAATTCATAATGTATCTGAATGTTGGTTATATATGCAGGAAATTGTTATGGGTACGGTTAAACCAACTGTTTTTTTTATCTATTTGACAGTTTTAGCCGACGAAACATATTATATTTCGTCGGCTAAAAGTATCTTAGCCGACGAATACCCTAATATGTCGTCGGCTAAACCCTAAACCCTAACCCCTAAACCCTAAAGTATAGCCGACGAATACCCTAATATTTCGTCGGCTAAAGTTAAATTAATAAAATAATAATTTATACCGCTAGTTGCGTCTCCTCGATATGAAACTATTTGTAGTTGACGGTCCGGACAGAATACGTATTTTAGATGGCCAAATCACCGTTTGTTTGTGTTTAGGGGTTTGACCAACGGGATTGACCGTGCGGATCGAGCCCTTACGTGTGTCCGATGATGTTGAAATTTTACCCTCACACATGTTTCAACATAATGATGATATCTGACGGTCGGTTTTCCGTTTCACAAGATGGATTGTCACAATCAAAGTATGCCTACTAATGTTGTATAACTAATTGACTAAGTGTTAAGTAAATGTTCCGTTTTAAAAACAAACTATACGTAGATGCTTCAAACAAAAAAAAGTCGTGAGATAAGATATGCCCGGAACGATGAAATATGTCTACGGTTGAAATTTCACGTAATTCCGATAAGTTTCGGTGCCAATACTTGCGGTCATTGCATTTTTTCTATTCGTTCGCCATAGAGGACGCCCTATCTCCGCCGGTTATTTTTCGTATAAATTTTATACCGCTAGTTGCGTCTCCTCGATATGAAACTATTTGTAGTTGACGGTCCGGACAGAATACGTATTTTAGGTGGCCAAATCACCGTTTGTTTGTGTTTAGGGGTTTGACCAACGGGATTGACCGTGCGGATCGAGCCCTTACGTGTGTCCGATGATGCTGAAATTTTCCCCTCACACATGTTTCAACATAATGATGATATCTGACGGTCGGTTTTTCGTTTCACAAGATAAAACAAATAAATTGTGCATGAACTTACTAAATAATTATAAAATATACTTTAGCCGACGAAATTACTAACATTCGTAGTAATTTCGTCGGCTATAGGTGGACTTTAGCCGACGAAATTACTAAAACAATTTCGTCGGCTATAGTTGGACTTTAGCCGACGACATTAGGGTTTTGTCGTCGGCTAAAGTCCAACTATAGCCGACGAATTTTTTATTTCGTCGGCTAAAGTTGGACTATAGCCGACGAAATTTTTATTTCGTCGGCTATAGTTCTTCCTATAAATTCGAATGCAGCCGAACAGAAGCCCACTTTCTCCACTTCTCCTTCTCGGCCGGACGGTTTCTTCCTCTCCTCTCGATTTTCTTTCGCCATTTTCGACGGTTTCCGGCCTCCACTCCGCCTCCCTCATCTCCCAAACCAATTAGGTATGAAATTTCATGTTTATATTGTATTATAGAACAAATTTGGGTTGTTTTTTCAATATATTGCATTATATTGAATTGTGTTGAATTATATTGTGATAATGTTGAATTGTATTATGTTGTGATAATGTTGAATTATATTGGGTGTATTTACTGAATTTGGGTGTATATTTGGTTGTATTTGGGTGAATTTGGGTGTATTTGAGTGTATTTGGGTGTATTTAGATGTATTTGGATGTATTTGGGTGTATTTAGTATATTTGGATGTATTTGGGTGTATTTGGGTGTATTTAGTATATTTGGGTGTATTTGGGTGTATTTAGTATATTTGGATGTATTTGGGTGTATTTGGGTGTATTTAGTATATTTGGGTGTATTTGGGTGTATTTAGTATATTTGGATGTATTTGGGTGTATTTAGTATATTTGGATGTATTTTGGGGGTATTTGGATGTATTTGGGTGTATTTAGTATATTTGGATGTATTTGGGTGTATTTAGTACATTTGGGTGTATTTGGGTGTATTTGGGTGTATTTAGGTGTATTTAGGTGTATTTAGTATATTTGGATGTATTTGGGTGTATTTAGTACATTTGGGTGTATTTGGGTGTATTTAGTATATTTGGATGTATTTGGGTGTATTTAGTATATTTGGATGTATTTGGGTGTATTTAGTATATTTGGGTGTATTTAGTATATTTGGATGTATTTGGGTGTATTTAGTATATTTGGATGTATTTGGGTGTATTTAGTATATTTGGGTGTATTTAGTATATTTGGATGTATTTTGGGTGTATTTGGATGTATTGTTCATTTTTAATTTGGTATATTGTTCATTTTTAATTTAACAAAATATTAATTATTTTTTTTAGGATGAAAGGATTATTCAGCAGATCAAAGAGTTCGAAGGGCAGGGGTGAATCGTCAGAGGGAACGTCTAGCAACCCTCGAGGTTCGTTTCAGGGCCCAATGACGGCCCGACGGGCGTCTCTTCTGGAGCCGACACATTCCTCCAGGCAGCCAGATGGCCCTCCCGCCTCCAGGGCGCCTAGCGCCCCTCGCTCTTCCGGCCAGCCTAGCGCCCCTCGCTCCTCTGGCCAGCAGGACGCCCCTCGCTCCTCCAGGCAGCCTAGCGTACCGCGCTCCTCCAGGCAGCCCAGCGGCCCTCACTCCTCGAGGCAGTTGTGGCCTCCGACTCAGGCAGAGGTGTCTGCACCACGTATGCCTGAGATACGTAGGGCACCGGCACCGGGCCCTAGTGCATCGGAGGGTGGGTCTTCCGGGGTACAGATGCCGCCGCCTCTTCTCTTCCTTCCGCGCTTCATACCGGCAATACCTGCAGTCGATGACTCAGGGGCGCCGATTTATCCACTACCCCCCCAGGTGACCCCATCAGCGGTGTATCTGTACGTGCCGTTTGCTACAGAGTTAATTTCTGCGAGGGTATCATCGTCGGCTGCAGAGTCGAAGTCCGTCGCATCCGCCCCAACGCCCTCAGGTAATAATTATACAAGTAATTTGTTATGTTATAATGTACCAACGCCCCAACGTCTAATCATCAATTTATGATAGGTACCGTCGGAGCCAAGCCGACAAGGAAGAAGAGAGGTCCGGTCACGGGGAAAGCTCTCGAGAAGACAGTGAGTACATCGGGAAGGATCGTCATTGATACTGACGAGGGTGGGAACGTAGTATCGGGCGGCAAGACGAGGATGTACTCTGGCCGCGTGGGAGCGCTTATTAGGGATAGAGTCCCTATGTTGTGGTCAGACTGGGGCGAGGTCCCACAGGAGGTTAAGGACATGGTCCACAACGCCATGTCGGTAAGTATAACAAAATTCATATTTAACATTATTTATTACATTGTAGATTTATGAACGTCTAAAGTAATAAATGTTTAAATGCAGGTGTGGTTTGACGTTCCCGAGTACCTGAGGAACACTTGGGCGGACGTTGTGCACGGGGGAAGGTACGTTGCAAAGTTAAGGACAAAAAAAAACTATGTTTAATTTATAATATTTATATTTTTTTTGGCGTATTACAGGTACAAGGAGTGGAAGAACGAGTTACGGACCCACTGGACTACACATGGGAACGAACGTTCCGGCACCCCCCTTGAGTTCCAGTTCAGGGAGTACGAGTGGCGTTGGCTTCTGATATCGGAATTCAACAACCCACATAAACAGGTAATTAAAAATAATTATTTATTATATTGAATTATATTTAATACGTTTTAAAATATTTTACTAATTCGATTCCTTTGTAGGCCGTTTCCCGGGTGAACGCTCAGAACCGGCAACGCAACATGAGGAACCATCATGCCGGTTCTAGACCGTTCGCATCGTTGATGGAGGAGGCGGCCAGGGAACATCCAGAGGTCAACCAGTACGTCTATACGTACGAGAGGGCATATCCTGACTCCCAGGAGGATATTGTAAGTCGTTTTACGTTTTAAAATTTAGTAAATTATATGTATATATATATATATTTTAAAATGTTAATTAATTTTTTTTTCCTATCAAATTAGGCGAGGGTGAGGCAGGCTAGTGACGAGGTGATGGCTGCTATAGTCAGGGAGACATGGCCTGACACGCAAGAGGAGGACATGTCCGAAGCCATGTCCCGGATCGACAGTTCGGATCTCAGCGTTGGGGCCAGGATCATGGGCACAGCCTTCCCACCGCGAGGAAATAACTTCTACTGTCGGGGCCTGGGAAAGAAGGGCGAGGGGGTACTGAAAACCACTCCTGGGTTTCAGAAAAAAGGAGCCTCGACCAGCAGCAGAACGACTTAGCTTGAGGCGGAAGTTCAGATGTTACGGGAACAACAAGCCGCCCAAGCAGCATATAATGCCGAGAGAGAGGCCGCCCGAGCAGCATATACTGCCGCGAGAGAGGCCGCCCAAGCAGCATATACTGCCGCTCTACAGGAGTACACTATAGCATCCCATGCCGCCCAGCAGACACAGCAGCAGCAGATGTACCAGTACATGCAAGATTTTGTAGCTGCACAGCAGCAGGGACTTCCGCTTCCGCCCATGCCCCCGCCTATTGTCTTACCTCAGCCGCCGCAACCTCCCCAACTTCCCCAACAACCTCATCCTGGAGCAGATATTGATTTAGACGATATCGATTTTATTTAGTTTTTTAAGTTTATGAACAATTATTTATTTAGTTTTTTAGGTTTATGAACAAATATTAATTTACTTTTTAGGTTTTATGAACAATTTATGAATTGAAAATTTAATGCAAAATATTTATGTTACTTTAGATGGTGTGTTGTTGTTGGTTATGAAATTGTTTCTGTAATTTGCAGCTTGCTTGGATGGTAATGTATAAATTTTGTTTGGGTTTCTAGTATAAAAAGTACTATAGCCGACGAAATTTACCATATTTCGTCGGCTAAAGTTTTAAAAATTAAAAAATAAATAGACAATAGCCGACGAAATTTGCCATATTTCGTCGGCTAAAAATATCATAGCCGACGAAACTGTGCTAATTTCGTCGGCTATTGTCTATTTATTTTTTAATTTTTAAAACTTTAGCCGACGAATTTTTAATATTATTTCGTCGGCTAAGTGTTGAAGTATAGCCGACGAAATAATATATTGTAATTCGTCGGCTATACTCTAACACTTAGCCGACGAAATAATATATAAAATTCGTCGGCCAAGTGTTGAAGTATAGCCGACGAATTAAAATATATTATTTCGTCGGCTATACTCCAACACTTAGCCGACGAAATAATATTAAAAATTCGTCGGCTAAGTGGTGGAGTATAGCCGACGACGGACTTTATTTCGTCGGCTATAAGTATAGCCGAGGACTTATAGCCGACGAAAAATGTGAACAGGCCGACGAAAAAATTTCGTCGGCTAAAATGCTTATCCTGGTAGTGCCTCCTCTCCCTCTCCTAACCTTCTCCTCCTATAACTCCTCTCTCCTCCTCCTAGCCTTGCTCCTCTTCTCCGGCCTCTTCTCCTTCTCCACCACCGGTGTAAAAACGAAAAAGAAGCAAAAAATTTCTAATAAAAAATACAAGAAATAAAAAAGAAAAAAATAAAATAACTATAGCCGACGAATTTGAATAAAATTCGTCGGCTAAAGTTAAAAAAAATAATAACTTTAGCCGACAAAGTACCCTAAAATTCGTCGGCTAAAGTTTAAAAAATAATAATAATAATAATAATAACTATAGCAGACAAATTACCCTAAAATTCGTCGGCTAAAGTTTAAAAAAGAAAAAAAATAATAACTTTAGCCGACGATTTTTAGGATAATTCGTCGGCTATAGTTAAATAAATAAATAAAAATAATAGTAATAGCCGACGAAATTTAATAAAATTTCGTCGACTAATGTCCAAAAATTCGTCGGCTAAAGTCAAGAAATTATGCGACGAAAAATTTCTTCGTCAGCTATATAAATGACTTTTGCCGAAGATGAACAGTAATTTCGTCTGCTAAAGTCTTGGCTGACGGCTTTTTCCCGACTATTTCTTAGCTGACGACGTTTCGTCGTCTAAGACTTTAGGCGACGACGTTTCGTCGGCTAAGATTTTAGGCGACGTAAAAATTTCATCGGCTAAACGAAAAAATTTCATCGGCTAAAGTAGTTGTTCTGGTAGTGACTTTAGCTGACGAAATTTTTTACTTAGCCGACGAAAAATCTCGTCGGCTAAAATTGTTTTTCTAGTAGTGCTGTATCCCGATTCCTCCATGCAGATCCGATCTGGAGAAAAAAAGCTCGGCGTCCTCGACGATATTGCCAGCTTGTTGAGCTAGGCTCTGATGAAGTGAATCTATGCCGAAGATGTAGTCCAAAGGACAATGAGCCAGACAAGCCACAAACGACGACCACAAACCTCCTCGGCAGCAACCACTAGCAGCAGAGGAAAGGAGAGAGAAGAAAGCAGATCGACGTGAAAAAAGAGTGAATTGGTGCTCAGTGTGGTGATGCAACAGTTATGTGGTGGTGCTCGGACGAGGAGCAGTCTGTGATCTCGGCCTAGGGCTTTGAGGTCTGTCGATCTCATCCGGTGCAGCAAGCGGTGTTGAGGAAAAGGTCGCCGGAGATGGTGGAGACGTGGGTGAGGTCGTTGGCAACGATGAATTTAGGGAGAGAGAGAGGATCAGGGAAGAAAGGAGAGAAAGGAGAGAGCAGATGTGGGAAGATGTAGACAGACGTTTTGGCATTTTTGTTAGAAAAAGAACGTTTTGGTCTTTTTGTTACAAACAGTTAGAATGAGAACTAGTAAAACTCTTTTAAACCTAGGGGTCATTTTTTTTTCTATGAATGATAAATAGCCTAAGAATAAAAATGGTGATTGATCTCCCAGACATTTCCATGGAATTGCCTTTTCTTGTACACCAAGTAAACGTTGACATAGCAAGTATGAAACTGGACATTTTTTTCTATGAATGATAAATAGCCTAAGAATAAAAATGGTGATTGATCTCCCAGACATTTCCATGGAACTACTTCATTTATTGATTGCCTTTTCTTGTACACCAAGTAAACGTTGAGATAACAAGTATGAAACTGAACATTCTTCAAAGGGCGATTCTGGTCTGCTTGACCCCAGTCGGACGTATGGACGAAAGTCATGCGTAATTAATTTGAATTGACGAAAGTCATGCATACTTAATTTGAATTGACAAAAATCATTGTTGATTTGAATTAATTAACTTGAAGAATGAACACAATGTCCTGGATAGAACATTTGGTAGGTATGAACTTATAAAATTTAGTTTGGCCGCTGTGTAGACTCTAGAGGATTTAGACAGATTCTGGGCGAGCCAACTTCAATTTCTGTACACACATTCGATTAGAGCAAGTTAGCCACAAGTAATGCTTAGCCGTGTGTATAACAGAATTTGTATTTGTTAGTAAAATTTAGCCGCAAGAAATTTGTGTACCCTCCTTTGTTAATCTCTCATGCCTCCTCCACTGTGGACAATCCCCTTCTGGTCTGCTTAATTTTCAAGTTTGCATCCAAAAATTTCCAGTCTTTCTGCAACCACCAATGCCATCAGTTCACTGCAGAGACGAAGCAGCCTTGATCAAATGGCGCAAGGGCGAGTTGATCGGGTCCGGGGCCTTTGGCCGTGTTTACATGGCCATGAATACTGAATCCGGAGAGCTTATTGCTGTTAAAGAGGTCCATTGCTTTCAGTCTGGTTTTTCTTAAATTTTGGTTGCTGTTGGTATTGGTTTTGGAGGGGCTCTCCCAATTGAATCTGGAGAGCTTATTTTCTATTAGAGGGTTCAAGTTTAGCATCGTCTTAATTTGTCTTGGGTGTCAAGGTTTTGGTTGGTTTGGTTTTGTTCTTTTGACTTGATAGTATATCTAGCTTTAGTTCTTATGAATTTAAATAATTTCTAGTTGTGTTCTTTCTTTTATTACTTGGTCAATTTAATATTGACTTGGCTTAGATGTTGGTGTTGGAGTTTTTTGCTAACTAATTCAGACTTTTCTGTCATGAAAGTTTTGGTTATGCAGTTTGTCATATCAATTATTCGCTGGTTTCTAGTTGCTAGCTAATTTGCGGTTTTGATGCCATGTAGGCTCATACAAACGTGCTTCAAGAAGAAGTGAGGCTTTTAGAAACCCTCTCTCATCCCAAAATTGTTGTGAGTGGAAATTTCTTGTAGCTATCTATTTTAACTAACTGTGATGACTTAAAGTGTTCCACATTTCTGACCCTGTACTTCGTTGGTTTTGGTTTCTTAGAGATGTTTGGGAACCGAGAGGGAGGATGAAACTTTGACTATGCTATTGGAATATGTACCTGGTGGATCCATACAAGCACTATTGGAGAAACTTGGACCTTTCTCTCTTCCTGTAAGTTTTTTGTCTGATACTTTTTTTAACCGTCCTGAATGCAGAAGTTGTAGAAAAGTGAGCTATGGTCTGGTAGTCCCTTGTTTTGTGTTGGTTATGTTCTTAATGCATTTCGGGGCTGAATTGTTGAGCAGGTAATAAAAAGATTCACTAAGCAGTTGTTGCTGGCATTAGAATATCTGCACAAAAAAGGAATCATACATGGGGATATTAAGGTACTCTGCGTTACCTGCTAGTGATGTAAACCATGTATAATGTCTGAAATCCTTCTGCTAATGCTTTCATTGTGTAATCATGTATAATATCATAATATGTACTAATTGCTTATAAGTTTTCAGGGAGCAAATATTCTTGTTGGTAATAAAGGGCGCATTAAACTAGCAGATTTTGGTACATCCAAACAGGTGCATATGAGTTGGTTTATAGATTGCCTTACATTTCATTTATATTAGTGTAGAGTTCATTGTTCACACCCCATCTAATTGTGAGGTGCATTATTCCAGGCAGCTATTTCAGGTGCAAAGCCAATGAGGGGTACCCCATACTGGATGGCTCCTGAAGTCATTTGTGGGACTGGTCATGACTTGTAAGCATTATTTTGACCCTAATACCAGTGACTATGTGCTAGGCATGCTTTTTGATGCAATAAGATGTACTTTTGTTTTGTTGATTTGCCTTTGGTAACAAAGATAGTGTTCCTTGATAGACTGAGAACTTTACAAATAATTAAGGTAAAGAGAAACTGAAGGAAGAGACATTCTCCAAGAACAGACAATATGAAAAACATAAAGTGATGATACAAGTGTGCCAGAAGCAAAGATATAAGTTGTTATAACTCTAATTTCGAGATATAATCTTTCTATGGACCGCTCTGTAGGAAAATAGTTTGAACAATCATAATTTTCAGCTTGTCTTCTCTCATACTAACTATAGAAGGTTCTTTCTATCTAATTATATATATATATAAATCATTAATGTATATTTACAACTTTTCTATGGGATAACTAGTAAGATTGATATATGAAAACATGAGATTTTCTAGTTCTGCGGATATATGGAGCGTTGGATGCACTGTGATTGAGATGGCCACTGGAACTCCTCCTTGGAACCAACAGTTTGAAACGGTAATCATTCTATGTACTGATATCTTCTTAATGTAAGAAAGTTCTATCTGTCACAATTGTTGTACTAATGGCATGTTCCTTCAGATTGCTGCTTTCTTTTACTGTGTAGGGAGAAACAAGTCTCATCCACCAATCCCTGAGCATCTTTCTTCTGCGGCAAAAGATTTTCTGCATGAGTGTCTGCAAAAGTATATGTTGTTTTTGCTGATGATCGTTCTAGATTGATTACATCTCCTAGATGTGCATATACTGTGTTGAGCAGTTCTTATCTTGGTCATATGATAATGAAGATTTACATGTTCCAACTACTTGTTTATTTGGAGTTTATATTTTCTGTTGTCTAATGGTAGGGAACCAACTGCAAGGCCATCTGCATCTGAGTTGCTTAAGGTAAATAGTTACTGAAAATCTGTTTAAGTTTTCCTTTTCTGTAATGGGAATCTTGTGATGTGCAATATAGCACTGAATCTATTTCTATTTGTAATTTCTGTGTGTGGCTTTGTTTGCTAAGTAGTGTTTAATACTCTAATTCTTTTCAACTTCTTGTATTATTCACGCATCTTCTCTATCAATCGCATGCAGCATCCTTTCTTAACTGGGAAAGAAGCGGAGTCTCAGAATGTTTCTCATTCCGCCGTCATGGTTGGTGTTGAATGTTGTCATACAATTTGTTATGGTTATGTTACTATTTTATTGCTTCCTTCAACACACACACACATGAAAATTAAGTGGCACTAAATTTGCTATATTGAAATTGGAACTGCATTACTGTAAATGGTATGGCAAAGTTATAATTCCCATCATGAAACAGGAAGTAGAAGTGGAATCCTCATTTTGCCAAACAGATTCTGATGAAACTGATAGCATTTCGGACGAGGATGCATACTCCATTTCTATGTCCAACCCAGCATGTGGTGGAACTAGAAAGTTCATTGTGGGGGGAGCCATTAAACAAATGTGTTTAAAAATTTCTAGATTCTTTAGACTGTCGAGCAGAATTTCAAGAAATAGATCGCAGAGGGGTGAGTTCAGCTATGCATCTATCATGGTGGCCACACACAACTTTTCTGAGGAAAATAAGATCGGACATGGGGGATTTGGACCTGTTTATAAGGTAACTAAGGTTTAGATAATGAAGCCTTGTTAATTAAACAAATTGAAATTTTTGGAGTTGTTTCTCCTTTTCAGACAATTCTATACTTTAATGTGTTCATCCATTCAGGGGAAATTGGTGACTGGACAAAAAGTAGCTGTGAAAAGGCTTTCAAGTACATCGAATCAAGGAGATAAGGAGTTTAAGAATGAACTGAGACTCTTGCGTGAACTCCAACATAGAAACATTATTCAGCTACTTGGATTTTGCTTTCATGGAGTCGAAAGAATACTAATATATAAGTACATGGACAACGAAAGTTTAGACAGTCATTTATTTGGTAGAATACCATGACTTTAATCCTTAGTAATCACCATTGACTTCATGTACGTGTTCAAGAAATGATATCGTTGTCACTCTGTGTTATCTGATGTTGGCACAGGTTTATCCAGTGACTTGCTGCAAGATTGGAATAAGCGTTTCAACATAATTGAAGGAATTGCTCAAGGATTGGTTTACTTGCACAAATACTCGAGATTGAGACTAATTCACAGAGATATAAAAACTAGTAATGTTCTACTTGATGCACAAATGAATCCCAAAATTGCTGATTTTGGTATAGCGAAAAGTATTGCAGATGATGAAGAGACAGTAATGACTAATACAATTTGTGGGACAGTGTAAGTAAACAGTTCACTACTAATATGGCGGCCTTGATTCCTTAATCTGTTAGTCATTTTTGGTTGCTAATACAATGTATATGTGTGCTAAGTGCTTTCCCTTTTCCCTCTGGTGCAGGGGTTACATGCCTCCCGAGTACATCATGACGGGCATCTTATCCATGAAAACTGATGTCTACAGTTACGGAGTAGTAATGCTCGAAATCGTAAGTGGTAACAAAAACCACAAAGCTGACGGCAACTGTTTGGTAGAAGACGTATGTGATTTACTGCAATTTTCATGATTCTATATTTCTTGTTGAAGCTGTAAGATTCAATCACCTGTTATACCGATTGTTTTGTCTATTCATCAGGCATGGCAGCTATGGCAAAAAGGTGCAGGGCTAGAACTAGTGGATCCAAAACTTGAAGCTTCAAGTATTAACGAAGATCAATTGTTAAGATGCATCCACGTAGGTTTGCTATGCACGGAAGAAAAAGAAGATGATCGGCCAACCATGTCAGATGCAATATCTATGTTGACAAATGAAAGAGTGCCTTTGCCTAAACCAGTAATGCCAGCATTTTCTAGGCCAGCATCTTATAGCTTCATGAATACTGGTGGTGTACATGGAAATGGACCAGAAACTATGTCCATCAAAGGTTTATCAATGCTTGGCCAAAGTATGGACTGTACAGTTAACAGTATGTCCAGTTCTGACTTTGGCGGACGTTGATTCTGCATTATGGGATCATGTTCTTGCCAAGAACCCAAGATAACCAAGGAGATCCGTTCGCTATTTTATTTAAAGATGTGACATTAGGGTTTAATACTATTGCGCAAAGTATGTTTTTCGGTGATTCTTCATTTGAATACTTAATGCTATGTCTACTTTCATATATGCATACGGCTTCTGCAGTTTTTGAATTATCATGCATTCTCTGGCTTCTAATCCACATTTGTGCCAATTGATTACACACTTCATAAATCAAACCACATTGACAACCTACTGCAGTGCATCTTGATTACACTTTGTAGTTTCCAATTAAATCAAATACTATATCCTGGAAGATCGAAACGGACAGCAGAAGGTTCAAGGTAAAATCAAATACTAAAATGATTGGTACTTACTACTTACTACTTACAGACAATCTCTCAACCCACATTCCTACAATCAATTTTCTTCAATTCCAAATGTTGGAAGCCAATTTATAGAATTCTGGAAAAGTAACATTTGTAACAGAAAGCTAGCCATAATGCAGAAGCAATGATTTTTCGAATTAAAATGGTGATAACAAGAACAAATGCTTCATCAAGATTGAACAAACATCGTAATTGAAAACAAAATTATGGTGAAGAGATGCTTGAAATGATAAAAGCACCTGTCAGATCATCCATTGAAGAGGCGGCATACATTTCCAATACTATTAAGCAAGTGCACTCAAGTCAAAAGGAATACTGGTAGTTGAAGCAGTACAGGTAGTCCTAGGTAAATCTGAATGTGCTAGACATTCCCACAGGAAAAGTTTGATCACAGATTCCAGCTCCTCTCTTATTTTCATACCCGGGATAATCAGACAATGAGAACCTTTCTTCACTAACCAAATACAACCCAACATCATTTGCTATTTTCACTAATTTCCACTCGCTAAAGGGATATGTTGTCTTGTGTGTCACATGAATTTCTCCATCAGTAGTCAGCAATTCACTTGCATTAATGAAGAACTCCCTGACCAAATTCTTATGGAGCCTGAAAAAATTGAACCATGCGCGCGATTAACAATTTAACATACATGAGAAGCTACATATCCAAACCAAAACCAATTGGAATATGAATGAGAAAACAAGCTCTAGACTCTAGAGAATGTATGTTGCCTAATAAACCTACCCAATTTGAGCTGCATTGCGCTCCGATGAAGAGGATTCATTCATGTAGCCCGCGTGTGGGAAATTAAAGACTATGCGATCAAACCTCATCAAGGAAAGGTTGGGATGATAACGCATGACACGAGCATCGACTTCATGAAATACCCTGCATCTCCTGGCTTCTAATTCCAGCAAGTTGGTCATAGCTTTAGAGTAGTTCATCATTAGTGACCCTGCAAGTTGGTAATATACAAAATGATATGTCAGTAACAAACTGAAATTCACACAGATCAAACAATTGGTAGCAAAGTACCTCTGGAGTCAAGAGAAGTGGCAACCATGTTGTCAGCAAAGCCAAAAGCTCGAGCTAAGCAAAGAGCAAAACAGAAGTCTCCCTCTCCCACTAACAGTATCTTCTGGGAGCTGCTGTAATGCTTTACCCTGATCCCTCTCTCAAACTCCTTGGTGAGCCTCTCAAACTGCTTGGAGCATCTCTCTAACTCTCTAGTGAATCTCTCAGACTGCTTATGCATTGTCTTAAACTGCTTAGCTAGTCTCTCTAAAGTACACAGATCAATTCCCTGCTTAATCACTGCACGTAATTGCTTATCCAATCTTTCTAACGGCTCAACAAAACTCTTGAACTTCATACTCAGTCTTTCCGACTTCCTGATCAGTCTCTCTATGCTAGACGAATCCATCCGATCAATTTTTTTCTGATGTATCTTTAAATGGTAGTCACATCTACTTATATATTATCGTGCCTCGTTATTGCCATCAATTTTCATATTAAGAACACGAAGATCAATGACTTGATTAATTAATTCACATGCATATGCATGCATGCTTGTAGTTGAAAGGACTACGACACTGTCTGTTTAACTTCCATTTAGAGATTACTCTTAGTTAATGGCCTTTTCATTTCTCAGTTCCTTTTACTCACTGTGAGGAAATGTTAGGTGGGGCAGTCTCACCACGTCATTCGTGCGACTAGTCACTGTAGTGTTAACACGTATCACTTTGATTCTTCTTCCTCTTCTTATTTCTTCTCTTTTCTGGAAAAATTCTCTCTTGCATCACTACCTCAATCTGATTTCCTTTTCTCTTTCTTTATTCAATGTCTTTTTACAAAGTACGTCTTCGATCTCAGTAATTAGGAAGCATCTTCTTGAATCCGGTTCAATTTGCCGAGGCGGGAGTCGTAGTGGGCGGCCATACCGTGCTGGACGTCGAGGAGGCCACCGGAGCGGCGGACGATCTTGTTTGAGTAGTTGAAGGGGACAAACTTTGCGGAGAAGTGGCGGGGGTGGCAGGGTAGGTGTTGTGACGGCCGGCGTTGTCATGGATGTTGTCGACGCATTTGGAGGAGGCAAAGGACTGAGAGGAGCGTTGATGGTGGTGAAATGGGGTTTGAGCAATGTTTTAAAATGTTAAGGCGTAGCTGAGACATAACCGAGAGAGCCTCAGCCAGACGTTAGTCTTGAGGTAAAATGCGTACGCCTTCAAACAAAAAGAGCTATTTTTATGCAATTCAATTATCATATATATAGAACATGTATTGAAAGTTTGTAACCAAATCAAACATCATAAATTGATATCCATTCATATTAAATACATACTAAATTCATGCAATTCAACCAAATCACCATACACAATAAAAAAAATCAAAGATGAAAGCTTGAAAAATCAAAGAACAAGATTAATAATTGAATCAACTTCATGTTTCAAAATCGTCATCCTCATTATTTAGGATATCACAATCTAAACTATCACCAATCAAAATATCACCACTATCACTAGCACCTACCTCACTATTAATCTGATCAATAAGAACATGTGAGACATATTATGAACATTAGTATTAATCTGATCATTACAAGAAACTGACTGAATCATTTGATCGAGCAGATGGTGGGCATCCTATGTATACAGCTCCTAAATTCTTATTTTTTGGATACTAGCTCTGAAATTATTATAGTTTACATAGCTCCATCACATACATTCAGATTAAATTTCAAAGTTCACAAACATGGTAGCAATAAACACAAATTCAACTGATAGTCATGGTAGCAAATACTAGCACTCAATAGTCAACACAAATACAAGCCTTAAAAGTATACAACAATAGCCATGATAGCAAAAAACCATAACCATATATCATTGAATTCAACCTCTAATCCGATATCGAATTGATTGTAAGCAAAAACCCAAACATCCAAGTGACCAAAAATAAAGTCATACCTTATGCTCTTTTAATCAGGTTGAATCTTCAAATATGGAGAATCAAATGTGAATGGGTGAATAGATAAATGAGGAGATTGATGAAGACCAGGCTGAGGCAGGGCTATCCTTTCGATGGAGGCAGAGCTATTTTGTTGTGGGTTTGAGGCAGAATGAAGGAAGAGTCCGATTCAAAATGACATATACTTTCTTTTTAATCAAAATGACATGTTTTGATGCTTAGGAAAAAAAGGACGCGTCCTCTTTGCACCGCCTAGCCCGCCTTGTGCAGCGCCTTCGGCGCCTAGACGCCTATACAGAAAGGCTGAGGTTGTAGAGTGCCCGCTTCGCGCCTATTACTCCTTGAGGTACGCTTCATGCGCGCCTTTTAAAATATTGGGTTTAAGGGAGGGAGGGGATGGGTTTTTGGGGATTGAGAGAGGGGAACGCCAATTGTAAGACCCCGTCCTAAAAATTTACCTTTTTACCAGGATCAGGCGAATTACAGAGGGTTGTAACCACGCTGTTAGTTTTTTTCCGAATTAATATTCGAGTTTAATATCGAGATATTCTCGATTCTAGAAAAAATAGAATTAGTGTCCCGAAGGAGAAGATTATGTCAATACGAGTCCTTCGATATGTCCGGAATATGTTCAGGAGCTTCGAGCTGTTTATTATGAATTTATTCAAGTTATGGAAGTAATAGATGTTAATTACCCTATCGTAAAAATATGACTTTGCGATAAGTCGAGAATTTGGGGAAAGTTCCTTCGGAAAAGTTGTAGATGACATTAATACGAACTCGTGAGTATATCCTATGAATTAATCGGAGTTCGTATGCGAAAGCTATTCGGGATTTTGTATAGTTACTACGCGGTAAAAGTAAATAGTAAAATATCTATTTACTGCTCATGGTAACTTTTAATATTTAATCTGGACCGTTGGATTTTTCCAGATTAAATCCGGGTCGTCCATTTGCTTATAAAAAGGCTTGAGGCCTTTGACAGAAGTCAAAAGACCCCAAAATCGGTCAACTCTCTCCCACTCACCTCTCCCAAGCTCGGTCACCCTCTCTGGCAACCACCACCGTCTGGCGGCCCCAAGAAGGCGCACCACCACCGTTTGATTTCTTTTCCTTCCCCCTACGAAGTCCTGTCCTAAACTTCCATTTTCATCCACAATCGAGAGAGAGATCGAATCCATGAACACCCACTGTATTCACCAGATTTTGGCGAGCTCTGGCGACGAAGCGGTTAACGATGGGTATGGTTTCGTTCCTCTCCTCTTCTTCTGCAATCTCATGCCCTTATTTCATTGATTCAAGCCCTAGACTCGAAATCATTGTTTCGCTGTGTTCTTTTTTTGGGTTTTTGGATGTTTTTGGTAGTCTGGTGGATTTGGAACTGTTTTGGTGTTTATAGGGTTGTTGTAGTGTAGTTGTTAATGTTGTTGATAGGTTAGGGTGGAGAGGTGGCCGAAAAAAGGAGTTGAAACTGGTTTTAGGCCGGCTTGGGTGGTGCTAGGTAAAAAGGGGTAAATCCCTATATTTTTACCTCGTTAGATCTGTTTTTTTACTGATTTACCGTAGGTGTGAAATGCTAAAATTGCCCCTGACAGTTCAGGTTATTTACAAGACTGTCACTGTGACTAAAATCCTATAAATACCCTTGGTAGATTTGTATTTTTTACGAAATTGCCACTAAGGTTAAAAAGACCATACTGCCCCTGGCTATTTTATATAATTACAGGACTGCCATTAAGGCTGAAGTTCTTAAAATGTCCATGGTAGTTTTACCTAATTACAAGCTGCCATTAAGGTTGGAATAACCATGCTGCCCCTGTCAGTTTTAGATAATTACAAGGGTGTCATTATATGTCGATTTTTACCTTAGTGCCCTTGGTGGTTGTGTTATTTACGTGAATGTCACTGTATTATATTTATGTGTGGTTATTGATTACATTTATGTGGTTGCTTTATATAAGTTTGGTAAAATGTTCGGGATAATCCTGATAGATAGTTGGTCGGTAAATACCTCAACGGAGAGGTTAAACTTTGGAATGACCTTAGTCATACGCCATCCATATTAGGCTATCGACCGATATGTAGTAAAGCGGGATTTTCCTGATTAGGACATTAATTGAAATAAGAGCTACGTGTGGCTTGATCCCTGAGGACAGGGTACGTAGGCAGCCTGATCGGGATTCGGGTGCAGTCATAAATAATATTATAAACCTAAGTTCTCTAAAGTAATCAGGATGAAATCCAAATGCGGAAATCGGGGTAACCTCTGGTTGTGCGGTCTATTCCGGTATCGTTTGGATTATTAAAATGGTTTGAGAAAAAGGGTTATCCCTTCTCAAGGGGGATACGAGTAAATCTCTCTTGGGTTGGGTCCCGCACGTCATATCCCGAGTTTAGAAAGGTAAATTTGGACCGGGACGTGACACCAATTCTAAGATCTTTAGGAGGTTCTTAGTGAATGGGTCAAGGTGGAGAGATTTATGTTTCTTGTGGTTTTATACGAGTGAGTGATTAAGAAAGAAAGAGAAAAACAAGTCAAATGGAAGTACTTATGTAAGAGTTGCACAAAAAACAAAAAAAGTTCTGATGGTAGAGAGAATTTTCCAAAGAAAATAGAAGAAGATGAAGAAAAATGGAAGAAAGTAGACGAAATAGTTGAAGTTGTTAGTATTGTCATCTGCTTGGTTGGTAAAAATGCTACATGTCGACACCTAAGTGGTTGGTCGCACGAATGACGTGGTGTGAATGCCCCATCTAAGAATTCTTCACTATTTGATACATAATAACATAAATATTATTGCCCATGATCAGTTTGCTGGGAAAGACAATTGAGGTGAAAGGGAGGGGTTCTATTAAGAACTTTCTTGTTGAGGATTTTTTTGATAGCATATTCACATCTCACCCGTCTATTTGTAGATATATATGAGTAGTTCATATGTACAAATTTTCATACAAATTGAAATCGTTAAGGCATTCATAAATGTGATTCACCGATTATAAACTTGAACGGTTCATGTTTGACATATTTGGATCATCCGTTGATTTGATCTATTTCAATGTCTTAACGATCACAATCTGACTAAAAATTTGTAGAATGATCTACTTAGGGGTGGGAATTTGGACCCGAAATCCCGATCCCGAACCCGTCCATCCCGTACCGATACCGAACGGGACGGGACAAAATTTCAAATACGACGTCCCGATACCGAACCCGATCCCGAATTTCTTAATCGGGATCGGTATAGGCTCTATCCGTCCCGATCCCGAACCCGTCCCGAATTTTAGTAGAAATGTAGCTATTTAGAACTAAAAATTGCATATTTTCGGGATCGGGATCGGGACCGGGATCGGAATCGGTATCGGGATCGGGATCGGTACCGAATTTCGGGATCGGTATCGGGATTACTATATTAACTTCGGGATCGGGATAGGTCAAATCCCGACCCGTCCCGTACCGATCCCAGCCCTAGATCTACTTATATAGACCCATAAACTGAACGGTTGAGATGAAAAAATGTGATTGAAAAATGGGTGTAATAAACTATTAAGGAGAAAGTCTTCAAGTAGTTCTCAACAAGAAGGTCATCAATGGATTCCTTCTTAGAGGTGAAAGATGATACAAATCAACTGCAATTCACTAACCCTTGGCCTCATTTCCTCTTTGGACTTATGTGGGCGATTTATTTGTTGATCAGAAATTCTCGTATGCACCAAAGTACAAGTGAATCAAGCATTTATTAGCAAATCTCAAACGTTGATATTTATACTTAGTTTTTATTTTAAAACTTAAATAGTATGTTTTTAAGTTGGTTTAAGTGTATCATGGTGTACTGAATACTCTGTTATTTGATAGGGAAGTTATTAATTTTGCAAACTGATATGTCAAGTGATGCAGTAAAGCATGATTACACGACTCCAAATGTGGAGAACTCACTTCGAGAAAAAAGTTACATCTCCTAATTTTAGAGAGAATGCTCTAATTGATTGGTGAGGAGCGCGATGATCAGAGACCAGAGTCCTGTGACCGGTGATCGGGTGTATGAGATTTCGCCCAAGACTTCCATTTTTTCTCCAAGCATGGTTAAAGAAATACATGTAAAATCGTATTAAAATAATATAGTTTTTTAAAAAAATTAGTAAAAATTTGTTCATTTAAACACAAATAAAAATATCTTTTATTGAAATAGGCTCTAAAAAAATTGTTATTGAAATAGACAATAAGAGGTTGAAATTAGTGTCCACTGATCAAGCATAACCCTCCACAACTCACAGAATCCTCAAGGATTAATGCTATTCAATAGCTAGAGTAATTTGTGTCAACTGGTATCTATTAGATTGATTAGTGGCTTGATTTAATTTGTAGATCTCCTAAACATCAGCTGTAGCAGCTGTATATATTGTGGTAAAGCTTGTAACAATATTTCAAGGAAATACAATCTTTACAATTAGTACTAAATTGACATTTATTACAGATCTAACCCTAAAGGGAAAAAAATCCTACTTGACATGGTCACGGCCAATCCCACCCCAAATCTAAACACCACTGCCAGGACAAAGGGGGTAAAACTAGGAATGATTATAAAATGGAGCGAACCCAATGGCAACTAGACAGCAGAAACAAAAGAACCTGAGTCTTGAAACCTAGAAAAATGATATACAGAATAAGAACTGGATAAGCATTCATTAATTGTATATGGGTCAAAACCATGGAATATGTTGCACACTAGATTGGGTCTGGGGAAAAATCAACACTAGCAACAACAGCACTAAGGCCAAAAAATGAAGCAATGATACTGTAATTATGATACAATAATGTCACAACTCGGAGAGGATGGCAGGGATATAATGAGATAACTCAGCAGTTAGAGATTGAAACCCATTCACAAGCTGTGTGTGGAATTCTTGGTCTTCCTCACCAATCAATCTGAAGTGCACGCGGATGGCACGCTTGCATACAGCCATAAACTCAAGGAGCGCAGCAATGAGTTGCTGCAGTTCTTGTGACCGCAACCTTGTTGCTGGCTCACCAGAAAGGAATGCAGTGCAAACACTTAAAACACCACTGTTGACCTGCAAATATGAAGTACAGAATTTGATCAGCTACTGTAGCGATGTATATTATATCCAATGTCAGCAAACTAAGTAGAAAATGATGGTTCATAAACTGCAAAATATTGATTTAGAAGGGGTCTTAAAAGAACTCAACCTGAACTGCAACACTTCCTTGAAGAATTCTTTGTAAGCTCTGGAGACGTGGGAGTTGATCCCCTTCAGAACTGCGAGGCTCTTCAAGTTCATTACGTAGAGCAGCCGTCCGAGTTTCAATCATTCCAATAGCATTTTCTACAGGGGAGAACTCGAGCGATTCTGATTTAGTAACTACGAGCCTGTTAACGAGAGCTGGGAATGAACCTTCAGTCTGAAGAACAGTCCGCCTCTTCCACTGGTCTTCCAATCCACCTTGAGTTTTTCCATTTTTGGTGAAAGGTGTATCAAACAAAAAACGGTCAAAGACTCGTGCACGAACACTTCCAGTCGAAAGAGAAAAGATTCTCTCCCTTCTACTTCCCAAATCTTCGTCTTCCATGACTGGATCAACAGCAGTAATCTGAAGATAGCATACTCCAGGCTGCAACTCATCTGCCTTTACCTGCCTAGAATCCGGAATGATGTGTAAGGTGTGATTTCCATCCATCCTAGACTCATAGATATGGCTAAGCTTCTCCATTATGTCACCTAGTCTTACATCACGTGGCTCCCTGTATACATATTCCTTCCTGTCCAATTTTCCAAACCTATCACCATAAAACCCCACCCTATAGTATGTTGCATCAGTGAATGGGATGGGGCTTGATTCCTGCTCAAGGATTGATTCATATATATTGGTAAGCATTGTGTGACATTTGCTCAGCTGTCCATATGCCCTCCTGCTTTTATATACTGGAATAACAAGTTCCAGAATGCTTGCACAGAAATGAAAAAGTTCAGCTTGAGAAAAGAGCTTATTTGCAAGTTGTAGGTACTTCACGGCAGAGTCAACAGTAAGTTTTGATGCACCATATCCCTCTACCTCAGCTGCAGCAGCCTCAGAGCTGATCTCACTACTGACCATAGGACAAATTTTACGAAGAGCAGTTATGTGATCTTTGCTCCAAACACCATCATTTCTGGCCACCAAAGCCTACAAATTGAATAGACTGTCAGCTAAAAACTAAACCAATGAACACTGAGTTTTTTTTCCTAAATTTCACTACAAAGTAATCTGTAACCATTTTATGCAGAGTAATAAACCAGATCGGAGGTACTGAATTGAGGAAAAAACAGAATAGTTCACTACAAAGTAATCTGTAACCATCAACCTGTACACTGACGGTGATAATAGTTCTACCAAAGCTGCTCTCATACCACAAAATAACCATCATATCTCCTATAAGTTTCTATATAATAGGGGCAATATTATATCTAGCTATTCATTTAAATATTGAAAGAATGGCTGTTAAAAGAAGGTGAAAACCCAAGCAAGATATGTCCATGGAAAAAAAATATGTGAATGAAAACGGAGAAAAGAGTAGAAGCAAACTGCACGTCTTAGAAACCATATAGTATTTGTATGCAAGGCTGGTAATGGTAAGTTCTAAACAATGAAAGGAATTTGAGAACGGAGAAGTGTTCCAGGCAGAGGTCACATCGAAAGAGAGAAAATAAAAATCATGAAATCACCTGCATTACAATACCAGCCACAGCAACAGCACACTGAGCAGATTCTGCCCATGACTGCATTTCTTGATGTGCATCACATAAATGAAGTAACCACATTATATGAAGATCTGGGACAGGAGCAAATGCCATAGCAAGTTTATAGAAGCTTTCTGCAGCTGCGTATCTATCCATAGTCATCATAGAACCCTGCAAAAGAAACTGTCATGAGATATGTACATGTAAAAACAACTATTCATCTAGAGGATGGAGCACGAAAAGCTATAAGTTTCAGATAATCATTTTTATTATCAAATGCAGAAACACTTCTATCCCTTCCATAAAATCCACTTCTATCCAAAGTCAAAGGAAACCAGGAGCTGAAGAATCAACCCCATACTATCCAAAGTTGTGCCCAAAGGATGTGTGTGTGTGTGTGTGTGTGTGCGTGTGTCATGAACAAGTTAATGCAGGCACTGATAAACTGACCAGGAGTGCATGTTCCAAGCTGGCATCAAGAGCAAGAAGAAGACTGTCAGAGAGATATTTCACGTCTGACCAGGACCATCTATTTTCAGTCATTTTTTCAGGAATTTCTAATAAGGCACTCTCAGGAAGTCCACACTCTCTCAATAGACTGGGGCTCTTAGCTGCATCTGCCACTTCCTCCAGTGATTTCCGGAGGCGCCTGGCTTCACCACTCTCTTCTAGTGTTCCATCGGCCTTCATCTGAGTTACTTGTACATCAGACATCAACTCTGATAATGTGATTATTAGCATGGCTCTCAACCTTGCTGTCTGCATAAAGTAGTAAAAAGAACTCTGCCAAAGAAAAGGAACATAAATTATTTTTTATGTTGAAAAGAACAAGAGCATACAATGTATCAAATGAAGCCTACCCTCATGAGTATCTGGAGCCCATTAACAGCCCTTTTCCTGATATTATCATTTCTGAACACTGCAAGTCGAAGAAGATGAAAAGTGACTTGCTTTAAGAAGCGGTCATTTTCCCTTGACATCAAAGTTGCACCATGAAGATTGAAGATGCTGTTGAAGACAGGAAGCAATGATTTCCAGAAAGCCAGTGATTGGTTTCGAGAGAAGAAGCTCATGAATATGGCTGTGACACAATCAAATTTTCCATAGTCAGTAGCGATGCTATGTGATCCTGCCATCACAGTAAACTTCTCAGTTATTTCCAAAACCTGAAGACTGACAGAAGCACTCAAGTTTTCTTCCCATAGCTCCTGAATAAATATATAAAGTTATCAGTCACAACAAATGAGCAGAAAATTTGAAAGCAGTATCAATATATTGCTGAGAGCATATGACTCTTCGGCAATTAACGAGAATAGATGTTTACAGAAACCTTACCAATTTTTGCCTCAATATTGGATGCAAAGATTCTCTTAGTGCTTGAGCCGAAGCTCCAATCCTGGAAGACTGTGCATGAAGGAGAGCTTCTCTCAAGGAATATGGCTGGCTAGGAGAGCTTAATTGAGAATTTACTCTCTGCCATGAGTAACCATTTTCAGGTGTACCTTGAGGCTGCATTGAAGATTCAAAACTTGAGGACCCATAATAATGTATGCTTATACAATTTAAAATTCAGGTTTGCCTACACAAGAAGAGAAATTTCCCTTTGCATAGCGACCCCAGGTGAATAACAAAAACTTGACAGTTGGTATATTAAGCAAGAACAAAAATATTAACTCACTCTGACTTCTTGTCTGGATGCCTCAGACAGATAGTTGTTGATTGCAGGAGAAAGTCTATCAGAATACTTGGGAGAAGCAGGGCCATCACCAACAGGACTTCGAGAACTAGAACCCATAAGCATGCCATCAGAAGGTTTTCTGTGCTGTAAAATTCATTAAATTTAACCACAGTGATAAGAATATCTTGATATTCAAAAACAAGAAAGCATGACTGAGGAAAAAAGAATTGCTACAATATAGATATATAGGTCAATGGGGCTAAACAAGTTAACAAAAGACAACCTCAAATAAAACAAGGGATTCCTCCATGAGTTTGAAGAATAATCTAGTTCTAGCGATGCTCTGCTGCCATGCCTTGACAAGTGAAGCATCATCAAGGTTCCGTACAATTTGTAAAATAGCAACCACGACTTCACGCTTTTCAACAGCATTGAGATTGTAAAAGACTGGCATTTCATCTAGAATCTGCATAGACGACATCATCACTGGTAAGGATTCTCTGTTGTTTTACCATGATTTGATCCACATCTCATTGTACATCTTCAAGCAGGACATAAAATTTTATATAGGATGGGATACATTAGTAAGAAGATGATGCAGTAGTGAGTGAGTGAGGTGAGATTATGATATAAATATGATGTGGTATACAATATGAAACCAAGGATTCAATTTTGCAGGTATATTAATTAGGGTACGTTATCCATAATATCCCACCACACAAACATTAGAAAATGTAACTTAGAAAGGAAAATGCCCGTTGAATTTATGTTGAGCATTTTGCACACATTGTATGGAATATTCATCATCTCTTGAACCTACTGAGGTAGGGAGACACATCTTTGCATCTAACTTCTGTGGTACTATGGGGGAACTCCGGTTGATTACTCACAAGTCACAACTAGAAACTCCCATTTACCCATTGAGCAATGGAAAGGATGGGAAGATAAGAAAAACAACCAAAAAACAAAAAAGTACATACTGACAGTACCACAAAACAAAAAAGTACATACTGACAGTACCAAAAAACAAAATAAACAAATTAAAAAAATAAAATAAAACAAAACAATCCGCACCTGTCCGATAAGTGGAAAATATAGCTGGGCAATATATAATTTATCTTCAGGCTTTTGGTATCGAGCATCAAACTCATGCTTGCACAGCAGGACTACTAGAACTCTAGCAGCCTGCACAATAGAGAAACAGTTAGAAGAAAATCTTAATATGTCCCAACTGGCACATCCAATCAAAGATATGCCCACTGTCTCAGTGCTCAAGACTTGGCAAATTTGAGTAAATTAAGTTAGTGTCTTGTATGTCCTTTCATGTTTCATAGAGAGCACGATTAATTCAAAAGTGAAATCTAAGGCAGGTGAGTATACTCAGTATAGACCAGCATCCTTTAAGGTCAAAGCATATTATCCACTACAAACTTCTCATTTCTTATCTAAACAAAAATAAATATCTAGTCTAAACTTGCCTTTGCCCGCAAAGATAAATCATCATGATCCCAAGTGAGAAAAAGCTCTTGGATCAAAACAGACGAGAGGTAGTTCCTGCATCACAAACATTCAATTCGTCAAGACACAACATTTAAAGCTTCACGCCAATGAAAATACTTTTGATGATGAGATACCTATCAGAAGGGTCTCTCCCAGGCATTTCCACAAACAGATCATGATCACAAATGATTTGCAAAAATGTGAGTTTGCAATCATGCAAAACCGATTGACATACCCCAGAAAACTTGTCCAGGTATAAGGACACCTGCACCACATGTACAAGAAGAAATTAAAGAAAAGGATAAACCTAAGGATTTTATACAGTTGATCATTTTAATCTCATATTCATAAATTCCATGCATGCATCTAGAACAGGAATTATGAGACAACTCAAAAATGATCTAACTTCTACATTTTAGATACACTCTCATTATTCCACTACGCTCTCATAGCACTAATGCAACCCTCAGATATATAATAAGTCCATCTGTCTGCATGTATCTATTTTTGTGTGAGCATCTGTGTACAGTCAAAAGATAGTGTTTGATCCAAGGTTTGAATAATACATTAAAATGCGCTAATGTTCATGAAATAAATGAGCGAATGCCTTCTAGGTCAGCCCTCTGAAACTAAATTGTCTGCAACACTTAATAAAGTAGTATCAATTCGAATTAGCGGTATTGACAGAGACCTGAATAATGAAAGCTAAGAAGAAGCCATACCAGTTCAAAAACTTGCCGAGGTTCGATAATCGACAAGAGATCATAACAGAAGAAAGCCAAACTGCTATTTAAACGCTTTGCCAAGCCCAGTCCCTTCTTACAACGTTCATGTACCTCAGTTAGTAGGCAATCATACAACTGCATTATGCATCTGAATACACCCTCTTTCAATTGCATAGGAGGAATATCTTCACCTGCAACAGAAAAACAAATGAGGAACAAATTAGGTCGCAAAAACAGGGCAATTTCAAACCTAGATACAATGAAGGTTACATTAAGAAACATACATTATGGAGACCTAGTATAATTTTATAAAATGCCAGAACTATATACAACTACAGTGAAGTTGAAACTCAGAAAAAATCAATAGGCAAGTACTGCTAATAGACTTCATTAATCTCAAAATTATTAGAAAGTAAATCGAAAAATAAGTCTGAGAGAAACAGACACAGCATATTTGGAACACCCCAAATTAAAGTCAAAAGAAAGAGCAACCAGAGCATGTTGTCGGAATAAATATCCTTGCTTTAAGTCTACCTAATGGAAGATTATGATAGAAGAGTCGCATATTTTCCAATGCCATTGACTTGACAATCAGCTCAAGGAAAAACCAAGCCATTGCCAGAACATCATCATACACAGGTCCAACACGGTAGCCTTTAGCCTGCACAATCAAATCATAATTATAATATAGTTGGACTGTTTGGGAAATAAATTAATGATAAGTATCACTACCAAATCTTACAGACATTACACCATCAAAAGATGCAACAACACATACCACAAGCATCATTCAAAGAATTTTAGGATTCTTAACTATATCATCAGAAAATCTTCAAAACCCAAAAATAGTGCTTCTAATTACAAGCAAATGATAATAGCATTTATCATTTCAAGAACACCCCTAAGACAGGAGTACCTTACTACGAGCCAAACTTCCCCAAACAGTTGACAAACCAGGATAAACTGGTGGTTGGCGACCCCCAAAGTCATCAAAGGCATAATCAACATAGTTGACAAGGAAATGGTTTCTTTCAGCATCATCAACTGACTCCTGTTGCACCCTACATAAGATATTTCATACATCAAACATTCAGGTTCCTCAGAAACAAGTGCAACAAAAAATAGAAAGATGCTCAAAGGATGGTCCAGAGTACAAAAGTTAAACCAATCAACCATATCAAGCAGAGGATGGAACGGTCATATTTCTGTATGTACATGTTTGTGAAATTACCCTAAACCCAAACATGACTTGACACTTAACGTTGCCAAAATATATAACCAAATTCAATTTCTACTGTAGCCTGTTTAGTCTTGCTTTACTCTTGTATCTCTTTCTATTTAGTCAATCACAAGACAAGAGACCAAAAGCTACAAATTAGTACTGAATATATATATATATATATATATATATATATATCTTAGACCAATTTGTAGCATGTTCAGTATATAATTCTTCAAATTTTGACCAATTTGTAGCATATATATAATTCTTCAAAGTTTCTAATAGACCAAGGTTCAAATTTCTTCTTTTTTGTCTCAAACAGAGATACAAATACACTCTAAAGAATGTAAGGACATAAATCAAGAGTAAACCACACACCGGGTAACAATATTAACCATGGCTCTGAAAGCTGCAACCTGAAAGCACCAAAAGAACAGAAAATAAGTACACAGCTCAGAAAGCAGATGAATCTATATTGCTAAGCAACCTAGACGACTCAGGTATGGAACCAAAAACCAGCACTAGAATTGTGACATTACCTGGAGGGTTTCTCCACCATTGCCTATTAGATGGAGAAGCATGTTCAAAATTGGATGGAGAAATTGAAGCAAAGCAATGGAATCAACATTCTTCAAACTGTTAATAGCCTGCATTCAAAATCATAACTCAACTTAACTTTTTCTTATGGGATAATGTTCCCTCTATGTTACATCCCACCAATCCTGGCAACAATGTGTGAGTATTTAAGTATATAGTATATATATATATATATATGTATTTATTCTTATGTGGGTGTATGTACTATCAAATTGAAAAACTATATTTCATTACACTTCACTGCATGATCAATAAGTCAGACACATCACAACCCTAAGTCAGACACATCACAACCCAGAAGAGGATCAGTAGGGAGACTTTATTGAGGTTCAGAGAGGGAAAGAAAATCAGTACAAACTGATCATACTTACGAAGTTCTAATAGGATACGCATGCTAGTATCTGCAACTTTTATGATAAAATTATTAAATTAAAACAAAACAAACAAACAAAAGTTTCTATGATATCTAAGTTCATGGAATTCTTTTTGCCAAATAATACAAACTAAGAACAGCACAAGTGGCTTAAGAATACAGAACAATACCTCAAGAAGTTCAGAACCCCAAGGAGCACTTGTTCGAAGAGTGTGTCTATCATATTCAAGGAAAAAGTCTCTTATTCGCTCATTGATTGGGTACAACGATGAACAAAGTCTTAAGCGCAATCGGAAGACATTCTTTCCATCTTCCAAATAATCCAACCTCTCCTACAAAAGGGAAGATGTGATGGTCAGTCCAAGAAACTGACATTGGACTAACTAAATGTATATAAGCTTCCTACCAACTACAAAACTAAAATGCTATTCATGTATACAAGATACTAACAATGGTTGGTGTACTATTTTTCTATACAGAATGATGGCATTTTTTAAAGTAAAAGAGTTTGCTCGCAAACAACCAACAAAAAATGAAATTGATATACACTTGTTTAGGTTCAGGAAAATTGAGACTTAACAGTTAGGTATATCATTATTATAGAGGTTCAAGCTAAAACAGCATCCGAACACAATCAACTTGGCTAAAATCCTAAAGAGTTATCTTTTATTTTATTTTTTATAAAATTCCACTGGTAAAGAGTAAAACAGTATAAATTCAAAGTGAAACAAAACATACTCTGCCCATATCCTGAAGATAATGTGGAATCAACTCTTTCATAACTGGCAACGAAATTTCAGATCGTAACCTGAGCAGAAAAAAATCAAGACAAATATTCAAAACTTTGAAAGGAAAAAGGCAAACAAATGGCAAGAAAATGATAAAAACTAACAAATATAACTGATTTACACCGAAATAGTTTAAGTGAGGAAAAGGAATAGTGCAATCATAATACTATTTAGTTGGAAACAATTGTACACACACTCATTTATAAGAAGAGAAGCTCAAGGCATAAATAAACTAAGGCATGTGCTAATATTCAAGTATCCTACTACTTTTTTTACCCTAAGCCCCTTAGTATCCTACTACTTGGACCCCAAGTATTTGTTGAGCCAACTAGAGGAACTGAGGCAAGGTATCTATGTGTCTGTTATTACTCTCGATCAATTTTAAACAATTTCAGTGGATTAGATTTGTTTCAAAGGAGAATAAATATTTAACACTGGTTATACATGATTAATATACTATATTATGCATGATTAATATACTATATGAGCAACCATGTGCCTGAAAAAATTGAGTTCCATTCAGTTTTAAGAGCAAAAGATGAAGAAACATCAGATATTAAGGCATATACATACTGCACATGCGTGGACAGTGGAAGGGCCGCATATCCAATTACTACCTGGAGAGTAAATGCATGGAAAGTCATTTAGCATAGTAGATAAAACTAGTCAGAAAATAAACAAATTTGTGCAGGAGTAGAAGAATAAAAACTGAAAAATCAGCATGTTTTTCAGAGAATCAACAAAAGCAAAATCTGAACTTACAGGTTTTGGTGCTTCCAACTTTGTTTGAAGATCAACATGAAATAAAGTAAACAAGAGATGATGTGTTGGTGTCCATGTAGCCGGGAGGGAAAGTTTGATCTCATCATGATAGCATGCTACCCTCGCTCCCACAGTCACTTGTGTATGAGCCCACTTCTGTAGTGATGCACCTGGCTCCCTTGGATACATTGCCTAGTCATATTAGTTGCACAAACAAAAATAATGAGAATATTGAACTGCTAAAGTAACACTATTATCTCTAAGAAACTTTAATTTCACGTAAGAAAACCCAAAGAGAAATAGATTTACCTCTAAAGGCTGTCCACGAATGTTATTATCATCCTCCCGAAGTTCAACCCTTATGAACAAATTCCTCTTTCGACTTAAACTAACAGTCATGGGATATACATATAGACAATGAAAAAGCTTCAAGAAAGGCTCATTTCTTGTTTTAGTACGGAAGTCGAAAGCTTGAAACTGGAAGTTAATAAACAGTATCAGTTTGTATATTTCAGGAAAGCAAGTATATAAACTACGAATGATTAACTGAAAGAATAGTCAGGAATTAACATTATTTATCATGTAGACACTTTCCATCTTATGCTGCGTGCACATAGAAAAGCATACAGGAACAATAAAGGGCAAATAGATACATATGTTCATATTCATATCTATATACACAGACAAAACAATTTATATAGATGAAATAGAACACTGGTACAAACACAAAGGCGGGCAATATAGTCATTAGTTAGAACAGTCAAGTACACTGGTATGAAGTCCTAACAAAATACACAGATACAAACAAAACAAAACAAAAACCTCAGAAATGAAAAAGAACACACTGCAATGATGTCCTATTTTAAAAACCATTTCTGCAGGAAAAAAAATAGGCCCACAGCAACACTTAACAATGAAGACAAAAAACGATGACGATGTGAAACTTACATCATCAGGACTGGTAACTGGATTTCCATGAGAATATGATCCATTTCCAGAAATCTCCTTGGTATCAAAAGAATTCCATTTAGAACTGCTACCCTGAGGACCATCCAAACCATTACTTGGGAGCTTCCCAAACTTGGAATCGTTAATGCGATCATCAATAGAATCATTGGTCACACTACCACTTTCTGATAAAGTTTCCAAGTCAACATGGTCATTCTGATGCTTCTCGATCTCCAGCCTCAAAACGCCTTTCACAGGTTTATGAATCTTGCGTTTGGGATCCTAAAAATTTCAGGAAAACACACAAAAAAGGTCCATCATTATCTGAACAAAAGGACATCGATAGATTTCATTCATAGGCTGACTAGGTATTTAATGAAACCTCCAATAAATCAGGAAAAAAATGAAAAAAAAAATATCGGTATTCCAAACATAATTTCGGGGTAAAAGGAAATACAGAAAGAAAAGGTCATGTCAAGAGTGCAAATGCACACAGGAACCCTTAACATAAAAATTTGTTCAAAAGGTGTATACCTGAAGTGAGTCCTCAGTATAGCTTTCTTTAACTTTGTTCAAGTTGGATATTTCGACAACAACGGAGCTTCGACTTGAATAACCTAGCTTCCCATCTAATGTGACTTTAGCACTGGGCTCAAACACACTCTCGTGAGAGCTACCTGATATACTAGGAGCAAGAGGACTGCTTGGGGAAGCAGACCCACCAGAAACTGCACCAGTGCTGTTATCAAATAATGAAACCATAGCCCAGGCAAAGGACTCTCTGTAAGGCATTATTTGAGACCAGACCTGCAGTTTTTGCTTTTCTTTCTCAGTCAAGTGTACCTGTTCAGGTAAATAGATGTTACACAGAACAGAAAAATTAACAGTTTAGCATAATATTTGCACACACCAAAAAAAAGAGCTGACAATGACTTACAATGACTTCAGTATAGTTCAAATTAAACCTCACGCGTGTATTTCTAGACATTCTAGTAAAACCAACGAAACAACCTTCCTCCAAATGGTAGCGCTTCTAAACTATTTAAATAAGTTGCCACTCATCCCATAACTTACTAAACTTTTCAGTTTTAAATTGCTTGTACAAGGCAGAAACTGAAGCATACAGCTTTGCAAGAAAGTCAAATAATTGGATGAGAATATTATTTAGCATCTTTTTAAGACAATTTTAACTATAAACAATACTTGCAGACACATAGAAAGCATTAGGCATTAACTATAAGCAATTCTTTCTTTTTCTTTTTTTGGATAGGATGTCAAATCACCGCATCTAGAATAGCAAATTTGAACCAATCACTACTCAGGAACTGTAACAGCTAAATTAGATATGTGACATACCGGTTCCTTACGAGAATAAACTGCAGGTGCAACCCCTCCTTCTTCTGTGGCATGCTTCTCTAATTGGATCAGAAGACAAACTGATGATGATGGAGCATCTAAATAGAAGATTCCACGGGGTTCAAAAGCAATCTTCACCAAAATTTTGACACAGGCAATAGTAAATTTTGTCAGTCATAATGTGTGCCAAAAAAAGTACTTAAAGGAGAAAGGATGGCCATTAAAGTGGTGGGCAAAATAAATAAAGTTCTTACATTCTGTGTTTCAGTTGGTGCGTGACAAAAATAGAAATCCTCTGACAACTTTTCTCTTCTCTCCCTATTATATAAGCAAATTGTACCGTAAAACGGCTCTACATGAGAGGGAGGACAGGACACAGAAAAAGAGAAGAGAAAGTCAGAAACTTTAAAACAGCTGCAAGTTACAGAAGCAACAGTATGGAGAAGTAAGCATTTTGATATAGCACCATTTAAAAAACATAACACACACCAACTAGTCCCGCTTGAAATGATAGTGACAGAACTTTCACTGAGATCTTCAAGCCACTGAGAGAAGTAGAGAAAATAACCATTAATAAACACAAGGAAAAAGCAATCTGGTTTATAAGAATGCCTACACAACACAAAGATTTAACGATTGTCATACTGAGATAATGGAGTTTCTGGAACCCTTTGACCGCATATCAATGATCTTTCATTTTCCCAATCAAAAGCTGGTTCATAAGCAGGCAGGGGAGATTGACCAAAATGCTGCACAAATTATCACAATTAACTTAATTAGCACTAAACATGGGCAGGTGGATCATCAGTACTAGTGTAGTTATATACTACAAGGAAGATGCTACATAAAGTTAAGCTTGTGCTTCATGTGAAGAAATAAAATGTGTCCTCGAGCCAGTACAACCTTTGGATAGTTGGAGTGTGCTGAATCAGAGGCAACATCCGTGAATTGGCGCCCTGAGGTACTTGGTAAATCATCATCAGTGGTATCGTCCGCCTTGGTTCGCCTTGCACCGGAAAGATGCATTTCTGCAATGGGTTCAAAATATTTTAATAATACTACCAAGAAGTAGATGATAAAACCAGCGTCGCTCAATCCTATTCAAATCTAACTTCTTATTCGGCACACTAAAGCAATGGGTTTAAAATATTTTAATAATACTACCAAGGAGATGATAAAACCTGTGTCGCTCAATCTTATTCAAATCCAACTTCTTATTTGGCACACTTAATCACACACACTAAACAACTAACAGGGAGCTAGTCCTGTATACAATTCTAGCACTTGACTGCATCATTCTTGCACTTAATCCATCACCAGTGACGGAAACGCATTCAGTGCAGGCCGATTCTCAGCATCACGGATTCTTTAAGTATAGTCCTAACTTTACTTTTGTACTGCAGTAAAAGATCCTATAAAATTAATCCAAGTTACCAGAATTCTACAGTATCCTCTGAATCTGAAAATTCCTTAAAGAGCAAGGTACACCATGAAAAAAATAGATCCCAAAGCATCTAACTTTCTCCCTTGATTATGAACTCCATGAAATCAGGTCTCGACCAAAATAGTGATAAACATACACAGTAAACCAATCCAATACTTCTGTCAAAGGTTCAACTGGCTAGGTCAAAAGAGTTGGTAATATCTAGTAATAAGTTTTCTACAGAGATACAATATATGAAGGAGATAGTTAGTATCAGATTAAACCTTTATGCATGTTCTTGTCAAAATACTCAAAGGACTGAAATTGGGGAAGCAAAATTACCAGTCTCAATATCAGTGTCAGGCCCCTCATAAATCTGGTTCTGAAAGGCCGGCGGGCCAACGCTCTCATAATGGCCATATTTGTTGTCATCCTTAACCCAGTCTGTAGTGTAGCACTGCACCAGCTCCTTCAGATGTGGCCACTGCTCCAAATTCTCCTCAAACTACAAAACAACCAAAACCCAATTCAGCAAACAACCAAAACACCACGACTCAATTCACCAAACAACCAAAACACCAAAATCCACTTGCCAAAACAACAAAAGACACACACCCATTTCCCCAAAATACAAAAATTTGAAGCACATTACAGTAAAGTTAGATTCTTGGAGGCAACAAACAGAGGGGGCAGGGGCATTACCTTGTTGTGCCATTTGGTGGTGGCCGGAGTAGAGTCACGGCGGGGCCGGAGGCTGAGCATGGCCGGATCTAAAGGTCCAAGCTTTGAGAGCTTGGGGTTGGTTTTCTTGGGGTTTCTTTAATGGGGTATGGTTGAAGTGGAACTGGGAAATGTAGTGCTGTATTTGGTAGATCTTAACTGCAACTAAAAGCGAAAGTCTTAAAAGAAAACAAACAAAACCTGAAAGGATATATAGGAGTGAGTGAGAGAGGTTTGAATTGAATTTGAGGGCAGAAAACAAAATGAGCAGAAAAGGTTTGAGGTGTTGGTTCAAGTCAAGAATGAGTCCAAGAAACGCCAAAACGGGTCATGGCTGGTTTTATCCGCACCCCAATGCTTTTATCAAAATATTTCATTCATTCCCTATATAAAAAAAACTTACATCCATAATATTGTCTCGTTAAACCTTACACAATAAGAAAGAGTATCACGCTCCACTCAAATTAACAACCAAATAAGTATTATGGTTTCACACATTTACCTTGAGGGGAACATTGTTGTAGATGCTCTCGTAGATTATGGAGTCTTTAATGGTGATTTTTGATAGAATAATTCTCCTCCATTTTTGTGACAGTATCTTAGTGTTGATGCATCTTTTAGAATTTTTTATCGTGACTGCTAGCTCCATGATCATTTATTGCAGGTACATATTGTCTTGTTTATATATAAGTTTATTTGGTATGTTCTATCAGCTAATTATTTGGTTACTTCTTATTATTTGGTCTCTTTATTATGCATTATGGTTTGTGTTTATTGTAACAATATTCGTTGTTATTTGGTTGGCTTTAGCTTAGTCCTTCAGTTATCTTTGTACTATATTTTTTTATCTATTAGTAAATTTTTCTAAAGGGCAATGATTTAATCATCCACATTTATCCAAAAAAAGGTATGCGATGTAGATAGGATGAGTAAAACAAAAGTATTTTTATGTCGTGGCACCGTATTTTTAATTATACATGTGAGATGGCATATTAAGTCTCCATGTTTAAGATTTTGATCTTGGTATTCAGAAAAACTATGCTCTTTCCCTAGCCTCCTGTTAGGGTTCAGGGTTCGACCAAATCTTCTCCATCCGGGACCATAACAAGCTTTATATTACTTTTGGCTTAAAAAAGTTTAAGTGAGAGCTTAGTTACGCTACACCACCATCGTCAGAGCAAACCTACAACCTTAACCCTGAAGGACTTACAGTGGACACGTATCTGTCACACTAACCTCCAGGTATGGATTTCCACATGAGAATTTATAGATCGCGAACCAACGAGACCTGTTGGTAGCGGGGATCGAACTCGGATGAGGTCTCCACCACAAGCCCGCCCTTACCAACTGAGTCAAACCTCGTTGGCATATTACTTCATTCTTTATGTCGGTATTGTCCTAGATGACAACTATGGTGGAAAGGCATCGAGTTTGGCCCTAGTGGTTAGAGATCTCTTCTCTCAAGCGGCGGTGGCGATCAATGATGATGTTGGTTGTGTCATATCAAATTTATGCTGGTACAAAGACGACGATGACAACGGGTTGTGGACGGTGACATCTTCAGATCTTGGAGCTCGGTTTGATGGATCTATTGTTTTTGACGACGAGGATAAGTGGTGGCCTTTTGGGGCTAATCATTATGATAGGAGCATTGTATGCTAAGTTAATATGTTTTTATCTTTATTTATGTTTTGTTTATCTATTATTAGTTTAGTATTGTTAGTTATTTATCATAAGGGTTTTTTTATAGAGCAAGGGCTAAAATGTGTTTAAAGTAGAGAAATTATGAACTAAAGTGTTAAAAGCTGAGTTGTAAAGTGTTCGCGATATTTTCTTATGATTCTGTAAATTTATACATTGTCATTACTTAATTAATTTTCTCTAATGTTTAGGTGACATATATATGGACTTAACGTAATAAGAATCATGCAAATCAGACTCAAGAAAGGTAGCAAAAGAAGCAGGAGGCCGAGAGCATGTTTGGAGCTAAAACAGATGATTTCCAGAAACCATAACTCAACTTCAAAAATCTCTCCAGGACAATCCAAAAGGAACCAGGAAACGTGTAATATATGGATGGAAAACTGTGGATGTCTAGTTTCTGAATCTTTTAGAATCGCAGCAATCCAATGTCTAAGGAAGAGTTATGACGGAAACAATGCCCGGAGGTCAGTCTGCTGGAAACAGAACAGATTTTGTTGAAGTTGTCTACCGAATTTGTGAGTGTGTTTCTTCACCAAAATCCTTCTCAAGCATGCCAAATGATTGATGAGGAGCTTAATGAAGATGAGGGAAGTTGTCTAGAAGAAGAAGAATCAAAGAAATCATCAAGGAGAAGCCGAAACAGTAGCTAGGAAAGTCATCCCAGTCAAAACAAGATAACTTGTTCTACCGAGCTTATGGATGACATCCGGCTGTCCTAGGGGTACCAAAACGTGTAAGAGAGTCCTATATTGATCCCTTGACTTTTAGGGGCGTCCAATAATTCAAAAAAAAAGTCCATAAATCATTATCCAAGTCAGCAAATTCAAGAGTCAAAGTTGTGTGAAACAAGAAAAAACAAAAGCCTAATCTGTTATGGACAAGGAGTGTGCCGACTTTTCCCTAGTTTCTCTTTATAAATAGACATGTAATAGTTTAGTTTTAGAGTCGTCAAACAATTTACTTTTGCTTAGAATAGCCAAGCTCTACCCAAAAACCCGTTTACACAGAAAATTCCCAAATCTGCCGTCACCACTTCACCGCCGCCGATCGTCGTCAATCCTCCACCGATTCTCAACCATGCCTTAGCCGATCTAATCTAGGTAGGTAAGGTATGGATCTTCATAAGGTTTATGTAATTTTACTGTGTAATTGTGTTTTATTTATATTATTCATTTTTTGGTTTTATCGGTTTTACATTCTATGTTCAATTGCATGTTCTTCTTTGTGATTTGCATGTGAATGTGTGTAGTATGTAACGTTATGTTGTATTTGTTGGTTTTGTGATTTAGGGCAGTAGTTTATGTTTTTATTCATGTTAAACTTCAAGCCTTAGGGCAGATGTTTTTATTCATGTTAAACTTAATCCTAGGTTTTTATTCATGTTTTTATTCATGTTTTTATTCATGTTTTTATTCATGCCTTAGCCGATCTAAACTTCAAGCCAATAGGATGAGTGACGTCATACCTAGGATCATGTCTTAATCGACTTTAGAACGTAAGTGTATTTTTGTTTAATTTAGGCCGGAATGAAATCTTAAACAAGGGTGACACATATATGTCTTAGAATCAGGCCGAAAGAAAGTTTCTAAATACACATGAGAAGTTTAATAGATTGGAATTAATTAAAGTCTAGGATCATTTAAACGTTGATATTGTTCCTTGCATGAAATTGATTTGCATTCTTAACGGTGTTTGTGTTATTTGATGCTTAAGTGATGTTTGACCACCATATATGTAACTATTAGATTTAGGACCCTAGAAATCACTATAAAAACCCCATCATAATTCGGTAAATATGTGATTAGCTTGTAAATAATTTAATTCTTTTTGTTATATATATATATATATATATATATATATATATATATATATATATCGGTGCCATGTCTATATCTTGTCGATTGCATATAATTATGTGTTTATACTTGAATAGTTGTGACAAAATTGTACTTGTATGTTTATGTTATATTTGTGTATTCTCAGATCAAGGCACTAAAGAAGAGGAAATATTTTCATCTTCTGAATCAATCTATCACGAAGCCAAGAAAGCATATGCCAATTAGATTTCTGTCACGAACAAATCACTGAAGCCTATGTTGAACAACTCTTAATGTTGTTTATCTCAGTTTTGTGCATTGGTAAATCAAGCTAAAAACTCATATATATGCACGTCTCTTTTGGTTGTTTTGCTTCTAAGAAAAGCAATTAGCTAGCTGGTACAGTGCTTTGACCACTTGTTTGTATATACTTATCAAACTTCAAATAGAAGTAACAGAACTACTGCTGGTCCCTGCAGTGTACACAAGCATGTATATCCAAGTAGACTCCCACTTCTCAACCCTCTTTCAAATGGTTGTTGATCGATCCATTTGTAAGTTTCGCTTTGTGATTATTATGCAATTCGTATATATGATCAAGTCTTATCCCTTATTCTGGGACCGGTACTGAACACTTTCAAGTTTCAAATGGCTAGTTATAGCTACTTAGCTATCCCCTGTTATCATCAATTTGATGGTTAATATATGCTTGGAAGTTAGAAGCTAACAGAGGTTATGTTATGTCTAAAACCTGAATTAACTAGAGCACCTAGCCAATTTTTACTGCTGGTTAACTAAATCACTAGCTTTGGCTAGCCAGAATCGAATTATGTTCATTGTTTTCTTTTCTTCTCTTTTGATTCAAATGCAACCTTTCACTGATGAGGACTATGAAAGTTACCGTCATAAGAGTACACTGTTATATACTTAAATATGTTGGAAAAATGGGGAAATTAACAATTTATTTAATCAATTTAAATGAGAAAATTTAAATAGGTTATAGGATGAATATGAAATAGTCACCTAAAGAAAACTAATTACTTAAAACCATGAGTTATGAACTTTGTATAGTCTATTGACTGATTGAATTTTAGAAGCTATAGGCTCACGTGATGTGAAATTATGTAACCTCACAAAATGTAAAATGATGTAACCTCACGAAATGTAAAAAGTTGCAACCACACAAAATATGAAATGTCGTAGCATAGAATTTCAAATGTTAGAATGCTAAGGGTTGTAACATATCGACAAAAATTCATGGCAATTCAAGTAGTGCATGGTTTCCCCATGTATAAATAGTGACCACTTATGTTTTTCTAAACACCTTTTTTTATATATTCTGAAGAGTCTCAAAACACCAACTCAAATCATTTCCTCCTCTATTGAGTTCTCTCTCTAGTTTATAATATTCTGGTGATAGAAAGAATGTACTACAAGTTCGTCAGAGTGTTCTTGATAGCAGTGCAGCTCCAAAGCACGAGTAATCGTTGTATACTATGAGACAAATGTCATCAAACTTTTTCACTAATAGAGTAGACATAATTTGTCATAACTTTTTCACATGCTCAGGGTATCCTGTTATTCTTTATTCCCTTATGGTCTACATTGTGTATGACCATTGTTATATATGTTTGCCAATATCAGTTGTGAAAATGCTCTAGTTTTAAATATATTTACACGTGATTAAATCCAAAGAAACACAAACTTGGTCACCTCTTTGTTTGTTCTTTATATATACCTTTGTCTTTTAGACAAGTAGGAAAGATATCGCTGTATGTTGGATATCTTGCCAATACTCGGCTTGTGGTCCTCTATACTGGAGTGCTTTTTCCTGTTGCTGCTTACTATATTGTTCTTCTTATCATGTGAAAATTAATGTTTTGGGTCTTTCTTCCATTCTTCAGGATGTCTTCCGTACCGTTGGGTTTTCTGGGGCAGATATCAGGAATCTTGTTAATGAAGCAGCCATTATGTCAGCAAGTAAAATATACAAGCATCCCATGTTAGTTGTTTATCATATGTTTGTTTGATCGTTATCTTGAGGTAGCAGTTGTACTCGATATTCTTTCGTTCAATGAGTGAAATATGATTGAGTATCGTTACACATAGATGGAAGAGTGAAAACTGTCTCATGAGTGCAATTCTGCAATCTTTTGTAGTTATAAAGTTCTCTTTAGTTATTTATCCTGTTTGTTTCAGGTGAGGAAAGGACGTTCAGAGATATTTCAGGAAGACATAGTAGACGTATTAGATAAACAATTGCTTGAGGGCATGGGTGTACTTCTTACTGAGGAAGAGCAGCGTAAATGTGAACAAAGTGTATGTCGATGTTGACTGTGCATCAGTGCTCTCTTTCGATCCATAGAACTCTGGTATTAATTTAGTCACTTAATGTTGTATATTGTATCGTAGGTGTCCACTGAAAAGAAGAAACTGCTGGCTGTTCATGAAGCTGGTCAGAACTATTAGCTCATCTGTTTCCTCAATTTGACTGGCATGCATTTTCTCAACTTCTGCCTGGTGGGAAGGTAATTTCTTTTTGCTGAATAAGACAAACAAATGCTTTTGGAAATTTGTGTTAACTGCTCTCTGACAAGGTTTTATTTATTTATTTATTACATGAACAGGAAACTGCAGTATCTATATTCTACCCCCGAGAAGATATGGTAGACCAAGGTTATACAACCTTTGGCTGCATGAAGATGCAAATGGTGGTAGCTCATGGTGGACGTTGCGCTGAACGTGTTGTGTATTGTGATGACATAACTGATGGAGGAAGAGATGACCTGGAAAAGCTAACAAAGGTAGCACAAATATATTCATGTGTTCAATTTATAGAACTACCCTAAACTCTGAAAAGACAGAAAATTTCTAGTCTAATTAGCTCAAAGTGAAATGAACAAATCCACAGACTTCAGATGCGGTTTCTTATTCTTTACCCCTTATCTCTTTGATGGGCAGAATAGCTGAATGCACAATGGATTTAATCTCATAGGCAACATGAGTTATCAACGAATTTACCTTAAATATGGATTTTACCTTCATGAAGGTTTCACAAATGTTTTAGTAAATGTATGTAATTAACCAGTAGCAATCAGTATACAGACTGTTAGAAATTCCTATCTATTTACTCATCTGAGTCCTCTTTTCAGATTGCCTGAGAGATGGTAATTAGCCCTCAAAACTCAAGATTGGGGCTTACAGATCTAACAAAAAGAATTGGACTAATGGATCCACCAGATAGTCCAGATGGCGAGTTGATAAGATACAGGGTAATCTTTTTTCTTCAATCTTGCTAGTATATACAAAAGTTTTCATTATCTGGTTTGACGTCTCAATTAACTAATTGTCCTAATTTTTCTTTGGGGTGCAGTGGGAGGACCCCAATGTGATTCCGGCCAATATGACTCTTGAAGTGTCTGAGCTTTTTACCCGAGAGTTGACAAGGGTACGTGATTTGATTTAGTTTACCAAATGGCAGTGGTTTTCATCACTCATATTTGGCTTGAAAAGGAGTCATGGAATTAATTATTGAGGATGTTCTGTTATGTATTCATTATTCAATTAAATTATACGTGGTTGATAAATGGTGTTGGTTGCAGTACATTGAGGAAACAGAAGAACTCGCAATGAATGGTTTGAGAAACAACAGGCACATTCTGGATATGTTTACTGAGGAACTAATGGAGAAGTCAAGGATTACTGGATTGGTAAGTTATATTCACACTTTGTAGGTATCACTGTGTTATTGGTTCTATAGCAGTTACGCATCTCTTGAAATTCTTGCACTGGACTTGTTAGATTTGTAAACTCACAATCTGTGTTCCCAGACACAGGAGGTTACAGAAAATGAAGGACCTCTTCCAGCCCGAGTTCATCAAAGGCCTCAGCACCGAGAGCATGGTGCAACTTTATCTCGTTACAGATTACTTGAATATCACTTATGCAATGGACTTTTTGGTTGCGTCCATCTTTCTTCGGGTAATAAACATGAAGGGGCAAGAGATGAGGAAATTGTTTCTTTTCGAGTAGGATGAGTATCAGTGTCTGCACAAATTCGACTAATTGGTGTTATGAATAAGACGATCATAATGACTAATTGGTGTGGTTGGTGGTAAAGTAGTCTGAGGTTTAACTTCAAAATCAATTGGCAATAGAGAGTAGCCTAAACTCTTATAAATTACATGCAAGGTCTAATTTTCTTAATGTGAGATTATATCTCAACACGTTCTCACACATGTGGCGAATCTTCAAGCCTTATGGGTGGACAACATTTGGGGATGATGTGAAGTGCGTGTGGCCAGTAATGCTAACACACGTGGATGTGGGTAACCCGTTCTGATATCATGATAAAGTAGTTTGGGGTTTAACTCCAAAACCAATTAGCAATTGAGAGAGTAGTCTAAATCCGTATGAACTGCAAACAATGTCTCATTTTCTTAATATAGGATTATATATCAATAGCTGCTCTCAAACTTCATCAATGTCAATTTGATTTTATTTTAAAGTATTTTATTGCTGATCGCAACTTCATTTTTTTTCTTGTGAGTGATGAAGAATCACAAAAGACAGTATTTTTTTAATGTAAGAACATCTTTGACAATTGATTTAAAACCTAAATTTATATTTAAATTTTAGGCCACTTAATCTTGTAGTTATTCATATATGTTTTGTATCTTCATAGGTTGAAGGTGGCAAAACCAAAACATATTTAATAATTTTATATCTTAATATAATCTAAAGTGAAATGAAACTTAATTGTTTAATTATTTATAACTCATTTATATTAATAAATTATATGTTTGGTCTTATTTGATTAATTTAAAATAGAACAAATTTTGGGTAAATTTTATTTTAACTTAGATAATGAGTTAAATACTAGATTTTATAAATCTTAAACCTTATTGTACATAAATCAAAGAATAGAGATGACGTAACCATCTCATCTTTCAGCGGTGTAGCCAACCCAACATACAGTCCCAATATCTAATGCTATTTAAAATACAATCTCATTTCAAGTACGTGAGAATCCTGGTGAATTAATTTTCCTATTCAATTTAGGAAAGAATTAATTAATTACCAACTTTGAAGACCTACCTAATATGTCCAATTCACCACGTCAATCATACCACTCATATATTGCCACCTAATACAGCAAATAGTCAAATACCCAAAACACTATATTACCCCTCCCTATTCACTCAATAGAGATATACCCAATTAACTTGACAACACCTCAAACTACTAGCTAGACAGCAGCTATGTCAACCTCAGCAACGGAGGTATCCATCAAGCAAGAGAGCGGCCCCTCCGCCGCCGTCCAAGATAACCAGAAGAAGATCTCGGTACGAACCAGCGACGGCAAGGACTTCGAGTTGAAGGAACAAGTGGCAATGGAGATGGAAATCATCAAGGGCTTCTACCAGGAGGACAATGTCTCTTCTGAGACGATGGCCATGCCGTTGCCAAATGTGGAGGGTTGGGAGTTGGAGAAGGTCGTAGAGTACTGCAGCAAATATATCGAGCTGAAGAACAAGTCCGACTTCGACAAGGAACTCAAGGCCTTCCAGGACGAGTTTGTCAAGAGCATGAGCAGCCCTAAGCAACTACTGTGCCTCGCCAACACGGCCAATTACTTGGATATCCAATATTTACAAGACTTCATCTGTGGGGCCGTTGCGGATCATATCAAGAACAAGGATGTCGAATATGTGAGGGAGCTCTTTGAAATAGAGAATGACTTCACTGCTGAGGAGTTTGAGATGGTTAAGGGAGAGGCTCCTTGGGCTCATGAAAACCTTGAGAATGATAGGAAGTAAAGGTGAATGAACTTTCTTTGTTTTCAATAAAAGAATCACAAACTTGTAGGCTTTACGATTTGTGTGTAATTTTATTTTTCTAAATAAATGAAGAATCGTGGATTATGAATCATCATGGCTCTAGTTCAAATTGTAATGCAAAGACTTAGCTTGTTGTGATTTGGGAAATAAGTAAACCATTTTTTCTTTCGTTCTTTTCCGTTTTGGGAATACAATCTCCATTGTTGTGGTATGTGACTAGGTTGTGAGTCACATTCACATCTACCCGTCTCGTTTCCACTAAATGGTTTTATATATATATGGGTTTGGCTCCTATGCTGATGAGTGTGGCAAACATAACCTAGATGTGTGGTTGTGTGTGCTTACAAGAGGGTGGTGGGGTAGGAATTTGAAATTTATGCGGTTGGATTTATGTATAGGATACACATATACTAGAATTTTCCTTTATATTTTCCTGTGTCCTATCTTTGTTTTTTTTTCATAATTTCAAAACTAAGATAAAAAGAAGTTTTGTTCTTTTATCCTAGAGAAGCCAGAAAGGATCTCCAAAATCACTGATTTCTCACGAAAGCGCTAGGCATCACTGACGGATTGAAGTAATCAGAGAAAAAGGAAAAAGATAAGGACATAAGGTAGAAGGGGTGTATAAAACCACTAATTTCTCAACAAGACCTCTGGTCTGCCTTATTACTAACTGAATTAAAGACATGATGATTCCCTTTCAAAAAAAAAGACATGATGATTCATAATAGAAAATACTTCATTCACTTGGAAAAGTTAATGAACATAAATCGATCAGGAAACCTCTGAGGCTTCAACTTTGTGATGTTTTCATTGACAACAAAGAAAATTGATCAACCTTTAGTGCAGATCCTTATCAATGTTTTCATGAGATCAAGGCGCCTCTGCTTTAGCTCTCTCATACTCCTCAACAGTGAAGTCATGCATTCTCTATTTCAAAGAGCTCCCTCACATATTCTACATCCTTATTCTTAATATGAACCGGATTACTGTTCTGATCGCTTTTTGTTTTTAGTTTTTTTAATATGGCCGGTTCCAGTTGAGACTAGGGTTTAATTCCTAATCCTGCCTCGTCTAGATTTTAACCGGACTCCTTGTTTGTATAGGAACCTGAATCCAACAGCGCACTCTAACAATGTTCTATATTAATACATCTATATGATATCCGTAGTCCAAAGTCCAAACACAATCACAAATTCAAAGTTGAGAAGAAGATGGAGAATTCGAAGAAGATCACCGTGAGGGGACCTCAGATGGCCATGAGTTCGAGCTAGAGGAGCTTCTGGCGCATTGCAATCGGACCTCATCAAAACCTCACTGGACGTTTCCGATGAAAATGTAACCCTCCCCAACGTGAACAGCTGGGAGATGGTGAAGGTCATCGAGTTCTTCACTAAATACAAGAGCTGGAGACCAGTTTAGTCGTTAAGTTCATGGAAAACAAAGAGATCCTCGCCTCGGTTCCATGAGGCCTTCCAGAACGAGTACGACAATGACTTGAGCGATGAGAACTTGGTGTCACCTTTGCGCTGAGTTACTTGGCGATTGAGGTTTTGCAAGAGATTATGTGCCGCTTAATGGTTCCGAGGATCAAGAACAAGTCGGTTGAGTATGGCAGGGACTTGTTTGGGGTTTCAAATGACTACTCCTGAAGAGGAAGCGAAGTTTCGGAAGAATTGTTGTTGGGTTTTTGAAGACTCTGAAATTGAAGAACACAAACGACCAGCGCGCAGATAATTGTAAGTCATGAAAGTGAAAACACAGGATGAATTTTTTTTAATGTTAGGGTTAGGGTTAGGTTGTGTGTTTTTTTTGTTTGAGAAGACACAAGAGTGCTGTATACAGCACTGAATAAGCATTAAGCACGCATGATATATACCATTCTCTTTATTTTGCCAACCAAAGTATGATATCCCGGTGAACTAAACTCTTTTCGATACAACATAAACCGTTGATTTTGTTTAGGTCTGGCTATCTCTCAAATCTGATAGAATTGGAAAACAAAAACAAAAACTAATGGACTAATACATGTTGAGAGAAGGTTGACTAGGCAAGTACTCTAACAGTTTAAATCTAGGGAAATTAATCAAATCCATGAACTTGTTGTGGAAAGCAAAACCATATATATCCGCTCCTTATGAAAACATAGGCAAACTGCTATATATTAACATACAGAAAGCCACATGTAATCAAGTATTTTGAAGAAAATTTCTCTAGGAACACGAAGTAACGAACATGAGAAAAACTGATAATTCAATACCACAAACCTCAAATCATTGTATCAGATCTGGCTGGCATCCTCCTGAGGAAGTTTCTTGGGAATGAAGGGAGGTCGATACGCAAACTTGGGTGCCTTAGCTCGTAAATGAATGCAACGAAAGCTAAGATTCTGAAAGGGACAAGGAAAGCTATTACCCCAGCAACAAAAGAGAAGGCAACAAACATAAATGTAGCTCTTGGATCCCTCCAGCTCACCAAAGACTGCACTCTCTCCCCTAGAGTTGCTATATCACCAAGCACTGTCTGAATCCTTCCCCCAAGACTTCGAAGTAAATCGTATCTCCTTCTTAAATCATCAATACTATTCTTTCTTGATGGGAACGAATCAAACTCTTCAGCCAAGTCTTCTGGAGTTACGTTGGAGGCAGTAGACAATTCGGTATCTATGAATGCAATCTGTCTAGGCCTCCTCCGGAAGCGCCAAATCCCTAGGCCACAGAAGTAGAAAAACATAGTGGGAAGTATCACATCAGGAAAGAAAAGCAGAACCATGAATATGATGTGGACAATCCCAGTGACAATGGGATTAGTCCATTTGCGGATCATCTCAAACCATTTGTAAAGAGCAACAACACCATCAAAAAGTTTGATGATCCTGTTGAAATTGGCTCTGCTTCTTCTAATGCTCCATAGATGTGCATTGGCATCCAGCATGTAATCCACAATCTCTTTCCTTAATGGTGGCTCAGCCCGACTTAACCTTGTCGCGATGATATAAGCCGCTTGGTGCCTTAAGCTAGCAAGCTGATATATTGATAGTGGGAGAATGTAATGCAATTTGGGTAGCAGAGGCTGTGAATATTGGTTGAGCAAGTTAAGCAAAGATGAACAAGAAAATCTCACAGCCAATTGGATTTCACCCATCTTCTTTAGACCAAAAGGTGTTAGAACCACAAGGGGATAAGAATTTGTGTACACCCTATCAGTTTCGAGAGTAGATAGCCGAATCCTTACCTTCCCCATACACAAGTCCAGTTTATTGCTCCCACATGCATATCCATTGTCAAAAACTCCAACGGAAATGACTGTACATGGATCATAGACTTCCCAAGTATATTGTTCATTCCATTTCGGCTCCAAACTATCCACAATCGTCCTTGTTCTTACCCACTTTGTTCCATATTTCGCCACACAGTATGCCCAGACCTGATCCGAAGGCTTATTGTTCTGTATAGGTAATAGTCCAGTAGCATTCAAAATTCCCAACTCCAAAACCCCAATGGGAGGTCTCCATAGTAACTTTGATGACGGACGAAGATCACTGATATTATTAGTTGGCTCATCAAGAACATGGTATCCCCCATCCAAACTAATTCTCATGTGGAGCTTACTAGCAAACTTCACATCTTTCGGCTGACCCTCAACCATCATGGAAAGATTATACCACTTATTAGCAGCAGGAGCAGCATCTACCCTCCTCTCCACATCGCTTAGAGGAATCACACACGTCCCTATACAATGTTCCTCCTTTCTGTTCACCAATTCCATCACACTCACAACCAAGGGATCATCAAATGGTTCTGCTGCTACAAACATTATGTCTTCATTCCACTCCGGGTTTACACTCTTATTTTTAGAAACTCTACTTCTAGTGAACAAGTTCCCAAGACTTGCTTTCACCAACAACTCTGATGCATCTACCTTGTTATTGCTTATTTTAAGTATCAGATCCTGAGCTTCAATCACATTCACTCTAAGATACCAAAGCCTAGGCGAAAGGTAAACTTTGGAACGAGTAGTGGAAACAAACTCACCACTGACCGCAGCCACATCAGCGTGCCAAGCTTCTGAAAAAGCCTCATCTGCCTGTGTTCCAAACCAAAAAGACAGCATCAACTCTCCTCGAAGCTTAACCCCATTTTGGCCATCTAGTCTACACCATTCTGGTGCCAATGCACTATCCGGGGGGATTCTCATGGGAGCCTCAGGAACAATGAAAGAAAACTTGCCAATAGTCGGATGACCTTGACCGTCCACAACAACAGCCTTGTCCTTTACAAAAATCTCCATAATTATATCTTGAATTCTGTCTTTGGAGAAAGCAAACACTTGGTTCCAAACTGGGTTTGGAGTCTTCTGGAAGGGCATTGTGGTTCCCGTGTAGTTTCCAAGCTTCAGTTCAACATAAGGGTCACAGGGAAGCGGCAACTCTCTGGCTTTCACAATCCTCACATACAGATACTGCATGTGCTCCACAAGATCAAAACTGCTCACCGGACCGGTGGAGATCCTCCGGCTACTAATGTTCGGCCTGGTTTCCTTGAGGGAGAAGTCATCCTGACTAGTCATTGGTCACACTGCAATAACTGTCAATTTATCAGAACCAAACACATTTGAAACAATAACCAAATAATATACAGTAAAGTAAATTACGAAGCCATTAGAATCTGCAGACACCAGCTTTACAATGATCTTACAGAGGTGACATAGAGTAGAAACAATAATGAAAACAATGCAGGTACATAATCACAAAACGTCATGGGAAGAAGATTCTCTCGGAAAGACTGGTGAAATACAAACGTTTCCACTCTAATATTATCCAAATCGAAGGCCGAAGAGGAAAGTGAACGATTTAATTTTCTAGAACAATGAAGGGTCAGTTGTCACATTCTAATAAAAACCATAAACAAAGGAATCAATGGTACACAACTATATATAGACCTCAACAATGTGAAGCTTTACCAGAGAAACAATGACGGTTATAAACTTGAACAATTATCTTAAAACTTCAGACGGTATTAGAAATCATACAATACAGCATTGATCATCAAACAAAATGCCACACAACCAAACACAAAATTTTCGTTATACAATATTCTTAGAGAAAATAGAACAAGCAGATTTGGAAATGTACCAGAGAAAATAGAGGAAGCAGATTTGGAAATCACCGTTCGAAGGAGCTTTTTATAATAAACAAAACTAACAAAACTCTCAGAATTTGATTTTTCTGATTAGGTTTGAATTGGTGTGGCTGTCTATGGGGCTAAGAAAAGCGGAGGAGAAACAGAGGAAGAAGCAGAAACCTTTGACGTCTCAGCAACGGGGATGTGGTGAAAATGCGAAAACCGTAAAAGAAAAACCCTGCAGTTTGTAACGAATTGAAAAATCAAGAGGAGTGATTTCAGGAAGCTGTAAATGAGAATAATAGGGCTAATGGAATGTAGAATATTTTTGAAAAGGTAAGATGATCAATATGGGAGCACGTTTTGGTGACCGTTAATGGTTCCAAAAATATTTTGTTTCAGTGCATTAAATTTTAATTTTTGAATAAGGAATTGTGGTGATTTATTTGAAACATTTGCTGTTATTATTCCACATAATTGAAAACAAACAAGTGAAATAAGTAACAATCGAAACCTATGAGTTTAAAAAGGTCCTTATCCGTTTTCAAAAAAAGTCCTTTCTTAAAAAAATGTCCTTATCCTGTTTTGATTTTCACATATGATTGCAGTATTTTGAAGTGATAGTTGAGTTTCCCGGTTTATGCTTCTCTGGTTTATTTAGGAGTTTTTCCATATTTTATTACAAAGACAAGGATTCGAGAAGAACTATCGAAGGAGTCAAAGTGGGTTTAACATCTTATGCTATTGATATCCTATGAAAAGCTTATCCCACTACAAGTACAAGAAAACCATTCTAGTTATACTTGGATCTGCTGTTTGATATCAAGTTTGCCAGACATGAAATATGATAAGCAAGATTCGTAATACTATCCGGGGCATCACAAATCCAAGGGTTGGCAATCCTTAATTCATAACTTGGAATCATTTCACACAACTAGCTAGGAATCCAGTTTTGCTTTTGCTCAAACACGGGTAGCAGAACAATCAGCCATTCAATTCTAAGAAGGAACTAGGCAGTTGATCTTCAGACACATAATTTTCTGCTAAATTTACTCGAGCAGAGATGTTTACATAAAGTTAGCAATAATGAGAATTCAAATCAAATAAACCAGCATTGATAACAAGCAGTCTGAATAAAATTTCAGTCATCTTAACAGTTCAAACTTCCAATATTCTCTTCATCCTCCACCAAAGCAAACTAATTTAATGAAAAAGCTCCCAAACAAGAGCCTGCTGACATTATAGCACACGATAAGGTAACTTTAAAATCAGAAGCAATACAAGCACAGATAATATTACCACCTAACATTTGTTCACCTCACAATCCACTGGGATTCAGCATTAGAATAGCAACTAACACAACACGAAACTCATCTAACAATCAGAAGCTATGCCTGGGAACGGCTTTGAGACTTGAGTACCTTAGCAACAATCACTAATTGTCTGTACGCTGCTGTTGAGTTTGTTGTTGATGCTGGGGCAGCAGCTGCTGAGGTTGGGACTGAGTCCAAGGTATGAAAGCCATAGGCGGCCGAGGCTGTTGAGCGCCATACATTGTCGCTTGATCCACTGGCTTCCCCATGATCATCCCAGGAGCACTAACAGGATGCTGTGGTGGAACATAATAATATGGAAGATCTGCTGCTGAACCCACCACAGGGATGTTGGCCTTGGTCTCTCCAAGTCCCTCCTCTTTCAACTCATCTTTCGGAATAATGTCAACCAAAAAATCAAACACATCAGTCCTTGAAATAGCAGCTGCAATATCATTCTTTTGTAATGTCCTCCTCTTGTTCTCTTCTGTGTGAATCCATGAGCGCAAAGTCAGCTCCAAGATGAATATTTCACATGCCTTTGCAAATATCACTGGAGCCTCAGCAGATATCATTCGGACATCCTCATCAGCTTTCATGATTTTCTTGATTCTAGCAAGTGGAAGGCTGTGATTCTTGAAGTCGGTTGTTTGCTCAATGTCTTGCATTTGGTTGCCCCAGAACACCTGAAGCTGTTGTTGTTGTTGCTGTTGCTGTTGGTTGTGGAAGTGATGGGCTTGCTGGTAGGCAATCTGATGTGGGGAACTAGAGAAAGCCGGGGGCGGCTGTGTTGGGGAAGGGATGGCCACAGCAAGAGTTCCAGACGCCACCATTGGAGCAGTTTGATAGGACAGAGGAGCATATGACATCTGACCAGAACCAGCAACAACACCAACAACAGGCTGCTGCTGTTGTTGGTGTTGGTGTTGCTGCTGCGGCTGCTGTTGTGTTTGTTCCGAGTGATCCATGGTTAGTGAAGGGAAAGTATCTTCTTGTCCGTATTGTTCGTTACTCACAATGCTGATCAAAGAATAAGAGATGAATAAGAGAAAATAAAACATACGCGATCAAGAATATATGATATCTACATAATCCGCCTAACAAGGTTTACCTCTATGAGATAAGAATATAAATTATTCCTTTCTCTGATCGAGAATATATGGTTTCTACATAATCAGCCTAACAAGGTTTGCATAATGCCCTTTTCTGACACAATAGTAAACAACCATACCGAAGCATCATTTTTTTCACAAACCAAATTGTCAACCCTCTCTAATTCCTGTTTTTAAGTAACCGTCAATATTATAGCTTTTGGAAAAGTAATGTGGAAAAGCTTCTAAAACAAGGATAACATACGTATGAAAGAAATCAGGAAAAAATAACGGAAAAGCCGAGGAAATATTCCTCTAGTCAACGAATATTGTACATGTTTCTAATTGCCAAACATGACTTCTGTCACATTGATCTCTCTACTCTATACATGCTTCTGAAAAATCCTAGTTGAGGCAGTCTTCCTGTCTTCACATAGTACTCTACCCCCACTGTAACCTCTAGTTTTATTCTATCGACTTCATTTTCCCCTAACACATCTGAATGCACACGATACAAACCCAAACTCACAGATGCAAACAACCAATATTCCCTGCTCATCAAGGCACCCTCAACTACCCTGACTTAAAAAAAGTGCCTGTTCTGCAGAATATCATTCTTGCTGATCTGTAAATCACAAATACATAATCCACAGTCATTGGTAAATACAAACAACACACACCCAGAAGTCCAAAAATCTTTGGCACCCAAAAAAACAAACAGAAGATGAGTATCCAATTCATCATATCAAACCCCAAAAACAACACTCACTTGCCAACTGCATGCCTTCAAGTCCCTACCAAGTAAAGCTCAAACAACAATCATATCAACTCAAAGATGCAAACATTATAAACAAAAAACCAAAATAAGAAACTCAAACTCTTCAATCTCACCACATCCACATCCAAAAGAATCAAACCCCCAAATGCAAACACTACATCACAGCTAAAAAATCAATAATTTACCTCAATCAGCTAAAAACTAAATGAGCCCTGCTAAATTAAGCACAAGATGAACCCACAAAGATGGAAAGTGTCCTCTTTTGGTTCTTTACCTAATTTTCCCAGCACCCAAAATTAGAACACACAGAGAGGAAAGCAAAACAACCAAACAAGAGATCTAGCGGTTAAATATCACAAAAAAGACCCAAAAATGGAGTAAAGTTTACAAATTTACCGTCAGGGTCAATCTTGATCTTGGCAGAAACCCTAGAAAAGGTGAGAAATCTAGAGAATTTGGGGGAGTTAAAAGGGAGGGAGGGACACAGACAGTTTGAAATCTGGTTTGTTTTGGAAGAGAGCAGAGGGGAATTCTGGGAGTCTGACCAGTGTTCTGGAGGGACACGTGGCGGGAATGCATTGGCGTTGACAGTGGAAAAGTAGACTCGAGTAAACGACCGTGACGGTAGGAGAAGGACGACAGCGGGGTGGTGAGGTTATTTTGGGGAATATGAGTTGGGTGTGGGTAAGCGTGGAGGGGTTTGAAGAGGCCACGTCACCGAAGAGTCATGGTCACTCTATGGGTGTCAGTGGTGTGTTTCAAGTTGATGCTGGAAACTGAAGTATTTTTAATACGCGGTCGTATACGTATACGACACATGTGAACAGTTGAGAATAAAGAATATAATATTGATACATGGGTGGTCAAACATATGAATTGTTATGAATAGCTAAGATTGTACTGTGTATACAAGAATTTTTCGCTTGAAACCTTCTATTTTTACTAAGGATTTTTCTAAGTATAATGAGAAAAATTTAAGGACTTGATTGTGTTAATTATTTTGTACCTGTAGAAATTTTCTTTCTTTCATATGGCAATATGGTGATTTGTAGCTTCCCTCATCTGCACATATCATAAGAAAATTAAAATTAGCTTCCATGGTTTAGTTCCTCATGCTTCTAGCTTTACATATAAAGATGAGAAATGACTATCTGTTTTAGTTTCTACCAAAAAGATTGGCTTAACTATACAATAATGGATCAGCTCAGTTGGAATCAATTTAGCAACATCTTCTACCTCAGATATGAACCTCATTTGAATTCTGTATAGATAAACATGCTGTCTCTTGTAACCGTATAGATAAGCAGCAGCTCTTACTCTTCTAGATAGATTATAGTTTATCAGGTTGTTATATAATTGTAATCTCAATCTCATATATATAGAAGAGGTCGGGCACAATCTGTGCATCCGAATCATTCCATTCATTATCTTCTTCTCAAAATCCTGTATGGTATCACGAGCCGGAGTCATACGACATTTTTTTCCTAGCTTCTTTCGATCAAAAACCTTCCAATGGCCTCTATTCCCACTGCCTCCTCCACCATCTCTGAAACCACATCCTCCACTATGACCACCAGCCGCTTCTCCACTGATTCCTCTCCAAACATCGCAAACTATCTATCCATCAAACTCGATCGAACCAACTACCACTGTGGTTAGCCCAAATCATGCCTCTCTTAAAGAGTCACAACCTCATGAGCTATCACATCCTCCAACTCAGAGGAGAGCATCTCTGCACTATGAGAGGTAACATGAGTATTTCTGATTTTTTGGACAAGATTAATGAATGACAACGACCTCGTTTCAATCATTATGAACAACGTTGGTCCAGTTTATGAGACAACAGTGAGCTCGGCATAGGCCCGAGATACATAGATCACTTATGACACTCTCGAGGCTCTTCTGTTAGGGTTCAGTGTTTCTTGCCAACTAAGTTACTTTGACTTGGTTTGCAATTTAGTTATAGTCTGTTAATAAAGCCCTAGTCTTTGGGTTTTAGATTAGGATATTAATTGTTCTTCAACTAGTTCCCACGTTAATAGGGGCTGTTAAATGTGGTTGTTTTTGAATCATTCTTGTACTGCAAAGGCTCTATAAAAGCCGATTTGGTTGTTCAATAATATTTATCAACTTTGAGCTTCATATCTAGTTGTGAATCAGAGATTTTTCAGTTACAAAAATCTAGTATCAGAGCCCCATATAGGGGCCTGATTGAGAGACATAAGAAACTGCAGTTTCTTGTAGAGTAAGGTGAGTGAGTTAGAGAGAAAATTAAGTATGGCAGAGACCAACTTTTTACAGCCAGCAATACCACGGTTCGATGGTTATTATGACCATTGGGCATTGCTGATGGAGAACTTCCTTCGCTCGAAGGAATATTGGCACTTGGTGGAGAGTGGTGTTCTAACTGCTGCAGTTGAAGGAAGTGAGGAAACAGAGGCTCAACACAAGTCAAGAGAAGATGCAAAACTGAAGGACTTGAAGGTCAAAAACTATCTGTTCCAAGCCATAAACAGAAACATCTAGGAGACCATTATGAATAAGGAGACAACAAAAGAAATTTAGGACTCGATGAGACAGAAATACCAAGGCTCAACGAAGGTTAAGAGAGCTCAATTGCAAGCACTTAGAAGAGAGTTTGAAGTACTTGCCATGAAAGAGAGTGAGAAAGTGAATGAGTACTTTGCTCGTACACTCACAGTGGAAAACAATATGAAGACGCATAGGGAAAGGATGAAAGATTTGGTGATTGTGGAAAAGATCTTGAGATCCATGACTTGCAAGTACGACTATGTGGTGTGTTCGATTGATGAGTCTAACGATCTTGCAACCATGACGATCAATGAGCTTCATAGTAGTCTTTTGGTAGATGAGCAACGTATGCACTCATGATGGCAATGATGAGCAAGTTCTAAAGGTAGCACATGAAGACAACTCTAGTACTAGAGGAAGAGGGCGTGGAGTGTTCAGAGGAAGAGGTCGAGGAAGACAAGGCTTAAATAAAGCTCTAGTGCAATGCTGTAGATGTCATAAACTGAGGCATTTTCAATACGAGTGTCCTAGTTGGGAGAAAATGGCAAACTATGTTGAACTAGACGAAGAGGAGGATCTCTTGCTAATGGCCTATGTGGAGGTGAATAACTTGAAGCGAGAAGATGTTTGGTTCCTAGATAGTGGATGTAGTAACCACAGGCCCGCTCAGGCGCGGGATAGCCGTGCGGGACGAAACGGGACAAAACTGCGACAGCCGTCCGATCTTTAATGAATTGATCAAACGAACTCAAACCGACATGATCAATTTATTAAAGATTGAACGGTTGTCGCCGTTTCGTCCCGCACGGCTATCCTGCGCCTGAACAAGTCTGATAGTAACCAAATGTGTGGTAATAGAAAATGGTTCTCCAAGCTTGATGAGACCTTTAAGCATTCTGTGAAGCTTGGTAACAACATAAGGATGACAGTAACAGGGAAGGGAAATATCAAACTAGAAGATCAAGACATGACTCAGGTAATAAGTGATGTGTATTACATTCATGAGTTGGAAAATAATTTGTTGAGCATAGGTCAATTGCAAGAAAAAGGGTTGGCAATACTTATTCAACATGGAGAGTGTCATGTTTATCATGAAAGGAAGAGACTGATCATGAAAACTTCCATGTCTACAAACCGGATGTTCATCATTCTTGTCTCAGTTGTGCTCTCAGATTCCCCAACTTGCCTGCAAACAAGCACAGAAGTCCTAAAACAATTATGGCACCTGAGATATGTCCATTTGAGTTACAAGGGACTCAAGACTTTGCACTACAAGAAAATGGTCAAGGGACTTCTACAAGTAGTGGCTCCACCAAGGGTGTGCTCTGATTGTTTGGTGGGAAAACAAAGAAGAGACTCATTTATGAAGAAAAGCATGTGGAGAGCTTCATAACATTTACAGTTGATCCATGCGAATCTATGTGGACCAATTACGCCACAATCAAATAGCAACAAGTGGTATGTTCTGAGTTTCATTGATGATTACACTAGAAGGTTGTGGGTTTATTTCTTGGAGGAGAAGTCAGAAACATTTACTATGTCCAAACAATACAAGAGCTTAGTAGAGAAAGAGTCTGGTTTGCCTATTCTTTGTTTGAGGACTGACAGGGGAGGAGAATTCACATCCATAGAATTCAATGAGTTTTGCAAGACTAGTGGGATCAAAAGACAGCTTACAACAACTTATTCACCCCAACAAAATGGGGTGGCTGAATGAAAGAACAGAACAATCATGAATTTTGTTTGTAGTATACTATCTAAGAAGAGAGTTTTGAAATTTATTGGCCAGAAGTAGTGAAGTGGATCACTCATGTGCTCAACAGAAGTCCAACTCTAGCTGTGCTCAACAGAAGTCCAACTCTAGCTATGCAAGATGTATCTCCAGAAGAAGCTTGGAGTGGAGTTAAACCAAATGTTGACTATTTCAGAGTCTTTAGCTGTGCTGCACATGCACATGTCCCTGATGTCAAGAGAACCAAACTTGATGATAAGAGCTGTAAATGTGTGTTTTTAGGGGTGTGTGAAGGAACTAAGGGTTATCGACTATATAATCCAACTTCAAGGAATATTATTGTAATAGAGATGTGGTTTTCGAAGAGGATGTATGTTGAGATTGGGGGATGAGTATTGAGGAAGAAAACAGGATGTGCTAGTATGGGGAGACAATGAAGAAAATGATCAAGTTCAAGGTGATGAAGAAGCTGATGGAGTTATGAATCAAAATGAGTCTGATGATATTGTTTCAAATCAGTCTAGTGGCTCAAATTTAAGCAGTAATGGTGGCTCAGTCTCTAGCTTTTCACAAGGCAGTCCACAAAGTCCACAACTAATACAAGAAGGAAGAAATATGAGACAACCTATATGGATGCAGGACTATGTCAGTGGTGAACGCCTGTCCGAGGAGGAGCAAGAGTCTCATAATCTAGTCGTCTTCACTATAGGTGATGATCCAAACTGTTATGAGGAAGCAGTTGTGCATCCAAGATGGAGGGAAGCAATGAGAGCCGAGATTGAAGCAATAGAAAGAAACAATACCTGGTAGTTGACAATTCTACCTAAAGGTGTGAAAAAATTGGAATTAAATGGATTTTCAAAACGAAGTACAATGAACATGGCAAGATTGACAAGTGCAAAGCTCCCTTGGTTGCAAAGGGGTACGTACAACCGTTTGGCATAGATTATACTGAAGTCTACGCACCAGTAGTAAGATAGGACACCATTAGATTGATAGTGGCATTGGCAGCACAAAAGGATTGGACCATCTTTCAACTAGACGTGAAGAGTGCTTTCCTGCATGGAGAACTAAATGAAGATGTCTACATTAAGCAGCCTAAGGGATTCAAACATAAAAGAGAGGAAGAAAAAGTATACAAGCTTAAGAAAACTTTATATGGGCTCAAGCAAGCTCTAAGGGCATGGTACAACAAGATTGAGAATTACTTTGTCAAGGAAGGATTTGAAAAATGTGATTTTGAGCACACCTTGTTCATCATGGCTGAAGAAGGAAGTAAATTCTTAATTGTGAGTTTATATGTTGATGACTTGATTTTTACTGGTAATTGTGAAGATATATTTGTCAAATTCAAGACTTCCATGAAGCAAGAATTTGATATGACTGATCTTGGTAAGATGAGCTATTTCCTTGGAGTAGAAGTGATGCAATGTCATGAGGGCATCTATATTGGTCAAAGAATGTTTGCAAAAGAAGTGTTGGAGAGATTTGGGATGGAAGAAAGTAATGCTGTGTACAATCCGATGGTTCCTGGGGTGAAATTGTCTAGAGATAAAGTTGGTAACAAATTTGATGCAACTTTGTATAAACAAATGGTGGGAAGCTTGATGTATTTGATAGTAACAAGACCTGATTTGATGTATGTAGTCAGTCTTGCTAGCAGATACATGGAAAAGGCCAACTCCAATGCACTTGCAAGCTGTGAAGAAAGTGCTCCGATATGTAGAAGGTACTGTCAACTTGGAAATCTTTTACAAAAGGAGAGGAAATGATGAATTGCTAGCCTATATAGACAGTGATTATTCAGGTGATGTGGATGACAGGAAAAGCACCATTGGCTATGTCTTCTCACTCAGTGGAGGAGCTGTGTCCTGCAAGAAACAACCGGTTGTCACCTTAGCAACCACAGAGGCCGAATACATAACTGTAGTTTCATGTGCTACTCAAGGTATTTGGTTGAGAAGAGTATTAGAAAAGCTTGGACACTCTCAAGGCAGATGCATTACCATTCTCTGTGACAAAAGCTCCACCATCAAGCTTTCTAAGAATCCAGTTTTACATGCCATAGCAAGCATATTGAGGTTCGTTTCCATTATTTACGTGAGCTTACAAGGGATGGAAAAGTAAAGTTGGTACATTGCGGCTCTCAGGATCAAGTGGCAGATGTCATGACTAAGCCTTTCAAACTTGAAACTTTTGTGAAGCTACGTGAACTGCTTGGGGTATGCAAGGTTCCAAATTAAACTGATTGCTTGCAGCAATCCAGTTTAGGGGAGGAATTGTTAGGGTTCAGTGTTTCTTGCTGACTAAGTTACTTTGACTTGGTTTGCAATTTAATTATAGTCTGTTAATAAAGCCTTATTCTTTGGGTTTTAGATTATGATTTGAATTGTTCTTCAACTAGTTCTCACGTTAATAGAGGTTGTTAAACGTGGTTGTTTTTGAATCATTCTTGTACTACAAAGGCTCTATAAAAGCCGATTTGGTTGTTCAGTAATATTTATCAACTTTTAGCTTCATATCTAGTTGTGAATCAGAGATTTTCCAGTTACAACATCTTATACTGTCAGCATAAATGAGGATCAAAGATCAGCAACTAATTGCTTTTGATATCAGCTCGGTGACAACAACATTCCAAGCTACACACATATCCAATCGAGAACGAGGACATGGTCGTAACACTCAGTCTTCTTTCATGACTCGCCCTGCTTCAGTCAACTTTGGTTGTGGATTCTCTAATCCTCGAGGACGAGGAGGCTCTTCTGTACTCGGTCCTCACCGTGCCTCATTCTCTAGTGGCTATTCTCAGTCTCGACCTGTTTGCCAGATGTGCAATCGCTCAGGTCACATAGCTCTTATACAAATCATCTGTTAAGGATATTAACAACAAGATACGATTTGACAACAACTCCTTTGGAAATACTTGGTGTTAGGCTAGCTAATTTGCTTGTTGTGGACATAATCATCCAAAGGCTAATAGTTGGACGCATTCCTTACCAATGAGAGCAGCTCATACTTTAAATTTGTCATTGTTCGCCCTTCTATTCAGGTTTAGTTGATGACTTTTTAGCGTAACTCATTTTTCGATCTTATATCAGCATCATGACCATTCATTTTATAAGTAATTATGAGTAAATTATTTCTACATTTTTTTTTTCTATATTGAAAATAGTTAAGAAATTCATAAGTGTCATTTACCAATTATGAACTTAAATGATTCATGTTTGACATATTTGGTTCGTCCATTCATTTGATCTATCTCGTTAACTTAATAATCACCAATTTGACTAAAAATTTATAAAAGTGATATCCTCATATAGACCTAAAAACTGAAAGGAGAAGATAACCAAAATCTGATCAAAAAATAGTATTTTGACCCATAAACCGAAAGGCCATCCACTAATTCTCATTATAAAGGTCCTAATTAAAAGAGTTCTTTTATTTTATATTAGAGAAACTACTATTTAGCTCGTTATTGTACTTTTATTCATTGAAAAGAAATACATTAACATGTAAATTAAGTTTCTGAAACGTAATCTACACTTTGTATGTGGCGGGGATTAATTGTATCACTAGACCACGGCTGCTACACTTGGAATCATAGTGTCATTTTTGTTGAGTAGATTAGTGCAGATCATGGGTTTACCCGTTGTAGTAGCTCAACAACGATTGTTTTTTTGAAGAAAGGGCCAATAAAGTCGTCTTTAAGCCTTGATTAATGAAACCGTAAGATACATGGGGGACATATAACCTATACTCCGGAATACAAAGCACGTCTAAACAGTCCTCGAGAAAAATACTCAAGGACCCTAGAATAAACATGTATCCTAATAAGCACCGTTTAACGGAGAGTTTAACATTGACAAGTCGCATCGTTTTACAAAGAATGTGACATACCATCGGAAAGATAACTCTATGACGAAGAAGCATCGGTACACATAAAAACTCTGATTTCCAAGTATGTTGCCACTTACAATAAGTGGCACTGAGTTTCATCCTGCCACTAGGAGGTTGCGACCATTTAACATTGCAAGGAACTCGCAACTTACCCATGTCAGACAAGATACTCAAGATGCCAATAACAGGTCAACGCCAACCTCTTCTTATTAAGAACAATAAAATATAAACTAAAACAGAACCACAAAATGCTATAAAAGTAACAAATAAAAAATAATTGTAAACTCAAGCCCAATAACTAGATCCAGATTGGATTAGGGTAAGAGAGCCCAAACATTGACATCGGTCCATGATGATGCCCAACAACGATTGGCTATTTGTTTTAGTTTCCAATGGTGCATCGAAAATTATATATAACTCCATTATTGTACTTATTCCTTTTCTAAGAAAATTGATCCCTAACAAGGAACACACTTAATTTTGCCTTGAAGTTTTGCTGGTCAGAAATTAAGGCACGATTTGACCCAGTTAAACTGTCAACATAATAACCAGAAGCCATTATCAAATGAATGCTTGCAAGTAGAGCCATAGAGGCCACCTCCTATGTCTCATTACTTGTTGGCCGACCCAGGTGAGTGACTAATGCCAAACACCAAATGACACCAATGAAAAACAATGGACCCCTTAATTTGGTTGAGGTTACCGACCCTAACCTCCAACTCTGTTTGTCTTTTGAGGCCGGCTGATATACTTTTGCTGTAAAACTTCCTAAACCTTCCAAGATCACCTACATGGCTACATCTAGACTTTAGTTAATTCTAGATGCAACAAGTTTGAAAAACTGGCTCTCGCCATGTTCCCTTTGAGGTGGAATCCAACTAGCTAGCTTTAGACAAATTTTAAGCAAAATCTCTAGTATCATTTGATAGATGGTGTTGACGTACCTTAACTTATGCTCTAAGTCAAGATAACTGTCTCTAGGCATCTGAGGGTGTTGGAGTACTTGATGGTGGCTGGAAGTTTGTCTTTCCTTTTGCTTTCAAGATGAGACCGATGCAGCGGTGGACGAGCCTTGTGTGGTGGTTCATGATAGGATCTACTCGACGGTGTTGTGGGACAGACATGCATATATTGTTGCCGATGGTGAATGGAAAGCAGGAGATCACTTTCTCCCTCCCAACATCGTCACCTTTGATGCCGATGTGGTGTTAGGAGGGCGGCTTTACCTCTCTGGTTTGGCCGTTGAGGGTGAGTTTCATAATGGATCGGTTATGGCGGCGACTCATGAGAGTTCTGGCGGGAGTTGCGGTCATTACGGTGGCTGCAAGGCTGAAGGCAGATCTGTAATTGCTGCTTCTAGGGTTCCATTTTGGGCTTGGTGAGCCTTTTGAGCCTTCTTATTATGTTGGAGATTAAGGTTTGGACCTATGGACTTTCTGATTGGGCTTGAATCTCAAGTTTGGTTGAATTAGGTCTTTATGGCTATTAGGGAGGTGGAGAAGATGCCAACTGCGGTGGTGAAGTTCACTTCTATTACCTCTTTTGATTGATTGGGAGTTCGACAAGAAGAATATTTTGTTGTTTAATTTATAATGCTTCAGAATTTTTATGCTTCTTGTTTTGGTTTTATATTCGTAGAAGGTGAATGTACTTGTGATGTGTGTTTTGGTACGTTTGTGGGAGGAGCATATTAGGATAGTTTTTCTGCATAATGACTTTCTATGTCGGCCATCTGGACAGGTCGTTATTATACTGTTTGGTGAGCATCATTAATGGATGACATTTTCTTAAAAAAAGGAGATAACTGTCTCTACTTGTACAATATACAAAGTAGTCTAAGCTTCAGGTGGATAAAAATGTCACCATTATTCTCAATGGATTAGACTTTATTATGTATTGAAGATCATTGGCCATAAAAAAAGATCATTGGCCATCAACTCTAAACGAAGAGTATATTTCAACTCGGCATAGCTAATAAAGGAAGAACCGCTTTTGCACTTTGTTGGTAGGGGAACCACCCTCAAATATCTGTCTAACCTATACTTCCTTGTTGCCCTTCTTCTCTCCCCACAATCTCCTTCCAATGGAAGACTTCAATCCTTGGCTCTCCTTCCCAATCCAAGAGAGTCTCAACCATGATCTCGCTATTCGAAGGTTCTATCCAGCAAGACTTGAGCAAGAACAAGGAGGAGGAGGAGGCGGAGGCGGAGGAGGAGAGGAGATACTAAATTATGAGATTGAGTTTTGTTCACCCTCTGATGATTCAACCACCTCCTTGCTTGCCTGCTTCTGAAGTTAACGAGTTTGTAGACAGCTTCATCAACATGGATCACTGCAAGGATGTCGACGACGTTTATCATGATCAGTCCTTGGAGAAACAACAAAGTAGTTTTGATTGCTTCCAAGATGGGATGCAGACATTTTCAATGGGGGATGATCCTTATGGAGATGTCATGATGATGATGGAAGGAGATGATCAGATGGAAGGATGGAGATTTGTGGCTCCGTTGAGGATTTTGGAGTAGCTGTAGATGATCAAACTACTCCACCTTGCTATTAAGAATCAAGACCAGAAGGCCCGCCTAAGAAGCTCAGAATCACTGGACTAGTTGAAGATGATAATGTCTTCGAGCTTGAATCTGGGATGAGAGTTCCGGTGGAGGAAGCTAGCTCACTTGGGATACCAACATGATATCAGAGCCGGTAAAACCATCACTTCTAACTAAAGAGAATCTAGACTTGAAGCATTCTGTATCAATAGCATAACGCATCTGCATAAGTATGTCAGAGAGAGTAGAGGGTCTCTGAAGGCAATCCTCCATGCCTTGAAGAAACTAAGTCCTAGTGTGCTCACATTAGTAGAACAAGATGCAAATCACAACGGGCCATTTTTTCTTGGAAGATTCCTGGAGTCTCTTCACTTTTATTCTGCAATTTTCGACTCACTCGAGGTGAGTCTGCCTCGAAACAGCCCTCAGAGGATGAAGATAGAGAGACTGCACTTTGCAGATGAAATTAGGAACATTGTTGCCTTTGAGGGATTAAATAGGGTTGAGAGGCATGAAAGGGTAGCCAATGGAGAAGGCAATTAGGTAGAGCTGGGTTTCAAGTTATGGGATTGAAGTGTACAAGTCAAGCTAGGATGATACTATCTGTTTATGGCTGTGATGGGTAGTTTGGCTACTGAGAAGGGTTGTCTCCTCCTTGGGTGGAAAGGAAGACCCATAATGTTGGCAGCTGCATGGCAAGTGAATAATGCCTCTTCCTCTTAGCCTCCTCCATGACATAATTAATTTGCAGTTGTTTGGTTAGTGCATTAGTAAAATCATTTTTATCTCACACGGAAAGTAATAAGGTGGGTAATCTTGTGATCAGGGAACCGATTATACTACAAATTCTAGGGATGGGGATGGACATGGGACGAGATCGGGACGAGCCTTACATTTTTTAGATTTGATCCCGTTGGGCCTAATCGCGGACGGGACGGGACGTGCCCAATCCCGGCTATCATGTATCAATTTCTTTTCTTCTGAAAATCATATAGTTTCATTTGAAATTTTATCTAGGTGTCTTCATAAGATTTGTAGTAAACATCTTAAGATTCATTCTAGCATTTGAATCACTTGAAAACGATTTTTCTAGATTAAGTTATGATTTTTTAAAGTTTAGGGTCTGCATCAGTAAATTCTGAGATTCTGAACCAGTTTGCTTCTTTTAAAATACTGTATAAATTGGTTGGTTATTTAAGATTAGTGTCTTCATGAAAGTTACAGAGGACATCCTAAAGATTAATTGAGTTGGAATCCCTCAAAAATAAGGTTTCTACAATTCGTTATGAATTTTGAAAGTTAGACGAGAGGAGCCTAATCCCAGCCATCTTGCATTAGTTTGGTTTCCTCTTAAAATTGTACAGTTTAATTTGAAGTTTCATCTAGGTATCTTCATATGATTTATAGTAGACATTTTAAGGTTTATTTCAGAATTTGAATCACTTAAAAATGAATTTTCTAGATTAAGTTATGATTTTTTAAACGTTAGGGTATGCATTAGCAAATTTTGTATATCAATTATGAGATTTTAGACTAGTTGACTTATTTTCAAAAATTATTCAAATTGGTTTTTTATGAGTTTAATGTCTTCATGAAAGTTATAGAGGACATCTTAAAGATCAGTTGAGAGTTAAAATCTCTTGAAAATAAGATTTCTATAATTAGTTATGAATTTTTAGTTTCAAATCCCGTCAAGATCGGGACGTGACCGGGATTTACGGGATTTATGCCCACCCCTAACAAATTCTGTTTAACAAAAGTTTATCAGTCCTAATTGGGTCCTTTACTTTCTTTGACACTAATATTGGAGCTTCAGTAATGTAGATATATTTAGTTAAGTTTACTATTAACCTAGCAGCCAAGGTGAAATTTTGTTTCAAGGTTTCCTACATTAACCTCCAATACTTCTCCAACCTTGATACTACTTCTCAATGCTTGCTTTCCACTGGAGGTGTAGATAGGTTAGGTAATTGACTTAAATACCTCCGATATTCAATAAACTAAACCGAGTAGGCTATCTAGCTCTTGAAAGATCATGATCACATGAGTAATGTTTAATTCCAAAGCTCTTTGGAGGAACTCTCATAGGCAACTTAGATTAGCAATTAGATGTAGTAAAAATCTGAACAGTGGTACCCATAGAAAAAACAATGTAAGAACTAAGAAACCAGGTAAGATAGAAACTGTACAAAATAAACACAGCGAGTATGCATTCTCTTTTGGTATCCAAAACATTCTGCTACAATTCTGTAATTTCAGCAGCAGAACGAAAAAAAGAATGAAAACAACAATGGAGGCTCTAGCATTCCGAAAATAGTGGAAACCATGTATCTGTGCTCCAAATATGATGCAGTGCACCTATGAGTCAATAATTGAATGAATAAACGTACCAAATCAACAACTGATGCAAAAGTGACACATTCAACTGTTCAATTTTCATTTAGATGCCTTGTGACCCTGTGCTTTGGTTTGGCTAGCTGCTCTAGTCATAGCTCGTAAGCAACTAGCAATCTCTGTGAATGATGGCCTGGCAGCAGGATTAGGAGCCCAACACTGCTCCATAAGCGTTCTCCATTCAGGATCACAGTAACTTGGAATGGTGGGTCTCAATGTGTTGTTCACAATACCACCTGCATGCATTGAAATCGTTCAAGATAACTAAATGGCTAACAGCAGATCAGTATTATACACACTATAACAGAGTAATACTGAACAACAATACAACTGCCAGAACGGGGCAAAATAATGAGCTAAACATCAGTTCTAAGAGGTGCTACACAGCAAGCCCAAGACAAACCAGCCATAGAGAAAGTAATCACCTATAATCGCTCCATAGTGCATGTTGGCATATGGTTCCTCTCCGGTAAGAATCTCCCACAAGACAATACCAAAGGAGAAAATATCCACCTATACAGCAAGGATCAAAAGTCAAGCAGGATAGTATTGAAGTCCCTAAATCAGCATATGTATCCCTAGTTTCTCATATCAAAGTATGTTCCTAAGCTTCTCAATATGCTACAAGAAACAGAACAAGATATCAAAAACTTAAAAGATAGGGAAAAACAAACAATGACAATTTCATTATGATACAGAAGGTGTGGACAAGTTACAGCAAATAGCAAAATAAATAAAATCAAGGTAAACCTAAATCAGAAAAGTTGCATAAAACAGAACCTGGCCAAAAGTAGAATCCTTCCTTTTCATTTATTTGTCTTTTTGTTTTTAATTAGGTAAGAACTACAAACAACTAAATGGAGGAGCCTCTAAGGAAAATACTTTGTGAGTTGTAGCAGAACACTTCGAGTAATCACCAAGTACTGAAATGCGTCTTCCAGTCACATGGACAATACAAATCTACAATTATGTTATATAAAGACTTCCTTGAAACTGAATGGGATTAATTGGTGCGCTCTCATTTGCTTATTGATTATCCTTTGATTTGATTGTAATTAAAACTGTAAAAGAAAGCTAACCTTTTCGGAGACCTTAGTGCTGCTTCCATTCAGCAATTCTGGGGCCATCCATGGCAATGTTCCCCGTACGCCACCAGAAACCAGCGTATTTCGCTTGATTTTTGAAAGCCCAAAGTCACCGACCTGGTAAAATATGCATGTCATGGTAAGCAGACGTATGCGAACATAATCATTTCTAAGAGTTTAAAATTTTATGATAATCACCTTGCAAATTGGCCGTTGAGGATCTTTTAGGTTCACAAGTAAGTTGTCACATTTCAAGTCAAAATGCACAATGTTCTTTGAGTGCAAATATTCCATTCCAAATGCTGCATCCATGGCAATAAATAATCGCTTGCGACGATCAAGATACCTGCATGATGTAAAGAAAACAGCGTAAATGAAAGAAATTAACTTCCACAAGAGCATTGAAGACTGATGATTCATTTATGATAAGTAGAGTATTGAGAATAGGTGCGATGATCTAAAAGTATGAATTAATGGATTATTACCTATCTTTTCGAAGCAAAACATGCCTAAGAGAACCATCAACCATATACTCAGTTACAGCGGCTAGTGTTCCCCCTGGCCCATCTTGCACTACACCATAAAATGCCACCACATTTGGATGGTGAAGCTTTGAAAGAATGTCAGCTTCCCGCCAGAACTCTACAGACTGACAATGGAGTAATAAAACCCATTATGGCCTTGAAAAGGAATAAATAATACTAATACATGTCACAGTGAGACTATTTCCCTCAATTGCTTTAAATGAACATGAGTTTCCTCACGCAATTCACAAATGGGAAGGAACAGGTACCAGTCTCTCTTGCTCTGATGATCTCCCAGTGAAGCAGCTCTTATTTAGTCTTTTAATGGCAACATCACTCCCCCTCCAATTTCCATGATATACAGTCCCAAAGGTGCCAGAACCCAATTCCTTCATCTGTTCTAGATCTTCATTCTTTATCAACTATTACGTGCATGAAAAAAATACAAAAATTAATTAAACAGAAGCGAGGTGGAAAATCTATAATGGCCAATGACACAGTATAGGCAACTAGCAAGTGTTTCCAGATATATAAACTAGAACTAATGACCAAATGGAGAACCAATGGTTTAACAACAAAAACCAGCTCCGAAAACAATTTATATTCCACAATAGGGATGAATAAAATGTGCATGCAACCATGTGTACATGGACTTACACAATTAGGTACGTTTCTTTTCTTTAGGGGTGAGAATAGAATCACTGAATTACATCATTTACATGCAAGTTTTCTTTTTCTGCAACCATAGTCCAACCTTTTATGAAGTCAGCTATAAATTTTGCTTTTCCTATTAGGGTATCATTGACATATGTGTGATATTTTCCTAATTCCACTAATGAGGTACAGCCAACACAAATAAGCCACCAAATCCATATACAGATACTGATATGTATATCCTTCTTAAGTTATTATAGGTAATATTTTATTTAACCTAGTTCTATCAAGCTATTTAATATGGAAGGATTGTACCTGCAAGGTACTGATATCAAACTCTCCAAATGAAGGATTTAAAGGAGGTAAACCAGCAGTTCTACTTGTAGACTTTCCTTCCTACATTATAGTTATTGGAACAATGTTAGCATACAAGCAATTTGTTACAGAAAAATGAGAGCTGATCAAATAATTACCTCATAATCGGACTGTGGCACTCTTAGGTTTTCCATCATGGCCTCAAACTGCATGCTTTCAGTTTCCTTCAGTTGCGGATGATCAATATTAGCTTTAGTCAATCCAGTTTCTCTGCAAACTTCTGCAAAATTAGGCTGAGAATTCATATGGGCCATCGGAACTCCATCTGTTGGTAAAGGTGTGTGATGATATGATTTACTAGCTTCTTCCTCAACATTTCTAATTGCAGAAGGAAAACCAAGATCCTGGTCCATAAGAGAAACATCTTGTTGATCAGCCCCTTCTTGAGCCAACTTTTGGAAATATGACCAGCGCTTAGGATCATGATTTTCCATGTTTAAGCTCAAACCAGCTCCATCATTCTGCAGTAAACCAACATCAGGGGAGCCTTCAGAAAGTATTGCCTTGGAGAATATATCAGACAGGAAATCACGGGGGAACCGTTCTTCAATATCAATAATTATGTCTCCCTGCACTGGAGTAGAGATACCAGCTTGTGCATGGCCCATATTGTCTGCAGTATTTGGATCCTTGCCAGTAGACTCATCCTGATTAAGCTCTGAATGATTAGATGCAGGAACCTCATGGTGCTTCATAGATAGTATCTGACTTACTGGTGGACACTCTGATACAGCTTCTGCAATGTCGTCAGCCACAAGTTTCTTATGGCTACCTTTCAGGCAGTGTGTGTCTTGGTCAGATTTAAGGATCCTATCCCTGTTTGCAAACTCTTTAGTATCCACAGGGTTTAGCAATGCTGGCTTTAATTCACCATCTGCATCTTGCAAAAGCTTAGCATTCATTTCACAAATTGAATCAGCAAACTCTTTGAACTTCTGCACTTGGGCAAGTCCATCAACAGGTTGAACATCCACATATACAGTTGAGGAGGATTGTTGTTCAGTCCGGGGAGGCAGATTTGCATGATCATGCACTTTCTTAACTCCTGTAATTGGATCCTGGTGGGTAATATCAGAGTGCGAATGAGATACAAGAAACTGAGGACCATGCGAATCATCAGATTTTGATGACCGATTCAGCAACTCTAACTGTTCCCTGGGAATTCTTTCCGAGTAGTAGATTCTCTGAGGCTGTACAGTTGGCTCAAGGTACCCCAAATCAATTCCATTGGAGATAGGGTCAGCATAGTTAGGAGCAAATGCATTATTAGATGTGGACAGATGATCTACTTCACTAGGATTGGGAACTGGCAACCCGGAATCAATTGATGAAGCAATATTTTCAGGTTCCTGGTATTTCCTTTCATCTTTTGATGCTTCTTCAACAGGAGGATAATTCATTAAATTACCATCATACATCGATTTGGGACCAGATTGCTCTTTTCTTGAGGGGCGAAGTTTTTCAGGGTCACTCTCTTGCTGCAAGGAACCATCACGCAATGGTTGTACCTCCTTCACTGGCATCTTGAAGTTACGCTCTCTCAAGCCACTGGTCTGCCCTTCAATTGAACCTCCTCCATTCATTATACCATGAATCCCATGATGAGGCACTGAAGTAGAAGTTTCCCCAACATGGGATTGACTTGGAAAGGCATGGCCATTCTGCAATGCGTACTGCACAGTTTGTCCAAAATACATAACATGTCCATGTAGAAAATGAGGATAAGCTTCATAGGCATGTGAAGAGCTTGGCAGCATAGGTTCAGAAGATTGAGCAGCAGTTGGTGAAATGATTTTTCCAGTCAAAACTGGAGCACCTAACCCTATTGAGTCTTTTGCAACACTAGTTCCCTTCTGAATACTGTGCCTATTCGTCCCATCTAATTGATTAGCTACTGAGCTTGTCAAACCATGCAGGGTCGAGCTTTTTCTTGATCCCAGGTCCATGCCATTGACAGCAATAACATACTGAACCTCAGAGTCACCATCCACAGTGTGCAGACCAAAATGATCCTCCAAATCAATGATGGAGAAAAAGAACATTCTAAGCTTGTGGGACCCCTCTTTATCTTCTATTTCGTTACATTCCTCCATCATATTCAGCAGATCCTCATCAGAAGATACAGAAACCAAAGCATCAAGCTCCTCTCCTGGAAGCTGATATTTAATTACATGCAATTGGTTATAAATTGATAAGGCTTTATGTATAAGCTCCTGCCAGGTGATGTCCTTTCTAATACGGATAATGTGTGTATCACCTCCAACATACCTGAGCTTCCCATCACTTGGTCGGGGCAAAATTTTACCACCAAAGCTACAAAGAACCTTCATCATCAATGATGAGCTATCGGAGGCTCCAGATAAGGCATATCCATGAACACGACTACTTCCATAGCCTGATGAAGCTCGCGGTACTGATTGAACTGATACATAGTTATTTTTGTCATCATGTAGAGATGAGCTGTTTCTCTCAAACTGGTTTGGACCTCTTTCAGGTATAGCAACCATTGAAGCATCTGAACCACTTTCAAAACCTCTGATTCCTAACATTCCCTTTAGTTCAACATAGTCAGTAACATAACTTGGATCACCCACAGCAATTGGATGCAAAGGCTTCCTGGGGTTCACTCGATCAAGCATAAATTCAAGAGAAAACTCCTCACCTGTTATGGAATAATTATGTACAGGTTTAATTTCTGAAGCATTAAGGTTATGAGACCTCATATCAGAATGAATGCTGCTCATAGAGTTCGGCATATATTGCTGGGATGAAGGACGAAATTCCTCCCTTCCAGGTTCCATGGAATTGTACTGGAGCAGTCTATGTGTCCTTAACGTTCAGTCATAAGATTGCTTGAATTTGTCTCTCAGCTTGATTGTGCTCAACCAACCCTACTAATAAAAATGACTGAAAATTCAGAAGCCCTGCAAACTCCTATGAGATGCTGAAACACATCTGAAACAGGAAACAAGCTTCAATAAGGTTCCAGTCACTTATCCACAAAAACATGAGCAGCTGTGATATCATCCACATATTAATTTACCAAGGAAGTAGAAAGTGAACAGAAACACATAAACACACAAACACTACTTTTAATGTGTTACCTCATTATATAGTCATTGTCATACAATGATATACATCTTCATCAATATATACTCAGTGTCGGGAGGTATTATGCTTGCATCAAATCATCTTAGAAACTAACAAATGATATACTCCATTGTTCACATAATTTCCAGCATGCTCATAATTCTTTTTACTTCGACCATAAGCCTCTGAGGCATACTTCGTTCAACAGTAATACAGAGCCTCGAATTGAAATCATTTTTTCCTTCTGTTTATGTATAGAATACGCAAATTAACCAAAATAAAAATCAGTTATTTATACCCTTGCTAAACAGTACATGATCTTCTACTCCTAATTTTTAAGACAAGTTTTACAGGATCCCACTGAAAGAGTACCTATTCACATGTTTAACAATATCACTCCTTGAAAGCCTTTTCCTCTGCCTCCCTTACAATCCACAATTTTTTAGCTTCTCATATAACATGCTTTCTCACATGTTTGAGTAAGTAAATAAATAGATTAAACGGTACTAATAAATTAAAAAGTTTGAATCTTGAACTGTCCGGCAACAGCTCAGGAACAGTTCCAAATGACAATCTGTTCAGAAACAGGTTCAACAAATCCTTACAATAGATACCCTACTGTCTCTGTTTTAGAATCTTCAATCCCAAATTTAAGACCAAAGCTAAAGCTCAACTATTGCAAAGCAAATCCAAGAAAAAGTGTTGAAGTATAATACCACATCGAGAAAATGAGACATTTGCCTGTGAGTTTATAAGGGTTTGGGCTACTCTCTCCATTGCCAATTGGTTTTGGAGTTGAACCTCAAACTACTTTATCATTGTATCAGAGCCAGGTTACCCACGTCCACGTGTAAAGCAAAGGCCACACGTCAATCCAAAATGTTGTCCACGTGTTAAGCTTGAAAATTCACCACAGGTGTGTTGAGATATAATCCCAAATGAGACCGTCTGTGGGTTTATAAAAGTTTAGGCTACTCTCTCGAGTTGAGCCTAGACAGGAATAAGAGAGAACATACCATCTCCCAATAGGACTATCTCAATACAGAACCACTACCACCAAAATACATAATTTCCAAATAAAATTTAATTCTTTACTATTCTTCTTCTCACTTGGATTTGACAAAAATAATTTCTTGACCAAATAATAGACAGGAACCAGTTGAATCTTCAACTGAATAACTGACCTCCAACTCTATATTCAGTTCCATCAAATTTAATGCACAAAGACATAAAGAAACCACCTTTACAAAAACAGTTAAACCCTAAATTAACACAATCCACAACCATCCCAGATCAAAATCAGATAAACCCAGAATCAACTGCACCGGATCAAACCCAATAGCTAAAAATTGAAACCCATGTACCTGATTAATTCAAAGACCAAAGCTTTTCTGCCTAAGAAGCTATCCCAATACGTAGTTTGCTTCAACAAGGGTTGAGTGCATACTCAGCCACTATTGCTTTATGGGATGAAGAAAAAGGAGTAATTGCTCAAAACCCACATTCAAAAGAAGAAAAACTCGATCACTTTCTTGCTCTTTTAATTGTAAAGGCTGGATTTTGGGGCTGTCTTCGAAGACAATGAACTAAACGAAGTGACTGTTCATAACTCGCAGATTCTTTCTTTCCTTTTCTTTTGGTGTTTATTTATTTTCTGCAAAATGCCAAGTCAAGTGAGTGAGACACATATAGTGCTCCCAGATTACCCCTATTGGTTTTTGATTTTACTTAGGTTGCCATGGTTGACAAGTTCTAGGTGGGGAGATTTGATCAAGGAGTTAAGTGTAGGCTATCAGATTCACCATGTCTTGCTGTGAACTCTCAAGATGTGTGTACAAGATCTAGCCATATGCATAACATCAATATGAAGTGTTTCTTTTGTTACAAAGCATATCAATTTTAGAAGTGCTTTGCTAAAGCACAAATTTTAAGAGAATGTGAGGGACAAGTAAATCTAATAACGATTTAACATTATTTAGTCTAATGACATAAGTCTTCTCTTATGCGTGAGGTCATAAGTTTACTCACAACAACCCGTTGATAAAAAAATAATGAATTTGACTGCTGAAAATACATGTGAAATTGAAATTATAAGAAAACTTTCAGTTAAGATCATCAATTAAGAACTTTTAAATGAACACAATAAATACTAACTCAAACAAGGTTGAGTAGTGGAGTTAAGTACAACCTATCCTTAGTTCCTCACCTCACCTCACCTCACCTCACCCCAGTTACATCTCCCAAATTGCAAATCACATGATCCCCGCACGTGACATTAAATTTCTAGAGTCTTGATCAAACATCCTCTAGTCCTCTACCTAATAAAAACAATAGATTAGTCATCATTGATTATCTCAATTATTTATTAGATTTAATCATCAAAACTAAGTAAAGAGAGATCCATGACCATGAGTTATGTGTTTGATAATGGTCTGACTTTAAACATGTCATTATAAATTGTGGTCTGTCTTTGTATGATTCTATGTGGAAAAATGATGACCAGACTAGGGGTAGGATCAGTATGAGACGGTACGAGATTTGACCTATCTCGATATCGATCTCGATTTTTTTTTCGGTATCGATACGGGATGGGATAAGTTCGGTATCGATACGGGATGAGATAAGGCTTGGTACAGAACCGTCCTAATACCGAAAAATTAGGGACAAGTTCGGGATCAATCGTTACATAAGGTTTTAAGTTAGAATTTTATATCCATAAATTAAAAAATCACTTTTATACTATATTTATGCAATATTTAACACTTTTTCTTAACATAAATCAACAAACTAACATAATTAGGTCACTTCATCACTTTAAGATGATTAATTCTTCATTACAAATATATATTTTTCTTTAAAACTAGTAAAATTATAAATTTAGGAGGATTCAGGACGGTTCGGGACATTCAGTATCTATTTGGCTCATACCGATTCTGAACCGATTACTAAATTTGAGATTCGGTACGGTTCGGGACAACATTTTTTTCACTTTGTGTCCCGATCCGATCGGGTTCGGTACGGGACGGTCGGGATCGATATTGGGATTTCAGTATCAAACTCCCACCTCTAGATCAAATAACTTGGAATTAGCCTCGGACGATTTCATCCAATCAGATAATCAAAAAGAAATTGGTCGGTCCAAGTCTCTTTCTTACTTTTTTTTTAAAAAAATTCTTGCATTTTTCTTCATACTTTATGCTTGGCGGTTTGTGTTGTTTCCTCTTAGTATCAAAGTACTCAAAATTTTGAAAAACTGCGATATTTTTTTGAGGAAACTCATAACATTTTTATTCAGAAGAAAAAAACAAAGTTACATAGTATCGGAAATAACAGTGGTGGATACAACATCCCCACACCCTTCTTTATTACTAGACTGAGTTACAGGTTTGTCATCATTGATGACATCCATGAGCCAATCAGACCCAACCCCTAACCAACAATATCGTCTCTCAGAACGGGCTACAAACCGAGCTACCTCATGTGTTGGGTCATTACAATTCCTTAAAACATGAACAAGCTTCATAACAACAAACGTAACAAGTAACTCTCAAATTTTTCAACTAATACCCCCTCTTGACCAAAACACTCTCCAACACCATTTATCATAATAACAGCTTCTAGACAACCTGTCTCCACAACTTCTACTTGCCAACCACCCTAAACTTCGATATTTATCGGTTAGTGTTCATGGAATTGTTCATCATACGGTACTGTTCACGATACAATGACTGTATGGAGTTAATATTTTGCCCTTAATTTGAAACAATTACAGGTTTGCCATTGTCCTAGGTATAAAAGTTGATCGTCGCCAACATCCATCTTTTTTTAACTTTTTAATAATAACTCACACACTCTACATATGTTTAGTGAAGTTTAAACCCGTAACCTCAAAGTTGTTAGTTAAACACCTTAACCAATCAAGTCACAGCTCACCGACACCACCTATCTCATCACTTCACCACGTACTTATGTGTCTATTTTCGATTGCATGCATTCAATATGAGAATTTGGATTTTCTTTTTTCTTTTTATACTTATAAATTCTTATTTTCCCAATTTCTCATTGATGACAATTTAAAATTTTATCGGTAATTTCTAAATTTCTCATAACTGGTCATTTAGACAATTTCTCAATATTTTATAATTGAGAATTTCTCAATTTCTCATATCTTGAAATTTCTCATTTTCTCACTTTCTCACAACTGACTATTTCTCAATTTCTCATTGCTGGCAATTTCTCAATTTCTCATAACAGACAATTTATCAATATCTCATATATGACAATTTCTCAATTTTTTATATCAAACAATTTCTTGAATTTTAATAACCGGGGATTTCTCAATTTCTCAATTTGTAATTTTCTCATACCTAACAATTTTTTAATTTCTCATATTAGGCAATTTTTTCAATTTCTCATATCTACTAATTTCTTAATTTCTCATATCTAGCAATTTCTCAATTCTTGATAACTGACAATTTTTTTTTCAATTTCTCATTACTGACAATTTCTCAATTTCTTATATCAAACAATTTCTCATTTTCTAATATCAGACAATTTCTCATTTTTTCATATGTGCCAATTTCTCATTTTCTGATATCAGACAATTTCTCATTTTCTCATATGTGGCAATCTCTCATTTTCTTATATCAGGGAATTTCTCAATTTTATACACCATGCAATTTCTCAATTTCTTATTTTCTCACAACTGGAAATTTTTCAATTTCTCATATCCGAAAATTTCTCACATCAGAAAATTTCTCACAACTGGCAATTTCTCAATTTCTCCTTTTTGGCAATTTCTCAATCTTTCATACCAGGAAATTTCTCGATTTCTCACAACAAACAATTTCTCAATTTCTGACAACTGACAATTTCTAAATTTCTCACAACATTAGGTATGACGTGGAGTGTGTGTGGCCGGTAACTCTAACACACGTGGACGTGGGTAACCCGCTCTGATACCATGATAAAGTAGTCTGGGGTTTACATCAAAAACCAATTGGCAATGGAGAGAGTAACTTAAACTCTTATAAACCCAGCCACATGCAAGACCTCATTTTCCAATGTAGGATAGATATCTCAACACACCCCCGCACGTGTGCCGACCCCTCAAGCCTAACACATGGACACCATTAGGGATGACGTGGAGTCCGTGTGACAGATAACGCTAACACACATGGACGTGGGTAACCCGCTGTGATACCATGATAAAGTAATCTAAGAATCAACTTCAAAACCAATTGGCAATAGATAGAGTGACCCAAACCCTTATAAACCTATATGCTAGGTCATAATTCCCGTTGTGAGATTTATATCTCAACATGCCCCGGCACGTGTGGCGAATCTTCAAGCCTAACACGTGAACAACATTTTGGGTGGTCATGGAGTGCGTGTGGCATTTGAGATTCACACGAGGACATGACACTACAAGAACAACTAGTATAGCTGACGAAATTTTTTTCTTTGACATTTTTTTCGAAATTACGTCGGCTATACTAGTTGTTCATCAACTAGTATAGTTATAGGCGACGAGGGTTCGTCTGCTATAATGTCGTCGTAAAAAAGTCGTTGGTTATAATTATAGCCAACGAAATAAAAAATATGTCGTCGGCTATAGTCCTAGACTATAGTCGACTATGTGTATTTCGTCAGCTATATTTTTAGATTATAGCTGATGAAATTTTATTTTTATTTCTTTTACTTTCGATTACTTTTTTTTTCTTCTTTTTCGTTTTTCCGCCACCACATCATTGTTCAGAGGTGTTTGGAGGAGGAGGAGGAGCCGTGGTGGAGGAGAAGGAGAAGGAGAGGAGGAGAAGGAGAAGAAGAAAGAGAGGAGAGGATAGGAGGAGTTGTCGTCGGAGGAGCCGAAGGAGCCAAAGGAGGATGAGTTGCCGCCGGAGGAGAAGGAAGAGGAGGGGGAGGAGAAAGAGAAGGAGGAAGAGAGATGAAGAGGAGGAGAATGATTAAAAATAGAGAAAAAATTTAAATTTTTTTGGTGAGATTTTAAACTTTAGCCGACGAAAAACAAAAAATGTCTTCGGTTAAAGTTTAAAATTAGTGTCGGGGATTTTGAAAATTTTGAGGGTACTTTAGCCGACGAAATGAAGGTATTTCGTCAGCTAAAGTTCAAAATTTTAGTTGGGGATTTTGGAAATTTTGAGTCTGCTTTAGCCGATGAAATATCTTCATTTTTTCGGCTAAAGTACCTTTTACTTATAAAATTGCACTAGGGATATTTCGGTGTCCGATTGACTATTGTGATACCAATTTGGAAGCGGAACGGCCCTACGAGTCAAACTCATTGCTATGCTATGATATATGGGTGTTTTTAGCCATCCAAGTCTATTTACAGCTTCAAAATGCAGTTTTTCTATTTTCGGATAATTATTTAACACACGAAAACTCTCATAACTGCATCTATATGAGGTATCTTGGTCGAAACTTCAACACAACAAACTCTCACAATAATAAGAGTTAACTGCCCATGTAAAAATTTTGGGACATTTATCCCTCAAAGATAGAAATACTCATAGGGATAAATAATGGTAAATAGGGTTAACCGCAACTATCGGCATCAAAACTTTATCGAAATTACATGATTTTAAACCGTAGACGTATTTCACCCTTCCGGTGATATCTTATTTCACGATTTTTTTGAGTTTGAAGGTTCTACGTTGAGTTTGTTTTTGAAACAAAACATTTATTTAAAACTTAGTAACTAAGTTATACAACATTAGTAGCCACATCGTGATTTCGATGATTAAACTTGAGAAACGAAAATCTGACCGTCTGATATGACCATCATGATAAAATACATGTATGAGAAAAAATCAACTTGATCCGATAACGTTAAGGGCTTGATCCATTCGGTCAATCCCGTAAGTCAAACCCCTAAACGCACTAAAACTGTAATTTCACCTTCTTAATTACGTATTTTGGCCTGCTATTCAACACAAAATAGTTTCAAATTGATGAGACACAACCAGTGGAATAAAAATTTACTGAAAAATATCCCTCGAAGATAGGGCTACCCATAGGAAGAAAGAATGGTCAATTACATTGACCACAACTACTGACACCGAGACTTTACCGGAATTACATGATTTTTCAACCGTAGACGTATTTCACCATTTCGGTCATATCTTATTTGACATTTTTTTGAGTTTGAAGGATCTGCGTAGAGTTTGTTATAAATACTCAATTTGATTTATTATATTATAGCCGACGAATACCCTAAATATAAATTTCGTCGGATAAAGAAACTATAACAGAAAAAATTTTTGTCGGCTAAAATCTAGAGACTAAAGCCGACGAAATTAAAACTTTAGCCGAAAAATTATAGTTTCGTCGGCTAAAGTCCACTACGGCTAAAATCTAGAGACTAAAGCGACGAAAATTAAAACTTTAGTGGACAAATTATAGTTCCATCGGCTAAAGTCCACTATAGCCAACGAAAAAAAATTTAGCCGACGAAGCCGTTTTTCGTCGGCTAAAATACACTTTAGCTGACGGAATTTTAATTCGTCGGCTATACTAATTTCTTTGGTAGTGTGGGTAACTCGATCTGATATCATGATAAACTAGTCTGAGGTTCACATCCAAAACCAATTGGCAATGAAAAGAGTAGCTCAAACCCATATAAACCAATTGACTACCAGAATCCCCATATTGCTTTCCGAAAAAAGAACATAAAGATTACAAAATCAGTTCTATAGCACGATTCACTGGCAGCTTTCAATTTTGTCATACTGCTGAGAAGGGGTCTGTCTATCACTTTCAAGTTCAGGAATAGCCCAAATCATTTCCTGCAATAGAATAAGATTCTATCTTATGATTGGAAGTGCAATCTCACTGCAGGCACTACTCAACTGAACCTTTTAGTGCAGAGAACTTCAGGCCTGGTTTCGCTTAAGCATTGAGGGCTCGCTGTCCTAAACCCATTAAACACAAAAACACCCTCACATCCTCAAAATTATGGTTAAGATTATACTGTTATATTTAAGATTAATTTCAAGAACAATACACGAAGGTTGATCGACTCCTAACTTTAGTACATTTCGTATTCATTTTTCAAAACAGTACATGATGTTTGTAATATGATACCTTATTCATACATGTCGTTTATAGGTCCGTTAAATATAGTGAATTCCGTCAAATTTTGAAGGACAATCTCGTCTATTTCGATAATAATCCGAAAAAAAAGAAAAAAATAAACCTGGTTAGAAAAAAAATTCTATTATTTGTGTCGAGCCAAACTCCATTGTTGGATTCTGCAGCTGCCTTTGCTACATTTCGATTCCAGTATCTAAGCATCATATGTGGTCCTCTAGTTAAAATCCAACCCACATTAGAAACTCCATCGGTGTATATCTTTAACTCCACATGAGGCGCAGCCTTGCCAACACAAATACCTCTTGTTTGATCAACTGTGTGTGATTTTCTTTGATCAACTTTCCGGTCAGACAGGGTCATGAAGGTCAGTGAAGAGCACGTTTCTGTCATCCCTGCAAAACCATGAGAGAAAATATCCAACACTAGTTGAGATTCTTGCCGATTGATAGAGGCTATATACGAGGGACTCACCATAAGCTGAGAGAAGTTTAGCCTTAAGGAACAACTTGGTGGAAGCTATGGTGAGCTCAACTGACAAACCTCCACCTCCATTTAATATCTTCTTGACATTCTTTATGCTTGTAGATGTATCCTTCCCCTGAGCACAGTTAAATCACTCTACTTCAAGTCTTCAACCGAATGAATTACAATGCTACTTTCCAAAGGAAACTGATAGATTTACCTGAATTTGGAAAGTAAATCGGCCATCATGGCAGGGACGGTGATTAGAAGTCACATTGTGTTGTGCTATGGCTTCAAGGGAAGATGTGGCGTCAAATTTAGGTATAAATACATGGCAGGCTCCAACCATAAGCATTGCTAGTGCTGATGATTACAAACCACCAATGTTGCAGAGTGAAGCAGTATGCAAATACACCTGCAAAACACCACACAGTCATACATCTAGAGCTCATTCAATTCCTTCAGCCTATCAAATTTATGGTTCAACTTTGATACTTATACTCTGAATTTGAATCAGAGAAGCAGTGACTAGCACACTTTTGATTTTACATAGCTATAGAAAGCACACAATGCATACATCTTCCTCACCGTAGCCAACAACCACAATTTTTGCTGTAGGGACTGTACTATAAAGGCTGAGTGACTTGAGGCAAATCCCGTTTGGCCTTCTTGAGGTTCCTGGATAAGACACAAATAATCAAGAAATAATTCCACGCAATTCCTCATGAGCTGATTACTTTACACACTTCTTAGTTCTTATAAACATGCATTCAAAGTTGTAAACTCCAAAATAGAGCAGATAGAAGATGTAGAGTAATCAAATCCGCCCCGCAACCGCCGTCCCCTCTTCTCTCATCCACCGTCGCCTCTGCACCAAATCCCCGCCGTCAATCTTCTCCTTACTCTCCCATCTCTCTCATCCACATCCGCAGCCGCTCCCGCCAAGTCTCTGATCCTTCACACTTCGCTTCCTCTCCATCGCCTCCCGCCTCGGGTCAACCGACAACCAACTGTCTTCTTCCATGGTGGCAATGACACTAACTCCCACGTATGATTCTTCTCAAGAGCATCCATCTCAACTATCATTGCTTGCATCCACCTCTCATCATTCATTGCATCTTGCACTTTACTAGGAAGAGATGCATAAAATAATTGATTCACAAAGGCAACAAATGATTTAGACAGCCTATGAGTTGACACATAATTAGAAACAAGATATTTAGCCTTAGCACTTATAGTAGGTTCATAGTGTTTCAGAGGTTAACCACGGGTGGAACGACTAGGCAAGATTCTGTTTGGAACACAACTTGACACAGTAGAACTATTAGATACAGAAGGAGTCGGACATACCTCAGGTGATGATTGAGTAGGTGAGACCGGTGAAGGAGAGGGAGAGACATAAGAACGACTTAAAGCACCATCAGAAGATGGCAAAACATCATCAACAACAGAACCTGATGTAGCCTCCTTAGCCAATTGGTCAGACTGTCTTGGATCTGGTTCACCAGTCAGTATAACATTGCCTAAAACTTCTTCTCCAACATCCGTACAGTCAGTTTGATCTATTGTGTCATAATTCATCATGTTTTCTGCTTCTATCTCTGATGACATGTCTGTAGGGTTGGACAGATCATTAGGTAGAACTGTATTCTCCTTGTCACATGTCTTCAACCTTGTGGAGATAGGAGTAGTCACACTCTCATTTTTCCTAGTGAACAAATCTTCATAATAACTAGAACTCCCCCTTGATTAGGAGTCACAGGAGGCATGAAATAACATACATCTTCTCTAAAAGTAACATCTATGGTGACATATAACCTCTGAGACTGGGGATGATAACATTTGTAACCTTTCTGATGAGAGTCATACCCAACAAATACACACTTAAAGGCCCTAGCATCGAATTTTGACCTTTGATTTTTATATAGATGAACATTAGCAACACAACCAAAGACATGAGCAGTGAGAGTATTAGATGATGGGATAGAAACATAGTTAGACAAGACAACAAATGGGACATGACCTTGAAATGGGACACCCCATTTTGCTCAGGTGTTTGTGGACATGAAGTTTGATGGACTATGCCATGAGGTTGAAAATACTCACGAAAAGAATGATTTACAAACTCACCCCCATTATCAGAACGAAAGACCTTAATATGAGCATCATATTGAGTACGAATAAGATTATGGAATGCTGTAAAGGCAGAAAAACAGCATCTCTTGACTTAAGTAAAACAACCCAAGATAGTCGAGAAAAATCATCAATGAATAACACAAAATATCGCATTCCAGAAAGAGTAGAATTTTTCGAAGGACCCCATACATGTGAATGGATTAACTCAAACAGTGAAGTACTAGAATGAAAACACAAAGGATAACTAGACCTATAACTCTTAACCGAAGCATAAGTTTCACAATGCAAACTAGAATCACTCACCCCGAAAAACAATGAAGGCATGGACTTTTTCATTACCCCAAAAGATGGATGTCCCAGACGTCTGTGCCATAATCATAACTCACTCAACCGATCAGAACTCAATGCTAGGGCCAAAGGTTGTTCTGGTGCTTGTGCTTGTCCTGCGTACATGCAATCTAAATGAAACAGTCTCCTTCTCAGGTCTCATTTGCCAATTATCACCTAAGTGCACAGACTTTGAAAGACAACATACATTGGATAAAAAGCAATAGAGCATTTATTATGTGAACTCAACTAAAATAATGATAATAGATGATGAGACAATGATGCTACATAAAGGACACCATGTAAAATAATGGACGGTGTTACCTGGACAGACCCACTACCTAGAACCGGAAAAGATGCACCATTTGCATTAGAGACATGAGAAATAGGAGGAGTTGACATAGATACAAATAAAGACTTATCATACGTCATATGATCAAATGCATAAGAATCAATTATCCAAATATCACTACCAGTAAAGTCAGAAACATGTAAAGCAATACCTATTTTACCTTGAGGTTCCTTGGTCAATGATACATCACCTTTAGGGCCATCATTTACTTTGTGAATGATCACTACTTCACGAGCTTGAAATGTAGCTACTAAGGGAGCTATACCAGACGACGAGTCATTAACGCTCAAATTCACCATCTTGCTTATCTTCAACCGCCCAATCAATCAACCAAACAACATAACACTAAAAGTAACGTAACCCTTTCTTCTTTCTTCACTTGCCTCTTTTTTATTATTAACTTGGGTGAAACTATACCAATTAGAGAACTAGACTGAAGAGCCTCACCAATGGAACTCTTACAAAAAACTCAAGAATGGTAGCAAAACAACAACTCCAATGAAACTTGTGAAACACAAAAATGACACCAAAACAACAGATTTCACAACTCAACGGCAGCAAAGCAACAAATTACACAACTCAATAAAGGCAGCAAAACAATAGAATGACACCAAAAAAAACAATTCCACAACTCAACGGCAGCAAAATAAGATTCCACAACTCAATAATGGCAGCAAAACAATAACGGCAACAAAACGATAACGACATCAAAAAGATAACGGCAGTGATAACGCAACAAAACGATAACGTAACAAAACAATAACGACAACAAACTTTAATTTTTTTCCCGGCAGCAAAACAATACTGCAAACTTCAATTTTTTTCTTGGCAGCAAAACAAGTTCGAGCATCAAAACAAAGCGAATCAAAATTCCAGCATCAAAACAGAAGAATTTTTCTGCAACAAATTAAACAACAACAACCACAAACATCAATTTTTCTGACAGCAAAACCACACAAATTTCAATGTTTCACCGACAGAACGAAACAAGCCGTGACCTTTAATTTACGAAACAAGCCGTGACCTTCAATTTTCCAGAAGCAAAAAATAAATGGGCAAACAACAGAACAATGAAACAAAGTAGACCGATTCTTTTCACAGCGGAAACTGGATACCACCATCGAGTCCTGATAGATCTTAGCTCTGATGCCAAGTCAAAGAGAACAAGGGAAGAGAAAATATTTGAGAATTCTTAATTGTATTTTTATCTATTCAAGAATAGAGTTAATATACAAAAATACATAGTAACCGATTAGGAAACTAACATCTCTAATATTAATACATTCCTAACACTACACAGATGAGAGACTCACGCCAACAGGCTTGACCCAAGGCCGTCGACATTGGCACCCACGCCCGCTAGCTCTAAACATGCTGCCTCTGGACCTACACCCTCACCTTCAGCTACATCGCCGGCTACATCGTCTTCATCCTTAACAAACGAGAACTTTTTCTAACCATGTTTATTTATTTATTTATTTATTTTCAAATTATTCTCTAAATAGACGAGATTGTCCTTTAAAATTTGGCGGAATCCACTATATTTAATGGACCTAACAACGACATGTATGAATAATGTATCATATTACAAACATCATGTACTGTTTTAAAAAATGAATACGAAATGTACTAAAGTTAGGAATCGATCAAACTTCGTGTACCATTCTTGAAATTAATCCTTATATTTATTTAATCTCAACCATATATTAACTATTAGTTGTTACGTACATAATCTAAGGGTATAAACTCAGAGTATAATGTTTAACCATAATTTAGGTGGTCACGGGTTGACACCGCTAGATAAGAAGTTGTAATTCACATTCTAAATGAGGAGGTTTAGTGATGTGAAAGATGAAGTGTTCTAAATTCTCAACTCATGGGTTGATATATCTTAATTTTAACGCCAGAAAGATACATAATATAAAGTTGAACAAACTTGAATAAAAAGAAATGCTAGATTAATTTAAGTTGAAGGGAAACCGTTTATATCAAAATCTATGTAGCTAGGGTGAGAGGCGAGATGCTAGAGGGACTCAATTCTGGTTCTCGAGATCTACGTCTCAATTGGCAGAAGTGCTATACCTTTGGGAATGGTGGTGATCGTGCAAGATATGGCGGAGGCATGAAGAGCTTTCTCTATGGTGATCGTGTTGACGACGATGTGGGAAAGCTTCTCCACAGTGATCTTGTTGGCAGCAAGGGTTCTTTCAAGGGTGCCCCAGACCGAGTTGGTTTTTGGCATGGATATCTGTCGTTGGCGAGGATGGTGATGTCGATAATGTTGGTGAAGAACGCTGTCGGGATCAGGTCTTCTGCAATCCAATCCTTCAGGCACAATCTCATACCCCAGAGCAGTGGTGAGAGAAGGAGGAAGGCTAGGTCGACTGCCCATGTTGTTGGGGCGATGATGGTTGTCGGATGCAGAGCTGTGACTAGCCGCGGAGATATGTCATTAGTGGTGTGAAACTCTAAAGTGCATTTAGGGTGGACTGATGGTGGGCCGGACCTGAAGTTTGTGGCTTGCAAGGTTGTTGGGCTGATGGTGGACTCAATTGTTGGGCTTTGGGATTGGGATGCTGGACCAGCGTTGAGAATGAATTTTGCTACTAGGGAGGGTGTTTTGACACCCTTAATTTTTAATTGATTTTATTTGCATTAGCCTATTTTTTTATGTTTGAAATAGAAGTAGACTATGCTTATTTTCTAAGTTGTCAATGGTCACAGGTTGTTTTTTAGATGAGTTTCATGTAACATGAGGTGGTGCTAGCATACCAAGTCCTCTAACTTACCATTATGGATATCAGAAGGTATGTATCCATGTTGTTTGTGACATTTGAGATTGAAATGAAATATCATTATTCAAAAAAAAAAGTTTAGGGGGAAACTAGAATAAGACAACTGAGTGAAATTTGGTTGTGGCATCACCGCTTAGGGCATTTATCTTTCAGCCTTATGAAAAAGACCTTGTCTTCTCTATTTATTGGTGTGAATGAGTCTTCTTTGCGTTGTGAAACATGTGTCACTGCTAAGAGTCATCGTGCTATATATTCTCCAAGTTTTCTAGGAGTGACACTCCTTTTGAAATAATTAACTCTAATGTTTGGGGACCTTCTAGAGAGCCAACTGTGTCAGGTATGAGGTACTTTCTCTTGTTTATAGATGATTGTACAAGATTGTCATGGGTTACTCTCCTTAAAACTAAAGATGAAGTCTTTTTAGCTTTTCAAGATTTCAGTACTCTTGTTCAAACACAGTACAGTGGCACCATTAAAATTCTTCGTTCAGACAATGAGGGTGAGTATGTTAATTGTGCTTTTAAACAGTTTTTCCAAACACATGGGATCGTTCACCAAACCATGTGTCCTCAAACGCCGGAACAGAATGGAGTGTCCGAACGGAAAAATGATGAGTGCGTTTTACGCCATGTTTGTAATGTGTTTTTACCCTCATTTATACTTGGTTTATTCCTTAGTAATGTCATTTTTACTTATTTTTGAGTCAAAAGGGTTTTTCTGTAGAGCAATGGCTAAAACGTGTATTTATACAGAAAATTGTGCTTAAGTGTTGAAAATTCGATTTGGAACAAAGACTTGGTTATTTTCTCTTATGATTCGTTATACCTTTACATTGTCAATTTTGATGAATTTGGTTTAATGTTTAGATGACATGTAAATGAGCATATGAGAACAAGAATCATGAAGATTGAACTCATGGAAGACAACAAAAGAGGCCATGGAAAAGAAGAAACTCTGAAACATAAGATTTTGATCCGAGCAGAAATTTCCAGAAACCCTACATCAACTTCAAAGATTTTCCTAGGAAGATCCAGGAGGAACCAGGGAACGTGCCATATATGGATGGAAAGCTGTGGATGTCTAGTTTCTAAATCTTTTAGAATCGCAGCAATCCAAGTTCTGAGGAAGGAGTTATGCCAGAAACAATGGCCGGAGGTCAGTCTGCTGGAAACAGGACAGATTTTGCTGAAGTTGTCTACCGAGTTCGTGAGTGTGTTTCTTCACCAAAATCCTTCCCAAGCATGCCAAATGATTGATGAAGAGCTTAGTGATGATATGGGAAGTTGTTTAGAAGAAGAAGAATCGAAGAAATCACCAAGGAGAAGCCGAAAACAACAATTACGAAAGTTATCCCGGTCAAAACAGGATAACTTGTTCTACCGAGACTATGGAGGGGATTCGGCTGTCCTATGGAGCCCAAAACGTGTAAGGGAGTCCTTCATTGATCCCTTATCATGTAGGGGAGTCCATGATTCAGAAATAACACAATCTAAGTCAGCAAAAAAGGGAGAGGCCGAATCCATCAAGAAGAAGGAAGCCCAATTCGGAATGGACTAGTGGCTGCCGAACCCTAGGGTTTCTTGAGAGTTTTCCTCTATAAATACACATGTAATACAACTGAAAAAGTGTCTCTCAATTGCTCTAAGCCTTAGAATAGCCTAGCTCTACTTAAAAACCCTCCCTACACAAGAATACCATAGCCTTGCCGCTGCCGCCAACCCCTTGCTGCCGACTGCATCCTTGCTGCCGATTGCATTGCTTTGCCGCCACCAATCCCTTCTTCAATCCTTGCCGACTCTTAGGGTAGGTTTAGGTATGAATACATTCAAGGTTTATGTGTGTATCTACTGTATGGATGATGGTTATTTATATATATGTTTGTTTTGGTTTTCGGTTTTACGTTATAAACATGTTTACTTGTTCTTTGTGATTTTCATGTGATTGTGTTTATAATTGTAACGTGTAGAATTGCATGTTAGGATGACGATTTAGATTAAGTTGTTTGTGTTCACGTAATTAATAACTTGAATTGATTAATCCTCACCTGTACACGTAATCGAACTCTAGGTTAGTTTGAATCCGGACAAGTTAGCTATTAGGGGGGAGTTTCATATGCCGTAGTGTTCTAAGGGTTGAGATCAGACGATTGTAGGTCTTGATTCTTAGTCACTACCAAGGGTTGCTAGGGTGAGAGATTTGCATGATGAATAGGATGAGTGACGCCATACCTAGGACCATGTTTCCAATGACTCTCGTTTGATCAGTGTATTCTGTCTTAATGTCAGGCGATTGTAGGCATTGAGCAGGATGACACATATATAAACTTAGTGTCAGGCGATTGTAGACACTAAGTTTACATGAGAAGTCTAAATAGTTGGAATTAATTACAAGTTGTGAAAACGTAAATACGACCTCTTAAACTTGCGAAATTTGTGACATGTCTTTCTTTCACGGTGCTATGTTGTTTTATGCTTGAGTATTGATTGACCATGTTTTGTAAATAAGTGTCTTTATTTTCTGTATATGTTTCGAACTACACCACATAAATCCCCCATAATATTTTGTATATATGTTTATACTTGTATTCTTTTGAAAGTACTAACGATTTGTTTTGCAGAATATAAATCCTTCTCTAGTGTCCCCGGTTAGAACGATCCCTACTTACTAATGCTACAATGATAGGGTTTTTAATTGCAGGTCATATTATGACACGTCAAAAAACCGTCACCTCTTAGACATGGCTCGTGCCATTCTCTTTAGTGCTCATTTGTCGAAATATTTTTGGGGTGATGTAGTACATGCTTCTGCTCATCTTATCAATCGTCTTCCATCTAGTGTTCTTGAGCGAAAAATTCATTTTGAAGTTCTTGCATCTCATGTCCCCATTCCCTCATTTCAAAATCTTCCTACCCGTGTCTTTGGTTGTGTTGCTTTTGTTCATGTTCTTAAAAATCAGAGATCTAAGTTGGATGTCCGGGCAATTAAGTGTGTGTTTGTTGGTTATGGAGGACATCAGAAATGCTACAAATGTTACCATCCATCCACCATAAAGTATTATGTTACTATGGATGTCACTTTCTTCGAAGACATGAGTTATTTTTTCTCATCTGATACTGCTCTTGAGAAGGAGAATTCATATTTTGAAAAGCTGTATCATGGTGAGGGGGAAGAATCAGAAGAAATAGAGGAATTTACACTTGTAGGAGATATATCGACTGGTCCAGTTGAGATCATTATCCCGTCAAATCCTGAAGCAGAGATTCATCCGAAAGCAGAGGTTCAACGAGAAACAGAAGCATCGGTTTCAAGCACTGAAAATATAAGGGAAGACGCAACTGCTCCTCATGTTATAGCTCATACCCTTGACCCACAACTTACTGGTACTTGGGATCATTTATTTGAGGTATGTCCCATCAATACTAGTAGCAGTGAGTCTAATAGTGGTCAATATGTGTTACCAAATAGGTCTACTTGAGGTCAATCACCCAAAACATATGAACCCACTATTCAAGCCAAATCAAAGTACCTATTAGCCAATTACATGTCCACTAAGAGATTATCTAAGTCATATGCATCATTTGTGAATCAAATATCTGTTGTATCAGTACCTAACAAAGTGCAGGATGCATTGGGAGATCTAAAGTGGAGGAAAACAATGGAGGAGGAGATGGAGGTGTTACAGAAGAACGATACTTGTGAACTTGTACCTCCACCACATGACAAGAAGGATGTAGGTTGTCGTTTGATGTTTACTATAAAGCACAATGCAGATGGATCAATGAACCGGTATAAAGCACACCTTGTTGCAAAAGGGTTTACTCAAACGTATGGTGTGGATTATGACGAGACATTTGCTCCTGTTGCCAAGATGAATACTATTTGTGTTCTACTTTCTTTTGCGGCCAGTTTAAATTGGTCACTTCGATAGTTTGATGTTAAGAATGAGTTCCTTCATCGAGAGTTAGCTGGGGAGGTGTATATGAGTCTTCCACCTGGGTATGTGACTGTTTCTCCTTGTGAATTTTTATGCAAATTGAGAAAGTCTTTGTATGGTCTCAAACAGTCACCCCATACTTGGTTTGAGAGGTTTTCGTAGTTCATGCCTAAGGTTGGATACAAACAGAGTAATTTAGACCACACTTTATTTCTCAAGCATTAGCAAGGGAAGGTAACAACCTTAATTATTTATATCGATAAAATGGTAATCACTGACAATGATACTGTTGAGATGGACAGATTGCAGAGACAACTTGCCTCTGAGTTTGAGATGAAGGACTTGAGTGATCTTAAGTATTTCTTAGGAATTGAGGTATCTAGGGAAAAAGAAGGGATATATTTGTGCTAGAGAAAGTACATTCTTGATCTGTTGACAGAGACAGGTATGTTGGATTGCACACCTAGTGGCACACCCATTGAGCAAATCCATCATCTTACAGAGTATCCAGATCAGGTACCTACTGATCGAGCTCAGTATCAGAGGTTAGTTGGGCGCTTGATTTACTTAACACATACTAGACCAGATATTGCGTATGATGTAAGTGTGGTTAGTCAGTTTATGCACAATCCGAGCGAGAGTCACATGGATGCTGTTGTGAGAATCTTAAGGTACTTGAAGTCAGCTCTAAGGAGAGGGGTAATGTTTTCTAAACATAACAACATTCTTGTTGTTTGTGGCTTCACAGATGCAGATTGGGCTAGAAATATTACTAACAGAAGGTCTACGTTAGGATACTTTACCTTTGTGGGAGGTAATCTTGTTACATGGAAGAGTAAAAAACAGATGGTTGTGGCACGGTCTAGTGCTGAGGCTGAGTACCAGGGTATGGCTCATGGGGTATGTGAGCTGTTGTGGTTGAGAAATCTGTTACGTGATTTGTGTATCAAACCTAAAATTGCTATGCAGTTGTATTGTGACAATAAAGCAGCAATTGATATATCACAGAACCCAATGCAACATGATCGTACTAACTACTAAGCATGTAGAGGTTGATCACCATTTTATAAAAGAGAAGCTAGATGCCAATATTATTAGCTTCCCTTTCATTCATACTTAAGAGCAGCTTGCTGATATACTCACTAAAGGAGCATCCAGAAAGGTGTTTTATGACTCACTGTGCAAATTGGGCATGATTGATGTGTATGCTTCAACTTGAAGGGGAGCATCAGCATGAGTCATATTAGGAAAATAATATTATAATTATATCGTAGGTTTATACTTACCAATTATATTTCTTGTAATCTCTTATATAAACCTCAACTTTGAGATGAATAATATATCAGACAATTCATTATTCCATCTTCATTATATTTGAGTTACTTTCTATGTTTTAAAGGTCATAGGTTGTTTTTTTAGATGAGTTTCATGTAAAATGAGGTGGTGCTAGTATACCAAGTCTTCTAACTTACCATTATGGATATTGGAAGGTATGTATCCATGTTGTCTCTGACATTTGAGATTGAAATGAAATATCATTATTCAAAAAAAAAGTTTAGGGGAAACTAGAATAAGACAACTTTATTTATGAATTTATTCATGATTTATAGATCATGAATTTTTGATGAATGATTTATATATCAAGAATATTAACATTCTGCATGCACTGCAATTAGCTGCATGATATTGTTCAATCAGATCAACAAGTTTTCAAGCACATACACCGTCGACCGACATGGGAGCATTTGCCATGGCCGTAACCCTCACTGCGACATATCACGATACATTTCGTGTCGCTGATGCACAGCCCCTTGAATTTTTTGCTCGGGACATCGCATATACTCGCTTCGCTGCTGTTTATAGGTGGAACCTAATATTTCACCTTTACCGGGTTACAACTCAAGAAAGAACCTCCAAATGTCTGGTCAATTATTAAATATGCATTGTTTATCGTGCTTGAAGTGTTGTTTACAGGGTGAAAGCCCAATCAGATATGAGAAGCCACTCTGGGTCCTTTGTCAGGGCCCAGTTCATCGTAAAGTTAAGGAAAAGCAAGGGAGATTGTTCCCACATTGGAAAAGGACAAGGCAGGTTGCCTTTAATGCTACCATAAATACCAGCGTGGGCCTCCCGGTAAGCTGACAGTGTCTGACTTAAGCATCGGAGTGGCTTCCCTCGGTAAACCCGGGGACGCCTCTTTGACGTGTTTGTTCTTTACACAGGAAAACTCGGAGTACGAGGGAGTTCGCTATTTCTGGAACCGTACAACCCGCTAAAGGGATCGCGAGTTTACCCGGAAACAATTGGTGCTCTCGTTGAGAGCCGAACTCAGGACCTCCCGCTTAATATTTTTAAGGACGGTGGAAATGGCAGGAGAACAAGATCCAACTAGGAGGCTTAATTTCTCAGGGGATGATAACCCGGGGGCCTCCGAGACCCAGTTTGGCCAAACAGATTTGGCAGCAGCATTTGAGCTCTTGAAAAAGGATTTTCTCGCTCAGAAGGAGCAATCTACTCGAGAACATGCCGAGTTAATGACGGTAAGGGAGCAATTAGCGACTATCCAGGCCGAGCATGGGCTTCTTCAGGCAACCCTAACTCAAAGGGCGAATGCCATTGAGACGTCAGCCAGACTCGCTGATGTCATTACCCCAGAAGGGAATCCTCCGGGTTATGGAAACCCGCGAACTTTTGACAGTGCATACATCCCACCCGCTATTCTCCCACCCATTGCCCACCCTAACCCAAATCCACAAATTATCCATCTCTCCAATCCTTTGTTTAATCACAATCTTTCAGGACCTCCTCCACCTCCAGAGCCGGTGTTAAATCAACCACTTCCCCCAGCCGATGCCCAGACCCGGCTTCTCTTACAGTTGACGCAAACTGTGACTCAACTTGAGCAACGTCTTAACTCGGGAACAGGACCACTGCAATACCAACCCTTTATTACCCGTGCAAGCCCATTCTCCACCCGGGTTCAAGCAGATAAAAAGCCACCCGAAGCAAAGCCATTTAAGATCAAGAAATATGCCGGAACGGGCTGCCCATATGCACACCTAGAGTTGTTCCAGTCTCAGTTGGATTCAACCCGGTTCACGGATGCCCAAGCATGCCATGCTTTCCAGGAAACACTCAGTGAGGAGGCATTGAGTTGGTTCCTCAAGTTACCGGCTTTGTCAATAGAAACCTATGGTCAGCTGACACAGAAGTTCCTTTCCCGGTTTATCCTGCTGTCTAGTGCCAACCGAAGCACCACTTCATTATTCAAAGTCCAGCAAAGGGATGATGAGAGCTTGAAAGTCTTTGTAACCCGTTGGCTATCCACGACTTCCAAATGTGGGTACTTGGATGAGTCAGTGGCATCAGAGGCGTTCTTGCAGGCGCTCAAGCCAACCCGCTTTGTGGTTGATCTCAGAAAGCAGCGTTTCAGGTGCTACGACGATTTGATTAACGAAGTCACCCGGCAAGCTCAAGCCGAGTATGACACCTTCGGGGAACGCCGGACGAATACCAGGTTCACAAGCCAGCGGGCTGATGCTTGGAAAAAGGAAGGGCAGAATAAGAGTGGCCAGGGATACTACGGCAAAAGTTCAAACAGACCAAGGGAGAAACCAAGAGAGGCTCCATACCCAAAACATCCAGCCGGGAGGAAAAAACCACTTACATCCCTCGATATGAAGTGTTAACCAACTTGACTGCCTCCTATGAAGAAATTTGGAACCGCCATAGGAACGACATTCCCCCGGCTCCAAAAAGGAAGTTTCTCAAAAAGGCAGGGCCGGACAACGGGCAACATTGTGCCTATCACAACGAGTCCGGCCACACTACCGACCGGTGTTTTTCCCTTCGAAACAGCATTGAATATATGATTCAGAACGGCAAGCTACAGCAGTATAAGTCACCTGCTACAGGTGTCAACCTGATTGAAGTATATAGAGAAATAATGACAATTCACGGGGGTGGCACCCAAGGAGTGTCAGGTCACCGGGCCAAAAGACTTTGCCCAAGAGGCCCGGAGTTAGAGATAATGCAGCTTCGTCAGGAATGCCGCAAGGAACTGGTTCCTTGGGATACCGTGTCATTTTCTCAGTCTGAAGACACGCTGAAAATGCATCATAATGATCCTTTCATTATTACTCTTCAGATTGACCATTGGCGAACTCGGAGGGTTCTAATAGACACGGGAGCCGCTGTCAGCCTCATGTTCAGCAGTTGCTATAAGGGGTTTAAAAGAGGAAGAGATAAGCTCTATAGAAATCACGAGCCATTGATCAGTTTTTCAGGTGAGACAACACAACCGCTGGGGTCAGATCAGCTAACGGTTACAGTTGGAACCGGGCACCAGTCCACAAGAATTGTAGTTCCCTTCATAATTGTGGACTGCCCATCATCCTACAATGCCATACTTGGGAGAGATGCCCTTTGGGGCCTATAGAGTTTTATAGCGGGTCATATGCTGCTTATGAAGGTACCTACACCCGGGGGCTGGGTTACAATTCACGGAGACCAAGAAGCCGCTGTCAGATGCAACGCGATAGCAACAGCTCAGTCCCAGCATGAGATGTTTTCAGCCGGTTTTTCCCTATCCCCATTTGACAAACCCGATGACCCCAGAGATGGCCCGGATTCCTTGCCCATCAGTAAGACGGCACAAAAGAAGAGCCAGAAGTATCCTGCCAAGTTCCCCCGGCCAGCCCCAATCGAAACAACAGAATGAATTCAGATTTCAGAGGAATACCCGGAGAGGAAGATTTGCATTGGCACAGGCCTTGACCCAGTGGTCAGAACCCGGATGATTGAGCTGCTAACCCGGAAACAGAAGGTGTTTGCATGGTCATATGCAGACATGCCCGGGATTTCTCCAGAGGTTATGACGCATTCCCTCAATATTATCCCGGGTATTAAACCGGTAAGACAGAAGCGTCGTGCATTTTGTGCAGAGAAATACAAGGTCATTCAAGCAGAAGTTAAACGTCTTAAGGACATCGGGTTCATTGAAGATGCAACATACCCGGATTGGTTGGCCAATGTGGTGATGGTCAAGAAGGCAAACGGAAAGTGGAGGATGTGCGTCGACTACACAGATCTGAATAAGGCTTGCTCGAAGGATAGTTTTCCCCTTCCAAAGATTGATCAACTGGTGGATTCAACCGCGGGCCACCCCCAGTTGAGTTTTATAGATGCATACTCGGGATTTAACCAAGTTCCGATGGATCCCGCGGATCAACAGCACACATCTTTTACAACAGACAAGGGGATGTATTATTACAAAGTGATGCCTTTTGGACTCCGGAATGCAAAAGCCACGTTCCAGCGCCTGGTAGTGGGCATGTTTGCAAACCAACTCGGGGATACTATGGAGGTTTATATAGATGATATGTTGGTCAACAGCCGGGAAACAAGCAAACACCCGGATGACTTGGAGACCGTTATTGACATTGCCTTGAGCAAGGGAATGAGATTAAACCCGGAGAAGTGTGTGTTCGGTGTTTCAGGAGGAAAGTTTCTCGGGTTTATGGTCAGCGCTCGGGGAATTGAGGCAAACCCCGACAAAGTTCAGGCCGTCTTGGCCATGGAACCGCCAAAAACCAGGAATGAAGTCCAGAAACTTACTGGCAGGCTGGTAGCCTTATCCCGGTTTATATCCAGATCAACAGATAAATGTGCCCCCTTCTTTAAAATTCTCAAGAGTCAACACCGCGAGCGGATTACATGGCAGCAAGAGCACAATCAAGCTTTTGAAAAGTTGAAGGAATACTTGGCATCAGTTCCTTCCTTATCCAGACCTAACCCGGGGAAAATACTCTATCTATACCTGGCGGTATCTCAAACGGCTGTGAGCTGTGCCTTGGTAAGAAAGCCAGAGTCTGAAGAACTGCCGGTCTACTATACTGGAAAAGGATTCAATGATCCTGAAACTCGTTATCCAGATATTGAGAAACTGGCCCTGGCCTTGGTTGTAGCAGCAAGAAAGCTAAGACCCTACTTTCAGGCACATTCTATCCATGTGCTCACCAACCAACCACTACGGCAGGTTCTGCAAAAGCCGGAGACTTCAGGAAGATTGGTCAAGTGGGCAATTGAATTGGGGGAACATGACTTGCACTTTAAACCGAGCACGGCAATCAAAGGGCAGGCAGCAGCAGACTTTATTGCCGAGTTAATCCAAGCAGATTCCTCAGTTGCTGAAACTCTTCCTACAGAAGCTGAACCGGAGAGTTGGCAAATATTTGTAGATGGATCAGTCAATCAGAGGCAGTGTGGAGCAGGAATTGCATTGGTGGACCCGGAGGGTAACATGTTTGATTATGCTTTACGCTTTAACTTCAAAGCATCAAACAACACGGCTGAGTACGAAGCCTTAATCAAAGGGCTTCAACTCGCTAAAGATATGGGCGCCCGGCATCTCCGCATATTGAGTGATTCACAACTGGTAGTGCAGCAGGTTAACGGCGAATTTCAGGCAAAGGAAGCACATCTTTCCTCCTATCAAAAGTTAGCGGCTTTCTTGCTTGAAAAATTCGACACCTTTGAGATCACTCAGATACCAAGGCAGCAGAACGTAAGAGCAGATACTCTGGCTAGGATTGCAACAGGGGAAGATCCCGGTGCCAAGTTTAAAAGCCTACTGGTCGAGACATTGGAGAAACCAAGTATATCACTCTCCTTCTCTGAGATTTTCGCAGTGGAAGCAAAGCCACCACCTTCTTGGATGAGTGAATTTGTTAACTTCATCCAAACGGAATCCTACCTGAGGACCTGGTAGCAGCCAGACGACTACGGGTTCGAGCGGCACAGTATAGTATCCGTGATGGGAAACTATATCGACGAGGACATACTTTCCCTGATTTAAAGTGTATTACACCCGAGGAGGGAGACCGGGTTTTGCAGTTACTTCATAGCGGGGTATGTGGAAATCACTTCGGAGCCCGTAACCTGGCCTTCAAAACCCTCAGAATGGGATATTACTGGCCTTCTCTGGAACAGGCTGCCAGAGTCGTGGTAGATTCCTGTCTTCAATGTCACCGGTTTGCAACCTTTCCCCGGGCCCCATCGGTCCCACTATCAGTAATCATTTCTCCATATCTATTTTGCATGTGGGGAATTGATTTCATTGGACCTCTACCCACAGCTCCGGGACAGCTCAAACACGCCATTGTCTCAGTGGACTATAATTCCAAGTGGATAGAAGCTCAACCCCTGGCTCGGATCACAACCGCAAATGTTAAGAAATTCCTCTAGAACAATGTCTTTTGCCGGTTTGGAATCCCAGAGACGTTTATCACAGATAACGGGACACAGTTTGACAATGACGAGTTCCGGGAATTCTTACATTCCAATGGGACAAAGGTGCTATATGCCTCCCCTGCACACCCGCAGACTAATGGACAAACTGAAGCTGTTAACAAGCTAATCAAGCAAGTTCTGATGAAGAAGCTGGAGGACGCAAAGGGTTTATGGGCTGAGAAACTTCCAGAGGTTTTGTGGGCACTTAGAACAACTCCGACAGAAGCCAATGGGGAGAGCCCATTTTTTATGACCTTTGGCTCTGAGGCAGTGATCCCGGTAGAGATGGAAGTCCCGAGTGACCGGGTACAACTGTTTGACAGGGAAATCAATAATGAAGGCATTCGCCTTAACTTGGACCTCCTGGAGGAACGCCGGGAGCGTGCACATCTCCGGAATATCAACAATAAGAAAAAGGTGGCCAAACATTACAATTCCCGGGTTATCAAGCGCCCACTCAAACTCGGGGATTGGGTAATGAAGGAGGTAATCCCTAAGCCAACGGGGTTGAAAGCTCCATGGGACGGCCCATATGAAATTGTTGAAGTGGTAGGCCCGGCCACATTTTACATCAGGGGTACAGATGGAGTCACGCTTCCACGACCATGGAACGCACAACATCTACATCTCTTCCCCAAATAGGTACCAAGTTATATGTGAATGTCCAAATTTATTATGTTTTGATGTTATATATAAAGCCTTTCAGGCCTACCATGCATAAAACCCTACCGGGTTATGTTTATCAATCAGTTTTTTGAGTGAATGCAGCCTTTAGCGGCCCTACTTGAATGCCTTAAACGGCAATCTCCGATAATCTCCGGTAATCTCCATGACGTGAAATATTGCAAGCCTTAACGGCCTTATTTCACTGTCAAACTCGGCAATCTCCGATAATCTCCGATAATCTCCGGTAATCTCCATAACTTGAAATATTGCAAGCCTTTCACGGCCTTATTTCAGTCTTTGAAAGTCTTAACGGACCAGTAAAGCCCTAGCGGCGCTATTGTTATTTACATGCCTAACCGGCATTGTGTAAATTTTGTCAACACTTGCAAATTATGCATCAGTTTAACGTGTTATTTTACAGGGAAAAAAACCGTGTTATAGAAAGAAATTCACCCGCAAGGCCTTAGCGGCCCATGGAAGTCCTAACGGACCCGTATACCCTAGCGGCACTATCTTTATTTACATGTCAAACCGGCATTATGTGTAAAATTTTATACTATGCATCAGGTTACCGTGTTATTTCACAGGAGGAATTATGCGAAGGAAAAGCTTGATTACTTCAAAGAGGTCACTTACAAAAAGTAGCGAACCGCTACAAGTAAAGTCTAGTCTACAAAAGCAAAGACAAAAAACTTAAGGCTCCAGCTCATGGCGCTGCAGACCCGCTACCCCCGCCAGTGCTCGAGCCGCCACGTCCTCCCCGGGGCCGTATGATAAACTGTCCCCTACGGGGCGGTGGCCGGTTTTGAGGACCACCGACAATCCCACCACGGGAAGTACCTCTCCGGGCTGCTGAAGAATGAACCGGGGGACTCCGAACCGGGTTTGCAGGAGCCCTAGGGTTTGCAGCCACAGCAGGAGTCGACCGGGAGGTGCCTGCAGCCTCATCGGGTCTGACATGACCTTGGTGACCATCATAACCAGCTTTGTCGAGCCAGCCTTGGCGAATCCCGGCGCTAACAATTTCGGCACCAGCCTCAGCCCTTGCCGACCGCAGCTTCAGCTCAAACTTGGGGCTCGCCAGAAACTCGGAGACAGCAGAGTCCCTGGCCCGGGAAACAGACTGCACCAATTCTCCTTTCTGCTGCTCCAGAGAAGTCACTTGCTGCTGCAGCGCTTGATTCTGTTGAGTAAGCTGAGCAATAGCGGCATCTTGAGCACACCGGTCCTCCCGGTGACCCTCAATGACCCTCTCAAGCTCCGAGTTTTTGGCCACAAACTCCGCTATTTGTTCTTCTTCCTTGGCCAACTCCGCCCACGACGCGACCGCTGCTGCGCTTGCCTCTTCCCGGAACCGAGCCAGGCATTCTTCGCTAACTGTCGCCTGGTCCCGGGCCGCCCGGAGATCTTCCCTGAGCACTCTCTCCCTCTCGGGGATTCCTTCATTGATTAGCCGATCAGTTGCCAAGTATGACATCCTGACCGCCTACAAAAAACAATTTAGCGGGTTAGTATCAAGAAAAAGAAATAAACCCCAAACACAAGTCACACGAAGGAAACACTAACTCGCATCAGCTTCTCCTGTGTCCTCCGGAGGGTAACTACCGGGTCTTCGTGCCCCAGGATGCAGGAGTCCGCGGCACAGTTCTTCAGATCCGCCACCATCCTCTGGACGGCCACGTCCGCCACCCCTCCACTCGCCAACTCTTGCATGATCTCGTGAATGGCCCGGTGCTGGCTCCTCTCCTTCCTCTCCCTCCTCTCCTTCCTCCTCTTCCTCCTCTTCTTCCTCTCGGACCTTGCCGAGCTGGATGCCTCCCGGGTGCGTTTGTGGGAGGGGACGGGTTCTACTTCGTGCACTTCGTCGCTCCCATCACTCCCCTCAGGGTTCTCACTCACCACCCCTTCGAAACCAACAACTTCTTCACCCCCGTCGTCAGCCTCATCTTCAGTCAACTCCTCTTCACCCGGGAGCACAGATGAGGGCACCGCGCTCATCACCGGTTCTTCAGTCTCTTCATCGGCGAAGGTAAATTGAGTCACCGGTTCTTCAAATACCGGGTTTTCACCCGCCTCGGAGGGATTCCCTTCAATTTCCTCTTCCTCCTGATAAACCTCTGGTCCGAGAACCTCAGCCAAGTACCTGGAGACCTCGTTGTAGTGCAAGGTATCAACATGGAACTGCTGAAGATCCCCTTGCTCGGCGTCTGGGCGCAGGAAAGTCGCTTTTGAGGTCAGGTCAATATCGTACGGTAGACCATCCGCCCCTTGCGTCCGGATCCCGGCCCATACAGCTTTATCCTCGAAGCCGTCATATATTCCTGGGTTCTTCCGTTTGGTGAACTCCATCGGAAGAAGAGCTGCAACAAAAAACACAGCCTGTTACACAAAGAGCATGCCATATGACAACAAAAATTTAAAGGACACTGGACAAACCTGGTAGCTCCATCAACCGGCACCTGCTGTACACGTACAGCCTACAAAGTCGGTATGAACTCCGGTCATCTTGCCCCCGAAAGGCCCATAGCATCCTCCGGATCCTCTTCTCCATCACCGGCTCCAGAGGAATATCGGGGATACCTGCAAAAAAAAAAATTTATAACCCGGAACTCTAACAAAAAAAAAACCCGGAGAGAGAGGAACTTACTTATCAGTGGTTGGAAGTCACCCGGTACTTGAAGCGCGTATCCCGGGTCTTGAAAGTTTCTTATCAAGAAACTTTTCTCCCTCCAGGTCCGGCTCACGGAGGTTGGCAGGTCCTCGACAATCTTCTTAAAGGTCGCCTTGGACTTCAGTTGGATAGTCCCGCTAAAACCCGCCTTCCGGGAGTACTCGGCCCGGTACATGGCGTGCAACTCGTGGTATGTCGGCATCTGCTGCTTCAGTACTTTGTACATAACGCACAACCCGAGTAGCTGCCTCCACATGTTCGGGCCAATTTGCCCGATTGCGAAGTTGCTCGCAGCTAAGAGATACTGCACCTCTACCTTTAGCGGGAGTGACAGGCCGCAGCGTAGCTGATACTCGTGGCACAGCGTCCACCCATCCCCGGGAGCGAAGAACTGGTCCTCGGGTTCTAAGGGCCGTATTTCAACGGACTCGGGGATTTTCCAGTTGCTCCTTAGTTCCACGATCTCCTCCGCTATCAGTGAGTACCCGGGAGGGTCGAGAGCGGTCCCATCAGTGAAGGTTACGGAGTTTGACTCGGGGACGTGAGTGTCCATTGCGGGATTGGTCATCTGCAAAGACAAAAACACGGGAATGTCAACAAAAACCCAGATAACCCGGCGGCCACAAAGCTAAATTCTCACACAGTAACGCAGAAACCCAGAAAACCTTCCTTGGAACCCAGAAACAGTACAAAAATCATCCAAAACACTCAAAAATGAGGGAAGAAGAAACAATACCTTACTTGTAAAGGCCTGAAGAGGTTTTGAGACAGATTTGAGTTTGGGAATCAAAAGAACACAACGACAAAAGAGAGCGAAAGCAAAAAAGCACGAAGGGACAAAACTGTCACCCTCAACCCCTATTTATACAGTTAAGGGCGTGCACTGAAGGGACGTTTCAGTTTCTCGAGGGAAACGACACGTGTCACGCATGCCGCTTCACAAAACCGAAAAACTTTTCAGTTTCCCCCCACTACAACCCGGAGACGTCGTTTTTGTCTACGGGTTACGCTTGCGTACGGACTTGGGGGACTGGGTACCCCGGGTTTGGTTGCTAACTTTGTAACCCGGTAAAGAAAAGATTTTAAGTTCCCACCCAAGCGTACCCCTTGACTGAGGACTTGGGGGACTTGTTTATAGGTGGAACCTAATATTTCACCTTTACCGGGTTACAACTCAAGAAAGAACCTCCAAATGTCTGGTCAATTATTAAATATGCATTGTTTATTGTGCTTGAAGTGTTGTTTACAGGGTGAAAGCCCAATCAGATATGAGAAGCCTCTCTGGGTCCTTTGTCAGGGCCCAGTTCATCGTAAAGTTAAGGAAAAGCAAGGGAGATTGTTCCCACATTGGAAAAGGACAAGGCAGGTTGCCTTTAATGCTACCATAAATACCAGCGTGGGCCTCCCGGTAAGGGGACGCGCAACTTCTTAACTATTCTTGAGTTTTCTGCTTAGCTGACAGTGTTTGACTTAAGCATCGGAGTGGCTTCCCTCGGTAAACCCGGGGACGCCTCTTTGACGTGTTTGTTCTTTACACAGGAAAACTCGGAGTACGAGGGAGTTCGCTATTTCTGGAACCGTGCAACCCGCTAAAGGGACCGCGAGTTTACCCGAAAACAGCTGCGAATCACCATCTTTTCTGTACAAATATTTACAGATGTCGATTGTGTTGGTTAACTATATAAATGATCAAGAAATATAATGATGTATTGAGAAAGAGAAACTTACGACAAGTCAGGAGAACGATGAAGAATATAATAAGCCCTATAAACTTTATGTTCATTCATTCCGTTTTTGCCTTCTACAAGTATTGTATTATCTAAGCTCAGTTGTATTATCTTATACTTATATAGTTTGGATTTCAAGGTTTGGTGGGATTGGGTATTAATGTCAAAATCTGCTTCTTGGTGACTTTTATTTATTATGGAAATCTGTGTAGATATCAATTTATGTTGGCTCAATCGATGTTAGAATTATGGAAATCTTTGTCGATATCAAAACTTTATTTTTGATATATGTTTGAAATCATTTGTTCTTCTGCCAGAACTAGTGAACAAAAAGTTTCTCCTAACCAAAAGTCCAAAACCAAAACACATGGATGCATTTCAAAGATTTTATACACATGAATAGAATAGAGATAGAGAGATTTGTATGTAATTCGTCAATTTTTTTCGTAAGAGATGAATAAGTTACATATAACATGCTTCATGTTTTAATACACAAACTTGTAGATGATGATTATTAACTATGATACAGCTGCATGTTATCATCATACATTATGTTGCACTGCAACTAGTTCGGCGATAGGTTCAGCAAACCTCGTAGCACCTACATTGTGGTCGGACATGGGAGCATTTGCCGTAATTGTAACCCTCACTCCGACATCTCACAACACAGTTACTTTCCTTGATGCAAAGCCCTTTTAATGTTGTGCTTGGGTACTCACAGATCCTTGTTTCGCTCGGCATCACCGTCTCTTCTATACAAATGTGATCGCAGATTGTTAAATTACTTGGCTCATTCAAATTTCAAAGGGTAGAGGGAACAATAAACTACTTAGTAGTAAACATTTATAAATATCAGAATATCATGATTTATTGAAAACAGAGACTTACGAGAAGTCAAGAGGATGATGAAGAACAATACAAGCCCGCCACTTCCTGTTCATGCCTTAAACAATCATGTAATATTTTGATCCACATGTACTCATCTTATTGCATGTATTTTTGTATAGAGCGGATTCTACACATCGATGTGTTCTTGCACAACTAATGTGCAAGTTCTCAAATTGTTGTATGAGAAGATCGAATGAAGATTAGAGATTCTAAATTTCTTCCTTTCATTTTATTTTTGATCCGTGAAATTAAATTCTCATAATAAGAGTAACTCTTTATCGACCTCCGGTTATCATTCCTGAGAAATTTCTCGGGTTTCAATTTTATTAAAGGGATTAGGGTTTCAATACTATTAACAGTTTTTTCTTCTATCTATATGGTTTCTAACCATGTTTTTTTGTATTATATTTTCTTGGTGAAATACTGCAAATTATGTGAATGTGGATCAAGGCATCTTCAATACTGTTAGATTAATAACCAATTGTCACTAACCATGAACTTTTTCATAGTGATAGAAATTAGACTGTCTCTAAATTGTTAACATTCGTTAGCTTTTGATATCACGTACTTTGAAATTTATTGAGCGCACACATGAAAAACAAGAAACTGTAAGGCAGCTTAATTATTACACTTGATGCATGATTATTAACATGCTATCTTATACAAAAGTTGCCATGTAAATCTGTAATTATCTCCATGCATGCATGCTTGATTAGCTTCTAGTTATTAAGATCTGCAGTCACGCACATGCTCTTGATGCACATGCATTTGTAGGTGTCCATGGTGCATTTGCCGCTTAAGTAACCTTCTTCTACACAGGCCTTTTTACATTTGTTTTCAATCGATACGACGCACACCCCCTTGAATGTTGTGCTTGGGACTTGGCATTGTGCTGGTTTTCTACTCGCTTCACTGCAAATCACCGTCTCTTCTGCAAAAGTAAAATTTACCAATTAATGTCAATATTGGATACTTCGTCCAGAGAGTAACGATTCCTAACAGAGTTGTGTATAGTTGTTGCCAATACAGATGATAGATTCGTGATGAATATCGATCGTGATGGAAATATATAGAAAGAGATTGACTCTTACCAGAAGCCAAGAGGACGATGAAGAACAAAACAAGCCCTAGGAACTTTCTGTCCATAGTTTACTTTTTTTCTTTTAGCTAATACAAGTACTATATGATCAGCAGTCAGTTTATATACATATATCTCTAATAATTTATATAATTAGCGTTCGTGCTAATAATTTTAATTCACAGTTTTGAATACATTATCGATTATCAAATTGGATGAAATTTTGCAGAGATGATCTACATATATAAATCTATATATTGGACGATGAAGATGTGATTTAATGATCAAAAAGTTGATGTAATCCTTAATCCTTCGTATATATTAAGAAAAGAGATCCCTCATTGGAAGGGGCAATATATATAGTCCTCTTCCAATGATAGATCTCTTTTCTTAACATCTATGAGAAATTTAGGATTACATATATATATATATACCAATATATGCATGCTTGATAATCCTAGACTTGGCTTTTATAGTTTGGAATTTGAGGCCTGGTAATAAATATTCTTTTGAAGAAATCTTCTTTAGGTTGACTTTATATGATTATGGGAATCTGGCTATAGTTATAATGTCAGATGCTCAATCTCAAATAGTCAGAAAATAAGTCTAATGAGAAACACCTTCAGATATGCTATGTCGATTGATGTCGATCTTTTAATTAATATCTTTTGAGCTTTGATTCATTTACTCATACAGAATGCGATGATTTACTCTTTTTTTATTATACGTTGCGAATCACCATCTCTTCTGTACAAATATTTTACAGATGTCGATTTAGATGGTTAACTATATAAATGATCAAGAAATATAATGATGTATTGAGAAAGGGAAACTTACGGCAAGTCAGGAGGACGATGAAGAAGAGAACAAGCCCTAAAAAATTTCTATCCATGCCTTCTGTTTTTGCCTTCTACAAGTACTGTATTATCTAAGCTCAGTTGTATTATCTTATACCAATAACATATGAATGCTTGGCATCCTAGACCTATTTTTATAATCTGGATTTCAAGGTTTGGTGGGATTGAATATTAATGTCAGAATCTGTTTATGGTGAATTTTATTAATTATAAAAATCCATGTAGATATGAAGTTATGCTATAGCTCAATCGATCTCAGAATTATGGAAATCTTTGTAAATCTCAAAATTTTATTTTGGATATATGTTTGAAATCATTGGTCAGATGATATTAGAATATATGTTTGAAATCTTTGGTCAAGATACTTAATTTTATCATCAATGGAACTTCTGGGGGATAAATGTTTTCAATCGTAATTCATTTACTAGAAGGAAGACTATGAACTTTTTTCTCAGGTTTAATTTTTTAATTTTTTTAAAGATAAGGTGTCACGTCCCGAATTTTGGATCAATTATTTTCAACAAAACTGAGGATGATGACCTCTAGAAAACTAACTACAACAATACGAAACACAATAATCAAATTACATTTCCTTGATTACGTAATTAAATAATACATGAAAACAACTACTCTTAGAACTTAATACACTGGCACTCAATTCTCACCCCTACTTCACTTCCTTGAATATCCTGAAAAATTAACTGTACACCATAGATTGGTGCACTGGGCTGTAAACAAACAAACCTGGTAATTTTTACAGCTCGTATGAGTAAATTAAGAACACTTACAGACTCGTATCCCAAATATATGAGAGCTCCCGAATTCAGAAATTTAATAATAAAAATAACAATAAATAAAACGAGCATTCATTGATATCAAAATAAATATAACAATAAAATTATATATTTTCTGCATAAAGATTAGTTCAGAAAAATGCACAGGAAAATCATAAATCAAAACATGAAAATTCCAGCAATTAAGGATAGATCCAGAATTACTCAAAAACCACATAAATCAAGACACAATCCAAGAAACAAATATTAAATGAATAATAAATCAAACATCCAATTAATCCATAAATACAAACACGCTCCACTTAAGCCAAATCATCACGCCAGAAATATGTCTATGCCACTAAGGAGGACATAATCTACCACACCAGAATAGATCCATTCGCCACTAAGGAGGATCTAGACTGCTACACCGGAATAGATCTCATCGCCACACAGGAGGATCTAACCGCCATACATGAATAGATCTCTTCGTCACATAAGAGAATCTAAACCCTACACAATAACAATTGATCTCTTCGCCACACATGAGGATCTAGACCAAACACAACAACAATAGATCTCTTCATCACACAGGAGGATTTAAGCCATAAAGGTATGCATATGAGTCACTCACTCGCAGCTAAATCATGTATTTTAACATTAAGACACAAGTTCTCTAACTTAACACGAGACACAACTACTTAGTCGACATCAATACAACACAAATCGAATACGCATTATGTAGTGACCCTGATTTTCATATCGTTTTCCTTGGAAAGTATGAGTTTGGTGGTGGAGGATCCGACGAGAATGGGTGGTCGCCGGAGAAGATCGTTCTTTAGATTGAATAAACCTTCGGGTTAAGAGGTGGTTGAGGGTTGTAAAAACAAGTGTGAGCTCGTCTTAGTTTGTGAAGAAGCAGCGGGATTTCTGACGTGAGTTAAATCTCACAAGGTTGTTTTGGACTGAATTTTATTATGTTCACTTGACTTAATCCATAGCACAACATATTTTAATATTGTCTACAATACTTCATTCTCAACAATGACGTAATCAAATCGTGTCACATCCCGGTCCTATAATCAATTTACAGTTGGTTAATTTTTTTTGTTACTTTAATCTTTAACAGTTTGAAGTAACCGTTCTACCGTAGAAGATCATTAAGTTGAATTTTTTCTAGGATCATTATTTTGAGGAATTTCCTTCATGAAAGTTATAGAAGACGTTAATACGAATCCGTAGACATCCTATACATCTTAATCAGAGATCGTATGAATAAGTTATGGCTTAAAAACGAGAAGTTACTATTTTAAGAAAATCTATAAAAAGAGAAATTTACTGAAGGTAGAAAGTTAAAAATCATATTTTTTTACCAAATCGAAATCTCTCCCTCCCCGTCGCATTTCGCTGTCGGACCTGTCGAATGCCACAACGCCGCCGTCACTCCACCTCAGGCCACCGCACTGGTCCCAAAAGAACGGCCTCCGAGTATACTTCATTTCTAGGTAAATTTTCTGACCTAATTCACCGTATTTCGGGAGAAATTCCGATTTGTTCACCGAGTGAACAGTAGGTATTCTAGATCGAAATTCTTCATCCATAGGCCACAAATTGGTGAGTTCTATATATAGATAGGATGAGTTTTAGGAGTACTACTCACTCCTAAAGTTTAGTGAATTGATTTGGAGTGTGAAGGGAGAATCGAAGAATTGAAGTTTAAAATTTCGGATTTTTCACTTTTTTGTTCCATTGACCTAGTTAGGCTGGGAATTGGCCTTCGAGTTGAACTAGAAAGTTGTTCGGATTGATGAGAGGAACAAATTGTGAAAATTTGGAGTTGATTGGTGGTGGACAGAGCTTGGCCAGATTTTCCTACCGGCAGTCGCTGTTGGTGGCGGTGCTGGCAGCAGAGCGACCACCTTTTGGACAGTTTTCTTACCTAATAAATCATATAAATTAAGAAGGGTATTTTGGAGTGAAGTTTATATTTTTCGAAGGAGCTTTGGGATTTATTTTGTGAATTAATACTTGTGTGGAGGCAAATTAATTAATTGAACTTCTGTTTGGGTTTCAAAAACGTGTTGGGAAATGGTTGTGGGGTTTTCTATGCTAAAAATTGAAGGGATGTGAGTGAATTTATTGAGGTTGGGCTTAAATGGGTAAAAGTAGCATGCTTTTCTCGGTTTCGGCCTATCTCTTTATTTATAATTTTAGAGTTTGGAACTCGAGTATTTATGTATTTATATATATATCTCCTTAAAACAGGACGCGAGGAGACTTCTGCTGAGGGGTCTAGGGATCGCCGTCAAACCTAGCAGTACGGTGAGTGGACTTTGTTTTTAAAGCCATGCGTGCTTCAATATTTGTAAAAATTGTGTACATAACGTGATTTTAATTGTTTATTGAGTCGGTGGGGCCAGGAAGGCAGGTTGCTCCCCTCCCGTAAGCTCTTTTGTTTTGTCGGCTGGAATTTATGTTATGGTTATTGCATTTGAAATTCAATTATTTATGGCCATTGTTTTGAGGACGGTCGGGGAACCTTGCCTTATGCATGAGATGCATGTTTTAATTTACAGAGGATGAATCATATAATAATGACTTTTCTTATTTGCTTGTTTTCTTCACCATTAAGGGTCGTCATATATATAAAGATGCTAGCGAGCCATACGGCTCTCACCACTTGAGGAAGTGGAGCGGGGCAATAGTAGCTTTAGAGGGTTCCGACCTTAGCCTGAGAGACTCATCGTCAAGGTGGAATCTCTCCGTAATGAAGGGTCGTCATATAACTTAGTAGTCTTAAAGGTTCTGACCCTAGTCTGAGAGACTCTCCATCATGGTGAAACCTCTTCCCCTATTTTCTTCAAGTTTTATTCTTCTAAGCCAATGAGATTGGCGCATTTTTTTATGATTATTTGGTAGTGTATCCCTAATGAGGCATACTTGTTTGATTTTTCAGACGAAAAAAGAGAGAACATTACTAAAGTTATTTTCTACAATTTATGTTATTTTTGTCCACTCACGCTAATGTTTTAAATGTTTCTTCCCTAGACTCTTCGTTTTAAAATGCCCAGATTGCAGTGTTCGGCTCGCCCATAGTTAGGAGGCAAGGCATAGTTACCACCTTTCTATTTTTCTATAGTAGGTTCTTATATACCTACTTTTGTTATTTTCTCGTTTCCTTCTATCATTTTTATAACTCTGACAACTTTATGGGGGAATTGTATTATTGCGGTTGTGTGTTTAATCCCAACTTAGTAGTAAAGACTTATCTCTCCTAAATTTGTATGATTTGATGTTATTTGTATTTCAGATTGTTCATGAGATTTATGATTTATAGATCATGAATTTTTTATGAATGATTTATGTCACATCCCGATCCTAGAATTATTTTACGGTTGGTTACTTTGGTCTTTTACCATTTAAAGTAACCGTTTAACCGTACAATGATGGTAAAGTTGACTTCTTGGTAAGTCAATGACGAGGCCGTAATTCAACAACCTGCAATTTAAAACCCTATCATTGTAGCTTTAGTAAGTAGGGTATCGTTCTAGCCGGGGACACTAGGGAAGGATTCTATCTGCAAAACAAATCGTTAGTAATATTCACAAATATAATATAAACATACAAGTACAATTCTGTCACAACTATACAAGTATAAACATATACACAAAATATTATGGGGGATTTATATGGGTGGTTCGAAACATAAAGAAAAGAAGTTAAATATTTACATACATCGGTCAATCAATACTCAAACACACAACACAACAAACACCGCAATAAGCATATAACAATTTCATGTAAGATTAAATAGTGATGCTCGCACTATCATATGTTTTCATTGATTTCAACCTCTTATGACTTCTCATGTGTTTTTAGGAACTTCAAATATGCCTGAACCTAAAACATATGTGTCACCTTGTTTAAACTATCAAATATGCCTAACCTAAACAAGATACACTTACGAACTGGAGTCGGTTGAAGACATGGTCCTAGGTATGGCGTCACTCATCCTATTCAACATGCAAATCACTCACCCTAGCAACCCTTTGCAGCAACTAGAATCAAACTATCAAATATGCCTAACTTGATCCTAGATTACTACGGCAGATTAAACTCCCCCCTTAGAAACGTCTTGGCCTAGACTATCTTTAGGTTTGATTACGTGATCAGGTGATGATTAATCAATTAGCACATACTACACACAAGAACATACAGCAACTTAATCTAAATCATGAAACTAAAATATACATAGTACGTTATACATCACACATGGTTTCAAGAAAATCACAAAGAAGAACTTAAGAACATATGCAACGTATAAAACCGAAAACCATAAAATAATTTATAATAAAGCATGATAAAACACAGTAGATTATTACACAAAACCTTGATGAACTTCATACCTAGACTACCTATATAGATCGGCTAGGGTAGAAGGTGGAATCGGCGGCAGATGAAAGAAAGTAACGGCGGTAGGTGCGGCGGCAGCTTGTGCAGTTTTCTGTGTTTAGGGTTTTTGGTAGAGCTTGGCTATACTAAGGCTTAGAGCAATTGAGAGACTCTTTTTCTACTGTGTTACATGTGTATTTATAGAGACAAAACCCTAAGAAAACCTAATGAAAATCGGCAGCCCCTTGTGTTCCAAACCGGGTAGGTTTCTCTTCTTTCCTTGTTGGATTTGTCTTCCTTCTCTTTAATTTGCTGACTTGGAAAATACTTTAAAAACTTCTTTTTCTGATTTCATGGACTCTTCTTCATGTGTGTGGGTCGGCATTGGGCTCTCTTTTATGCTCATGGACTCCTAGGACAGCCGAAAAGGTTCCATAATCTCGGTAGACCGAGTTATCCTGTTTTGACCGGGATAACTTTCGTAGTTGTTATTTTCGGCTTCTCCTTGGTGATTTCTTCGATTCTTCTTCTTCTAAACAACTTCCCATATCATCATTAAGCTCTTCATCAATCATTTGGCATGCTTGGGAAGGATTTTGGTGAAGAAACACACTCACGAACTCGGTAGACAACTTCAGCAATTTCTGTCCTGTTTCCAGCAGACTGACCTCCGGCCATTGTTTCCGGCATAACTCCTTCCTCAGAACTTGGATTGCTGCGATTCCAAAAGATTTAGAAACTAGACATCCACAGCTTTCCATCCATATATGGCACGTTCCCTAGTTCCTCCTGGATAGTTCTAGGGAAATCTTTGAAGTTGAGTTATGGTTTCTGGAAATCCTCTGTTTTTGTTCCGAGTTCATGCTTTTGGCCTCTTGTCTTTCCATGCTTCTTTTGCTACCTTCCATAAGTCCGATCCTCACGATTCTTGTTTTGTTATGTCCATATACATGTCACCTACACATTCAAAAGATATAATCAAGTAGTGACAATGTATTGGTTTACAGAAACTTAAGAAAATCACGAACACTTCCAATTTCAGCTTTTAACGATATTGCACATACTTTATCTATTTTACACATGTTTTAGCCAATGTTCTACAAATAATCCCTAATGCTAAATAACTACTAATACTAACCGAATAATGGATAAACAAAGCATAAATGAGGGTAAAAACATGTTAAGAACGTAGCGTAAAATGCTCCTATCAACTACCCCACACTTACCCTTTGCTAGTCCCTAGCAAACTAAATGTAAGACTCTACTAATACTAACGACACAAAAACAATTAACACTTAAACAACTAATACCCTTAAATGATTTGTCTCAGATTCTTTAGCATGCATAACTTTCAAGTTTGAACATTTGAATGAAAAGCGTAATTGCAAAGCTTCATAAGCATGTATCATAGCATGAACATGTAAGATATGAGATCATATAGCACAAACATGTATGATAACCGTTCCACCTCACAATGGCATACTCTCTTCTTTTCACTCATCCATGGTATTCACTCAATAATATATGCAAGAGAAAAGATGATAAGATAACAAATAACTTGCATATTTCAATAAATAAAAGCACTTTGTGAATAGAAATTCATGGAAAAACCTCATATAACAACTATGTGCAATAATGGACCAAAACCATATGCTTAACTTATGAGAAAATCTCCACAAATCAAATTTAGCTATCTTAAGAATCATGAATTAATCTCAATAATATGGTTGTAATGGGGCTTGGTTTCATAAGGTAGGAATTTTTAGATAAGTGGTGCTATAAGAAATCACCAAGACTTTAGCAAATTTCGCTCTTCCTCATGTCTTCACTTCAAGGGTCGAGTTTCTTCATGTTGGACCCATACGTCAATCTTGACTTCTCCCCATATTGTGAACAGGACAAAGGTCATATAAACACATTTAGACCTTCAAATAATTACTAACTCCAAATTCACAAAACATTTTAACACACCATGAAAGAATTTGTGCCTTGAACTTCAATTCTATCCGATTTTTTTTTTTTTTTTTCGGAATTTATGTCTTTCTTTTTGTTCATACATGGCACATATACAATACAAAACATTGGTGTTTAACCCCACACTTGCTCTTTATTACCTTGTCCACCCCACACTTGTTCTTCAGCATCACGCATTACAGCTCCATCAGAAGTACTTTGCCAAGTCTTGATAACAAGGTAAAAGTTTAGCTATTCTAAGCAAAGGAATTCTGTTTAAAGGTGATGAAATAAAAGGCTCAATGTAGGCTCAAAGGGGTTAACTAAGGAATCCCATGACGGGCACAAAGTAGGCATAAGTTTTATTTGACAAGGGTGGTGATCCTAATGAGATTTAAATTCAATCATATTCAAAATCAAGACATGTTATGATTATAAAGTTTCGAAAATCACATAAGCAAGTTCTAGTAAATTCTAGAGTCCATTAAAAAGCTATAGCACATAGTTATTGAGTTTGCAAAGAATAACGAGGTCTTAAAAGATAGTGAAAATTTAGTGAAAATTTCGAAAAAAAAATTAAGCAAAAATCGGCACATAATTCACTCATGAAAGAAAGTTTTTTTTTTGGGCTCAAAAGCTCACATAGGTTATGTTGGAACAATTTAATCAAACATGCATATTTCATTATCAATCAAGTCTCAAATATTCATACTAATTCACAATATCCATGAAACTTGCAATTTCTTAAGATAAATGTTAAACCTTCAATCATGCATTTCAAGATATAGTTCATCATAGACTTTTAAGGGTATATCCTAAGACAAATAAAACATTTAAAAATATTTAAAACAAATTTCAAAAATTTCAAAAAAAATTTAAAAAAATTTCGGAAAATTTGAAAAACAAAAATATGTTACTATGTAACCTCTACCCCACACTTAGAAAATTACATTGTCCCAATGTAAAACAAAAATAATGTCATAATTTTCCAAGCAAGCAAATAAGTCACATAATAATCAAAATATCAACCATAAAAGTGAAGGGATAAGAAAATGAAAACTCTCGTTGATGGCTCCTCCACTGCTACGGTTGAAATGAGTTGTCTCTCATGCAGCGCTTAATGTTTATAGTCTATCAGCCTAGACTCTTCTCCTTTTGCTTTGATGGCGCCATCCTTTGTTGCCATGGCTCTCCCACATTGTGCTTTTCAACATTTGTGCTCTTGTTGCTCATTCAACGATGAAGACACAATATCTGGTAAAGTGTCCTCTTCTCCAAGAAAAACGTACTTCAAATGTGGGGAAAAAGCTTTTAGCTCTAATTTAGGGACCTGTTCCACAGATGGTAACAATTTGTTAGTGGATAATGGAATTGACAAGGGAGTATTATACCTTTTGGTAGGTGGTTGTGACTCAAGCTCTTTCACAACTGGACGGCTCCAAATCTTTCAAAGCCTCCTCATCCCGTTCTCCAAACTTATCAAATCCGACCCCTTGCTCGATCACTATGAAAAACAAACAATATGCACACGATATGCAAAACAATAAAACACAAGTATGAATGAATGCAAAATGGATGTAGTGCAAACACGGCATGATGCATGAAACAAAATGTAATATGGCATGATGCAAACAAAACAAAAAATGCAATATGCAACATGATATGCAAAATGATCGATCATAAGTATAAATGCAACATGAATGGCACACATAAAAAAAACCTACAAAACAAAATAATGTTAGCTAAACATGGCACACGACATGTCACTATAAACACATATGATACACGGCATTCATGGTTACATATAGACAAAAATCATGGCAAAAACATAATGTGATGACGTCTCACCCTAAAATGTTTCTACTTGATTTTATTAAACTTTAATTCTCAAGGTACGTGGAGCAGGGAAGACCACTGTGCAATGGACTGATACAGCCCAAGGTAGTGTTATGCTTTGTCCGATATACCTCAAACATTAAAGTCAACTTAATTTGAAGTTCATGGCGTCATACATGTCTAAGTAAATTCTAGCGTTTAAAGTGTGGTGATGCTTCGGCCCAAGCATTTGGCTAGTTCGAGCGGATTCCGTGGTTTCAGAAGGCAAGTGTCAATGTCACGGGGGGCGAACCCCCTACAAGAACCAGGCAGGACTCGTTTGTGATCAAGGAGGCGGACCCCTATCGACCCCTTCACCGAGAAGAGTGGTCAGTCATGATCTTGAGATCCAATTGAACAAACCTGAATTCTATATCTATGACAGAACGGCCCCTTACTCAGCTAGGAACAAACTCGGGTCACTAGACCACTCGACAAGTGTTAATCAAAGCCGCCCTCAACCTCATGAAATCTGCAAATAACATGAAGGGTTTAGGCTAAGATTAACAAATGCGGCTTCTCCCTACATGTTACACTTTAAAAACCACAATAAACTCCAACACATATGAAACAGTCAACCTCCTAAATATTTACTAAGTTACAACACATATGACACGAAAATATACACATAAATTCGGCACCTACACAAAAATATAAGAAAGAAATTGTTAGTCAAAAATTATGGCACAAAATATACAACTTTCACACCAAAGAATTCGGCACATACACAAATCTACAATGTACAAATTAACAATACACACAAATACATTAGAAACATATGTGTTTTACACACATAATTCGGCACTTACAAAAGAAAACAAAGTTAATTCACAAACATATACAACACAAAAATCCTTTTTAGCATCCCCGGCAACGGCGCCAAAAACTGACGAGGCCGTAATTCAACAACCTGCAATTTAAAACCCTATCATTGTAGCTTTAGTAAGTAGGGTATCGTTCTAGCCGGGGACACTAGGGAAGGATTCTATCTGCAAAACAAATCGTTAGTAATATTCACAAATATAATATAAACATACAAGTACAATTCTGTCACAACTATACAAGTATAAACATATACACAAAATATTATGGGGGATTTATATGGGTGGTTCGAAACATAAAGAAAAGAAGTTAAATATTTACATACATCGGTCAATCAATACTCAAACACACAACACAACAAACACCGCAATAAGCATATAACAATTTCATGTAAGATTAAATAGTGATGCTCGCACTATCATATGTTTTCATTGATTTCAACCTCTTATGACTTCTCATGTGTTTTTAGGAACTTCAAATATGCCTGAACCTAAAACATATGTGTCACCTTGTTTAAACTATCAAATATGCCTAACCTAAACAAGATACACTTACGAACTGGAGTCGGTTGAAGACATGGTCCTAGGTATGGCGTCACTCATCCTATTCAACATGCAAATCACTCACCCTAGCAACCCTTTGCAGCAACTAGAATCAAACTATCAAATATGCCTAACTTGATCCTAGATTACTACGGCAGATTAAACTCCCCCCTTAGAAACGTCTTGGCCTAGACTATCTTTAGGTTTGATTACGTGATCAGGTGATGATTAATCAATTAGCACATACTACACACAAGAACATACAGCAACTTAATCTAAATCATGAAACTAAAATATACATAGTACGTTATACATCACACATGGTTTCAAGAAAATCACAAAGAAGAACTTAAGAACATATGCAACGTATAAAACCGAAAACCATAAAATAATTTATAATAAAGCATGATAAAACACAGTAGATTATTACACAAAACCTTGATGAACTTCATACCTAGACTACCTATATAGATCGGCTAGGGTAGAAGGTGGAATCGGCGGCAGATGAAAGAAAGTAACGGCGGTAGGTGCGGCGGCAGCTTGTGCAGTTTTCTGTGTTTAGGGTTTTTGGTAGAGCTTGGCTATACTAAGGCTTAGAGCAATTGAGAGACTCTTTTTCTACTGTGTTACATGTGTATTTATAGAGACAAAACCCTAAGAAAACCTAATGAAAATCGGCAGCCCCTTGTGTTCCAAACCGGGTAGGTTTCTCTTCTTTCCTTGTTGGATTTGTCTTCCTTCTCTTTAATTTGCTGACTTGGAAAATACTTTAAAAACTTCTTTTTCTGATTTCATGGACTCTTCTTCATGTGTGTGGGTCGGCATTGGGCTCTCTTTTATGCTCATGGACTCCTAGGACAGCCGAAAAGGTTCCATAATCTCGGTAGACCGAGTTATCCTGTTTTGACCGGGATAACTTTCGTAGTTGTTATTTTCGGCTTCTCCTTGGTGATTTCTTCGATTCTTCTTCTTCTAAACAACTTCCCATATCATCATTAAGCTCTTCATCAATCATTTGGCATGCTTGGGAAGGATTTTGGTGAAGAAACACACTCACGAACTCGGTAGACAACTTCAGCAATTTCTGTCCTGTTTCCAGCAGACTGACCTCCGGCCATTGTTTCCGGCATAACTCCTTCCTCAGAACTTGGATTGCTGCGATTCCAAAAGATTTAGAAACTAGACATCCACAGCTTTCCATCCATATATGGCACGTTCCCTAGTTCCTCCTGGATAGTTCTAGGGAAATCTTTGAAGTTGAGTTATGGTTTCTGGAAATCCTCTGTTTTTGTTCCGAGTTCATGCTTTTGGCCTCTTGTCTTTCCATGCTTCTTTTGCTACCTTCCATAAGTCCGATCCTCACGATTCTTGTTTTGTTATGTCCATATACATGTCACCTACACATTCAAAAGATATAATCAAGTAGTGACAATGTATTGGTTTACAGAAACTTAAGAAAATCACGAACACTTCCAATTTCAGCTTTTAACGATATTGCACATACTTTATCTATTTTACACATGTTTTAGCCAATGTTCTACAAATAATCCCTAATGCTAAATAACTACTAATACTAACCGAATAATGGATAAACAAAGCATAAATGAGGGTAAAAACATGTTAAGAACGTAGCGTAAAATGCTCCTATCAACTACCCCACACTTACCCTTTGCTAGTCCCTAGCAAACTAAATGTAAGACTCTACTAATACTAACGACACAAAAACAATTAACACTTAAACAACTAATACCCTTAAATGATTTGTCTCAGATTCTTTAGCATGCATAACTTTCAAGTTTGAACATTTGAATGAAAAGCGTAATTGCAAAGCTTCATAAGCATGTATCATAGCATGAACATGTAAGATATGAGATCATATAGCACAAACATGTATGATAACCGTTCCACCTCACAATGGCATACTCTCTTCTTTTCACTCATCCATGGTATTCACTCAATAATATATGCAAGAGAAAAGATGATAAGATAACAAATAACTTGCATATTTCAATAAATAAAAGCACTTTGTGAATAGAAATTCATGGAAAAACCTCATATAACAACTATGTGCAATAATGGACCAAAACCATATGCTTAACTTATGAGAAAATCTCCACAAATCAAATTTAGCTATCTTAAGAATCATGAATTAATCTCAATAATATGGTTGTAATGGGGCTTGGTTTCATAAGGTAGGAATTTTTAGATAAGTGGTGCTATAAGAAATCACCAAGACTTTAGCAAATTTCGCTCTTCCTCATGTCTTCACTTCAAGGGTCGAGTTTCTTCATGTTGGACCCATACGTCAATCTTGACTTCTCCCCATATTGTGAACAGGACAAAGGTCATATAAACACATTTAGACCTTCAAATAATTACTAACTCCAAATTCACAAAACATTTTAACACACCATGAAAGAATTTGTGCCTTGAACTTCAATTCTATCCGATTTTTTTTTTTTTTTTCGGAATTTATGTCTTTCTTTTTGTTCATACATGGCACATATACAATACAAAACATTGGTGTTTAACCCCACACTTGCTCTTTATTACCTTGTCCACCCCACACTTGTTCTTCAGCATCACGCATTACAGCTCCATCAGAAGTACTTTGCCAAGTCTTGATAACAAGGTAAAAGTTTAGCTATTCTAAGCAAAGGAATTCTGTTTAAAGGTGATGAAATAAAAGGCTCAATGTAGGCTCAAAGGGGTTAACTAAGGAATCCCATGACGGGCACAAAGTAGGCATAAGTTTTATTTGACAAGGGTGGTGATCCTAATGAGATTTAAATTCAATCATATTCAAAATCAAGACATGTTATGATTATAAAGTTTCGAAAATCACATAAGCAAGTTCTAGTAAATTCTAGAGTCCATTAAAAAGCTATAGCACATAGTTATTGAGTTTGCAAAGAATAACGAGGTCTTAAAAGATAGTGAAAATTTAGTGAAAATTTCGAAAAAAAAATTAAGCAAAAATCGGCACATAATTCACTCATGAAAGAAAGTTTTTTTTTTGGGCTCAAAAGCTCACATAGGTTATGTTGGAACAATTTAATCAAACATGCATATTTCATTATCAATCAAGTCTCAAATATTCATACTAATTCACAATATCCATGAAACTTGCAATTTCTTAAGATAAATGTTAAACCTTCAATCATGCATTTCAAGATATAGTTCATCATAGACTTTTAAGGGTATATCCTAAGACAAATAAAACATTTAAAAATATTTAAAACAAATTTCAAAAATTTCAAAAAAAATTTAAAAAAATTTCGGAAAATTTGAAAAACAAAAATATGTTACTATGTAACCTCTACCCCACACTTAGAAAATTACATTGTCCCAATGTAAAACAAAAATAATGTCATAATTTTCCAAGCAAGCAAATAAGTCACATAATAATCAAAATATCAACCATAAAAGTGAAGGGATAAGAAAATGAAAACTCTCGTTGATGGCTCCTCCACTGCTACGGTTGAAATGAGTTGTCTCTCATGCAGCGCTTAATGTTTATAGTCTATCAGCCTAGACTCTTCTCCTTTTGCTTTGATGGCGCCATCCTTTGTTGCCATGGCTCTCCCACATTGTGCTTTTCAACATTTGTGCTCTTGTTGCTCATTCAACGATGAAGACACAATATCTGGTAAAGTGTCCTCTTCTCCAAGAAAAACGTACTTCAAATGTGGGGAAAAAGCTTTTAGCTCTAATTTAGGGACCTGTTCCACAGATGGTAACAATTTGTTAGTGGATAATGGAATTGACAAGGGAGTATTATACCTTTTGGTAGGTGGTTGTGACTCAAGCTCTTTCACAACTGGACGGCTCCAAATCTTTCAAAGCCTCCTCATCCCGTTCTCCAAACTTATCAAATCCGACCCCTTGCTCGATCACTATGAAAAACAAACAATATGCACACGATATGCAAAACAATAAAACACAAGTATGAATGAATGCAAAATGGATGTAGTGCAAACACGGCATGATGCATGAAACAAAATGTAATATGGCATGATGCAAACAAAACAAAAAATGCAATATGCAACATGATATGCAAAATGATCGATCATAAGTATAAATGCAACATGAATGGCACACATAAAAAAAACCTACAAAACAAAATAATGTTAGCTAAACATGGCACACGACATGTCACTATAAACACATATGATACACGGCATTCATGGTTACATATAGACAAAAATCATGGCAAAAACATAATGTGATGACGTCTCACCCTAAAATGTTTCTACTTGATTTTATTAAACTTTAATTCTCAAGGTACGTGGAGCAGGGAAGACCACTGTGCAATGGACTGATACAGCCCAAGGTAGTGTTATGCTTTGTCCGATATACCTCAAACATTAAAGTCAACTTAATTTGAAGTTCATGGCGTCATACATGTCTAAGTAAATTCTAGCGTTTAAAGTGTGGTGATGCTTCGGCCCAAGCATTTGGCTAGTTCGAGCGGATTCCGTGGTTTCAGAAGGCAAGTGTCAATGTCACGGGGGGCGAACCCCCTACAAGAACCAGGCAGGACTCGTTTGTGATCAAGGAGGCGGACCCCTATCGACCCCTTCACCGAGAAGAGTGGTCAGTCATGATCTTGAGATCCAATTGAACAAACCTGAATTCTATATCTATGACAGAACGGCCCCTTACTCAGCTAGGAACAAACTCGGGTCACTAGACCACTCGACAAGTGTTAATCAAAGCCGCCCTCAACCTCATGAAATCTGCAAATAACATGAAGGGTTTAGGCTAAGATTAACAAATGCGGCTTCTCCCTACATGTTACACTTTAAAAACCACAATAAACTCCAACACATATGAAACAGTCAACCTCCTAAATATTTACTAAGTTACAACACATATGACACGAAAATATACACATAAATTCGGCACCTACACAAAAATATAAGAAAGAAATTGTTAGTCAAAAATTATGGCACAAAATATACAACTTTCACACCAAAGAATTCGGCACATACACAAATCTACAATGTACAAATTAACAATACACACAAATACATTAGAAACATATGTGTTTTACACACATAATTCGGCACTTACAAAAGAAAACAAAGTTAATTCACAAACATATACAACACAAAAATCCTTTTTAGCATCCCCGGCAACGGCGCCAAAAACTGACGAGGCCGTAATTCAACAACCTGCAATTTAAAACCCTATCATTGTAGCTTTAGTAAGTAGGGTATCGTTCTAGCCGGGGACACTAGGGAAGGATTCTATCTGCAAAACAAATCGTTAGTAATATTCACAAATATAATATAAACATACAAGTACAATTCTGTCACAACTATACAAGTATAAACATATACACAAAATATTATGGGGGATTTATATGGGTGGTTCGAAACATAAAGAAAAGAAGTTAAATATTTACATACATCGGTCAATCAATACTCAAACACACAACACAACAAACACCGCAATAAGCATATAACAATTTCATGTAAGATTAAATAGTGATGCTCGCACTATCATATGTTTTCATTGATTTCAACCTCTTATGACTTCTCATGTGTTTTTAGGAACTTCAAATATGCCTGAACCTAAAACATATGTGTCACCTTGTTTAAACTATCAAATATGCCTAACCTAAACAAGATACACTTACGAACTGGAGTCGGTTGAAGACATGGTCCTAGGTATGGCGTCACTCATCCTATTCAACATGCAAATCACTCACCCTAGCAACCCTTTGCAGCAACTAGAATCAAACTATCAAATATGCCTAACTTGATCCTAGATTACTACGGCAGATTAAACTCCCCCCTTAGAAACGTCTTGGCCTAGACTATCTTTAGGTTTGATTACGTGATCAGGTGATGATTAATCAATTAGCACATACTACACACAAGAACATACAGCAACTTAATCTAAATCATGAAACTAAAATATACATAGTACGTTATACATCACACATGGTTTCAAGAAAATCACAAAGAAGAACTTAAGAACATATGCAACGTATAAAACCGAAAACCATAAAATAATTTATAATAAAGCATGATAAAACACAGTAGATTATTACACAAAACCTTGATGAACTTCATACCTAGACTACCTATATAGATCGGCTAGGGTAGAAGGTGGAATCGGCGGCAGATGAAAGAAAGTAACGGCGGTAGGTGCGGCGGCAGCTTGTGCAGTTTTCTGTGTTTAGGGTTTTTGGTAGAGCTTGGCTATACTAAGGCTTAGAGCAATTGAGAGACTCTTTTTCTACTGTGTTACATGTGTATTTATAGAGACAAAACCCTAAGAAAACCTAATGAAAATCGGCAGCCCCTTGTGTTCCAAACCGGGTAGGTTTCTCTTCTTTCCTTGTTGGATTTGTCTTCCTTCTCTTTAATTTGCTGACTTGGAAAATACTTTAAAAACTTCTTTTTCTGATTTCATGGACTCTTCTTCATGTGTGTGGGTCGGCATTGGGCTCTCTTTTATGCTCATGGACTCCTAGGACAGCCGAAAAGGTTCCATAATCTCGGTAGACCGAGTTATCCTGTTTTGACCGGGATAACTTTCGTAGTTGTTATTTTCGGCTTCTCCTTGGTGATTTCTTCGATTCTTCTTCTTCTAAACAACTTCCCATATCATCATTAAGCTCTTCATCAATCATTTGGCATGCTTGGGAAGGATTTTGGTGAAGAAACACACTCACGAACTCGGTAGACAACTTCAGCAATTTCTGTCCTGTTTCCAGCAGACTGACCTCCGGCCATTGTTTCCGGCATAACTCCTTCCTCAGAACTTGGATTGCTGCGATTCCAAAAGATTTAGAAACTAGACATCCACAGCTTTCCATCCATATATGGCACGTTCCCTAGTTCCTCCTGGATAGTTCTAGGGAAATCTTTGAAGTTGAGTTATGGTTTCTGGAAATCCTCTGTTTTTGTTCCGAGTTCATGCTTTTGGCCTCTTGTCTTTCCATGCTTCTTTTGCTACCTTCCATAAGTCCGATCCTCACGATTCTTGTTTTGTTATGTCCATATACATGTCACCTACACATTCAAAAGATATAATCAAGTAGTGACAATGTATTGGTTTACAGAAACTTAAGAAAATCACGAACACTTCCAATTTCAGCTTTTAACGATATTGCACATACTTTATCTATTTTACACATGTTTTAGCCAATGTTCTACAAATAATCCCTTATGCTAAATAACTACTAATACTAACCGAATAATGGATAAACAAAGCATAAATGAGGGTAAAAACATGTTAAGAACGTAGCGTAAAATGCTCCTATCAGTCAAGAATTTGGAAAAACTTCCTTCTTGAAAGTTGTAGAGGGCGTCGTTACGAGTCCGTGGACACGTAGCACGCTCAAATCGGAGTTCATATGAGGAAGTTATGAACAAAAGTATAAAGTTACTGTGCGGTAAAAAGGCTATATATAGGAGTTACCGGGGTGAAAAATCAGATTTTTCACCCCAGCCTCTCTTTCTCTCTCCCCGCGTTTCCTCCTTCCGATCGGGCAAAACTGTGCCGGAGCTTCCGGCCGCCACAGCGCCGCCGTCCGGCCACCTCAGGCCACCACACCGGTCCCAAAAGTTCGGCCTCCGAGTCTACTTCATTCCTAGGTAAGCTTTTCGACCTAACTCGCCGTAAATCGGGAGAAATTCCGATTTGTTCTTCTTGTGTACAGTAGAATTTCGGGATCGAATTTCTCCCTCCCTAGATCACCATTTGATGAGTTCTTTACATGTTTAGGATGGGTTTTAGGTGTACTACAATCCCCTAGAATTTGGTAGCTTGATTCGAAGTGTGTAGGAAGAATTGAGGATTTGAAGTTTTGAAGTGTAAATTTTCGGGGTCTACTGTTCATCGGGTTTTTGACCTAGTTAGAGGCCGAATTGGCCTTCGAGTTGAACTAGAAAGTTGTCCCAAATGATGAGACGAAGCTACTGGTAAAATTTGGTGACGATCCGAGGTCGCCGGAATTTTAGCCGGAATTTCTGCCGGCGGCCGCCGTCGGCGGCGGAGCTGGCGGTGGTGCCGCCACTTTTTGGGCAGTTTTTCATGCCCATTAATTAGTACATATTGTGAGGAGTCTATGGTTAAAATTTGGTAATTTTTGGAGGAGTTTTGGTTGGGTTTTGGAATTGTTCTAGTTTAGTATTATTGGCGGATAATTAAATATTATTCCGACCATCGATTATTTCCGGTTAAGGTTTAAAGATTATTTTAAGGACTCCTGAGGTATTGGTGAAGTGGTTGAATGGGTGTCCATAGTAATTCCACGAATTATTATGGGTGAACCTATTGTCAAGTGAATTATTAAAGAAAGTCGGTATGTTACGGTTGGGTAATCGGAATTAAATGTATTTGTTGAAAAGCTATTAAAAAGAAAGGAACTTGGTCAGCACGTGGTCAAATAGGATTTCCTGGTCAAACTAGAAAAAGACCAAGTCAACTATAGAAAGACTAATTGATGATTTGTTTGTACAGTCTCTGGTTGAACGTGAGACGGGCTCGACTACGTGGTTAGTTCGAGGGTTTTCGCTCGAGGAACTTTCCGAGCGGGAAGGTCGCAATAGTACTGTGAGTGGACATATTATTTTAAATGAATGCATGCCTTAATTATTGATTTTAATTGCATGGTTTTTATGATTGTTTTCGAGAATTATGTTTTTCTCGGGTTCTTGGATGCGTTATTTGGATAAAGTTTAGCGGGAACCTCGGTTAAAGATTTTCTTTATTTTGTTTGAGGTATTGATTGTTATGCTTAAACGTATTTACCATTATTACTCCAATTTTCTATTTCTTTCTGAAAATGGTTATAAACGGGGATGGCCCGTCCTTCGAATGGAATTGAACCCGAGACTTCATTGGAAATTGGATTTATGCATATATGACAAGGAATTGTTTTACTTATTTGTTTTGGGAAGAGAATTTGAGTAAAGTATTGTTTTGAATTATATCATAAGGGTTGACCAATGAATATGCTAGCTAGAGTAGCGTGAGGGCGCTACTAGAGCTCTTAGCTCCGACCCTAGCCTGAGAGGTCAGGCAAACTACGTAGTGCACTATGAGGGTTGACCGTTATCATTTTATCTAGAGCTCTTAGCTCCGACCCTGGTCTGAGAGGACAGACAAGCCTGAGAGGTCAGGTTGATATTATAAGGGTTGACCGTTATCACTTTATCTAGAGCTCTTAGCTCCGACCCTGGTCTGAGAGGACAGACAAGCCTGAGAGGTCAGGTTGATATTATAAGGGTTGACCGTATTATTTTATCTAGCTAGCAGAGCGTGATGGCGCTACTAGAGCTCTTAGCTCCGACCCTAGTCTGAGAGGTCAGACTCATTATTCTTGTGAACATTTCTCTTCCCATATTCTTTATTTGTTTACCTTATCATGCATTTGTGGGAAATTCAGTATTTTGTGGGCATGCATAATTGATATTTAAATCAATAAATTTTTGGGAGAGCATTAAAGGAAATAGAGTTTTTACATTTGATTTTCGTCCACTCACTCTAACAGTTTTCAATGTTTCTCCCCTGGGCCCTTCGTTTTTAAATGCCCAGTGATGCAGGGTTCTTGAGAGGAGGTCGAGCGCGTACGAGAGTCGAGGCATAGTCGATCATTCTGTTGCTGCCGCAATTTCTTAGGGTAATCATCTTTGTAGACTGCTCTGACTAACCCAGTTTAGCTAGTTACGTAGGTTAGAGAGCAGGATGCCTTCATGAGTTAGGGTTTGTTGTTAGATACTCATGGAAGTGCTGAGTTGGTATGTAGGAAGGGTTGGCCATTTCAAGGGGGTTTCGGTAAGAAGTTCCCTTGAGGTGGTCCCCGCAGGATTTACTTCGGGTTAAAGGGGTTTAACCCAGGGTGGGTCCTGACAATTTATATATCATGAATATCAACATTTTGCATGCACTGCAATTAGCTGCATGATATTGTTCAATCAGATCAACAAGTTTTCAAGCACATACACCGTCGACCGACATGGGAGCATTTGCAGTGCCCTGAACCCTCACTGTGACATATCACGATACATTTCATGTGGCTGATGCACAGCCCCTTGAATGTTTTGCTCCGGACTTCGCATATACTCGCTTCGTTGCAAATCACCATCTTTTCTGTACAAATATTTACAGATGTCGATTGTGTTGGTTAACTATATAAATGATCAAGAAATTTAAAGATGTATTGAGAAAGAGAAACTTATGACAAGTCAGGAGGATGATGAAGAATATAACAAGCCCTCAAAACTTTCTGTCCATGCCTTCAGTTTTTGCTTTCTACAATTAGTGGTTTATCAAGGCACAGTTGTATAATCTTATACCAATGACATATGCATATCCTATACCTGCATGCTTATATAGTTTGGATTTCAAGGTTTGGTGGGATTGGGTATTAATATCAAAATCTACTTCTGGTGACTTTTATTAATTATGAAAATCTGTGTAGCTATCAATTTATGTTGGCTCAATCGATCTCTGAATTATGGAAATCTTTGTCGATATCAAAATTTTATTTTTGATATATGTTTGAAATCATTTGTTCTTCTGCCAGAACTAGTGAACAAAAAGTTTCTCCTAACCAAAAGTCCAAAACCAAAACACATGGATGCATTTCAAAGATTTTATACACATGAATAGAATAGAGATAGAGAGATTTGTATGTAATTCGTCAAATTTTTTCATAAGAGATGAATAAGTTACATATAACATGCTTCATGTTTTAATACACAAACTTGTAGATGATGATTATTAACTATGATACAGCTGCATGTTATCATCATACATTATGTTGCACTGCAACTAGTTCGGCGATAGGTTCAGCAAACCTCGTAGTACCTACATTGTGGTCGGACATGGGAGCATTTGCCGTAATTGTAACCCTCACTCCGACATCTCACAACACAGTTACTGTCCTTGATGCAAAGCCCTTTTAATGTTGTGCTTGGGTACTCGCAGATCCTTGTTTCGCTCGGCATCACCGTCTCTTCTATACAAATGTGATCGGAGATTGTTAAATTACTTGGCTCATTCAAATTTCAAAGGGTAGAGGGAACAATAAACTACTTAGTAGTAAACATTTATAAATATCAGAACATCATGATTTATTGAAAACAGAGACGTATGAGAAGTCAAGAGGATGATGAAGAACAATACAAGCCCGCCACTTCCTGTTCATGCCTTAAACAATCATGTAATATTTTGATCCACACTCATCTTATTGCATGTATTTTTGTATAGAGCGGATTCTACACATCGATGTGTTCTTGCACAGCTAATGTGCAAGTTCTCAAATTGTTGTATGAGAAGATCGAATGAAGATTAGGATTCTAAATTTCTTCCTTTCATTTATTTTTGATCCGTGAAATTAAATTCTCATAATAAGAGTAACTCTTTATCGACCTCCGGTTATCATTCCTGAGAAATTTCTCGGGTTTCAATTTTATTAAAGGTATTAGGGTTTCAATTCTATTAACAGTTTTTTCTTCTATCTATATGGTTTCTAACCATGTTTTTTTTGTATTATATTTTCTTGGTGAAATACTGCAAATTATGTGAATGTGGATCAAGGCATCTTCAATACTGTTAGATTAATAACCAATTGTCACTAACCATGAACTTTTTCATAGTGATAGAAATTAGCCTGTCTCTAAATTGTTAACATTCGTTGGCTTTTGATATCACGTACTTTGAAATTTATTGAGCGCACACATGAAAAACAAGAAACTGTAAGGCAGCTTAATTATTACACTTGATGCATGATTATTAACATGCTATCTTATACAAAAGTTGCCATGTAAATCTGTAATTATCTTCATGCATGCATGCTTGATTAGCTTCTAGTTATTAAGATCTGCAGTCACGCACATGCTCTTGACGCACATGCATTTGTAGGTGTCCGTGGTGCATTTGCCGCTTAAGTAACCTTCTTCTACACAGGCCTTTTTACATTTGCTTTCAATCGATACGACGCACACCCCCTTGAATGTTGTGCTTGGGACTTGGCATTGTGATGGTTTTCTACTCGCTTCACTGCAAATCACCGTCTCTTCTGCAAAAGTAAAATTTACCAATTAATGTCAATATTGGATACTTCGTCCAGAGAGTAACGATTCCTAACTGAGTTGTGTATGGTTGTTGCCAATACAGATGATAGATTCGTGATGAATATCGATCGTGATGGAAATATATAGAAAGAGATTGACTCTTACCAGAAGCCAAGAGGACGATGAAGAACAAAACAAGCCCTAGGAACTTTCTGTCCATAGTTTACTTTTTTTCTTTTAGCTAATACAAGTACTATATGGTCAAGGCACAGTTGTATAATCTTATACCAATGACATATGCATATCCTATACCTGCATGCTTTTTTTCTTATATAGTTTGGATTTCAAGGTTTGGTGGGATTGGGTATTAATATCAAAATCTACTTCTGGTGACTTTTATTAATTATGAAAATCTGTGTAGATATCAATTTATGTTGGCTCAATCGATCTCTGAATTATGGAAATCTTTGTCGATATCAAAATTTTATTTTTGATATATGTTTGAAATCATTTGTTCTTCTGCCAGAACTAGTGAACAAAAAGTTTCTCCTAACCAAAAGTCCAAAACCAAAACACATGGATGCATTTCAAAGATTTTATACACATGAATAGAATAGAGATAGAGAGATTTGTATGTAATTCGTCAAATTTTTTCATACGAGATGAATAAGTTACATATAACATGCTTCATGTTTTAATACACAAACTTGTAGATGATGATTATTAACTATGATACAGCTGCATGTTATCATCATACATTATGTTGCACTGCAACTAGTTCGGCGATAGGTTCAGCAAACCTCGTAGTACCTACATTGTGGTCGGACATGGGAGCATTTGCCGTAATTGTAACCCTCACTCCGACATCTCACAACACAGTTACTGTCCTTGATGCAAAGCCCTTTTAATGTTGTGCTTGGGTACTCGCAGATCCTTGTTTCGCTCGGCATCACCGTCTCTTCTATACAAATGTGATCGGAGATTGTTAAATTACTTGGCTCATTCAAATTTCAAAGGGTAGAGGGAACAATAAACTACTTAGTAGTAAACATTTATAAATATCAGAACATCATGATTTATTGAAAACAGAGACTTATGAGAAGTCAAGAGGATGATGAAGAACAATACAAGCCCGCCACTTCCTGTTCATGCCTTAAACAATCATGTAATATTTTGATCCACACTCATCTTATTGCATGTATTTTTGTATAGAGCGGATTCTACACATCGATGTGTTCTTGCACAGCTAATGTGCAAGTTCTCAAATTGTTGTATGAGAAGATCGAATGAAGATTAGGATTCTAAATTTCTTCCTTTCATTTATTTTTGATCCGTGAAATTAAATTCTCATAATAAGAGTAACTCTTTATCGACCTCCGGTTATCATTCCTGAGAAATTTCTCGGGTTTCAATTTTATTAAAGGTATTAGGGTTTCAATTCTATTAACAGTTTTTTCTTCTATCTATATGGTTTCTAACCATGTTTTTTTTGTATTATATTTTCTTGGTGAAATACTGCAAATTATGTGAATGTGGATCAAGGCATCTTCAATACTGTTAGATTAATAACCAATTGTCACTAACCATGAACTTTTTCATAGTGATAGAAATTAGCCTGTCTCTAAATTGTTAACATTCGTTGGCTTTTGATATCACGTACTTTGAAATTTATTGAGCGCACACATGAAAAACAAGAAACTGTAAGGCAGCTTAATTATTACACTTGATGCATGATTATTAACATGCTATCTTATACAAAAGTTGCCATGTAAATCTGTAATTATCTTCATGCATGCATGCTTGATTAGCTTCTAGTTATTAAGATCTGCAGTCACGCACATGCTCTTGACGCACATGCATTTGTAGGTGTCCGTGGTGCATTTGCCGCTTAAGTAACCTTCTTCTACACAGGCCTTTTTACATTTGCTTTCAATCGATACGACGCACACCCCCTTGAATGTTGTGCTTGGGACTTGGCATTGTGATGGTTTTCTACTCGCTTCACTGCAAATCACCGTCTCTTCTGCAAAAGTAAAATTTACCAATTAATGTCAATATTGGATACTTCGTCCAGAGAGTAACGATTCCTAACTGAGTTGTGTATGGTTGTTGCCAATACAGATGATAGATTCGTGATGAATATCGATCGTGATGGAAATATATAGAAAGAGATTGACTCTTACCAGAAGCCAAGAGGACGATGAAGAACAAAACAAGCCCTAGGAACTTTCTGTCCATAGTTTACTTTTTTTCTTTTAGCTAATACAAGTACTATATGGTCAAGGCACAGTTGTATAATCTTATACCAATGACATATGCATATCCTATACCTGCATGCTTATATAGTTTGGATTTCAAGGTTTGGTGGGATTGGGTATTAATATCAAAATCTACTTCTGGTGACTTTTATTAATTATGAAAATCTGTGTAGATATCAATTTATGTTGGCTCAATCGATCTCTGAATTATGGAAATCTTTGTCGATATCAAAATTTTATTTTTGATATATGTTTGAAATCATTTGTTCTTCTGCCAGAACTAGTGAACAAAAAGTTTCTCCTAACCAAAAGTCCAAAACCAAAACACATGGATGCATTTCAAAGATTTTATACACATGAATAGAATAGAGATAGAGAGATTTGTATGTAATTCGTCAAATTTTTTCATAAGAGATGAATAAGTTACATATAACATGCTTCATGTTTTAATACACAAACTTGTAGATGATGATTATTAACTATGATACAGCTGCATGTTATCATCATACATTATGTTGCACTGCAACTAGTTCGGCGATAGGTTCAGCAAACCTTGTAGTACCTACATTGTGGTCGGACATGGGAGCATTTGCCGTAATTGTAACCCTCACTCCGACATCTCACAACACAGTTACTGTCCTTGATGCAAAGCCCTTTTAATGTTGTGCTTGGGTACTCGCAGATCCTTGTTTCGCTCGGCATCACCGTCTCTTCTATACAAATGTGATCGGAGATTGTTAAATTACTTGGCTCATTCAAATTTCAAAGGGTAGAGGGAACAATAAACTACTTAGTAGTAAACATTTATAAATATCAGAACATCATGATTTATTGAAAACAGAGACTTATGAGAAGTCAAGAGGATGATGAAGAACAATACATGTAACACCCCGTCCCGAAATTAACATTTTTACCGGGATTAGGCGAGTTACAGAGAATGGTAATCGCACTGTTAATTTTCCCCGAATTAATATCGAGATATTCTCGGTTCTGGGGGAAAATAGAATTAATATCCCGGGGAGTAGATTATGTTATTACGAGTTTCCCGGTATGTCCGGAAGATGTTCCGGAGCTACGAGTTGTTAGTTACGAATTATCCAATTTACGGATGTAACAAATGTTAAGTTACTTTACCGTAGAAAAAGATGACTTTGCGTTAAGTCAAGAATTTGAGGAAGTTTCCTTCGGGAAAGTTGTAGAGGACATTAATACGAACTCGTGGGTATGTCCTATGAATTAATCGGAGTTCGTATGTGAAAGTTATGCGGGATAAAGTGTTGTTACCGTGCGGTAAAAGTAAATAGTAAAATGTCTATTTACTGTTCATGGTAACTAATCTTTGGCAGATCTGGACCGTTGGATTTGTGAAATCGAATCTGGGCCGTTGATTTTTCATTTATAAAAAGGGGGGTTGACTGGGGGATCGGGGGTTGGTGCGGGCTCTCTCTCTCTCCCTCGATCCCACTTCTCTCTTCTCTCTCTCTCCTTTCTGTTTCACCTCCGGCGAAACCACACGGCAGCGAGTGGTGTCTCACCGCCACCACCTTTCACCTCGCTCCTCCCTCCTCATCCTAGCTCAGCTTCACACGCCACCGGACGACCACTTTCGACGGTGGATCGAGGAAGGAGGACGACTGTCCTCAACTGGGAACCATCCATCCAGTTAGTGGCGCTGCTGCAGAAGGCCAGGAGGTTACCGGAGGAGGCTGGAGGCGTTATCACAGCTTCGTTGAGGGAGTGACAGCGACCCAATTTCCGGCGAGGATCTTGGAGCTCGACTGGGTAATTTCCTCCCCCTTTGTTCTTCTGTTTTAGATGGTTTAAGGTTGATTGGGTTGATAAGAAGCTGTTGTGGATGTCATAGAACGTAGTATCTCTGATGCTAGGGGCTGGTTTAGCCGGAAAAACCAGGTTTTTCCGGTGAACCAGCCGATCGGAAATATCAAGGGTAAAAACCCTGGTTTTACCGCGGTAGATCTGTATTTTTACTGATTTACTGTGTTGGCAAAATGACAGAACTGCCCTTGGCAGGTTAGGATAATTACAGGGGTGCCACCCAGGTTGGAATCCCCGGAAATACCCCTGGTAATTTTGTTTATTTACAAAACAGCCACTGAGACCTTAATGACAGAAATACCCCTGACAGAATTGTATATTTACGGGGCTGCCACTAAGGCTGAAATTCCTAAAAGGCCCTGGTAGTTCAGATTAATTACGAAACTGCCACTAAGGCTAAAATGTCCATGTTGCCCTGACAGTTTTGGGCTAATTACAGGAATGCCCTTGAGATGGTAATTCCATAAATACCCCTGGTAATTATAGTTATTTTCAGGGATGCCAAGTAGGAGGAAATATCTTAAATGCCCATGGTTTGGTGTATTTACGTGGATGCCACTATGTTCTATATTTATAGTTATGCGTGATGGTTGTGTATAATCGTGTGATTGCCGTTAATATCTGTCTTGTCGTGTATGGATGTTATCGTTATGAATGATAGAATGTTCGGTTTAATCCCGAGGATTTTGTTGGTCGGTGGATACCTTAGCGGAGAGGTTAAACTCCGGATACGCATTAGATGTTTGATATCCGTACTAATAAATCGACCGATAATTAGAAAAGCGGGATTCTGCCCGGCTAGGGTGACTCTTATACAAGAGCTACGTGTGGCTTGATCCCTGAAAAGACAGGGTACGTAGGCAGCCTGACCAGGATGCAGGTGCAGTCACAAATATGATTAGAACCCCTAGGTTCTTTAATTGGCACATTTGAGATTCAAATGTGGGAAACAGGATAATCTCCAGTTTGAGGTTTATTCCGGCACCGTTTGGACGGTTTGATTTGGGTTATGAAGAAAAGGGTTATCCTGGCTCAAGGGGGATTTCGAGTAAATCTCTCTTGTGTTGGGTCCCGCACGTCTTAACCCAGGGTTAGAGAGGTAATCTTGGGTCGGGGCGTGTCAATGGTATCAGAGCCTAGGTTCAAATCTCGGACCAAAAGATTGCGAGAATTAAATAAATTCTTTCTTTGAGTTATGTTGTTGGGGGTTTGGACAGAGGCAGAGGTTTGGGTATTTCTGCCTCGGATCAATTTTGAAGGTAACTACTGTTACCTAGAGCTCCTGTGTGGGTGTTCTTGATCACTGTGTAATTACAGTATGGTTGGTGTTGTTGTTTGCTTGTTGTCGGAATGTGGTGGATCGGAGTAACGGGGAGGTTATGGCGAAATTTCGGCAAGACATCGGAATCCGACGAAGATTCCGGTGATGCAGTTGAACTGGCAGAATGCCGAAGAGGTAGAAACCGAATCCCATTTGAGTCGAAAAGTGTCAGTTGAATCATAATCAGGATATTTACGGAAAATTGGACGTAAGTAGGAAGTTTCCATTTTAGGAAACTTCTCATTTTAAGGAAGACTTACCAATTTAGGAAACTTTCCATTTTGGGAAACTTTCCTTTTTTTTTGGAAGGTTTCCATTTTTGAGAAAATGTAGAATTCAGGTTAAAGGTTTTGAAGATAAATAGTGAAATATGAGAACTATATTATGATGACCACTCTGGTGGTTGGGGGAGATGTTGACTCCTATTAACGGTATTGTCAAGTGGATCGGGGAAAAGTAATCGGATAATTTTGTTATCGACGCATCGACTCACATTTAGTAAGGGAAAATACTTACGCTAAGGTGGCGTAAACAGAAACCAAACGTCGAGTCGATCATCGGAAATAAGTGTAAAGTTTGAAAAGTGATAAAGGAAGTTCGGAAACTGAGTCGGACTTCCGGTAAATTGAGATTAAGAGTCGGTAACCGGGACTGAAAGTTAAAAAGGAACTTGGTCAACATGTGGTCAAATAGGAGTTCCTGGTCAAACTAGGAAAAGACCAAGTCAACGATGAAATGACTAATGTATTGGGTTGTTAGTACAGTCTCTGGTTGAACGTGAGACGGGCTCGACTACGCGGTTAGTTCGAGAGTTTCGCTCGGGAAGCTTTCTGAGCGGGAAGAAGGTCGCAATAGTACTGTGAGTGGACAGACTATTTTTTTTAAAGGAATGCATGCCCTAATTATTGAGTTATTTGCAGGGTTTATATGATGGTTTCGAGAATTATATGTTCCTCGGGTTCATGAATGTTTTATGTGGAATTATGCATATAAGACGAGGAATGGTTTTACTTATTGTTTTGGGAAGAGTAATTGGGTAAAGTTTTGTTATGAATTTTTGTTATTAGGGTTGTCAATGAATATGCTAGCTAGAGTAGCGTGAGGGCGCTACCAGAGCTCTTAGCTCCGACCCTGGTCTGAGAGGACAGACACGCCTGAGATGTCAGGTGGATACTATGAGGGTTGTCCACTACCACTTTACCCAGAGCTCTTAGCTCCGACCCTGGTCTGAGAGGACAGACACGCCTGAGATGTCAGGTGGATACTATGAGGGTTGTCCACTACCACTTTACCCAGAGCTCTTAGCTCCGACCCTGGTCTGAGAGGACAGACACGCCTGAGATGTCAGGTGGATACTATGAGGGTTGTCCACTACCACTTTACCCAGAGCTCTTAGCTCCGACCCTGGTCTGAGAGGTCAGACACGCCTGAGAGGTCAGGTGGATATTATAAGGGTTGTCCGTTATTATTTTATCTAGCTAGCATAGCGTGATGGCGCTACTAGAGCTCTTAGCTCCGACCCTAGTCTGAAAAGTCAGACTTATTATTTCTTTGGTGCGCGATTGTTTGCATGGGTGGTGGTTGAATGTATGGTGAAAGAGATCAGGATGTCCCTTCGAGGGAAACCCACTCATGAGGTATGGTAGATGTTGAGCTAATTGGTGTAACAGTAGAAACTGATTATAGAAGCATTATGAGAAGCATACAGGATGTTGGGCCAAAAATTTTTGTCCTTTGGGCAAGACTTTAGCACGCATGAGTTAGTGTGCGAGCTCGTTAGCTCTGACTATTGGAAAATGCCCTACTGAAGACTCTTTATAAGAGAGGGGTAGGATGAGGAAAATTCACTATTTCTAAGTATGTGAAGATGACATCCATGTAGGCGCGAAGTCGCATAACGGATTCATCAGCTCAGGTGAGCAGTTTGAGGTCGCATTGTGGTATGCGAGTTTGTTCGAGTCCTATGGTTAAAAGTTGGGGTATTAGGATCGTGGGTTGATGAGTCTTGATTATGGACGCAGGAGATAATCCGTCTGTGGTCTCAGAGCCTAGTGTAGAAAGTTCATATCTCTTTAGTCTCGGAAGGTGCAAGAGATGTATGAGTTTCCTCCACGGGGAGGGACCGTAGCATTTTTACCCTTCCATGTGGAAGACTTTGGGTGTTAATGCCAAGTGTGGCAGTTGTGTAAGTAGAGCATTCGAGTCGACTTCAAGTTAGTTTGGGTTACGTTTGGGAAAGCTGTCGGATTGTCGAAATTGGCATTTTGGAAATTAGCTTGTGAAGAGTTAAGAGGCAAGTCTTATGGAGTCGATTACGATGAAAAGGATGGGACTAGGGTATCGTACCCTAGTGTTTTAAGCGAGTGTAGCTATGTTTTCCGTATTGCAAATGCGGGGAGACTCTGAATGCTAAAGGAAATGATACATAGAGCTTGTGACTCTGGTTTTCCTGAAGCTTTGTTCGGTGGAACTTGACGACATTCCTTGACAGTTGGTTTTACCTTTCGCAGAGGAAATTTCGGGGACGAAATTTCTATAAGGGGGGTAGATTGTAACACCCCGTCCCGAAATTAACATTTTTACCGGGATTAGGCGAGTTACAGAGAATGGTAATCGCACTGTTAATTTTCCCCGAATTAATATCGAGATATTCTCGGTTCTGGGGGAAAATAGAATTAATATCCCGGGGAGTAGATTATGTTATTACGAGTTTCCCGGTATGTCCGGAAGATGTTCCGGAGCTACGAGTTGTTAGTTACGAATTATCCAATTTACGGATGTAACAAATGTTAAGTTACTTTACCGTAGAAAAAGATGACTTTGCGTTAAGTCAAGAATTTGAGGAAGTTTCCTTCGGGAAAGTTGTAGAGGACATTAATACGAACCCGTGGGTATGTCCTATGAATTAATCGGAGTTCGTATGTGAAAGTTATGCGGGATAAAGTGTTGTTACCGTGCGGTAAAAGTAAATAGTAAAATGTCTATTTACTGTTCATGGTAACTAATCTTTGGCAGATCTGGACCGTTGGATTTGTGAAATCGAATCTGGGCCGTTGATTTTTCATTTATAAAAAGGGGGGTTGACTGGGGGATCGGGGGTTGGTGCGGGCTCTCTCTCTCTCCCTCGATCCCACTTCTCTCTTCTCTCTCTCTCCTTTCTGTTTCACCTCCGGCGAAACCACACGGCAGCGAGTGGTGTCTCACCGCCACCACCTTTCACCTCGCTCCTCCCTCCTCATCCTAGCTCAGCTTCACACGCCACCGGACGACCACTTTCGACGGTGGATCGAGGAAGGAGGACGACTGTCCTCAACTGGGAACCATCCATCCAGTTAGTGGCGCTGCTGCAGAAGGCCAGGAGGTTACCGGAGGAGGCTGGAGGCGTTATCACAGCTTCGTTGAGGGAGTGACAGCGACCCAATTTCCGGCGAGGATCTTGGAGCTCGACTGGGTAATTTCCTCCCCCTTTGTTCTTCTGTTTTAGATGGTTTAAGGTTGATTGGGTTGATAAGAAGCTGTTGTGGATGTCATAGAACGTAGTATCTCTGATGCTAGGGGCTGGTTTAGCCGGAAAAACCAGGTTTTTCCGGTGAACCAGCCGATCGGAAATATCAAGGGTAAAAACCCTGGTTTTACCGCGGTAGATCTGTATTTTTACTGATTTACTGTGTTGGCAAAATGACAGAACTGCCCTTGGCAGGTTAGGATAATTACAGGGGTGCCACCCAGGTTGGAATCCCCGGAAATACCCCTGGTAATTTTGTTTATTTACAAAACAGCCACTGAGACCTTAATGACAGAAATACCCCTGACAGAATTGTATATTTACGGGGCTGCCACTAAGGCTGAAATTCCTAAAAGGCCCTGGTAGTTCAGATTAATTACGAAACTGCCACTAAGGCTAAAATGTCCATGTTGCCCTGACAGTTTTGGGCTAATTACAGGAATGCCCTTGAGATGGTAATTCCATAAATACCCCTGGTAATTATAGTTATTTTCAGGGATGCCAAGTAGGAGGAAATATCTTAAATGCCCATGGTTTGGTGTATTTACGTGGATGCCACTATGTTCTATATTTATAGTTATGCGTGATGGTTGTGTATAATCGTGTGATTGCCGTTAATATCTGTCTTGTCGTGTATGGATGTTATCGTTATGAATGATAGAATGTTCGGTTTAATCCCGAGGATTTTGTTGGTCGGTGGATACCTTAGCGGAGAGGTTAAACTCCGGATACGCATTAGATGTTTGATATCCGTACTAATAAATCGACCGATAATTAGAAAAGCGGGATTCTGCCCGGCTAGGGTGACTCTTATACAAGAGCTACGTGTGGCTTGATCCCTGAAAAGACAGGGTACGTAGGCAGCCTGACCAGGATGCAGGTGCAGTCACAAATATGATTAGAACCCCTAGGTTCTTTAATTGGCACATTTGAGATTCAAATGTGGGAAACAGGATAATCTCCAGTTTGAGGTTTATTCCGGCACCGTTTGGACGGTTTGATTTGGGTTATGAAGAAAAGGGTTATCCTGGCTCAAGGGGGATTTCGAGTAAATCTCTCTTGTGTTGGGTCCCGCACGTCTTAACCCAGGGTTAGAGAGGTAATCTTGGGTCGGGGCGTGTCAATACAAGCCCGCCACTTCCTGTTCATGCCTTAAACAATCATGTAATATTTTGATCCACACTCATCTTATTGCATGTATTTTTGTATAGAGCGGATTCTACACATCGATGTGTTCTTGCACAGCTAATGTGCAAGTTCTCAAATTGTTGTATGAGAAGATCGAATGAAGATTAGGATTCTAAATTTCTTCCTTTCATTTATTTTTGATCCGTGAAATTAAATTCTCATAATAAGAGTAACTCTTTATCGACCTCCGGTTATCATTCCTGAGAAATTTCTCGGGTTTCAATTTTATTAAAGGTATTAGGGTTTCAATTCTATTAACAGTTTTTTCTTCTATCTATATGGTTTCTAACCATGTTTTTTTTGTATTATATTTTCTTGGTGAAATACTGCAAATTATGTGAATGTGGATCAAGGCATCTTCAATACTGTTAGATTAATAACCAATTGTCACTAACCATGAACTTTTTCATAGTGATAGAAATTAGCCTGTCTCTAAATTGTTAACATTCGTTGGCTTTTGATATCACGTACTTTGAAATTTATTGAGCGCACACATGAAAAACAAGAAACTGTAAGGCAGCTTAATTATTACACTTGATGCATGATTATTAACATGCTATCTTATACAAAAGTTGCCATGTAAATCTGTAATTATCTTCATGCATGCATGCTTGATTAGCTTCTAGTTATTAAGATCTGCAGTCACGCACATGCTCTTGACGCACATGCATTTGTAGGTGTCCGTGGTGCATTTGCCGCTTAAGTAACCTTCTTCTGCACAGGCCTTTTTACATTTGCTTTCAATCGATACGACGCACACCCCCTTGAATGTTGTGCTTGGGACTTGGCATTGTGATGGTTTTCTACTCGCTTCACTGCAAATCACCGTCTCTTCTGCAAAAGTAAAATTTACCAATTAATGTCAATATTGGATACTTCGTCCAGAGAGTAACGATTCCTAACTGAGTTGTGTATGGTTGTTGCCAATACAGATGATAGATTCGTGATGAATATCGATCGTGATGGAAATATATAGAAAGAGATTGACTCTTACCAGAAGCCAAGAGGACGATGAAGAACAAAACAAGCCCTAGGAACTTTCTGTCCATAGTTTACTTTTTTTCTTTTAGCTAATACAAGTACTATATGGTCAAGGCACAGTTGTATAATCTTATACCAATGACATATGCATATCCTATACCTGCATGCTTATATAGTTTGGATTTCAAGGTTTGGTGGGATTGGGTATTAATATCAAAATCTACTTCTGGTGACTTTTATTAATTATGAAAATCTGTGTAGATATCAATTTATGTTGGCTCAATCGATCTCTGAATTATGGAAATCTTTGTCGATATCAAAATTTTTATTTTTGATATATGTTTGAAATCACTTGTTCTTCTGCCAGAACTAGTGAACAAAAAGTTTCTCCTAACCAAAAGTCCAAAACCAAAACACATGGATGCATTTCAAAGATTTTATACACATGAATAGAATAGAGATAGAGAGATTTGTATGTAATTCGTCAAATTTTTTCATACGAGATGAATAAGTTACATATAACATGCTTCATGTTTTAATACACAAACTTGTAGATGATGATTATTAACTATGATACAGCTGCATGTTATCATCATACATTATGTTGCACTGCAACTAGTTCGGCGATAGGTTCAACAAACCTCGTAGTACCTACATTGTGGTCGGACATGGGAGCATTTGCCGTAATTGTAACCCTCACTCCGACATCTCACAACACAGTTACTGTCCTTGATGCAAAGCCCTTTTAATGTTGTGCTTGGGTACTCGCAGATCCTTGTTTCGCTCGGCATCACCGTCTCTTCTATACAAATGTGATCGGAGATTGTTAAATTACTTGGCTCATTCAAATTTCAAAGGGTAGAGGGAACAATAAACTACTTAGTAGTAAACATTTATAAATATCAGAACATCATGATTTATTGAAAACAGAGACGTATGAGAAGTCAAGAGGATGATGAAGAACAATACAAGCCCGCCACTTCCTGTTCATGCCTTAAACAATCATGTAATATTTTGATCCACACTCATCTTATTGCATGTATTTTTGTATAGAGCGGATTCTACACATCGATGTGTTCTTGCACAGCTAATGTGCAAGTTCTCAAATTGTTGTATGAGAAGATCGAATGAAGATTAGAGATTCTAAATTTCTTCATTTCATTTATTTTTGATCCGTGAAATTAAATTCTCATAATAAGAGTAACTCTTTATCGACCTCCGGTTATCATTCCTGAGAAATTTCTCGGGTTTCAATTTTATTAAAGGTATTAGGGTTTCAATTCTATTAACAGTTTTTTCTTCTATCTATATGGTTTCTAACCATGTTTTTTTTGTATTATATTTTCTTGGTGAAATACTACAAATTATGTGAATGTGGATCAAGGCATCTTCAATACTGTTAGATTAATAACCAATTGTCACTAACCATGAACTTTTTCATAGTGATAGAAATTAGCCTGTCTCTAAATTGTTAACATTCGTTGGCTTTTGATATCACGTACTTTGAAATTTATTGAGCGCACACATGAAAAACAAGAAACTGTAAGGCAGCTTAATTATTACACTTGATGCATGATTATTAACATGCTATCTTATACAAAAGTTGCCATGTAAATCTGTAATTATCTTCATGCATGCATGCTTGATTAGCTTCTAGTTATTAAGATCTGCAGTCACGCACATGCTCTTGACGCACATGCATTTGTAGGTGTCCGTGGTGCATTTGCCGCTTAAGTAACCTTCTTCTACACAGGCCTTTTTACATTTGCTTTCAATCGATACGACGCACACCCCCTTGAATGTTGTGCTTGGGACTTGGCATTGTGATGGTTTTCTACTCGCTTCACTGCAAATCACCGTCTCTTCTGCAAAAGTAAAATTTACCAATTAATGTCAATATTGGATACTTCGTCCAGAGAGTAACGATTCCTAACTGAGTTGTGTATGGTTGTTGCCAATACAGATGATAGATTCGTGATGAATATCGATCGTGATGGAAATATATAGAAAGAGATTGACTCTTACCAGAAGCCAAGAGGACGATGAAGAACAAAACAAGCCCTAGGAACTTTCTGTCCATAGTTTACTTTTTTTCTTTTAGCTTGTTTATATGTGGAACCTAATATTTCTCCTTTACCGGGTTACAATTCAAGAAATAACACCAAGTATGGTCAATTATTAAATATGCATCGTTTATTATGCTTGAAGTACTGTTTACAGGACCAAAGGCCAGTCAGACTTGAGAAGCCACTCTGGGTCCTTTGTCAGGGCCCAGTTCATTGTAAGTTTGAGGCAAAGCAAGGGAGTTCATTCCCACATTGGAAAAAGACAAAGTGCAGCCTTTAATGCTACTATAAATACCGGTGAGGACCTCCCGGTAAGAGGACGGACAATTCCTTAACTACTCTTGAGTTTTCTGCTTATCTGACAGTGTCTGACTTAAGCATCGGAGTGGCTTCCCTCGGTAAACCCGGGGACGCCCTTTGACGTGTTTGCTCTTTACACAGGAAAACTCGGGAGTACAAGGAAGTTCGCTATTTCTGGAACCGTGCAACCCGCTAAAGGGGCCACGAGCATCCCCGGAAACAATTGGTGCTTTCACTGAGAGTCGAACTCAGGACCTCCCAAATACGTATTTCGAAGAACGATGGAAATGGCAGGAGAACAAGATCCAACTAGAAGGCTTAATTTCTCAGGGGATGATAACCCAGGGACCTCCGGGACCCAGTTTGGCCAAACAGATTTAGCAGCAGCATTCGAGCTCTTGAAAAAGGACTTTCTCGCTCAAAAGGAGCAATCTACTCGAGAACATGCCGAGTTAATAACGGTAAGGGAGCAGTTAGCGACTATCCAGGCCGAGCATGGGCTTCTTCAAGCAACCTTAACTCAAAGAGCGAATGCCATGGGGGCGTCAGCCAGACTTGCTGATATCATCACCCCAGAAGGGAATCCTCCGGGTTGTGGAAACCCGCGAACTTTTGACAGTGCATACATACCACCCGCTATTCTCCCAACCACTGCCCACCCTAACCCAAATCCACAAATGATCCATCTCTCCAATCCTTTGTTTAATCACAATCTTACAGGACCTCCTCCACCCCCAGAGCCGTTGTTAAATCAACCACTTCCCCCAGCAGATGCCCAGACCCAGCTGCTGTTACAGTTGACACAAACTGTGACCCAACTTGAGCAGCGGCTAAACTCGGGAACGGGACCACAACAATATCAACCCTTTATTACCCGTGCAAGCCCATTCTCCGCACGGGTTCAAGCAGACAAAAAGCCACCAGAAGCAAAGCCATTTAAGATTAAGAGATATGCCAGAATGGGGTGCCCGTATGCACACCTTGAGTTGTTCCAGTCTCAGTTGGATTCAACCCGGTTCACAGACGCCCAAGCATGCCATGCTTTCCAGGAAACACTCAGTGAGGAGGCATTGAGTTGGTTCCTCAAGTTACCGGCTTTGTCAATAGAGACCTATGGTCAGTTGACACAGAGGTTCCTGTCCCGGTTTATCCTGCTGTCAAGTGCCAACCGAAGCACCACTTCGTTATTCAAAGTCCAGCAAAGGGATGATGAAAGCTTGAAAATTTTTGTAACCCGTTGGCTGTCCACGACTTCCAAGTGTGGGCACTTGGACGAGTCAGTAGCATCAGAGGCGTTCTTACAGGCGCTCAAACCAACCCGCTTTGTGGTGGAGCTCAGGAAGCAGCGGTTCAGGTGCTACGACGATCTAATTAATGAAGTAACTCGGCAAGCTCAAGCCGAGTACGACACCTTCGGGGAACGCCGGACGAACACCGGGTTCACAAGCCAGCGAGCTGATGGATGGAAAAAGGAAGGGCAGCATAAGAGTGGCCAGGGATACTACGGCAAAAGTTCAAACAGACCAAGGGAGAAACCAAGAGAGGCTCCATACCTTCGTCATCCAACCCGGGAGGAAAAGAACACTTACATCCCTCGATATGAAGTGTTAACCAACTTGACTGCCTCCTATGAAGAAATTTGGAACCGCCATAGGAATGAAGTTCCCCCGGCTCCAAAAAGAAAGTTTCCCAAAAGGACAGGGCCGGACAACGGGCAACATTGTGCCTATCACAACGAGTCTGGCCACACAACCGACCGGTGCTTTTCTCTTCGGAACACCATTGAGTACATGATCCAGAACGGCAAGTTACAGCAGTATAAGTCACCCGCCACAGGTGTCAACCTCATTGAAGTATATGGGGAGATAATGACGATTCACGGGGGTGGCACCCAAGGGGTGTCCGGTCACCGGGCCAAAAGACTCTGCCCAAGAGGCCCGGAGTTTGAGATAATGCAGCTTCGTCAGGAATGCCGCAAGGAGCTGGTTCCTTGGGATACCGTGTCATTTTCTCAGTCTGAAGACACGCTGAAAGTGCATCACAATGATCCTTTCATTATCACTCTTCAGATTGACCACTGGAGAACTCGGAGGGTTCTAATAGACACGGGAGCCGCTGTCAGCGTCATGTTCAGCAGTTGCTATAAGGGGTTTAAATGAGGACGAGATAAGCTCTATAGGAACCACGAGCCATTGATCAGTTTTTCAGGAGAGACGACTCAACCGTTGGGGTCTGATCAACTAACGGTTACAGTTGGAACCGCCCACCAGTCCACAAGAATTGTAGTTCCCTTCATAATTGTGGACTGCCCATCCTCCTACAATGCCATACTCGGGAGAGATGCACTCTGGGGCCTACAAAGTTTTATAGCGGGTCACATGCTGCTTATGAAGGTGCCTACACCCGGGGGTTGGGTTACAATTCGCGGAGACCAAGAAGCCGCTGTCAGATGCAACGCGATAGCAACTCTGTCCCAGCACGAGATGTTTTCGGCCGGTTTTTCCTTGTCTCCATTTGACAAACCCGATGACCCCAGGGATGACCCGGATTCTTTGCCCATCAGCAAGACGGCACAAAAGAAGAGCCAGAAGTATCCTGCCAAGTTCCCCCGGCCAGCCCCAATTGAAGCAACAGAATGGATTCATATTTCAGAAGAATACCCGGAGAGGAAGATTTGCATTGGCACAGGCCTTGACCCCGAGGTCAGAAACCGAATGGTTGAGCTGCTAACCCGGAAACAGAAGGTGTTCGCATGGTCATATGCAGACATGCCCGGGATTTCTCCAGACGTTATGACACATTCCCTCAATATTATCCCGGGTGTTAAACCGGTAAGACAGAAGCGTCGTGCATTTTGCGCAGAGAAGTACAAGGCCATTCAAGCAGAAGTTAAACGTCTTAAAGACATCGGGTTCATTGGAGATGCAACATACCCGGATTGGTTGGCCAATGTGGTGATGGTCAAGAAGGCAAACGGAAAGTGGAGGATGTGCGTCGACTACACAGATCTGAATAAGGCTTGCCCGAAGGATAGTTTTCCCCTTCCAAAGATTGATCAACTGGTGGATTCAACCGCGGGCCACCCCCAGTTGAGCTTTATAGATGCATACTCGGGATTTAACCAAGTTCCGATGAATCCCGCGGATCAACAGCACACATCTTTTACAACAGACAAGGGGATGTATTATTACAGAGTGATGCCTTTTGGACTCCGGAATGGAGGAGCCACGTTCCAGCGCCTCGTAGTGGGCATGTTTGCAAACCAACTCGGGGATACTATGGAGGTTTATATAGACGATATGCTGGTCAAAAGCCGGGAAACAAGCAAACACCCGGATGACTTGGAGACCGTCATCGACATTGCCTTGAGCAAGGGGATGAGGTTAAACCCGGAGAAGTGTGTGTTCGGTGTTTCAGGAGGAAAGTTTCTCGGGTTCATGGTCAGCGCTCGGGGAATTGAGGCAAACCCCGACAAAATTCAAGCCGTCTTGGCCATGCAACCGCCGAAAACCAGGAATGAAGTTCAGCAACTTACTGGCAGGCTGGTAGCCTTATCCCGGTTTATATCCAGGTTAACAGATAAATGTGCCCCCTTCTTCAAAATTCTCAAGAGTCAACACCGCGAGTGGATTACATGGCAGGAAGAGCACAATCAAGCTTTTGAAAAGTTGAAGGAATACTTGGCGTCAGTCCCTTCTTTATCCAGACCAAACCCTGGGGAAATACTCTATCTGTACCTGGCGGTGTCTCAAACAGCTGTCAGTTGTGCCTTGATAAGAAAGCCAGACTCTGAAGAACTGCCGGTCTACTATACTGGGAAAGGATTCAATGATCCTGAAACTCGTTATCCAGATATTGAAAAACTGGCCCTGGCCTTGGTTGTAGCAGCAAGGAAGTTAAGACCCTATTTTCAAGCACATTCCATCCATGTACTCACCAACCAACCGCTACGGCAGGTTCTGCAAAACCCGGCGACTTCGGGCAGACTGGTCAAATGGGCAATTGAGTTGGGGGAGCATGATTTGCACTTTAAACCGCGAACGGCAATCAAAGGGCAAGCAGCAGCAGACTTCATTGCCGAGTTAATCCCAGCAGATTCAACAGTTGCTGAAACTCTTCCTACACAAGCTGAACCGGAGAGTTGGCAAATATTTGTAGATGGATCAGTCAATCAGAGGCAATGTGGAGCAGGCATTACGTTGGTAGACCCGGAGGGTAATATGTTTGACTATGCCTTACGCTTTAACTTCAAAGCATCAAACAACACGGCTGAGTACGAAGCCCTAATCAAAGGGCTCCAACTCGCTAAAGATATGGGCGCCCGGCATCTCCGCATACTAAGTGATTCACAGCTGGTAGTGCAGCAGGTTAACGGCGGATTTCAGGCAAAGGAAGCACATCTTTCGTCCTATCAAAAGTTAGCGGCTTTCTTGCTGGAGAAATTTGATAGCTTTGAGGTTACTCAGATACCGAGGCAGCAGAATGTGAGAGCAGATACCCTGGCTAGGATTGCAACAGGGGACGATTCCAATACCGAGTTTAAAAGCTTACTGGTCGAGACATTGGAGAAACCAAGCATCTCACTCTCCTTTTCTGAGATTTTCGCGGTAGAGGCAAACCCGCCACCGTCTTGGATGGATGAGTTCATCAACTTCATCCAACATGGAACCCTACCTGAGGACCCGGTAGCGGCCAAACGACTACGGGTTCGAGCGGCTCGGTATAGTATCCGTGATGGGAAACTGTACAGACGAGGACAAACTTTTCCTGATTTGAAGTGTATTACACCCGAGGAAGGAGACCGGGTTTTGCAGTCGCTTCATAGCGGGGTATGTGGAAATCACTTTGGAGCCCGTAACCTGGCTTTCAAAACCCTAAGAATGGGATATTACTGGCCTTCTTTGGAACACGATGCCAGAATTGTCGTAGATTCCTGTCTTCAATGTCACCGATTTGCAAGCTTTCCACGTGCACCATCAGTCCCACTATCAGTAATAATTTCTCCATATCCATTTTGCATGTGGGGGATCGATTTCATCGGGCCTCTACCCACAGCTCCGGGACAGCTCAAACATGCCATTGTCTCAGTGGACTATAATTCCAAGTGGATAGAAGCTCAACCCCTGGCACGGATCACGACCGCAAATGTTAAGAAATTCCTTTGGAACAATGTCTTTTGCCGGTTTGGAATCCCGGAGACGTTTATCACAGATAACGGGACGCAGTTTGACAACGATGAGTTCCGGGAATTCTTACACTCTAATGGGACAAAGGTCCTATATGCCTCCCCTGCACACCCGCAGACTAATGGACAAACTGAAGCCGTTAACAAGCTCATCAAGCAAGTTCTGAAGAAGAAGCTGGAGGACGCAAAGGGTTTATGGGCTGAGAAACTTCCAGAGGTTTTGTGGGCACTAAGGACAACTCCAACAGAAGCCAATGGGGAGAGCCCATTTCTTATGACTTTTGGATCTGAAGCAGTGATCCCGGTAGAGATGGAAGTCCCGAGTGACCGGGTACAACTGTTTGACAGGGAAACCAACGATGAAGGCATCCGCCTTAACATGGACCTCCTGGAGGAACGCCGGGAGCGTGCACATCTCCGAAATATCAACAAGAAGCAAAAGGTGGCTAAACACTACAATTCCCGGGTTATCAACCGCCCACTCAAACTCGGGGATTGGGTAATGAAGGAGGTTATCCCTAAGCCAACGGGGTTTAAAGCTCCATGGGAGGGTCCATATGAAATCGTTGAAGTCGTGGGCCCGGCAACGTTTTACATCCGGGGTACAGATGGAGTTACGCTTCCACGACCATGGAACGCCCAACATCTGCATCTCTTCCCCAAATAGGTACCGAGTTATCTATGAATGTCCAATTTTATTGTTTATGATGTTGTATATAAAGCCTTTCAGGCCCACAATGCATGAATTCCCCTACCGGGTTATGTTTTATTAAAGAGTTTGTTGAAGTGAATGCAGCCTTTAGCGGCCCTACTTGTATGCCTTAATCGCCAAGCTCCGATAATCTCCGATAATCTCCATGACATGAAATATTGCAAGCCTTTCACGGCCTTATTTCATGGTCAAAACTCGCCAAGCTCCGATAATCTCCGATAATCTCCATGACATGAAATATTGCAAGCCTTTCACGGCCTTATTTCATGGTCAAAGCCTTTCACGGCCTTATTTCATGGTCAAAACTCGCCAAGCTCCGATAATCTCCGATAATCTCCATGACATGAAATATTGCAAGCCTTTCACGGCCTTATTTCATGGTCAAAACTCGACAAGCTCCGATAATCTCCGATAATCTCCATGACATGAAATATTGCAAGCCTTTCACGGCCTTATTTCATGGTCAAAACTCGCCAAGCTCTGATAATCTCCGATAATCTCCATGACATGAAATATTGCAAGCCTTTCACGGCCTTATTTCATGATCAAAACTCGGCAAGCTCCGATAGATCTCTAATAATCTCTGGTAATCTCCATAACTTGAAATATTGCAAGCCTATCACGGCCTTGTTTCAGTCTTTGAAAGTCTTAACGAACCCATACAGCCCTAGCGGCATTATTTTTACTTACATGCTAAACCGGCATTATATGTGTAAATTATCACACTTGCATATTTTGCATCAGATTACCGTGTTGTTTGGCAAAGACGCCCTTGGAAGTCCTAACGGACCCGTAAAGCCTTACTGGCCCTATTTTCACTTTATAATGTTAATATGCCAACCCGGCACTATGTGTGAATTTTCTCAACACTTGCAGGTTATGCATCGGGTTGGAATTCCTAACGGATCCATAAAGCCCTAGAGACCTTTAAAGCCTTAGCGACACTATCTTTATTCACATAGAAAACCGGCGTTATATGTACATTTTTGTACTTATCAGGTTACCGTGTTTTGGCACAGGAAGGATTGCGAGAAGGAAAAATTTTATTACTTCAAAAATATCGATTACAAAAAAGTAGCAAACCGCTACAGGTAGACTAATCTTACAGAAATGAAAAACATCCTAAGGCTCCGTTGACGACCCCCTACCCCGGCCAGTGCTAGAACCGCCACGACCTCCCCGGGGCTGTATGATGAACTGACCCCTACGCAGAGGTGGCCGGTTCCTAGGACCACCCACAATCCCACCACGGGAAGCACCTCTCCCGGCTGCTGAAGAACGAACTGGGGGACTCCGAGCCGGGTTCGCAGGAGCCCTAGGGTTCGCAGCCACGGCAGGAGTCGACCGGGAGGTGCCTGCAGCCTCGTCGGGTCTAACATGACCTTGATGACCGTCATAACCCGCCTTGTCCAGCCAGCCTTGGCGAATACCAGCGCTAACTATTTCGGCACGAGCCTCGGCCCTGGCCGACCGCAGCTTCAGGTCAAACTCTGCGCTCGCCAGAAACTCGGAGACCGCTAAGTCCTTGGCCCGGGAAACTGCCTGGAGCAAGTCTCCTTTTTGTTGCTCCAGGGAGGTGACCTGTTGCTGCAGCCCCTGGTTTTGCTCGGTCAGCTGGGCTATCGCGGCGTCTTGAGCACACCGGTCCTCCCGGTGACCTTCGATAACATTCTCCAGTTCAGAGTTCTTGGCCACCAGGTCTGCTATGTGTTCTTCCGCCTCGGCCAACTTCGCACTCGACGCGATCGCTGATGCGCTTGCGAATTCCCGGACCCGAGCCAGGTTTTCTTCGCTTGCCGTCACCTGGTCCCGGGCGGCCCGGAGATCATCCCTGAGGACTCTCTCTCGCTCGGGGATGCCTTCGGTTATGAGCCGGTCAGTCGCCAAGTACGACAACCTGACAGCCTACACAAATAAAACAACGGGTTAGTACAAGGAACCAAAAACAAAAAGATAACGAGTTACAGCAGAAGACTAACTTACCCGCATCAGCTTCTCCTGCGCCCTCCGGGCTACAGTCAACGGGTCCTCGTGCTTCAGGACATAGGAGTCAGCGGCGCAATTCTTCAAATCCGCTACCATCCTTTGGATGGCCGCGTCCGCCATTCCTGCACTCGCCAACTCCTCCATTATTTCAGTAGTGTCCCGCTGCTGCTTTCTCTCCCTCCTCTCCTTCCTCTCCTTCCTTCTCTTCCTCCTCTCGGACCTCCCTGAGCTGGATGCCTCCCGGGTACGCTTGCGAGAAGGCACGGGCTCCACTTCAAGAACCTCGTCACTCCCCTCACTCCCCTCCGGGTTCTCACTACCTATTTCCCTTTCCAACCCTCCAACCTCTTCACCCCCTTCGTCATCCTCCTCGGTAAATTCCTCCTCGCCCGGGAACACAGACGAGGGAACCGCGCTCATCACCGGTTCTTCAGTCTCATCGGCAAACGGTTCTGCAAATACCGGGTTGTCGTCCGCCTCCGAGGGATTCCCTTCAACCTCCTCTCCTTCTGGGTAGACTTCCGGCCCGAGAATCTCAGCCAAGTACGCGGGAACCTCGTTGTAGTAAGAGACGTCAACGTGGAACTGCCGAGTTTCCCCTTGCTCGGCGTCTGGGCGCAGAAAAGCCGCCTTCGATGTCAGGTCGATATCGTACGCCAGCCCCTCCGTGCCTTGCGCCCGGATCCCGGCCCATACAGCCTTGTCCTCGAACCCGTCGTATATTCCCGGGTTCTTTCGCTTCGTGAACTCCATCGGGAGAAGAGCTGCAACAAAAGATATAACCTGTTAGACCGGAGCATGTAAACAAAAATTGTAAAGGAAACGAGACAAACCTGGAAGCTCCATCAATCGGCAACGGCTGTACACATACAGCCTGCAAAGCCGGTACGAGCTCCGGTCATCTTGACCTCTGAAGGCCCATAGCATCCTCCGGATCCTCTTCTCCATCACCGGCTCCAGAGGAATGTCGGGAACATCTGCAAAACATACAATATAATTATAACCCGGGAAAGATAAAAGAAAGAAAAATCTGGAGAGAAAGGACTTACTCATCAGTGGCTGGAAGTCACCCGGTACTTGAAACGCGTGTCCCGGGTCTTGAAAGTTTCTTATCAAGAAACTTTTTTCCCTCCAGGTCCGGCTCACGGAGGTAGGCAGGTCCTCCACGATCTTCTTGAAGACCCCTTTGGACTTCAGTTGGATGGTCCCACTGAAACCCGCCTTCCGGGAGTACTCGGCCCGGTACATGGCGTGTAACTCGTGGTAACTCGGCATCTGCTGCTTCAACACCTTGTACATCACGCACAATCCTAGCAGCTGCCTCCACATATTCGGGCCAACTTGCCCGATGGCGAAGTTGCTCGCAGCCAGGAGATACTGCACCTCCACCTTTAGCGGGAGTGACAGACCGCAACGTAGCTGGTACTCGTGGCATAGCGTCCACCCATCCCCGGGAGCGAAGAACTGATCCTCGGGTTCTAAAGTCCGAATTTCAACAGACTCGGGAATCTTCCAATTGCTCCTTAGCTCCACAATCTCCTCCGCGGTCAGCGAGTACCCGGGAGGGTCAAGAGCGGTACCATCAGTGAAGGTAACTGAGGCAAACTCGGGGACATGAGCATCCATTGCGGGGTTTGTCATCTGCAAAACAAGAAACACGGGGACATCGTCAAAAACCCAGATAACCCCGGCGACCACAACGATAAACGCACACACTAACGCAGCAACCCAGTTTGGATCCCAGAAAACAGTACACAATATCGACCCAAAACATTCAAAAACATCGGAACAGAGAACAGTACCTTACTTGTAAGGGTTTCAAAGGATTTGGATGTCGATTTACGTTTGGAAATCCAACAAGCACAGCGACAACAGAGGACGAGAGCAAAAGCACGAAAAAGTTTTCGATTTCGAAGGTACGACAAAACTGTCACCCTCAACCCCTATTTATACAGTTAAGAGACGTACACTGAAGGGACGTTTGAGAGACGTACACTGAAAGGACGTTTCGGTTTTTCGAGAAAATCGACACGTGTCGCGCATGCCGCGTCCCAAAACCGAAAAACTTTTCTGTTTCCCCCACTTTAAAACTGAAAACTTTTCGTTTTCCCCCACTTCAAACCGAAAACTTTTCATATTCCCCCACTACAATACGGAGACGTCATTTTCAATTCCCATAGTCAACGTGTCTGCGGGGCACCCTTGCGTACGGACTTGGGGGACTGGGTACACCGGGTCTGGGTGATACCTTTGTAACCCGGTAAAGAAATGGTTTCAAGTCCCCACCCAAGCGTACCCCTTGACTGAGGACTTGGGGGACTTGTTTATATGTGGAACCTAATATTTCTCCTTTACCGGGTTACAATTCAAGAAATAACACCAAGTGTGGTCAATTATTAAATATGCATCGTTTATTATGCTTGAAGTATTGTTTACAGGGCCAAAGGCCAGTCAGACTTGAGAAGCCACTCTGGGTCCTTTGTCAGGGCCCAGTTCATTGTAAGTTTGAGGCAAAGCAAGGGAGTTCATTCCCACATTGGAAAAAGACAAAGTGCAGCCTTTAATGCTACTATAAATACCGGTGAGGACCTCCCGGTAAGAGGACGGACAATTCCTTAACTACTCTTGAGTTTTCTGCTTATCTGACAGTGTCTGACTTAAGCATCGGAGTGGCTTCCCTCGGTAAACCCGGGGACGCCCTTTGACGTGTTTGCTCTTTACACAGGAAAACTCAGGAGTACAAGGAAGTTCGCTATTTCTGGAACCGTGCAACCCGCTAAAGGGGCCACGAGCATCCCCGGAAACATAGCTAATACAAGTACTATATGGTCAAGGCACAGTTGTATAATCTTATACCAATGACATATGCATATCCTATACCTGCATGCTTATATAGTTTGGATTTCAAGGTTTGGTGGGATTGGGTATTAATATCAAAATCTACTTCTGGTGACTTTTATTAATTATGAAAATCTGTGTAGATATCAATTTATGTTGGCTCAATCGATCTCTGAATTATGGAAATCTTTGTCGATATCAAAATTTTATTTTTGATATATGTTTGAAATCATTTGTTCTTCTGCCAGAACTAGTGAACAAAAAGTTTCTCCTAACCAAAAGTCCAAAACCAAAACACATGGATGCATTTCAAAGATTTTATACACATGAATAGAATAGAGATAGAGAGATTTGTATGTAATTCGTCAAATTTTTTCATAAGAGATGAATAAGTTACATATAACATGCTTCATGTTTTAATACACAAACTTGTAGATGATGATTATTAACTATGATACAGCTGCATGTTATCATCATACATTATGTTGCACTGCAACTAGTTCGGCGATAGGTTCAGCAAACCTCGTAGTACCTACATTGTGGTCGGACATGGGAGCATTTGCCATAATTGTAACCCTCACTCCGACATCTCACAACACAGTTACTGTCCTTGATGCAAAGCCCTTTTAATGTTGTGCTTGGGTACTCGCAGATCCTTGTTTCGCTCGGCATCACCGTCTCTTCTATACAAATGTGATCGGAGATTGTTAAATTACTTGGCTCATTCAAATTTCAAAGGGTAGAGGGAACAATAAACTACTTAGTAGTAAACATTTATAAATATCAGAACATCATGATTTATTGAAAACAGAGACGTATGAGAAGTCAAGAGGATGATGAAGAACAATACAAGCCCGCCACTTCCTGTTCATGCCTTAAACAATCATGTAATATTTTGATCCACACTCATCTTATTGCATGTATTTTTGTATAGAGCGGATTCTACACATCGATGTGTTCTTGCACAGCTAATGTGCAAGTTCTCAAATTGTTGTATGAGAAGATCGAATGAAGATTAGGATTCTAAATTTCTTCCTTTCATTTATTTTTGATCCGTGAAATTAAATTCTCATAATAAGAGTAACTCTTTATCGACCTCCGGTTATCATTCCTGAGAAATTTCTCGGGTTTCAATTTTATTAAAGGTATTAGGGTTTCAATTCTATTAACAGTTTTTTCTTCTATCTATATGGTTTCTAACCATGTTTTTTTTGTATTATATTTTCTTGGTGAAATACTGCAAATTATGTGAATGTGGATCAAGGCATCTTCAATACTGTTAGATTAATAACCAATTGTCACTAACCATGAACTTTTTCATAGTGATAGAAATTAGCCTGTCTCTAAATTGTTAACATTCGTTGGCTTTTGATATCACGTACTTTGAAATTTATTGAGCGCACACATGAAAAACAAGAAACTGTAAGGCAGCTTAATTATTACACTTGATGCATGATTATTAACATGCTATCTTATACAAAAGTTGCCATGTAAATCTGTAATTATCTTCATGCATGCATGCTTGATTAGCTTCTAGTTATTAAGATCTGCAGTCACGCACATGCTCTTGACGCACATGCATTTGTAGGTGTCCGTGGTGCATTTGCCGCTTAAGTAACCTTCTTCTACACAGGCCTTTTTACATTTGCTTTCAATCGATACGACGCACACCCCCTTGAATGTTGTGCTTGGGACTTGGCATTGTGATGGTTTTCTACTCGCTTCACTGCAAATCACCGTCTCTTCTGCAAAAGTAAAATTTACCAATTAATGTCAATATTGGATACTTCGTCCAGAGAGTAACGATTCCTAACTGAGTTGTGTATGGTTGTTGCCAATACAGATGATAGATTCGTGATGAATATCGATCGTGATGGAAATATATAGAAAGAGATTGACTCTTACTAGAAGCCAAGAGGACGATGAAGAACAAAACAAGCCCTAGGAACTTTCTGTCCATAGTTTACTTTTTTTCTTTTAGCTAATACAAGTACTATATGGTCAAGGCACAGTTGTATAATCTTATACCAATGACATATGCATATCCTATACCTGCATGCTTATATAGTTTGGATTTCAAGGTTTGGTGGGATTGGGTATTAATATCAAAATCTACTTCTGGTGACTTTTATTAATTATGAAAATCTGTGTAGATATCAATTTATGTTGGCTCAATCGATCTCTGAATTATGGAAATCTTTGTCGATATCAAAATTTTATTTTTGATATATGTTTGAAATCATTTGTTCTTCTGCCAGAACTAGTGAACAAAAAGTTTCTCCTAACCAAAAGTCCAAAACCAAAACACATGGATGCATTTCAAAGATTTTATACACATGAATAGAATAGAGATAGAGAGATTTGTATGTAATTCGTCAAATTTTTTCATAAGAGATGAATAAGTTACATATAACATGCTTCATGTTTTAATACACAAACTTGTAGATGATGATTATTAACTATGATACAGCTGCATGTTATCATCATACATTATGTTGCACTGCAACTAGTTCGGCGATAGGTTCAGCAAACCTCGTAGTACCTACATTGTGGTCGGACATGGGAGCATTTGCCGTAATTGTAACCCTCACTCCGACATCTCACAACACAGTTACTGTCCTTGATGCAAAGCCCTTTTAATGTTGTGCTTGGGTACTCGCAGATCCTTGTTTCGCTCGGCATCACCGTCTCTTCTATACAAATGTGATCGGAGATTGTTAAATTACTTGGCTCATTCAAATTTCAAAGGGTAGAGGGAACAATAAACTACTTAGTAGTAAACATTTATAAATATCAGAACATCATGATTTATTGAAAACAGAGACGTATGAGAAGTCAAGAGGATGATGAAGAACAATACAAGCCCGCCACTTCCTGTTCATGCCTTAAACAATCATGTAATATTTTGATCCACACTCATCTTATTGCATGTATTTTTGTATAGAGCGGATTCTACACATCGATGTGTTCTTGCACAGCTAATGTGCAAGTTCTCAAATTGTTGTATGAGAAGATCGAATGAAGATTAGGATTCTAAATTTCTTCCTTTCATTTATTTTTGATCCGTGAAATTAAATTCTCATAATAAGAGTAACTCTTTATCGACCTCCGGTTATCATTCCTGAGAAATTTCTCGGGTTTCAATTTTATTAAAGGTATTAGGGTTTCAATTCTATTAACAGTTTTTTCTTCTATCTATATGGTTTCTAACCATGTTTTTTTTGTATTATATTTTCTTGGTGAAATACTGCAAATTATGTGAATGTGGATCAAGGCATCTTCAATACTGTTAGATTAATAACCAATTGTCACTAACCATGAACTTTTTCATAGTTATAGAAATTAGCCTGTCTCTAAATTGTTAACATTCGTTGGCTTTTGATATCACGTACTTTGAAATTTATTGAGCGCACACATGAAAAACAAGAAACTGTAAGGCAGCTTAATTATTACACTTGATGCATGATTATTAACATGCTATCTTATACAAAAGTTGCCATGTAAATCTGTAATTATCTTCATGCATGCATGCTTGATTAGCTTCTAGTTATTAAGATCTGCAGTCACGCACATGCTCTTGACGCACATGCATTTGTAGGTGTCCGTGGTGCATTTGCCGCTTAAGTAACCTTCTTCTACACAGGCCTTTTTACATTTGCTTTCAATCGATACGACGCACACCCCCTTGAATGTTGTGCTTGGGACTTGGCATTGTGATGGTTTTCTACTCGCTTCACTGCAAATCACCGTCTCTTCTGCAAAAGTAAAATTTACCAATTAATGTCAATATTGGATACTTCGTCCAGAGAGTAACGATTCCTAACTGAGTTGTGTATGGTTGTTGCCAATACAGATGATAGATTCGTGATGAATATCGATCGTGATGGAAATATATAGAAAGAGATTGACTCTTACCAGAAGCCAAGAGGACGATGAAGAACAAAACAAGCCCTAGGAACTTTCTGCCCATAGTTTACTTTTTTTCTTTTAGCTAATACAAGTACTATATGGTCAAGGCACAGTTGTATAATCTTATACCAATGACATATGCATATCCTATACCTGCATGCTTATATAGTTTGGATTTCAAGGTTTGGTGGGATTGGGTATTAATATCAAAATCTACTTCTGGTGACTTTTATTAATTATGAAAATCTGTGTAGATATCAATTTATGTTGGCTCAATCGATCTCTGAATTATGGAAATCTTTGTCGATATCAAAATTTTATTTTTGATATATGTTTGAAATCATTTGTTCTTCTGCCAGAACTAGTGAACAAAAAGTTTCTCCTAACCAAAAGTCCAAAACCAAAACACATGGATGCATTTCAAAGATTTTATACACATGAATAGAATAGAGATAGAGAGATTTGTATGTAATTCGTCAAATTTTTTCATAAGAGATGAATAAGTTACATATAACATGCTTCATGTTTTAATACACAAACTTGTAGATGATGATTATTAACTATGATACAGCTGCATGTTATCATCATACATTATGTTGCACTGCAACTAGTTCGGCGATAGGTTCAGCAAACCTCGTAGTACCTACATTGTGGTCGGACATGGGAGCATTTGCCATAATTGTAACCCTCACTCCGACATCTCACAACACAGTTACTGTCCTTGATGCAAAGCCCTTTTAATGTTGTGCTTGGGTACTCGCAGATCCTTGTTTCGCTCGGCATCACCGTCTCTTCTATACAAATGTGATCGGAGATTGTTAAATTACTTGGCTCATTCAAATTTCAAAGGGTAGAGGGAACAATAAACTACTTAGTAGTAAACATTTATAAATATCAGAACATCATGATTTATTGAAAACAGAGACTTATGAGAAGTCAAGAGGATGATGAAGAACAATACAAGCCCGCCACTTCCTGTTCATGCCTTAAACAATCATGTAATATTTTGATCCACACTCATCTTATTGCATGTATTTTTGTATAGAGCGGATTCTACACATCGATGTGTTCTTGCACAGCTAATGTGCAAGTTCTCAAATTGTTGTATGAGAAGATCGAATGAAGATTAGAGATTCTAAATTTCTTCCTTTCATTTATTTTTGATCCGTGAAATTAAATTCTCATAATAAGAGTAACTCTTTATCGACCTCCGGTTATCATTCCTGAGAAATTTCTCGGGTTTCAATTTTATTAAAGGTATTAGGGTTTCAATTCTATTAACAGTTTTTTCTTCTATCTATATGGTTTCTAACCATGTTTTTTTTGTATTATATTTTCTTGGTGAAATACTGCAAATTATGTGAATGTGGATCAAGGCATCTTCAATACTGTTAGATTAATAACCAATTGTCACTAACCATGAACTTTTTCATAGTGATAGAAATTAGCCTGTCTCTAAATTGTTAACATTCGTTGGCTTTTGATATCACGTACTTTGAAATTTATTGAGCGCACACATGAAAAACAAGAAACTGTAAGGCAGCTTAATTATTACACTTGATGCATGATTATTAACATGCTATCTTATACAAAAGTTGCCATGTAAATCTGTAATTATCTTCATGCATGCATGCTTGATTAGCTTCTAGTTATTAAGATCTGCAGTCACGCACATGCTCTTGACGCACATGCATTTGTAGGTGTCCGTGGTGCATTTGCCGCTTAAGTAACCTTCTTCTACACAGGCCTTTTTACATTTGCTTTCAATCGATACGACGCACACCCCCTTGAATGTTGTGCTTGGGACTTGGCATTGTGATGGTTTTCTACTCGCTTCACTGCAAATCACCGTCTCTTCTGCAAAAGTAAAATTTACCAATTAATGTCAATATTGGATACTTCGTCCAGAGAGTAACGATTCCTAACTGAGTTGTGTATGGTTGTTGCCAATACAGATGATAGATTCGTGATGAATATCGATCGTGATGGAAATATATAGAAAGAGATTGACTCTTACCAGAAGCCAAGAGGACGATGAAGAACAAAACAAGCCCTAGGAACTTTCTGTCCATAGTTTACTTTTTTTCTTTTAGCTAATACAAGTACTATATGGTCAAGGCACAGTTGTATAATCTTATACCAATGACATATGCATATCCTATACCTGCATGCTTATATAGTTTGGATTTCAAGGTTTGGTGGGATTGGGTATTAATATCAAAATCTACTTCTGGTGACTTTTATTAATTATGAAAATCTGTGTAGATATCAATTTATGTTGGCTTAATCGATCTCTGAATTATGGAAATCTTTGTCGATATCAAAATTTTATTTTTGATATATGTTTGAAATCATTTGTTCTTCTGCCAGAACTAGTGAACAAAAAGTTTCTCCTAACCAAAAGTCCAAAACCAAAACACATGGATGCATTTCAAAGATTTTATACACATGAATAGAATAGAGATAGAGAGATTTGTATGTAATTCGTCAAATTTTTTCATAAGAGATGAATAAGTTACATATAACATGCTTCATGTTTTAATACACAAACTTGTAGATGATGATTATTAACTATGATACAGCTGCATGTTATCATCATACATTATGTTGCACTGCAACTAGTTCGGCGATAGGTTCAGCAAACCTCGTAGTACCTACATTGTGGTCGGACATGGGAGCATTTGCCGTAATTGTAACCCTCACTCCGACATCTCACAACACAGTTACTGTCCTTGATGCAAAGCCCTTTTAATGTTGTGCTTGGGTACTCGCAGATCCTTGTTTCGCTCGGCATCACCGTCTCTTCTATACAAATGTGATCGGAGATTGTTAAATTACTTGGATCATTCAAATTTCAAAGGGTAGAGGGAACAATAAACTACTTAGTAGTAAACATTTATAAATATCAGAACATCATGATTTATTGAAAACAGAGACGTATGAGAAGTCAAGAGGATGATGAAGAACAATACAAGCCCGCCACTTCCTGTTCATGCCTTAAACAATCATGTAATATTTTGATCCACACTCATCTTATTGCATGTATTTTTGTATAGAGCGGATTCTACACATCGATGTGTTCTTGCACAGCTAATGTGCAAGTTCTCAAATTGTTGTATGAGAAGATCGAATGAAGATTAGAGATTCTAAATTTCTTCCTTTCATTTATTTTTGATCCGTGAAATTAAATTCTCATAATAAGAGTAACTCTTTATCGACCTCCGGTTATCATTCCTGAGAAATTTCTCGGGTTTCAATTTTATTAAAGGTATTAGGGTTTCAATTCTATTAACAGTTTTTTCTTCTATCTATATGGTTTCTAACCATGTTTTTTTTGTATTATATTTTCTTGGTGAAATACTGCAAATTATGTGAATGTGGATCAAGGCATCTTCAATACTGTTAGATTAATAACCAATTGTCACTAACCATGAACTTTTTCATAGTGATAGAAATTAGCCTGTCTCTAAATTGTTAACATTCGTTGGCTTTTGATATCACGTACTTTGAAATTTATTGAGCGCACACATGAAAAACAAGAAACTGTAAGGCAGCTTAATTATTACACTTGATGCATGATTATTAACATGCTATCTTATACAAAAGTTGCCATGTAAATCTGTAATTATCTTCATGCATGCATGCTTGATTAGCTTCTAGTTATTAAGATCTGCAGTCACGCACATGCTCTTGACGCACATGCATTTGTAGGTGTCCGTGGTGCATTTGCCGCTTAAGTAACCTTCTTCTACACAGGCCTTTTTACATTTGCTTTCAATCGATACGACGCACACCCCCTTGAATGTTGTGCTTGGGACTTGGCATTGTGATGGTTTTCTACTCGCTTCACTGCAAATCACCGTCTCTTCTGCAAAAGTAAAATTTACCAATTAATGTCAATATTGGATACTTCGTCCAGAGAGTAACGATTCCTAACTGAGTTGTGTATGGTTGTTGCCAATACAGATGATAGATTCGTGATGAATATCGATCGTGATGGAAATATATAGAAAGAGATTGACTCTTACCAGAAGCCAAGAGGACGATGAAGAACAAAACAAGCCCTAGGAACTTTCTGTCCATAGTTTACTTTTTTTCTTTTAGCTAATACAAGTACTATATGGTCAAGGCACAGTTGTATAATCTTATACCAATGACATATGCATATCCTATACCTGCATGCTTATATAGTTTGGATTTCAAGGTTTGGTGGGATTGGGTATTAATATCAAAATCTACTTCTGGTGACTTTTATTAATTATGAAAATCTGTGTAGATATCAATTTATGTTGGCTCAATCGATCTCTGAATTATGGAAATCTTTGTCGATATCAAAATTTTATTTTTGATATATGTTTGAAATCATTTGTTCTTCTGCCAGAACTAGTGAACAAAAAGTTTCTCCTAACCAAAAGTCCAAAACCAAAACACATGGATGCATTTCAAAGATTTTATACACATGAATAGAATAGAGATAGAGAGATTTGTATGTAATTCGTCAAATTTTTTCATAAGAGATGAATAAGTTACATATAACATGCTTCATGTTTTAATACACAAACTTGTAGATGATGATTATTAACTATGATACAGCTGCATGTTATCATCATACATTATGTTGCACTGCAACTAGTTCGGCGATAGGTTCAGCAAACCTCGTAGTACCTACATTGTGGTCGGACATGGGAGCATTTGCCGTAATTGTAACCCTCACTCCGACATCTCACAACACAGTTACTGTCCTTGATGCAAAGCCCTTTTAATGTTGTGCTTGGGTACTCGCAGATCCTTGTTTCGCTCGGCATCACCGTCTCTTCTATACAAATGTGATCGGAGATTGTTAAATTACTTGGATCATTCAAATTTCAAAGGGTAGAGGGAACAATAAACTACTTAGTAGTAAACATTTATAAATATCAGAACATCATGATTTATTGAAAACAGAGACGTATGAGAAGTCAAGAGGATGATGAAGAACAATACAAGCCCGCCACTTCCTGTTCATGCCTTAAACAATCATGTAATATTTTGATCCACACTCATCTTATTGCATGTATTTTTGTATAGAGCGGATTCTACACATCGATGTGTTCTTGCACAGCTAATGTGCAAGTTCTCAAATTGTTGTATGAGAAGATCGAATGAAGATTAGAGATTCTAAATTTCTTCCTTTCATTTATTTTTGATCCGTGAAATTAAATTCTCATAATAAGAGTAACTCTTTATCGACCTCCGGTTATCATTCCTGAGAAATTTCTCGGGTTTCAATTTTATTAAAGGTATTAGGGTTTCAATTCTATTAACAGTTTTTTCTTCTATCTATATGGTTTCTAACCATGTTTTTTTTGTATTATATTTTCTTGGTGAAATACTGCAAATTATGTGAATGTGGATCAAGGCATCTTCAATACTGTTAGATTAATAACCAATTGTCACTAACCATGAACTTTTTCATAGTGATAGAAATTAGCCTGTCTCTAAATTGTTAACATTCGTTGGCTTTTGATATCACGTACTTTGAAATTTATTGAGCGCACACATGAAAAACAAGAAACTGTAAGGCAGCTTAATTATTACACTTGATGCATGATTATTAACATGCTATCTTATACAAAAGTTGCCATGTAAATCTGTAATTATCTTCATGCATGCATGCTTGATTAGCTTCTAGTTATTAAGATCTGCAGTCACGCACATGCTCTTGACGCACATGCATTTGTAGGTGTCCGTGGTGCATTTGCCGCTTAAGTAACCTTCTTCTACACAGGCCTTTTTACATTTGCTTTCAATCGATACGACGCACACCCCCTTGAATGTTGTGCTTGGGACTTGGCATTGTGATGGTTTTCTACTCGCTTCACTGCAAATCACCGTCTCTTCTGCAAAAGTAAAATTTACCAATTAATGTCAATATTGGATACTTCGTCCAGAGAGTAACGATTCCTAACTGAGTTGTGTATGGTTGTTGCCAATACAGATGATAGATTCGTGATGAATATCGATCGTGATGGAAATATATAGAAAGAGATTGACTCTTACCAGAAGCCAAGAGGACGATGAAGAACAAAACAAGCCCTAGGAACTTTCTGTCCATAGTTTACTTTTTTTCTTTTAGCTAATACAAGTACTATATGGTCAAGGCACAGTTGTATAATCTTATACCAATGACATATGCATATCCTATACCTGCATGCTTATATAGTTTGGATTTCAAGGTTTGGTGGGATTGGGTATTAATATCAAAATCTACTTCTGGTGACTTTTATTAATTATGAAAATCTGTGTAGATATCAATTTATGTTGGCTCAATCGATCTCTGAATTATGGAAATCTTTGTCGATATCAAAATTTTATTTTTGATATATGTTTGAAATCATTTGTTCTTCTGCCAGAACTAGTGAACAAAAAGTTTCTCCTAACCAAAAGTCCAAAACCAAAACACATGGATGCATTTCAAAGATTTTATACACATGAATAGAATAGAGATAGAGAGATTTGTATGTAATTCGTCAAATTTTTTCATAAGAGATGAATAAGTTACATATAACATGCTTCATGTTTTAATACACAAACTTGTAGATGATGATTATTAACTATGATACAGCTGCATGTTATCATCATACATTATGTTGCACTGCAACTAGTTCGGCGATAGGTTCAGCAAACCTTGTAGTACCTACATTGTGGTCGGACATGGGAGCATTTGCCGTAATTGTAACCCTCACTCCGACATCTCACAACACAGTTACTGTCCTTGATGCAAAGCCCTTTTAATGTTGTGCTTGGGTACTCGCAGATCCTTGTTTCGCTCGGCATCACCGTCTCTTCTATACAAATGTGATCGGAGATTGTTAAATTACTTGGCTCATTCAAATTTCAAAGGGTAGAGGGAACAATAAACTACTTAGTAGTAAACATTTATAAATATCAGAACATCATGATTTATTGAAAACAGAGACTTATGAGAAGTCAAGAGGATGATGAAGAACAATACAAGCCCGCCACTTCCTGTTCATGCCTTAAACAATCATGTAATATTTTGATCCACACTCATCTTATTGCATGTATTTTTGTATAGAGCGGATTCTACACATCGATGTGTTCTTGCACAGCTAATGTGCAAGTTCTCAAATTGTTGTATGAGAAGATCGAATGAAGATTAGGATTCTAAATTTCTTCCTTTCATTTATTTTTGATCCGTGAAATTAAATTCTCATAATAAGAGTAACTCTTTATCGACCTCCGGTTATCATTCCTGAGAAATTTCTCGGGTTTCAATTTTATTAAAGGTATTAGGGTTTCAATTCTATTAACAGTTTTTTCTTCTATCTATATGGTTTCTAACCATGTTTTTTTTGTATTATATTTTCTTGGTGAAATACTGCAAATTATGTGAATGTGGATCAAGGCATCTTCAATACTGTTAGATTAATAACCAATTGTCACTAACCATGAACTTTTTCATAGTGATAGAAATTAGCCTGTCTCTAAATTGTTAACATTCGTTGGCTTTTGATATCACGTACTTTGAAATTTATTGAGCGCACACATGAAAAACAAGAAACTGTAAGGCAGCTTAATTATTACACTTGATGCATGATTATTAACATGCTATCTTATACAAAAGTTGCCATGTAAATCTGTAATTATCTTCATGCATGCATGCTTGATTAGCTTCTAGTTATTAAGATCTGCATTCACGCACATGCTCTTGACGCACATGCATTTGTAGGTGTCCGTGGTGCATTTGCCGCTTAAGTAACCTTCTTCTACACAGGCCTTTTTACATTTGCTTTCAATCGATACGACGCACACCCCCTTGAATGTTGTGCTTGGGACTTGGCATTGTGATGGTTTTCTACTCGCTTCACTGCAAATCACCGTCTCTTCTGCAAAAGTAAAATTTACCAATTAATGTCAATATTGGATACTTCGTCCAGAGAATAACGATTCCTAACTGAGTTGTGTATGGTTGTTGCCAATACAGATGATAGATTCGTGATGAATATCGATCGTGATGGAAATATATAGAAAGAGATTGACTCTTACCAGAAGCCAAGAGGACGATGAAGAACAAAACAAGCCCTAGGAACTTTCTGTCCATAGTTTACTTTTTTTCTTTTAGCTAATACAAGTACTATATGGTCAAGGCACAGTTGTATAATCTTATACCAATGACATATGCATATCCTATACCTGCATGCTTATATAGTTTGGATTTCAAGGTTTGGTGGGATTGGGTATTAATATCAAAATCTACTTCTGGTGACTTTTATTAATTATGAAAATCTGTGTAGATATCAATTTATGTTGGCTCAATCGATCTCTGAATTATGGAAATCTTTGTCGATATCAAAATTTTATTTTTGATATATGTTTGAAATCATTTGTTCTTCTGCCAGAACTAGTGAACAAAAAGTTTCTCCTAACCAAAAGTCCAAAACCAAAACACATGGATGCATTTCAAAGATTTTATACACATGAATAGAATAGAGATAGAGAGATTTGTATGTAATTCGTCAAATTTTTTCATAAGAGATGAATAAGTTACATATAACATGCTTCATGTTTTAATACACAAACTTGTAGATGATGATTATTAACTATGATACAGCTGCATGTTATCATCATACATTATGTTGCACTGCAACTAGTTCGGCGATAGGTTCAGCAAACCTCGTAGTACCTACATTGTGGTCGGACATGGGAGCATTTGCCGTAATTGTAACCCTCACTCCGACATCTCACAACACAGTTACTGTCCTTGATGCAAAGCCCTTTTAATGTTGTGCTTGGGTACTCGCAGATCCTTGTTTCGCTCGGCATCACCGTCTCTTCTATACAAATGTGATCGGAGATTGTTAAATTACTTGGCTCATTCAAATTTCAAAGGGTAGAGGGAACAATAAACTACTTAGTAGTAAACATTTATAAATATCAGAACATCATGATTTATTGAAAACAGAGACGTATGAGAAGTCAAGAGGATGATGAAGAACAATACAATCCCGCCACTTCCTGTTCATGCCTTAAACAATCATGTAATATTTTGATCCACACTCATCTTATTGCATGTATTTTTGTATAGAGCGGATTCTACACATCGATGTGTTCTTGCACAGCTAATGTGCAAGTTCTCAAATTGTTGTATGAGAAGATCGAATGAAGATTAGAGATTCTAAATTTCTTCCTTTCATTTATTTTTGATCCGTGAAATTAAATTCTCATAATAAGAGTAACTCTTTATCGACCTCCGGTTATCATTCCTGAGAAATTTCTCGGGTTTCAATTTTATTAAAGGTATTAGGGTTTCAATTCTATTAACAGTTTTTTCTTCTATCTATATGGTTTCTAACCATGTTTTTTTTGTATTATATTTTCTTGGTGAAATACTGCAAATTATGTGAATGTGGATTAAGGCATCTTCAATACTGTTAGATTAATAACCAATTGTCACTAACCATGAACTTTTTCATAGTGATAGAAATTAGCCTGTCTCTAAATTGTTAACATTCGTTGGCTTTTGATATCACGTACTTTGAAATTTATTGAGCGCACACATGAAAAACAAGAAACTGTAAGGCAGCTTAATTATTACACTTGATGCATGATTATTAACATGCTATCTTATACAAAAGTTGCCATGTAAATCTGTAATTATCTTCATGCATGCATGCTTGATTAGCTTCTAGTTATTAAGATCTGCAGTCACGCACATGCTCTTGACGCACATGCATTTGTAGGTGTCCGTGGTGCATTTGCCGCTTAAGTAACCTTCTTCTACACAGGCCTTTTTACATTTGCTTTCAATCGATACGACGCACACCCCCTTGAATGTTGTGCTTGGGACTTGGCATTGTGATGGTTTTCTACTCGCTTCACTGCAAATCACCGTCTCTTCTGCAAAAGTAAAATTTACCAATTAATGTCAATATTGGATACTTCGTCCAGAGAGTAACGATTCCTAACTGAGTTGTGTATGGTTGTTGCCAATACAGATGATAGATTCGTGATGAATATCGATCGTGATGGAAATATATAGAAAGAGATTGACTCTTACCAGAAGCCAAGAGGACGATGAAGAACAAAACAAGCCCTAGGAACTTTCTGTCCATAGTTTACTTTTTTTCTTTTAGCTAATACAAGTACTATATGGTCAAGGCACAGTTGTATAATCTTATACCAATGACATATGCATATCCTATACCTGCATGCTTATATAGTTTGGATTTCAAGGTTTGGTGGGATTGGGTATTAATATCAAAATCTACTTCTGGTGACTTTTATTAATTATGAAAATCTGTGTAGATATCAATTTATGTTGGCTCAATCGATCTCTGAATTATGGAAATCTTTGTCGATATCAAAATTTTATTTTTGATATATGTTTGAAATCATTTGTTCTTCTGCCAGAACTAGTGAACAAAAAGTTTCTCCTAACCAAAAGTCCAAAACCAAAACACATGGATGCATTTCAAAGATTTTATACACATGAATAGAATAGAGATAGAGAGATTTGTATGTAATTCGTCAAATTTTTTCATAAGAGATGAATAAGTTACATATAACATGCTTCATGTTTTAATACACAAACTTGTAGATGATGATTATTAACTATGATACAGCTGCATGTTATCATCATACATTATGTTGCACTGCAACTAGTTCGGCGATAGGTTCAGCAAACCTCGTAGTACCTACATTGTGGTCGGGCATGGGAGCATTTGCCGTAATTGTAACCCTCACTCCGACATCTCACAACACAGTTACTGTCCTTGATGCAAAGCCCTTTTAATGTTGTGCTTGGGTACTCGCAGATCCTTGTTTCGCTCGGCATCACCGTCTCTTCTATACAAATGTGATCGGAGATTGTTAAATTACTTGGCTCATTCAAATTTCAAAGGGTAGAGGGAACAATAAACTACTTAGTAGTAAACATTTATAAATATCAGAACATCATGATTTATTGAAAACAGAGACTTATGAGAAGTCAAGAGGATGATGAAGAACAATACAAGCCCGCCACTTCCTGTTCATGCCTTAAACAATCATGTAATATTTTGATCCACACTCATCTTATTGCATGTATTTTTGTATAGAGCGGATTCTACACATCGATGTGTTCTTGCACAGCTAATGTGCAAGTTCTCAAATTGTTGTATGAGAAGATCGAATGAAGATTAGGATTCTAAATTTCTTCCTTTCATTTATTTTTGATCCGTGAAATTAAATTCTCATAATAAGAGTAACTCTTTATCGACCTCCGGTTATCATTCCTGAGAAATTTCTCGGGTTTCAATTTTATTAAAGGTATTAGGGTTTCAATTCTATTAACAGTTTTTTCTTCTATCTATATGGTTTCTAACCATGTTTTTTTTGTATTATATTTTCTTGGTGAAATACTGCAAATTATGTGAATGTGGATCAAGGCATCTTCAATACTGTTAGATTAATAACCAATTGTCACTAACCATGAACTTTTTCATAGTGATAGAAATTAGCCTGTCTCTAAATTGTTAACATTCGTTGGCTTTTGATATCACGTACTTTGAAATTTATTGAGCGCACACATGAAAAACAAGAAACTGTAAGGCAGCTTAATTATTACACTTGATGCATGATTATTAACATGTTATCTTATACAAAAGTTGCCATGTAAATCTGTAATTATCTTCATGCATGCATGCTTGATTAGCTTCTAGTTATTAAGATCTGCAGTCACGCACATGCTCTTGACGCACATGCATTTGTAGGTGTCCGTGGTGCATTTGCCGCTTAAGTAACCTTCTTCTACACAGGCCTTTTTACATTTGCTTTCAATCGATACGACGCACACCCCCTTGAATGTTGTGCTTGGGACTTGGCATTGTGATGGTTTTCTACTCGCTTCACTGCAAATCACCGTCTCTTCTGCAAAAGTAAAATTTACCAATTAATGTCAATATTGGATACTTCGTCCAGAGAGTAACGATTCCTAACTGAGTTGTGTATGGTTGTTGCCAATACAGATGATAGATTCGTGATGAATATCGATCGTGATGGAAATATATAGAAAGAGATTGACTCTTACCAGAAGCCAAGAGGACGATGAAGAACAAAACAAGCCCTAGGAACTTTCTGTCCATAGTTTACTTTTTTTCTTTTAGCTAATACAAGTACTATATGGTCAAGGCACAGTTGTATAATCTTATACCAATGACATATGCATATCCTATACCTGCATGCTTATATAGTTTGGATTTCAAGGTTTGGTGGGATTGGGTATTAATATCAAAATCTACTTCTGGTGACTTTTATTAATTATGAAAATCTGTCAATTTATGTTGGCTCAATCGATCTCTGAATTATGGAAATCTTTGTCGATATCAAAATTTTATTTTTGATATATGTTTGAAATCATTTGTTCTTCTGCCAGAACTAGTGAACAAAAAGTTTCTCCTAACCAAAAGTCCAAAACCAAAACACATGGATGCATTTCAAAGATTTTATACACATGAATAGAATAGAGATAGAGAGATTTGTATGTAATTCGTCAAATTTTTTCATAAGAGATGAATAAGTTACATATAACATGCTTCATGTTTTAATACACAAACTTGTAGATGATGATTATTAACTATGAAACAGCTGCATGTTATCATCATACATTATGTTGCACTGCAACTAGTTCGGCGATAGGTTCAGCAAACCTCGTAGTACCTACATTGTGGTCGGACATGGGAGCATTTGCCGTAATTGTAACCCTCACTCCGACATCTCACAACACAGTTACTGTCCTTGATGCAAAGCCCTTTTAATGTTGTGCTTGGGTACTCGCAGATCCTTGTTTCGCTCGGCATCACCGTCTCTTCTATACAAATGTGATCGGAGATTGTTAAATTACTTGGCTCATTCAAATTTCAAAGGGTAGAGGGAACAATAAACTACTTAGTAGTAAACATTTATAAATATCAGAACATCATGATTTATTGAAAACAGAGACTTATGAGAAGTCAAGAGGATGATGAAGAACAATACAAGCCCGCCACTTCCTGTTCATGCCTTAAACAATCATGTAATATTTTGATCCACACTCATCTTATTGCATGTATTTTTGTATAGAGCGGATTCTACACATCGATGTGTTCTTGCACAGCTAATGTGCAAGTTCTCAAATTGTTGTATGAGAAGATCGAATGAAGATTAGGATTCTAAATTTCTTCCTTTCATTTATTTTTGATCCGTGAAATTAAATTCTCATAATAAGAGTAACTCTTTATCGACCTCCGGTTATCATTCCTGAGAAATTTCTCGGGTTTCAATTTTATTAAAGGTATTAGGGTTTCAATTCTATTAACAGTTTTTTCTTCTATCTATATGGTTTCTAACCATGTTTTTTTTGTATTATATTTTCTTGGTGAAATACTGCAAATTATGTGAATGTGGATCAAGGCATCTTCAATACTGTTAGATTAATAACCAATTGTCACTAACCATGAACTTTTTCATAGTGATAGAAATTAGCCTGTCTCTAAATTGTTAACATTCGTTGGCTTTTGATATCACGTACTTTGAAATTTATTGAGCGCACACATGAAAAACAAGAAACTGTAAGGCAGCTTAATTATTACACTTGATGCATGATTATTAACATGCTATCTTATACAAAAGTTGCCATGTAAATCTGTAATTATCTTCATGCATGCATGCTTGATTAGCTTCTAGTTATTAAGATCTGCAGTCACGCACATGCTCTTGACGCACATGCATTTGTAGGTGTCCGTGGTGCATTTGCCGCTTAAGTAACCTTCTTCTACACAGGCCTTTTTACATTTGCTTTCAATCGATACGACGCACACCCCCTTGAATGTTGTGCTTGGGACTTGGCATTGTGATGGTTTTCTACTCGCTTCACTGCAAATCACCGTCTCTTCTGCAAAAGTAAAATTTACCAATTAATGTCAATATTGGATACTTCGTCCAGAGAGTAACGATTCCTAACTGAGTTGTGTATGGTTGTTGCCAATACAGATGATAGATTCGTGATGAATATCGATCGTGATGGAAATATATAGAAAGAGATTGACTCTTACCAGAAGCCAAGAGGACGATGAAGAACAAAACAAGCCCTAGGAACTTTCTGTCCATAGTTTACTTTTTTTCTTTTAGCTAATACAAGTACTATATGGTCAAGGCACAGTTGTATAATCTTATACCAATGACATATGCATATCCTATACCTGCATGCTTATATAGTTTGGATTTCAAGGTTTGGTGGGATTGGGTATTAATATCAAAATCTACTTCTGGTGACTTTTATTAATTATGAAAATCTGTGTAGATATCAATTTATGTTGGCTCAATCGATCTCTGAATTATGGAAATCTTTGTCGATATCAAAATTTTATTTTTGATATATGTTTGAAATCATTTGTTCTTCTGCCAGAACTAGTGAACAAAAAGTTTCTCCTAACCAAAAGTCCAAAACCAAAACACATGGATGCATTTCAAAGATTTTATACACATGAATAGAATAGAGATAGAGAGATTTGTATGTAATTCGTCAAATTTTTTCATAAGAGATGAATAAGTTACATATAACATGCTTCATGTTTTAATACACAAACTTGTAGATGATGATTATTAACTATGATACAGCTGCATGTTATCATCATACATTATGTTGCACTGCAACTAGTTCGGCGATAGGTTCAGCAAACCTCGTAGTACCTACATTGTGGTCGGACATGGGAGCATTTGCCGTAATTGTAACCCTCACTCCGACATCTCACAACACAGTTACTGTCCTTGATGCAAAGCCCTTTTAATGTTGTGCTTGGGTACTCGCAGATCCTTGTTTCGCTCGGCATCACCGTCTCTTCTATACAAATGTGATCGGAGATTGTTAAATTACTTGGCTCATTCAAATTTCAAAGGGTAGAGGGAACAATAAACTACTTAGTAGTAAACATTTATAAATATCAGAACATCATGATTTATTGAAAACAGAGACTTATGAGAAGTCAAGAGGATGATGAAGAACAATACAAGCCCGCCACTTCCTGTTCATGCCTTAAACAATCATGTAATATTTTGATCCACACTCATCTTATTGCATGTATTTTTGTATAGAGCGGATTCTACACATCGATGTGTTCTTGCACAGCTAATGTGCAAGTTCTCAAATTGTTGTATGAGAAGATCGAATGAAGATTAGGATTCTAAATTTCTTCCTTTCATTTATTTTTGATCCGTGAAATTAAATTCTCATAATAAGAGTAACTCTTTATCGACCTCCGGTTATCATTCCTGAGAAATTTCTCGGGTTTCAATTTTATTAAAGGTATTAGGGTTTCAATTCTATTAACAGTTTTTTCTTCTATCTATATGGTTTCTAACCATGTTTTTTTTGTATTATATTTTCTTGGTGAAATACTGCAAATTATGTGAATGTGGATCAAGGCATCTTCAATACTGTTAGATTAATAACCAATTGTCACTAACCATGAACTTTTTCATAGTGATAGAAATTAGCCTGTCTCTAAATTGTTAACATTCGTTGGCTTTTGATATCACGTACTTTGAAATTTATTGAGCGCACACATGAAAAACAAGAAACTGTAAGGCAGCTTAATTATTACACTTGATGCATGATTATTAACATGCTATCTTATACAAAAGTTGCCATGTAAATCTGTAATTATCTTCATGCATGCATGCTTGATTAGCTTCTAGTTATTAAGATCTGCAGTCACGCACATGCTCTTGACGCACATGCATTTGTAGGTGTCCGTGGTGCATTTGCCGCTTAAGTAACCTTCTTCTACACAGGCCTTTTTACATTTGCTTTCAATCGATACGACGCACACCCCCTTGAATGTTGTGCTTGGGACTTGGCATTGTGATGGTTTTCTACTCGCTTCACTGCAAATCACCGTCTCTTCTGCAAAAGTAAAATTTACCAATTAATGTCAATATTGGATACTTCGTCCAGAGAGTAACGATTCCTAACTGAGTTGTGTATGGTTGTTGCCAATACAGATGATAGATTCGTGATGAATATCGATCGTGATGGAAATATATAGAAAGAGATTGACTCTTACCAGAAGCCAAGAGGACGATGAAGAACAAAACAAGCCCTAGGAACTTTCTGTCCATAGTTTACTTTTTTTCTTTTAGCTAATACAAGTACTATATGGTCAAGGCACAGTTGTATAATCTTATACCAATGACATATGCATATCCTATACCTGCATGCTTATATAGTTTGGATTTCAAGGTTTGGTGGGATTGGGTATTAATATCAAAATCTACTTCTGGTGACTTTTATTAATTATGAAAATCTGTGTAGATATCAATTTATGTTGGCTCAATCGATCTCTGAATTATGGAAATCTTTGTCGATATCAAAATTTTATTTTTGATATATGTTTGAAATCATTTGTTCTTCTGCCAGAACTAGTGAACAAAAAGTTTCTCCTAACCAAAAGTCCAAAACCAAAACACATGGATGCATTTCAAAGATTTTATACACATGAATAGAATAGAGATAGAGAGATTTGTATGTAATTCGTCAAATTTTTTCATAAGAGATGAATAAGTTACATATAACATGCTTCATGTTTTAATACACAAACTTGTAGATGATGATTATTAACTATGATACAGCTGCATGTTATCATCATACATTATGTTGCACTGCAACTAGTTCGGCGATAGGTTCAGCAAACCTCGTAGTACCTACATTGTGGTCGGACATGGGAGCATTTGCCGTAATTGTAACCCTCACTCCGACATCTCACAACACAGTTACTGTCCTTGATGCAAAGCCCTTTTAATGTTGTGCTTGGGTACTCGCAGATCCTTGTTTCGCTCGGCATCACCGTCTCTTCTATACAAATGTGATCGGAGATTGTTAAATTACTTGGCTCATTCAAATTTCAAAGGGTAGAGGGAACAATAAACTACTTAGTAGTAAACATTTATAAATATCAGAACATCATGATTTATTGAAAACAGAGACTTATGAGAAGTCAAGAGGATGATGAAGAACAATACAAGCCCGCCACTTCCTGTTCATGCCTTAAACAATCATGTAATATTTTGATCCACACTCATCTTATTGCATGTATTTTTGTATAGAGCGGATTCTACACATCGATGTGTTCTTGCACAGCTAATGTGCAAGTTCTCAAATTGTTGTATGAGAAGATCGAATGAAGATTAGGATTCTAAATTTCTTCCTTTCATTTATTTTTGATCCGTGAAATTAAATTCTCATAATAAGAGTAACTCTTTATCGACCTCCGGTTATCATTCCTGAGAAATTTCTCGGGTTTCAATTTTATTAAAGGTATTAGGGTTTCAATTCTATTAACAGTTTTTTCTTCTATCTATATGGTTTCTAACCATGTTTTTTTTGTATTATATTTTCTTGGTGAAATACTGCAAATTATGTGAATGTGGATCAAGGCATCTTCAATACTGTTAGATTAATAACCAATTGTCACTAACCATGAACTTTTTCATAGTGATAGAAATTAGCCTGTCTCTAAATTGTTAACATTCGTTGGCTTTTGATATCACGTACTTTGAAATTTATTGAGCGCACACATGAAAAACAAGAAACTGTAAGGCAGCTTAATTATTACACTTGATGCATGATTATTAACATGCTATCTTATACAAAAGTTGCCATGTAAATCTGTAATTATCTTCATGCATGCATGCTTGATTAGCTTCTAGTTATTAAGATCTGCAGTCACGCACATGCTCTTGACGCACATGCATTTGTAGGTATCCGTGGTGCATTTGCCGCTTAAGTAACCTTCTTCTACACAGGCCTTTTTACATTTGCTTTCAATCGATACGACGCACACCCCCTTGAATGTTGTGCTTGGGACTTGGCATTGTGATGGTTTTCTACTCGCTTCACTGCAAATCACCGTCTCTTCTGCAAAAGTAAAATTTACCAATTAATGTCAATATTGGATACTTCGTCCAGAGAGTAACGATTCCTAACTGAGTTGTGTATGGTTGTTGCCAATACAGATGATAGATTCGTGATGAATATCGATCGTGATGGAAATATATAGAAAGAGATTGACTCTTACCAGAAGCCAAGAGGACGATGAAGAACAAAACAAGCCCTAGGAACTTTCTGTCCATAGTTTACTTTTTTCTATTAGCTTATACAAGTACTATATGATCAGCAGTCAGATGTCGATTTTGTTGGTTAACTATATAAATGTTCAAGAAATATAATGATATATTGAGAAAGAGAAACTTACGACAAGTCAGGAGGACGATGAAGAAGAGAACAAGCCCTAAAAAATTTTTGTCCATGCCTTCTGTTTTTGCCTTCTATAAGTACTATATTATCTAAGCTTTGTTGTATTATCTTATACCAATGACATATGCATGCTTGGCATCCAAGACCTGTTTTTATAGTCTGGATTTCAAGGTTTGGTGGGATTGAATATTAAAGTTAGAATCTGTTTCTGGTGAATTTTATTAATTATAAAAATCTGTGTAGATATTAAGTTATGCTATAGCTTAATGGATCTCAGAATTATGGAAATCTTTGAAGATCTCAAAATTTTATTTTAGATATATGTTTGAAATCATTGGTCAGATGATATCAGAATATATGTTTGAAATCTTTGGTCAAGATATGTAATTTTATCATCTATGGAACTTCTGGGGGATATATGTTTTCAATCGTAATTTATTTACTATATGGAACACTATGAACTATTTTCTCAGGTTTCAGTTTTTAATTTTTTTTGAAGATAAGGTGTCACGCCCCGAATTTTGGATGAATTATTTTCAATAAAACTGAGGATGATGACCTCTAGAAAACTAACTACAACAATACGAAACACACTAATCAAATTACATTTCCTTAATTAAATAATACATTAAATCAACTACTCTTAGAACTTAATACACTCGCACTCACTTCTCACCCATACTTCACTTCCTTGAATATCCTGAAAAATTAACCGTACATCATAGATTGATGCACTAGGTTGTAAACAAATAAACCCGGTGTGCTTTACAGCTCTTATTAGTAAATTCAGAACAATTACAGACTCGTATCCCAAATATATGAGAGCTCCTGAATTAAGAAATATAATAATAAAAATAAATAAAACGAGCATTCATTGATATCAAAATAAATATAACAATAAAATTATACTTTTTCTGCATAAAGATTAGTTCAGAAAAATGCACAGGAAAATGATAAATCAAAACATGGAAATTCCAGCAATTAAGGATAGTTCCGGAATTGCCTAAAAACCATATAAATCAAGTCACAATCCAAGAAACAAATATTAAATGAATAATAAATCAAACATCCAATTAATCCATAAATATAAAAACGCTCCACTTGAGCCAAATCATCACACCAGAAATATGTATCTATGCCACTGGACATGTTCTACCACACCAGAATAGATCCCTTCTCCACTAAGGAGGATTCAGACTGCTACACCAGAATAGATCTCATCTCCACACAGGAGGATCTAACCACCACATATGAATAGATCCTTTCGCCATATAAGAGGATCTAAACCCTACACAACAACAATAGATCTCTTCGTCAGATAGGATGATCTAAATGCCATAAAGGTATGCATACGAGTCACTCACTCGCAGCTAAATTGCGTATTTCACCATTAAGACACAAGTGCTCTGACTTAACACGAGACACTACTACTTACTCAATATCAATACAGCACAAATCCAATACGCATTATGTAGTGACCCTGATTTTCATATCGTTTTCCTTGTATTATTTTTGTATTAATAAATGATTATTTGAGAATTTCTTGCTCGTATTTGTGAAATTGAGTTTCGACAATTATTCTATAAGAGTGTTAAAGTTAAATGGTCAAAATTTGACTTTCCCTTTCGTAGTATATATTCGAAAACTCCTTTCACGAGAGTTGTAGTGCTCGTCGATATGAATCTATAAACATGTGGCACACTTGAATCAGACTCCGTATGGTAGATTTATAATTAACTGAAGTTTAGGGTTGTTTTAATTAAATGAAAAAGAAAAGAAAAATGGAAGGTTGTATAAAAGCGAAAAGTTTATGGTTATTTTGTAAAAAACCCTTATTTCTTCTCGGCCTCTCTCCCGACCAGCTGCGTGACTTTTCGATCATCGCCGAAGAACATGCCTTCCAAGCCACCATCCGAGCTGTTTTTGGTCTCTTTAGAATCACCAGAACCTCGCCTTCATTCCTAGGGAGTTTTTATCTATTGTCTCGAGCTGCATGATGTTATTTGGACGGAGAAGAGAGAACTCCAATAGCTATGCCAGAGTTCGGCGTTCAAGGCGGTGTTGGAGCTTGAAGCTTGGTGTTTCGAGTCAGTTTTTTCCCTCTGATCGAATTGGTGCATGCCAAGAAACGAGTTATGACTAGAGGAAATGGCTACCAAGTTGGCCGAGTCGACTCATCGGAGATTCAATTCGTTTTTGGTGTTTGTGCCTTGCTTGTATGTTCTCCCAGGTTGGAATCAATTTGGTTTTGAGCTTGGAACCCTTTTCTTGGTACATGTTTATGGTGAAGAGTTTGGTCATTTTTGGGTTGCAACATTGGTACAGAAGACTCAATTCATCTTATTTTAGGCTTATGGTAGCTAAATGGTAGTTTTGGGTGGGTTTGGACTCTGTGGGCAGTCGCTGCCGTCGGCTGGGGTGGTGGCTAGGGTGGTGAGTTTCTGCTGTTGTTGTTGTAGTGGTGTAGCTGTTGTTGTAGTGGTGTAGTTGTTGTTGTTTTGTTGTTGTTGATTGAAGGAATTATCATATTCATTAAGTTAAGTTACGGTTACTTTTAGTTGCTTCTTTGTGCAACCCTTGTTAAGCTTTACCAGACCTTGAAAAGTATGAGTTTGGTGGTGGAGGATCCGACGACAATGGGCGATCGTCGAGGAAGGTCGTTCTCTAGATTCAATGAATCTTCGGGTTAAGAGGTGGTTGAGGGGTTAAGTCGGACTCTCAAGTTGCTAACTAATAATAACAATTATTTTTGTTAGGTGGTTGTGGTGTGTAAAAACAAGTGTGAGCCCGTCTTAGTTTGTGAAGACGCAGCGGGATTTCTGACGGTGTGTAAAATCTCACAAGGTCGTTTTGGACCGAATTTTATTATGTTCACTTCATGTAATCAATAGCACAACATATTTTAATATTATGTAGCAATACTTCATTCTCAATAATGAAGTAATCTCAAATCGTCACACACATTTTATAGTTCAAAATTGCAAAACTGCTTAAAACCGTTTTATTAATAAAAATCATTTTAACTTACCAATGGACCTTTGTCGATCAAATCCATTTATTTTAAAATCAATAACTTGGTTTCCAAGAAAAGCCATTTTATAATTTTATTACAATGAACTATAAAAGAAATAATGGTTTCACCATGAATCAGGTGAGATATGTTCACCGCACGTAAATCAACTATCCATATCGCTCCATAATATATTAACAATATATTATACTCATTTATATATATAAATTCATATGTATATACACTACCAGAAAAAAAAAATACTTTAGCCGACGAAATAATCAAAAATAGGCCGAAATTTTTTTTTTCTTCGGGTAAAGTGGACTTTAGCCGACGAAAAAAAATTTGTTGGTTAAGTTAAATTTTCGTCAGCTAAAGTGAAATTTTAGTCGATGAAAAATTTTTTGTCGGCTAAACTAATTTTTTCATCGGTTATAGTGGAATTTTAGCCGACGAAAAAAATTTCTTCGGCTATAGTCTATGAACTTTAGCCGACGAAATTTGAAAAGTTTAGCTGACGAAATTAGGTTATTTCGTCGGCTAAAGTACCTTTTAGTTACAAAATTGCACTACGGATATTTCAGTGTCCGATTGACTATTGTGATACCAATCTGAAAGCGGAACGGGCCTACGAGTCAAACTCATCACTAGCGCCATGACATATGGGTTTTTTAGCCATCCGAGTTCGTTTAAGGCTTCAAAATGAAGTTTTTATAAACACTTAACACACAAAAATGTTCATATCTACACCTATATGAGGTATTTTGGTCGAACCTTCAACACAACAAACTCTCATCATAATGAGACGCAGCTTCCATCTAAAAATTTTGAGACATTTACCCCTCGATGATAGGGCTTCCCATATGGATAAATAATGGTAAATAGTAGGCATGTTGTGATTCCGGTCATCAAAATTCACAAACAAAAATACGACCGTCAGATATCATCAATATGTTGAAATATGTCTATGATAAAAAATTCAACTTGATCCGATAAATTTAAAGGCTTCATCCAGATGGCCAATCTCGTAAGTCAAACCCCTAAATTTTATTGATTGCAACTATCGACACCGAGACTACCGGAATTACATGATTTTTCAACCGTAGACGTATTTCACAGTTTCGGTCATATCTTATTTCACGACTTTTATGCGTTTGAAGTTTCTACGTAGAGTTTGTTTTTGAAATGGAACATTTACTGAAAGCTTAGTAAACAAGTTATACAACATTAGTAGACATGTTGTGATTCCGTTGATCAAAGTTGAGAAACAAAAGTCCGACGTCTGATATGAGCATTATGTCGAAATATGTCTATAGGAAAAAATTTAATTTGATCCGACAACGTTAAGGGCTCGATCATTACGGTCAATCCCGTAAGTCAAACCCCTTAACGCACGGAAACAGTTATTTGACCGTCTAAATTACGTATTTTGCCCAGACCTTCAACTGAAAATAGTTTCAAATCGATAAGACGCAACCAGTAGTATAAAAATTTTATGAAAAATAACCACCGGAGATAGGGCTACCTCTAGGGAGAAAGAATGAAAAATTGTGTTAACCGCAACTATCGGCACCGAGACTTTACCAGAATTACGTGATTTTTCAACCATAGACGTATTTCACCATTCTGGTCATATCTTATTTCATGACTTTTTTTCATTTGAAGCTTCTACGTATAGGGTTTACGGTTTTAGCCGACGAAATTAGGGTAATTCGTCGGCTAAGGTTAAATAAATAAATAAAATAAATAAATAACTATAGCTGACGAAATTTATTAAAATTCGTTGGTTAAAGTTAATTCAAAATTCAAAATTTTTTGAGGGAATTTTGAAAATTTTTTGACTATAAAGAGGAGGAGGAGAAAATGAAAGATATAAAAAATTTTAAAATTTAGCAGACGAAATTATGATATTTCATCAGCTAAAGTTCAAAATTTTCTAAGGATGGCATTAAAACCCATGGGTATGGGTACCCGGGAGTAAAATGTGTATTTGGTATTATTTATGGGTAATGGGTATTACCTATAACAACAATGGATGGGTAATGGATATTTTAAAAATACCCATGGGTAATAGATTTTACCCACATACCATAAACTCATCTGATTTTTTGCCAAAAAACTCATATGATTTTACCCTCTTTCTGACTCGACCTCGCCATCTTCCTCAACATCTTCTCCTCTTTCTGCAACCTAGCTGACTCCACCGCCCCAAGCAGCCCGGCCTTCAAGCTGGCATAATATTCTTGCAAATCATGAACTCTTGCAAAATCACTTCCATCATAATATGTGGTTGCGACTGCATCCCAAATTGCCTTTGGCGACATATAGCTTGAAAATAACAACATAATTGGTTTTGTCATGGATTTTAGAAGAAGCATCATCGTGCTATAATTTGCAGCATCTCACATAGTTTGTGTCTTGCCAACTTCTTCAAGTCGGTGAAGAGTACCAGCGACATACTCCCACCTGCCCACACCTCCAAGATGCAGCTTCATTAGTCTTCACCATAGTGGGTAGTTTGTGTCATCCAGTTTCACTCAAAACCCGGAGCTCTCGTTTTGAAGAGTTGTCAATTGATCACGGATAACTTCAGGTTGGTCACTAAAAATTACGAGTTCCATTGCAAAGAGGATTGGATGACAAAGGGGCAGATCAAAATATGACAGAATTCGACGGACGCGAAAGCTTCTTTCAATACGTCGAACAAATCAGATTAGGACAGGTCAGGACAGATTTGCAGCGGAAACAACAAGTTCAGTTTCAGGAATAACAGGTTCAGATTGTCAAGATAACCAGGATCGACTTAGGCTCTGATACCAAGTCAAACAGAATACAAGAGTTTGAGAAATTTCTCACACACATTGAACATACCCAAACACAAGGTATATATACAAGAATAGTTGTAATCCTATAAGGAAACTAATTACACAGAAAGACTTACACAATCCTAGTTTGATTATACTTTCTAATCATACTAGGACTCACGTTAACAGATTTTTCACTTACCAATTGTATCTGCATACATAAACTATGGATGACATTGAATTATCTGCTTGCAGATTAGTTATGATCATTTGTTTATGACGGCTTATCATAGTTAATCACAAATTCTCCATATGGTTATACATGTGACATTAAGTAGAATATAAAACAAAGAAAGAGAAGAAGAAGAAGAAAGGAGCATCTGCAAGTTTCCTCTGTTGAGCCATTACTTTTCTATTCTTATACTAAGTTATGGATCCAATTGATCGCAGATGATGGAGGGAACACTACAAACATAAACATTATAGCCGAAGAAAAAAAACAGGCTGACGAAATTTTGTTTCGTCGGTTAAGCCGGCGAAAAATAATCGTCGGCTAAGTTAAATTTTCGTCAGTTAAAATGGAATTTTAGCCAACGAAATAGTCGACGAAAAAATATTTCGTCAGCTAAAATAATTTTTTCGTCAGCTATAATCTGTAAACTATAGCTGACGAAATTTTTAATGTTTAGCTGACGAAATATATAATTTCGTCTGCTAAAAGTCCTTATATTTACAGATCTAGACAGCAGTTCATTTGAAGAAAAAAAAACAACAGGAGAAAAAGTTTGGGTGTTGTCAAAATTGTTGAGAGTCGTCAAAATCTATACAAAATTAGTTTGTAGAGTTATATATAGGTATGTATATGTGTATATATCTTGATTTTGAGTTGATTTAAGAGTTTTATTTGAGTTATATATATTGATTTTGAGTTTTAATTTAAGTTGAATTATTAGATTTTGAGTGTGATTGAGTTGATCGATTTTGATTTGATAATATATATGAAGTTGTTGTTATTAATAAGTAATAGATATATATATATATATATATATTAATTATAATATTGTGTTGATGCATAGTATGAATTAATTAATATGTTGAATATGATTGATGTTAATTGATATATAATATTGTTATATAATTAGTAATTAGTATATATATGCATATATATATGTGTGTTAATTATTAATTTGTTATTAATTAATTGTTGTAGATAGAATACTAAATGATTTGAAAATTTAATTAATTAATTAGAGTTTATACGACATATATATTGTGTTATCTTTTCAGGATATGGATAAAAGTTGGATTTCGCTTCCAAAATAGGACAAAAGATATGGTAAAGGAGTTACTAGTTTTAAAGCAGGTAGTTCGGTTCGAATTCGTGATTTAGACGCAAGGCTTATTGATGTTGATCCAAATCAAGAAACAGACGAAGACTCTTGTGATGAGGAAATGCATAGATTGCCAGAAATTATTTCTGACACCGAAGAAGACTCATCGGATGATTCCGATTACGAGCCTTCTTAGTTTGAATTTGTAATACAAATTGATGTGTTTTATAGTTTACATATGTTGAATTCATTTTGTTGTTGAATTTTGGTGATATATGAACAAGAAATTGGTATGGTTTACATTAAACAGCCTGTTTTTATGTATTTTTCATTTTTAGCTGACGAAATAGGCCATATTTCGTCGGCTAAAACTATCTTGGCCGACGAATACCCTAATATTTCGTCGGCTAAAACTATCTTAGCCAACGAATACCCTAATATTTTATCGGCTAAACCATAAACCCTATATTATAGCCGACGAATACCCTAATGTTTCGTCGGCTATAGTTAAATAAATATAATAATAATTTTATACCACTGGTTTCGTCTCATCGATTTGAAACTATTTACAGTTAAAAGTCCGGGAAAAATACGTAATTTAGATGATCAAATCTGACGGTCGGATTTTCGTTTCACAAGATAATTAAACACATAATTTGTAAATAAATATAAAAAGGATTATAGCCTACGAATTTTGTAGTTCATCGGCTAAACATCAAGGGTATATAACAAAACCCAGCGCATTCTCTCGCATAAAATCTCAAAAAAAACCTAAATTGCTCGCCTCCACCTCTACCTCCTCCACCTTGTCACCTCCGCCTCCACCTCGTCGCCTCAACCTCTACCTCCACAGCCTCCTCCTCTACCTCCACAACCTCCTCCGCCTCTCCTCATTCCTTACTAGGTTTTTCTCACATATACACTTTGCTCAAATATTTGTCTTTCTCCAGTTTTACATTAAGTGCCCAAGAACATGTACATGTTTTCTCTCGGTCATTCAAATTGAGATTGTGTTTGTGCATAAATATGATCCGAGTTTTGGTTCATAAATTGAGATTGTGTGTGTCAAAATCAAATTGAACAAGAATAAGAAAGTGTACTGCTTTTAGTATGAAATAATCTCATATTTCAATCCAGAAAATTGTATGTATTACACTAAGGTTTGTTGTAATGTGAACTGTGAAAAATCTGATATGAGAAATGAGCAGAGAAGAAAGAACTAGAATTTGATGGAAAGCTCATGCCTTGGTGTTCATGTGGCTCTAGTTTTATCTTTATTCACAGTAGGTTTCATGTAGGTTTGTTATAATGCGTTGTCTTAGATGCATGTAGGTTTTAAAAAATAATAATAACAAGTGTTAATTAAAATATTAAAATTTCAAATAATTTAATAAATTAATATTTTAAACGGGAGGAAAGGCTTGTTCGGTAAAACAAAGGATTCAAAAGGCCAAAGGTCCAAATCGTCTGAGAGAACATCTAGCAACCCTCAAACGTCGTTTCAGGGCCCCATGATAGCCCGACGTGTGTCCCTTCTGGAGCCGACCCAGAGGCAGCCGAGCGCCATCCATTCCTCCAGACAGCTGGGGGCCATACATTTCTCGAGGTAGCCGGGGGCCACCCATTCCTCGAGACAGCCGGCCTCCCCTCACTCCTCGAGACAGCCGGTCTCCCCTCACTCCTCGAGACAGCTGTGGCCTCCGACTCAGGCGAAGGTGTCTGCACCACGTATGCCTGAGATACACAGGGCACCGACTCTGGGCCCTACAGTTTCAGTGGGTGGGTCATCTGGGGTACAGATGTCGCCGCCTCTTCTCTACCTTCTGCGGTTGATACCGACATTACATGCAGTCGATGACTCAGGGGCGCCGATTTATCCACTGCCCCCGCAGGTAACCCTATCAGCAGCGTACCAGTTCGTGCCTTTTGGTACGGATCATATTTCTGTGAGGGTATCATCATCGGCGACAGAGTCGAAATCCGTCGTGTCTGCCCCAACGCCCTCAGGTAATGAAATATAAATAATTTGTTTTCTTATAATATCATAATAAGAATAATTTATTAATAATCAATTTGTGATAGGCACCGTCAGAGCCAAGCCGACAAGGAAGAATAGAGGCCTCATCACAGGGAAGGCTCTCAAGAAGACCGTGAGTACCTCGGGAAGGATTGTCATCGATACTGACGGGGATGGAAACGTAGTATCGAGCGGGAAGACGAGAATATACTCCGACCGCGTGGGAGCACTCATTAGGGATAGAGTCTCTATGTTGTGGTCAGATTAGGGCGAGGTCCCACAGGAGGTTAAGAACATGGTCCACAACGCAATGTCGGTATGTTTAAAAAATGTATAATTAATATTATGTATAGAAATTGTTGATTTATGAAAAAATAAACTAATAAACGTTTTAATGCATGTGTGGTTTGACGTTCCCCAACACCTGAGCGAACGTTGTGCACGGGGGAAGATACGTTGGAAAGTTAATGAAAAAACAAAGTTATATGTGTAATTAATAATATTTATAATTTTTTGTGATATCTGTAGGTACAAGGAGTGGAAGAACGAGTTACGGACCCACTAGACTACGCATGGGAACGCACGTTCTGATATCCCTCTTGAGTTCCAGTTCAGAGAGTATGAGTGGCGTTGGCTTTTTATATCAGAATTCAACAACCCTCATAAATAGGTAATTAAAAAAATCTTATATTGTTATTAATTAGTACGTTTTAAAATATTTTACTAATATTTTATTTTTTTTCCTTTGTCGGTCGTTTCCCGTGCGAACGCTCAGAACCGGCAACGCAACACAAGGAACCGTCATGCCGGTTCTAAACCGTTCTTATCGTTGATGGATGAGGCGGCCATGGAACATCTATACATACGAGAAGGCATATCCTGACGCCCAGAAGGATATTGTAAGTCGTTTTACGTTTTCTATTTTTTAAAATTATATATATTTCAAAATGTTAAATTAATTATTTTTTCCTATCCAATTTGGCGAAGGTGAGGCAGGCTAGTGACGAGGTGATGACTGCTATAGTGAGGAAGCCATGTTTCGGATTGACACTTCGGATCTCAGGGTTGGGGCGAGGATCATGGTTGGTCACAGCATTCCCATCGCGTGGAAATAACTTCTACTACGGGGATCTAGGAAAGAAGGGCGAGAGGGTACTGAAGACCACTCCTGGATTCCAAAAAAACAGCCTCGACTAGCAGCAGGACGACTCAGCTAGAGGCGGAAGTTCAGATGCTACGGGAACAGTAAGCCGCCCAGACAGCCTATACTACCGCTTTACAAGAGTATAATGCGGCAATATATGTCACCGAACAGGCACAGCAACAGCAGATGTTCCAGTACTTGCAAGAGTTTTCAGCTACCCAGCTTCAGGGACTTCCGGCTCTGCCCATGCCTACCCCTACCTCAGCCGCCGCAACATCCTCAACAGCAACCTCCTCCTGACGCAGATATAGATTTAGATGATATAAATTTTATATAGTTTTATGGGTTTATGAACAATTTATAAATAATTTAATGAAAAACGTGTTGTCGCTTTTGATGGTGTTGTTGGTTATATGAAATTGTTTGTGTAATTTGCAGCTTGCTTGGATGGTAATTTAAAAATTGTGGGATTTTTTATGGAATGGACTTATAGCCGACGAAATTTACCAAAATTCATCGGCTATAGTATTTTTTATTTTTTTTCAAGGTTTAGCCGACGAAATATGGCTTATTTTGTCGGGTATAATAGTATTTAGCCGAAAAATTTACCATAATTTGTCGGCTATAGTATTTTTTATTTTTTTTCAATATTTAGCCGACGAATTATAGTAAATTTCGTCGGCTATAGCTATTTTTAATTAAATACTTTGGCCGATGAAATATTTATATTTTGTCAGCCAAAGTCTCAAGTTAAGACCGACGACAAATTATTTTGGCGGCTTTAGTCTTACTTTAGCCGACGAAAAATAGAAAAATAAGTCGTCGGTTAAGTGTGAAACTATAGCCGACGACCACTCTTATTTCGTCGGCTAAAGTTATAGCTGACGAGTCATTGCCGACGACATCTTAGCCGACGACAACTCGTCAGGTAAGAGCTTAGCCGACGAATTTGCTGAACAGACCTACGAAAATTTTTCGTCGACTAAAGTGTTGATCGTGGTAATGGAAGGTTCATCTTCTAATTAAATGTAAGTTGATCTACAGATTTAAGAGATAAATCCATCAACAACTTGTGCCAATCTACCCGCATCGAAAGAGCTAAATATTGTTTCAGATGAATTTTGTCATTATCCATTGATTTTTATTTCTCCACCGAATGAGCTTAATGAAACAATTTACAATTATTATATTCAATTGAACATAAAGTGGGGATATTCAGAAAAATAAAATATACAAAGTAGTAATGGGTCTGACACAAAATTGGTGATATTTGAAAAAAAAATTAAAAAATTATAAAGGTAATGAGTGTCATTGAAATAATGGATAAATGAAATAGCAAAAGAAAATACTAAACAAATCAAGTAATATGTAAATAGGTGGGTATAGGTATTACCCATTAAAAAATGGGTGAGTATTCCCATATCAGCTAATTGCATAATGGGTATTACCCATAAAATTATGTGGGTGGGTATTACCCAACAAGTTTTACCCACCAGGTAGGAATGTCATCCTTGGGTTATTCTTGTTGAAGAGCCTGGATGTGTATGTTGTTGGTAGCACTAGATAATTATTTTCTAGAATTTTTGGTCACTCAGTAACTTACTCTCTTCAATCTAATTTAAGGATCACGTACGACTAAATAAATGTCTTTCATATAATCATACGATGATGAACTGATGATGTATCACTAATAGAAAAAAGAACTTAAGCGGTGGAAGAAAATAAACAAGGATGATTAATTAACAATATATATTTGTTAACCAAGATGATTAATTAAAATCGACAATCATAATAAACAAAAGAGTCTGGTTCAAGGGACACCATATTTTACATTGTTTGTGTGTCATTAGATTTTAAAATGGTCAATGGTTCAAATTTATTGTAACACCCTATCTTAAAATTCACCATTTTTTTTAGGATTAGTCGGGTTACAGAGGTTTATAACCTCATTAGTAGCTTTCCTAGAATTAATAATCAAGTTTAATATCGATATATTCTCGATTCTAGAGAAAGATAGAATCAATGTTCCAAGGTGGTAGACTTTATTAATACGAGTTCTCCGGTATGTCCAGAATATTTTCCGAAGCTACGAGCCGGGTTTTATGGATTTATTTAGTTTACGGAAGTAATAAATGTTATTTTCTTTACCGTAAAAATGTGACTTTGTGATAAGTCGAGAATTTGGAGAAACTCCTTTCAAAAAAGTTATGGTGGACGTTAATAATAACTCATGGGTATCTCCTATGAATTAATCGGAGTTCGTATGCGGAAGTTATTCGGAATAATGTATAGTTACTGCATGGTAAATGATAAATAGCAAAATATATATTTATTGTTCATGATAACTTTCTATTATTCAATTTGGGTCGTCAGATCAATCAGAGATGTGATCTAGGCCGTTGGTTTTTGAGTATAAATATGGGGGAGACCAGACGGAGGGGGGTCTCTCTCTCTCTCGACAGTGAGACCCAGCTGCCAGAGACCACCACAACAAAGCCACACCGCCGCGCGTCTAGCTTCACCGCCTTCACCATCAGCTCCGCCTCGCCTCACTGCCGCCGCTATTCGCCTCACTCTTAGCTCCGCCCATCCCAGTCGTCCATCCCAGCAAACCACTCGATCTCCACCAAGTTGTTCCCTCGCTCCAAACCGGTCAATAGCAGCTTCAAGGTGGAAGCATGCAGCTGTAGAGGGGCAACGACGCAGAGGAGGTGGAGGAAAAGCCAAGGGACGTCGTGCAGCCGTCGTCGAGCCTTCTAGTTCGACTGGGTAACTCTTCCATCCTCTTTTTCTGCTGTTTTAGATGATTTTAAGTTGCTTGGGTGGTGTAGAAGATGGTTTTGCAGGTATAGAAGCTTGGTTTGGCGGGAAAACCGAGTTTTCCGGCGAACCAGATGATCGGAAAGTTTAAGGGAAAAAATCCTAGATTTTACCGTGTCAGATTTACCCATTTTACTGTTTTACCGTGAGTGTGAAAATGTCAGAACTGCCCCTAACAGTTCAGGTTAATTACAGGGATACCATTAAGATTGAAATCTCATAAATGCCCTTGGCAGTTTGAGGTATTTACAGTGATCACTACCAGGATCAGTACTTTATCCGACGACACGTCGTCGGCTAAGAAGTCGTCGTGAAAAAGCCGTCGGCCAAGACTTTAGCCGACGAAATTACTATTCATCATCCGCTAAATTCATTTATTTAGCCGACGACAAATTTTTCGTCGATTCAATTCTGGACTTTAGCGGATGAATTTTTTGACTTTAGCCGACGAATTTTAATAAATTTTTGTCGGATATATCTATTATTTTTATTTTATTTATTTAACTTTATCTGATGAATTTTATTAAAATTCTTCGGCTATAGTTATTTTATTTTTATTATTTATTTATTTAACTTTAGCCGACGAATTTTATTTATAAAATTCGTCAGCTATAGTTATTTTATTTATAAAATTTGTCGGCTATAATGATTTTATTTTATTTTAATTTTTTTTATTTCTTGTATTTGTGATTAAATTTTTTTTCTTCTTCTTTTTCGTTTTTACACCGGTGGTGGAAGAGAAGGAGGAGTTCGGTATTGGAGGAGAGAGGAGGGGAGGAGGAGATCAGAATAGATAGGCTAGGAGAGGGAGAGAAGAAGGAGGAGGAGAAAGAGTTAGAGGAGGAGAAGAAGGATTTATAGGAGGAAGGAGGAGGAGGAGGAGAGGAAGAGGAGTACTTTGTTGCCGCCGAAGGAGGAGGAAAATGAGTAGGAGGAGGAGGAGAAAATTGAAAGATATAGAAAATTTTGAACTTTAGCCGACGAAATATCCTAATTTTGTCAGCTAAAGTTCAAACTTTTAGTCGGAAAATTTCAAAATTTTTAAAATCCCTGCCAAAAAATTTTTAATTAACTTTAGCCGATGAATTTTAATAAATTTTGTCGGCTATAGTTTTTTATTTATTTTATTTATTTATTTAACTTTAGCCGACGAAATTAGGGTAATTCGTCGGTTATAGTTAATTATTTATTTATTCCTTAGCTGACGAATTACCCTAATTTCGTCGGCTATAGTTATTTATTTTATTTATTTATTTAACTTTAGCCGACGAAATTAACATAATGATCATATTTCAACATATTGATGATATCTGACAGTCGTATTTTTGTTTGTGAATTTTGATGACCGAAATCACAACATGCCTACTATTTACCAATATTTATCTGTATGGGGAGCCCTATCATCGAGGGGTAAATGTCTTAAAATTTTTAGATAGACAGTTGCGTCTCATTATGGTGAGTGTTTGTTGTGTTGAAAGTTCAACCAAAATACCTCATATAGGTGTAGATATGGGCATTTTTGTGTGTCAAGTGTTTAGAAAAACTTCATTTTAAAACCTTAAACAAACTCGGATGGCCAAAAAAGCCCATATGTCATGGTGTTAGTGATAAGTTTGACTCGTAGGGCCGTTCTGCTTCCAGATTGGTATCACAATAGTCAATCGGACACAGAAATATCTGTAGTGCAATTTTGTAACTAAAAGATACTTTAGCCGACGAAATACCCTAATTTCGTCGGCTAAAGTTAACAGACTATAGCTGACGAAAAAATCACTTTAGCTGACGAAAAAAAATTTCATCGGTTAAAATTTCACTATAGCCGACGAAAAAATTAGTTTAACCGACGAAAAATACAGACTATAGCTGACGAAAAAATCACTTTAGCTGACGAAAAAAAATTTCATCGGTTAAAATTCCACTTTAGCCGACGAAAAAAATTCCGTCGGCCTGTTTTTGGATATTTCGTCTACTAAAGTCTTTTTTCTGGTAGTGGATGCCATTGAGACTGAAATCTCACAAATACCCTTGGCTGTTTTACATATTTACAAGACTGCTATTAGGGTAAAAAGACAATATTACCCCTGGAAGTTCTAGTTAAGTACAGGGATGCCACTAAGGTCGAATTGACAATACTACCCCTGGCAGTTTCAGATATTTACAAGGGTGTCATTAATGCAGATTTTACCTCTATGTCCTTAGTGGATTTATATAATTATGTGATTGCCATTATATTATATTTATATGCGTATTGATGTTGTATATAAGTATGGGTTAATGTTAGAATAATCCTGATACAAAGCTGGTTGGTTGATACCTCAATGGAGAGGTTATACGCTAGATTTACAATAGGTGTATGTTATCCATAATAGTTTATCGACTGATAAATAAAAAACGGGATTCGCTCGGTTAAGACGTTAATTAAAATAAGAGCAACGTGTGGCTTCATCCCTGAGTACAGAGTACGTAGGCAGCCTGACCGGGTTTCGGGTGCAGTCACAAATAATATTTAGATCCTAGGTTCTCTAGAGTAATTAGTATAAAATCTAATGCGAAAATCGGGATAACCTTAGGTTTATTCCAGTATCGTTTGGACTGTTAAAAATTGTTTGGGTAAAAGGGTTATCCCTTCTCAAAGGGGATTACAAGTAAATCTCTCTTGAGATGGGTCTCACACATCCTATCCTAGTTTAGAGAGGTAAACTTGGGTCGGGGCTTGACAAATGGTATCAGAGCATTAGGTTCAAATCTCAGACCAAATGTTTGGGTAATTAATGTCTTTGGAAATGTTTAAATGCGTTATTGATTTCCAAGTGAGGCTAGTAGTTTATACTTATTAATATATTTTATGGCAAGGGTTACCACCTGGGGTCCAATTAGTAAAGTTAAATGTAATTATTAAGTTTTCAACATTAGTTGCAGTTAGGTGTCGATACTGACTTTTCGTTGGATCGAAAGGTCAAGAGGCTCGTAAGTTTAGTATCGTGCCAGATTAGGAAAAGTAATTTTGAATTTCAGGTTTTGGCGCAAATAGGCTTAAAGGTGCGCCTAATATTATTCAAATTTATAAATCGACGATTATCGAGCTTATTAGGGTTTGATCCTTGTCAGTTAGTCGAAAAGTCTTGGTTGAGTTCCTGGTCAACCAAGGAAAGACTTGGTCAACCCTAAAGTCAATCGTTAATTTTTCCTGGTCAAACCAGGAAAATTAGAATGTTAGACTATTTGATAGTCGTTTCACGTCCTACATTTTGATCGATGGGTTAAGGGAATAAGTATGATCACTTTTGCCGACATATTAGTGTTGCAAATTATATTTGAGGAGGATCAAGGATGTTCAGGTGATTGAGATGTTGGTCGAGATTAAGAGAAATGAATTACGCAATGTTTAAGAGCCCAAGAGTAAGCTCAAAGAGGCATAAGTTATTACAGTCGGGGAACCGCATACGAGCATGAAAGACGTTACTGATGATGAGGTAATTAATTGACGGTTAGAGCATCATACCTGGCGCATGAGATGCATTGCCAATATGGTGAGTGGATCTTTGAATTGTTTTAAAGAAATGCATGTCATGGTTTAATACTTAAATGGTTTTAAAATTTTCCCAGTAAGGATGATTTTTCGGGTTTCTATATATTTTCGATTCCTTTGGTTTTGCGAGCACCTTAGTGGAAGGTTTTTAATTGTTTATTTCCATTTGATTTATGGATTTTAGCTCGCTTATCTTTATTTGGGTTTTGAATTGTTTTCGATGGGAGAGACCCATCGTACAGATGGAAATCAAACCCGATGTTTTACTAGGATTTCTATGTTCGGCATTTGCCGGGTTTGAATTGTTTTTGGCATGTTGTCAGAATTTGGGTTAAATTTTTGGCATTTGCCTGGATTTTTATATATAGGCTTCCGGCTTGTATTTATAAATCAGGGATTTCTTTTAATTTCACCATAAAGGATCGTCAGATGTTTATAGCTAGCTAGCAGGCGGTTCTCCTCATTTGGTGGAGTGGAAGCGCGAGATATGTGTTCTCATTGAGATTAGATGGTATGCGGGATTTGCGTTCTCACTAGACAGTGGATGAGACACTAGAGCTCTTAGCTCCGACCCTAGCTTGTGAGGCTCACTGTCATAAAGGGTCGTCATATGTATTGTTTGTTGCTAGCTTACGGGTAGTGCTCCTCATTCGGCGGAGTGGAAGCGCGCCACTCGTTGCGCTCCTCTCCCTATAGGGGAGATGGTAGTATTAACGAGGGATTGCGACCTCACTGAGAAGTATGCTAGAGCTTTTAGCTCTAACCCTGTAATGTGTCAGAGATGGTTTGCTTGGGTGGTGTAAGAGATGGTTTTGCAGGTATAAAAGCTTGGTTTGGCCGGAAAACTGAGCTTTTCCAGCGAACCAGCTGATCGAAAAGTTTAAGGGTAAAAACCCTAGTTTTTACAGTGTCAGATTTACCTCTTTTACTGTTTTACCTTGAGTGTGAAATGCCAAAACTGCCCTTGACAGTTCAGGTTAATTGCAGGGATGCCATTGAGACTGAAATCTCATAAGTGCCCCTAGCAGTTTGAGATAATTACAAGGATGCAATTGAGGTTGAAATCCTATAAATGTCCCTGGCTGTTTTGCATATTTACAAGACTGCCATTAAGGCCAAAAATACAGTACTGCCCCTGGCAATTCTAGTTAATTACAGGGATACCACTGAGGCTAAAATCCTGGAAATGCCCTGGCAGCTTTACATATTTACAAGGCTGCCACTGAGGTCGAATTGACAATACTGCCCTTGACAGTTTTAGATATTTACAAGGGTGTCATTAATGCTGATTTTACCTTGGTCTCCTTGGTGGATTTACATAGTTATGTGGTTGCCATTATATTATATTTATATGCCTATTAATGTTGTATAAGTTTGGTTTAATGTTGGATACAAAGCTGGTTTGTCTATACCTCAGCGAAGAGAGGTTAAACACTGGATTTGCAATAGGCGTATGCTACCCTTAATAGTTTATCGATCGATAAATAGAAAAGCGGGATTCGCCCGGTTAGGATGTTAATTAAAATAAGAGCTACGTGTGGCTTGATCACTAAGTACAGGATACATAGGCAGCTTGCCCGGGTTTCAGGTGCAGTCACAAATAATGTCACGCCCGCCCGAGTTACCTCCCTGAACCCCGGTTAGGACGTGCGGGACTCATCCCAAAAGAGATTTACTCGTAATCCCCCTTGCGACGAGATAACCCTTTTTCAAACCATTTTCAACAGTCCAAACGATGTCGTAATAGACCTCACAACTAGAGGTTATCCCGATTTTCGAATTTGGATCTCAAACCAACTACTTTAGAGGACCTAGGGTCTAAAAATTATTTTTGACTGCATCCGAATCCCGGTTAGGCTGCCTACGTACCTTGTAATTAGGGGTCAAGCCACACGTAGCTCTTATTTTAAAATAACGCCCTAACTGGGCGAATCCCGTTTTTCTATTTATCGGTAGATAACCTATTATGGATGGCGTATGACTAAGGCCAACCCGGATTTTAACCTCTCTACTGAGGTACTCAAAAACTAGCTATCTATCGGGATTAACTCTAACATTCAGCCATACTTATCTATAACATCCAAACACATTAATAAAAGAAAGACAACCACATAAATATATAAATCCCCTAAGGGCATATAAGTAAAACTACCTCATAGGCAACCTTGTAGTTAACTTGAACTGCCATGGGCATTTTATGAATTGCGACTTTAGTGGCAGCCTTGTAAATAAACAAAAGCACCAAGGGTATTATGAGATTGCACCCTCAGTAGAAATTACTCACCTCGAAATCCCGCCGTGTCAACTACCGCCACACGGTAAATCCTCAACACTTGGTCGATCAATATACACCTATAATTATATAATTGACTTTAGTTACCATACGAAGGTAATATTACTCGATTCAACTGAACGATAACCGAAACAGACAAATTATATATCCACGCGCTTGTATCGACGAGTACATGAACCGGGGACAACTCACTGCCCCCTAAGGATGTCAGAGGCGCCACCGGCAAATTATATATCTACGCGCCACCACCCTCAAACCGGTCAACTTAACCCAAAAACCACCTACATGCAACCACAACAACCCTAGGAAGCCTATAGGAGCAACAAGAACTCTCAGAACCGCCGAACGCGCCTACTGGCTCAGCCACAACCGGCGGCGCATAGGAGTCACGCGCCTCTATCAAAAACACAGAATTTCGACAAACTCCAAACATGAAAGTTGGATATCGAAGCAAGAGGAACAACTATAATACCTGGAGTTTTGATAAACTCGACCAGGAAGTGGCTCAAAACTACCCCGAAAGGGCTGCCTCCATCTTAGCCGCTCCTGTCGCCGTATTGAGCTTCAACACCACCGGAGGTCCGCCCAGGATGCCTTGGCCGTCCTTTCTGGGGTGGTTTCATGCCTCGTTGTCGCCCCACACCGGAAAACTAGTCGGGTCAGGAACCGGGTTTCTACGTCGTACTGTTAAAGCCCAGATGCACCGTTCCAGGCCAAACTAGACCACGCCACCACCACAAGGAGGCTCGCACGGAGGAGAGGAAGAGATCCCGACCGGCCTCGACGTCGCCGGTGACCGGAGCTCGCCATAAAAGTTGGGTCGGGTCAGCATGGTCTGGGTCTAGTCATTTCAAAATTTCGGATAGTGAAGGAACGCACGCGTGCATGGAAGGGGAGAAGAAAATGGATTATTTCCATTTTTGGAAACTCATCCCTTCTATTTATATACTTTCTAAAAATAGAAACTCAACTTTGGTTGACCATAACTACTCCACACGGTATCCGATTCACACCTGCCGTGTGTCCACGGACTCGTATCGTCGAGCACTACAACTCTCGTGAAAGACGTTTTTCAAGAAACTCGACGTAGCAAAAAGTCAACCTTTGACCCCTTTAATTAAGTCGTTTCCGAGCATCCCTTAACTCGAACACTCTGGCACTCTTCTCGCGGGTACGAATACGCACCAATACTACAAATAAATTTCTAGGTTATTTCACTCGTTATTAATTCAGGAAAACTAACAGCGCAGTAACAACCCTCTGTAACACGTCTGGTCCCGATAAAAGGGTAAATTTTTGGGACGGGGTGTTACAAACTACCCCTTACAAAAATTTTGTCCTCGAAATTTCCATTGCGGAACAAAAAACTAACCGTCATTCCCAATGACACCATTCAGTTAAATATGATCCACATTCCAAGACTTTATTTGTCTAGCCATCAAGGAATGTCATCAAGTTCCACTAGACAAAACATCTGTCACACCCCGAATCTTGTGAAGTTAATAAAAGTTACCTTTCACAGAGATTCACGACTTACCGAGGACTTTTAATTGCGATCGGTAATTCGATAAGTTATCGCTCGAGTTAATTTCGAGTTTTTGAAAGTATTCCAAATACCTGAATTGATGACTCGATGTTGTAGTACGTGTCGACACGAGTCTCCCGGTATTTTCGGAATATTTTTCGGAGCTTCCGGCTAATTTCTGTGAATTTCTGAAGTTTAGGTAATTTTCAATTACTATTCTGGTAAATAGTTTTTACCATTTAACCTTTTAACTTTTCACCTTCTTTAATCTGAACCATTAGATCTATTAGGGTTTTGATCTTAACCGTTGATTTGAGTATAAAAGGATTTAAGAGGAGTTGACTTCGGTCAGAAACCGAAGTGGAGGGTTGACCGAGTTCGCTCTCTCTCTCTCGACTTCTCTCGCCTGTGACGACGACCCACGGTGGAGTAGCGCACCTGAGCCACCTCTAGCCCACCAAACCCCTACCAAAATGATTCTCTCTGCCTCTTCTTCCTAACCCAGTCCTTAGTTTGCGCTGACATTCTCGCACGGTGGAGATCGGAGGAGGAGAACCCGACTGGTTTTCGATCGGATTTTCCGATCCGGGCCACGATGGCGAGCATGAATAGTGGTGTAAGCTTCGCCTCGACTTGGAGAACCTCTTTGTTTCCTTAGTTTTCGAAGAGGAGCCTTGAGGAGAGGGAATCGAGCAGAGGATGGGCTCTGCGTTTTCAGGCGAGTTTATGGTGTCTTCGGTCACCGGCGAAGGCAAGTGAGGTATGGAAGATGACCTACTCTTCGACTTCTACCTCTATGTTTAATTAGAATCGAATACAGTGGTGATTAGGAGAAGTGGGTTTTAACAGTGGAGGACCACCGTGAGTGCCACTGTGCACGGCGGTGGGGGAGGTGCTTATATTGTTTTCTGGTTTCAGATTAAATGTTGTAGCTTAATTGATATTCTTTAATGCTTGATCTTTTGTTTTGGTTAAGTTTTGGAGGAAGTTGGGTGTTGGGTTATTGTTACTGTGTCCGGCAACGAAAACAGTGACGACAGTTTTGGTTTTGGTTTCAGAGTTTGGGTTCTAGGTTGAGGCTGTGTTGTTGATTAGAGAAGGAACATTTGAATTCTGAGCAGTGTGTGCGTATGTGTGTTCATTGGCAGTAGTGTTGATGATTTCAATGGTTTTAGAGATTATGAAATGATAGAGTAGGCAAAGGAAGTTGAATGCTGCATTTTATTGTTTGGTGTTGTTGGAATCGTTGTTGGGTTGCTAATTTAGTGTTGTTTGCGTGGTTTCATGTCGAGAACTTGGTGATCGAGAAACGGGGAAACTCTGGCGAAATTCCAGCAAGTCACCGGAATCCGGCGAAGATTCCGGTGATACGGTAAAACCGGCTGAATGCCGAAGAGGTAGGAGTTGATTCTTTCAATAACCTAATTGTCGTAAAGTTTCCGTAAATTAAAGAATTGGATTAATTACGGTTAATTGGACGTAATTAGGAAGTTCCCATTTTGGGAAACCTTCTAAGTTTGGAAACCTGTTAATTTGGGAAACTTTCCATTTTGGGAAAAGTTTCCATTAAAGGAAAGCTTTCACTTTGGGAAAGTTGCATTTTCAGAAAAATGGTTTAAGAACTGAAGCTCAATGAATGTGACAATTTGTGGTTAAATGGGTAAAGAGTTAAATTGTTATCGGGAATTGATAACTGGAATTGATGTGAAAAGGTTTAATCGGTAAATCGACTCAAGGTCAAATATATTGATTAATACGTGACACCCTAACGTCAAGTTAAAGTAATAAAGGAAAGTTCGGAAACTGAGTCGGACTTCCGGTAAATTGAGTTAAGAGTCGATAACCGGGAAAGAAAGTCAAAAAGGGTAAAATGTCATAAAAAGGAACTCGGTCAACTTGTGGTCAAATAGGGATTCCTGGTCAAACTAGGAAAAGACCAAGTTAACTGTGAAATGACTAATATATTGGTTCATTTGTACAGTCTCTGGTCGGACGTGAAACGGGCTCGACTACGCGGTAGTCGAGGGTTTCGCTCGAGGAGCTTTCCGAGCGGGAAGGTCGCAATAGTACTGTGAGTGGACAGATTATTTTATTTAAATGAATGCATGCCCTAATTATTGATATAATTGCATGGTTTATATGTTTGTTTCGAGTATGATATGTTCCTCGGGTGCTCGGATATTATATTTGGATTTATGTTTATATGTCGAGGAATAGATTTATTTATCTGTTAGGGAAGAGTATTCGAGTAAAGTATTGTTAGGAATTTCCTTTATGGGTTGTCCAATGATTATGCTAGCTAGAGTAGCGTGAGGGCGCTACTAGAGCTCTTAGCTCCGACCCTGGTCTGAGAGGACAGACACGCCTGAGATGTCAGGTGGATATTCTAAGGGTTGTCCATCACCATATACCCAGAGCTCTTAGCTCCGACCCTGGTCTGAGAGGACAGACACGCCTGAGATGTCAGGTGGATATATTAAGGGTTGTCCATTACCGTTTTATATAGCTAGCATAGCGTGAAGGCGCAACCCGAGCTCTTAGCTCCGACCCTGGTCTGAGAGGACAGACACGCCTGAGATGTCAGGTGGATATTCTAAGGGTTGTCCATCACCATATACCCAGAGCTCTTAGCTCCGACCCTGGTCTGAGAGGACAGACACGCCTGAGATGTCAGGTGGATATATTAAGGGTTGTCCATTACCGTTTTATATAGCTAGCATAGCGTGAAGGCGCAACCCGAGCTCTTAGCTCCGACCCTGGTCTGAGAGGACAGACACGTCTGAGATGTCAGGTGGATATTCTAAGGGTTGTCCATCACCATATACCCAGAGCTCTTAGCTCCGACCCTGGTCTGAGAGGACAGACACGCCTGAGATGTCAGGTGGATATTCTAAGGGTTGTCCATCACCATATACCCAGAGCTCTTAGCTCCGACCCTGGTCTGAGAGGACAGACACGCCTGAGATGTCAGGTGGATATTCTAAGGGTTGTCCATCACCATATACCCAGAGCTCTTAGCTCCGACCCTGGTCTGAGAGGACAGACACGCCTGAGATGTCAGGTGGATATATTAAGGGTTGTCCATTACCGTTTTATATAGCTAGCATAGCGTGAAGGCGCAACCCGAGCTCTTAGCTCCGACCCTAGGCTGATAGGCCAGATTTATTGTGTTGTGAATATTACTCTTCCCATAATCCTTATTGGTTTATATTATCATGCATTTGTGGAAATTTAGAAATTTTGGGCATGCATAAATCTTATTTAAATCCATACATCTTTGGGAGAGCATTAAAAGAAATAGAGTTTTTATATTTGATTTTCGTCCACTCACTCTAACAGTTTTTCAATGGTTCTCCCCTGGGCCTTTCGTTTTTAAATGCCCAGTGATGCAGGGTTCTTGAGAGGAGGTCGAGCGCGTACGAGAGTCGAGGCATAGTCGATCATTTCCGTTGCTGCTTGAAATTCTTTGGGGTAATCGTTTCGGTAGACTGCTCTGACTAACCCGGTTTAGTTAGTTTGGTAGGAAGGGTTGGCCATTTTAAGGGGGTTACAGTAAGAAGTTCCCTTGAGGTGGTCCCCGCAGGATTTACTTCGGGTAAAAAGGGGTTTAACCCGGGGTGGGTCCTGTCAACATCAAGCAAACAAGAGTCACAAGCTCTACGTACCAATTCCTTTAGAAACTAAAGTCTCCTCGTAGTTACAATACGAGATACACAACTACGCCCGCTTTGATGATATACTTCCTCGGGCACGATACCCTCGTCTCATCACCTTCGTCGAAAATCGACTCCACAAGGCTTGCCTCTTAACTCTTCTCAAGTTAATTCCCGAAATGACTATTAAGATAAGCTGGTAGCTTTCCGAAACATAAAAGTAGACTAACTCGTACTTAATAAATATGCTCCACTTTTACAACTGCCACACTTGACACTTAACGCCAATGTCTTCCTCGTGAAACGATGGAACTGCTACAGCCCATCACCGTAGGGAAAACTCATACATCTCTCGCATCTTACGAGACAAAAGAAACGTGAACTTTCTGCACTAGGCTTTGAAGTCATGGACATATTATCTCCTGCGTCCATAAACCAAAAATTCTCATTTCTCGTTCCTTGTACCTTAACTTCCGATCACGAACTCGTATACCACAATACGATCTCTAAACTGCTCACTCGACTGAAGAATCTGCTAAACGCCTTCGCGTCAATAAGAATGTCATCTTCGCATATTCAGCCATAAACGAATTCATTCATCCTACTCCACTCTCTAGGGAAAGAGTCTACAATAAGGCATTTCACAATAATAAGAGCTAACAAGCTCGCACACTAACTCCTGTGTGCTCAAGTCCTGCCTAAAGGACAAGAGTTCAACTCAAAATTTCCTTCGTCATGAGTGGGTTTTCCTCTAAGATTTACCCCGATCTCTTTTACCAAAATTCAACCACCACTCATGCCCGCGATCACAAGCAAACCAAACCGTCTCCAACAATACCCTTAGAAAACCAGAGTACCTCACTCCTAAATCTTATATATCATCCATAACCAGCGTGGACATGTCACCCTTCCAGGCAAGGGCTAGAACTTCTCAGACGTGGAAAGCTTTAGAGTGAGTGGACCAAAAATCAATGCCAAGAGTAATGGTTCAAAACTATAAATTCAAATTTCATTTTTCCCCGAAAACAATCTAGGCCATACGCTAAAAAAAATCCGGCCCACGGCCAAATATAAATTCAATCCCGACATGCAGTCAATATAAAACAAATCGTGGCCAACACCGAAATATAAATCAATTCGTGGCCTGCAGCTAAATATAAATCAACTTGTTGTCTGCAGTAGTATAGAAACCACATCACGACCTGTAGCCGTATAAAAATCAAATCATGGCCTACAAACGTATAAAATCAAATCATGGCCTGCAGCCGTATAAAATCAAATCATGGCCTGCAGCCGTATAAAATCAAATCAGGAAAAACATTTCACAAATGATCGTTCACACATAACAGGGTCAAAGCTAAGAGCTCTAGCGTACCTCTCAGTGAGGTCGCAATCCCGCGCTAACACTACTATCTCCCCCAATGGAAGAGGAACACAACGAGTGGCGTGCTTCAACTCTACCGAACGAGGAGCGCCGCCTGCTAGCTAATAACAAACAATACTTCTGACGACCCTTCATGACAGTGAGCCCCACAGGCTAGGTCGGAGATAAGAGCTCTGGCGTCTCATCCACTGTCTAGTGAGAACGCAAATCTGGCATAACATCCACTGTCCGTAAGAACACATATCTCGCGCTTCCACTCCGCCGAACAAGGAGTGTCGGGTAGGCGCGCTTCTAATCCGCCGAACGAGGAGCGTCGCCTGCTAGCTATAATCATCCAACGATCCTTTATGGTGAAATTAAAACAAATTCCTGATATTTTCATAAATCCAGGCCCGAAGCCAATTTATAAAATCCAGGCCCTAAGACTATTTATAAAATCCAGACCCGAAGCCTATTTATAAAATCCAGGCCCGAAGCCCATTTATAAAATTCAAGCCCGAAGCCTATTTATAAAATCCAGGCAATTCCCAAAAATATTTTAAATCCCGACAAATTCTAAACATAGAAATCCCAGTAAAACATCGAGTCTGATTCTCATCTGTACGACGAGACTCTCCCGTCAAAACCCATTCAAATGGAAACACATAAAAACCCTCCACTGAGGTGCTCGTAAAACCAAAGGAATCAAAAATGTATAGAAACCCGAAAAATCATCCGTTCTGGGAACATTTTAAAACCATTTAATTAATAAACCATGGCATGTATTTCTTTAAAACAAATCAAAGGTCCACTCATCACACTGGCCACGTATCTCCTGCTCCAGATACGGTACTCTAATCGTCCTCATACTCAGTGACATCTCACTTACCCAAATCGGTTCCCTGACCGTCGTAAAATATTCCTCCTCGAGCTTTATGGACCCACCACGCGTCCGTTGCGCCACTATGAGACTTAGCATAATCTGTTTCTCTTGACCTCAACCAGCACCTCAATCACCGGATCATCCTTAATCCTCCCTAAATATAATTACGCAACACTAATGTGTTGACATAAGTGGTCATACCTACTCTTTTAACTCATCAATCAAATATAGGACGCGAAACGACTATCAAATAGTCTAACATCCTAATTTTCTTAGTTTGACCAGGAAAAGTCAATGATTGACTTTAGGGTTGACCAGGAAATTAACCAAAACCTTCTGACTAATAGATAAGGATCGAACCCTAATAAGCTAGAAAATTATCGATTTATAAATTCGAATAATAGTAGACACACTTTTAAGCCTATCAGGATTAATTCTAACATTCAACCATACTTATCTGTAACATCCAAACACATAAATAAAAGAAAGACAACCACGTAAATATATAAATCCCCCAAGGGCATATAAGTAAAACTATCTCATGGGCAACCTTGTAGTTAACTTGAACTGTCAGGGGCATTTTATGAATTTCTACTTTAGTGGCAGCCTTGTAAATAAACAGAAACCGCCAGGGGTATTTCTGAGATTGTACTCTCAGTGGAAATTACTCACCGCGAAATCCCGCCGCGTCAACTACCACCACACGGTAAATCCTCAACACTTGACCGATCAATATACACCTACAATTATATAATCGACTTTAGTTACCACACGAATGTAATAATAACTCGATTCGACTGAACGTCACCCTAAACGATAACCGAAACCGGCAAATTACATATCCACGCCCTCGTATCGACGAGTATATGAACCGGAGACAACTCACTGCCCCTGAGGATGTCAGACGCGCAGCCACAGGCTGCTGTGCGTGGGCCCCAATCGCCACCACACTCAATCCAGTCAACTTCACCCAAAAACCACATACATGCAACCATAACAACTCTAGGAAGCCTATAGGAGCAACCAAAACTCCCAGAACCGCCGGATGTGCCTACACGCGCAGCCACAGCCGTCGGCGCATGGGGTCACGCGTTTTCATCAAAAACACAGAATTTCGACAAACTCCAAACATGAAAGTTAGAGATCAAAGCAAGAGGAACAGCTTTAATACCTAGAGTTTTAATCAACTCAACCAGGAAGTGGCCCAAAACTGCCCCGAAAGGGCTGCCTCCATCTCAGCCGCTCCTCCATGCGAGCCTCCCCTGCCGCCGTGTTGAGCTTCAACACCACTGGAGGTCCGCCCAGAACGCCTTGGCCGTCCTTTCCGGGCTAGTTTCATGCCTCGCCGCCGCCCCACGCCGGAGAACCAGTTGGGTAGGGAACCGGGTTTCGAGGCCATACTTTTCAAACCCAGATGCGTCGTTCTAGGCCGAACTAGACCACGCCACCACCACAAGGAGGCTCGCACGGAGGAGAGGAAGAGATCCCGACCGGCCTTGACGTCTCCAGTGACCAGAGCTCACCGCAAAAGTCGGGTCGGGTCGGCCAAGTCAGTTCGAATCTTCGGATAGTGAAGGAACGCTCGCGCGCATGGAAGGGGAGAAGAAAATGGATTATTTCCATTTTTGGAAACCCATCTCTTCTATTTATATACTTTTTAAAAATAGAAACCCAACTTCGGTTAGCCATAACTTCTCCACACGGTATCCGATTCACACCTGCCGTGTGTCCACTGACTCGTATCGTCGAGCACTACAACTCTCATGAAGGAAGTTTTCTGAGAAACTCGACGTAGCAAAAAGTCAACCTTTGACCCCTTTAATTAAGTTGTTTATAAGCGTCTCTTGACTCCGAACAGTTTGTCACTCTTCTCGAAGGTACGAATACGCACCAATACTACAAATAAATTTTCAGGTTATTTCACTCGTTATTAATTTGGAAAAACTAACAGCGCAGTTACAACCCTCTGTAACACGCCTAGTCCCGATAAAAAGGTAAATTTTTGAGACAGGGTGTTACAAATAATATTTAGACCCTAGGTCCCCTAGAGTAATTAGTATAAAATCTAATGCGAAAATCGGGATAAACTCCGGTCGTGAGGTCTATTCCGGTATTGTTTGTACTGTTGAAAATGATTTAGGTTAAAGGGTTATCTCTTCTCAAGGGGGATTACGAGTAAATCTCTCTTGGAATGGGTCCCACACGTCCTATCCTAGGTTTAAGGAGGTAAACTTGGGCCTGAGCGTGACATTTATTGTTTGAATGACGTCAACACACTATCAAATGAAGTGAAAATGACATGACATTATATATTTCTAATCTAAGTTAAATTTCTTCAAGAAATAACAAAACTAAAATCTGAAAAATAGGGACCAATAAAAACTAGAAGAAGAAGAAAAAGAACGAGCATAGAACTAAAAGGAAAATAATATATTACATGGACAAAACGATAAAATAGTGATCCTACCTATCCTGATCCCGATCCCAAAGTTAAAATAGTGATCCTGCACCCGATCCTGAAATTCGGTACGAGACGGGTTGGGATTCGTGACGGGTCGGAACCAATCTCGATCTCGAAAACATGTAATTTTTAGTTATAAAAGTAGAAAAGAATAATTTGATTTGTGTTTCAATGTTATTATTCATTCATTCCTCAAGGGGTATTTATAGTGATACAAGAGTTAGAGAGCTATTCTAAACGTACAAGGAAAGAATTCCCATAATTACAAGATTTCCTACTAATATTAGTAATCCTAATTTGACAGCTATTCTACACTCCCCCTCAAGTTGGGCGCGTAGATGTCAATCATGCCCAACTTGTCAATTGAGCTGTCAAACAATTTTTTTGATACTCCTTTAGTAAGAACATCTGCTAACTGTTCCTGTGAAGTTACGAAAGGGAAGCGAATAATTTTCCAATCAACATTCTCCTTGATGAAGTGACGATCAACTTCCACATGTTTAGTCCGGTCATGCTGAACAGGATTATGTGCAATTTCAATAGCAGCTGTATTATCACAATGCAGATCCATAGGATTCTTGACTTTCGTATTCAAAGATTATGACAAGAACTCTTGCCTTGTCACTATGATCAGGTCCCTAACAGCCACCATTATCATCATTATTGTGGCCATCGTCGTTGTCTTCAGCGTCTTCATCAACAGGATAAGTAATAAAATAGTCATCTTCATCAGTATCGTAATGTAAACTGACTTCTGGCAGCTGCAGCTTGAGAGGCTCCATAATTTTCAAGGAATCAAATGCATGAGACATGTGGGAGACTAACACTATCAGGTTCTTTTATATTAACGGAGAACATTATGAAACCCTTGGGAGGGCTGTAGACTCGGGTTCGGATCTATGTCTGGATCTGTCTCAAACAAACATACTTCTTTACTTACCGTGTATTGTATAATATGAGCAGTAGTATAAATCTTCTCCTCAAACCTTACAGTAATTTTCTTGAGTTCATGCAGTCCCTCATGGCCGGAGAACCGAAGATCCTCTTCAACGTATCCATTATCTTATTAACGATTCTCTGCCGTAAATCTGCCTGCAACTGACTCCTCTAATCTCCTGCATCCATTGCAGGCTGCCCACCTGGAGGAGACCTTCAATTCGTGCCCATCGAAACCTCTAATTTTGATAGATGTGGGATCTTTCCTATCCAACACTCCCCCTCACGTGCAACCTAACTTTTTTAGGTTTGACACGTGAAATTCATTCAGTCCAATTTCCACATCGGAAATCGGTACATTCATGCGGTCCAATTCCTATTTTGGAAATTGGGGTATGCGATCCAAGACCCACTGTAGGCACTTGGTATGGTATGGGCCAATCAGAATTTTTCCGACGGCAATTTGATTCGATGAACCCAAATTTAAGCTCATTATGATGGGAGACTTCCCCCGTTAAGTTGGGAGAAGTAATTGAAGAGAAACCTGGTTTCTTTATGTTTGGTACTGAATTTTGGAATTTGGGATTCGATGTTTGGGAATTATGATGATTTGGGGTTTTGGTGGTGATGTGAGATTTTGGTACGGTAAACAGCGGAATACGAATACGAAATTTGAGTTTTGACTTTTGGTAAGGGTTCATGATTTGTTTGTGGATTTGGACGGATTCAGGATTTGTTTGTGGATTTGGGTGGATTCATGATTTGGGCTGATTCAGGATTTGGTATGGTATTTGATTCAGTTACAATGCATCGGATTTGTGGTTTTCAGATGCAGGATTGAACCTGCTCTGATACCAACTTGAACTGGGACAAGTGTGGCCTGTGGATCACCATTGTACCGATATTGTCCCAACTTAACCACCTTTAAGGTGTTGGGTTTTAATCACAAAAGGCCTCGGTACAATTGGATACAATTCATCCACTTATAAGTTATATTTTATTTGTCCTTTTTCTGATGTGGGATCTTTCCTCTCCAACACTCCCCCTCACGTGCAACCTAACTTTTTAGGTTGACACGTGAAATTCATTCAGTCCAATTCCCACATCGGAAATCGGTACATTCATGCGGTCCAATTCCCATTTTGAAAATTGGGGTATGCGATCCAAGACCCACTGTAGGCACTTGGTATGGTATGGGCCAATCAGAATTTTTCCGACGGCAATTTGATTCGATGAACCCAAATTTGAGCTCATTATGATGGGAGACTTTCCTCTATTACGTTGGGAGAAGTAATTGAAGAGAGACCCGCTCTGATACCAACTAGAAAAGAATAATTTGATTTGTGTTTCAATGTTATTATTCATTCATCCCTCAAGGGGTATTTATAGTGATACAAGAGTTAGAGAGCTATTCTAAACGTACAAGGAAAGAATTCTCATAATTACAAGATTTCCTACTAATATTAGTAATCCTAATTTGACAGCTATTCTACAATAAATGCTACATTTCTACTGGTAATCAAGTTTTTTGAATTCGGGACAGGTCGAGATTCAGGACGGGTCGAGACGACATTTAATTTGGTTCATCCCGATTCAACCCGTTTACTCTGATTCAGGACGGATCAGGATAACAAAATTTGAGGGTTATATCCCAACCCGATCGGGACGGATCGGTTCGTTATCGTGATATCGATTCTGAATTATCAGCCCTAGTTTTGGGTAAAAGTGGATAACTCCTGCTATATGAAAAACTGCCTTGATAATAAATTCTCTACCGCTTCAATGCGGTCAAAGCCAAAGTCTTGCTATCAGACACGAACTCATTCGTTAAAAGCTGAAAATGCCAATGACAACCTAAAGTAAATCGTTTCTTCGATTGTAATTTTGTATTGGAGTTTGTTATGTACACAGGTTGGTCCCTGAAACTTATATAAGAAATGTACACAGGTTGGGAACATATATTGATTCGTCTTATGAACCTGCTGGCCGGAAAATGCTGGTTAAGATCATGCTGGTCTTTAGTAATCTGTTTGTGTCAAGGCTCTTCAATGTTGTTGACAATGTCTTCTCGAGATGCCTTACGGAAAAATGGCTTTTGGCTTTTCTTCATGTACTTCAACCAGCAAAGATCGTCATTCAAAAGTAGTAACACCTGCACGAGGAACCTTTGTTCAAGTACACTCTAGTATATATAAGTCGAAAAATATACAGGCATCTTGCCAGTAAGATTAGGTTTTTTTTCTGACGAACAATGGAAAATCATGTTGAGGTCAGAGGTTTTAATCCAACAAATAGCGAGTTGGAGAATTTTTAAGTATGATACTTATATTAGTGTGGAGCATCTGCTGACGCTTGTAGTATATTATGATGTTTTCACACTGGGGTTTAGACTCATTGCTAGCTAGGAATGCAACTATTTTTCTGTTTGTTTAAATGTTGGTTTATTTGTCTAAGCATGTTTGATTTGATACAATGTGTTCAGATTATCTATTGTTTTTAAAGATCTTTTTGTCTACATATGTTTTCTTTGATTTCAAGCTTTGAAAGTAGAAAGTGAACTTTCGCAAAAGGATTATAAGTTTTAACCAAATTGTTATTTTTCTGATACATCTGAGCAACTTCAAAAAATCATAAGTAATTGTAGAAGAAAAAAAATATTACATGTACAACCTCACTGTCTTTTAATTTTCATCAAACTTCATATTAGCCCCTGATTAGAGAAAAAAAAAATGAAGAAAATCGAAATGTTTTTTTATTGAACAAAATGGCAATGTTTGATTTCCTCATACATAACGTTATTCTTAACAGTACGTTGGATATAATAAATTTATAAAATTATTATATAATTCAATATAATGTTTTAATTTATTATGAAATTATTGTATGTGAATAGTTCATTGCTGAGCATTTAGAGTGATGAAGACTTGTAACCATTTCTTGTTGGGGATTGTGGTCTGCTGCGGCGGCTGCTGGGATCCTGTGAATTATTGTTCTGTATTTAGAGGATTTTTGACAAAGAATTGTCAGATAGATGCAGTATGCAATTATTAGATGATAGACAATTCATATTTCGCCAGCCATCTCCAATAATCCACTGTGCATAAATATATACATGCTCGAAGACAAAAACATGTTATTTCAGTCCAGTTAGTTCATAGAGATCTCTAGTTCATATGGCTCATTGTCTCCTTTTAGTTATCGTATTCTGTTACATACTGGGTTGTGCTGCTAATATCAACCATGCATGCAATCCAACTCAACGTACGTCTCTCTTGTCCTTCGCTCTCGCCCTTTCTTCTCCCGCTTCCTTAAACTGGACTTCCGATGACTGTTGCCACTGGCAAGGCATCAACTGCAATGCGGCTGGTTGGGTCACCCGTATCTCATTGCCCTCGAAAGGCCTCACACTCAAACAAAGTACTACTTTTCCTTCATCACTTAAGAATCTCACACATATCACCCACTTGAATCTCTCCTACAATTCTTTAGATCAAAGTGTCGCTTCCTTGTTGTCCTTGAGTCATCTTGAGGTCCTTGATTTGAGCTCTAACCTTCTTTCTGGGGAGCTACCACTTTTTCTTCCATCTAGTATCCGAGTGCTAGATTTGTCCAACAACCAATTTACTGGTCCAATTCCATCTCGATTCTTCGAACAAGCTAGGAATTTGACTAGTTTCAGGGTCAGCAATAATACCTTCTCAGGATCTATCCCCTCCTCACTTTGCCTTCACTCTTCTCATATGATTAGTGTAGTGGATTTTTCCTTTAATCGATTCAATGGCAGTTTGTCTAGTGGACTAGGGGAGTGTTCTAAACTGAAAGTTTTTCGTGCTGGGTACAACAACCTTACAGGTTCACTTCCTGATGATATCTACAAGGCTGCAAAACTTGAAGAAGTTGCAATACCTCGCAATTCACTTGCTGGGTTCATCAGTGATAGAATTCTGAACCTAACCAACCTCGCAATTCTTGACCTGTCCGTCAACCAATTGAGTGGTGTGCTTCCTCTAAATTTTGGTAATCTTGCTAAGTTGAAATTGCTGCTCCTTAATTGGAACGATATAGGAGGTTCTCTACCCCCATCTTTGATGAATTGCACTAACCTTATAGAACTCAATCTATTAGGCAATCAGTTCTACGGGGATATTTCAATGCTTAATCTCTCAAAACTTGGTCAGCTTACAAGACTTGACCTCTTTTCCAATAACATGAATGGCAGTTTGCCGATGAGTCTTTATTCATGCAAGTCCCTGAAAGCAATTCGACTTGGTTTAAACGATATACATGGAGAGATACAACCTGCGATTCTATCATTGAAATCCTTGTCCTTCCTCTCAATATCTCATTGTAGGTTGAGCAATATCACAAAGGCAATGAACATACTCAAGCATTCCAAAAGTCTAGTGTTTTTAGCCTTGGCATATAGTTATGAAGCAGACGAGGAAAGTCCAGCTGATTTCGGCATAGTTGAATTAGATGGGTTTCAAAGACTTCGATTTTTGAATTTGGCTGGTTGTAACCTCACTGGTGAGATCCCTGCATGGTTAACCAAGCTAAAGAATCTAGCAGTCTTAAGTTTACGTGCTAATAAACTCACAGGGCCAGTTCCAAGTCAACTGGGGACTCTCCCAAGGTTGTTACATCTGAATTTTGGTTCAAACAGAATAGCAGGTGAATTTCCGAAGCAACTTCTAAGACTACCTATGTTGGTTTCTAAACCTAATCATAGTGAAGATCATGATGATGCTTATCTTGAACTGCTAGTAAGTAGTAACTACACGAGGTTCTGGTAGAATAGGTCAGCAAATCAATTCCTTGTCTTTCTTACCTCGGGAGATAGACTTAAGGTATAACAACTTTAATGGAAGTATACCTACTGAAATCGGCCAATTGGATCGTCTGCAAAACTTGGAGCTTAACCACAACAACTTCACCGGCAACATTCCCGCCCAGATATCTAACCTCAGAAACTTAGAAGCTTTGGACATCTCCGAGAATCATTTGTCAGGACAAATCCCATCATCACTGACTAGTCTGAACTTTCTGGCATATCTCAATGTATCCTACAACAATCTGGAAGGACAGATACCAAAAGGCACTCAAATCCAAGGCTTTAATGTATCTTCATTCCAAGGGAACCCCAAACTTTGTGGTCTTCCACTTCCATATGAGTGTCGAGCAATTAAGGGAATTGATGACCAAGACGTAGTGGACAGAAACAATGAGCATCAAACTCCATGGTTTTATGTTCCTGTCGTGCTTGGGTTCACTTTAGGATTCTGGGGAGTCTGTGGTTCGTTGATTTTCAACAAGACGTGGAGATATGCATACTTCCGGTTCATAGAAAAGGTACACGATATGTTCCATGTTATGCTCGTTGTGCGCATCAACAAGATGAAGAGAAGGCTTGAGGCTTCCTCTTTCTATAGTTCTTTGACAGTTTATCTAACGGGATATAATCATAAACACAGGATCAATTGTTCTTAGAGAAACAAACCAACATCAGACTCATCACCATCAGAGTACCACAAATGGCAACGTATTGTGTCCATTGCTGCATGCGCCTGGTAGATTCTATTTTATAAGGAGCATGAAATAAAATGCAACTTCCATTGTAAATGTCAAATATTGTACCATGAAAAAATTATTGAAATTGTTATGCTTTGAGGTGTTGAGTGGATTTCACAGCTTGTTCTGTCTTCAATTCTTCTCATACTGGATGTGCTGAAAATCTACCATGGTCATGATTTGATAATTGATGAACAAGAAAGCTAATCTAATCTCTAAAACAACGAAAAGAAACTAAAGAAATTAGAACTTGATATATTTTGGTTATTGATACAAGCAGAGAATTCAATGAAGTTGAGAAAAGGTACTGGAAGTGGTGGTGTCAATCTGCAAGCTGTGCAGAACTGACATGCTCAAAGCAGAAGAACATGGACTGGACCGTCTCAGATATGAACTGGGCCTTTTATTGGATTGGGCCTGAGTATACCCTTAACATGGGCGTTTGAGGGAGACCAATTGGTGGTTTGTCCTTGAAAGGGTTCTGCTTTCAAGGAGGCATACAAAAATGGTGGCAATTAGCGATTACAGGGCGATGTTGTTTCGTCAGGGAGGATCAGTCAGCGTTCAAGAGTGGCAGTTTCGTGATCTGGCTGCGGTGAGGAGACATGGATCGACTAGGCTGTACGATTTGGTGAACGCGGAGACGACGGTCTGCTGCGGTGATTGACTTTGGGGTGTGCATGCCGGTCTCGCTTTGTTGTGGATCTTAGAGGCCGAGTGGTAGGATTTCTCTCCATGGTGGGTTGCAGCGGTGTTCTTTGGGCGGTGATTGTAGTCGACGACGTGGCGGCGATGTTTGCATTCAGGATGTGCTGCCTTCTTTGGGCTGGAACATTGGTGGGCTATTCTTTAAGGTTCAATGGGTGTGTTTGAGTCTGGGTCCCTTTCTGGGCCTACGCTAGGGTTTAGTTTTGTTTCTTTTTAGATTATTTGGTAGTTTTGTTGGTTATTTTGTTGTCCCTCTCTTTAGACGAGGGTGGCCATCCCTTTAGGACGAGGGTGCCGTTTCCTTCAGGCGAGGGTGGTAGGGTTTTAGTTCGGTTAGTGTCATTGATGGTTTTTGTTGGGTCATGGTTGGTGCCATATTCAAGGACGATTAGTGTTAATGTCAGTGTTTTCTTCTTGTCAGTGTAATAAAGAGATTGTCCCTGCATATATGTTAGCAGTTTTGGTATATAGTATTTGATGGACTTGTTTCTTTTTTAGGTTAATTGTAAGAATGTATTGAGGCTTCTGGATGGGGTTTGGAGTAGGTTGTATTTAGACCATTTTCGTTCATGGTCATGTAATCGCTGTTATATGGGTAAGGAGGAGTGTGAGGATTTGTTGTCTACCACTGAGATCTTCAATAGTTATTATTATATGAAGTTTTATCCTTCTAAAAAAAATTCTTCTCATCTAACCTCAATTACTAAAAGTTATTACGCATTACCTCTTCCCTCAAGTGTCATCTAATTTATACCAATAACCTTTGTTATAACACACGAGTTTTTTTAGAAATTTTACTCTTTTTGGACTTTCAGTTTTTTCCATCTGTGTTTATACACACCTTCTAACATGTTTTAAACCTATCAGGAAAAGTATCTTTTATCATATTACTCGCTATCGAGGTTAATTAACACCCGCATGTTGTGTTTTGTAAAGATATTAGAATTGTTATTTCCGGAGTTATTGAGTAAATTTTCAAGCTTCTCCAGTCTTCAATTCTTCCCATGTCAACCTTAGGAACCTCAATCCTAAAAAAAACATTATGTATCACCCTTCCGTTAAAACATTTTTGCTAAAACCCCTGGCTATAACATACAGATTTTTGAGGAATTTCACTTATTTCATGATTCTTGTTTTTTTCTACTTGTACGTTTGTGGTTTTAGAAACCTCCTAACAAATTCTGTGTCATTCTAGCATAAAAAATATGTGGCTTTTTTCATTTTCCTCAAGATCGAGCTTCTACGACTCAAAAAGCTATTGACATTGTTTCCCTCGTAAAAAATATATATATAGATGTACACGTTTTCAAAAAAAATTGATGTACACAACAAACTAACATTTTCGTCATCATCATCCATAGGAGGAGGCTCATTCAGATCAAACGGGAATTTGCAATTTGAAGGAGCTGAACCAGTATCGTCACCAGCAGTGAGATCAATGTAAAAACAATTAATCTTCAATTAATATTCATTAATTTGTCATATTTACATATATATATATACAATATTATTGGGGTGTTATTAATTAGTGAATTATCTCTCTGAACATCTTTTCCACGTCCTTCATATGTAGGAGTTCTACCACCTCCCATTGAAGAGGACTCTGGTGCGTCGTAGGGCCGGCCCTGGGTGTTGAATATTTTCTTTATTAACTAGACAATAGACGCGATCTCTTTGAATTGTTCATCATTTATGTAAATAATAACATATCACACACATGAGTTGGTAGTAACCTTTCAATTGTCCATAATCATATGATGGTGAGGTTACTACCAAGTAATAGTATAACCCTCAATTCTTTCGGTAATTCCAATCAAACACGACCAAGTAAGATGGTGAGGTTTTAGTAGAGCGTGGCTCGCTCAAGCATATTGTATCGATGGTTCTTGCCTAGACATCGTGTCAAATTGAGTAAGCCTAGTTGAAAAGATTCATAACATTCATTTTCATAGTTCATATGAAGCTTATTTTTCTCTTTTGGGTACCTTATTCAAAAAGGTCACTAGCCATAAAAATAAAATTGGCGTCTCCCCACATTTTAGGTACCACATTTTTTGAGTTGATTGTCAACATCGTTATTATAGAGAACCAATTTTTTTATTCTCTCACATTTGCTTTCCAGCAAATATTCACAACAATATTTTACTGTTATCAACACAGATGATAAAGTATTTATTATCACTTTTTGTTTGTGTTGATCTCAAATCACATATATCACTATGGATTATATTAAATAATTTTCAACGTCTTCTCTGAAAGATGAACTTATTAGTTTTGTCCTAACCGAGTTTTTACACTTATTTTTGATAAGTGATCCATGTTAATTAGTCTATGCAAAGCAACGTAATTAACATATTATAGTCTTTCATGCCATAAAATGGAAAACTCAAGCATATGAGTGGAAAAGCTAGCTTTATTTATTTTTTTGACAATTGTCATATAAATAATTCACCACTCATTGCACTATTTTATTTTGGACAAAACTAAATTGTCATCATTAAGTCTAAACTCATAATACCTTAGGAACATACAATTCTTTATTTAAAATCTAGTTCATTTTCAGAGATCATCGCATGAACCTCCTTTTCTAAACGTGGCTTTGTCATATCACAACCCAAAATTTATTATTCCACATTAATGACTTACTCACAACTTACAATAGTCTCATTCCTGAACTCTATTGCTTCTTTATAAACATGAATGCTCAATTTCATCCCCATCGTCATTATCATGTCATTTTGGGAAACCATGAGACTCGATGTGTTTTCTAACACATGTGGTGCTTAACGCCTCTTATCACTATTTTAGTGACATCTTGAATTACATATTCATTCTTCAAGTGAAGCTCATTGAACATCTCAAATTTTTCTCTATATGAGGCTGAGACCAGTACAATATCATTCATAGGCATGGTCAGTACTAAGATCGACTTCTTGGTTCAGATTTTATATAACCACTTTAGGTTGTCATTTCTGAAACACATTCATAAGTGTTAATTGCATGACCACTTATTTCTCAAGGCAACATATCGTTAACTACAAATTTTGTAAGTCAACATAATCTGTGTAGGCAACAATTCTGTTTAGGCAACCATCAATATATGTGTTCGCCAATATATGCAATACCTGTAATTTGTCTTAAGATTGTAACAAAAAGGGGGTTAGATATTGCCTATATATTCACATAAATTTAACTTATAATTAAAAATAATTATAAATAATGAAATGATGAACATAAAACTAATTAATATGAATAACATTGGTTATCACACTTGATTCAAGGAGAAATGTAATTTGTGTAAGTGAATTGTCTGTCTTGGAACACTTAGAACGAAGAATATGAGGAAAGTGATGAAGTCGAGTCGTGTGTTTCACACACTTTCCTTAAGACAAATTATGCCTCCTCTACCAGTGCAAAAGGCTTGATGACACTTGTCTCTTAGGATATAACGACTACTAGTGTTTTGGAGCTGCACCGCTGCCAAGAACACCTGACGAACTTATAGTACCTTCAATCTATCACCAGAATGCTATAAACTAGAGAGAGAATAACTCTTTGAGAGGAGAAGATTATTATCAAAAAGGTGTTTCGAATTATGATGTTTTCAATTGTGTTTAGAACAAAGAAAGTGTCACCTATTTATACATGAGGGAAACCATCCACTACTTGAATTGTCATAAATTCTGGTTGATATGTTACAACCCTTAATATTCTAACTTTTAACTTTTTGTGCTACAACCTTTCATATTTTTGAGTGGTTACAACCATTCACATTAGTGAGGTTATAACATTTCACATTTCGTGAGGTTACATCCTTTCACATTCTGTGAGATTACATTCTTTCACATTATGTGAGGTTATAGTTCATAGAATTCAATCATTCAATAGACTATTTAAAGTCTATAATGCATCGTTTTAAGCAATTAGTCATCTTTGAGTAAATGTTACTTATTCACCCTATAATTCATTTAAATTTTTTTATTTAAATTGGCTAAATAAAATGGTTATTTTCATCATTTTTCCAACAAATTCAAATTTCCCCAATTATAAACATCTTCCTATCCTCCAATGTTATTTCAACAACCAATACACCACCGCCCAAATGTCTAGGGTTCTCAAATTTCCCAATTCACAACCAGCACCTCACACCTCAAATCTACAAATATCTCATTGCACGAGGCTTCAGGTGGAGCTCAACTAAGTATGGGAAAAAGGTTCACGATAGAGGAGGGATCGATAAAGAGTAGCAAATCATTGGGCATGCTTTAAAGGGGAGAGCTTGACAACGACGAGGTTGAAAGCGAACTAACTCTAGGTGTCTAGAATACTTCTAGGTGTTCACGGTGGTACCGCTAGAATTCAGGGTGGACAGTGATTCGTTGTCCGACTGTCATGGAGGTGAAGTTATAGTGGTGACCGGAGCCTGAAGAGGTGTGGGTGGTGGAGGAGACAGAGAGAGAGAGAGAGAGAGAGAGATATGGTTTCTCTTTCATCATCGTCTTTCTGAATAGAAGACCAAGAACCCACCTTTGGCTTGATTATGATGTGAGGGTCTAGAGATGATATAATGTAACACCGCGTCCCAAAATTTCCCTTTTTATCGGGATCAGGTGAATTACAAAGGGTTGTAACCGCGCTGTTAATCTTCCCCGAATTAATATTCGAGTATAATATCTAGATATTCTTAATTCTGGGAAAAATAGAATTAATGTCCCAAGGGGTAGACTATGTTAATACGAGTCCTCCGGTATGTCCGGAATATTATCCACAGCTACGAGCTGTTTATTATGGATTTATTCAATTTACGAAAGTAATATATGTTAATTACTTTACCGTAAAAACATGACTTTGAGATAAGTCAAGAATTTGAGGAAACTTTCTTCAAGAAAGTTGTAGAGGACGTTAATACGAACTCGTGGGTATGTCCTATGAATTAATCGGAGTTCGTATGTGAAAGTTATTCGGGATACTGTATAGTTACTGTGTGGTAAATAGTAAATGACAAAATATCTATTTACTATTTACGGTAACTTTTATTTGGCTGATCTGGGCCTTTGATTTCGTGGGGATCAAATCTGGACCATTGGATTTGAATATATATAGGGGTTGACCGAGAGTTTCTCTCTCCTCCCTCGATCTCTCGCTCGATCTCTCACTTTCTCTCCTCGACGGAGACTGCCTAGGCGAGCCTCACCGGCGCGCGTGCTGCCTCACCGCCGCCGCCATCACGTTCGCCAAGCTCCGGTGATCACTCCCTGACCACCAGTTGAGCCAGCGCCGCCGTGGGTGAGGTCCAGCAGAGGAGAGAGAGGGGTGGAGAACTGCACTCTCTGTCTCGAGGCAAAACCAGGCGAGAGGGGGGCTAGGGACATCCTGGCAGCACTTGGAGCTGTCCAGAGGCAAGGAGGAGGGAGCAGGAGCACAGCGGAGCTCCGCCGGTGGAGAACCGCCGGAAAACCAGACGCACGAGTTAGGGTATGTAAATCTCGACTTTCTCTCGTGTTGATGTGTTGTTGGATAGTTTAGGATGTGTAAAATGTAGCTTTGCAGGTGTTGGAAGCTGGTTTGGCCGGAAAACTAGGGTTTTCTTACGAACCAGCCGATCGGAGAAACAGAGGGTAAAAACCCTGGTTTTTACAGCGGTAGAGTTACCTTTTTACTGTTTTACCGCGGTATGAAATGTCAGAACTACCCTGACAGTTTAGGGTAATTACAGAGGTGCCATCAGGACTGGAATACCTAAAATACCCCTGATAGTTTGAGATAATTACCGTACTGCCACTGAGACTTAAATTTTTGAAATGCCCTTGACAGTTTTGCATATTTACAAAACTGCCACTGAGGCCAAAAAGACATTATTGCCTTGTCTGTTTTATATATTTATAAGAATGTCATTGAGGAGGAAATAACATAAATGCCCATGACTGTTTGGTCTATATACGGGGATGCCATGACTGAATTGATAATACTGACCTTGGCAATTTAAGGTATTTATAAGAGTGTCATTTGAGAACAAATTGACTATTATATTCTCAATGGATTTGTTATTTACGTAGATGCCACTATATTTTATATTTAGGTGTGGAAGATGATTATAAATGTGGTTGCTTTTATATTCTGTTGTATATGTATGGTTGTATATAAGTTTGATGTTATGATAGGATTAATCCCAATAGATAGTTGGGCGGTGAATACCTCAATGGAGAGGTTAAACTCCGGAATGGCCTTAGTCGTACGCCATCCACAATAGGTAGTCGACCGATAAATAGAAAAGCGAGATTTGCCCGGTTAGGGCGTTAATTAAAAATAAGAGCTACGTGTGGCTTGATCCTTGAGGACAAGGTACGTAGGCAGCCTGACCGGGATTCGGGTGCAGTCACAAATATTATTAGAACCCTAGGTCCTCTAAATGATTGGGTTGAGATCCAAATGCAGAAATCGGGATAACCTCCGGCTGTGAGGTCTATTCCGGTATCGTTTGGATTGTGAAAAAGGTTTGGGAATAAGGTTTATCCTTTCTCAAGGGGGATTTCGAGTAAATTTCTCTTGGGATAGGTCCCGCACGTCCTAACCCAGGTTTAGAAAGGTAAACTTAAGCTGAGGCGTGACATATAAGATGAGAGACATAGTTTCTGGGCGGTATTTTAGATGAGAGAGACGGGGGAGAAAAAGATAATGAAAAACAAAAGAGGGGAAAAAGAAACAAATAAAAATTGAATTGTGAGGGGTAATTAAGCCACAATTCAAAGAAGTAACAAATAATAAGGAAAAAGAAATTTATCCTGTTAACGGAAAACCAGAGGAAATTTAATAAATAATAATTATGAGGGGAAAAGAAACAAATAAGAAAGAGATTTATCCTGTTAACACAAAGAAGTAACCAACTTGGATGTAGGACCAGAGGAAAGTGTTTGATAACACTTGTCTCCCAGGATATAACGACTGATTGTTCTTCAGAGTTGCACTACTACCAAGAACGCTCGACGAACTTATAGTACCTTCTTTCTATCACTAGAAAACTAACACTATAAAGTGAGAAAGAACTCAAGAGAAGAAGAGATGATTTGAGTTGGTGTTTCAAAACTCTTTACAATGTGTTTCAAATGTTGTGAATGTGTGTTGACATGTAATTGTGTTTAGAACAACAGAAGTGGTGACTATTTATACATGAGGAAACCATCCACTACTTGAATTGTCATGAATTCTGGTTGATATGTTACAACCCTTAACATTCCAACCTTTGACATTCTGTAGCTACGAACTTTCACATTTTTGTGTGGTTACAACCTTTCACATTAGTGAGGTTACAATATTTCACAATTTGTGGGGTTGCATCATTTTCCATCATTTCACATTATGTGGGGTTACAGCTCACAAAATTCAAACAATCACAACATAAATTCCAAAATTATTTCAAGTAATTTTCAATCTTTGGGTCTGGAAGCGAGGTGCAACGGGGTCCTGAAGAGCCTTCCATGATTTCAACGAAGGATGCAATGACAGAGTAACTAGCACTACGAGGGCAAGCATTTTAGTTGATGAAAAGTTTTGTGGGCATGTTAAAACAATTTGATGCAATACTCAAGTTTTGTGGGCATCTAATACGAGCATAATTTGAGTATTGTTGTAGCAATTTTCTAATTTTTTTGCTGCTGATTTATTGAAGTTAGCTTTCTGTTTATAAAAAAAATTACACCAAATAATATAAAAAGTTTGTAAAGATTTAAATGTTTGTATACGTCTGCGATCAACTTTTACTCGTTAGGCAACTCATTGAATCATTTGTCTGACATATCATAACGTCACTCACAAATAAATACAAAATCTAAGATGCCCTCGCATAAGTCCAAAAATATATGCAAAATGGATGGAAGAGGGTCCAAAAATACATGACTTCATTATCTGATTACCAAGGCTGACCCTGCTTCATAGTCTCGACCCTCATAGTATCATTCGTCTCACTCACCTATTGCAGCCTCGGCTCCTGCCGAGTCACCATCTTTTAGATCATTGCCAGGTCTTCATAGGTCTCAGTGGCAATCACAACAGACTGGCCCAAAAATCCCATGACCAGCCTTTCCCTTTCCAGAAACAGAGAAGGACTTATTTTTCTTCCTGGATGCTTTCAACCCAGTCTCCAAATCTCAAACAACTTTTAGTTTATTCTTGCTCCCATAAGGTCAATCACGTTTCTTTTTTTGGGTGAGACTCATAACTTGCCATCACGGTGCTGAACCAGAATGACACCATTGTCCTCTACCAACAATGCCATAGACTAGAGCAGTCTCTTCCAGGGTAGCGATAGCTGTTCGTTTCAGTCGGTTGATCAATGACAATGCCCTATACTGAAACTCCTCTTCACCAAGAGGATCAACAGAGTTTTGAAAAAAATCCCTAACTCCCCCAACCGGACCAGCTTCCACTACCATTGCCATCGGGGCCACCATGATAGCACCTCCCCCAACTAACTCAGCTCGACAATTTTGAGACACCAATTTTTCAATCACCACCGGCATCAGAACCGGCTCGGCATGTTGCTGTTTGAGCCTAATTAACATAGGGTTTGAAATTAATCAATTTTGGATAACATATCAGCCAATACCAGTGACCCAATAAAAAGCTTTTTCAATTTCGGCCCAGGAAGGTAGGCAAGGCGAAATCCAGATGGTGAAAGCCACCTCCCGTGCATGTACAAGACTCTAGGAAACAAAGTCTGCATGGGGGACTGATAAGTTTCGATAACTACTAGATCAGTACTAGTGACCTAGGTGAAGCTGGTTGTGATTGAGACTGCGTCATCTCAGTTACTTCATTGCCAAGTAAAATGAATCATTGTGCAATTACGGTATTAATTGCCTATTTAGATTGAACAAAGTCTGCATCCTTATCAATTATACTTCTAGTCAGTATATATAGAGAGCTCGGGGATCAGACTAACACACAACTTTACACAGAATCAACAACTTTTACAAACAAATAGCTATACAGCTACAAGCAGACCTGTCCTCGTCGATCACAATCTGACGCTAAAGCATCCGGCCTTAGCACTCAACAACTCAGTTCCCTGGAACCATCCTCAGCACGAGGCTCGTATCTCTCCAGCGATGCCCCGCCCTCATTTTCTAGCGAAACTCTACTTGTCTAACATGAGTATCGATTAGAAAGAGTGGTAGACCACTCGTAAATTATTCCTCTAAGGTGACACCTATAACCTACAGTCTTCTGAAGTGAAGCTAGGTGGTGAGCAACTCCTTTTCTTTCCACATTCGTGTCGTGGCACACCCGCAACCCCTTTATTTTTCCTGAAATTTGCTTTCCTGCAATTTAAATTTCAGTATTTGTACTACTTTCCAGCCAGTTGGAAGCTATGCCAAAACAGCTACAACACCGTCTGCTGCAACTCTGGTAGTGCTTCAGCCTCCTCCGTATCCTGAACCATATCAATATTCTGAAGTTCAAGACACAAGGGAGATGCCGGTCTGGTCACATCCTGACCCCCAACCGAACCCTGCAATTCAACCAGATTTTGCACACCCTCTGCAACCTCCAAGCTCAGGTGCTCCAAAGATAGAATTGTCTCCTGAAAAATCTCACCCTTTTCCTTTACCAAGAATTCATCACACCCCAAAGGATCATGAATGAACACGCAATATGTCTTGCAAAACCCTTTCACTTTATTAAAAATAATCTCCAACTCTGGAGCTGCAGTGGACGACGCTTCAAATAGCATCCAAGTCCGTAGCCTCTCACGAACATCAAAGCGGACCTGAACCCTCTGTTCTCCCTCCAATTTATTTAGTGCCATGTAATCATAATCCTGGATCACACCCAGCGCCTCCCCTATACACTACAAGGCTGCCTTCTTCCTTAACAAAAACGGTAGACTTTTGACAATAGCCCATGTCTCAAGGTGAAAAAGAGGCACCTTTTTCACCGGTATAATTCTATCATAAGAATTCTAAACCAGCATAGTATTTTGGCATAACCATGGCCCTCCCCTCCATATTCGATTATGATCCCATAAGTTATCAAATTGAAAAACATATTGATCTCCCGCATCATGCACAGACAGACCTTGATTGAGATGTCAGATCGTCCAAACGTACCCTTGAAGCCAGTAAATTTGGTTTTAGGACCGAGAAGACGGCTAACCAGAAAGGAGTGACGACGATCCACCAACGTCCCCTGACCTGCGACGCCCAGAGAGAGTCTAGCCTAGTCGGTTGCCCGATCGCCAACAACACCAACACGAGATCCAAGGTTTTCTGCCATGGTAGTGTTTGATAATTTGTTCGCCGTTTATAAACCCAAGAAACCCTGAGTTCGAGAGAGAAATAGGCGATATTTTTGTCTAAGAACAAAATCAGCTTTAACTTTTATTAAGCTAGCTTAGCTTATTTTATGTATTTTTTTCCCTCCAACACCTTTATACTGCTCGATTGTTTTTTTCGATGCATAACCAATGTTCAATTGTTTCGTTCATTCATTTACTACAGAAAATTGCATACACCTATTGTTCCAATTTAAACAACTGTTTTTTCATCTATTATTCTTATTACGTTGATACAAAAAAATTGAATTAATTTCAAAAAATGATGGGTAGAAAGGAAATAAAATATAAACATAGAGGTAAAGTCGTAAGGGCAGACAAATTCAGAGGTAAGATTGAAATAAAAGAAAAAAATCAAGAGGCAAATCCATCAAAACACTGTTCACATGAACAGTCAAAACCCACATTTGCTTTATATATAGAGATATTGTGATAATCTATATGATAATCTCGAACAAAAACTAGATAATTCGTTCGGTTCATATCATTTAGTTACACAGAAAGTTTAGCAGTGGTGTTCACCTGATTAACTACTGACCAAGAAATTTATGGTCAATCACCATTGGATTTTGATCTAAGGGTAGAGAGTATTATTTTAAAGTTAATTTGTTTTGTTCTCCACCTTTAGATTTAGATCTAAGAGTGATTGACCATAAATTTCTTAGTCAATAACTGACCATGTGAACACTACTGGAAAGTTTAGTCCATTTACATTGCAAACAACAGTCTCATATCGAATCAAAAAAAGTTTCGTAGTTCCACGATATGCCTTTCTACATCGTAGTTACACACTATCAATCACTAACAAAAAACCCCATTAAGCACTTATCGCACAAGTGTTTTCAAGCATGGTTGTTACAAGAACCTGTTTGATTGTGTCAAAGAAAATGCTAGATAGCCTTTATCACAACACGAGACGCATCAAGTCTCTATCGCAATCACAAATATATGTTGTCCTTCGCATTCCTACTTTTAGGGAAGATCACGTGCATAGCTCTACCCTCTTGTTTTGTTTCCTAAGATTAAAACCTACCTGCCACCCATACATGAAAGCTGAAACTGGCCGAAGAAAATAGTGCAACTAATTTTGGTTCGTGACAGCGTTGGCTTTACCCTGAGACATCGCATTCTGGGTTTGATTTGTTTAAGTTTTGGAAGGTACAATAATGAACACAGGTCAAGGAAATAAGACATTATGAAATGGATTTTTGTACAGATGAGCGGTTCCCTCTCTTTGCCACTTTGAACTCCCCGACCCCATAATGGACGGTTCCCTCTCTTGCCACTTTGAACTCCCCGACCCCATAACGAATCACATGAGGAACCAAAAACCACCTGGATCCGGTTCGATTTCGACGGTTTGTAAATTTAGCAATTTGTTGCTAGATTATTCTCTTCGTTTCTTTTACGGGTCTAAATGAGCAGATTCGAGTAAAATAAGAAGACAAGTTGAGCTTGTCTTCTATGATAATTTTTTGTGTATAACCTTCGAATCTGACAACTTCAAAGATGAAACCGTCTTTTTCGAAGAAATTTATGTTTTAGAGTTTAGGACCGGAAAATTACTCATCAAAATTGATCCATGACTATATGTAATGTCACACGATCGTTTGAGATTGCAACACAATTTATACGATATCAACATAAAACTATTATAAGAACCACATTTAAAAACTCAATAAAGAGGTATCTCGGATTCGATTCTATTAGAACTTAGAAGCATGCAAGCAATCGTCACACTGCAAAAGTCAATCATGCAATGCACTTGCCCTTTTGTTTACCCCGATTTTTACCGTGTTGTTTTCACTTTTTACGTTTTTTTCGTTTTACGAAATTACCCTGATACTTCTATCAGATTTTAATATTTACAAAATGTCATTTTACTGTTTAACTATTTAACTTTTACGGTTTTATCTGAGTTATCTTTGTACAATTTTACTTTTATCATTTACTATTTTATTGTGTTGACTTTTGACTATTTATCATTAAACGTTGACTTTTACTGTTTACCGTTGTCTGTTACTGTTTTGGTTTGATTTTCACCTTTTACTGTAGCAGATTTATTTACTTACCTTTTTACCGTTACAGTTAATTAATTTAAAGGTTTTGTAATTACCAAAGGTTTACACCCCTTTGACTAAACTTGGTTTTAAATATTTTAAATTAAATAGACGACGGAACGACGTGAATACAGAATGAATAATAATGTCGATTCTCGCCCGGTTCAAGAATTGAGATATCAAATAATTAGAATTTAGTATCGGGAAAATAAATGGTTTATCGAGTTTACCAAGTCTTGGTTAACTTTGATCAACTCGGTAGACTTAGTCAATCTAAGAATGACTTGGTCAACCTTAAAGTCAACCTTTGACCTTTCCTGGTCAACTAAGAAAGAGGGTAGTTGACCATAAGATAATGGCTACGTTTCTACTTTCGGCTTATTTAGTCGTTGACATGTTTCTTGACAGATTCAAGACTACAGTTATGATTAGAGCTTGAGAATTGAGACTTGGAGCACGTGAACTTCGGCTTCGTCATATCAGGAAGGATGAGCAGTAACTTTCGGATTAGTGACATTTTAATTTGTGTAGTGCTCTACTAAATAAAAGATATATGATCTTTGTTTGTGCATAGTCGATGCCTCGCGATATATGCATTCTTTACTTTATCGCTTTACTTAATTATTTAGAAAACTGAGGCTAGACACATATGTGATGTTTCAGATCAAAAGTAAGGAGCATCGTTGTCTTGATTTCCGTGCGTTACCTGAGAGTGACGTGACTTAGTATTTAGAATTTGATTCTTACGGTGTCGATGACCGTGAACCTCCGGGGGGACAATGCCCTGTTTATCTTTTTCTCTCGCTTACGCTAGTTTCATCGAGAGTTAAGCGGGTCGTAAGTGAGGTGTCCTATTATGATTGATTTGTTGGAAATTTGCTGTAAATGGACACACTCGCTACCTATCGTTACAGTGATTGGTAGTTGGTCATGGTTTGTTGTAAAGACAAATCCCGGTAATTTCGTCACAGGGATCCGTAAAGCCATGCAGACTATATTTCTATCTTGAGCGCTCAGTCATTCTTGCTGCTAGCATTTGCATATGAAAAAAATATATAAATCTGCCTATAAAACCAAATATTGTTTTTGGTTGTTGCATGATTACAAATTATTTTATCATCGATGAAATGTATATATAATATCTACCTATGAGAACTACACATTTGTTTTCAAATCCTACCTCTATTCGGTTCAGCCCGTTTTGGGTTAGCGAGGACGAGTGTTCACCCCTACTTTGCAGGTACTCGGTAGACTTACGTTAGATGAGTTTGATCGGTGAGTAGGGGCGTGGCAGTGCGTTCTGTTCAGTATTCGTATTTCGGGATCACTCTGAATAAGCTATTAATCTTTCGTGATACTTCAACTTTCTGATCTCCGTGATTGTTGATTTAGACGCATTTGGCGCACTCTGACTTATCGAGCTTCTATCAACTGGTACTTTGCTCGTTAGCCCATGTTGTATATTTTCTGACTTAGACATTCTTCTTGTATCTTGTTATGTAAGTCTAATATGCTACCTTCCACACTTGTATATTTATATTAATTTATTCATTTGCTCCTCTCATTTATGTCACTTTATTTATATTAGCCTTATGGTTTCGGTTTAGTGGGTAGTCAATACACCAAATGGTTATTCATTAGTTCGGAATCACAGCGGTTACTGTCGTATTTCAGGGTCGGAAATGGCTCCGGGATGCAACAATTACTCACCAAAATTGATCCATGACTATATGTAATGTCACACAATCATTAGAAAAATATTGAAACATTATAGTATTTGAGATTGCAACACAATTTATACGATATCAAAATAAATTTATTATAAAAATCACATTTAAAAACTCAATAAAGAGGCATCTCCGATTCGATTCGATTCTATTAGAACTTAGAAGCATGGAAGCGATCGTCACACTTCAGAAGTAAATAATGCAATAATGCACTTGCCCTTTTGATTGCCCAATGGAAAGTTTCATTTCCATATTATTTTGTTGTAAACCATTACTATATGTTTCCTAAGCATGTTATGTGCAAAAGTTTAATTTTTCAACCGAGTATAATACAAAATTGTACTCAATCATCTCCCCACTTGTAGACCAATTTTAAATTCAAAGTATTAATAATGCAAGTTCTAAATAAGTTTGATGACCATAGCAATAATTTTCACCTAATCATAGTCTTCTTCTTTCACCCCTTGAAAATCATTAAAAGGTAGAAAATAGGGAGACTTTTTTATTTTGAGAATGTAAAATAGGAAAGAAATATGGAAAAGTCTGAAAAATGAGATAGAGAAAAATGATTTCTATTTTTATTTTTTAGAAGAAATGTTGAATATAGCCCGGACAAAACCATAATCATGAAATAAGGGCTTCGAAGCATAAACCCGGTCGAGGTGTGAGCATAAAACCAAAAAAAGCGGGCCGGGAAAGTGGACCGGACTGGCAGGTAGGGACCATAAGAAAATCTAAAACTGAGAAAGAGCACAAAAAAGCCCACACGGTCCGACGTGGCATTGAAGGAGTACGCGACCTTTTCTCCTCTGCCCGCCACGTCAGGACAAAACAACCAACGTGATTCCCACAGCCCCCAATCTCCTCCTTTTATCCCCACCACACCACCAACCTTCACACCCCATCCTCCGTTACTTTTATCTGCAATAAGCTTTCAACGGTCAAGATTCAATGCATATTCGAAAAAACGACAACAGGTGATTGGAGCACGTAAAGAACAGGAAGAAGTAGAATTCTGCAGGTGAGGGATCCTTAAGAAACTCCGCACCATTTTTAAAGAATTAAAAAAAGAAAAGGAAAAAAAATCGAAATTTTTCAGAGCTGGGGGTTCTGGTTCAGCTGTTCTCAGTCGCCAAAAGTTGCTTTAAAGCTTTCCCTTTTTTAGGGTTTATCATTTCATTATCCTTCACACTCTTTATAGAGAGAAACAGAAAGAGAGAGAGTTTGAATCAATCAGAAATGGCGCTGCTCAGATCCACCGCCGTCTCTGCTCCGGTGTTCGAAGCCACCCGCTCCGACCTCTCTTTCTTCGCCTCCGCTACCTCAAAGGTCCGTGTTCGCTAAACGGCGTCGTTTCTGTTCTTTGAAATTTGGCCTGTGAATCGATCAATTTCACAGAGCTCAGAGCACCTGAAAATCAAATTTTTATTTTATGTTAGCCTTAAAGTTTAAGGCTTTCGATTTTTCTGCTTCCGTTTTACAATTTTTGAGGTCGCCAGCTTTTTTTACCAGAGAGGACCTTTGGGTTTGTGTTTAGTAGTGCAGCATGTTTTTTCTTACGTTTTTTTGATTGCATATAAAATCAGTCAAATCACTACTCACTGAGCCGGTAACTGATCAAAACTTGTTTCATTTTTTTGGTGCTTTCAGGTGTCAAGCGTTGGATTTGGGCGCAATTTGAACTGCTCAAATGTGCAATCTTCCATCTTTGGGGCTTCTGTCTCAACCGGCTTGTCTTCTTTACAGTTGAGTAATCGGCTTTCATTTCCGTTTTAATTCGTACAAATGCGGATTCAATTCCTTGCTATGTTCTTGTTATTGACTGTCGTGTATGGCTTCACTTTTTCTGTTCAGGACATGTGGCGCCAGGAGTGTGCAGCCAATTAAAGCCACAGCCACCGAGCTTCCACCCACGTATCAGAGTAAGAACCCTTGTTTTTATATTTCTTTTGAAGAGGTGGCATTGATTTTGTACTGCTGTTGAGCTTACTCTTGATTGCTTTCGTGTGGTTAGGGTCAGGGAGCAGTGGAAAGATCAAAATCGGAATCAATGGTAACTTGATCAAAGTTGTATTTTTTTCGTCTTCTTTTGTCTGAGAGCATAGTGATTGTTCTTCTTTGCGTATACGTTTCATTATTTTTCTTACAATTTTTTTGGGTGCAAAGGGGGATTTTCTGATGAAGTTTTGGCTTTCAAATTGGAATTTCTTGTTTTTATATGATAACAGTATTATGCTGAATTTGTGCAGGTTTTGGTCGGATTGGGCGGTTGGTTCTACGGATAGCGACCACCAGGGATGATATAGAAGTGGTGGCAGTGAATGATCCTATGGTTGATCCTAAGTACATGGTAAGACTGTTGCATCACTATGATATTACTAATCCTAGTATAACTAATAGTATATTGTGAAGTATGCTAATATCTCTTATGATTTTTTTTGGTGTTTTGTTACAATTATTTGTAGTGTTTTCAGATTCCTGTTTCTTACAATGTGTATGGATATATAGTTTTTTATTTTTTCAATTGGTGTGTATATGTATGGCTGAACTTGAATAATTGGGCTGAGGATATATATATGTTGGAAATTTCTGATTAATTCAATTATAGATATCATTACCACCTTTTGGCACAAAAGAACACATTTGTAAAATTTGCCCAGAAGATTCTCACGTGTCCATCTCGTTTCTCTTTATCTAATTTGAAGTTACTTTTATTAAGCAAGAAAGAAAAAAAAGTTACTGCAGGTTGGATGTTCGTGTTTTAATTTTTGTTATTTTCCTGTCCAGGCTTACATGTTTAAGTATGACTCTACACATGGAGTTTTTGATGGATCTATTAGTGTTGTGGATGATTCTACTTTGGAAATAAATGGAAAGGAGATTAAAGTTGAGAGCAAAAGGTACCGACCTGGTTTCAATATTTGTCTATCTGGCTGTTCCAAGTTCTGTAACTTTTTTTTTTCTGTGAACATCATGATTGCCTGCATTTGTATTTTTTTTCTGAAAATATTTGCACTATTGTGTATTTATGAACTCTGGATTTACTTCTGAATCCTGTCCAGGGACCCTGCAGAGATCCCTTGGGGAAGTTATGGAGTTGAGTATGTAGTGGAATCTTCTGGGATTTTCACTAACCTTGAGAAGGCTGCATTGCATAAAAAGGTCAGATATTTGACCGAGTTTTCTGCACTCTCTTGCTCATTATGGCTACTCTGAGTTGACCTTTAGCTGTTATTGCTTTGCAGGGTGGTGCAAAGAAAGTGGTTATATCAGCTCCATCAGCTGATGCACCCATGTTCGTCATAGGAGTGAATGAGAATACATACAAGCCTAATATGGACATAGTTTCCAATGCAAGCTGTACCACAAATTGCCTTGCTCCACTTGCCAAGGTTTGATTGCAGCCTGATAAAGGTTTCAGATTTATTTTCATCACTATTTGATGGTAGATGTTACCTGAGTTTTATAATTCATTGTAGCATCCTGGCCAAGTAAACTGTGATGCTTCTATTATCTATCAGTGCTTTCATCTTCTTCTTGGCCTTCAACTTTGTAGCAAGCTATACTATCTCTCTCTTGTCACATCTTACTAAAAAAACACTTACCGTCCAGGTGATTCACGAGGAGTTTGGTATTCTTGAAGGTTTGATGACGACTGTTCATGCAACTACAGGTCTCTATCTATCTATCTATCTATCTATCTTCATGGTTGGTTTATATGTCCAGCAACCTATCTATCTATGGGATTTATTTTTCATGGTTTATATGTGCAGCAACACAGAAAACAGTCGACGGCCCATCAATGAAGGATTGGAGAGGTGGCCGAGGTGCTGCTCAGAATATTATTCCCAGTTCAACCGGTGCTGCAAAGGTAGTTTATCGTAGTGTTGATTCTCATTGATGTTTCTTTCAGTGTGGATAATTATATTTTGATACCTCATCATAACGGTCTAATGGCCTTTTTCCTGGAATTTAGGCTGTTGGAAAAGTTCTACCTGAACTTAATGGAAAGCTGACTGGTATGGCCTTCCGTGTCCCAACTCCTAATGTATCTGTTGTGGACTTAACTTGTCGACTTGAGAAGGGTGGTTCTTATGAGGATGTCAAAGCAGCCATCAGGTATGTGTTCGGCATTTTTATGTGTTTATACTTTTTAGTGTCCCTTTTTGGATTTATTTATCACCTTGATATCTTGTTGAAGGTATGCTGCTGATGGGCCACTTAGAGGCATTTTGGGATACACCGATGAAGATGTGGTTTCCAATGATTTTGTTGGTGACTCAAGGTAGGATTTCTTTCTTTTATGTTCTCTCGAGAGGTGAGTGAGTATCAACATGAATCTGAAAGGTCGGATGAGTAATTTTATCATCAGTGGAACTTCTTGGCGATAAATGTTTTCAATCGTAATTCATTTACTAGAAGGAAGACGCTCTGCATTTTGCATATCCAGACCACTGTCTCATCTAGTTCCACCTGTAAACATCAAGATCAAGTGCTTCTTCTGAATTATCTCTTTTGCTTGTTCCTTTCAGGTCCAGCATCTTTGATGCCAAGGCTGGATTAGCGCTTAGTTCCACCTTTGTTAAGCTTGTTTCGTGGTACGACAATGAATGGGGTTACAGGTAAGGAATCAATCTTATACACGTGCATATGCTTATTGACAATCCCTTCCACATTTGTCAGTAAGTTTTGGGCATCCTTTTTGTTGTATTGCTGATATACTTTGGCTTCTTACAGCAACCGAGTTTTGGATCTCATAGAGCACATGGCATTGGTGGCAGCAGCATAAGTATCGATCGGTTTAGTTTCAACACAGTTTTTAGCTGTTGCTGCGTGCTATGAGATTGGCGGAAGAGTAGTTATACAAAATTAATCTGTTTTCTCTTTTTTATTAAACAAGGTGGGATTTGAACATGGCATAGTTACTGTTTGAAATAATGAAAATCTGATTTGTATGAGCTCGGATTATTTGGCTATGCATCTGTCTGTATTGCGCTAATAGTGCCACTTCCTCGGGGCCCTTTACCTCTACATTACAATATTAAATCCTGAAGGATTAGTTCTTCTGCCTGAACTTGTGAACCAAAAGTTGTATCAGACCAAAACACATGGATGCATTTCAAAGATTTTACATATATATATATATATATATAGAGATTTATATATGTGATTCGTCAATTTATTCATAGCAGATGAAGTTACATACAGCATCCTTCATGGGTTCATACATGAACTTGTAGATGATGATTATTAACATGCTATAGCTGTATGCTATAATCACATTAAGTCGCACTGCAACTAGTTCGGCGATTAGGTTCAGCAAACCTTAGCGCTTGCATTGTTGTCGGACATGGGAGCATTTGCTCACTCTGACATCTCGACCAGGGATGGACCTTGGGGTGGGTTAGGGTTTGTTGAAGCCCACCAGATTTTGGGTGAGAAAAGTTTGAGTATGTATATGCAGCATTTGGCTTTTCGATTCTAGCCCGCTCTAAAACCCGTCCTACCCTCTATTAGGACGGGCCGGCCCTAGCCATTCTCGAGTAGGGTATGGTAAGGGTTGAGCAAATAAAACCTGGTCTTACCCTACAACCCTACCCTAATGAGTCATTTAGGGCCGAACCCGGCCCGACCCTAAAAGCCCGTCTTTTATGCCTTAATAATTTCTTATTTTTATATTGTTTTAATATGTTTCTTATTTTTTTAGATACAATACAACTAATCTTCTCTTTGTAGTTGATTTGCTAGCTTTGTTCATTTGATTTCCTTTTGTTTTGTTGATTAACGATTGTATTTTGATGATTTAGAGCATTAGTTCGTGAGATATATGAGTATAACCACTTAGTTTATAGATAGATATCTTAAATTAAGTATAATCTGTATGTATGTTAAATATAACACAAAAAATAAGGTTCATTACATATAATTCAAAAGCTAAATTGTGAGAAAAAAATAACAAACTCATCTCGGTCCTGTTTAGCCCTATTTAAAAGGCCGACCCTACCCGACCCTATTAACCCTAACGAAATGGGCCGCTAGGGCTTATATATTCAAGCCTCTGCTCTATCCTATCCGGCCTTAAATTTTGTTGACTTTGACCGAGCCCTACCCCACCCTAAACCCTTAAATTTAGGATCAGGTCGGCCCTAGCATGACCCATGATGAGGCCTAATACGTAGTAATAGTGAATGTATCTGAAAACCCAGTAATTCTGAAAATTTCCAATCTTTTTGTTTATACATGCTAAGAACGGTCCAACAAACTAGTTAAAACTCTTCCTTATCAGCTAGTAAAATCCAGAAAGAGCACTTATCCGAAAGTCCGAAACCTCGTGTTTCACCACATCCCTGACACTCCGCTGATGAGTTAGCTGATGTTTAACAGTGGATATATGAAGTCTGTTTCCACCCAATCTTATACTTATCAGTTTCAAACTTTGCATAAGACCTTGTGAACTGGGGTAACTGAAAATGAGATTTGGGTATTGGAGCTGAAGGAATGATCGAGAATTCGAGATGCTAATCATGCTACACACTAGCTGGAGACAAGCTTTTAGGTAAGAATACAGTCAGCTTGATCTTCCTTTGGTCTAGCTAGCTGAAGAAGAATACTTAGTCGGCTTCTACATTCAAATGTATATATCTATACAAAAAGTGGTGGTGAGTAAGCTATCACTTCGAGCTGTAGAAAGGTTAAGTTTTGGCTCTCCTTATGCAGATTTTTTACACATGCGGATGATCGAACTAGTGACATCCTTACTACCAGAAGTAATACTGTAACATTCATCCAACATGACAGACCAATCCTCTTCCACGACCAAACCATATGGGTTCAAATGTATATATCTATGTTGAAGCAGTTTGTCGATTTATGTCTTGTGGTCCTCTGAAAACTGTCATAAATGATCGAGTACAGACTGAGTGATCATCCTTTGAATCCAAATTGTGTTCCGCTATATAAATGTTGATATAGGCATATTAGCCCACCCCAATTTCCAATCCTGATTCTGTCCATACTCATGACACAACTGCTGTCCTTGACGCATAGCCCTTTGAATGTTCTGCTTAGGTACTCGCAGATCCTTGCTTCACTCTGCATCATCGTCTCTATTGTACAAATGTGATTCATAAATAAATCCATTGATAATAATCATACGACCTTACATGGTTAGACTAGAGTGTCTAGGGACAACTCACGACATTCAATGCGCAACAAGTGCCTACACTCTTGTAGGAAGAACAAAGCTAAACTAATTGAAACCAACATAAGGGAAATACTACATGTCCGCTAAACAGACTTACTTGCAACTACGAAAGCAAGTAACCTACTCAAGCACCATCCAACACTCTATCAAATGACTTAGAGGCCTAAGACCCTCATGATGTACCTTTTCATCAAGAGAAGAGCTCTGTCAATATGATACTTGCATAGGGGTCTTCTTGAGCTCATTATGGATCACACCTCCTCTGCCCCACCTTCGGGGCTGTCTTTTCCAACCGAACCAGAACCACCTTGCATAGAGTCAGTCACCTCTCCCTGGAGGAGTCTTCTTATTCTTGCTACCACGAGGGCGACCCGGACCTCTCCTGTTTTTCGGGGACTTACCGGTTTTGATGATGCTCAAGTCACCATCACCATCTATGGCCATTCCGACATCTTCCGGGTTAAGTGGTCGAGGGACCATAGACTAGGTATGCCTCTGTCGCTTACCACTTCCTTGCTCCTCCTCCTCGCGATCCTGCCAGAAACTAGCGACCTTTGCAGGGGACGAGAATGACATGACCACCCGAATTTGCACCAGATGCCTTTCCGTCAGGACTAGAGCCTGCATAGTAGGAGGAACCAGCAGGGTAGCCTGGGTATTGGCCTTGAAGATCATAGGAGGCACAAGGACCAGTGCCGCCACAAACCTTGCCGGTTCTTGTTCTTCTTCAGCCTCGCGGGGGCACACTAAACCACCATGGTTGATCATCATACATTGTTTGCAACGACCTTGGAGATGTTCAAACTTGTGTTGGACTAGCAAGACATCCTCCGGTGAAACCCTAATTCTTCTTTCCAAACGCACCGGTTGATCTAGAGGTAGTGTCAACCGAACCCGAACTCTTTCTTGCCTAATTCCTCCCTCATCAACCTGCAGGACTAGTCTGATTGTTTCTCCTACAACCCTTGTTGTCGTCGTTGTGGTTAAGTCTGCATGGAGGTTTTGAATCTCTACCCACAGCCATACAAAATTTTGGGGGACGACCATGATGTCAGAGAAGCTATCATAATCGTTTAATAGGATCAAGTTTTGCTGAAACGACTAAGGACCACCATGCTTCACCCGATTCCCGTCCTGAATGCTGGAGAAGGTGAACAAGAAGCGATCACCCCTCTGTTGAACCTCCACAAGTTTGGAGAGTCTCCATATCGATCTAACTGCACCTCGAAACGAATCAAAGATTAGAGACCGGGCAGTGTTCAGGCGTCCCACCAAATAAAAACGGGGAGCCATAAATTCACTCTTAGGACAACATAGGTTCTCCAGATCTGCAAGTTCATCATTATTGTTGATAGAGAGCTTGGAGATGAGTAGTGTTGTCATGAAAGCAGCAGATTCTGTCATGGTAGCCATGAGATGGAAGCTGCGCCGCACAGCTCTTTTTGAAGAAAACCCTAACCCTAGTAGAGCGGTTTTCTTCGCAGATTGTTAAATTACTTGGCTCATTTAAAACATAAACAAATTAGTATTAAACATATATGAATATTAATTTGGAGTTGTGGGCTTATCCCGGTTTACGTTTCTTGTATACTATGTCTTCTCTAGGTGGATGACTAGTTCCTTATTTTGTCAAATGATAGCAGCCTCCTAGTAACAAAAATGAAACTGAGGGCCACTGGTACTATCTTCCAGTCGCAATACAGTAGGAAAACTGATAGAAATAGTAATTAATAGCTCTCTATGAGCATTGTCTTTCTGGTATATTGACGAAATTGTAAAGCAAATGGCGTAGCCAATAATGCACTATTTGCTAAAAACGTGCTTATTAGAATACATCGGATTGAAAATTTCTAATATTATTTCAGAATATTCAGGCAATATTGGGTTTAGGCTTTATGTCCCCCCTTTTATTATACGGTTTCATTAACGGTTGTGGTATGAGGGCGGCCGATTAAGCCCTTATTGAAAAAAAATATATATGAATATCGATTGAAGTTACACCAATATTCAACTTTAGATCTAAATTTATTGAAAAAACTTGGGTGACCATCCATGGTCACTCATGAGTGACAAACACCAATAAGAAATGGATAATTGTCAACACTGTTTCTAAACAAAAATTCTAAATGCTCAAAACCCTGTTACGTCTTTAAATCCAAACCTTTTTAAAAGAACATGTATCTCATGTTGTTTGGTTGTTGTCACCTTAAGGTGACAAGGGCTTGTCACCAATGGTCTAAATAACGGTTATCGGTATCGTATCGGTTTTGTAAAATAAAGATATATCAGGGATATATCGACATATATCAGATTTGCTAATTTTTAATTAAATTTAATATATTTATAAACATATACATCAAAATATACCAAATAACTTACGAAATTAAAACTTATACTTCAAAATGTACCGATTAAACTAGAGAAAGAAAAACATTTGATTGTTTTGACAATGAAAATACAAAAATAATACTAACTACTAAGTACAAACTAATAAAAATAAGTGTTTATAAGATAGATTGAGATACGCATGCATCATTAACTCTTTCATCATTGGATTCAAACTCAAACTCATCATCTCCATTATCTTCTCCCTCATCCTTCGAGATAAAATCATCTTCATAAAGCTCTCTTACATCTCAGATTTCACTCAAGGGTGGTATTTCACTTGATCGGAGAAACGAAAGGCGTCGGCGACGTCGAGGTGGTCCAAACGAGGGTAGCCCGGCGTCAGAAGGTTGCCGGACGGAGAGGTCTTCCTCTGTGCTTCAGCCGAGTCCAACTCGCTTCGAGAGAGAAGAACTGAAGAAGAGATCGAAATTTGTAAAACGTCACCGAAATATCCCCTTTTAAAAAAAGTCACCGAAATATCGGATCAAACCGAGTTTGACCCGATATATCGCGAGTTGACTCGATATTTTGAGTTGACTGATATATTGAGAGGATATGATACTTATCGTATCAGATTCTAAATATCAGCGATATATCGCCGATATATCCTGATATTTAGAACATTGCTTATCACCCAAGTTGGGTTTAAATTTATTCAAAACAAAATTTATCAATTTCTAAAATTTTACCCTACGAATTAGAAAGAATTTCATATCTATACTGTCTTTCTAAATTTATTCGATTTCTTTAATCAAACGTATCATGTCGTTTCCTTTCAAAAAATATATCCAGTTTGTTTTCCTTTCAAAATTCTAGGTGTAGTCACAAAAACAAACAAACAAACACATACATCCCTCCAGTTGGTATCTCCATCCGAATCAAAAGGTTATAATTAACAGATATTTTATCTGATATGGTTCGAACTTAACATAATAAAAAGTTATATCGCTCTGAATGAGATATAACGAAATTATGTTAAGTACATTATTTCACCATTTTTATTCAACAAATCTTAACTATAATTAAGGTGGTCACGGTGAACCTCTAGATAAGAAGTTATTCACATTCTAAAATGAGGAGGTTTTGTGAAAGATGTGTTCTAACTTCTCAACTCATGCGTCGACACATCTTAATTTTGAGGTTATATAATACAAATAAAGTTGAACAAACAAGAATCAAAAGAAACGACAAGTTTAAGTTAAGGGGAAACTGGAATAAGGCAACTTTATTTATGACTTTATTCATGATTTTTTGATGAATGATATATATATATATATATATATCATGTATATATCATGATATATATATATATATATATATATATCATGATTATTAACATATTCTGCATGCACTACAATTAGCTGCATGATAATTGATTAATCAATCAGATCAACAAGTTTTCAAGCACATGCACCGTCGACCGACATGGGAGCATTTGCCGTGGCCGTAACCCTCACTGTGACATATCACGATACATTTCGTGTTGCTGATGCACAACCCCTTAAATGTTTTGCTTGGGACTTTGCATATACTCGCTTCGCTACGAATCACCATCTCTTCTGTAAAAATATTTACAGATGTCAATTTTGTTGGTTAACTATATAAATGATTAAGAAATATAATGATATATTGAGAAAGAGAAACTTACAACAAGTCAGGAGAACGATGAAGAAGAGAACAAGCCCTAAAAACTTTCTGTCCATGCTTTCCATTTTTGCCTTCTACAAGTACTGTATTATCTAAGCTCGGTTGTATTATCTTATACCAATGACATGCATGCCTGGCAGCCTAGACCTGTTTTTATAGTTTGGATTTCAAGGTTTCGTGGGATTGAATATTAATGTCAAAATCTGCTTCCGGTGACTTTTATTAATTTTGGAAATCTGTGTAGATATCATTACTCAATATCTCATAATTATGAAGATCTTTGTAGATATCAAAATTTTATTTTTGATATATGATTGAAATCATTTGTTTTTCTGCCAGAACTTGTTAACCAAAAGTTGGATCAGACCAAAACCAAAACACATGAGGCATTTCAAAGATTTTATATATGAATAGAGAGATGGAGAGATTTTGTATGTAATTCGTCAGTTTTTGTCAATAAGAGGAAGTTACATATTTTTTTTTAGGGAAATGGAAGATGGTTCCCAGTGATCATTGATCATTACTACCGAAACATTCAAACAAGAGGAATCCAAGGATCCTCAAGCTAACAGCGTATGCTTACAAAAAACCTATAACTACGAATTGAAAAAAACAACCTCAGAAAACTACATCTAAAAATGTGAATCTAACAAACTAAAAAATAATGAACATACTAGAACCCTAATGTTATTCTCTTCCTATCCGATTAGAGGCCTGAGACCCAATGGTGTACCTTTCATCTTCATAGGAAGTCAAGAACGACAAGAGGGTTGTAGTAGGGACCTTTCCTAGTTCAACTAGGAGATCATTCCTCCTCAGCCTCTGACTCGAGGCGTGTATCCTCACTGGACTGCACTAGAATCCCTAACTCCAGAGTCCAAAACCAACCCCTCCAGATCTGGTTTCTTGTTCTTGCTTCCTCTTGGACGACTCGGTCCTCTCTTCTTCTTCCACTTCTTTGGAGATTTACATGTCCTCATGATCACCAATCTACCATCCTCAACTGTGATAAACCCCATCTCTTCAGGGACCAGTAGCGCTAGCATGTCTTGCCCTTTTGCCTCCAGTAGAGGCGTCCTCTTCTCTCTTGCGGCAGATGTTGATTACCTTCGCAGGGGAAGGAAATTTAGGGACTTCTCGGATGGTAACTGATTTTTTCACTCTGGGAAATAGAGTTTTCAAGGAGAGCGACCCAGGAACATGCAGAGCTTGAGATGAATTGGCTTTGAAAACCATTGGAGGAGCTGAAGTTGCCGGAGTCGAATTATTGGAAGGTGCCGGAGTCACCTCGGTTTCAAGAGGACATGCTTCCCCTCCGTGATTAATCATCGAACAAGACCTGCAACGACCCAAAAGTCTTTCATACCTATAGGAAACCAGGATCACGTCGGAAGGAGAAACCCGAATCTGGAGCTCCAATCTGACTGGTTGATTCAAGGGTATCAAAATACGAACCCTAGCCATTCTCTGTGGGAAACCCTTGTTGTCAATTTGCAAGACAGAACTAATTGTCTCAGCGACCAACCTGGCCGTAGCTACCGTGTTCAATGCCGGCGGCAAGCCTTTGATTTCCACCCAAACCCCTACACAGTCGAGCGGAATAGACATGATGTCCAAGAATTCTTCAGTCGTTGAGGAGAAGCATGACTCTCTGATAAGCCCAGGGACCTCCTCTCTTGACCCTAGTCACGTCTTTCGGGTGAGTGAAGGTGAACAGAAAAATATCACCCCTTACTTCCATCAGAGTTGTAAGCTTCCACATGGAGCGGATGGGGCTCCTGAATGCCTCGAAGGTGACCGTCTTTGATGTGTTCAGCCGACCAACAAGGTAAAATCTTGGGGCAACAAAGTCACTTTTGGGACCCCGAAGATTGCCCAGATTCACTGGTTCTTCTTCACTACGCAAGGAGAGCTTCGAGATAAGGCTTGCCGTCACCGAAGCAGTCGAGGCTGCAGAGGTATTCATCGTCATGGAGAGAGCTGTCATGGAGTTGTGGAGTTGGCGCCGCACAGCTACAAGAAAATACCCTAACACTAGGAGAGCGATAGAGTTTTTTAGCCGCGGTATTAGAGTTTTATATGAATGAATAGCCAAAAGAAGAGGAAGTTACATATAACATCGATCCTTCATGTTTTAATACACTAACTTGTAGATGATGATTATTTACTATGATATAGCTGCAAGTTACAATCACACACAGTTGCACTACAACTAGTTCGGCTCTAGGTTCAGCAAGCCTTGTAGCACCTGCATTGTCGTTGGACATGGGAGCATTTGCCGTAATTGTAACTGTCACTTCGACATCTCAAGACATAGTTACTGTCTGTGATGCATAGCCCTTTGAATGTTGTGCTTGGGTACTCAAAGATCCTTGCTTCGCTCTGCATCACTATTTCTTCTGTACAAATGTGATCGCATATTGTTAACTTGGCTCATTCAAAAGGTAGTCGGAACGATAAACATCATAAACTACTTGGCAATAAACATATAAAAATTTCAGAATATTATTATGGGAAGTCAACAAGCCTCAAGAGCGGTCAAACAACGACAAACGCGGTTTGTGAATCATCATTGTACCGTAATGTCCCAACGTAATCATCTCAGTATTGAGTTTTAATTAAAAAATACCTCAGTATAATTAGGAAATACTCATCCATTTATATATTATATTTTATTTGTCACTTCTCTCAAACATTCTTCCTCATGTGCAGCCTAACTTTTAGATCTGGACGTGAAACTGATTCACAAACTGAACTCGGGCCTTATAACAACCGAAAGAACCCCAAACTCCCCATGACAACTGAAAGAACCCCAAACTCGAAATATAACCAAACCAGGGCCATGACTCCTGAAAGAAAGCCCCCATGCAGATTGAAGATGCAACTGGAGAGCCCGCTTTGATATCATGTCAAACAGTGACAATGGTGGCTCGTGGATCATCTTTATGTCGATATTGTCTCAACTTGTTCACCTTTAAAGTGTTGGGTTTTAACCATAAAATGTCTTGGTACAATTATGATTCATTCATCCACTTATATGTTATGTTTTAGGGATAATGTCCACTTGCCCAAATTTTACAGAAATTTATTCACAATAACAAAATCAGATTTTAAAATTCCCAAGAGTCAACTTAATAAAAAAAATCAATTATACCCTTAATGAATTAATTAAACTACAATAGACCATTATAAGAATAACAAAGGTCTATTTTGCAATAAAAATTATGACTATTGACTAGACTGATGACAATTGACCGGTCTCCGGTGACCATTGATCTGACTCCAGCGACCATTGACCGGTCTCCGGTGATCGTCGATCGTTGACCGGTCTCGAATGACCGTTCATTGTTAACTGGTCTTCGACGTATGCTGATCGTCTATTGGGGGTAATAGGGGTCGGGCCATACTGCCTCTAGTAGGAGGTCATACAGGAGGTAGTATAGGGTCTCTCGGGAGGTCAACCGGGAGACAACTAGGGGTCCATAGGAGGGTATACATTAGGGGCAGTATGAAAATCTACTAGGGGTAGTAAAGGGTCATACTGCCCCCAGTAGGAGGTCATACAAGAGGCAATAAGAGGTCTCTCAAGAGGTCAACCGAGGGACAACTAAGGATCTATAGGAGGGTATATATTAGGGGCAATAGGGGCGTCTACCAGGGGTTGTTGGGGGTCATATTATCCCTATTAGAAGGTCATACAAAGAGCAAATGAGGTCTCTTGGGAGGTCAACCAGGGAGCAACTAGGGATCTATAGAAAGGTATATATTAGGGTCGTAAGGCCGTCTACTGGGGTAGTAGGATGTCATACTGAGGGCAGTAAGAGGTCATAAGAAGGGCACTAGGAGGTCTCTTGGCAGGTCAACAGTGGGATAACTAGGGATCTGTAAAATATGCCAAAAAATAGTGACTATGGAGGAGATCCAGATATATATACCCTAGAAACAACATGCATAACAAGGAAGCACACAAGCAGCTTTGTAAATTTGATCAATTGCTGTCACATGGTACATCTATTACAGTACATCAATCCAAAAGTTTGACAACAAACGAGACTTCTCATTGATGTATTTCAATTCTGCTTAGAAAAAACAAATACATACCACGCTTTGAGAAAGATTTAAAATATTCCTAGTGATTGTAATGATTCAATACTGAAACTCAATGATAGAAATACCAAATTAATTATAAGCCTAGATTCAAAATGATTATAGCATACCTTATCAAGCTCATATCCATCTGAAACTAAAATGCTAAATGAATCCTGGCATGAAATCTGAGATTTGGACAAGAATTAGATCATCGAAGTCACCAATCCCGATTAGGCCAAGCTCGTAGAGGACATCGGCACCTGCTATGCCATCGTCTCCGACCCCCTCTAATCAGAGGAACAAAGCCTGCGGAGTTGAGTTTCTAGGGACGCCGAGGATCTCATACGGGTCTCGCCGGAACTGCTTTGCATTTCCACTGCCTCCTTTTGATCCCTAACAACCACTTCGTCGGTGATGCTGACTTCAAGTTCTAGATCTAAACTACGACATTCTCTGCGAGATCTTCTGCAGGGACTTCAATCCATGCGGCGACGCCGTCATCTTCAAAAGGCCATGGTTCAGCATGACACCTTTTTCTGCATCTTCTCCGAAAAGAGAGAGAGAGATCTGTTTCAAATCTGAAAAAAAAATCGAAGATTAAAAGAGGGTGTTTTGGACAATAAATTTAAGAAAAAAAAATCAAAAACTTTGTTAGCGGAAATATATCTCTAAAAGTTATCAGGGTTGGTGTGATTTTTTAGATTCTTATTTTGTTAGTAGGAAAAAAAATTAAAATTAGGTGGATAAGAATTTTTTCTATATTTTATTTGTCATTTTTCTGATATGAGATATCTTATTATCAACAAAAACTTCATGTCCATGTCTTCAGCAATCACGTAATATTTTGTTCGACACTCACCTTATTTCATGTATTTTTATACGGAACATATTATATGCACCGAGGTGCACTTGCATAACTAATGTGTAAGTCCTTAAATCGTCCAATGAAGACTAGGGACCCTAAATTTCCTTTCATTTTTAGTTTTGATCCATCAAAATGAAAGCCTATAATAAGAGCATATCTTCTTCGACCTCGGGTCTTAATCCTGAGTTGGAAATACTTGGAACTATTTTAAAGGTATTAGGGTTTCAATTCTATTAACGGTTTTTTCAATCCATTTAGTTTCTAACCGTTGTTTGATGAAATATTAAAGACATTTTGTATTTTATATTTTTGGTGCAATACTGCAAATTATGTGAATGTGGATCAAGGCATGTTCAATAATGTTAGATTAATAACCAATTGTCAATAACCACTGAACTTTTTCTTTTTATTTGAATAAAGGACTGGTGTAGATGCCATCAAGCTTTGATTAATGAAACAGTTGAATACAAGGGGGCATAGAGTATAAACCCTTAGTTAGAAAACCTAAAATAATAACAGAGACCTATGCAACACTCATGTACTCAAACATGCACCAATTAGCAAAGAATACTGCTCTAATGACTACTCTATTTGTTTTCAAATAGCGGTGACATTTTGAAAAGATCAGTACATATGTAACGCGTTTACATATTCTAACAACCAATTCTAAAATAGTTTTCCAGCTATGATGCCGCCGGAAGATGAATCTGATGACACTCAACTTCACTGTGCCACTAGGCGGCAACAATCATTTGACAAAACAAGGAACTCGTCGCCTACCCAGAGAAGAGAAGACACTCTGGATGCATATACATATAGCCTGACTCGTCCTACAAAATAACTTATTGCTCGTATAATGAACAGAAAACCTAGACAACTTAAAAAAGTAAAAACATTAATACAAATAACAAACTGGGTTGGACCAAAAGGAGAACCCAACCCTTATTACTAGCCCATATAGGGCCCATCAAATGCTCTCAGGCCAAATAGACCAGATCACGCCGCTAAACGATCTTCTTGACGAAACATACCAGCCGTGTAGTCATCCTTCCATGCTCGCCTCCCCACCATAGGCGTCGAGAGACCACTGCGTCGATCTTGCCCATTCGACGTCGCTGGTCAACCTACATCCAACCCGTCACAGTTTTAGGGACTTATACATCTGGATCTGAATCGACAAACCAACTTGCACAGTCAGCCAAAATAGCAAATCCCCAATCTGATCCAATCAGCCATCGAGATCGACATGACAACCTCTAGATGCAACCAAATGCCAATCTGATCCTGCCAATACCCATCTAATCACAAGTCCCTTGTACTTTTTCTTATTGATAGAAGTTAATTAGGGCAGGGAAAAAAACCCAATCAATAAAAAAAACGGTTCGGACTGGTAAAACCGGTAAGGTCAGGCCAGGCTATTTACCGGTCCTAGATGTATTTGTGTTCAGTTCGGGCCGGTCTCACTATCTCTGATCTGAGCTCGGTCCTTAAAATCTTTATAATGTTGTGGCCCGAAAGCCCGACATTTGGACTTGTGTATACTCAGCCTCTCATCACCTTAGCTTTGAGTTAGTCTCACACTTTCAGTCTCCAAAACTCCCCATCTCCACCGTCATCCACCACCACCCCATCCAGGCACGGAACTAGAGGTGGGCTAGGGTTTACTGCAGCCCACCTCATTTTTTTGGTTATGTGTATGTAAATCTGGTCGTTATATCCCTATTTAATGATGTTAAGATTAAAACAGGTTAAAATTAATTTGATGAGCTCATATAATCTTGTCCATACTGAATTCATTTCCCCTTCTTCACTGTGTTCTTTTCCCTTCTTCTTCTTCTTCACCAAATTCAGAATTCTTTTACCTTCTTCTTCTTCTTCTTCTTCATTATTAATCATGTAGATATCAGACATAAAAGGACATTAGAAGAACTGGGTTGTGGAGAACTAAGCTTTAGTAGGACCAAAATTAAATTTCCATTCCGTCACCAATTTCCGACTGGACACATCAAAAAAATTAGTTTCTTCTTCCATCACCAATTTCTGATAGGGTTCTTCCATCACCAATTTCTAACTGGGTTCTTCTTCTTCCATCACCAATGTCCAACTGGGCATATCAATGAAATTAGTTTGTTTGTCTTCTGCTAGAGTTTCTTGTAATACCTAATTCACAACTCTCACCCATCACGTTGTTTTTGATGAAAATGCAAGACAAATTCATAATACCACCTCTTTGTATACACAATGTAGCCCACCCCAAATTCATTCCTAGTTCCGTCCTTGACCCCACCAGCCTAATTATTATCATACCCTCCCATAGCCTTCCACCATCTTCAAGCTCGGCAATCCCTACTCTCCTCCATCAGACAACCACCGTCTCCGCCACCTAATCTCATCTCTAATTCTTCCTCTTCTACATCCACAACACCTCCTTCAAGAACAACAAGGCTTTGACCGAGATAAAATTACAGATACAGAGATGCCTCAACCGTCACGATGATGAAGAAACTACTATATCATGAGACAATATTTAGGTTTTCACATGCTTTTTCTTAGTTATATACATCACGTTCGTCTTTAAAGTGATAACATGAATCCTAATAGTAGTAGTATGAGTCCACAGTATTTAGTTTTGGTATCATCCGTAAATTTTATTGAGCACTATTATAGGAAGTTGAAGACAACTTAATTTATTGATTTATTCATGAAACAATACATACGCTTAGACATCGTGCATGATTATTAACATGCTGTCTAGCTTATACAAAAGTTGCCCTATAATCAGCTCCATGCATGCTTAGCTTCTAATATTAGTCACACATGGCTTGAAGCATACGCATTTTTGTGTGGCCGGGATGCATTTGCCGCCTAAGTAATCCTCTTGAAGACAACACTGGTTACATTTGCTATTATATAAGCACATCCCTTTGAATGTTTTGCTGCGGACTTGGCATGTCCTCTGCGCTTCACTTCGAATCACCGTCTCTTCTGCACAAGTGATTACCAATGTTAATGGATACTACTTTGTCTAGAGAGTAACGATCCCTAATTGAGTTTTTATACAGTTATTGCCGGAAGTGCTGCGATTACCCTAATGACTATGTATATTGATTCATGATAATGGAAACATTGATGAAGAGAGACTCACTAGAAGCCAAGAGGACGATGAAGAACAAAACAAGCCCCAGGAACTTTTTGTCCATAGTTTCTCTATTTTTAACTTCTGCAAGTACTCTGTGATTAGCTGTTAAATAGTATTTATAGGTCGATGATCGATATATGCATGCTAAACATCCTACACCCTGTTTTTATAGTTTGATTTCGAGGGCCGGTAATAAATTTTCTTTTTCAATAATCTGCTCAGGTTGATTTTATATGATTATGGGAATCTGATTATAGCTAAAATGTCAGATGCTCAATCTCAAATAGTCAAATAATAAGTCTAATAGGAAACACATTCAGATATTTCTTTTTTCTTTGATGGATTTGCTAAATAATACTGAACGAAATAATATTGAGCAAATCCAAAATTTATATCAATAGATATCAATCCTGTATGGAGCCGGGGCGCATTTTTGGTAACAACCGATGATATATATATATATATATATATATATATATATATATATATATATATATATATATTGGTAACAACAGAAGATATATATATAGAGAGAGATAGAGATGGATACAAGGATCTTTGGCCTTCTGTTCTTCTTTTTTTTAACTTCATGAGATTAAGCTTTCACATAAGGTGGATTAAACTGTCACATAATTTTCTTTTCTAATAATCTGCTTAAGATCTTTTTAATCTGATTAAGCTGTCACATAAAGTGGGTTCTAGGTGGTTACTCAAAAGGTTGTTAACCTAACATTACTCTCTAAGTGAGCTCCATGTTGATTTCGGTAATATTACCTTTGTAGATTGTACTCCGCGAACATATTCATGGTTTATGACAAACTAATATCTATTTAAGTTATACACAAAGAGATGTGAGGGCTAGAGCGGCTCCGTATTCTTCGGAGTGTCTGTGACTCTCAAGATCTAGATCTCAACTAGTGGCAGCGCTGTTCCTTTGAGTATGTAGTTGATCTTGTTGACGACAGCGTGGGGAGGATTCTTCACGGTGATCATGTTGGCGGCAAGGGGTTTATCCAAAATCTCCTAGATCGCGGTGTTTGTCTTGTGTTTCCCTCTATTTGGTCTTCAAAGAATAGGACGGAGGAGGATGCTACGTACTACGGCGGCTATGGTGCTTTGCTGGAAGGGATCTCGGTTTGGGGATTTAGGTCAGATGCAGAGGTTGGATGCGGGTAGTGTTGGGCTGTTGTTATTTGAAATAGGACAGGTTTAGGCTCCAATTACTCAAGCTTAGGTTCAGAAGACTCCGACGGTGGAGCTACTAAGATCGAGGACAGAGCTATTGTTCAGAGAGAGGCACCGATTATGGCAGTGGAGACGGGAGGAGACCCTCTGATTAGGGTTTCTGATCGGAGCTATCGGCGGCATTCGAAGGTTGATGGTGAGCCAGATACTAGGCGGAAGGTGGACCTAGGTGCATGGGTTATTGGGCTCAAGTTCTAGGCTGAATGAAAGTGGGTGTTTTTCCATCCTCACTTGGTTTTAATATTATTTGTTTTATTTTGGCGTACTATGGTGTCCGTTGAACACTGGTGGATGGGCTGATGGTGGACCCGAGACACTCGCGACGGCGGACCCTAAAGCAACTAGGGTTCATGTGGCTTGGGACTGTGCTGCTGGGCTTGGGTCTGAGTTTTTGAGCCTGTGTCGTCTCATGCTTTTTCAATTTAATTTTTGTTTCTTTGGTCTGGAACTTTGTTTGTGTTTAAGTTCACAAGCTCTATAAGAGTACGTTAACGTTTTAATGATTAGGTTTATCTTTTATGTATCATTGTGGTCTTGTATCACAAATTCTTTATCTACCCTTTGATGGTAGAGAGAGGATATGTAAAAATCTTTTCTGACTTAAACATCAATATATCATTATCGATATTCTTTAAAAAAAATTATGGTTTATGCCGGCCCTTTAATTTAGAAAAAAAAAAGGTTCACATTCATGGTTATTCTCATCCACATTTGCTAATTCTCTCTCACTCGATCATGCCAGAATACGAAAAACTCAGAAGAAATTGATGATTTCTAGAAAGGCAATTTATTTTATTGATAAAACATACTAAGTAGCTGTTACATAATAAGTTTGCACAGATAGATATATAGCTGCATATATGCTAGCTTTTGGTAATTAGTTTAGCAAGGCTTATAGCACATATGCAGCGTCGTCGGAGATGAGAGCATTCGCCCCAACCGTAACCCTCACTGTGACATCTGACGATACAGTTCTTCTGGCTGAAGCACATCCCTTTGAATGTTTTGCTGGGGACTTAACTTCTTTCTTGGAATGTAAATTAATACCGACAAAGAGACTTGCAAGAAGTTAAGAGGATGATTAAGAACAGAGCAAACCCAAAGAACTTCTCCATGCCTGTTGTGCAAAGCTCTTCTTGCAAAGTATACACTTGTTTTTATAAGATTATATAATCTAACCTAGACCTTGCTTCTATATATAGTGATCGAACTTCAAAGTTACTTTGATGAGAAGAAGTTATTAGCAAATCTGGTTGTACTTGCTTTTATTAATAAGAGATCGAAAGCAGATTGCTCCATATCTCAGACCATAAATCATATTTTCCTTTTTTTTCTTTCCTGACAATTGGAAGCTCGACCATCTACTTCACCGTATATGGAAAAGCACAAAGCAAAATTGGTTCAGAACTAAATTCATGTTCATATACAATGAGCTTTGTTGCCTTGAATCATAGACATAGATCCGTATTTGGTTAGCATGCAGTTACCCAGATATGCGTTGGCATGAGGTCGAATTTAGATATTAGTAAATGTTGCTAGCTAGTCTAACTAGCTCATTTACCTCGTACGTACATACTAGTTCATCTCTACATCGATCATGCTAAAATAGTAAATTTACTAGTTTATATACCTCCACATATTAAATCTACTTGAATATACATTGAGAAACGAATTAAGCCAATAGCACATAATTAACAAATAAGCTGACGTTATTGTGTGTTTGGGAAAAAGATTAGATATTCAAGGCTCGGTTTATAACTTCATCCATATCAAACAGAGTTAAACTACTAGTAGCTCAAACACACGTTAATCTTCTTGCACTGGAAGATGAACAAGACAGATTCACTATCTAGCATTCTAGCTAGTACAAAGCTGTGCATATTGAGTACGTTATTTAAGGTTAGCTTGGGTTTCTAGCAAGCCTTCAGGCATCTGCACTGTCGCAGGACATGGGAGCATTTACCGAGACCGTAACCCTCATCATGGCATCTCACAATGCAGAGAGTGTCTCTGAAGCACAGCCCGCGGAATGTCTTGCTTGGTACTTCGCAAACTCTTGCTTCACTCTGAAGCACCATCTCTTCTGTAATCATACACAATAACAATTATTTCCAGATACAAGTTGAGCTGAGGAACTGAAAGAGAGTAAGAACAGACTTACGAGAAGTTAAGAGGATGATGAAGAACAAAACAAACCCGAAGTACTTCCTCTCCATCTTGAACAGGTACATATATGGTTTCTTACACATTCGTGACGCTTCCTTTTATAGCATGGAAATTGTAATGGAAGAGATAACTTTCAAGACAGTAGTCGGTCACAGGTGGATCTGTGCATGTATGGCAATGACTTCGTTTGCTTTAGCGATCGACATCTGTAACGAGTAGAAATCTATATCTTGCCATGTGGTTTGATTCAGCATGCTGCAGAAGCTAGTCTAATGCTTGCAGCTTCATTCGTAAATTCGCATCAGAGAAAAGAAAAAACCTTCACTCTTGTAACTACTACAGGTGTTCAGATGATGTCCTACATCGAGAGCTGGACTTAACCCCATCTCCAAGAAATGTTACGGTAGAGTATGTGTAAACATTTCATGAAAAAAAGGTGTCCCTGATGCAAGGCAGTGTCAAATGTTGCAACAGTTAGTTCTCATGTAAGGTGCTTCATTTCTGGCATATCTACTGTTGCATGCTTGCTTTGGAGAATTTCTTGTCCAGAAAGACTGAGAATACTGAGAGGCGTCTAGCAGAATTGTTCGTAAATTTGGACGAATACTACAAAGCGTGGTGGATTTGGAATTAATTTGGGAATTAGACATGGGAAAATTGTGCACTACATATGAACACATAATTGGTAGCATCTATTCGCAGTGTTGCATAAATCACAGCATTTGCCTTTCATGTTTGTACCTACCAGTATTCGATAAGGAACTATAACGAGAGAAATTTGATAAAAAGTGATCTATAATTCTATATAGGTAGATTAATAGTTAAAGTTGTAGTTCATTTAACATAATTATGTGAGAGAAATTTGATAAAAAGTGATCTATAATTCTATATAGGTAGATTAATAGTTAAAGTTGTAGTTCATTCCTTCAAATACTCCAATCATCAACCCTTGACAATGATAAAAAGTAAACCTAAAAATACTCCCATCAAACTTCAATTATACAAAGAAATCCTAACAAATTTGTCTTGAACAAAAATTTGCGTTTTTCCTTTTTCATTCAGTACAACAGTCATTCATGCAAGACAGTCTACCTATTTCTGAATAAAGCAATATCCTACTAGATAGCGCAAATCTCATATCAACACTCCAAGGGAATGTAATAGTTGTAGATTTGAATTAATGGTGATATCTATATTTTTGGTCGTCTTTTTTTACAGACAAACTGAATAAATCACAAGCCAGCAGTCTATTGGACTTTGGGCGCATTCAAGCAACTAATTACTTTTGATTACACCATTCTCCTTCAAGTACTCAACAAATTCGTCAATGAGATAGGGCCAAGCACCTTCCGCATCATAATTCGATAGTGATGAATCAACAACCTAGGAAAACAAAGATCAAATTCGGTTAGAGTACAAGCTACTTTTATGCTCATACGACATTAGTACACATTATTCCTGATGTTATATCTCATTGCTTGATAGATAACGTACCCTTGCAAACTCTAGTAGTTGCGACCAAGTGTCCCTAGAAATTGCCTTGTTATGTTGAGCCTATAATCAGTGGAATAAAAGACGAAAAACAATTAAACAAATGTAAGGATAACAAATAATATTATATTTGAAAAAAAAAAAAAGAATCCCTCGTTTCTCACAACTGCTTGCCATATAACGCCACTTTTCACCAAAAATACTTTCTAATATGAAAACCAACATGCAACAGTTATTTAGTAACAATGGCAGGACTCAAAGTAACAAGATGAAGCCTCAAATTTAAGAATGCCTATAAACATTCATCAGAAGTTCTTAACATTCACATGTACTTTTTCATATTGAACATGCTCATGCTCACTGTTCTATCGATTATGGTAGATAGTGTTACAGACATTGCAACTCCAGAGTAGCTATTTTCATCTTTTAACAAATGCTCAAAATTTACCTGTAAGAATTGACACCAATGCTCAACATATGGCCACTGCTTTTCAGCAAACAGTAATTGCCACATTCCAATCGCAGTATCCAATGCCAATGACTTCTGACCCTAAAATGAAAAATAAACAAATTAAATGTCTCTATATCAATACCTGATTTTAATTTTTCAAAAACCATAGCAGCACATCTTTTTTTTCTTTGTTTTCTCTTGGATGGTTCAAAACCTAACTTCGCACAATCCATTCCCTCATACTACACTACTTTAAGCACATTGTGATGGGCATGTTCGTAAGGCTAAATAAGCACCTGTCAAGACATGTATCAAAGAATTGTTTCTACTTTTTACCTAAGAAATATGAAATAAGCATTTTAAAGAATGCATAAAATCTCTGAACACCCATATATACCTTTTCTTTTGCCCAGCCAAAAGCAAAATTATATATCTCACGAAACTTCTCTGAAAGATGACAAAAAGAGAAGATCATTTCAGCAATGAAGCACCACAGAACCATACTTCTGGCAAAGTGCTAATCAAATCAGTATTATACAAGGACCAAGCTATTCAGATAAACATGTTAACATTTTAAGTGTTATCCACAAGTGTTTATTGAATTACTATACAAGAGATATAATCATATTTCACCTACGTTCATCTCTTAGCTCAGATCTCATAAAGGGTATCTTTTCACGGAACTTTTCCAAAGAATCTATCCTGCCAATAAAAAATGTGATCTTCAGTCCACTGGGTAATCTGGAGGTCATAAATTAGGTAATTTACAATTTATGACATAAATACTTTTGATACCTACCCTAGTGCTTCTAATCCATCTACGAACTCATTCTTGGTAAATTCACACATGGTAGCTGCCTTCATGTGCCAGGAAACAACTAACTGCATAAACACAACATAAAAATACTCAATTGAATAAACTAGAAACAGAACTCAATTGAAGAATGAAATCAGAGACCAATAACAATTATCATGTTAGTTTTGCCATCATAAAATTGACTGGAATAGAAAAGAAAAAAATAATAATAAAAAAACTTGGTGAGTTTCTACATCCTGATGGAAATAGTGTTTACTTCCATTTACACGTACCATGACTATATCTTGAGGATCCACCTGCCAAATAAAAGGAAACTTCATGTCAGTCAAACTAGAAGCAAAAGGAAAGAAAATAATTACAGTCCACAAGAAACAATTTTTATGTCAGCCGCAATAATTGAGACGGTTACTTTTTGCATAAACTGACCTTCAGATCGGTGCAGAGGAGACTGATACCATCAGCGAGTATCATGTCAGCACTTGGATCTGGAAAAACATCATTTCATTAATCACTAGTAAAAAGAAACTTCAGCAGAGCTGATCAGAGAATTACTAACATAAAGGTGAAGAGATTTACTCAAAATAGGTGGAACATTATAGCAGATAGCGTATAATACATTTGAAGGTATGGTATAGTTAAGCAGTCAATTAAATTAGGCATGCCCCCTCAATTATATTCATATAAAATCGGCTCCCCAGGAAATACCTGTACAATGAAATTTCTGACCCGGAAAAAAAAGAGCCCAATGATACTTTTTGTATACCAGTAAGTGGGTCATTTGTGCCAAGGATTGGCAACACAACAAATCAAGCATACCCCCAATTGAAATTACTCTTCACTCTTGGTCAAAGCAGCATATAATTACATAGTTGATGAGAATAGCTCATGAAAATCAATTCCATCAGTCACTCCAAATAAGTACAAAACAGATTTGGAATCAATCATGATCGCAACTACAGTATTAGGAATCGATAAAAATTCATATGAGGATATTGATACACATGTAGACCGACACTAGGCTACATCTGGATCTTCTGAAAATTTAATGAAGATGCAGCAAAAGGATATATGATAAAGTATTAATTCATGAATCACCAAGTGGCAGGACAGCACTTGCCTTTATATCGATTGTATAATTTCTCCAAATTTCTAGAATCAGTATGCGATTGAATCTGAGGCTGGCTGTAGAACATGTCAAATGCTCCTTCAAGATGCCAATCACTCGCCTTCAGAGTCTGCAGACAGACTTTTTCACTGCAAACGATAGGAAGTTAAAGTTACCAACTATAACAAGAAACAGGTACAAAAAGTACTAAACAGTCCACCGAATATAATAGGAAGTACGGATGCAACGTGCATGCTCAATTCATCCACCTCATGTCCCCCAACCTAACTCAACCTTACTCTTTTAACATAACTCCGATACAGAATAGTACAGGAACAAGAATAAAGCTAACACCAAACAAGCACAATCTGTGTAAAGAAAGGCCAAATTAGCAGAAAACAGGTAATGACATTTCAATGGCAACTGGTTTTCAATGGTGTTTGATTAAAAATGCATTAGAGCAGCATTGCTAGTAGAACTCAACTGAAAGGATCTTGTTAAAAACCTCAACAGAGACATTTTTCTATTATTCAGATATTCTAATACTTTCAATGTAGTGAAGGAATGTCAGGATTTCAGACATAGCTATGTTTATCAGCTCTAACCTGCTGATACTGTCTAATATGTCAAGCCCTGCTTTATAAGCACACCGCACCAGGGAATAATCCAGAATAAAGCTATGCACAAGCAATTATCAGAGTAGATGGCTGTATCCCTTACACTTGGATTATGAAGTATCAGACTATGAGAACTCATTTCAATGACGTTTTCAACTTGACTTGCCTTAAAACTCAGTTCAATAAAGTTTATACAGTTTACCATATAGTTTGGTTACATTTGCTAGCACTTTCTACAAATCCATTACTGCATTTTTCAATTTACAACAGATCAACCAACTAAGTGATGATGATATACTTTAACGTTCATACACATCAACTATTTCATACTTCAAAATGAAATTATCATGTTAAACTATTGGCAACATCACTATAACTTAGCTGAATGTAAAGATAAGTTGTATAAGGAACACTTAAAGTTCCACATGATTGCTAAATTACCTTGCTCCAGTTATTGCCATAAACTGCTGCATCTTCTCGTGTTGGCCTCTACCCAACTTGCTCTGTCAAAAGGAAAAGAGAAGCAGAGAGAGTGTGTGAGTGAGAGAGAGCGATATCAAATTATGCCCGTACCAAAATTCAGCAGGTATGTGCTATCAGCAGATGTACAAATGTATACATATAAGCAGCAAATGCAATAAAGAACCGAGAGAAAAGTTCACTGACATATGTCATAAAAAAGTTTTTTGTTTGACATCCCAGAGTTTATTTGCACCAACATATTTCGAAGCTAGGAAACCAACAGCCTGTCTTAACTGAAATTACACATCTTGACTGACCTCAAAGCCCTAAACAAAGCAAAAATTTAAGAACTTTCAACATTCAAGAGGTCCCAATTTCCTTTTCCCTTTTCCTCAGCTTTCGCATCTACCACCGTGAATGTTTCAACCCAATCAACAACAAGAACAACGCCATAGTCACTAAAGTTTGAACCTTTGGGCCTCATCATCACCAAAAATGAGTGCTCAAATTCACACAAGTTACATCCAGAACAAACACAAAAGCAAAATTGAAAAAGAAGAGATTAAACAGTAAAGGTGAAGACTTTGAAGAACAATATCTATGCATGAAACGAGAAAATTCAAATACAGAATCAAATCAGTGGTGAGAACATAAATAGATTCAGAAAATGAAGATAGGGAAGTGAAAACGAAGATCAGAATCAGAAGTACAAACCATTTTGGAGATGGAAGATTGGGGAGAATCTAAACCCCGGTGAGCTAGGGAGAATGTTAAGTACGCACTTGCAGAATAACACAAAATCTCGCTGTTATATCACAATAGGGGTCCGTGGGTTCTTAATCATTTTCTTTATTTATATTTATTTTTTATTAAGTAAATATTTTAAGGGTTTTAGACCAATGAGGTAATAAAGAGGGAACTTTGGATAAGCTTGAACCCACTTCTAGATTGAATGATTGATATATAGTAACAATTTTCTTAAATAGCCTTATAAAAATTATAAAAAAACAACAATTTTCATAGATAGAACGTTTGTTATGATTGTAAAATCTTTCATCTTAATTAGACCGGTCTGAGACTCCATGGCTCATATGTGGAACAACCAGAGACTGTTAAAACTCAAGGGGAGTGGGACACTACGGTCACCGCCGATGACAATACCCAAGCTTGTTACAGCTATCACTGCAATGCACACACCTGTTGGTACATCATCACCCACTGTGGCATTTGTGAAGGGTAATGTTCTGAGAACCTCTCCTAGAACAAACACAAATTTGAATCATATTGATGTGAATTTGGGTTTTGCTCTTTACATGTCTCTCTTGGATGCTCTTTACACAATGCAAAAGTTGGAGTTCAAATTCGATTACCAGAATTTATATCAGCTTTTGTCATCCTTGAGTAAATTAGAAAGAGATTTGGAGGATAGGGTCCCAAATGCAAATAGTGAAAGAAAGACTAAGTTCTCTAAAATTTTGCAACTTCTTAGTTTGTTAAAGCTTATGAAATTGATTGTTTCATAGCTTTAAAGTTTCTGCTGCTACTGCCTTTCAAACCACTACAGCTGTGGTGTTTGGCTACGGCATAGGACAAGTTGAAGGGAGCATGCGTCTTGGACATGATTAGTGAAAACCTTCAGTTATTATGGCTTCTATTGTTCTCTAATGTCATGACTACTTTACTGTTGTTTACTAAGGAAGTTGTGATACTAGGAATGAGTATAGAGCTAAAATGTGCTCACATGTCTCAGTGGAATTCTAATGAAACCTGCATGAGGAAGAAAACTGTGTCATGCGCCATAACACTTGCTTCAAGCTTGTCAAATCATTTGTTGGCAAATGATACTGTTAAAATTGTTCAGTGCTTTATAAGTAAGGTGAATGACATGTACGTTGTTTGGATACCATATGGATGTTATTAAGATTTTCAAGGAATTTGTGAATGTGGTGTATGCTTCTAACACTGCAACATGTTCTGATTGAAGATGATTTTGTAAAGAATAGTTGGTGAATCAATTTTTCAAGTCAGGTTATTTTGATAAGGCAAAAGAGGTACTGTATGATATAATCAAGCATATGCTTTGGACTCCATCATTACTACTGATAATGGCCTTCTAGATGGTAGTATTGCTAGAGAATTTATTTTCCAAAGACAAATATGATAAAATGCAAATGAATTCTGGAAAGGTGTCGGTGGGAATGTTGGAGAAGTAGAAATTAGAAGTTAAGGCTGAAATTGCTGGGGAAAGATACTACTAAGAGACTATATTTTCTTCTAAGGGTTGGTCTCAAGCTTGACAATAATATTGCAGTATGCTCCACTAGCACTCAATCTCGGTCACATCTATTGTTGTGGTTCATTCTTTTCTTTGAACTTGGTAATTGGGAAACAACAACCGAGTTGCCACCCTCTTGCAGACAAGTATTGGCAGAAATTAGTCACGTGATCCAAAGCTCATTCTCTCAGGTATTCATTACCATCATTTTAGTCGAACCTTTCACACAAAAAACTCTCACGTGGATGAGACGCAACCGCACATATAAAAATTTTGAGACATTTACTCCTCGACGATTGGGCTTCCCATAGGGAATAATAATGGTAACTAGAGTTGACCGCTACTATCGACACTGATACGTTACCCGAATTAAGTGATTCTTCAACCATAACCGTATTTTACCATTCCGATCACATCTTATTTCATGATATTTTTGATATTTTTGCTTCTATGTAGAGTTGGTTAACAAAGTTGTGCATTTGCTTAAAATAATGTCGTTTTATATGGTTAACTATTTGACTTCGGTTTATTCGGTTCGGTTTGGTTTTTGCTAGGCCAAAACCGTAAATTGAACCAAACAAAACCAGTTTGGTTCAGTTATTTTCTTTTCGGCACGGTTTCTTTTAGTTCGGTTTTCGGTGCAGTTTTTTTTAGTTTTCAGTTTCGAAGTAACACCCCTATCTTCAAGCACATTAAAACTTTTTAAATCATATCCAATGGTCTGAACAAGAGGAAGATAGATTCCCTGAGTCAGATACTATAATTTCTTCCACACACATCTCTATATATAAACCAAAGGTGGTTTTTACTGTTCCTATGAACAATGGAAGGACGATTTTGTCCCTCTTTTTTTTGTATTTTTACAAATCAGTCATTCTGTTATTAAATTGATTGTTTTACCTAGTTTTAAAATAATTACAGTTCTGCCACTGCCTTTGTTTTTTCATAAGCTATTTGTTTTTAATTTTTTTTTAAAAAAACGACATTTAAAAAAACAATAATATTAATGATAATGATAATGATAATATTCATAATCCTAATAATAATATAAAATAAATTGAGTCACTCTAAACCTAAATTATTGTATTGATCAATATATATTAATTTTTTAAGGTTTAAATCACTTCTATAACTTGTAAATGTTCATAATACTATTAAAAAAGTAGATTTATCAATGTTGATATGTGAGTGTTGGTATGTGGATTTATCTAAGTTAGGTTTTGAATTTAAATTGGGTTTTGAGTTTATGACGTCAATTAATTTTGAAGTGTGTTACTGTTATTGTAGGTTCGACTAATTATTGTGAAATTTCAGTGATTCGATCAGTTTTTTGCAACAACTCTCTGAAACTCTAATAAAAAGAACTCAATTGATTAAGATGAAGTTAACACCGAATTTATATTAACAACCAAGATGTCTAGAATTGCAAGTAAGAAACACTCATCAATACATGTCATAAGCTGAAAATGATAAACTAAATCAATAGAGAAATTAATTGATGATATTTATCGATAATTTACTACATATAATTTAGAAATTTTCGTTGTTGATTATTGCTCAGTTTTATTTCAAAATGAAATTTACATTTGTGGTAAAACTGCACATAATTGATCAAATAGCAAAAATTGTATAATAATTGAATCAAATAGCAAAAAAATGGACAATAATTAATCAAACTAATAGAAACTGCCCTTCTAATTCAAGCTCTCCATCTAATTCAAGTACTTAACCGAGTAGACCAATGTTAAGAGTTTTTGTTTCATTCTGCCACTATTAAGTGTTATCATACTAAAGCGAAAATATATCAACCACGAGTCATTTCAAAAAGAAAAAATCAAATCAACTGCGTCTGTCACCGCGCATGACAGGTGCGGGCATCAATGCTAGTAATAATGAAACAATGAATTGATCAAAGAAGTGCCGAAAGTGATACAATGTTAGGTTATGATAAAGTAGGTCCCGAGTTTAATTCTAAAATTAATTGACAATGTAAAGATAGTCTAAACTCTTATAAACTCACATACAATGTCTCATATTTCCGACGAGATTGATATCTCAACATATTATAATCTCTATCGAAGTCTCTATAATCCCTTACTGTCATCGCAAGAACAAACCTAAACTATGGCCAAGCTAAGATCTGCGCACAAATGGGCAAGAGGAGTCAATCCCAAAAGACTGTATAGATATTAGATATTACAGCAGTAACAGAGATGGCAACCCCAGCTGAGAGCGACCACAGTTTCACCACTGTGCATAAGAACTAAAAGCTCTCTGCCTTCTTTTCCCTTTAGAGAGACCAAGACAATACCCTTCCTTCTGCAGCTATCCTAACCCCCATTACTCTCTTTAATTGACTTTACCATCTAATCCTCCGTCATGTCACATTCATAGGATAATCAGATTCTCTCTCCACAGCTACAACTGCAGCCTATACATATAACTCACTGAAGAAACAAATTTCTTTTCCAGGGCATAGATTTTCTTCCTTCTGCTACAACACTCAGCTTAGCTAACTAGGTTTTACCAAAAAAAAACTTAGCTAACTAGGCCTTAGCTAGATTTTATATTAACAAAGAGGGCTCTAGATGCGAGCAAAGAAAGCAAGTTTTTTTTTTCGGTAATAAGAGAGCAAGTTATGGGCAACACCCTTTCTAGGGTGTTAAAATTCAAGGCACTAGAATTTCTCACATTCCTAGCTAGAACCATAACTTTTTTTAGAGTATTCCTGATGGTTTCTCTAACACAATCAGTAGACTATTTTACTTTGAGCAACTGACTTAGCTCTGGCCATATAAAATTTTACCAAGTTAGGATTCGAACTCAAATGAGAGTTCCAACCTGCCATTTGTCCCAACTTGAAGCATAACTTTGTCTGAAACAAAAAGGCAGGATATACAAACAGAGAAAGGTCTGTTGGAAAATGGTGTGAATTATTTAAAATGATTGGTGGGGGTTTTCTCTAGAGAAAAATCCAGGCCTTTCACATTCACATTGCAAATTAGGTGGTTTCTTCAATTTCGACTTCATCTATGCTACAAGGCCCGTGCGATATTGACTAGTTTTATATAAATAGGGTATATATTCCTTGCACGAAAAGTCAGCTCTTGTGATGCCAGACCAATTGTCTCCAATTTCTGAGAACTGCATGTTCAGTATAAAGTTTCAATGGTGACATTGCACTGTTAGCATCAAACCAACATTGTCCATGCTTTCTCTATTGACTATAATATGATTCTTCAAGTTTCTGACTGATTCTCTCTTTACTTGAAAACCACATTATATAAGTACAGGAAACCTTGCTATCTAACCCCTATCTTGTCACAATACTAGCTAGTCTTCTCTTATAGCAAGTCTTTCTGCTGAGGAAATGGTGACAGAACTTCGAACAGATTCTTTGGATTATCGCACAGAGCTGTTGTCGCCGGATCTGACAAGAGAGAGTGTGACACTGCCAAGTGAGCCGGCGTGGCGGCTCAACATGGATGGCTTCAAGCTTCCTGCCCAGAGAAATAATATGGATCCTTTTTTTGGCTTTGGCTCTTTTGTTAAGTCATTAAGTGAGCTCTAATGTCTACGAATCTGATTCAGAAAGACAGACTAGTATCTGTGCTTGAAACTTCTGTAATAATATTCTCCTTCATTTTCTTATCACAGGGACTCAGAGAAAGGTTGCACAGTATTACAGGAGGCAGAACAAACTTCTCAAGGGATTCAATGAATTAGACTCATTTTCTGAAATGGGTTTTTGGCCTGGAAGTTTAACCAAGGTTTGCTGTTAAATTGGTTTGCAGTATGATCTGTTGACCTTTTTGTTTACACATATTTTTCTTAACAACTGTTAATTTTCTTCTATGATTTTTTTTGTTCAAGAATTTGCTTCCATACAATATAAATTAAGATCTGAGAAATGCATTTCATCTTATGTCACAAACTTGAGCAGTGTAAATAATCAAAACCTTTATATTGATATTCAACAACAAACTTTTGGTTTCAGGATGAGATGACATATCTTGAAAGGAATGAAAGGATAGCAATATATGCATCGAATGCAGCTAATTTGGTGCTTTTCCTAGCAAAAGTTTATGCTTCTGTTCAAAGCAGATCATTGGCAGTAATAGCTTCAACTTTGGACTCCCTCTTAGACCTCTTGTCAGGGTTCATCCTTTGGTTTACAGCTTCTGCAATGAGGAAACCAAATCAGTATCGCTACCCGATTGGCAAGACTCGGATGCAACCTGTGGTAAGCATTAACCAACTTCAGGAGACAAGTCATAACAATTAATCTCTTGCTTTTCTTTTCCTTTTTTCTTTGGCTGCATTTAGTAACTATCAAATTTATTGCAGGGAATTGTTGTGTTTGCATCAGTAATGGCAACTCTTGGATTGCAAATATTGTTCGAATCAGGCCGACAACTTGTCATGAAGGTATTTGATATTCTCCACATATACAGAAATGTAACAGATATGTACTTTTCATTCAACAATCAACAGTTCAACACCATCTTATTAATCCACCATTTACTTTGCAGGCTCAACCTGATAAGGACCCAGAGAAAGAGAAATGGATGATAGGGATAATGGTCTCTGTCACATTAATCAAGTTTGTTCTAATGGTCTATTGTCGAAGATTCAAAAACGAAATTGTTCGAGCATATGCTCAAGATCATCTTTTTGATGTCATTACCAATGGAATTGGTCTTGCATCAGCAGTGTTAGCCGTCAGATTTTACTGGTGGATAGATCCAGTTGGAGCTATCATCGTAAGTTCAAGATACTAACTCTAAAAGCTTATGTCTCGTCGTGCAATGTGACATGTCACGGTCTGAAAACATACATGTCGGACTGTTTGAGTAACATCTAATGCCTAACATTTGCTATTGTCAAGAGTCTAATTGATCATACACATAATGAATGCAGATTGCTTTGTATACAATGGGGAATTGGTCAAAAACAGTGATGGACAATGTGTGGTCACTAATTGGGAAGACAGCACCAGCAGAGTACTTGGCAAAGTTAACATATCTAATCTGGAACCATGACAAGCAGATCAAGCACATTGAGACAGTGAGAGCATACACATTTGGTGTCAACTATTTTGTGGAGGTTCATATAGTCTTACCTGGGGACATGTCTCTCAGTGATGCACATAATATCGGAGAGGCACTCCAAGAAAAGCTTGAGAATCTTCCTGAAGTTGAACGAGCTTTTGTTCATGTGGATGTTGACATTACTCACAAACCAGAGCATAAGCCCAAGGGATGAAGATGAAGCAATACTAGAATAAAATTTGCTTTAGAATTGTGAGGTTATTCTAGAATAAAATTTGCTTTAGAATTGTGAGGTTATTCTTTGGTGTCTTTCTTTGATATTATTTGGTTGTGTAATAGGTCATTTCTCTCTTCTGAAAACAACAATTTGAAGATAAGACAAAACAATAAGGTGGAATGTGTGACCAGCCATTCAATTAACATAAACTAGTTGAAGCTTATATGATTAGCAAAATACTTGTAATCTGATTGGATGTGAATAACAACTCCTTGTTTATGTGAAGTAACTTGTAAAGTAAAGCTGAAATTGTTATTTCAAACTGTATGAATCTCAATCATCTTTGCCATATACTTAATGGGATTTTTGAATACAAGGGTAGGGTAGGACGCTCACTCTCAAACCTTAACCATTAATGAAATTGTCGAATTTAATACAATAGAAAACATTGTGCCTAAACCCATATTATAGAAACATCACACACTTGTGGGATTTTTGTACAAGAGGAAAATATGTGCCAACATCGATAATTTTATGCTGCATTGGTACTTTTATTGCAATGCATTTCATTGATAATGCAATTCAATATGATTTCACATTAGTCAAATGGAGTTCACAAAATTGAGAATAGAGTTCACATATTCAAATTCAGATATTTAGGTGGTTAAGCTTTCCTATTTTATCATGTAGTGATAGATGGAGTAGTTGCATATAAACATACATAATACTGATGATATATACATATGGGTAGTGTTATTTGTCCTTCTGTACGTATTGCTGCTAATGGAGTGGTTAGTGAGCTATGGTTAACAAAAGAGTTGAGAAACCGGATAATCTTAGGAGTAGATACTAGTGTCGTATTGCCGAGTGAATATTTCAGTATAAATTTTAAGGGTTCGTTGGGACTGTCAGCATCACACCAGCGTCATTGACCATGCCTTCTTATATGTTTAAGCTTACAAATTGAGTCATGATAGTTGCCATCTATTGCTAGCAAGTCTTTCTGCTGAGAAAAATGACAGAACTTCGAACTGATTCTTTGGACTACCGGACGGAGCTGTTGTCGCCGGACGTGACAGGAGGGCCTGTGGCACTGCCAAGTGAGTCGCCGGCATGGCGGCTCAATATGGAGGGAATCAAGCTTCCAGCTGAGAGAAACAGCATGAGTTCTTGTTTTGGCTTAGGCTCTTATGTTCAGTCATTAAGTGAGTTATCATGTCTTCCTTTGCCTAATTAGTACTTTTGCTTAGAACACAAGTTAGAAATGAAATTGTCTGTGCTTTTTGTCACAGGGAGGCAGAAGAAAGTTGCAGAATATTACAAGAGGCAGAATAAACTTCTCAAAGGATTCAATGAATTAGATTCATTTACTGAATTGGGTTCTTGGCCTGGAAGTTTAACAGAGGTTTGATGTTAATTTGGTTTGCAGTAGGATGAGTTGACCCTTCATATTTATTCACATGTTTCTTAGATCAGTGTCAATCTGCTTCTATAGTCTATACATGATCATCATGAACTATATCTCAAAATTATATATCATCTCATGTTAATTATCATCACAAACTTAAGCTTTGCAAGTAATCTTTCCCTTATAGTTCACATGCAAACTGTTCAGGATGAGAAGACACAGCTTGCAAGCAGTGAAAGGATAGCAATATACGCATCAAATGCGGCTAACTTGGTGCTGTTTGTAGCAAAAGTGTATGCTTCAGTTGAGAGCAGATCCTTGGCTGTGATAGCCTCAACTTTGGACTCTCTTTTAGACCTCTTGTCAGGGTTCATCCTCTGGTTTACAGCTCATGCAATGAGAAAACCAAATCAGTATAACTACCCGATTGGCAAGCATCGGATGCAACCTGTGGTAAGCATAAACTAACTCAAAGACAAATCAGTGTAGTAATACTTCTGATCCTTTTTGATTGTTTGGTGTTAGTATACTGTATATATCATCTCTCAAATGCATTGCAGGGAATTGTGGTTTTTGCATCAGTAATGGCAACTCTTGGACTGCAAATTTTGTTTGAATCAGGGCGGCAACTTGTCACCAAGGTACCTAAAGAGTTTTAACATCACGAAAGTGTAAACATTAGAGTTACATTCTTTACTTATCGTCTTCTAAACCATATTACTTCATGCAGACTCAACCCGATAGGGACCCAGAGAAAGAAAAATGGATGATAGGGATCATGGTCTCTGCCACAGTAATCAAGTTTGTACTGATGGTCTACTGTCGCAGATTCAAAAACGAGATTGTTCGAGCATATGCTCAAGATCATCTGTTTGATGTCATTACTAATGTAATCGGTCTTGCATCTGCAGTATTAGCAATCAGGTTTTACTGGTGGATCGATCCTCTTGGAGCTATCATTGTAAGTTCGAAATACTCACATATCAAAAAATTTCTTTCCCGACTATTTTGCACGTCACAATCTAATAACATAATAACATGTAACTACAATCACTACTCTAAACATTTACATATGGAATGCAGATTTCTTTGTATACAATTGGGAATTGGGCAAAAACTGTGATGGAGAATGTGTGGTCACTAATTGGCAAGACAGCACCAGCTGAGTACTTAGCTAAGTTGACATATCTAATTTGGAACCATGACAAGCAGATCAAGCATATTGACACAGTGAGAGCATACACATTTGGTATCAACTACTTTGTGGAGGTCGACATAGTCTTACCCGGAGAGATGTCCCTTAGTGAAGCGCACAATATCGGAGAGGCACTCCAAGAAAAGCTTGAGAATCTTCCTGAGGTTGAACGAGCTTTTGTTCATGTGGATGTTGATATCACTCACAAACCAGAGCACAAACCAAAGAGTACATGAAGATGGGAATAGCAACTCCATGTTTATGTTAAGTTGATGTTAAAATAAACTCATTGTAATTTCAAGGATTTCGAGCTATTTCATTATAGAGACAAATTTTCTTTCCTTGGTTCACTTAAAGCTAAGTGGATGAATCAAAGTAGGGCAAATTGTGTTACACAGTTTTGGTGTGAGAGGAGCCGAAACAATAACCAGCGACTCATAACCTTGAATTTTTAATGCACTACCAGCATCTGTTAGACAAATTACAAGCAGAGGATCCAAGTTAACTGTTTATCCTTTCATCCTATTCACTTTTTATTGTCCATTTTGTTAAGTAATGTGTGCACTATCCTATATTATCACTCGGACTAAAGGCAAAAATCATGACGTTCTTCATTAAGGGATAGAAAATAGCAAAACTTTTACAGAACGCATATGTGGGTACCAAAGCATCTCTGATGGGTAAGAAAATTGTACCTGGCTAGGGAAATTCGGCTTTATAAGCACTATGGACACCCATCAGCACCTCATCACTGGGATCAAAACCAAAAGTATGAAAGTCATCATTCAAGGATAACAAAAATGAACAAAGAGTAGCAAACAGTTGATATTTATATCTCATATCCAGTTACTAAAGCATCTGGGCTAAGAAATTTGGACCCAAGCAAAATCTTCTTTGTAAGACACACTGGCATCACAAGAGGCCTCACAAACATAAACAATTGTTGCCCAATCAAGAGAGTCTGTGTCATTCTTCACATGAAAGTAATATAGTAACTGAGGCATAATCTGTAGACAGCACAGTAAATACGATCAAAAATTTGATTTTTCTGGAATCCACAGAGGTAAAAGAAATAACAGAAGCTTTTCTTCCAGGCATAAATAATGATAGAGGTCAATAGCAGATTAATGATTCAATACCTGAAATTCAAAACACAGTGGACCATCACAATAATGGCATTTAGGAATGTCAGCCTTTGATGGTCGGCCGCTAGTCAGGGGCCACAGGGGCTTTGCACCAGAACTCCTACAATACCTGTTATATTGAAACAAAAAGAAATAAGCCCATAATCTTAAAAAATAAGATAGGCTATGGGTTTTGATCACTCCAAGGAGAAACAATGCCAGAATCACCTTAATACTTGTTCAGGAGCCAGGTCCATTCGCTCTTGAAATGAGGCCCGCCTATGAAGCACGGATACTCCATTTTGGCTCCGTATCGCGTATCGGATACGGATACGCGTACGATACGCTCTGATACGCGTATCGTATTTAGACACGCTGCGGACACGCGCGTATTTTAGTTGGATACGCGTATCGGAGTTGGAGTTCTGCATCCCCGCCCCCGGTCTCGCACCTCTTTCCCAGTTGCAGTTCTGCATCCCCGCCCCCGGTCTCGCATCACTCCGCCTAGCATCGACGACCTCGGCCGCGCCCTGACGTCCCAAGTTCCTCCAGAATCCGGCAGGTCCGATCTGATTTATCCGTGCCGGATCTCCCACCCACTATCCCAGTCCCGACGTCCTTCACCCAGCCTGGCATTCCCACTGTTCCAGTCGACGGCCAGCTTGCGCACTCTCCCCGACCCGGATCTCGCCGACCCAGATCTTCCGGTTTTGAATCCGCGCGACCTGGCCACATAACCTTATCCGGATTTTGAAAAAAAAAATCACCTCACTATTGGAGTCGGTTTTGTTTGATGATGATGATGATATTGATGTTGAAAACATTGGAGTGGATAGTGTTGATGACTTGATGGAGATGAATGAGAACATTTAGTTTATTTTTATTTGCATTGTAATTTGATTATGAAACTTTATTTGGATTTGGATTGACTAAGTTTTTATTTTTGAACTTATATTATTTGCATTTCATCTATTTCTTATTATTATGCATATATATAATATTTAAAATAATAACGTATCCACCACGTGTCCATATACTATTAAAATAAATTTGACGTGTCCACGTATCGTATCGTGTCGGATACGGACACACGTATCCGTATCTATGCTACTTAGGGCCCAGCTCTTTTTATCACCATCACCCTAACCATAACAGGGGTATAAACATGTAAGGTCCTGGTCATTTACAAATTACTTATCTTCTATGATGAAAAACTGAAGAGGAAATCAGGCCTAACATTCATCTTTGATAATAGCATATATATCGGTTATGACTTTAGTACCTCAAAACTGTCTGCTATCGACATCAACCCATCATCCATCTGGTTCCTAGAGACCATAGAATTAGCATTCACAGTATCATTAGGCATCTGTATGTCATAAGCACTTTCAAACTCCTGAATGATTTTGTATTCAGGCCATAAAGCTTTGCAGGCAAATGAAAAAAAAGAGGTTCTCAGAGAAGTCATTATCAAGGAGATTACTAAGCCTTAAAAATGTTTCAATTATATCAACGAATCCTGATTTCATTCAGCTCCCAACTAAGAATATAAAAATAACCTTTGTACTTGCCTTTCTGAAAAATAGTAGGAGGCTTTTGTTGTGAAAAACCAGTTCCCAGAAAAACAGAGTACAAGAATTCTGCAGAAATGATTCTTATTCAATAAGCAAAGGAGCTCAAGCTTTTATAGCCTAGCTCAACAAACAGAAGTTCAACACGATCCTAACAACCCTATAATCGTGGATCACCGAAAACAGAAAAATCAAAAAGCTAATCTATCAATAACTTGAGCCTGAAGAATAGGTCCCTTATTAACAAATCTTGACGAAATCAAATATGAACTTAACAAATCTTCCCCTAAACTGAACAATGCAGAATGCATTCAGTTTATCTCAGCAAGAGATCGAACTCCGAGTAGCTTCCTGAGCTTTACAAAAACATCCAGCTTCAATGGTTTTGTCAGAATATCAGCAACTTGCTCACCAGTTGCACAATGGACCAGCTCTATCACACCATCTTTTGTAAGATCACGTAAGAAGTGATACCTTACATCTATATGTTTACTTCGGCCATGCAACACTGGATTTTTAGACAACCTGATGGTAGAACGGTTGTCACAGAATAGGATAGTAGACTTACTCTGTGTGTGATCAAGGCTCTCGAGCACTCTCCTCATCCAGACACCTTGGCATGCGCAAGAAGCTGCAGCCACAAACTCCGCCTCAGTTGTGGATAAAGTTACAACTGGTTGTTTCCTTGAGCACCAAGACACAGCCCCTTCACTTAACATAAATACATAGCCTGTTGTACTCTTTCGATCATCCATGTCTCCGGCATAATCACTGTCACTGTAACCCACCAACTCATTTGTTTTACCTCTCTTGTAAAACACTCCATACTCCAAAGTCCCTTTGATGTATCTAAGCACCCTCTTCGCAGCAGCCATGTGTGACTTAGTTGGAGCTGCCATAAATCGACTGATTAAACACACAACAAACATCAGATCAGGCCTGGTAGCTGTAAGATACATTAGACTTCCGATCATTTGTTTGAATACTGTCACATCCACTCCAGCTCCTTCACCTTCCTTTGTTAATTTTGAACCAGGTACTATAGGATTCTTCACAGGATTACTGTTCTCCATTCCAAAACGTTCAAGAATCTCCTTTGCATATTTTCTTTGACAAATGTGAATCCCAGCAGTGTTTTGAACAACTTCAACTCCAAGAAAATATTTCATCCTTCCCAAATCTGTCATGTCAAATTCTAGCTCCATTGAATTCTTGAACTTCTTGAACATGCTTTCATCATTCCCTGTGTAGATCAGATCATCAACATAGAGACTCACAATTAGCAGCTTACCATCTTTCTCAGTTTTTATAAACAATGTGTGTTCATAGCTACACTTTGTGAATCCTTCTTTGAGAAAGTAGACTTCAATCCTACTATACCAGGCTCTTGGCGCCTGTTTCAAACCGTACAAGGCTTTTCTGAGTTTGAAAACCTTGTTTTCTTCTCCCAACTTCTCATATCCTTGTGGCTGAGCTACATATACTGTCTCCTTCAATTCCCCATATAGAAATGCACTCTTGACGTCAAGTTGATGCACACTCCATCCCTTCTGAGCAGCTAGAGCAAGCACCATCCTTATAGTATCCTATCTAGCCACAGGAGCGAAGATTTCATTGTAATCTATGCCATGTTGTTGAGCATAACCTTTAGCTACTAACCTCGCCTTACATTTGTCAAATTCCCCATTTTCATTTAGCTTAGTCTTGTAAACCCATTTTACTCCAATTGTCTTTGCTCCTTGAGGCAGCTCTACAAGTTCCCAAGTCTGATTCCTTTTTATTGCTTCTATCTCGATATCCATTGCATCTCTCCATTTCTTACTCCTGACAGCTTCTTCATATGAATTTGGATCACAGTAAGAAAGAAACATGGCCATAGTTTGAACTTCTTCCTCCTCAGTAGAACTAGATGACAGCCCTTCCCCACTTACATAATCATTTAGCCATTATGGTCTTCTTCTAACCCTTCTTGCTTCTATGTTAGGTGATCCTATCCCATCTTCTTCTTGAACTTCACCATCTTCATCTGCTATTCCTCTTATTTGTTCCACTACCTCTACTCCTTCTTCTTCTTCTTCTTCTTCTTCTTCTTCAGTCTGTTCCTCAGCCTCATCATCTCCCCATGTCAGAACATCTTGTCTCACCTCTTCATCACTTCTGTTCCAATCCCAACTTTTGGCTTCTTCGAACACCACATCCCTACTTATCAGCACTTTCTTTGCCACCGGATCAAAAAGCCTTTATGCCTTAGACTCCTCACTAATACCAAGTAGTACACAGACAGTACTCTTGTTATCTAACTTAACTCTTTTCTTATCTGGTATATGCACATGACCAATACTGCCAAAAACTCTGAAATGCTCCACACTTGGCTTGATCCTACTCCAAGCTTCTTCAGGAGTCTTGTCTTTCACAGACACAGTGGGACTTCGATTAAGAACATGTACAGACCACCTTAGTGCTTCAGGCCAGAAGGTTTTTGGCATCTGTTTTTCTGAAAGAATACATCTAACCAAATTCATTATGGTTCGATTTCTCTGTTCAGCCACCCCATTCTGTTGAGGTGTGTAATCAGCTGTTAGTTGTCTCTTCACACCATTGGCCTTGCAGTATTCATTGAACTCAGTGGAGGTGAATTCTCCTCCTCTATCTGTACGCAGACAGCATATGGAGGCTCCTATTTCCTTTTCAACAAGTGTTCTAAAATTCTTGAAGATAGTAAAGGCTTCTGACTTCTTAATAAGGAAATAAACCCACATTTTCCTACTATAATCATCTATGAAAGTGATTAGGTACCTTTTGTTGGAATTGGACGCAGGAGTAATAGGGCCACATATGTCTGCATGCACTAGCTGAAGTTGCTGAGAAGCTCTCCACATGCTCTTCTTTGGCATTGCTTCCCTATGCTGCTTTCCTATCATGCAGTGTTCGCATATCTTTGATGTAGCATTCATTTGAGGCAGACCTTTCACCATTTGCTTGAGTTGTAGAGTTTTCAATCCTTTGTGACTAAGGTGGCCATACCTCCTATGCCAAAGTTCAGTAGCATCTTCTGACTTTATTTGAAAACAAGCTGAATCCTGAGTCACCATTCTTGCTATGATTATAAACATCCGATTTTCTGTCATTTGAGACTGCATGATTATGCCTCTCCTGGAATGATATACTCTGCATCCTCCTTCTTTGATCACAATTGTCAGACCACGGTCTTGAAGTTGTCCAAGACTCAGCAAATTGTTTCTGAGATCAGGAACATAGTATACATCTGTGATGACTTGTATTATTCCATCCACATCTATCTTGATATCACCTCTTCCCATTACTGGCATCTTCATATTGTTCCCAAGCTTCACAAAGTGCCTATAGTTCTCATCCAGATCTGTGAACCATTGCTTATTTCCGGACATGTGATTGCTGCATCCTGAATCAAGGAACCACATACCATCTGTTATGGAATGTTTCTGCTCAACAAACGACATTAGCAGCAACTCTTCATCCTTTTCAAATTCAGCAAAATTTACTCCTTTCTCCCAGCTAGGGCATTCGTATTGAAAATACCCCAACTTATGGCATTTGTAGCATTCAACCAGAGTTTTGTCAAACCCTAGTCTTCCTCGACCCCTGCCTCTTCCTCTGAATCCACTTTTGCCTCTTCCTCCAAACCTATCATCAGAGGTAACTTTCAGAGCTTGTTCCTCCATGATATGATTGTTGTTGTTCATGTGTTGTTCATGCACTAATAGACTTGCTTGCAGCTCATCAATTGACATCTCATGCACATCATTTGACTCCTCTACTGAGCAAATGACATAATTAAATTTTGATGTCATTGATCTCATGATCTTCTCAATAATCTTGACTTGCTCCATGTCTTCTCCTTGAGCTTTCATCTTGTTTGCGACTGTGAGTGTCCTAGCAAAATATTCATCCACCTTCTCTCCTTCTCTCCTTCTCTCATCTGAAGAATCTCAAATTCTCTCCTCAGAGCCTGCAGTTGTGCTCTCTTCACTCTCGTAGACCCTTGATATTTGAGCTTCATGGAATCCCAAATGCCTTTAGTTGTATCCTTGTTAAGAATGGTTTCCATGATAGTTCGATCAATAGCTTGAAAGAGATAATTCTTTACCTTGAGATCATTCAGCCTTTGATCTTCAATCATCTTACGTTGAGTCTCTGTTGGCTCTATTCCTTCACTTAGTGTAGTTATCCCGTGCTCCACCAAGCTCCATTAATTCTTTGATCTTAATAGATTCTCCATCAACATTGACCAATGGTCATAGAATCCATCAAACTTTGGTATGGCAGGTTGAACAAAATTCCCTTCGCCAGCCATATCTCTCTTTCTCCTTCTTACTGTTTTCTAGCTCTCTATCCCTTTTCAAATCAGGCCCCTGTTAGAGGCTCTGATACCAAATGTTGTGAAAAACCAGTTCCCAGAAAAACAGAGTACAAGAATTATGCAGAAATGATTCTTATTCAATAAGCAAAGGAGCTCAAGCTTTTATAGCCTAGCTCAACAAACAGAAGTTCAACACGATCCTAACAACCCTATAATCGTGGATCACCGAAAACAGAAAAATCAAAAAGCTAATCTATCAGTAACTTGAGCCTGAAGAATAGGTCCCTTATTAACAAATCTTGACGAAATCAAATATGAACTTAACAGCTTTATAGCCGTGGCAGAGCTACCTTCAACCAACTGAGAACTTATCCACATACGCTGACAGTCAGATTCCTGACCGGAGCGAGAATGCATGACCTACATATCACAGAATGAGTTGGGCTACTTTAAGGATGACTGTTGCTGTTTGGAGGAACAGGGGAAAAGAGAAACATACAAAAACCCAAAAACATTCAGTTACCCAATGTTTCTCACAGCAATATAGTGTTTGTCTGCAACTGCAGCGTTTAATCACTTTGCAGGTGCCACACCAATTGAAGAGTGCAGCTGGATAACCAGAGGCCAAAGATCATTAACAGAACACTTGAATTGGTATAACATTTGAAATACGTGAAAATTGCATGATTTGAAAATCGGAGGTGAATTTAGTCAATCAAGGTTGACTATGGCAATACAACCTAGCACAAAGGCTAGCAACTATGAATATGAAATAAAAATAAATGCTACCTCTGGCCTCCGGGGGCTCAGTACCCTTCTTTGGGGGCTCATTTGGGTAGAAAGGATTATCACGAGGTAGTTGGCAGCGGAAAACCTTCACACTTCTGAAATGCATTGTGAGATCAGGAACATAAAGCACCAAATCCCTTGGACTTCATACAAAACAGGGAGAATAATACCTTCTGGAAGGATTTTCCCGATGGCTTTTCCACTGCTCATGTTGATCTCGAAGAAGACACTCCATTGACGTACACATAAAAACAAACAATGTTCGATGAAATGTGGATGGGTTCTCCTCTGGTGCATACACCTACAAACCAAGTACTTATTAGCACCACCTAATTGGCATTTTCATTTCAGAAAACAAAGAACAGTATTAACTGGAAGAGTTTATACCAATGGTATTTAAGTATCACCTGAAGCATAAATTGCAAAGGGTTACCACATAGGTCACAAAGACAAGATCTTCCGGAGGGCAAATTTTCTGGATCCAACCAAGCCTACATGCAAAAGAAACAGCACCATGAAAAAGTCTGACCAGCAAGTAAATAGAACTTCCAAGGGTTTAATAACATACTGGAACTCCTCCGGCCTTGGAAGGGAAGAAATGGCGTAGAAGAGAGCTGGCTTTCTTAGGCCTTTTCACAAAACCCAAAACCATAGTCTCTTGCTTCTTCATCTTCTTCTTCCTCATCATTCTTCCAGTTCTTTCAGCTGTTCCTCTTCTTCATCACTCTCGTCATCCAGTGAGGTAATCCGAAGACCCTTAAGCTCTTCTGTCCCATCACGTTTCAGACTACCCTCCATTTCCCACTAGCAACTAAGAGCTAAACACAATGGTCTCTGATTTCATATCTGAAACAACAATAATTCATCACAAACTATCAATAAAATCTCAACACCAACAAATGGGCATCAAAGCAAAGTCCAGGAAACTCAAGTTTTAGATAAACACCCACAAATTATAACCTAAACTACACAAAGTTTGTTTCTTTCTTAGTTTTATCTTTGTTTCTGACTAAGAAGCAAGCAAAGAAGGCTTCTTTTTACTCATAGCACTCCTGAAACCATGGCATTCTACACTCAAAACCTATCAAAGCAAATTCATAACAATAGACATGAAATCATTACAACCCAAAGCATAAAGGTTAAAGCTTTATATGAATTCACAACAAAAAACACCCAATTACGCAGTAATTCATTAAACCCTAAACCATGAAATTACCTGAAGTAATCCGCAGCTGGAGAGTGCTCAGTTCACAGAAAAAAAAAACAGAGAGACCGGCGTTGTTTGTGTTGTTAGATATTACTCCAATTTTTTTGTTTTTTATTTTTTTGTTAAGCTGAAACGACGTCGTATGGAGACAACCTAAAACCCTAAAAAGGGCCCAAAAGAACTAATAAAACCTTGAGTGAGCGACTCTGCTTTGGTGAGCTCCCCCTTCCCCATCTCCAATAAAGTCCTTCACTTTCGCCGTCGTCTCCGGCACCGGCCCTTTTCTCATCTCAGTTTTCTTAGATTATTGGAAACCCAAGGTAAGTGAACTCTTTCGCTTCAAAAATTAGATCTTTTCAGATTCGTATGCTTACTGGAGAACTAGATCAAATAAATTTGATGTATTTGAATTGTGATTTAGGTTTGATTTTGAGACTTTAGGGTGTAATTAGTGCTTTGATTATACATTTTGTTATGTGGGATATGCTCTCAATTTGCTAGTTTAGTTCCTTGATTAGGGTGGTGATGTGTGCATTTCTTGTTGGAATTTTGGTGTCTTTAGCTTGACTCTGAGGTTTTATCAGAAACATCATTAGTTGTAGAATGGATTGTGGAGACAAAACTGTTGTACTGGAATGTAGATAATATTAGAATTTCTGCTTTGTGCAGGAATATTCCAGACCTGTGAAGTATAGTTCTGTGAACCGGTGTAAGGTGTAGAGCGTTAGTGTTTGTAGCTCTCTTTTCGTTGGATGTTGCCATGTTGAGGCTCGAGAGTGATTTGGTTTAAGAGTGTGCTAGTTTGGATGAATTCCACAATTGTTACTGCGTTATATGAGTGGAGTTTCAGTGATGTGGAGTGGAGTGGAGTGGCTTAGGTTGAGGGTATAAGTGGAGTATTTGTTTTAGATGAATTCTCCAATTGTTAAGACTTGATATACGCGGATGTTTGGGTTATGGCTGTATGGAGTGTGTCTACATTTGTTTGTACTTTATGCAAATTGCTGCCATTTCCGTTGAAGTTTGAGCATATGCATTATGTATCTAGCAGGATAGTTGTTCTGTTGTGTCCTTTTTCTATTTGCTGAGATGTTTTTGAATAAAATGAATCGAACAGGTTAGTCACCTGGTTGAGTTGTTTTGATGCGTGACTCTCACAGTTTGTGTGATTGTGTGTATTAGAAAATGACGAAGTTAAGGAAGCTGAACCGAACCACGGCTCATCGCATTTCTATGCTGAGGACGATGGTGTCCCAGTTGGTTAAGCACGAGCGCATTGAAACCACCGTTGCCAAGGCAAAAGAGGTTCGACGTCAAGCTGATAGAATGGTGCAGCTTGGAAAAGATGGTTCACTCTGTGCAGCGAGGCGTGCTGCTGCTTTTGTGCGTGGGGATGATGTAATTCACAAGCTGTTTACAGAACTGGCCTATCGATACAAAGATCGAGTAGGTGGATACACAAGAATGCTTAGGACACGTATACGAGTCGGTGATGCTGCACCCATGGCCTATATTGAGTTCATTGACAGAGACAATGAGCTCAGACAATCAAAACCACCGGCCCCGCAGCCACCGCCACCAAGAGTTCCCTTGGATCCTTGGGCAAGATCCAAACTTTGCAAGCAGTTTGCACCCCCTAAAGAAGACAAGAGCAAGAGCACCGAGATTTGATATGTTTGAGATCATTATTTTCCGTGAGAGAATTTCTGTTGTCTTGTGATTATTCTCACGCGAAGTGAATAGTTTTTATTCGACGAACTTTATGTATGACTGTAGGAGATGATCAAAAAATAATAGTCCAACATCCAAGCTCTTGTGTTTCTCAACGAAAATAGTGATATCCGAGTCAAAATTGTTCTACTAACAAGAATTTGGCCAGTCATCTGTTTCTGTGTTGGTAACATCACTCTGGATATCACATGATTCAAATAGGTGATACATCATTTCCAAGAAATCAAGCAAACCACAGCCTGTTAGAACAGTCGGAATCTAAAGAACCAGCAGAGCTTCATGAGAAATCACAACACAAACACAGAACCATCCAACAGTCACTTGGAAGATGTCGTTATTTCGGAACTTCATCAACTACTTAGAGCATCTGCAGCGGTGGAGCTCTCCAGCACAAGCTCTCCAGTTTCCGAGGCCAAATAGTGCGAGGAAGCACTTCAGCCTCCCGAAGCAGCGTGCACCGGTCTCTCCTTCAGCAGCAAAAGCTGCCTTGACCGCTCCTTGACCTGCTGCTCGTCCTCGAGGTCGAGCTCCGATAGCACGAGTTGGAGCACGCCTCCTCGGACGAAGCTACTCACGTGGGTGACGGAAATCAGCCTGGGTCCCGGCCGAATAGCACGAGCAGCCCTTCCTAGCACGAGCACCGGCGGCCTCCTCCTGCGGTGACCGCTCGTTGACCGAAGCACGAGGTAGAGATCGAGCCGAGGAGAGGACGAGCAGCCTCCTCTACCGGTGCAGGTGCTCTTAGTATCTGTCTTTTAACTGATACTTCCATGCATTTCTATACAGTGGCGTAGCCAGAAGTTGCAATTAACAGAGGCAAACCCAAAATAGCTAATACGTATTTCTAAGTTGATTTGGATTACAAATAATTCATAACAATTTTAGTCGGTAATACTTTTACCTTGATTTAGAATTGTTGACATATGGGATTTATGTGAATATGATTTTCACGAAATCACTTAATTTATCTCTCCCCGCGGTTTAGAGTTTTCATACCTTTCATATTGGTTTTTATATTATTGTCATTTTTAGCTCGACTTTATTTATACTTTATAATTGTATGACATAATTTCTAGAAATATAAAAAAGAATATGATACAAAATGAAAAAAAAAAGATAAAATCATGCATTTAATGAACCAATAAAATATAGACAACATTATTATGATTTGTTAAACTTAATTAAAAAATTATTATGATATAATTATATAATAAACATTTAAAATTTAAAAAAAAATAAATAAAAAATGTGAGAAGGGGCAATTACACCCTCTCGCCCCCTCTCCCTACGCCCTTGTTTCTATATCTAGATATTTATGAATGCAGTATTTCGAGACCATGAAATAATTACTATAGAAAATTGAAACATCCAAATCAGATATGAAGGAAGGTGAGTTCTGCAATGTACACAGTACATCGTATATTATGGTTGTCGGGGGTACGTGGCAAGCTGCAATTGGTGTGTGTTGTTAAACTCTTCATTAGTCTCCGTCGTCCATGTTAGCGCACGAGCTGCGTAACATTCGGTCAATTTTTTCATTGCAATCCAACTGAATTGAGGTGGGTAACTTAATTGCTGAAATCATTTTCTTGAAGCTTGAATTGGGTAATACCTGATCTTTGTATTATTCAGGGATAAACATAAAGGGCCCAAATAGAGTATGGAATTTTTGTACGTTATTACTTCAAAGTATGGGCTAAAACCCAGATACTTAACAAGACACTCCTTGATGAATGATGAGAATCAAATTAGCATTCTAATATACTTCTTTTGAATCGATGTTTATTCAGAAACAATGTCGGTGTGATTTGAAATATACATTCAAGGCCAAGATTCTATGTACAGTAGCTCGCGTTTGGATGACAAAAAGAAGTAGCTTGCGTTTGCAATCTACATCCCCTTATGAATTTTTTTTAAAAAAATGACAGACCGAGATGCACAAACCTAACAATGACACTAAACACATATCGCACTCGTGGGTTTTTCTTTGGCACTCATGGGAAGTAGCTGCAAAATCTCAATTCCTTACGATTTAGATCCCTGCAAAGGTAAATTAGCGTTGCTCGACGGACTTGGGGCTGTGAGGCTCGGTTGGTCGAAGTACTTTGATCTGTCAAAGCAGTTGACAATCTGAAACCGATCTTGGGAGCCGATCTGAAAACGTCGCTGCATAACCTGAATCGAACCCAGAAAACAAAAAGGAGCAGAGAGATCTCCAAACCAAAACTCTCTATTTTTGTTTGCTTTCTCATTGTCCTCATATGATGAGGTCTAATTAGATGATATGAAGATGACACACGAGACGCGTCAGGCGCGCGTGCTTTATAGTAGAAGTAAAAATAAATAATTCCACCGCCTCTCTGTCTGTTGGAGACGTCAGCTAGACAAGGTTAATACATGGTGTATTGCGTACACATCAGATGTCTCCATGAAGTGGGTATCTAGGAAGAGTTGCCGAGAACTATGATTAAGCTGTCTTTGTTGGATCAGGATCCTCTCCTTGGCTAAGGGTGATCCTTGGTTATCCTTGACTTTTAATTTCGTCCATAGATTTGAAATCCAAGGGCTATAAATTGTCTACCTCAGCCAAACTATTAATTACTCAAAATTTAGGACTTCCAGACAGACGACGTCAACACTGTTGTGGCCTCTTCTTCTGTTCGATCAGCATATGACTTCAAGTTTCTCTCTTCAACCAAAACTGCAGATCTGATTTAATTCATTAAATTTTGGCTACCAAATTTCTCATATATTCTTTATATTACTCCTTATTCATGTTGAAGTAAGAACGTAGATCACGACGATCCTCAAATCTGCATGATGATGATGAGTCTCGATGAAAAGAAAAATTCAGATTGAAAAACTATCAATCCATGGTGAAAAGGGGTTCAGTGGTTTTCATTTTTGGGGTTATTAGGATTTGAAAGTATATTAGGACATGTGCGGTGTAAATCTCGTTTGAGAAAACATTATTGTGCGACTTTTAAAGTATTCTACATTAGAATCAATTCACCATGATTAATCAGTTACAGTTTATCAATCAGTGATCATTATTAGTTTACTAGTTTCAATACTAGCTTGATCTATTACAAGTGTGATCTCTAATCTACTCACTAACAAACTGAAACAGAAGATACTAAGTTCTCATATAACACATTCTAAACACTGATCCGGATCACTAAAGAATGAACGATACCGTGAGGCATAAACAAATAACAAACTTGAGTTCTGATCTTGAACTTGCAGAATATTGTAGTATATGAAAACGTAATATTAGCTAAATAACTCCCACGCTTTCGGTGGAGTTGAAGAAGTATATATTACAACATAAAGATTTGGAGACCTCCTCCTTAACAAACTCCCCAATAAAATCGGCTAAGGATCTGCATAAAGATTTTGACTAGGAAAACCCTTTTTGTTAGTCGATAAAATATTACAACATATATGAATTCCAAACTCATTTATAGATATGATTTCGCAATCATAATATGCTCTAAATAACCTTCTCAATATCACCAAAAAATCATGATAATAAATGGAGAAGAATCATACCTTTTAATAAAAAAATGAATCTGATTTTACTACAACTTTACTGTAGTAAACTAGTCCGAATTTCAGTTTTCCTAGTCGAGCTAGGAAACCTTCGTCCCCAAAATTTCCTTCTTCTTTTTCTCCAAATATGTATGTCATGTACTTACAGGATTTATATGTAATTGGAGGAAGGAACCTGGTCTTCTCCAAACCGAATCTACTCTCTGAAACTTTTCTATATTCTCTACTACTGTGGGTTTCAAAAGACTCTTGAAAACCCCAATTAATCCCCATACGTCACAAAACCATCAACAAGAACTCTTCCTCTCAGAAACCACCCATCAGCTTCCCTTGAAAGCCCTTGAATATTGAACGATAGTTGGTCTTGGTGGCTAGATTGATATGCGATGCGGAGAACATTATCATTAATCGTCAACTCTAACTATAAAAATAAAATGCATGTTGACAAAACCTGGGTTCATTGCTAGAAGCTTCAATTTGGAACAACACCTACTCAAAATCCAACAATAAAAGAAAATGAGAGAACCTGAGACCTGAATAGATGGAGGAAGCCATCAATTACGACAGAAAGAGAGAAATTCGCAGCGATCAAACCAGAAAAAGAAACGAAAAAATTAAAGAAGTTGAGAAGGGCTATGAACTAGTCAAGTAGATACGGTTCTTAATAGTATAAGATCGATCGATATTCCAAAGAGCCAAAGAGGAGTCCTACTCCCTCAACACACCAATTGCCAAACAATTGGACCATCACATGCATCCATGACCATCTTTTTATCATCTATAACCATTATTGATACTGCTAGTAAATCATGTATGTCTTATCGTTTGCAGTGGATGACGAGAGGTTTAGCAATTTGCATATATATGCCTACACAATGATGCACCCTCGAAGATAGAGTATCACTCACTCAGACAATGATGCACCCTCGAAGATAGAGTATCACTCACTCAGGTGTTCTATAATTCAATCTTTCTTGTAAGGATCAGCCTACTTTGCCCACTCAAATTATGCACACGCTAAGTCATATATGTAAAGCTTACCTACCATCAGTATCCATCATCTATCCGAGGAGAAACGAAAGCTTATCTGCTGTATGTATTATCCGGAAATTCTAGTATACCGGACGGCATGGCATACGCATCACCGTCCGGCCGCTCACCTTTCTTTTCAAAGTGGAAATGTGTTCCATTTGTTTAACATTGACGTTGAGTTCCCGTGCCACTACTGCTTTCGAGTAATACGCCAACACGAACCCATATATTTACATATATAAGCCAATATCTACATTTTTTCTTTTTATGAACATATAATCCAGCTTTATCTAGATATTAATAACATGATACCGGAGTCAAGCATTGAGCACAAAGCAAACTTCTCTTTCGCCTTGGTAAAAGAACATCGTGTGCTATAGCAAATAGAAGGTGGGACAATCTGATTATATATGTCTTATAGTTAATTAGTAGCGGTTTCCCTAAAGTAATGCATGATTATATAATATACAATGAAATTCTCTAATCTAGTATATGAGTATATGCCATCACTGTCTGGCTATGGCAAGGATTGTCGCTTAGATAATCAGATCTGTCTTACAAGTGGACAGTAGAGGATTTTAGCGAGGCCAAGCTCAAGTTCGCATAATCTTACCTTCGCATAAACCAGTTTGTCTAGATCGGCGCCTTCGTGTTTCTCTGGTCGACGTGATTCATGTCCAATACAGGTACGAGAGGTTGTTGGGTCATTGCAGACATGACATGTTGTTCCCTCTAGTTTTCGTATAAGAGAAGTTTATGCTATTGAATCCAAGATTCTCTCCTAGAGATGAGAAAGGTGACCACACATTGTAGTCGGATGAATTTTGGTAGCACATCGCAAATTGACACCTCGAATGCTTTGGAACATATATACATTAGCTAAGGAAACAAGGAAACGTATACACCAATCTATTTTGATTTGCATTGTTTTTTGTCTGTACCACAAATTTATGTTTTGACATTGATATCTTAAATTTCAAGGCAACCTGCTGTATTTGATCATCAAGTCGGATCCGTATGTGAAAAATTTGTCCATAACCCTAAATCTTCAGAAATATATATAACAAAAACATCATATAAAACAACGCTGTTAGAAGATTAGCAGCTTCTGCTCTTGACTTCATCTCCAACAAATTTATAAAATACAAAACTATACATGGGTGACAGTCCGGGGCGGATCTAGGAATCTATACCGGGTGGGACTCGGTCGGACTTTCCACTATCGAAAAGAAAAGATCAACTATATAAGAGCAATTTATACCCAGACAAGTTGTAGATAGTATTTCGACTTAATCCATGTTTATATAAAACAAGTTCGTTGAAATCTTTATAAGTAACAAGAAAAGAAGTTAAATAAATATAACAATGCAATATAAAATATATATATATAGATGTAAAACTTATAGCTGATCAACTAACAAAATCTAACACTACGAGTACCACCGAAAACTTCAAATTTGTTTATAAGCTTGTAGATATACTAAGAGTATGTATATAAATTTACCTCACCTCTCTTGAGTGTGACTTAGGTTAAATACCAATCTATATAACACTTATCAATATAAACTACCCTATAAAATAATTATGTGGTGATTTTTTTCCTAAAAGAATTTGGATGGGACTTGAGTCTCACTCTATAACACTCTGGATCCGCCCCTGGTCGATAGACCTTGTATGTTGATCCAAATCCACACAAAATCCAAGGGAACAACCATGATGTCTCAGAAGTCGTTTAAGAGGACCATTGATTAGAGATAAGCCCAAGGGCCACCACGCTTCACCCGGTTCACGTCTCTCTCCGTTGCGAACGTGAACAAGAATCTTTCTCCTCTTGCTTGCACCTCCACCGGAGTAGAGAGCCTCCACATCAAGAGCACCACGCTCCTAAATGCATCAAAGACGATAGCCGAGTGGTATTCAGTCTTCCCACCAAATAGAAATGTTGGGCAATAAAACCCTTTTCGGGGATTCAAGATCTCCGAGATCCACAATTTCATCTTGGTTTCTCAGGGAGAGCTTGGAGATCAAGCTTGCAGTAACAGAAGTAGCAGAGGTTGCGTTGATTTTGGATGCTGAGGAGGCTACTACAGTGCTGGTTGCCATGATCGTGCCATGGAATATGGTGATGTGCCGCTCAATTCCCAAACCTTAACCCTATTTATAGAGAGGGAGAGGAGCCGCGATATTCTTTTTTAGTTATTTCTTTTTCAATTTGTATCAGAGGATTTGCTAATCAAGTAATTTGAATAAAACCCTAATTAATGTCAGGCTACTCAAACTGAACTATACAATGAACGACATAACGTTTCCATATTTGTCTTGTTCATGAACGTGTTTCCTAAATGAACTATACAATATGTGGCGAAACTAGAAGCTTGTCATTGATGGGGACCAAAATAAAATATAATTTATTTATTTTTATAATAAAAATAAATAAACACAACTATTAATATATTTTACAAAAGGAAAACTTAATTATATTTATTCATTTTTGAAACCAATAATTCTCCTTTAAATGTTTTTTTAATATTTTATAGTACATCATGCATATATTAAGACAATTAACAAACATAGTTATTACAATATATACTTCATTTTCAAAAGAATTAAAGTAAAATTTTAATTTGGAAGGGTCATTATGATAACTTTTGGTCTAAATATTTAATTATCAATGAAATATTTCAGTAATTTTCTAAAAAAACAAAAATGTTGTGGGGTCTCATCGCCTTCCGATCTCTATAGAGATCTGCCACTATATACAATGAATGACATAACGTTTTCATATTTGTTTTGTTCATGAACATGTTTTCTAGCTTGTCTGCTTGATAACATTTCAAATTCTCGATCAATGGTATTTTCTTTTGTAGAGATAACACAATTTCTTGAAAAGCCTTTTTAGGGCAGATATTGTCATAAACGCTTCATCTTTCTTGGCTTCCAAGAATATATTGTGATCTAACTTCAATCAGCATTTACAGGGTGCGAAACTGAGTTGGGGGTTCTAGACTTATATGTTTTTATTAGAGCATCGTCAACCATTGTCTTATAAATTATACCTAAATTTAAAATTTGACTCACTTAGATCTATTTGTTGGTTTTGCATCTTCAACCTTTATTGTCAAAACCTAAACCCAAATCATGTGGGGATCACTCAGTTGATGAGTGTAAAATTTAGGATTTCTTCTAAATAGTTGGGTCAAAATATAACACTTTTTAGGTTTAATCATATTTTAGCTCAGGTTGTGTTTGGATTGAAGATGTCAAATTAAAAAGTTTAAACCTATTATAGATTTTAAGACACAATAATGTTCATCTGGTCAGTGACTGACCAAAGAATTCATGGTCAGTCACCCTTGGATCTAAATACAAGGGTGAAGAACAAAACAGTCTTTCTTAAAAGTAATTATCTCCACTGATCCAAGGGTAGAGAACAAAACAACCTTCCTTAAAAGTAATTCTCTCCACTGACCCTTGAATTTAGATCCAACGGTAACTGTCTATAAATTCTTTGTTTAGTAACTGATCAAGTGAACACCAATGTTTTAGGACAACCATTAGAGATGGCATTAACTTGACTATCTATAATGATTTCTCAAACAAGAATCTCATGTAACGAGAGAAAGACGAATACTGGACAGTCATCACCTTCCAATGAATGCTAGAGAGTTGCGTATCTACATGTATCTTTCATTCCACAGTCATCACCTTTTCAAGAATTGTTGATATCTACCTATTGATAAAGTAGTATTGTGAGACCCCGAAATTTTAATTTGATTTTCCGACACATTTAGGGTTTAATTCCGATTACTTTTCAGTACGTCGTCAATTTCATCTAACGTTTTTACGTTAAGACACACGTCGCCACATGCGTGAAAGTATTTACGGAATATTTTCCGGCACTTCACGTATTTTTCGTACAACTTTTACGTTTAAATTTGACGTTTGGTTATTTGAAATGAATTTTCGAAAATGGTTTTGGTTTTGAAATTATTTTAGAAATTGGGATTGAATCGTGGCCGTTGATTCGATCGACGAATCGTGGCCACTCGTTTTTCTTTAAAACCCTATCTCCTTTCCCTTTCTCTCCACCTCTCCTTTTACTTTCCTTTTTCTCCCTTTCTCCCTCACTTTCCTTTTCTTCCCTTTCTCTTTCTGTCTTCGCTCGAAACAGAAAGCCTGCCTCTCTCACTCTCCTCGACCCAGCAGCCGGCCAGCCACACCACCAGCGCGCGTCTTCACTCACCGCCGCTCCCATCAGTTTCGCCTAGCCCCGGCGACCTCAACCAGACCACCAGCGACGCCCAGCCGAGGAGAGAAGCTCGGATACACTGTGCAGACTAGATCGAAGCATACCAGCCCTTTTGGAGAGCTAGGAAGCTCCCAGGCGCCACCAGGAGCTGCCCAGGAGCAAGGAGAAGGCCAGCGGAGCTCCGCCGGAGGAGGTTTCACCGGAAAAACCCAGGGAGGAAGCTTGAAGTATAGATCTTGCTCTTTTCTGATGTTTGAAGCCTTGTTGGGTAGCTTAGGTTGTGTAGAAGGTGTTAGGACAGGTCAGAAGGTTCGATTTGGCCGGAAAACCGGCCAAATCAGGCGGCACAGTCGATCGGAGACCGGCGCGGTAAAAACTCTGGTTTTTACCGTGTCAGTTTTACTTTTACCATTTACCCAGGGGTAGAGTTACCAATTTGCCCCTGACTGTTTGAAATAATTACAGTTACTGTTTTACTATTTACTTTTACTGTTTTACTTTTTACTGTTGACTTTGACCGGTTGATTATTTGACTTTGACCGGTTGACTATTGATCGGTTGACTTTTTGACGGTTGACTTTTTGACCGTTGACCGTTGACTTTATTGTTGACCGTTGACTTTTACTATTTCAAGGTTGACTTTTAACTTATACCGTAGAACACCTATTTTACGTTTTCGAACACTACGGTTAAACGTTTTAAAGACTTTTAGTTTATAAACGTGGCAAAACGACGTATGTACTGAATAAGAATTAATCCCGACTTCTCGCCGATTCGAGAATCGGAGTGTCAAACAAGTCAAACCCTAGTGTCAGAAAGATAAACAAAGAATGTTTATCAAGTCTTAGTCGTAGATAGTAGATCCTCAAATTACTTATACCTGACTGTCATTGTTATCTTACCCACAGACTCAGGAGCTCGTCTACGCAGGCTTCAGGAGGACCAGGAGTTGGAGCGCAGCCAGCTGTACCGTCATACCAGGTAGTAGGGGGAGCACGCCCAATGGGTGAGCCGAAACCCTCTTGGGTCGGCGGCTCTTTCATTTTATACTTATAAAATACTGATGCATTGTTTTAAGCTTGACCACACGCTTCTTATAGCACTTGGTGTGTGTGTGTGTGAGTTTTGGATCGAAAAGTAGTACCGTCGTCCTGATTTCCGGTGCTTGGCCTGAGAGCGACGTGACCTAGTATTCTAGCACTCCTGCGGTGTCGATGACCGTAAACCTCCGGAGGGGCTATGCCCTGTTTATTTTATTCATTTATCCCGCTTACGCTCGTCTCGTACAGAGTAAAACGTGACGTAAGTGTGGTCTGCTATTTGTTGGGCGTTAGCTGGAAATGGACGCTCTCGCTATTCTGCGCACTCGGGCGCTTAGATAGTTGGCCCCGGTTTGCAGTGAGGACAAACCCGGGATTTCGGCCGCTCAGATCCAGAAAGTTCTTTCATGTGTGGTCCCATGTTTTACCGAGCTTTGTGTGCGTGGCTTTGTATTACATTTCCACATGCTCTTTCGTACTTACGAGTACCTACATATATATATATACGAAATGTTTTCTCATGAGTTTTAAACCCCGACTTGGATGGCTTTGGCCCCATTTGGGTTAGCGAGGACGAGTTGCTCACCTCTACATCTTTTCAGGTCTACAACACCCATCACTAGAGGAGCTGGACTAGATCGCGGAGCGTCGACGGTTATCGTGCACTTTCGATTTCGAGGACTCCCATTCTGGTGTGGTTTCCATGTTTCTTGATTTCCGTATTTCTGATGTTGATATTCTGTTGGATACTTTGAGACACTTTTCGGGCCCATTGTTCCGAGACTTTTTCTTGTACTATTTCTGTCTCGGGTATTTTTCTATTATCTTCCGCTTGTAAAACATTTGTATGCTACTCTGTGTATTTGTCATTCCGTATTTGACATTCATATTATTACTCATGTGTTGTTTATTTCATTCATAGCCTTGTGGTTTCGGTCCGGAGGGTCATCAATACGTCGAAAGACGTATTGATTACTCGCCTGATCGGGATTACGGCGGTTACCGTCGTGTTCCGGGACCGAGAATAGTCACCGGGATGCGACAAGTATGGGATTCAACTCCAAAACCAATTGACAATAAAGAAAGTAATCAAAACCCTTATAAACTCACAAGCAAAGTCTCATATTCCCTATGTGGGATATATATATCTCAACACACACACCATGTATCCTTCATTCCAAACGAAATGGAACGTTCACTTCATTCCAAAAAAAGAAAAAGAAATGGAACGTCAACTTTTTCCAATGCTTTCTGTGGGTGGTGCCAAATCAGAAAACCTTACAAGATTCACCCCATATACGACCTTATTCCCATATCGTTTTACAACTTCGACTAGACACAAGGTTCTAAAAAAAAGATAGGCGCTACCAGGGCGGACAGCCTGCGCCTAGCCCTTAGGACGGCGTCTAGTCGATTTTGTATTTTACATATTAGTATTTATTTAATAAATATAATTATATAAATAAAATTTATAAAAAAACACTTTTATGTTCCCAAATAGAAAAAATACTTCAAAAATAGACAAAATAAAACAACAATGTTCTTAAAAATAATAGTAAAAAAATCTTGTATCATTCGTTTAGACTTTAAGTAGAATATTGTGTTTTTTATGTTTAATTTTACTAATTTTTGATAGGTTTTTATATATTTCATAGTTTTTTTTAAAAAGGCTTAATCAGGCAGCCTAAACGCTGCCCAGGCAGCCCAGCCCGCCTAGGTGTCAGATTTTTACACTGCCTAGGTGCCGCCTAGCCCGCCTAGGAGGCTGACTTTTGCACCAGCACTCAGCTTGACCGATTCGGAAAAAATCAGAACGGTGACCTGCCACCCATCGCCTAGGCACCGCTTAGGCGGTCCTAGGTGCCGATTTTTAGAACCTTGACTAGACACAACGACATGCACGAAGCTTAGCTTTGTTAGTCACTCCCTCGAAATAGTATACAACCGAAAGCAAAAAATTCATACGAATTTGGCCAACATATGACAAATACATCTGCTATTAATAAAGCCCGAAGAGAAGTTTGACTTTGGTCAACGGTTAAAATTTTGAACTTCATATAATGCCTTTGATTGATTAAAACTTAAAAATATATGTTCTAACAGATAAATGATGAATTAGAATTAGTAATTGCAAATGTTGAAAATAAGAGAAAATGAAAAACAGAAAGTAAGAAAGAAAAAAAAATTAAAATGTGAAAAGTGGAGAGACAAATTCACACACATAATGTGTGTGAATTATTAATTGATTAAAATTTTTTGAACTTCCTATTCGATAAATGATGAATTAGTAATTACAAATGTTAGAAATAAAAGAACAAGAAAAACAAAAAGTAAAAAAGACAAAAAATTAAAATGTGAAAAGTGCCGAGACAAATTCACAAGTGTAGTGTGGAGCAAGATGCTAGTAAATACACAAAGGTAAACTATTTTTCCAATATAAATTCTCGTTACCCTGTTTGGCAAATCAGTTTCTGTTTCAATTTACTTGTAGCACTCGAACACTGATCCATTCATACTCGTCTCCACGTATTCTGGGGCGGTTGGTTACAAATCTCTTTAATGTAGGCAAGAAAACCAAAGCCAAAACCAGAACTAAAGTAACTTTCATTAGCCCTATAATTTCTCTCGTACCCACAATTCTCTTACACCACCAAACTCAACTCTGTGAGATTGTACACCACATATGGAGACGAGTCCGCACTCAAACTCCGGCGGAGACTGCCGGAAGGAACCTCTTCTCGACTCTGAAAACGGCGTCGCATCAAGCAGGTCTTGGAGGCTTGACATCAATGAGTTTCGGATCCTGGAACAGAACAATGGCGATGGTGAAAAAGGGTGTCGACCCTTTTGTAACATCCGTCGTCTCTACACGCACAGTAAGTCTTTTTGAGTCTTTTTGATGTCGTGCATTGAGAATTATCGTGTTCATAGTTGTAAGGGTTTGATCTTTGGAGTAAAATTTTGATCTTTGGAGTTTTTACTCTCTGGTTTTTGGAGTTTTGGGTTGGTTAGTTCTTGGAAAATAAGGTGAAGAATGGGAATGGTGGTTTTGGGTTTGTGGGAAGTTGAGAATGGTGGTTCTGTGTGTGTTTTCGGGTTAGTGGAGTTTGTTCAAGAGAAAAAGGTTTCTATGTTGTTGAAAATTTCTGAACTTTTTGGAAGGATTAGGTTTGAATGAAATCTTTTATAAGTAGAAAGGCGGGGTTGTTTCTGAAAGCCATGGCTTTTAGAATTGTTATCTTTTGTGTTTGTCTGCAGTATTTGTTTCTGTTGTGCGAGTGTTTTTCTTATAGAACTAATAGAAGGCAACAATAGATGCTTGTTATGAGTTACAGTTTGATGACTATGAGAATCTTTTCGTGTTAAAATCTGTCAATTAGGGATGCAACAAGTATTATATTTAGGATTATGACACCTATTTGCTCACGAGCCTTTCACTCTTTCAGTCTTTCTCCTACTCCATCTTGATGGGCTTCATGGGTCTAACATTTTTGTGTTTTGACATCAGGGAAAAAGTACAGAGTTGAGCAATACTACAAGCAACAAGGAAGGCTTCTTGAAGGGTACAGTGAGATGGAGACCATGGGTGAAGAGGGTTGGTTGCCAGGAAGTCTCACAGAGGTTAGCAACAGTAGGATATGAGATTGGTCTTTATATTTCTTTATTCTAAGTTCAGTGACGTCAAATGCAATCAGTTACATACGGCAGAATTTGCCAGAGTTTCAGCAGGGTTGAATCTGCAAGAATATAGAGAAAAAGTGAAGGGTTAGTTTTTTACAGCAATGCAATGGATGCGAGTTTTAATTTCTGTATCAATTTTTTATTCTGTACGCCAAAATCTAAGAGTATGAGCATGGTTAATGAACAGTGTCCATGATGTCAATTTTTCTCATAAGTCGTAACATGGACTATCTTGAAGTTTTGATTTCTTGATTAATAATTTTTTTTCCCTAATGTTTACTATTTTTAATTCTCCTCTGTTTTGAACAAATTTCAGGATGAAATGAAGCAGCTAGCCAAGAGTGAGAGGATGGCTGTTCATATATCAAATATAACTAATTTGGTGCTCTTTGCTGCAAAAGTTTATGCCTCAATCATGAGCAGATCACTGGCTGTGATTGCCTCTACCTTGGATTCCCTTTTGGACCTCTTGTCTGGCTTTATATTGTGGTTCACAGCCCATGCCATGAGAAAGCCAAACCGCTTAAATTACCCTATTGGAAAGAAACGTATGCAACCAGTGGTAAGCCATCTTTAGTCATGCTAACTAGAACGATTTTGAAATTATTTACTTATTTTTTCTCACAACAATTGATGAGATAATAGAGATATAGCTAGCATTGGAACGGCGAAGGCTATAGCCTATATGTTAGTTTGGCTCCCGCATGCCAATTTTTGCACTATAGTTAGAAATATGACATCTTAAAGTTCTTAAGTACAAGTTTTAGTAATTAGGAATGAGTACCTTTGGCTTGCAACAATCAGCACAAATGTGTTGGACATACAAAGTTCTGTCCACATAGTGCATAACGATTCACCATATCTCAACCTTGTTGTTGTTCGTTGTATATCTCTCAGATTCTCTAATAATTATGCTTTGCTCATGCAGGGTATCATTGTCTTTGCGTCTGTTATGGCAACTCTTGGATTGCAAATATTGCTCGAGTCTGCTCGGGAACTGATTTCAAAGGTGAGCTATCTATTTTTTTTGCCCACTCCAACTTGATTTTTGGATCTGCTTGATCTCTAGGTTCCAGACTGTGATTCCATTAGTTTTGTGGAATGTCTTTCTTATATGTTCCTTTTTAACTGGACATTAGCAAATCATGAAAGTTTGAAATTGCATTTGGCTGCCAAGTTCTGGTAATATATTTCTTGGTAGTTATATCATCAAGCTTATCTTCCTGTGTTATTCATTGGCTGCAGTCCCGATCAGAAATGGGAGATGGACAGGAGAAGTGGATGATTGCCATCATGGTCAGTGTCACACTAGTGAAGTTTATACTCATGATCTATTGCCGTAGATTTAAGAATGAAATTGTACGGGCCTATGCACAAGACCACTTCTTTGATGTCATTACCAATTCAGTTGGTTTAGCAGCAGCAGTCCTAGCTCACCGATATGCATGGTGGATTGATCCTACTGGTGCTATTGTGGCAAGTTCTTTCGTATCATAACTAGTTTTGCTTCCTCACCACATGGGTAATTTTGTCAAATTTTAAGAATTTTAATCTTGTACAAATTATGCAGATTGCACTGTATACCATCAACACATGGGCAAGGACAGTCCTAGAGAATGTGCGTTCGCTAATTGGAAGAACAGCTCCACCTGAGTTCTTGGCCAAGTTGACCTATCTGATATGGAACCACCATGAGGAGATCAAGCATATTGATACAGTGAGAGCATACACATTTGGAAACTACTATTTTGTCGAGGTCGACATAGTCTTGCCAGAAAACATGCTTCTGAACAAAGCACATAACATTGGGGAGACACTCCAGGAGAAGCTCGAGCAACTTGCTGAAGTTGAACGGGCATTTGTGCACATAGATTTTGAGTTCAGTCACCGGCCAGAACACAAGGCTAGCGTATGATGGTGAAAATGTTAGTAGCTTAGGAGCAGAAACTCAGCTTTCCACACCACAAAGGTTTTCAAATAAGATGATGTTTTTGCTTTCATCTTCTAATCACTTCATTTGTCGAGATACTAAGTTTAACAATATTGATGCCTAAACAAATAGTTCTGTGTTTTAAAAAAAACAAATAGTTGTGTACGTTGAAAAAAAGAAAAAAGTGAACGCTACTGTACCGCAGGAGCTAGGAGGTGAAGGAAAACTCATCAGAGAATGGGCCTGAGTTGTCAAATGGTTATGAATCCAAGCCCCAAATTACTAAGGACTTGCTAGTAATTTGATACAACTAGGGCTTTGTTTATCGTGGCCACTACTATATAAACCCCTTACCTTAACACCTCAAACCTCACCACCGCAGTTGTTTGCTAAACTCAAACCTCACCTCCTCCTACCTCTGTTTTGAACCCTCAAAACTCACTCTTGTGCTTGTTCTGTTTGTTATTGTGTTTGGTTATTGTGGCCGGTGATGTTTAGATGTATTGTCCGTACCATCTGAGAGCAATCTTTGATGCATCAACCTCTAGCTTCTGAGGCCTCTTTTACTTTGCAGTTTCATTCTTCTTGTTTCTGGTTGATTAGAACTATTGGAAAGTTGTTTTCTTTGATGAGGCATTGATGAATGTATTATATACCATCAAACTTTGAAAGCCCAGGTTTGTGCTTGTTGATGCCAGCACTATTTTCTGAGCCTTATTTTTCAAAAAAGTTTGTCTTGATCTATGTGGGAAGTGTGTGAGTGAGTTTAGCACTTTGATGGTTGTATTTGGTGTGACAAAGGCAACAAATTAGAGTCTCTGATGCGCTGAGTTACTATAGCGTTTTAGTGCTGTACGTTGCCAATATGAATTTGGGAGCTGAGATTCTGACATTTACCTTCTAATTGTTAAGATTAATGCATTCAGATGTTCCTACATTCATAATTCCAAAAGATTCGATGTTGTGATAGATTTGAATGACAGGACTTGCTTTGCTTTCAACTAAGATCTAAACTTGAGTAAAAACATGTTATTTTGTTATGGCATATACACAGCTTAAAAGCATGCTCGTAATGTGGTTTAATTGTGATTATATAAGAAATTTGATGATGAAGGCAACAATTTAGAGTCTCTGATGCTCTTTTGCTATAGGGTTTTCAGTGCTGTACGTTGCCAAGATTAACTTATTGGGAATTGATATTCTGGCATGATCCTTTTTTCTTCAAGGTTTATGCATTCAGATATTCCACATTTTAATTCAGGTTTTTTCTTTACTGATTCTTGCAGGATTTGCTCTTTTGTTTGTTGAGAAATTAAATGAGTTCTGTTTGGTTTTCCTGAGATTGGATTTGGCATTGATGGCGGCAAATTGGACTAGGCTTCATTCTTATGTCTGGGGGAATTTTGTCCTAGGTCCCTATGATATATAGCATCTTGGACATAACTTCATTTTGTAGAACTGGGGTGTGAACCTACTTAGTTAAATACGGGAATAGAATTATACATGAAAATATTTATTGTATAATTTGCTACATTTTAATGAAAAATGTTTTTAAAAATTTAGTCAAAAATATGAATTCGGCTAATTTAAAATATGATATTTATTTATTTAAATTTGGATGTAAAAATGAATAGGCACCTAAAATGTTTTAATATATCACTATTAGATAGTTTGTTTCAATTGAACTTTTAATTAGTTAAAAAATAATAATTTTTTGTCTCTCTCACCTCGATGATCTTTGTCGCCAGGATTTGCTGATGAATGAGTTCTTGAAACTTAGCCTTTATTTCATTGCAATAATCATAAATTTGATATCTGGAGTTTTTTATGTTTTCTTATTCTTCTAAATTTGTTATCTGGAGTTTTTTTTGTTTTCTTATTGTTCTGTTTGTTTCATGGTTCAAATTGGATGTCTTTGTTCTCCTATATCAACAAACTCACATGTAACATAGGAAAAATACTTTCTTTATGTTTCAACGATACTATCCTTATTGTTGGTGGCGGAAGTAGCATGTGTGGTAGTAGTTTTTGGTGTTAGTGTTATTAGTTTTTAGTTCTATAGTAGTAGGCAATATTTTCTAATGTCTGGTAGTAGCTTTTTGTTTTTGTAATAGTAGTTTTTATTGTTGATGGTAGTAACTTGTTATGGTAATATTTTTAATTTATGATATGTAACTTTTGACTTTAGAAGTATCAACTTTAGTTGTCTATGTTAGTATCTTTTATTTTCAGCAATAATAACTTTTGTTGCTGGCGGTAGTAGTTTTTTATTGTTGTCAGAATCCTCATTAGAGGTTGATCGAAAAATTCACCAGAGGTGTCAATAACATATTTTATTCGGGTCTTATAAAAAAGGGGTTGCGTTATGTTGATAAATATATTCAACCAACTTTGATTCTTTTACCTATTAACATTTTAAAAGATTTCACAGATCTATAACCATCATACATTCTCACGAGGTACCATACTTTTTTTGGTTACAAAATAGAACTCAAAGGAGCTTAAACAAAAAACATTATAACAAGAGGAATGTTCTTTACCTCTAACAGTAGAGCTCAGGTCATTTAGGAAAGCTTGAATAGCATGTGCCGGAGGATCTTTAAGAACAAGAAGGCCAATATATTGCAAGATACTGCATTTTGCAAGTATATCAAGAGTCATATTTGATTCTCTGAATATACGGCGGAGTCTTGCATCTTCCATTTTAGCCATAATATTCTTACATCCACTGAGCAAGGAACCCAAGGGATGTGAATCAAGGTTAGAGCTTTAAACCAAATTCACCATAATGACAGAATTAGACTTGATCCCTAGCTTGCAAACATCCAAATGATCAAGTCTCAAACCATATAATAGACCCCAAGCTTTAGCAGGGAGAACTTCACCAATTCCCAAATTAACTTGAAATCCACTAATCCAAGCACCACAATGGTCTCTAATAACACTACTTGCGTCAATATTTCCAGATCTGGAAGCTCAAGTGCTATCAATGTTGAGCTTGTAGAAACTAGGGGTGAAAACGGTTTGAAACGGTTTGGTTTAGAGCTCAAATCGGAGTTAAAGTTTGGTCCGGTTTTTCACTTTTAGTCGTATCAAACTGTGAACCAAACCACACCTATGGTTCGGTCTGGTTTTAGTTTTTTTTTGTTTTTTTTTTCTATTTTTTTTTCAAATATACTCTAGTAAAATGTTAATAAATTAATCAATGTTATTTTTTAGTTTCGTAAAGCCACAAACGTATCAAATGTTTTACAAAAACAACACAAACCAAACTTTTTATAAAAAAATCTACACCTCAAATACCAACTATATAAAAAGTAAAAACATAATAAAAAAACTAAAAATAGTTTAAAGTCTATAGTTAAAGTCCATACATATTAAACACAATATAAAGTTTATACATCAAACCACAAAATCCAATAGTCCTTAATTTTAAGCGGGACAGACAACCCTAATCTTATAATCAATTAACACACGGAAATGCCTATATTAAAATAAATTTGGAATAAATATTTGTAAAATATATTAAATTCTTCTTGAGGGAGAGTGAGAGAGAATGAGGCGGGTTTAGAGTGAGTGGAGTCGGGGACACTCGGCTTAAGGTTTTATTTTGCAATAAAACGACATCGTTTTTGTTAGTTTGACCGTTGACCCGTTTGAACGGTTAGGTTCGGTTTTTGAGGGGGTGAAACCAGAGACCAGACCATATTGATATGGTCTGGTTTTTCTCTTTCGGTCTGGTTTTAACGGTTACGGTTCTGTTTTCAGTTCAGTTTTTTTTCCAGTTTTGGTCCCTAGTAGAAACCAACATGAGGCATCTTCCAACACAACATACGATAGCTGAACATAGCAGCACCACGGACTTTGTTCTGACTTTTCCTCCATTCAATAGCATAGTCCCAAATTAATTTCTCAAAACAGGCAGCCATAACAAAACTACTATCAAAAACCTGTTTGTTCCTCCATTTTCAAATGTATCAGTAAATAAAAACAAAAAAAACTGCACCACTTTATACCATATTTAACAAGGGAGAGATTCTAATGAGTACCAAGTGAGGACTTTCAAATAAACGGTTGGATCAAGGTTTTGCACTTTTAATTGATAGTTTCTAATTCTCATGTGCATTTGATCCAACCGTTCATTTGAAAGTCCTCACTTGGTCCTCATATAAGGTTCTCATTAGAAGTTCTCACATTTAACAAAAGTCTGACAATGAAGTTGGGCATTAATCCAGCCATTCCAGTCTAAAGAGAAAGAATTGGAAGTATTACCAGGCATGGAAAAGGCTTTCCAAATGCAAGCAGATCTAGGGCAGTCTCGAAAGAGATGTAACAAAGTTTCATCCGAACCATGGCAGATGGCACAGGAAGCATTATCAGTGAACCTTATGGTGACCCTCTGAACATTGGTAAGAAGCTTCTTATGCAGCATTGTCCACAAAAAAGTTTTAAACTTGGGAGGAATGTCTAACTTCCAAATAAATCTCCAATGAAGCTCATGAGCATTGGATAAACCAAAGGAAGCATTGTAGACAGGTTTAACTGAAGAAAAAAAAGACCATTAGAAGTAGCCCCCATATTAGAGTATCACTCCCACAATGGTCAAAACCAGTACGCAGGAACATTAAGAATTTGGTTAATGATATGAGCAGGCACAACAACACTTAATAGAGGAATACTCCAACCCGCAGAGCTCTAAAATTTATTGATGGTTGCATTTCTATTGATGATAGCAGAGGGAATAGCAAAATTTATGAGAGCCTCGGGAATAAGCCAGTTATCATACTAGAATTTAATGTAAGAGCCATCTCCAACATGCCATTTGAAGTTTTTCCTGATTAGTTTAGCTCTAAGAATAATACTCCTCCAAGTATTAGAGCAATCTCTAGGAGGCACATACTGATCATCAAAGATGCTACAGTTTTTCAGATACTTTTCAAAGAACATAGAAGCTCATAGTTGTCATTCTTAAACATTCTCTAACTAATATTGGCAAGCATTGCTTGGTTCATATCACCAGGCTTTTTGAGCCCCAAGCCACCAAGTTGTTTAAGCTGACAAACAGTATCCCAATTCATCAGATGAACCTTCTTTTTATCCTCAGTATCACCCCACATAAATTCCCTATTTAACTTATCTAAACTGTCACAAAGACTAACAAGAAATTTTGCAGTTTACATAGCATAATTAGGAATAGCAGAGGTAACTGATTGAATCAAGATCAGTCTACCTACTAGATTAAGAACCTTGCTTTTCCAGCTAGACAATCTACTTTGGACTTTATCCAGAATAGCAGCATAAGTGTGCTTATTAACTCTAGAGTGCAGAAGGGGCATGCCAAGATACTTATCTAAATCATTAGTGAGAGGTGAACCACATTTAGCACTAATGTTGACAGCCATAGTCTTGGGAGTATTTAGAGAACGAAAGACTAAAGATTTTCATAACTAACTGTCTGACCAAAGAGGGCATAGAACCTGTCCAGGCAGGTTTTGAGGACAAAAGCCTGATGATCAGTACTTCAGCAAATAGAAAGAGATCATCAGCAAAGAAAAGATGAGATATTTTTGGACCAGATTGTGAAGCTCTCACTGACTTCCAATGACCATACTCAACAGCACAGTGGATAATATGAGACAATTTCTCCATACACAAGACAAAAATATATGGTGAGAGAGGGTCACCTTGTCAAATTCCTCTTTGAGATTTGAAATGAGTCGTCAATTCACCATTAAAACAGATTTGGAAGCTAGTAGAGGTGATGCAGTACATAATCAGCTTAAGAAGAGATTCAAGGAATTTCACTTCATGCAACACCTGCTCAATAAAATTTCAACTGGTCTGTCATAGGCTTTAGACAAATCAAACTTCCAAGCAAAAAAACCTGCTTTCCACTGGACTTTTTAAACTTGAACAACATTTCTTGAGCTATCATAACATTATCAGAAATATTTCTCCCAGGAATGTAACTAACTTGATTGGGGCTAATGAGGGTCTGCATAAGAGGTCTAATCCGAGCCACAATAATTTTAGAATGACTTTTATAAATGGTAGTACACAAACAGATTGGTCTAAAATTCACCATGTGTTGAGGGCCATCAGTTTTGGGAACAAGAGCAATGACAGTTGATTGAGTCCTACAGGAATGATACTAGAAGCAAAGGAATCACTGACTACCTTGAGAATTTGAGAAGAGCACATATGCCAATTTTGTTGAAAGAAAATGAAGGGAAACCATCATGACTAGAAGCTTTCAAGCCACCAATAGCAAATAGAGAAATTTTCACTTTAGTCAAAGAAATAGGCTTATATAACTCGTTCAAACATACCTGATCAAGATCGGAGAACAACCGAGGAACATCAAATTGAGGATCTTCAAAAATAGGCTGAGAAAATAAATCAATAAAAAATTTCACAGCAATATCCTTCATAATCCTAGAATCTGAGTACCAGTTTCCATCAGAATCATACAAGCCCTCGATTATATTTCGTCTCCTCCTCACAAGAGTTGTGAGATGAAAAAAATAGTGTTGCGATTACCACCTTGCAACCAGTTATCCCTGGATTCATGAGGCACCATACTTTGTCACACTAACAACAGGAATATGGAATTCACTTATTAAGACAGTTAAACTCAACAAACTTAACAAAACATCGAAACAAGCCAGATAACGTTGGATGAAGATCTCAAACCATAATCATGTCACCATATAGTTTCAAATGAGCCTTGGTGGCTCTAGAATGTGAAATAACATAATTCTGTTTTTTCATACATCACCAAGTGAATTGCTTTTTGCCATTTAGTTAAAGGAATGGAGGGAATTACAAATTGATCACCATGGGAGGCAGTAATTGTCATCCATGATGGGCTTCACTGTGGCAGAATCCAAATGCAAATTAGAGTAAATGGTTAAATGCAATGAATTTTTGGACAACACATTTTTGGGGTGGAAGACAAGAATGAAGATCCTAAACCCTAAATCCGATGTTAAGATCAGGTGATTTGAATACAAATACATGGTGGTGTTATGAACGATAAAGATTGCGTCCTTGCTCGCTTTGTATATAAGATGCTAGTTACAGGCAAAACCATGCACAACTGATATGATCGTTTTGAATCAACATGTTTTTTTTAATCAACATGTTGAATTGTTCCAGATTACCGGATTTCACCAAGAAACTTTTATAAACGGGACAATTATTTTATATTTCGCTCACTTGAATATGAAGAATCTAAAATGTTTGTAGGGGTTTAAAATCCTTCCTGATGTGTGTCAAAGTGTCTTTCATATTCTTACATAAGTTTCCGGATCAATCATCTTGGTGCTAAATTCTGTACTGCCTTGGAGGTTATTGAAGGGTAATGTGCCCCTATCAAAGTCTGAAGATCCTTTGGGAGGGAAGAAGAACCTTAAACGAATATTGTTTGTCATGCTTAGGAAAAAAACAGACTTATCCAAATGCAGATACCATTCCATGGACATATTCCAATCAATCAAACCAAGGCAGAGACAATTAGGCATGAGCCCACCTTGATAGGCAACCATGTAATTGCACACTTCAAACTTTGGATCTGGTCTTCCAATAAGTTTCATGCTATTGGATAACCTAATCTTGCTGATATCCAACAAGAAGATGTGATTTTGCTACTTAGAAGAAAAGATAGGTACATAGTAGAAGAACTGAAAATATATGTTGTCACAACTCTAATATCTAAAAATATTAATATATTATAAATATTGTTATTTATATGGTTGTCAACGTAATTACTCATTAGTTATATAAAAACGCTAATGAGAATAAATGAGTAGACTTTTACCTTATCCTAACTATTCTCTTTGCATCTTCTTCTTCTCTTCTCTTTCGTTTATTAAATAATAGTATTTTTCTGCCTAGCACAAAGAGAAAGGCCTATTTTGGGGTTGTTCAAAGTTCAAACATCCAGTCCTAACTCAAAACGTTTGAATGTGGTCATGTACTCGTGTAATCACATTTCCAAGAGGAGAATGATAGAAGCACTTATTGTTCATATATAATAGAAATATATAATCTTATTTTTTTATATCATTGAAGATAGAAACATCTACTCTCAACTCAAAACCTATGAAGGTGGTCATGTACTCATGTAGTCATGTAATCTCATTCCGAAGAGGTGAGTGAGATGCATTTCATTTTATATTTTTTTTGGCATAAATCATTGATCATTCATACATAGAAAAATATAGAATCTCTTTTTCTTATATTTAGTTGGACATGAAATCTTATTTAGTATATGAGAATGAAATTTTATTAAGGACTAATGACCAGATACACAATAAAACAAGAATTTAAGACCCATATGAATGAAAAAAAATTAAACTACCCGTTATTAAACTCAATCTCTCATCCTCTTTCGTTATCTCTCTGCCTCCCTCTCGATCCCTCTCTTGATGTTCTCTCTGGTTCGATTCACCTCCATGACCTTCATCTCTCTCTCTCTCTCGATTCACCTCCATGGCTCCATCAACACACGGTCCATTCCTTCGATCTGATTCATCTCCATCACCAGGCACTGCAGATTTGGTTCAGATTCATCACTCCACCGGCAAAAATCATCCACTTCCGAGGATGACGCCTCACCTATGCCGGCCAACGTCTCGACTACAATGACTCGCCGCATCAGCCAACACCGACTATGATGCTTCACCGACGCCAACGTCGGGCACCAGTGCCTCCAAATTCAATTTGGTAGCCTCTGGTCTGAGTCTGGTACATACGATGAGTAGCAGTTGTCGATCCTTCACTACAATTAGTCAGTGCTTCATCATCAGAGCTAGTAGATCGTTAATTGCTCTCTCTCTCCTTCTACTTCTCCGACCAGATCTCCGCCTTCACACTAGTAGAAAAAAGACTTAAGCGATGAAAATGAAAATTTGTGTCGCTTAAGTAACCACTTAGCGACAAAATCTGATATGTCGCTTAAGTGACGTAATTAAGTATTCGTCTCTTAAGTGAAACTCTTAAGCGACAGAAAATTAGTTTTGTCGCTTAAGTTTCATCTTAAGCGACGAAAAATTAGGTTTGTCGCTTAAGTGGTTACTTAAGCGACACAACTAAAGATTCGTCGCTTAAGTGTCTGGCAAAATTTCAAATTTTCAACCAAAAATTTTTAAACTACTCTCACTTCTTTCCCCAAATCTATTTCTTCATCTTTCCTCTACCCTCTACCGTAACCATCTCCGCCAAGCTCTCAATCCTCCCTCCCTCAGTCGCGCCAAGCATCAGCATCTTCTCTGTTGTCAAGAATGACCAAGCAATCTGGGTTTCGACTGCTCAATCTTCTCTGTCATCAACTTTCTAATTCTATTCGACTGCTCCATCATCACCACCGTCCCTCAAGCAATCTGGGTCCTCCTCTCCCCCAAGCAATCCGGCGGCAATGCAGGCTTTGCTTCCACCGCTCCTTCTCTCTTCCTCATCGGATTTGGATCCTCCTCTCAATGGATTTGGGTCCTCCTCTCATTGGCGAGTACGAACACGACAAGCAATTGAAGGGATGCCGACGATGGTTGTTTCGGTTGGGGTGAGCTCAGGTGGTAGAGATGGTGGCCCGTGGTGGTGTTTGGGTGAGAAGAGGAGAAAAGTAAATGAAAGAAACAAATGAAAATAAAAGGAAAATAATTAAATGAAACTAAAGAAAAAATAAACTAAAAGATTTGAAATAAAAAAGAAAATTTTCCTTCCAAATTTGACAATGCTTAGCGACGAGAATTTTTGTCGCACAAGCTGATAACTATTTGTCGTTTTAGCACATAGGCGACGAAACAAGTTTTGTTGCTTAGTAAACTTTCAAGCGATAAAATAAATTATTTCGTCGCTTAAGTACGCGTCATATACGATTAAACTTAGGCGACAAAAAATTTGTCGCTTAAGCTCTTAAGAGACGAATTTTCGGTCTTAAGAGACAAAACATGATTGTCGCTTAAGATTGTTTTTCTACTAGTGCCACCAGATTGAGACCAGAGTCTTGTCTTCAATCTCTGTCAGAAAAATGATTGACACGCCTCCACGTAGCCTCTAGAACCTCCTGTAGGAGCACGACTCCATAGTAGTAGACGACGTTTTCATTGCTGTTAAGCCGCTCACTGAACCTCCTCAATGTTCACTGCCGGATCGAACGATCTGATTCTGCTTGAGATGTTGCCGGAAGAGAGCGCCGCTCTCTGGGAATGAAGGAGGTACAGTTTCAGATTCTTTTTTGTTTTGCAAGTGACGATTATATCTGTAGAGCTATATGTTTAATTTGGATTTTTGTGCAATTCAGTAATTAGATTTTGAATCGGTTTGATCTGTAATTTGGTTGTGCTCCAGCTCGTGGAGTCAGACTGGGTGAGCGGTGGCGTTTGACTGCTTGGTGGTGGCGTCGGCTTGTGGTTGTGGATTACCAGTTTGATGGCCAATACTGCATTGTTGTATGTTATTACCAGAGGATAGTAACCTGGTTATTAGGTTAACTAATTGTTTACTAGCTGTAGTCATTAATTACTAGGGTTTTGTGAGTTTTGACTGATTTTTGGGTGGTTACTGAGAGACAGTAACCAAGTTATTGGTGGTTAATGGGGACAATAAACGACTTATTGGTGATTATTGGAGGTCAGTAAATGAGTTATTGATGGACAGTGACCGAGGTATCAAGTTATTGGGGGTCAGTAACCAGATTATCTGAGTTACTGGGTGTCAGTAACCGATTTATTGGTGGTTATTAGAGGTTAGAAATTAAGTTACTAGGGGTCAACAATTGGAATATCTGAGTTACTATGCTTCAGTAACCGATTTATTGGTGGTTATTAGAGGTCTGAAACTGAGTTACTAGGGGTCAGTAAATGGAATATCCGAGTTACTGGGTGTCAGTAACCGATTTACCGGTGACCGGAATCCGGCGACCGGAGTCCGGCGACCGGAATCCGGTGACCGGAGTCCGGCAGTGCTCCGGTAAGGCCTTCTCTCTTTAGTAAGAGACAAAGGTAAAAATGTCTTGAAAATTATTATTTTAATATGGTTTTAATAAAGATTTTTCATTTAATTGGGTTTCAAAGTCTTATTTTCATTAAAATGAGGTTTGACTTTTATTTTTTTTGTTAATGGTTATTAGCCCTTTTATTAAACCAAAGTTGTTTGGCCTGTTTTAGTGTAATCTTTATCTGCTTTAGTTGAATTAGCATCCTTGTTAAAATTAGCATCTTTTATAGAATATTTGGAGGTTAAGATTTGGTAAGATAAATATGATAAACAAAATACTGGTAAGATTTGCAGAAAAATGATGTCGAAGGGCTAGAAGAGAATGGAAGGGCTTGAAAGCAAGAAGATTTTGTGTATGTACCAGATGTCAGAAATAACCCCAAAGTGTAAGGAAAAAAAGTGCAAGAGCCAAAATTGGTTTGTATCTACTTGGTCCACGTTGAAGCACTTCCAACTTTGAACCGTATTCATTGCCATGCTCAAAACCACTCATATATCAAACCCCAAAATCAAATATGCTCATTCTGTTCCAACCAAACTCCCAAAGTCCCAAACCCACAACAACCCAGAAAACAAAGCCTCTCATCTCCTTCTCTCTCTAAACACCATTTCCTTCTCTTTCTACATGAACTTCTGATTCCACCTGAGAATTAAACAACAAAAAGCAATGGCTTTTCTTCTACCCAATTTCTCTCCCACTTTACTCCTACAAACCAAGTTAAAGGAGAAACCAATTCACCACACACTTTCTCAGATAAGACCCAACTACTCTATGCCTCCTCTCACTCACCTGGCCAGTGTTCAGACCCCAATTCTGTTGGAGGATGCGCAGGTTAACACCTCCAAGGGTGCGCATGATAAGCAGCAAAGAGATGATTTTTATGTCAATCTTGGCCTGGCTGTTCGAACCCTTCGTGAAGATATGCCCTTGATTTTTTCTGAAGATCTTAATTATGACATTTACAGGTGATTTTCTCATCTGGGTGACTTGGGTTTTGTTTGATTAGTGTTTGGTTTGTAACTTTATTGAGAAAGTTGGTATTTTTAGTCAGGTTGCATATTTGATTGGACTCTTGCTAGATATTTGATGGGTTTCAGCTTTAAGCTTATAGAAAGTTGCTCTCATTGATTGTTTGTGTGCAAGTGTGTTGCTATGCCTTTATGTACAAGGTGTTTTGAAATGTAAGAGGAGTCAAACTAGCTAAGGATGATCCTTGAACAAGAACAGGATAAAGAATAAGGTTTCAGTAGCTACAAATCTATGTACAATCACCATTACAATTAGAAACTTGTTGACAACTTTATAGAGTACATCTGAGTCTCTGACTGATTTTTTTTGTTGGTTTTGATGATTTTCAGGGACGATATAACATTCATGGATCCTTTGAATACATTCACTGGCATTGAGAACTACAAGTTGATCTTCTGGGCGTTGAGATTTCATGGAAAGATTCTGTTCCGTGACATTTCCCTTGAGGTTTATAGGATCTGGCAGCCTTCGGAGAATGTGATATTGATCAGGTGGAACATGAAGGGTGTTCCACGGGTTCCATGGGAAGCAAAGGGCGAGTTTCAGGGCACGTCGCGGTATAAATTGGATCGGAAAGGCAAGATTTATGAACATAAGGTTGATAACTTGGCGTTTAACTTCCCACAAAAGCTAAAACCGGCATCATCAGTGTTGGATTTAGTCACAGCATGCCCGGCAAGCCCAAACTTGACATTCTTGTGGGGTCCTGCCGATGCTTACTCATCTTCGTGGTTGGAGTTCTATCGAGCAGTTAGGGGGACTTTGGATCGAGAAACTTTCTTGCTTCCACAAGATGGTTTGGCAAGCTGATGAGCTACTTTATAGATGAACTATACATAGATTTTGTAACTTATATATGTATACTAGCATTACATTTTATATTATATATTGGTAGATAGCAAATAATGGTTTTTGTTGAAGAACAAGGTTGTATGTACATAGGTTGATCCTGAAGGGTTTGATGTACTTCTTGTCTTGGTGGAGTCATAAGTTAGTGCACTATGTTTTGAGCTTATATGGGTCGGGATAATATATATACGGAATCTTGTTTCATTTAATAAATTTGATTTCTCATTGATTTGTTGCTTCCATGCTTGAATTTTCCAACAGCTTCTGCATTCTTCTATTGTCGCTGAGTTGTAAATAGATCATGTACTTGTATGATCTTGAGTTCTTGACTGCCTTGATCTGGTTTAATCCCATAAGCATAAAGTCAGTCACCTCTGTAAACAGTTCTACCAGAAACTAGGGATTTATCATGGACCTTGTTTTAGTCTCCATGATTTACTCATTATTGTGAGTACTTGAGCGTCTTCCCTTAAGTAGGTGAATAAGTTGAAGTTACCTGGGTTCCATTAGTGTCGAAAAACCTTAAACTTCTCATTTCAAGCTTCCCTAGCATTATTTGCCACTCATCTACCGACAACCCCCAAGTGCCTTTCAAACCAACCCAAATTCAAGTGCATTACATGCTGTTTAACCGCAGTCTAACAAATTTCTGGTTTGTATACGTACTGGTTAAACCTTTCTTTGTTCAACCCTTCTTGGCCGAACAATCAGCAGGACAATGCTTCTGACTGCTGTTTAACTTGCATCAGTTTCTTGTGCATAAAGTTGCTGGGAATATAATATACACAAATCAAAGAAAATTGATTGATCATTGCATATGTACCAACAAGGTACACATTCATAGCTAGTTGTTACAACTACAGTTGTTACACTTTTAAGACCATGTGTGTTCAAAACATGCTTGCAATCAACACATCTATAACTATAAGATCACTAGGCAGTAGGAAACAAGACTTCTTTATAACATGCCCTTCATTGTCTTGACAAAAACTTGACAATGCCCTTTACTTCAGTGTGGTAAATCAGCATGTGGATGACGGTGGCATCATATACAAGTATACTGCAAGGCTCCAGACCATTTTTAAGCATAGATTTGAATGGTTCTGATCATCAAATGAATCAAACAGGAAGCCTCTCCAAGGGTTCAATTGATGCAACACGACTGAGATTAGACCTCATGTATTTCTCGTATGTGACCTTCAACTTTCCTATTCCGGCAGCTTTGTGGAACCTTAAGATCATCTCTGCACGTGTAAAAGATAGTTTGCCAAAATTCATTACCAAGCAAGAACTTACTTGTAATCAGGAAATAAGGAAATGAGATTTGTAAAGAAGCAGTGCCTGATTTGGGACAATTCATAACGAGCATGTTTGCAAAGCAGTGGGGTCCAAGCTGGAGTAATATGCAGAGTGCACCTTGCAACATGAATGGCTGCTGCACATAGCAATGAGGGCTTGACCATTATAGGTTCATATTCAACGAGACACAATTCGATAAGATAGAAGGCCATACGCTCAAGCTGCAGCAATGCACACAAAGTAACAGATTGCTAGCAATCTTTTAACTTTCAATCGCTTGAACTTGACGACAACCGCTTTTGTTCCTCCACATTACTAGAGCATCTATCTATATATATGCTCACCGAGTTCAATGATCCATTAATTTTGATAATCAACATGATTATATTTCTTTCCAGTGATGTTGTTTTGATTGACAAGGAAATGAGGATTGCCGCTGTCATTGTGAACAAACAAAACCAGACGCTATTTAGCCAAATCTATATATGGTGTTGCCACAATTGTGTCAACCAAATTGCTATCCTTTCTATGTTCCTGCATATCATGTTATGGAGCCTCCAAGCTAGCCCCTCAATTCTGAGGGTTCCTTCGGAATATCACAGATTAATACAGAAGCGAAACAAATGGGTTGAAGAAAACAAAAACTGATAATATCCCATGATCTACCAAAGCAGCACCTCAAGGTCTTCATCTTAAAAAGTTACCAGAGTGCAACGTCACATGCAAAACGAATAGTATACCATTATAGACAGTTTCTCCCGATCAAGGTTTGAGTTTGTGAACAAAACCATTCTAGTAATATTCAAGAATACTAGCATTTAATAATCCCTGTGACAGTGCTAGCAGAATGTAATTCCCCTCGTGAAGCTAGTCATATCGTCAACTTATAGCACTTGAACACAGATAAACACCTGATTATAAAACAATATCAATATTTAAGTAACATAGCAAGAGACAGATGACAAGCTAGAAGTTGAGAGGAAGACAATCTTAAGGTGTAAAACATTAAGCCTATTATTCACTCCAACTATTTTCAGGCAGCATATTTATTGGCGGTCAGTTTTACATGTCATCACTTTTGTAATCACAATATGTATATGAGAGTTCTGGTGTTTTCATAATGCCTAAGGGGAAACACATTTGATTAGGTGTAATGAAAAATACTTGAATCTGTGCATCTTCTTGAACCAACCTTCACCCTCGTTAATTGATGTCCTCTCCATTCTATGATGGCTATAACAAACCACTTATTGACAAGAAATGATAACCTCAATATACCTAACATTTACATAATACCGTTTACCAGCCTTCTTACCATCAAAGTAGCATCAGTCTTCTAATCACGATAGGGTGAGAGATCAATGTTGAAGTGCTGCTTTCCCTTGCTTACCCTCTTAAGAAATAACAAGAAATCAGAGTATCGAGTCAATATTTAGCATAAAAGTGAATGCAATCTGTAACTGCTCATATTATGGAGGGGTAAAGAGACTTACAGCTATTGCAATAAGCTCTACCAGTAGTTCCTCCAAATGGCGCAATGGCTACAACCAAAAATACAAAAAGTAATTGAACCAGGTTAACTTCATATTTCAATCATACCAGAACAGGAATCAACTTCCAAACAAAATGCACAGGAATGTGAACGAGCGTTACTCACCCATTGGGTTGGACCATCGACTGGTGCATTAGAGGGATCATCATGCACCTAAGTACCCAATGGAAAATATTAGAAACACAAAAGTCTGTATTAACATTTACCACGTACACACCAATTCAAAATTCAAAACACAGCTTAAGAATGTCAATACTATAAACTGCTAGTTGAATTCATAGTGTACCTCAAAATTTGTGCAAAATTATAGAAAACGTAAATTATTCATCCCTAAACAACTCTCCACTCAAGTTCAAGTTATGTTCTGCTTACCTAGTAACTGGGATCAGTTATCTTTAACCATAGGTTCTATAGTAATCAGGAATCAAAATACTAAAAGAATATGACACATGAATGTTGGCTTCACCTCCATGAAAATTCCATCCACTCCAACAGCAACTGCTGTCCTTGAAATACATGGTATCAGTTCACGAAGACCACCACTGGCGACACCTCCGTCATCCAACTACAGGAGAAAGTAAGGTTCAGCCATTTGTTATGAGAAGCAAGATTCAACAATAACTTAAGATCAATTAAGTAGCATATCCATTACGACAGCACAAACATTACAACACTACACATAGTACTACAGAAAAACGCAGGACAGGGCAATAAAGATAAGTGATCTAAGCAATGAAGCACCAATACACAGTGACACAAAACACTTATATTTTGAAGAGCATACATAGCACAGCTTGCTTTTTAAGGGAAAAAGTCTCAAGTAAATGGCTATATGCATTTTTGTTTTTTCTCAAGACAAGCTGAAACGATAACAAGCACACATTAATATTTAATGACATAGGAGAGATGTGCCAACCCTCTAACAATAACAACATGGGCAAAGCTTTTTCTCACCTTTCTCCCAGCAGGCTGTTGCAATGCATGTGTAACATCAGCAACCTATAGTCAATCAATTAGTCAGTCACCTTTAAGGATTAGAAAACGCATAGCATGTAATAAAGTCACGACTAAAAATTTTGGATGAAAAGAAATTAAAATTTGTGCACATCGATAAGAAATTTCAAAATAGATATAAGAACCAACTCTGGAAAACACAATTGCATTATAGGAGACCCATCTTAACTGGAAAAACATTAAGTCATCAACCAACTAATTTCCTTTCCATAACGTCAGATTACAGTCAGAAGGCTCATATGTACCTACACATACAACTGATTGGCCACACCACTTAGGCTAATGCAAGATATAAAAAGTTTAGAAATTATTAGTGCATATTCATCAAGCATTGCTTACACAAAATGTCCTATATCTACTTCACTTGCTTCTCTAACCACAAAAGCATTGTCTATTCAACCAAATGTTAGCATATTCACCAGGCATTGCATCTATAAAATGTCCTATATCTACTTCACTTTTTCTCTAACCACAAAAGCTTTGTCCATTCAACCGAACACTATGAAGCGTGGTGGGAAAATTATATGGCCAGCAAATGGGAAAAATGGTCTCATGTGTTTACAGTATGGAATATATACGGATAAACAATTAGACATAAATATAGATAACACCACCAAAAAGAAGAGAGAGGAGGAAAATAAACAACTTACAACAGGACAATTAGCTTCTCTGATCCACTCCAAATTACGCGGATCAACAATTAAATCATCTATAAACCAAAGGAGAGATGTATAAGATGCATGATATTTGAGAATAGGCCAATAACTTTGAATCTTACAGTCATATAAAGCCAATGTCAAATCTCACACACTATGGATGCAGAACCAACACATGAATATTAAAGATCCAAAAGGGGTAATGCAAACAGAAAATTATTTCACCGTAAGTAAGCAAGGATGACAAAGAAAGTGGGCAAGCACTGGATCGGGAGGGAAAGCCCAAACAGGCAGCTTAATTGGAATTAACCATTACATCTCTATAAAACAAAATCTGGATGACTTGCATTAACCAAACATAGTTCTCCCGTCACAAACCACCACATTGGAGGAAAGCTTAAATGGACTGTTCAATTGGAAATAACCATTGCAGCTATAAAACAAAACGCGGATGACTTACTATAACCAAACATAGTTCCCCTCTCACAAACCATCACATTTGGATTTCCAGCTAGTCTAATCTTCTCAGCAGAATTTACCATGACCTACAGATATGGAAAACTTAATAATAAGCATACGCATGGCAATATGTTTTAGCTGAAATTGGTATCAATTAGGTCAGAAATAATCAGAGAGTGACTCACAGAAGGAGCACAGAATTGACCCTTCTTAATATTGACAATCTTTCCAGTCTTGGCTGCGGCAACTAGAAGATCTGTCTGTCATCATACATCGTAATTGAGGTATATTGTACTAACATATGCTTTTTTATTTAGTTTTTTTTTTCCAAAATAATTATTCTTCTTCATGAAAAAAAATTTCTGGTAGAGGCACAGGGTTCAATATAAACCAAACCTGACGGCATAAAAATGCAGGAATCTGAATGATATCTGCAACTTTGCCAACTTCTTCACACTAGGAAAAGAAAAAAGCATGAAAAATATGTGAGAAACAACTCACGACTGGTTCAAATTTTGCTGGCTGAACATGGGATCTTAACAGATGAAAAAGGATGCAAGCTCACCTGTATAGATTCGTGTACATCTGTAACTATAGGGAGGTCATAGGCTAGTTTAACCTTTTCAAGGATCTGAAAGTAAAAGAGTAATATTTAAATAAATGATCACACTTGAAACAGTAAATGATATACGCAATAATTAAATGTAAATCAGTTACTGTAACAAGAAAAAATCTACTTCTAAACAATTTAGGCTATGGTATTTGTATGCCTTGGCAGTATTGCAGCTGAGCAATTACAAGGGTATTTGTATCATTGCATGTCATGAAAGAAATTTAAAGGGAAAGAACACATCTTCTAAAACATGATGGAAACTGATGAGGAAAAATGAATGTGGAGCTTCAAATCCAATCGTAGCTATTCCTCTATCTGAGTTTAATAATTACAGCATGTTTTCTTTGTATATCCGCAAAGAAAATGATGCAACTCTTAACATTTATGACAAAATACACTTCCTAGCAGTTCATCACCTTTAAACCTTCAGCCATGCCAGGACCACGGAATGATTTTGAGGATGTACGGTTAGCTTTGTCAAAGCTTGACTTGAACACCAGTGGCAATCCAACTCTACAACATAAAAAAGCACAGATAGTCTATGTTAGCAAAAACCTTCAAGATAAATTGCATATAAACTACAACCTTAGCACACAGAAGATGCACTGCAATCTCTTTCCTTCACTTAATAAAAACAAATTAGAGAGGACAATGTTCAACCTTATGGGTTAGAAGAATTGGCCGAGATTGACTATCTCTGTGCTCCTAAAACTAGGATTACAAACTGGTATGAAACAAGATACAACAAATAAGAGAGATAGGAACCTTTACTCCATAGAACATCTAACCTAGTTTCTTCAATCCCATAATACAAAACCCATTCTCTTAGCTAGTGAAATTTGAATTAATAAAAAAAACAAATGCAAAGTTCCAAAGAAAAGAAGCACACTTTGTTGCAATAGTCTTTATGTGCTTGGCCATTCGGAAAATGTGCTCCTCCGATTCAATCACATTCGGACCGGCTAATAAGAAAAACGGTTCTGCTGTCTATTGAGATAAAAAAATGTACCAATCAGTAAACTAACCATTAAACTTATAAACCACCCAAAATACTTTGAACTACAATTCAAAACACTGAATCAGAGTGTTAAAGTTTCTACCTTGAGTTGGTTGTATAACAAAGTGGATGATTCCATGTCTGCCACTGAGCTAAAACAAAAGTGAAAGCACAACATCAGCACAACAACTAAACCCTGGTGAAATGTATGATCATAGATACTGGGTAAAATTAAACAATTCTATGTTGGGGTTCAGATTCTAATAATAGTCTAAAGATTTCACAGGCATTGTGATTTGCAAACATTTTCAATAGCAGGGAAACAAAATGTGAATACAGATGAATTTCACAGATCTTCACGTACATAACGAAAAGGAATGAACTTTATAAGTACAATCAGCTTATGAGTATTGGGTAGTGTCTGAAGAAGAGAATGAGTTACCTGAATTGGAACGCAGAGACACGGTGATACCAGTTGAGCGACTGATCGAGTAGACAAGACAACAACCTTTCTCCTCTTCTTTATCTTAGTTTCTGTCACCCACGATCCAAACTTGGAAGAATTTGGTACTTGGTCCGGATGGGCCAAATGGAACCCAAAAGGTACTTGGGCCGGTCTGGCCATCAATACGGGTTGACCCGGAATATTCTCTAAGGGATGTTCTCCTAGGGCACGTTTGTTAGTTAGAACTGGACTAACTTTGGTAGGAAAATAAGACTTGTCGAGAGCGATTCAATTTAATGTGCTTTATGTAGTCCCTGTGTTTTAGACGCTAAAAACTCTGTTGTTTTAGAGACACGTGCATATAGCAAACATGCTCCTAATGGACGATTTAATTTTTAATGTACAAATGATGAATCTGACGGATGAAAAAAAATGCATATTTTTTATGTAAATTGAGATGCAAATTGTCCCTTATAAAAGCAAGTATGTGTAATTTCTCTGTTTATTTTTCGAGTTTTGAGTGATGAATGAACTGACTACACCATCATACTATATTGGGATTGTCAAAGTCCATTATTGGAAGCACGCTTTTGTATTAAACGAGTTTTCTTTGCTTAAGTACTTCTCTAAATCATTAAGCACGTAGTTTATGTTAATCGAATTTATTAAGTACTCCTATCTTAGCTATAGCCAGGGCGTGAAATGGATGACCAGTTGTATTAAACAATTTGACACTCATATGCTAGCTATATGATAATCCAGTTAGTAATGAGGACATATATGGACATTTTTGAGTTGACTGAGCTTATACTAAGCTCTAGATCGATGCAATCTAAGCGAAACTCCCTTGGTTACTGTGTTCACATGACAACATTCCGTCTTCACCTTCAACATACTAAATTGCTTGATTACATGTGAGACCTTTTCTATGCTCGACTCATCAGGAAAAGCCCTATTTCAAACCCTCCATATTATATATTCTTCTTGTTATTTACCCCCTAAAAAATGCTTCTTAGGATGCCGGCATTGTAGAGTTATTGGGAGTTTACAACAACCGGAGCGTCATACGTGATGAGACTTTAGCGAATCTTGAGATATAACACGATATATATGAGTTATTAACGAACAAATAACATTACTGTGACAATCATACGGAATAAGCAAACACGTTTGTAAATATAAAATTAATTATAAAAACGGACTTTGAAAATTTATCTACATGATCCCTCATTAGCCACGTTTATCTTCACAATGAGGTCATATAGCTATACTTATGAGTAAATTTTCTTGGATCTAAACAAAACTACTTGATAAATTTTGCAAATTTAGGACCACGTCTCTTCACAATGAGGTCATATAGTTATATTTATGAGTAAATTTTCTTGGATCCAAACAAAACTACTTGATAAATTTTGCAAATTTAGGACATCTAACTTGTCTTGGAGGGGTGTATTGTATTTGGATTTCTATGATGTTTTAAAGTTTTTTGTGGATTTTAAGAGTTTTAGGGTATCAATTAGAATTTGTTAAAAAAAGATTTTAAATCTGAAAAAAGTTTGAGGGTATTCAATTAGGATTTATAAATGAAGATTTTAAATCCATAAAAGTCTGAAGGTATTCAATAAACGCACAAATTGTTAAAGATTTATTAAATGATGAATTTATTCGGATTGTCTAGTGTAAATTGTAAAAAAAAAACAATCTGACCCCTAGACACAAAATTTACATGGATTTATAATTTTTTATTATTTTACTCATTCCTTCCCTCCCTCTCATATATATTTTTACAGATCGCATTTCTTTTTGACATTAGCTAATCATCTTTTGAGAATTTTTATACATTCCGCTACGACACCTCTATTCCAAAATTATTTTTTATCTTATGTATATAGTTTATTTCTTTTGCTTCATACTATTATAACTCTTATATTGAACTGTTTCAACTTTGTTAGACCTCCTAATTTTATACGTCCGGCTATAACTCTTTTTGTCACGACCCACCCCGGGTTAAACCCCTTTAACCCGGAGTAAATCCTGCGGGGACCACCTCAAGGGAACTTCTTACCGAAACCCCCTTGAAATGGCCAACCCTTCCTACAAAACTAGCTAAACCGGGTTAGTCAGAGCAGTCTACAAAGATGATTACCCCAAAGAATTTCAAGCTGCAACGGAATGATCGACTATGCCTTGATTCTTGTACGCGCTCGACCTCCTCTCAAGAACCCTGCAACACTGGGCATTTAAAAACGAAAGGCCCAGGGGAGAAACATTGAAAAAAACTGTTAGAGTGAGTGGACGAAAATCAAATATAAAAACTCTATTTCCTTTAATGCTCTCCCAAAAATTTAATGATTTAAATTTCATTTATGCATGCCCACAATTACTAAATATCCACAAATGCCTGATAAGATAAGCAAGTAAGGAATATGGGAAGAGAAATGTTCACAAACATAATAAGTCTGACCTCTCAGACTAGGGTCGGAGCTAAGAGCTCTGGTTGCGCCCTCACGCTATGCTAGCTATATAAAATGGTGATGGACAACCCTTATAATATCCACCTGACATCTCAGGCGTGTCTGTCCTCTCAGACCAGGGTCGGAGCTAAGAGCTCTAGGTAAAATGGTGATGGACAACCCTCATAGTATCCACCTGACATCTCAGGCGTGTCTGTCCTCTCAGACCAGGGTCGGAGCTAAGAGCTCTAGGTAAAATGGGTAAAATGGTGATGGACAACCCTCATAGTATCCACCTGACATCTCAGGCGTGTCTGTCCTCTCAGACCAGGGTCGGAGCTAAGAGCTCTAGGTAAAATGGTGATGGACAACCCTCATAGTGCACTACGTAATTTGCCTGACCTCTCAGGCTAAGGTCGGAGCTAAGAGCTCTAGTAGCGCCCTCACGCTACTCTAGCTAGCATATTCATTTGACAACCCTTAGTAAAAATTCATAACAACACTTTACTCAAATACTCTTCCCAAAACAAATAAGTAAAACCATTCCTCGTCATATATGCATAAATCCAAATAAAACATTCAAGAACCAGAGGAAAATATAATTCTAGAAACCATCATAAAACCCTGCAATAAAATCGATATTTAAGGCATGCATTCATTTAAAAATAAACTGTCCACTCACAGTACTATTGCGACCTTCCCGCTCGGAAAGCTCCTCGAGCGAAACCCTCGAACTACCCGCGTATTCGAGCCCGTCTCACGTTCAACCAGAGACTGTACAAACAACCCAATACATTAGTCATTTCATCGTTGACTTGGTCTTTTCCTAGTTGACCAGGAAATCCTATTTGACCACGTGTTGACCAAATTCCTTTCTTTTTAACAGCTTTTCAAACATCACACTTATTTCCGATTATCGACTCGAAGTTTGGTTTCCGTTTACGCCACTTTAGCCTAAGTATTTTTCTCTTTACTTATTGTGAGTCGATACGTCGATAATGAAATTATCCGATTGTTTTTCCACGATTAACTTGACAATTCCGTTAATAGGAGTCAACATCTCCCTCAACCACTAGAGTGGTCATCATAATATAATTCCCATATTTCACTAATTAACTTCAAACCTTTAACTTGAATTCCACATTTTCTTTAACCTTTTCAACCCGATTTAACATCTTCTCATAAATGGAAACCTTCCAAAAAGGGAAAGTTTCCCAAAATGGAAAGTTTCCTAAATTGGTATGTCTTCCTTAAAATGGGAAGTTTCCTAAAATGGAAACTTCCTACTTACGTCCAATTTTTCCGTAAATATCCCGATTACGATTCAACTGACACTTTTCGACTCAAAGCTTAATGGGGATTCGGTTTCTACCTCTTCGGCATTCTGCCGGTGCAACTGCATCACCGGAATCTTCGTCGGATTCCGGTGTCTTGCCGGAATTTCGCCAGAGTTTCCCCGTTTCTCGATCACCAAGTTCTCGACATGTAATAACAAATTTATCATCAAGTCAACCAATCTCCAAAACAATACTTATACTACTTCCAACAAAAATTAACAATAAATCGGATGGTAGCTACCTCCTGCCTTGTAAAATATCATCGCAGGAAATCTCCTCCTCTTCTGCCGAGCTACTGCATTGAATTTCCTGAGCCTCTAAAAGCTGTAGCCTCACCTTTTAGCTTCACCAACAGCTCGAACTCCTCCTCAAACAATAACAATAATCCAATTACATCTCATGATATCACCGAAAACTAATTCCAAGAGAAGAACAAAACCTTCTCACCTTTAATCACCAAAGTCTCTTCTTCTTCTTCCCCGAGACCCAGTATCGGGTCTACCCTACTGCTTCCTGTCCGAGCTGCTGCTCTAGCTTCCTCCTCCTTGTCACGACGTCGCTGCAGCCATGAACCGAGGGAGACAAACTCACTTTAGGAACCACAAACTAGACAGGGAAGGAAGAATCGAATACAAGGATCGAGTTGGGGGTTTTCGAATTGGATTTTAATTTTGTTTGGAGAGTGAGTGCATGTTAGATTTGTGGGTATGGGTAGAGAAAGGAGAGAGAGAGAGAAGCAAGAATCCGGTCCTTGATCGTCCAGAGGTGGCCGGAGGACGGCAGCGTGGTGGCTGGGAGGCGGACAGCGCCGCTGTCTCGTTTCTCTTCTTTAGACTCTCTTCCCTCTCTCGACAGAAATGAGAGAGTGGAGATAGGGTTTTTAGCTTATATACTTGGATCCAAGGGCTCACAATAAAGGATGAAGATCAAAGGCCAAGATTAAAAGTTGGGTTTTAAAATCAGAAAATAGTAATTTAGATATTACCATGGACTTCGGAAATCCGTAGAAAATAAACCGAAGCTCCGAAAAATAATCCGAAAATACCGGGAGACTCGTGTCGACACGTACTACAACATCGAGTCATCAATTCAGGTATTTGGAGTACTTTTAAAAACTCGAAAATTAACTCGAGCGATAACTTATCGAATTACCGATCACAATTAAAAGTCCTCGGTAACTAGTGAATCTCTGTGAAATGTAACTTTTATTAACTTCAAAAGATTTGGGATGTGACACTTTTATTTCAAAATTATCTTTTTATCTTATGTATCGATCCCTCTCTTTCACTCATATATATTTACACATCTCTTTTCTTTTTGACATTAGTTAATAATTTTTTTGACCTCTTAAGTTTTTTATATCCCGCAAAAACACTTTTATTTCACAATTATCCCTTTATGAGTATATAGTTTATTTATATTGCTTCATACTATTATAATTCTTATATTAAACTGTTTCAATTATATCAATAAGTGTAACATAGACGATCCATCGTTTTGATATGAGCTTTTCAAAATGATCTTCTATGGATAAGAATTCTTCATTCATTATACATTATTTTTTCTAAAGATTTAGTATACACATAGAGTTTAACTTGAGAGTTTTCATTTTATAACTTTTTTATCTATTGACAGCTTATAAATTGTTTATTAAATTCTACGAGAATTCACACAAGTTTATCATTTGTTTTTAAGAATTCCTAAAAGTTTAGCTATTAAAATCTATATAAATCCATAAGAATTTATAAATCTTTATAAATTCAAAAACTCTTTTAAATTCATCACTTAAAAAATCACTAAAAATCTGAATACGATACACCACCCCCTTAAAATGCCATATGCATTGCAGATTTGCACTGCACAAACCTGTTCTCCTTTTTGAGACCCAAAATTTCCATTTCCATTTCTGCATCTGTAATGTGAGTAATTATATGTTATGGATTTTCACCCATGTCAACATGTGACTCTCCTGCACATTTACCTCTTCCCATATATAAGTAGGATAAGCTCCCTAACTTGTCAAAAGTTCCAAAAGCCATAGAAGCTTGCTAATAGCTAGTCTTTTGACTCCTTTCCCTTTCCTCTATCAAATCATGTTTATTCTTCAAGCTTCATCTCTGAACATGTTGAAGATAGTGGCATCAATTCTAATTCTTCTATCCCCCACAGTAGTATTTGGGGAGTGTACCTGTGAATCTGAAGACACACATTACCACAACAATGAAGCACTGAAGTACAAGATAGGCTCCATTGCTTCAATTCTTGTTTCTGGTGCTTTGGGGGTGAGTCTGCCACTTCTAGGCAAGAAGATCCCCGCTCTGAGACCCGAGAACGATATCTTCTTCATTGTCAAGGCCTTTGCGGCCGGTGTGATTCTAGCAACTGCCTTCATTCACATACTACCTGATGCCTTTGAGACCTTGACTTCACCATGCCTAAAAGAAAATCCGTGGGGCAAATTCCCTTTCACAGGTTTTGTGTGTATGATGTCTGCCATTGGAACATTAATGGTTGATGCAATGGCGACTGGCTACTACAAAAGTTCAAGCTTGAGGAGAACCCAGCTGACAGATGATGATGAAGAGAGCAGAGGTGGTCATGATCATGGTCATGCACATAGTCATACACATGGTGCCACACAGCAGGCTAGTAATGCTAATGGCTCTGAAGAATTGAAATCATCAGAGTTGATTAGACATAGGGTCATTTCACAAGTAAGGCTCCTTTTATTGTGTTAAACTTGGCAACATTTTCCTAATATTGTTTTGTGCACAATAAATTCCTCATATTATTTGTGATTGTTTTGAACATGTTCAAGGTGTTGGAGCTGGGAATTCTAGTCCATTCAGTTATAATTGGAATAACATTGGGAGTATCCCAAAACCCAGATACGATAAAGCCTCTGCTGGTGGCTTTGTCCTTCCATCAATTCTTTGAGGGCATTGGACTTGGAGGCTGCATATCTCAGGTATAATCACACTGCTAGCTACAGCCTGTAGTACAAGTAATGATGTATGGACTAAGCTGGAGTATTTTTTTTAACAAGAAAACGATGACAATTTAAATTTTTCTGGTACAATTTGTATATGGTACTGAAAGTTAGATAATGTATTCAAAATGTTGTACCGCAATGAATCATATCCATGCATCTGTTCTGTGACAATCCCCATTTACAAGCATAAAACTTCACTCTTTCTCGCAGGCGCGATTCAAGTCCTGGACTGCAGCGATAATGGCTGCATTTTTCTCCCTTACAACCCCCATTGGGATTGCAGTTGGTACCGCAATTTCAAGCGTTTACAGTGAGACTAGCCCAACTGCTCTCATTGTTCAAGGGACTTTGGAATCAGCTGCAGCTGGGATTTTAATTTACATGGCTCTTGTTGACTTACTTGCAGCAGATTTCATGAGCTCTAGAATGCAAGGAAATAAGAGAATTCAACTGGGGTCATATATCTCTCTTCTTCTAGGGACTGGCTGTATGTCTTTCTTGGCAAAATGGGCTTGAATGATTTAGCAGCTAGCATATATTTGGCTGCTGTAAAATTCTGATCTCCACTGCCTCTATTTATTTTGAATCATTTTGTAAAGATTTACTTTTTTCTTTTTGTGAATTGATTTTTCGTGTGCATTATATTCTCAGGGTAGCTAGACTCAACTCGGTGGTTATAAGTCCATAACTTTTGATCACACATAGTTGGGTAGTACAAGAAAGACGGTGAATGCTGTGGGAATACTAGCTATTAATCCTAAAGTTTTTACAATGTGCAACATCATGCTCTCAATGTGCCATGAAAATATCACTCGTTAATCATGATTTGAATTTGTTTTTTTTTCTTTTTTATTAAATAAACAACCCATATACAAGTACACAGCTAGTCTATTTTGCATTGGGTCGAACTCAAAACCTCCACCTAATGATTCAATGATTATAGCTGTATATGATATCTTGCATCGCATGAACTGAACCTCAAGGAGTAAGAACAAGTAATGACTACTACAAGAAGAAATCTAATCAGACGCATCAAATGCAGAAAAAAGAAGCCTGAAAATTCACACAGCCATGATATGCTGAAGAGGACAATAATCCAATAGCCAAATTCCGTTCCAATAATCAAATTGCTTAACACGCATCCGATCCATGTCTTTTATTGTTCCCATGTTCTCCGGGAAGGTAATGGTCTTGCAGACAAATTGGTAAATTTGGGTTTGGCCTCTCCTGCTTCAGTTTGGCATGATTCTCCTCCAAATGATATCTCTATGCATGTTCCCTTGAATGGATGAGTTGGGCTTCCCCTATTATTGGCATTAGTCAAGTATACGTCTCTTGCATGGGTCGTAGCTCGTCCATAATTATGTATCGCTGCGGCCCGATAATAATTATTCTTTGTGGAGTTTTTGCTGGAGAGGAAATAATCTTACATCAGAAAAAAAATATAACTTATAAGTGAATGAATTATATCTAATTATACTGAGATATCTTGTTTCGGTGTAATTCATTTAGAATAATCGTAAATGGAAGTTTAGGTTTCATATTTTTTTTTATCTTTTCCCATTGTATAACTTTGTTTCTTTGGACTTCTTACTTTTGTTTTTATTTCAATAAAATTTCTCCAATAAAGAGACGGGTGGAGGGTTCCCCGACCATTTTACTTTAGAATTGAGGGTGAGGCTTGTTCTCTAATCGTCTGCTCCTGATGAGCTAATATCGTCTAATCCTTTACCGGTTTGTTAACATTTTTTTTAAAGTAACACCAGAGTTTATAAAAGGGAAATGCATCCTAAAATTAAAGAAAGCTACAAATCAATAAGCACGGCTATTAAGGCTGCAAGATGCATACATATGTATATAGCATCAAATCTTCATAATATTCGATGATTCAGACCTAATTCAGCTATCACAAACTTCTACATTCCTTTCCGCATTTTGGGATGGGACAAAATGGGTGTAGCTTGTGCATGAGGATGTCAGACCTAAATGGAACCTCATTCAGAAGAAACTGTACGTCGAACAATGGGGTTTTCAAACACCTCCATTACAGGATCTCCTGGAGTCCTCAGCACTATTGTACTGACCTCAAATGGAGATTCCACAGAGCTCAAAAGTACTTGTGCATTGACAATTTTCAAAGTTGGTCCAGTGACCAATTGATAAGCATAGATAAGACAAATTGTGAGGGGGTGTTTATTTGGTTTAATTTCCAAATCATGAAGTACCATTCTGAGGGAGTGTTTATTTGGTTTAATTGCATAAGTCTCTTTGCGAGGTAGAGGTCAATATATTAGCGTAATTGTGACATATTGAAGTAGGGCTGACATGGTACGGTTACTAACTTTTTTTTACCATTACCAATTACCAACCAACTATAATCGGTAAACAAAATCCTATTACCATTCCAACACCAAAGTCGGTATACCGACATGTTGGTACGGTACGGTACATGTTGGTACGGTACGGTTGGGCCTTGTACCAACATTAAATTGGGCCAATTTTTTTCATGAAAATAAGACTTGGCCCAAATTTTTTGGAGTTCTCCTGCTATGAACTGGTGCATAATTTCAAAATGTAAAATGAAATAATCAACAAAGAGTTATAAACCAACTTAACAAGGTTCATGCAAATGAATCATACAACCACAAAGTCACAAACACAGTTTAAAACTTCAAATTGTTCAATATTCATCAATTCATCAACGCTGCACTAGTAAATGAAAATAAGTTTCCCTTCAATTCATCAACAGCTAGGATTAAAAGTTTCTTAATGAACGGCTAGGATTAAAGGACTTAATATAATTTTAATTATATATATAAATTACGGTCGGTACGGTAATTACCACGGTAATTAAAATCTATTACCATACCGTACCGCCAGAATTAAGTTGGTACGGTAACCGTACCGTAGAAGTCGGTTTCTCACCTTGAGAATTTAAAACGACGTCTCCGGGTTGTAGTGGGGGGAAACTGAAAAGTTTTTCGGTTTTGGACGCGGCATGCGTGACACGTGGCGTTTTTCTCGAAAAACCGAAACGTCCCTTCAGTGCACGCCTTTAACTGTATAAAATAGGGGGTGAGAGTGACAGTTTTGTCTCACCTCCAAACCCGATAACTTTTTCGAGATTTTTTGCTTTCGCTCTCTCTTGTCTCTGTTTCTTTCGATTACAAGACTCAAATCTGCCTCAAAACCCCTTCAAACCTTCCCAGCTAAGGTATGGCTTCTCCTCCCCTCCTTTTGTGTGTTTTGGGATGATTTTTGTGCTGTTTCTGGGTTTGCAAGAAGGTTTTTCTGGGTTTCTGCGTTATGCTGGGTGGGATTTTAACTTGTGGTCCCCGGGTTATCTGGGTTTTTGTTGACGTCCCCGTGTTTTTTGGTTTTGCAGATGGCCAATGAAACAATGGACACTCACGTCCCCGAGTCCAACTTTGTAACCTTCACTGATGGGACCGCTCTCGACCCTCCCGGGTATTCACTGACAGCGGAGGAGATCGTGGAGTTGAGGAGCAACTGGAAGATCCCCGAGTCCGTTGAGATACGACCCTTAGAACCCGAGGACCAATTCTTCGCTCCCGGGGATGGGTGGACGCTGTGCCACGAGTACCAGTTGCGGTGCGGCGAGTACCAGTTGCGGTGCGGCCTGTCACTCCTGCTAAAAGTAGAGGTGCAGTACCTCTTAGCTGCAAGCAACTTCGCTATCGGGCAGATTGGCCCGAACACGTGGAGGCAGCTTCTCGGGTTGTGCGTCATGTACAAGGTATTAAGGCAGCAGATGCCGACAAACCACGAGTTGCACGCCATGTACCGGGCCGAGTACTCCCGGATGGCGGGTTTTAGCGGGACTATCCAACTGAAGTCCAAAGCGGCTTTTAAGAAGATCGTCGAGGACCTGCCATCTTCAGTGAGCAGGACTTGGAGGGAGAAAAGTTTCTTAATAAGAAACTTTCAAGACCCGGGATACGCGCTCCAAGTACCGGTTGACTTCCAACAATTGATGAGTAAGTTCCTCTTTCTCTCCGGATTCTTCTCTTTTCGCTATCCCGGGTTATAAGTATGTTGTTTGTTACAGATGTCCCTGACATTCCTCTGGAGCCGGTGATGGAAAAGAGGATCCGGAGGATGCTATGGGCCTTCCGGGGTCAAGATGACCGGAGTTCATACCGACTGTGTAGGCTGTACGTGTACAGCAGGTGCCGGTTAATGGAGCTCCCAGGTTTGTCCAGTGTCCTTTGAACTTTTTGTTGTCATATGCTATGCTCTTGTGTAACGGGTCTTGTGTGTGTGTGTTTTTTTTGTAGCTCTTCTACCGATGGAGTTTACCAAGCGGAAGAACCCGGGGATATACGACGGGTTTAAAGATAAAGCTGTATGGGCCGGGATCCGGACGCAAGCAGCAGATGGTCGACTGTACGATATCGATCTGACCACGAAAGCGGCTTTCCTGCGCCCAGAAGCCGAGCAAGGGGAACTTCAGAAATTCTACGTTGATACCTTGCACTTCAATGAGATCCCCGGGTACCTGGCTGAGGTTCTCGGTACGGAGGTGTACCAGGAGGAAGAGGAAGAGATTGATGGGAATCCCGCAGAGGTGACGGCAGACCCGGTAGCTGAAGAACCGGTGACTCAATTCACCTTTGCAGATGAAGAGGAGATTGAAGAACCGGTGATGAGCGCGGTGCCCTCATCTGTACTCCCGGGTGAATAGGAGTTGACTGAAGATGAGGCTGACGACGGGGGTGAAGAGGTTGGAGGTTTTGAAAGGGTGATGAGTGAGAACCTAAGGGAAGTGACGGGAGCGACGAAGTTCACGAAGTGGAACCCGTTCCCTCTCACAAACGCACCCGGGAGGCATCCAGCTCTGCGAGGTCCGAGAGGAGGAAGAGGAGGAAGGAGAGGAAGCAGCACCGGGCCATCCACGAGATTATGGAAGAGTTGGCGAGTAGAGGGATGGCGGACGTGCCCGTCCAAAGGATGGTAGCGGACATGAAGAACTGTGCCGCTAACTCCTGCATCCTGGAGCACGAAGACCCGGTAATTGCTGCCCGGAGGACACAGGAGAAACTGATGCGGGTAAGTGTTCTCTTTGTGTGGCTAGTGTTTGGGGTTTTTTTTTGGATACTAACTCGGTAATTTTTTTTTGTAGGCGGTCAGGATGTCATACTTGGCAACTGACCGGCTAATTAATGAGGGTATCCCCGAGAGGGAGAGATTGCTCAAGGACTACCTCCGGGCGGTCCGGGACCAGGTGACGGCGAGCGAAGAATGCCTGGCTCGTGTCCGGGAAGAGGCCAGCGCATCAGCGGTTTCATCTTGGAAAGAGTTGGCTAGGGCAGAAGATCAAGTGGCCGAGTTGGTGGCCAAAAACTCGGAGCTTGAGAGGGTCATCGAGGGTCACCGGGAGGACCGGTGTTCTCAAGATGCCGCTATAGCTCAGCTGACCGAACAGAACCAGGCGCTGCAGCAACAAGTGACCTCTTTGGAGCAGCAAAAAGGAGATTTGGTTCAGGCGGTTTACCGGGCCAAGGACTCCGCTATCTCCGAGTTTCTGGCGAGCCCCGAGTTTGACTTGAAGCTGCGGACGGCAAGGGCTGAGGCTCGTGCCGAAATTGTTAGCGCCGGAATTCGCCAAGGCTGGCTCGACAAAGCGGGTTATGATGGTCACCAAGGGCATGTCAGACCTGACGAGGTTGCAGGCGCCTCCCGGCCTAATCCTGCTGTGGCTGCGAAGCCTAGAGCTCTCACAAACCCGGTTCGGAGTCCCCCGGTTCCTGCTTCAGCAGCCCGGAGAGGTGCCTCCCGTGGCGGTATTGTCGGGGGTCTTCAAAACCGGGAACTACCCCGTGGAGGACAGTTCATCATACGGCCCCGGGGAGGACGTGGCGGGTCGAGCACTGGCGGGGGTAGCGGGTCTGCAGCGCCATAAGCTGGAGCTTCTCATAGGATTTTTCTTTGCTTTTGTAGACTAGTCTTTATTTGTAGCGGCTTTCTGCTTTGTAAGTGACTTTTTTGAATGAAAGTATTCAAGCTGTTCCTTTGCATAATTCTTCCTGTCAAATAACACGGTAATCTGATGCATAACATGCAAGTGTTGACAAAATGTACACATATAGTGCCGGTTTGGCATGTTAACGTTATAAACTGAAAATAGGGCCGCTAGGGCTTTACGGGTCCGTTAGGACTTTCAAGGGCCCTAGGGCTTTACGGGTCCGTTAGGACTTTCAAAGACTGAAATAAGGCCGTGAAAGGCTTGCAATATTTCACGTCATGGAGATTGCCGAGTCTTGACAGTGAAATAAGGCCGTTAAGGCTTGCAATATTTCACGTCATGGAGATTGCCGAGTTTTGACAGTGAAATAATGCCGCTAAGGCTTACAATATTTCACGTCATGGAGATTGCCGAGTTTTGACAGTGAAATAAAGCCGTTAAGGCTTGCAATATTTCACGTCATGGAGATTGCCGGAGATTGCCGAGTTTTGACAGTGAAATAAGGCCGCTAAGGCTTGCAATATTTCACGTCATGGAGATTGCCGGTTAAGGCATACAAGTAGGGCTAAAGGCTGCATTCACTCAACAAACTGATTGATAAACATAACCCTGTAGGGTTTTATGCATTGTGGGCCTGAAAGGCTTTGTATATAACATCCAAACATAATAAATTTGGACATTCATAGATAACTTGGTACCTATTTGGGGAAGAGATGTAGATGTTGTGCGTTCCATGGCCGTGGAAGCGTAACTCCATCTGTACCCCTGATGTAAAACGTGGCCGGGCCCACGACTTCAACAATTTCATATGGACCATCCCATGGAGCTTTCAACCCCGTTGGCTTAGGGATAACCTCCTTCATTACCCAATCCCCGAGTTTGAATGGGCGCTTGATAACCCGGGAATTGTAATGCTTGGCCACTTTTTGCTTCTTGTTGATATTCCGGAGATGTGCACGCTCCCGGCATTCCTCCAGGAGGTCCAGGTTAAGGTGAATGCCTTCATTATTTGTTGCCCTGTCGAACAGTTGTACCCGGTCACTAGGGACTTCCATCTCTACTGGGATTATTGCCTCAGAGCCAAAGGTCATAAAAAATGGGCTCTCCCTATTGGCCTCTGTCGGAGTTGTTCTAAGTGCCCATAAAACCTCTGGCAATTTCTCAGAACATAAGCCCTTTGCGTCCTCCAGCTTCTTCAAAACTTGCTTGATCAGCTTGTTAACAGCTTCGGTTTGTCCATTAGTCTGCGGGTGTGCAGGGGAGGCATATAGCACCTTTGTCCCATTGGAATGTAAGAACTCCCGGAACTCGTCATTGTCAAACTGTGTCCCGTTATCTGTGATAAACGTCTCTGGGATTCCAAACCGGCAAAAGACATTGTTCCAGAGGAATTTCTTAACATTTGCGGTTGTGATCCGAGCCAAGGGTTGAGCTTCTATCCACTTGGAATTATAATCCACTGAGACAATGACGTGTTTGAACTGTCCCGGGGCTGTGGGTAGAAGTCCAATGAAATCAATCCCCCACATGCAAAATGGATATGGAGAAATGATTACTGATAGCGGGACTGATGGGGCCCAGGGAAAGGCTGCAAACCGGTGACATTGAAGACAGGAATCTACCACGACTCTGGCATCCTGTTCCAGGGAAGGCCAGTAATATCCCATTCTGAGAGTTTTGAAAGCCAGGTTACGGGCTCCAAAGTGATTTCCACATACCCCGCTATGAAGTGACTGCAAAACCCGGTCTCCCTCCTCGGGTGTAATACACTTCAAATCAGGGAAAGTATGTCCTCGTCGATACAGTTTCCCATCACGGATACTATACTGTGCTGCTCGAACCCGTAGTCGTTTGGCCGCTACCGGGTCCTCAGGTAGGGTTCCATGTTGGATGAAGTTAATGAACTCATCCATCCAAGACGGTGGCGGCTTTGCTTCCACTGCGAAAATCTCAGAAAAGGAGAGTGAGATACTTGGTTTCTCTAACGTCTCGACTAGTAGGCTTTTAAACTCGGCATTGGGATCTTCCCCTGTTGCAATCCTAGCCAGAGTATCTGCTCTCACATTCTGCTGCCTCGGTATCTGAGTAATCTCGAAGGTGTCAAATTTTTCAAGCAAGAAAGCCGCTAACTTTTGATAGGAGGAAAAATGTGCTTCCTTTGCCTGAAATCCGCTGTTAACCTGCTGCACCACCAATTGAGAATCACTCAATATGTGGAGATGCCGGGCTCCCATTTCTTTAGCGAGTTGAAGCCCCTTGATTAAGGCTTCATACTCAGCCGTGTTGTTTGATGCTTTGAAGTTAAAACGTAAAGCATAGTCAAACATGTTCCCTTCCGGGTACACCAATGCAACTCCTGCTCCACACTGCTTCTGATTAACCGAGCCATCTACAAATATCTACCACCTCTCCGGGTCACCTTCTGTAGCGAGAGTTTCAGCAACTGTGGATTCTGCTGGGATAAACTCGGTAATAAAGTCTGCTGCTGCCTGCCCTTTAATTGCCGTGCGCGGTTTAAAGTGCAAGTCATGCTCCCCCAACTCAATTGCCCACTTGACCAATCTTCCTGAAGTCTCCGGCTTTTGCAGAACCTGCCGTAGTGGTTGGTTGGTGAGCACATGGATTGAATGTGCCTGAAAGTAGGGTCTTAGCTTTCTTGCCGCTATAATCAAGGCCAAGGCAAGCTTCTCAATATCTGGATACCGAGTTTCGGGATCAGTGAATCCTTTTCCCGTATAATAGACCGGCAGTTCGTCAGACTCTGGCTTTCTCACCAAAGCACAACTCACAGCTGTCTGAGACACCGCTAGGTATAGATAGAGGATTTCCCCCGGGTTAGGTCTGGATAAGGAAGGAACCGATGCCAAGTATTCCTTCAACTTTTCAAAAGCTTGATTGTGCTCTTCCTGCTATGTAATCTGCTCCGGTGTTGACTCTTGAGAATTTTGAAGAAGGGGGCACACTTATCTGTCAACCTGGATATAAACCGGGATAAGGCCACCAGCCTACCTGTAAGCTTCTGGACTTCATTTCTGGTCTTTGGCGATTCCATAGCCAAAACCGCTTGAACCTTATCTGGGTTTGCCTCAATCCCCCGAGCGCTAACAATAAACCCGAGAAACTTGCCTCCTGAAACGCCAAAAACACACTTCTCCGGGTTTAATCTCATTCCCCTGCTCAAGGCAATGTCAATAACGGTCTCCAAGTCATCCGGGTGTTTACTTGTCTCCCGGCTTTTCACCAACATGTCATCTATATAAACCTCCATAGTATCCCCGAGTTGGTTAGCAAACATGCCCACTACCAGGCGCTGGAATCTGGCTCCTGCATTCCGGAGTCCAAAATGCATCACCTTGTAGTAATACATTCCCTTGTCCGTTGTAAAAGATGTATGCTCTTGATCCGCGGGGTTCATCGGAACTTGGTTAAACCCCGAGTATGCATCTATAAAACTCAGCTGCGGGTGGCCTGCGGTTGAATCTACCAGTTGATCAATCTTGGGAAGTGGAAAACTGTCCTTTGGGCAGGCCTTATTCAAATCTGTGTAGTCGACACACATCCTCCACTTTCCATTTGCTTTCTTGACCATCATAACATTGGCCAGCCAATCTGGGTATGTTGCATCTGCAATGAACCCGATGTCCTTAAGACGTTTAACTTCTGCCTGGATGGCTTTATATTTCTCTGCACAAAATGCACGACGCTTCTGTCGTACCGGTTTAATACCCGGGATAATATTGAGGGAATGTGTCATAACCTCTGGGGAGATCCCGGGCATGTCGGCATATGACTAAGCAAACACTTTATGCTTCCGGGTTAGAAGCTCGATTATTCGGGTTTTGACCTCCGGGTCAAGGCCTGTGCCAATGCAAATCTTTCTTTCCGGGTATTCCTCTGAAATCTGAATCCATTATGTTGTTCAATTGGGGCTGGCCGGGGAAACTTGGCGGGATACTTCTGGCTCTTCTTCTGTGATGTTTTACTGATGGGCAAGGAATTGGGGTCATCCCTAGGGTCATCAGGTTTGTCAAATGGGGATAGGGAAAAACCCGCTGAAAACATTTCATGCTGGGCCTGAGCTGTTGTTATCGCGTTGCATCTGACAGCGGCCTCTCGGTCTCCGCAAATTGTAACCCAGCCCCCGGGTGTAGGCACTTTCATAAGCAGCATATGACCCGCTATAAAACTCTGCAGGCCCCAAAGGGCATCTCTCCCAAGTATGGCATTATAGGATGATGGGCAGTCCACAATTATGAAGGGAACTACAATTCTTGTGGACTGGTTCCCGGTTTCAACTGTAACCATTAACTGATCTGACCCCAATGGTTGAGTTGTTTCACCTGAAAAACTGATCAATGGCTCGTGGTTTCTATACAGCTTATCTCTTCCTCTTTTAAACCCTTTATAGCAGCTGCTGTAAGAGAAGCCGGGTCTGGGCATCAGCTGGGGGAAGTGGTTGATTTAATACCGGCTCTGGAGGTGGAGGGGGTCCTGAAAGATTGTGATTAAACAGAGGATTGGAGAGATTGATAATTTGGGGATTTGGGGTAGGGTGGACAATGGGTGGTAGAATAGCGGGTGGGAGGGTTGCGGGTTGGATGTATGCACTGTCAAAAGTTCGCGGGTTTCCATAACCCGGAGGATTCCCTACTGGGGTTATTACATGAGCAAGTCTGGCTGACGTCTCATTGGCATTCGCCCTCTGAGCTAGGGTTGCCTGAAGAAGACCATGCTCGGCCTGGATGGTTGCTAACTGCTCCCTTAACATCATCAACTCGGCATGTTCTCGAGAAGACTGCTCCTTCTGAGCGAGAAAATCCTTTTTCAAGAGTTCAAATGCTGCTGCCAAATCTGTTTGGCCAAACTGGGTCTCGGAGGCCCCCGGGTTATTATCCCCTGAGAAGCTGAGCCTCCTAGTTGGATCTTGTTCTCCTGCTATTTCCGCCATTGTTTTTTAAAACGAGGTATTGAGTTCGACTCTCAACGAGAGCATCAATTGTTTCCGGGTAAACTCGTGGTCCCTTTAGCGGGTCACACGGCTCCAGAAATAGCGTACTTCCTTGTACTCCGAGTTTTCCTGTGTAAAGAACAAACACGTCAAAGAGGCGTCCCCGGGTTTACCGAGGGAAGCCACTCTGATGCTTAAGTCAGACACTGTCAATTAAGCAGAAAACTCAAGAATAGTCAAGAAGTTACCTCTCCTTACCGGGAGGCCCGCGCTGGTATTTATAGTAGCATTAAAGACAACATGCCTTGTCCTTTTCCAATGTGGGAACAGTCTCCCTTGCTTTTACTTAGCTTTACGGCGAAATGGGCCCTGACAAAGGACCAAGAGTGGCTTCTCACATTTAACTGGGCTTTCACCCTATAAACAATAACTCAAACACAATAAATAATGCATATTTAATAATCAACCAGACATTTAGAGGTTATTTCTTGAATTGTAACCCGGTAAAGGTGAAATATTAGGTTCCACCTATAAACAAAATAATCAACAAAGAGTTATAAACCAACTTAACAAGGTTCATGCAAATGAATCATACAACCACAAAGTCACAAACACAGTTTAAAACTTCAAATTGTTCAATATTCATCAACGCTGCACTAGTAAATGAAAATAAGTTTCCCTTCAATTCATCAACAGCTAGGATTAAAAGTTCCTTAATCAACGGCTAGGATTAAAGGACTTAATATAATTTTAATTATATATATAAATTACGGTCGGTACAGTAATTACCACGGTAATTAAAATCTATTACCATACCGTACCGCCAGAATTAAGTTGGTACGGTAACCGTACCGTAGTAGTCGGTTACCGACTATGTCGGTTACCAACATTATTGGCTCGGTTGGTTTTGCGGTAATCGTGGTAAATTACCATACCATGCCAGCCCTATATTCGAGTCGTTTATTTAATAAAAGAAATAAACAAATTTAAATCATGATTAATGAGTGACAGCTTCATGTCACATTGCTAGCATGATATATGTTTCACAGAGTATAAACTTTATGATTAAAAACTAGTAGATCTACAACATTCACCATCTTTCTTGTAGCCAAAGAGATGTGATCAGTAGTGATAAACTTGTAACAACTAAGTGGAGTGTAGCTGTACTTGATGAAAATAATCTGAGATAGTGGAGAAAACTTAATGGCAGAATACAAACAAAAGTTTCACTGATAGCTTTTATAGGCCTATATAAAATAGTAACTCAACAGTCCAAATTCAGAATCCTTATGATCATCACAGTCGTTAGATGTCATCGATGAACACCAAATTCTGAATCCAAATTCAGTATTTCTCCATGGATGAACACCAAGAAACAAAGAATAGGAGATAGAGAATTTGTGAAAGAATAGAATTAAACACATGACTATACTAACTGAAAGACATGTAGTGGCATGGCTATTTGCAGTTGACATGAATTCCATGCGCTAACAGATTTTGGTAAAAAAGAAAAATAGCAACAAATGCTTAATTTCACTAGCATATGGACGTGTGAAAGATTACTACCCCTAATAACTTTCATACTTAGATACATAATGTAAAAATCATTAAGTGTAGAAAATTACTACCCTCAATAACTTTCATACTTGTTCATATTTAAATTTACTACCTGAGAAAGGTTTTCAGTAATAAGTTGATTTACCCCCAATTACTTTCATGCTTGTTCATATTTAAATTTATTACCTTAGTAAATTTTTCAGTAATAAGTTTATTATTCCTAATAAAATTTTCAATAATAAATTTATTAACTGACTTCAAGGACGTTGGTGAAGGATGACGACGGTAATAAATTTTCAATAATATTATCCCTTTGATGAAGAAAGAAAAAAACAAAGAATTTGAAATGAAAATTAAGATGCAATGAGATTCTTATGATCTGTAAACAGCATAAACAATCATGTTAATACTAATGATCTATAAAAATAAGATACTTTGTATAATCCTGCATCTTAATTAATGGAGATGAAAATTATAAGAATCTTAAGATGCATTGATCTCCCATTCAATAAGACACTAATGAAAATTAAGATGCATCCACATTCTTCTGATCTATAAAAATATTCGATTAGATAGAAATCCTACCATCGCTACATGATGTGACTTTCTTGCACTTCTAGAATTACCAGAGCTATGAGGCAGCAAACCATGAACAACTTGAGTCAATCTCTCTAATTCTTCTTTCAGAGTTCCAACTTTGCTTTTGACAGTTAAACTTTTCTTTTAGTTCCAAACATGCAGGATTATTACAAGTTTGGTTGGGTAACTTATCTTTGAATTTGATGCTAGCACCTAAACCAAGTGCACGGCCATGACTACAGCCATGAGTATGCTCAGTAATGATCGACTTTCTCATATATCTCCCAGTCATCAACTTCACTAAACACCTCTTCCACTCTATCCTTGTTTGTAGTTAGATCCTCCTTCAAACAGAACTTTGCAAATTGAATCTATACGTAGAAGTAATCACAATATACTGTGCATAAAAATGGTTGATTTATGTATAAGTATGAAAACATAAATAAATTTTCGTAGCCTTCACTTTTCCAATGTTCTTCTTTACCGTCCTTTGCAATTTACTTACATGGAACTTTCTCCAACACTCTATTGGGCTAGATTCGACTCGAGTCCGATCAAGCTATGAGATTGAAGAAAATGTGTTTTAGAAAGCTATGAGATTGAATAACCAACTCCAAATTCATATTTACACCATTTTTCCATTGGGACCGAACCTGCTGGGTGAACAACTGTTCAGTTTCATGTTCTCGCCCTCTACCTTTCTTCCTAGGAGGACCTGAACGTTGACAAAAGGATAATATCTAACTCAGGTAAAATAGAAAAAAACATACCAGAAAAATTGTGAACTGCTTTATGCTTTGCTAATAACCTTTTTGTGAACTGCTTTTTTCATATCAGAGAAATTACAGAAAAATTAATATATAATAAGTCACACACACAGTGGACCTCACTCACACACAATCAGTCATCACTCATCAGCTTCTTCGATCTTTTTCTTTTCTGATCTGGTCAGAAAAAGTTTTGGGTAGAAATAATTTTCTTTCCTTGTTTTGGTGATAAGGATGGAGTCTAGAGCCTAAACTGAGTAGGACTCGTAGGCTAGGTGGAAATTTTCCCTCCATCAAATGTTATTATTTTCTTAGGAATTTGAAGTGTGTGAAGTATGTAGATCAAGGAACATCATACAAATAATGTGTGATCTTACACATATGGAAACCAAGTTTAATAAAAATAAACTAATGGGCTTGGACACATTCGTAACATAATCTATAGGTTTTATATATAGCAATTAATATATAAAAGATAGGCAGAATACAAGAGGGAACATAAAGCTTAAACTCTATATTGCATAAGCATCCTGAAATAATATCAGGCGCTAACAATCCTATGCATCCTAACGAGCACCATTTAACAAGAAATGCATCATTGACTACTCCATTTGCTTTACATTTTCGACGACATACTAGAAAAACAATGCTCATGTAGAGCCATAAGTTACTATGTCTAACAGCAGCTTTCCTAGCATGTTACCACTGGAAGATAGTATTAATGACACCAAGTCTCATCCTGCAATTAGGGGCTGCGATCATTTGACAAAACAATGAACTCACCATCCATCTAGAGCAGACATAGTATGCAAGATATACAAACCGAGACAAAGCCCCACCTTTAAACCGTCATTGGGTTAGGAATTATTAAAAGCATAACAAAAGCTACATTGAAAAAACCAAAATAACAGAGAATTGAAACCATAATAGCCCATGATGGGCCTAAAACTTGAAGCCCGTTCCATTTATTTCCCATAATTTGAGCAGTCTGATTTTCAGCCTAGTTAAAAATGAGAGAACCCAAAACCTAGGCCCAACATGTCACCAGCGTCCCTGTCTCCTACCGAATGAGGCCATCGTCGTCACTGTCACATCCACTGCACCACCCAAACTAGTACGCCTCCATAACCTAATACCTTTACCACCGTCACACCCTAGCCAGCAAACCATACCAACTATGAGATCAAAACCCCATGTAAAAGATAGTTATGAGTTTGAAAATATGTAAATAACATGTAGTTCTTTGTTTTGCTTCACAAGAATACAATTAAACTATTGGCTTGCAACTTGATTAATTTATTCAAAGGTGTAAATGAGAAAATGTGATTGAAAGTTAGTGTAAACACTCATCACTCATATAAACAAAAAAGTGATCACGGTAGGACCTTGTATATATATACAGCCTCGTTTCAATGAGGGATCTTTTTTTGACATATATGAGAGATCAAAGTTTATCCCAACTTTTTATTCACAAACTCACATCTCCACCGTTCAATTTGTAGTTCTATATGAGTAGATCACTTATGCAAAATTTCATTCAAATTGGTAATCGTTATGGCGCTCAAAACTGTGAATTAAAAGTTAAAGCATGAACGGTTCAAGTTTCACAGATTTGATCTGTCAATTGATTTCAGTTAGTTCGAAGCCTTAAAGTTCACCAAATTAAGTGAAATTTTTCTGAGATGATCTACATATATGCATCTAAATATTGAACGGTGGAGATGTTGATGTGTGATAAAAAAATTTGGTGTAATTTTCAATCCCTCATATGTCAAAAATGATTCCTTAGTGGAATGGTCATATATATATAATCGAGGTGGAAAATCTAACAATACAGGGAATATATCATCGAGTAAGAATAACTTGTCAAGGGAACCATTCAATGAGGATCTGAGACGGGATATTTTCTTAAGAAATACACATATCTCTACATCTTTGAGATACGATCCCTTCACAAACGTACGATGAGCACTCAGACTGAGGTGGAAATACCTGATTGTCAATGAGAACTCTATCAAAGATGAAAATATTTAATTGAAGCGAGAACGTTTGATCAACTTGTCGAGTAGGAATAACTTAAGCAAGATCTAATTCCTTTCAAAGCGAATCTGAGTGCGTGGCGTGTGAATTTGAGGAAAATTTGTCCCTTCGCAACCTCATTGAGAAACAATCCATTCTAGACACGATGAATACCTTTGGATCAAGATTAAAAATAAATTGATAGAAAAATTTATGAATGCAAATAAATTGCTTATTTTGATCCTTTCAACTTTATAATTTTATGCATGGAGGAACATATAAGTAGGGTAGCTTAGTTGCACTGCTCGCACTGTTACCATTTAAGCTGCATTTCATGGTGGCGAGCGCAGAGTCACTAGTGTCCGTCGTGCCTGCAACCTATAGTGGACGAGCCAAGGAAGCTACAGTGGACGAGCTAGTGTACAGTCAGTTATAGTGGTTCATGCGGCTGGCTACTAGTAGGTGGGTAAATGAAGGCGACAATGTGAATCAAAGACATGTTTACTAACTTGGAATGGAATTGAGAGTGGCAGAATTGATTCTGGGATGGGTGAATTACAGCGTTTACTAACATGTCAAAGGTATTGAAATAAGGTGGGTCCCACTTGATTTTCAAAAATTGATTCCTTGTGAACCCTCTCTTTCAATACCCAAGGTGGGTATCAGAATCAAGATTATGGAATCAACTTTTTCTTCCGAAAATGTCCTCTCATAATTATAACTTTTTCAACTTACCCAACCCTATATATATTTCGAAATTATCCAACCTTACATATAATTATAATATTTTCAAATTACCCAACCCTAAATATATATTGTACTGTTACTATTAGATAACAACAACATCACAAAAACACATCGTAAGAGAACCGAAAAATAAAACCCTAAGAGCACAGCGACTCTCCTCTATCTCTTCATCTCGGTCGACAACCACCCAAAGACGATGGAAGCAATAGAAGCTTGAGTCCCGTCCGGCAGTCACCTCAGAGGGCGAGATCGGAGCCTGCCTCGGGTAAGCTATGACCAAGATTTCATCAGATCTGATTTGGATGGGATAGGTATGAAGGGGGAGTGTGTGCTTTTGAGGTTGACGATTTGTGTGCTGATTGAGATTCTTGCCAGACAACGTTGTGGTTGCTCCGACAGTGTGGATGAGGGATGACAGAGTCTAGATTGGGATGGAGGTTCTCCGCGGAAGCTTGTTTCTGTGGCCACAGTTCTTGAGGTGCTTGGAATGGCTGACAGTTGTGGCCGGTGTAGCTTTGAGTACCTTGTTGGAGGTGTTGGTGCCAGGGCGGCTATACGGTGTGCACGGCGACTAGATGACTCGCACAGCGGCAGAGGTGACAGTGATGGGCTAGCCCAAATCTACCAAATGGGTTTTGCAGTCTTGGGCCTTTCTCTTCAGGCTGTTTTTGGTTTCTAAGTTGGGCTAGGTTTTTTGCCTTAGTCCAATTCTAAGTCCTTTAGGGTCTCTAAGTCATTTAGGGTTAAAAGGTTTTAAGTTAGTTTTTACTAGTTTATAATCAATAATTTTTTTTTATGTAGGTTTCTAGAAATCTAGGTAGGTGTTGAAGTATGCAGATTATGATGTTTTTTTACATCTAAATAATGAACATTTTCTGTCGTACCGCAATTGAGCGTCTTGACAACGAAATTGTTCATACAAAGTTATCTCTATGTAAAACTAGATTATAGTTTTCTAGGTTTCTAGAAATCTAGGTAGGTGTTGATGCATGCAGATTATGATGTTTCTTTACATCTAGATAGTGAACATTTTCTGTCGTACCGTAATTGAGCGCCTTGATGACGAAGTGTTCATACAAAGTTATCTATATGTAAGACTAGATTATAGTTTGCTAGGCTCATCGTCGATGAATAACAATGTACAATGTAATGGTAATCACCATTTTTGCTGCGACTATCAATACAATGAGTTGCTGCTCTCTTTTTCAAAAAGAAAAATCAGATAACAACAACGACAAAATAAAAGACAACAGACTACAAGGTTAATGCATCTACTCCATGGTGATCGATAAACTTCCTTTCTTGTATGAGTATTTTAATAATCAAACTAGTTTTAGTTCCGATTCTATATGGTAAGTAAACAACATCAATCGTAATTAGTTTCATTCGTGTTTTGATTCCCTATGGTAAGTAAACAGTAGAACGAAATGTAATATTCACATATCAATTCTTCTTGATACCGATATTTGTTGATACCGATTCATGATAAGTTTCATTCCAAGTTAGTAAACGTGCCACAAATGATCAGGAACATGATTTCAAAGATAAATCTAGATATTGACTCTCACTTAAGAGCTCATAGGGAAACTAGTCGAACCACTTAGGCTGGGTTTGGTGCAGCTGTGCTTTTAAGAAAAGCTGACTTTTACTTATCTTTGAAAATAAGTACCCTGAAAGTAAAGTAACCGTGTTTGGTAAACTGACTTTTTATAAGTTCTGCCAATGACAAAAAGCAGGGATGAAGTGTTTGGTAAAACCACTTCAGCTTATGATTTTTTTAATAAAATGACTGATTTGTACATGGAACTGATGGAATGATTTTCTTTTTTGTCTTACTTTGTTTGATATTTTATCAATATAGGAGGACTATTGAGCTACTTTGCTCGATATCAAATACCCTATATTTTTCCTCCATCATCATCATCATCATCTAATGAGTAACATATATACTAGTACACAAATGTAAAACTGTAGGATTCATACAATTTTCTTGAATATTGTACAACTTGTGGTAACAAACCCCATTATAAAACATAGAACAAGGTACAAAAGTTTGCCAAACAATTGATTGACTCAATAAGATCAATGAGAAAATGATTGGAGACGCAAAGCTTGCCAACATTGTGATTGCTTGTGGGATGACTGTTGAGCCCTTTTCTTTGAGAAGCTGCAATTACAAAGATGACAAGCTATTGCATACATGAAGGTAAATTGGAACTCCCAAATTGTAATCTTTATTGCGTTCCACAAATCCCACAATACTTCCAAGAAAAATCATATCATAAAAATACTCGAAAGTGAATTTTGAAGGAAAAGTACTGAACTTTCACACATAGCTAGAACCCAGAAACAAGACTCAGTTTAGTTACCTTTCTGTTTGCTTCCCTATAATATGTAGGGGAATTAGGCGTCCAAAGATTTCTACTTTACTGCATTTTATAAAAGAATCACCTTAACTGTACATGCAATACTAATTCATTACCCATCAAAACTTCTTAAAACATTGCAATAGGGTTCCATAGAAACTGCAGGAGAGAAAAGAAGCCTAAGATTTCTCTTCCTATGTTACCATAAACCAAACCAGAAATAACTTACGTAATGCCAAATCAAAAACACATGACATTTACAATCTGCACCAAGCCTAAAACCCCTCTCTCAGAAGAAAAAAACAAATCATATTCCCACTATCCCACCAGGTACCGATTAACAAAAGTCCAGATGCCAAAGGTTGAAGAAATTTATAAATGCAATCATACACAACATAAGAATAAATTGAAGTTGCAGAATCTACAATCATAATTGCATCTAAATTCAAGTAGGATCGAGAGAGAGAGAAAAACCCCTTACCCAAATTGATACACACTGGCTCAGCAAACAAAGGCGCAATGGAGGAACGAGCTCTGAGGGAGACTGGGAGAGTTGAGGAGCGATGGAGGCTTCAACGTTCCCTTTAAAATAGGTTGTAATTTTCTGATGTTTGCGAGGGTACCCAGTGTCTTTTTAAAATATCATTAATTTGCGTTAAAGACCGCGCGTTTTTGTGACTTTGGCTTTTTTCAGAAGGAGGGTACTCCTTGCTTCTCCTTTTGGTCTCAAAACAACCCGACTTAAAGAAAAATGAGCTTCTTTATGTGTTTACCAAACAGCAAAAACACCATCGCGTATAAGTACAGTGACTTATAAGCTACGCCAAACCCACCCTTAAGATGATCATGTTTTAGGGTTAGAGGATGTAACTAGTTGTTTAGTTAGCTTCCTTGAAGCTTTAACCGCAAAGCGTGCTTACTCTTTAGAACAAGTACTATTTACTGACTACCGACCTAAACAGTGAAATGCAAACAAATTGGAGGATGCATGGCTCTTGTTGACCTACTTCCTTTTGGGCACAGTGGGCTTGAACGATTCTAGCAGTGATATACTATCTTGCACCAAATGAACTGAACCATATTGGCGTAACCTCAAAGAGTAAGAACAAGTGGTGACTACTACAAGAACAAACCTATTAAGATTATGCATAAAAAAGAAGCCTGAAAATTCACATAGCCACCATATGCTTAAGAAGACAAACATCCAATAGCCAATTTTCACTCCACAAAGGCACCAGAGCGTATAATAGGGAAATGCATCATAAAATGATAAGTTAAAGATAATCTACAAACCAATAAGCACGGGTGTTACATATGTCAAAATATAGCATCAAAGCTTCATAATACTCGTTGATTCAGAAGCAAACCACCGAAATTTTATATACGTAATCATTGATTTCAGACAAGGCCAAAAATAAAAAACTTACATTTCCACTTCCAAAGGCACAATCTGCCTATTTCAGGTATCGTGAATTTTCACATTCCTTTCCTTCCCATGAGCATTTTCGGAGGGGACAGAGATCTTAGTTCAGGTGCAGAACTAGGAAAAAGAGCGTTCAGCTTGTGCATGAGGATGTCAGACCTAGATGGAATCTCATTCAGAAGAAACTGTTGAACAATGGGTTTTTTAAACCACTCCATGACAGCATCTCCTGGAGCCCTCAACACTACTTTACTAACCTCAAATGGAGATTCCACAGAGTTCAAAACTTGTGCAATCACAATCTTCAAAGTTGGTCCAGTGACCAGTTTAATACGTCTGGGGACAACACCATAATACAACATTCGTTTTCGGAACCTATGGAGAGTATGCACAACTGATATGAGAGCGGCTCCAACTGATAAGTTTCTGACGTCAAGGGACCAAGCTATTTGCTGATCAAAAACTATTGCCTTCGGGAAAAGCTTATTCTCATAGGCAACTTTCCAAACACATCTAGCTCGATTTATCTGGCCCATAAGAACAAGGTAATTGAGAAGAACATTAACAAAGTACCTAGCAGGTCCCTCTTCTAACTCATAGTCAATACCTTGGAAAAAATCCCTCACAAAAGATAACACCGGTTGTTTCCTCTGTTCTGGGCCTGTGAAGAGTCCGCACATAAAAGCATGTGCCTTGTGTCTTGTAGTACTAAGTATTGACATCAAATGCCTCTCATTCTCTTCATCCTGGCATCTTACAAGATGTGCTAGAATGGATGTGTACAGTACCAGATCAACTTTTGCGGCAGAGTTCACATAAGTTTCAAGGAGAGGCTTTGCTGACTCAAACAAACCACTCTTCATACATGACTCAAAAAGCTGTCTAATTATAAAATTATTTGTTCGAATCCCTGATGAACCCATGAAACGTAGCCACCGCAAAGCAACATCAACAGAACCATCCTTGATATACACCATCAGTACATCACTAGCACTCACATCAACAGAATATCCCATGTTCTTCATCTCGAGCAAAATTTTGGCAGCCACGTCCACAAGCTTCTTATTAGCTAAGAGCATCAAAAGGCCAGTGTAAGTACTCATACCTGGTCTTAAACCTGCATTGGTCATTGAATTATAGATCTTCATGGCAGGATCTACTTGTCCAGAGGCAGCATGCATTTCCAGTAGACATGAATAAGTAGATGGAGTGGGTAGAAATCCAACCTTCTCCATATCCATAAACGTAGACATAGCAATATCAAGTTTTCCTGATTTTGCATGGGACTCAACAATCATTGTGTATAACCCAAAATTAGGCCTAAAGCCTGCTTTCTTCATCTGATCCCAAAGTCTGAGGGCAGCATCCAACTTCCCAGCCTTTACATTTGACTCAATCATGGATACATACATAGGAGCAGATGGCCTGAAACCATAACCCTGCATTTCCATGTATACCTTCATTGCCATGTCCAACCTCCCAGCTTTTCCCATTGAATCAACAAGCGATGCAAAGACATTAAAGCTGGGTTTAACACTCTTCTCTTTCATTTCTTGGAAGAGCTTAAATGCTGCATCAAGGCGGCCCGACTTTGCCAAGTTTGGTACCATCAACTCATAGGTTGATCCATCCAAGGAACAGTTTGCAGCTTGCATGATTTCATATACCTCAAATGCCTTATAAGGTAAACCTTTATTTAAAAACAGCAGTAATAGCGAATTGTATGTCTTAGTATCAACTTCACATCCTGAATCTTGGATCTTCTTAAAACAACAAAATGCCACCTCCATTTTATCTGCTTTAGCCAAAAACTGAATGACACGATTATATGCAGTAGATGATAAAACCCCATTATTACTCGAATCCTGCACCATTTCATCAAACAATGATTGAATCCCATCAAAGTCTCTACTTTCATTCAGGCCATCAAACAACAACACATAACACTCATCACTTGGCATATACCAAGGCTGTCTCTTAGCCCACCGAAACAAACTCAGAGCCCTTTCACCGTCTTTAACCACCTTCAACGCTTGCGTGATGTGAATCATGTTTGGCACAAATTGGAGCTTGTCCAATTGGGTCTCCAAGTCAGGCCCCCATTTCCACCTCTTGACAACCTCAACAATCTTAGCAATCGCCGAGGCATTCAAAAGCGGCTTTTTCAAACCACCCACCATCACATGGTCATCGAGCCCCGGCTCAACAGACCTTATGCCTTTCCCAGTGTAAATAACACTGCCTGATTCATCCAAATACTGAATCTCCTCAGTCCACTCATCACTGTTCTTCCCAGAACAGTAAATTCTAACAAAATCACAGCCAACATATAACGATTTTCCAGAAAAATTCAATCTTGAAAACCCAGAATTACCCACCAAATTGGGGTTTATTGGTACAGAACATTTAGGAGAAATCAAGCAGGAACCAAATATAGAGCTCCAAAATCTAGAACTGCCACCATAACTATTAAGCTCTCTGGTGCAGAGATTAGGATGTGAATTGAAATTGGGGACAGGGTTCAAGGTAGGGTTTATGGACAGTCTACCAAAATTTCTAGGACACAACTTCTTCCTATAAATCATTGAGCTATAGATAGACAGAGTGAGGGGTTTAAGAGCTCGAATGGGTTACCTGATAGAGAAAAGATGCCACCTTTTCAGAGCAGAAGGTTAAACCCTAGTGCCCATGAACCAGCAACTGGGAGTGTCTGTGAGCAAAATAGAGCTGAAAGACTCGGTTTTTCAAGCATCTAAATATTTCTTAGAAAATAAATAAATAAATACAAAGAATCTTCCTACATTTACTCAAATTTTTTTTACCACTTTCTCTACAACTCATCCTCCACTGCTCCACACTAATCCCCTCCGGCAACACCACCAATCTCCGCCGTGCTGCGACTCCCCCAAACAACCGGACCACTTTTGACGATCGGTGGCGAGTGAAGAATGAGAGACAGTGCATTACTGAATTGCTTTTTTGAATGTCATTGGAAAGTATGAACACATTTTGTTGTCTTTTAACAAATGCTAAATTTAGTGACTATGCGCTCAACTGTTGTGTAATAGATGAAAACTTTTCCAAAGTGATTCATGTTATCTAGTTTCCACATGCCCGCTCAGGCGCGAGATAGCCGTGCGTGACAAAACGGCGTCAGCCGTCCGATCTTTAATGAATTGATTTTGTCCGTTTGAGTCTGTTTTATCCTGTCCGTTTGATCAATTCATTAAAGATCGAACGACTATCCCTCGCCTGAGCAAACCCGCTAGTCTCCATACATCTCCCTTTTCCTGTATCCAAACCCGGCCAAAGACAAAGCAATAAATATATTGATACTCACTTGATTATACTTGGCTCAATTATGTAAGGTATAAACAACTTATAATCCTCAACTATCTAAAATTTTAAATTACACCTAGATAATTCTAAAAAAATAATGACATATTGAATAAGTTGAGGAAAAAATCTCGAAAAAGTTATATTTAAAGAGGTTGCAACAAATACAACTAGGCAAGCAAATGTAGAAAACTCGAATACAAAGATGTAAAAGCTTTTCTGATATTTCTTTTTGGTGAAGAATTAGGTTACAACACTAAACTATATAGAGAAGGGGTTGGGTGAGAAACACACTTCATCATCCAAACTTCTCTTACACACACAAAACTAACCCTAAAGAACAATGCAACACAATTGTGGCTCAGAGACCGAGACCACCATGCTGCTGCAGAAGAGGAGACCAACAGTTGTATGCAGCCCATAGGTAGTTGTCACAAACTCACACATATCTCACTCCTCTAAAGTCAACTCTAGCTAGATTAGTTCATTCTGAACTAATCTCTAATACAACTCTCAATATACAAGGTAACATATATAAGTTACATATAAACAGTAAATGGTAAGCCTGAAAGTAGACTACATCAGCCATGTATCCTCAGATTTGAGATACCACAGCACCCATGTATCCTTTGGATACAACCACACTTACATATCACAGCCAGTACCTCCAATATCCTCCAATACTCCCCCTCAAGTGAGATCGAGGAGAAGCCTTGAGCGAAGCTTGCCAAAATATTCGATAAAATTTACAATTTCATGTGGAAAACAAACAACTTCTGCAAAAATCCCAGCAAACTTTTAATTAAGGATGCAGACAAGCCATGTATCCTCCACATGTATGACAACAACAAAAAAAAAATGTATATTTTTACACAGATCCCTCTTCCAAAATAGAAAGAATAGATCAGACATGACCAACAAATTTCTCTTCCAAAACAAGAAGAAATCAACAATCGAAAAGATATATTTTTTATATATCATATTCTCTTTCAAAATAGAAAGAAGAAATCAGGGATAGATATCGATAGCCCAACATCGACGAAGATGAGATCTCATTAGAACCTCGGGCAATAGATCTCACCTCCAAAATAGGATGGTGTAGATCAGATATGACCATTATTGATTTCTCTTCACATAGAAAGAACAAACTCAGTGGCCAAGACAAAGAGAGTTTTATATAAAAGATCTCTCAACAAATCCCTCCTCCAAAATAGGATACAAAACATCAGAAACATGACCATTATTGATTTCTCTTCACACAAGAAAGATGAAATCAGTGACCAAGACAAGCAGAGTCTTATATAGAAGAGCTGTTAACATATCTCTCTTCCATAGAGGAAAGATGAAATCAAACACAACAGAGGTCACACTAGATTCTCTAAACACAGATCTCTCCTCCAACTAAGATGGAGAAACCGACCAAGAAGGGGTGCGCAGGCCATGAAACCCGATTGATTTCAGGCCATGAATCATTCTCTGATACCATGTAGAAAACTAATGAGAAATCTTTTCTGATATTTCTTTTTGGTGATGAATTAGGTTACAAAACTAAACTATATATAGAAGGGGTTGGGTGAGAAACACACTTCATCACCCAAACTTCTCTCACACACACAAAACTAACCCTAAGGAACAATGCAACACAGATGTGGCTCAGAGACCGAGACCACCATGTTGCTTTAGGAGACTAGCAGTAGCCACCATGATGTTGCAGAAGAGGAGACCAGCAGCTTTATGCAGCCCATACGTAGCTGTCACACACTCACACATATCTCACTCTTTTAAAGTCAACTCTAGCTAGATTAGTTCATTATAAACTATATACAAGTAAGGTAACATATACAAGTTACATATAAACAGTAAATGATAATACTAGAAGTAGACTACATCAGCCATGTATCCTCAGATATGAGAGACCACAACACCTATGTATTCTTTGGATACAATCACACTTAAATATCATAGCCAATACCTCCAATATCCTCCAGTACAAACAATGCATGTTGTGCTAGTTACTTGGCTCAAGTCCTATAAGAATGTAGAATCCTACTGGTCCATTCTAGTAGTTCTGCTACATGCAAAAACTAATGAGGAAAAAGATGATATATGCAGGGCTGTGATAGAACAATTCATCTTCATATAAAATGCAATTCTCCTATGAACTTTTTACCTTTTTCTGTATTCCTTCAAACTCACATAAGTAAGCAAAGTGACTGAAAGTTGGACTGTGCTTTTGTGTTGCAAGCTAGATTGAAAGAATCAATCTTTATGGCCAACCCCGTCTACATTGCCCTTTCTTTGGGCAATTCCAGAGGAGTCCAAGGATGCTTGGTATATAAACTAAAGCTTCTCCTCTATCTTCTTCATTGAGTTGCTTCAATTCAAGTCTTTGAGTTTTGTGGGAAGTGTAGCAGATCAAAGAGAATTACTCAATTGGTTTAGCTTGTAGTTCTGTGTGTTTTTCTTTGATTGAGTCATGCAAAATAACAGAGAGTGGATGATAATCTGCGTTCTTCTTCTCTATTTTATTGCAGCAACAGTTTTCTTCACTCAATGTGGTAAGCCTCTTTCTCTAATCTGAGTATTTTGTTGTGGCATATTGTAGTTGTGACATGCAAGCCTTAATCTTTAGCGGATGCAAGAAAATCAACGATATTACTAAAGGGTCTTACAACTTTTCCCTCCAACCCATCACAAAAGTCTGTTTCTCACAACTGCAAAGAAGTTGAATCTTTGAAGCGCATCGAGTATTTCTCATTTGGTGCATCAAAGCAACAAAACGAAGAACCCTATGGTTTGAATTCACCACTATTCACTAGTTCCAGTTTCCTTGCCTAATCCAAATGCTTCATTTTGTACTTACCCACCCAACACAAACCCCTTCAATTACCCCAACACCCACCACATCAAGCCCAGACTCACCCTATCTTTACATCCCACTAATTCTTCCCATGCAAAGCCCACCACCAGGACCAAGTTACTATCCAAGGCCCTCCGCAATCTGTGCCGCTAATCCGCCCCCTCCCGGAACTATGCCTGAGCCACCGGAGTCCGTGCCAAGTCCGACCATCTATTTCCCTGGCCCATCGCAATCTATTTCCCTGGCCCACCGCAATCTATTTCCCATGTCTTGCCTTCAAGTTATTGGCAAAGGACCAAGGTTGCTGGTGGTACATGTCTTTGGAGGAACAGCCATACTAGTCACAGCTGATCCAAGTAAGTTTCCCAATATCTATAGGCTATACTACATTATCTTGCACATTTGATTGTACTATCTTTTTGCGATGTCTTTCGCAGGTTATGATGGGTGCCGATTTGAATATTATTGATCACACACGAGAGCATATAGATGATCACGATCAGTCACAAAGAAGATCACATTTTCTTTATTTCTTTTTTTCCTTCTCATTTCTTGGCGCACAAGGTACAAAATTTGGTACATGTAACCAGAAAATGAACATGAATTTTGTAAGATAAATTTAGACTTAACTCTGGTTGTTCACAAGGCTATAGATATCAATAATTTTATGTTATGGCTATTGGAATGCACACGTTTTTTCTCTTCATGTGTTATGACAGAATCAGAAACTTAAAGGTGACTCGGTTCCATCTCAGAGTCCAGTCAGGATCACTTTCTTAGTTTCTACTTCTACGGTTCTAGCAACCATTAAGAAATAAGATTGAAGGCTTCGCTACATTAGAGTACTTTGCTCTATCCAATTGAATAGAAAACAAGAGCGTTTGTTTTTGTTAGTGCGCTCTAACAATTGGCATATCTAAACTAAAAAACTCGGATAACGTGCTTACAATAATAGGGTGAACCTGCTTCGAGATTGTTCTGTATGATATGGTATACACCTAGCTTTCTCTAGTCCCATATCCATATAGTAATCACCGCTATAGCTAATTAGTGGAAGGAGGACATAAAAGTAGAATGAGCTCGGTATGGGACGGTATGAGATTTGATCTATCCTGATATCGATATCGATAGGATGAGATCGGTATGGGACGGTACGAGATTTGATCTATCCTGATATCGATATCGATATCGATATCGATTTTGTTTCGGTATTGATACGAGACGAGACGTGTGATTTTAAGGCTTGGTATCGAACCATCTCGATATCGAAAAATTTGAGACAAATTCGGGACCAATCGAGATATAAGGTTTTAAGTTAGGATTTTATATTTATAAATTAAATAATCACTTTTGTACTATATTTATGCAATATTTAACACTTTTTCTTGACATAAATCAACAAACTAACATAATTAGACGACTTCATCACTTTAAGATGATTAATTATTTATTATAAATATATACTTTTTTTCTTTAAAACTAGTAAAATTATAATTTTGGAAGGATTCGGGACGGTTTGAGACTTACAATATTACTATATTTATTTGGCTCATACCGATCCCGAATCAATTACTAAATTCAGGATTTGTTACGGTTCAGGACAACACTTTTTTCACTTTGTGTCTCAACTCGATCGTGTTCGATACGGGACGGTCAGGATCTGTATCGGGATTTCGGTATCAAACTCCCACCCCTACATAAAAAGCACACAACTTAATTGTTGTTAGAGTTGTAGGTTGTTATGAGGAAGAGGCCAGCGGGGTCCAATGGGTCTCACACACACGGGTCTAATAATGTTGATACTCCTCTCATTTTAGTCATCCGCTAAAGAAAAAAGGTATGAGGTTTTCCACAAAAGGCTTCGACATTAGTGTATATGGTATCATTCCTTATAACCCAAGGATTACTCTTTTTCATACCTGATGTGGGATTCCAAATTGCTTCTATCTAAGACATTTTTTTTCCCGAAAATCTCCATCTGGCGTGATTCGAGCCATCTTTAACCGTCTCACAATCCAAATTCCAATAGCTCAACTCGATAACAACAATTTGCATCTTGCTATCCAAATCCAAACGGGAGCTCGACCAAATTGCAAATCGATCGTACAAGACACCAATGCCCCTAAGCGTCACCTAGGCTCTGATACCACTTGTTACGCGGAAGCGGCCAGCAGGACCCAACGAGTCCCACATACACAAGGCTCCAACAATGTCGATACTCCTCCCACTTTAGCCACCCGATAGAGAAACGGGTATGAAGTTTTCCACAAAAGACATCAGCCATGCTTAAGTATGGGCAAAAATAATTGTGATGTAGTTACTTAATTTTAATTTTAAATGTATGAATGTATTTTAATTGACTTTATTTCTATAATTTAATTATTTATAATTTAAATATTAAAATGCATAAAAGATTTGAAAATACATGGGTCCGATCTAGATCGAACCAAGTTCTTCATTTGATCTCCTGAAAATATACTTTTAAGAATATCAATCGTAATCTTAACAGTTCAATAGTTGAATTAACTAATGAAGATCATCTATACAAAAAATCAATGTAAAAAAAGATTGTTTGCTCAGCCGAATGTTTCGAACAAAATAAATAGATTATCATAAAAGCTCAGGAACTGTCTATTTTGTTCGATGTATTCGGCTGAGCAAACATTCTTTTTTACATTGATTTTTATATAGATGATCTTCATTGGCTAATTCAACTATTGAACGGTTAAGATTACGATTGATATTGTTAAAAGTATATTTTTAGAAAATCGAACGAAGAACTTGGTCCGATATAGATCGGACCCAAGTTTTTTCCTAAAAAATTTCACATTTTCACCGCAAAACTTTCAAGGGGGATTGATCATTTCATAAAAATTGAAAAAAATGACCACTCCAACTAAAACTGTTTTTCATTGCCTATTCCAACTTTTAGCAAGAAATTACTAGCATATCCTTATTCTTATTAACTACCCTATTCTCTTTCTCATTTTTCCGATCTGAAAACTCTCCTCTCTCTCTGCCATCTCGAGGACGACACTGACCAACACCTCGACAAAATCGGCTAACACCTCCACACCGGCCAATCCCGATTTGGCGACCTAGACTCTGACCTAGCCGTCAATATGGCCAACACCTCGATCTCCTCGCCTCTGATCTCGTACGGGGTGATGACAACCTTAGCGCTGTCGTTGTCGTCCTCGGTGTCACTCTCCTTGCTCGGTTTCTTGTTGTTCTACGGCTGCTTCTCAGAGCAGGAAGAGAGGGAGAAGCGGTGGCGCGTGGTGCGGGATCCTGGTGCTTCACATCTTTGTGCTTCTTCTTTTTCTTCTTCTTCAACCAACACAAACCACCACTTGGTGCTTTACATCAATAACCAGGTATTCATGTATATAAAGCAAAAGCCTCTCTCTCTACCCATTACTGCCCATAAACCTTATCTCTCTAAAAACCAGAGAGAGCCAAAAGAAGACGAAGAAGAACCAGAGAAACCTTAGGGTTTCAAAATCAGACAAAACCATAAGTCACTGCCTGCAGATCTCTCTCTCTCTCTCTTTTCTATTTTCTCTCTCTATCTTTTTTTTCAATTTTATTAGAGGGTAGTTAAGTTGACTGTGACAATATGAATGTGGTCTATGAGTTCAATGTGAGTTTATTAGGTGATCGGAGTTCGGCGGCCGGTGACCATGTTAGCTCTCTCTTCAATTCTCTCTCTCTAAGTATGTTTTAATGGGTGAGGGTAGCATGGGTATTGAAAAAATGGGTTGTTTAGAGTTGTTATGAGTTTTGTTAGAATGAGCATAATTTTTTTTAAAAGTTGAAATTGTCAATGTTTTTTAAAAAACTGTTGAAATGAAAAATAAGGTGAAAAAATTATAGTAAATGAATATTTTCTCAAATTTTAAAGTTTAAGACTCCAACTTGACGACTCGCCTATCGTGTTTGCCTTTTTAAACATTGAATGGCACTAGAGCACTGCTCACTACCTCAGTCAGGCGTGCTCAGGTGCGAGATAGCTGTGCGGGACGAAATGACGACAGCAGTCAGATCCTTAATGAATTGATCAAGCAGACTCAAACAGACATGATCAATTCATTAAAATCAGACGGTTATCACCGTTTCGTCCGGTGCCTGAGAATTCCTACTACCTGAGTAGCACTGAGTTTTCACTTTTCAAACCTTACTTTCCTATATCCCACATGGGTTACCATGCACTCGCCCACACCCAACAACCAAATTTGGACATTTACCTCCATATTTATCCCTCACTTCACTCCCCACACGGCCCTTGCAAACCCTGAACCCGGCCCTCTCTTTCCCTCAATCTTTCTCTTGCGGCGGCGCCACAACCGCCATGTCGACCATCATCGAAGACGGCTTCTCCTCCGACCGCCTCTTCAACCAAGGCTACTCCTACACCTACGACGACGTCATCTTCCTCCCTCACTACATCGACTTCCCCACCGACGCCGTCGCCCTCTCCACCAACCTCAGCCGCCGCGTCCCCCTCTCCATCCCCTGCGTCTCCTCCCCCATGGACACCGTCACCGAGTCCCACATGGCCATCTCCATGGCCGCCCTCGGCGGCATCGGCATCCTCCACTCCAACGCCGCCTCCTCCGCCCAAGCCGACATGGTCAGATCCGTCAAGTCCCGCCGCGTCCCCCTCCTCTCCAACCCCGTCTTCCTCTCCCCCGACGACCGCATCCAAAACGACGACGTTTTCGTCAACCCCTACGTCCTCGTCACCGAGTCCGGCGCCCCTAGCTCCAAGCTCCTCGGCTACGTGTCCGGCCGCGATTGGGCCAAGCTCCCGGATAAGGAGGTCAAGGTCTACGACTACATGGTCAGCTCTAACGACCTGGTGGTCCCCTGGAGCTCCGATTTGGCGAAGATCGCGGAGTTTATGGCGGAGAGAGGTAGTGACGTGGCGGCGACGGTTAGGGAGGGGGAGGTTGTGGATGTTATTGGGAAGGAGGATGTGAAGAGGATCAAGGGGTATCCGAAACTGGGGGTCGGGTCGGTTGGGCCCGACGGGTCGTGGATGTGTGGGGCGGCGATTGGGACTAGGGAGTCGGATAAGGAGAGGCTGGAGGAGTTGGTGAAGGCTGGGATTGATGTCGTGGTGTTGGATAGCTCACAGGGGAATTCGATTTATCAGATTGAGATGATTAAGTACATTAAGAAAATGTACTTGAATTTGGATGTGGTTGGTGGCAATGTGGTGTCTGTGAGCCAGGCGCAGAATTTGATTCAGGCCGGTGTCGATGGGTTGAGGATTGGGATGGGATCTGGCTCCATTTGTACTACGCAAGAGGTTTGTGCCGTGGGGAGAGGACAGGTATAAAGATGTGTTCTTTTCGTTCAAGCATTGGCATTTTTGCTTAATATGTAGTGTGGATTGTGTGATAGTTCTCATATTGAAGTTTTGATATGGTTCAGGCGACTGCGGTGTACAAGGTTGCATCTGTTGCTTCACAAAGTGGTGTGCCTGTCATTGCTGATGGTGGAATTTCAAATTCTGGACACATTGTCAAGGCCTTAACGCTTGGGGCTTCTACAGTTATGATGGGGAGCTTCTTAGCTGGAAGCACTGAGGCTCCTGGAGCTTATGAGTATCAGGTAATGCAATGGACATTACATGTTTACTGCTTAAACAGATATATTGCCCACACCATCTAATTTAATTGTTTCGTTCACCTTTCTATTAATTAAAGGCATAATCTTTTATTTCAATTGAGGAGTTTTGGAGGGGTAAACGGGTTTATTCTTTATTAGCTGGTACAGTGGAAGATGTATCAGATGTCCTGGTCTTTATTCTTACGAGTTTAGGACTACATCAGTTTCGGTTATATGGACTTCCAGTTCAATAGTACCCCTGTTTTTGTGAACCCTGAGAGTTGATGTGCCATCCATTTTATACTTCTACACTGGAAGGAATGACATGACATGTTGTATGCTGCGGTGACTAGGACTTCAATAATTTGAGGGTTTGAAATGCCATCTTAGATCTTTCATATAGATGCATGTTAAAGCTGAACATATAGTGGGGGTACTTTAGGTCCTGAGATAGGTTTTCTTATGTTCAATCATGATCAAGTTAAGAGCAGTTCATTTAATTTTCATATTGCGACACAATGTCAGTGATGCTAATCAAACTTACATTCCAAGTTTCCAACAATACACACAATTCCTGAATTTAGCTTCTATTCATTATCAGTATGCACAGGAGTCTCCTTCTATTATCTTGTCCTCCTGCATGCACACACGCTAGTTTTTTCTGTCATGTTTGGTGGATGAATAGAAGCACTGACCTCTAAGTCTTATTGAGATACCTTGAGTGGATATTAATTGCCAATCTTTTTGTCATTTAAAGATCTTTTTTGTCTTTATAGGCTTTAATTGGCTTTTTAGTTTGTTTTTCAAGCGTTCTTGATGATACATGCACATTGATCTTCATTTCAAAATGCAAATTGACATATATAATTGAGTAAGCATAGTTTCATGGGTTTTCAGCTACTTGGTCTTTTAACAAGCTCAAAGCTGTCTGTTATTCTCTGCATGTTTAGCTTGTGCAGCCGAAAGGAATAATTTTACTAATATTAGAAACATAATTTTTCTATACCAGAATGGTCGCCGGATCAAAAAATACCGAGGCATGGGGTCTCTTGAAGCGATGACAAAAGGGAGTGATCAAAGGTATCTTGGAGATACAGCAAAGCTGAAGATTGCACAGGGGGTGGTTGGTGCAGTTGCGGACAAAGGATCTGTTTTGAGGTTTGTACCATACACAATGCAAGCAGTGAAACAAGGATTCCAAGATCTTGGAGCTTCTTCTCTGCAGTCTGCTCATGATCTCCTAAGATCAGGGGTATTAAGGCTAGAGGTATGGCTACCCTTTTACATCTACATACACTGAAGTTCTTAGTCAGAGCTAGGTGTTAAAATTCTCTCTAGTTTGGATGGTTCGTGCCATTGACAGCCATGATCTATTTTTCTCATTCGCAGAAGTGTCTGCAGTAGGTTATAGACTACAGTCGTTACATTCTACAACATATTCGCTTTATGCCAATAATCCCATTGCTAGTGGGTTGTGCCTGCCAGATTACGAGTTAGAAAAAAATTGACATCCTTTCTTTGTTCTTTAAGTTAGCATCAGGTTACTTAATCTAAAACACTTGGTTAAAAAACAGAGAGAGGGGAGTTTTTGGATCCCCTTTAAGTTCAGAGTGGATTTGAGAGGGTCAGTTGGATATGTTTAAAAGACAGAAGAATACAGGTGCGTTTCACTTAAGATGTATCACACTTTCTATTAAGAACCTCTGAGATGAAAAGGTGGGAGCATGTGATGGTTATATGACTTATAGCCCTTGCTGGGTTGCCACAATTTAGGTTCCAATTTGCTTTTAAATTAGCAGCATAGGTGTGAATCAAAGATTCATCATGTCCTGAGAATTGGATGATGAATCATTTCCCTTTTATGATTATTATTTTTTTCTTGGAGGGTTTCAATCTATTAGTGTAATGTATCTATTATACTCTTTGCACACCCATGGGCAAATGCACTTGGGTTGTTTACATGCTATAGAACACATGATATGATTTCCTACCACACCACCTGTTTATTTTTTTGAAAGGACCACACCACCTGTTCTGTCAAGAAAAAGTGCACTTCATGATTCACTTATGATTGGTTCTGGAACCTGAGGTCTTATGATAGTAGCATCAAGAATTAAGGTGGTAACACAATCAATTGAATATAATTATATTGTGCAGGTAAGAACAGGAGCTGCACAAGTGGAAGGTGGAGTTCATGGGTTGGTTTCTTACGAGAAGAAGTCATTTTGATAAATGTCTCTCTTGTGCCTTTGTTATTGATGCTGGCATGAGGAACAAGGATCAAACCTGCCAAACCGGTAGAAGTTATGCAAGAGTATCGAGTGAGGTGCCTCTGGCTTCTTAGTAGTCATGAGGGCTTCTAGCGGCTTGTGTGTTCAACTCTGCACTAAGCGGAATGTAAAACTAACTTGATTTTGTCAGTTATGTTTAGGGTCTAGTTTATGCTTGGTAGAGTTGAACAACTGTTTATTAGAAATTATTCAGTTATGATGGATACTAATGTATGATTAGCACTGATAAACAAGTGGTTCAATAAATTGTGGTTCCAGTGTTCACTACATGGTTCCTTTCTAGATGGAATTTTAACCTATGGACTATGTTTTTGATTTCACTAATGAATTCATCATCTTTTTAAAGAGATTCTGTTATAGTGCATGGATGTGATCAAATTGGCAGGCACTTTCGTTTTTATTACTTAGAAGTTTGAAGGTTGAAGCTGATATCAGGTTTTTAGGTGCTTGCTAATCTCAAGTGCAGGAGTTGTGTAGTAGTATAGACTCGAAGTACAAGTGTCGTTTTCACTGAAAGCAATGAAAAAATACACAAAATTGTAAACTGAAACAGAAAACAATTGAATGAGTTTAGTTGAGAGAGAATTCGATTATGAGTAACATTAAGGTTCGGGGTTCTATCTTAAATCGTTTATGCAATTATATTAATTCGACTCATTCCATTGAAACTTATTCAATAAAATTGACTCTAAAAATGAATTCAATCAATATCGTTCATATTCATAAACCAAATAATCTCATGGGAATATCTCAAGCATAACCTGTACCTATGACAACAACCTATTAAGATATAATTCCACAAGAAATTATCAATCCACCTGCTTAATATTATATATCGAAAGCATGAATATTTTTACTAAACAATAGGAAAAACATGACTGAACCTATGAATTAGATTATCAAATACTCATCAATCAAACTAAAAAGTAAAAGAAGAAATTAAAATTGAACAACCAAAAACTGAATTTGCATTGAAATTCATTGTCGAATCGAACTAATAAAAATTACATAAGTAATCCAAGGTTTCAGTCCTAACCTTAGCTAGGAGATTAGTTCCCCATAATATAAATTAAAAAGTAATAGAAATTGGGGTTTGCAGGAAAAATCCCGTTTCGGTAAATGGGAGAGGAGGTCCAGAAAAAGAGAAGACGAGCAAGAGGGAGGGGACAGCCGCCGAAAAGAAGAAGAGAGGGGAAGAGAGAGAAAGAAAAAAAAGAGAAGGTGATGAGAAAGAGAAGAAAATTTGAAGGAAGAAGAGAGAATAGAGGGTCTGCGACAAGAAGAAAAAAAAGGAGAAAATTAAAAACAAAAAAAGAGAAAGAGAGAAGTCTCCCCTTAGAGGGCGGCTTTCAAAAATATTTTCATTCCCTCTAACCTTTTTAGGATTAGAAAATAGAGTTTTAGGAGGATGAGGGGGTGACACACGTGAAAGGCTGTCTCTCACTTCCTTAATTATATCAATTACTAGTTTGATCAAAGTCAAACTAACTACCATCAGCTAATACCCGTTCGGTAACTCTTTTGGGTTTCTAACTGGTTTGATCCATCACTTAGACATCAGACCTACAAATTCAAGCATATGAGATAATTAGATCAATTTAGGTCAATAAAATATCAAATAGTTGAGCAGGCCCGGTCCTGTGTGTTCGGAGGCCCCAATTGAATTTTTTTCGAGGCCCCATATTTAATAACCAAACAAAATAAATCGAGACCTCATAATTAATACCCAAACAAATAAATAAAAAACAAGTTCATACCATTAAAGCAAATTAATACCATTGATATTTAATACCAGATTATATATATTAAGGGCCCTACAAATTTGAGGTCCTAGACCTGCGCCTGCTTTGTCTTGACTCAAGACCAGCCCTGTAGTTGAGTAATGACAGAGATATAATATACAATTTAAACCACTTATCATTAGGTCCTCGTCAACTACTGATGAAACTTTTACTGGACAACTTAAGTGATTATAGCAGTATGAGTTTTCTTTATACATTTATGTATCCAGCTTGTTAGGTCTATCTGATACCGATAACAGTTCCAGAAAATGACTTCAATATTAATCTGACCAACTCACTTAGACATTGGAGGCATGAAGATGACAAATTTTCTAACAGATGTTGGACTAAATTAGGACCCTTTCCACATAAAATGAGCTAGTTTTTCGGGGCGTACCAGTCTTTGATACTAATTATGTTCTGACCCTCGACCCTACTAAATGAAATATCTAGCTACGCCACTGAATAATGAATATGGGAGATTACTTCAGAAGAGAAATTAACACCTACCGGAAGAAATGGTTCATAAATCATAAGGCCTGTGCTGTTTACATGGTGATTCCCTTGATCCTATTGCTGCTCTTCTTCTCATCCAACGTCGTTTCTGCTGGAGTTTCTTACAGTCCGAAAACCAGTTAGTCCTTCTCTTTCTGTCTATTAATTTGTTGAGATGATGTTATATCTGTTGAATTTTATTATTATGTACCACCTATTTGTTACTTCTGCAGACGAGAATAGGAATCAGCATGTAAATATGAAGATCATTATTAAAGGAAGGAAAACAGGCGTACAAGTACCTACAAGAATCTTGATCCATCATCTATATATCTTCTGCAGTCTACAAATTTTAAAAGTTGATTTGTTAATTAGCGTATTGCTTATTGTTGATTTACTTTCACTTCAGGTAGCGGAGGTTGACGATGATCAGATGATGTATCTCACTTCTTGGAATTGGTACAAGTCACTCTTGCTGGCGCGTGATTCCCCAGAAATCTTAATGCATGATCAGTTTCTATTTGTGGTTGTGAACAACATAGTTTAACCGGTGCAATGTAGTTTTACCGGCCGTAAACAATATCCAATTTCAGATTTCCTGTAGGTTGATTTGTGTAACAGCAATGTTTTTTCATGATCAATAAATTAAGGACTCCTCGAGGTAGTGGGAGAGCTTTTTATATATAATCTTGTCATTAACTATATGGTTTTGGATGAAATCAGATGTTCGAATGACTGTTAATAACATTATAAACTATAAAGGGCCAAATAAGTAACATAAAAACTATAAAAACCCAAATACCCTCGTACACAACAATTAACAGTGTTGGGATGATATCAATGACTAGAGTACTGTCGTATAACGCATGTACAAAGAGTCTCTATTTGCCAAAAGAAAAACACAGGAACTCTTTTCTTATTTTTCATATACATTCAACGACTCGATTTACTTAAGTTTCCTGTTTGGATTCTGTTTGAATGAACTATAAGTTGCATGAAATTTTGGGTAGAAAAAAGAAATCATCGCTAATTAATCCTCGATGAAAAGTTAGTAACATTGACATATTGTTTGAGTGTAAAATAAACTTTCGTAGACGAGATGTGTTTCAAACCAATTTATTGGTTCAATAAGGATATTTTTGTGTATTTTTGGAGATATCCGATCGAGCTTACTTAGAGATCAAGACGTCCTTAGGGTGAATCCGATCAATTATCGAGTTATCATGGATATGACAATTAATGATGGATTATCTATCTCGATATCAAGATTGGACGGTATGCATCATCTTTTATCATGAAGGCAATCTGGACATATGATATACTGGTGATCAAGAATAATTACCTTTGTGATCAAGAAAGATATGTGGTGCAAGAAAGAATGTTTTTGCCATCAAAGATCGAGCCCTTGATTCTCAAGGAAATATAGGCATGCATATTCTATACATGTGCCTAACGTCAAAAGCATGCATAGATCAATTAGAGTGCAATAGGGATTTTTTCCTTAATGGTGGATGCATGCACAAGGAAGTGCACGTCCAAGAAGAGTTATGCTTTAAATATAATAACTTTGCAAGAAAGATATTCACGTCCAGTGGATCTCCAACAATCATATTTGAGGTAAATGTCTTACCTACGATATCGTATCTAGTCACATACGTGAACTGATACATGCGGTTCAAAAAGGGTAATTACTGGCTGAAGTTTGTTTAGGAGACAAGTCATTTGTGAACCCTAACAGCATCGTTCCATATATATAGAAGGGTCCGCCGAACATAACATCAACTTATCAATCAACGGATAAACAAACTTTGCATCCTGTAAACAAGTCTTTCTTGAAACACCTCTACCAAAAAGATTTTTTAGGTCTTTTTATTTCACTAAAGACCGATCCGTAGGCATTTCCTGTATCTCTACTCACCAAAGCCCGACCTATCGGTAATTCCCACAGCTACCTCATCAAGACTCATCCATGAGTAAACAGTCTACCCCACTTCACAAAGACCTATACGTAGGCGAATACTCGCAAACCCATTGTTAGAGTGAATAACTCTAGAAAATATCCCCAGTTTATTAAGGAACCCTTTGACGAACGCACTGTAGTCCTGATTTATAACTCTACTCAACCACACCAGTCAGAGTAACAAACGTCCGCTTCCCGTGAAGAGGAGAAAAATCCTAGTTGCTCCTCAACTAGGTATGTGGAGAATCTGAGTGCCAGCTTAACCAACGCCCGTACGTCAGTCATTTGAGGAGAAGTCAGAAGGCAAACAAGCACAAAGAACAAGGTTGTCCCTGCCAAAAAGGTACTGACACGCTCCAAGTCTGATTGTTCGAGAAAAACAATTTCACCCCAAACATTTGGCACGCCCAGACAGCGGGACATAACGTGTCATCATTGTAAAAGAAACAGTTTTGCATTTCGGTTGATTAGAACATGGACGAAGAATCCAAAAAGATATTGACTACTTTTCTGAGAAGATGAGGAAATTGACCCAAGCAGCTGAGAAGAGGGATGCAATCTTGGATCGGTTAGAAAGTACCATGCAACAATTTGGGCAGACTCATGGACAACATAGTGAGCAAATCAAGGAAGCCATTAAGAAGATCACAACGCTGCAAAATAAAACGAATCATGATGTTTGCAATACTAACCAAGAGGTTTTACAATCTCAAGAAGTAGAACCTGAAGCTGACAAAGACAATCTCGTCGAAGAGGTTGAATTACTCTCTGATCAATCTAATGGCGAATACCTCTCTTTGGATGAATCCGCATCAACAGAGGAAATTAGTTTGCCCGAGTAGTGGCTAAAATTTCCTAAAAGTCTGAGCTTGACATCGACGAGATCATCGACGCTAATCCGATCTCAAAAGGTGATGGTTTTGACCAAGAAGAAGAAGCATATTTGCTAACCTGTGGCGAATCTCAAATGGAGCATGAGTACGAGATCAACAACCAACAAGTTGCTTCAAAGAAATCATTCCATTCGCCAATGATACCATATATGTGGATACATGTCAGACATGTGAGGGGCAATGCATAAGCCTTGCTATCGATCTAGGCCGTCATAGACAATTTAATAATCAATTTTGTGGTTATCATGTTGATGATCAAAGCTTGGGTCCATGTGATTATCAAATTAATGTTACTGGACGTAGTCTTGAGAAAGACCAGAAGCATGGCGAACATAAATATCATGAGTTTCGGTCTCACCAAGCCAATTTGTGGCTTTATTAACCAATATGGGTTAAGTTTATTTTTTTGTTACTACTACATTCTCATAGAAGTGGTCAAAATCATGACCAGTGTAATTATATACTTACTTCATGTAAGCCAATTCATGGCCTTGTTGATGAACCTAACTTGAGGTTCTGTATGAAAAACTCAAAACCAAACTGTGGTTTTAATAATGTATATATTGGTGATCCATCTTTTGATCAGAGACAGGTTATATGTTATGGATTTGAGAATCGTCAGGATGATGACGCCTCACAGATGTTTTGTCATTCTACCAATGAATTTTACAACAGCTTATTCACCTTTGGCGGATGTAAATTCAGAAATTTTCAAAACAAAGAAGTTGATCACTTGGCTCGCAGTTATTATGCTCCAAAGGTCTTGGGGCAGAAATTTGTTTATGATGATATAGGCCAAACCGTGCAGACATCTCATTATGATGATTATGGTTTTGATATGTCTATCTTTGAGGCTGAAGTTCATTTACCAATCTGTGACGATTGTGATTTTAATATGGAGCCAAGGTATGATGAGTACGACGATGATTACAGATTAATTCTTGGTCCTGACATCAGTAATTCTCATATGCAGGAGCTTAATTGCTTTGAATCTCTTGGTCTTGTGAGTATGAACCAGCAATTGGTTTTTGGTGATAACAAATATGTGGCTGTATCTGTATATAGTATGCACTATGACATGGTCATCGGACATAATGTTTATCTCTATTCCATGCCATCCACGAAGATACGACTGAAGATTATGCTTTGTAAAATAACAATGAAGATGCAGCTATGCAGCATGCCCTATGAGCAGCTATTTTAGAGTTTTCAAGTCATTGACACCAAGCATCTTTACTCAGTACTCAGAGTTTCTCGCAAGAGAGAGTCATATGCCGCTAATGTTAATATGTCAAGGCTTGAAGTGAAGCATTGGTGACCTCTCTCGTGGCCATACGAAGGTTAATCATGTTGAGTTTTCTTCTTTCCTTTTGCTTTTAATCCTTAAATTTTAGCTAGTTTCATTTTATTTGTAGCAGGGAAAATAAAAAAATCTAAAAAGAGACTCTGAGTTTTGCTGAAATGCAAGACAACATTCTTACCTAGTTAAGGTTTGAATTTGCTCAATCATATACTTAGAGGCCTACCACTAAGGCTTCAAATACAAAAGACAATCCCTGTGTCTTGAAGTTAATGCCCTACTGATGGCAATTGTAAGATAAAGAAGATTTGAAGACAAGTTTGTAATTCTGCAAATTTACTGCAACTACAGCTTCTGTGTTGCAACATCACGAAATAAACTGGGAAGATTCAGGACGAGTTAGAAGACAAGCTTCACATGCACGTAAAGCCCTATATGTCTACTTTCCAACGCAATTTGCGACTTACAATTTTAACAGTTAAAGGAGTTATGGCTATCGGAGTCCCAGTACGTCAGGAGGGATAAAAATCTACATTATACATTGATGAATGCACGAATAGGTGTTACGAGCCTCTCTGATCTAGCGAATGCACACCTGTACATTATATACATGTCCATACATGCTTGGGGGTCTTGAGCTTCAAGTTTTGCTATCCTTTATTCTCTCAATTCGAATAACAAAACTTGGGGGCAGATATGAACTAAAGCAGATATTTCAAAATTTTAAGGTTTTATGATTTTCAGACTTTTGGTGGTGTCTGAATGCTTTAGACCAATACATGTGGTCTATGTATGAGGAGAATATTATAACTTCATATAGTTTGTGCACATATCTTGAAATGCAAGAGGGTTACTCTTTGCTCTCGGTCAATAATGGTGGCTGCTAGTTCAAATTGTTGAAACAATTTTGTATTTCTCAAAGCTAATGACAGTGGCGTTCAGGTTCTAACGATGAGGCAATTGACAGTTTACATAGCTTTGGTTAGGAGATTGAAGTTCCTTACAACTGAAGAGTTCAAGAGGTAATGGTATTATACCTCACAAATTTCATTCAATGAAAGTCATATTTACGACGGTGTTGTAGTTCTCATCAGATTATGCTGTGGGGCTTATAGAACTTTAGAATTCGCCCATCTCGCCTTCAGTATGTTAAAAACCAATATCATGATCACGAGCTTATACCTGCTTGTTCATAGGGGCTGCTCTTTTTATCTCTAGGCTTACTCGAGTAGTTCTGAAGTTTCGTGAGAAGAAAGAGGAGAACCAAGTGATGGTTTTATTATGGTAGCATGTTCATGACAGTTGGGAGTTACATTTCATAGTTTTAACTGTTAAATGCGAGGTATGAAGGTAGAGCTACCAGACTCATTCTATTAGGCCAATACCTGTGGCCTAAATGTTGTGTTTGGTCAAAGAAGTGCGGAAGCAGCCCTTTGCCCCTAAAGCAAAGAAGAAATAAGGATATGCACGAGGGTGGTCATGTTGTTTGGAATAATAGTTGTGAAGGCACCTTACAAAGAGTCATTTTAGAACCAGTATAATGGTTCAAGGTCTCTGAAGTCAACATTCGCTGAATGCCTCAGTATATCAACCTGAAGAGTCATAATTGGATTCATCAAGTTTGTTCGCTCTCCTTTAAAGGTTGGCAGGAGCTGTATTTCATTATTGGTGATGATGAGACAGAGGTCTAGTTGTTTAAGTCCTTACACTAGGGGCTTCAAACCTCATGTTGGCAGCAGGAGATTTTTCAAGAGAAGTCACTATGTGATTAATGTTAATTCCAAAGTAAGGAGTTGAAAAGGAAGACTGCAGCTTTTTAACGGTTTCTAGGTTGGGAGCATGGAATTGTGACAAGTTTAAAGCATTCGTTGCTAGACTACAGAAGATCTGAGTGGCATTATGAATTAGCCCACTAACACTACCATAAAAGGCTAAGATTTTAGTCGACGAAATAACAAAAAAAACAGGCCGACAAATTTTTTTTCATCGGCTAAAGTCCACTTTAGCGACAAAAAATTATTTCGTCGGCTAAATTATATTTTCGTCGCTAAAGTCAACTTTAGCCGAAGAAAAAAAATGTCGTCAGCTAAACTAATTTTTTCATTGGCTATAGTCTGTGAACTTTAGCCGATGAAATTTGAAAAGTTTAGCGTACGAATTTAGGGTATTTCATCGGCTAAAATACATTTTACTTACAAAATTACACTACGGATATTTCGGTGTCCGATTGACTATTGTGCTACCAATCTAGAAGCGGAACAGTCGTACGAGTCAAACACATCCCTAATGCTATGACATTTGAGTTTTTTTGGTCATCTGAGTTTGTTTAGGGCTTTAAAATGCAGTTTTTCTAACCACTTAACACATGAAAATACCGATATCTGCATATATATGAGGTATTTTGGTCTAACCTTCAACACAACAAACTGTCACCATGATGATACGCAACTGCCCATCTAAAAATTTTGAGACATTTACCCCTCGATGATAAGACTCCCCATATGGATAAATAATGGTAAATAGTAGACATCTTGTGATTATAGTCATCAAAATTCACAAACAAAATATGACCGTCAGATATTATCAATATGTTGAAATATGTCTATGGAAAAAAATTCAACTTGATCCGATAAATTTAAGGGCTTCATCAGGACGGTCAATCCCGTAAGTCAAACCCTTAAATTGTATTGACCGCAACTATCGGCACCGAGACTTTACCAGAATTACGTGATTTTTCAACCGTAGACGTACTTCACCATTCCGGTCATATCTTATTTCACGGCTTTTTTTGCATTTAAAGCTTCTACGTAGAGTTTGTTTTTGAAACAGAACATTTACTTAAAACTTAGTAACAAGTTATACAACATTAGTAGGTATGTTGTGATTCCGATGATTAAACTTGAGAAACAAAAATCTGACCATCTGATATGATCATTATGACAAAATATGTCTATGGGAAAAAATTAAACTTGATCCGACAGCGTTAAGGGCTCGATCCTTACGGTCAATCTCATATGTCAAACCCCTTAACGCACGAAAACGGTCATTTGACCATCTAAATTAGGTATTTTGCCCGGACCTTCAATTGAAAAAAATAGTTTCAAATCAAAGAGATGCAACCAGTGGTATAAAAATTTTATGAAAAATAACGACCTGAGATATGGTTACCTCTAGGGAGAAAGAATGAAAAATTGCATTGACCGTAAATATCGGCACTGAGACTTTACCGGAATTACGTGATTTTTCAACCGTAGACATATTTCACCATTCTGATCATATCTTATTTCACAACTTTTTTCGTTTGAAGCTTCTACGTAGAGGGTTTAGGGTTTTAGCCGACGAAATTAGGGTAATTTGTCAGCTAAAGTTAAATACATAACTATAGCCGACGAAATTAGGATAATTTATCGGCTAAATTTAAATAAATAAAATAAATAAATAACTATAGTCGTTGAAATTTATTAAAATTCGTCGGCTAAAGTTAATTAAAAAATCAAAATTTTCAGCTGGGATTTTAAAAATTTTGAACTTTAGCCGATGAAATACCCTAATTTCGTCGTCTAAAGTTCCCTCAAATTTTCAAAATCTCCGACTAAAATTTTGAACTTTACCCGACAAAATTAAGGTATTTCGTCGGCTAAAGTTCAAAATTTTCAAAATTCCCATCGAAAATTTTAAATTTTTTTTTCTATATCTTTCATTCTTCTCCTCCTCCTCCTCCTCCTCCTCTTCATCTCCCTTCCTCATCCTCCTCCTCTTCCTCTTCCGGCGGCAACTCATCATCCTCATCCTCTCCTTCTCTCCTTCTCCTCCTCCTCCTCCTCTCCTTCTCCTCCTCTACTTCTCAACCTCCTCATGCAGATCTCCTCCTCCTCCTCCACCACCGGTGAAAAGACAAAGAAGAAAAAAAATTTAATAAAAAATACAAGAAATAAGAAAAGAAATAAAAATAAATAACTTTAGCCGACGAAATTTATTAAAATTCGTCGGCTACAGTTAAATAAATAAAATAAATAACTATAGCCGACAAATTATAATAAATTTCTTCGGCTAAAGTTAAATAAATAAATAATAAAATAAAATAAATAATTATAGCCGACAAATTTTAATAAAATTCATCGGCTAAAGTTAAATAAATAAATAATAAAATAAATAGCTATAGCCGACAAATTTTATTAAAATTCGTTGGTTAAAGTTAAATAAATAACTATAGCCGACGAAATTTATTAATATTTCGTCAGCTAAGGTCTAAAAATTTGTCTGCTAAATTGCAGACTTTAAGCGACGAAAAATTTCTCCGTCGGCTAAATAAATGACTTTAGCCGACGATTAATAGTAATTTCGTCGGTTGAAGTCTTGTCTACGGTTTTTTCCTGATGACTTCTTAGCCGACGAAATTTTTTACTTAACCGACGAAAAAATTTTACCGGTTAAAGTAGTTGTTCTGGTAGTGTAAGCGTAAAACGAGCCTACAGAGAGCTAGACGCCCTCATTGTTCATGCTTCGGGGCTAAGAAGTGTACATGTCAATTAGTTATCATCCATTGAGTAGTGGATGGTGATTATGATGAATTCAGAGCTGATGCGAAGGTAGAATTTTGACATTCGTCGGAAGAAATGGAGGATACTCTAATATCTTTTGGCGGAATGGAGATAGAGTTGATACAGTATAAGAAGACCATGTCTATGGCTAGACGTTCAAAGCGACAACACAAGTTTTATTGTGTCTGATCACCACAAGAAACTTGTTTCATAGAACTAAACCAACGCAAGCATGCAATGAAGTAAGTTCAACTCTACAAATGCAACTCTATTACGTTAGGTACTACAAAGAAAGCATATGCTTGAGGCTTACAAGATCAGTTTAATCTGCATACTCTCATTACATTCATTGCACCCAATTAAACTGGCGGGCTAATTTTTTTAAAAAAATTTTGAAACACTTGGAGTTTCAATGTCTATTTGTATTGAACCAACCCCTGTGGTTCTCTGAGACCAATTCGTGGCTTTGGATGTCTATTTAATAAACCTGTTTTGTGGTTGATCATCATTCATACGAAGCTAGCACTTGTGGCCTACTCTTTTCAAATATGGAGCATTTAATATGTCTTAAGTTACAACAACAGCACTCAATAAGCTTTGGTCTAAATGATACTTTGTCGAGTAGTTTCAAGCTTTTGGAAGGTTCACCACATCAAGCATCAAGACTTCAAGCATGAATTATTGATGTAAAGGAGCATGTTAGGCTACTCAATTGTCCAGAAATCACAAAAAGAGCTTATGGAATTTATCATGCAAATCAACTTCTGCAAAGAGAAAATCTGGAAATTTCAGATTTTGGCTTTTTAGGGCATTTTCTTGGCCCATTCGCACCTCCTTCCAAGGGTTAGAGTCTTGTTCTCCATACATTACCTTAAAGCTAGTATATTAGACTATAATTATGAAAAAGAATCATGTCATTCGCTGCTTTGACGAGTGAGTTACGAGGTCTACAAGTTGACATCTTAAAACAACACTTTTTCCACAAACTGAACTGCAATGAGTTTTGGTGGTCTTGTTTCTTTATCTTAACATGTACCTATCACTGAGGTTGTATTTATACATTAATTTGGGATGTTTTAGAGCATTTTAGAATCAAGAATAATCCAGAAATACCAAAAGAAGACAAAAATACAAGCTCAAGAAGTTAGCCAACTAATAAGGAAAAAATTGAAATTTCCAAAAAATGGTTTTCATGGGACTGTTTTGTGAGACCATTCACGCCATCTTCCAGGGTTTATTTGGTCTTTCTCGTCATCAATCCTTCAAGTACATATATTGTATTACATTCTCAAGTCAAGAACCGATCAGAATCATCATCCGAGCATGGTGCAAATCATGCCTAAAGTTGGTCTCCTAAGTAGCAAAATGTCATCAGTTTTTTCATGAAGTTTATTTTGAGGCTGGTTTCTTAGTCTTCTTGAAAGTTCTTTTTGAGAGAGTTATTTCATCTTGGAGGCAGTGATGTTGAAGAACAACGTCAAGTATAAAACAACTAGTAAGTGGTTAGTTCGAGTTCTCTTTATTCATCAAAAGTTGTCTACATGAAGTGCAATTGTGCGTACCTTAAGGCTAAGTCTTCTTGACTAGTTGCATCAATTATTATTAAGATCAATGTATGTGGTCATTTTGCTATATTTTTATCAGAGCTTCATGATTTTCAAAGTCTAGGTATTCAAGTTCATTACATGATTATCATGTTGGAGGTTAGTTGTGCTGCTATATGGGCTGACTAGCTACTGTTCATGGTTGTTCATTACTACAATACACCTTTTAATGACACTTTGATTATGACGTTTTTGAACAAAATGCCATTAATAATATCTTAATGACGTTTTTACAAGAAAAACGCCATTGATCTCCGCTGGTTTGTGGCGTTTCTCAAATGTCGTTAAACGTCCTAACAATTTATGGTGTTTTAAAAACGCCATTAAAATTTATAACATTTAAAAAACACTGTCTTAAGGTTATTTTACTGCGTTGTGAAAACGCCATAAAACTATTTTAAGACCATGGCGTATGTAAACGTCGTAACTGGCGTGCCCAAAAAAATTCAATCTCGCAGTTTTTTTGCACTTTTAGACCCTAAGCGCTTTTTTAAGTTGGACCGAAGTCACCGAACCCATATATAACTCTTCTCTCTTTTCTATCGACAAAAAAATTATACTCTCATCACTCCTCTCTTTCATCGCCCTTCTCTCCTTCATCGCTCTTCTCAGTCACCGTCGCCGGTGACTACTCTCCGAACCATCACCCCCACCTTGACCCCAATCTCAATCACGGCGCACATCTTCTTCATCATTCCGTCCGGCACACAGCTTTTCGTTGGATTTCATTTAATTTCAGGTGATTTTGATTTCATTCAATTTGGATTGTTAGGGTTTTCAGAGGTTTAGAAGTAATCTTTATGTTGGCTAGTGCCAAAACAAGTGAGGAGTGGGCCAAGATCTTTCACGTCCCAAACATCAAATTGAATGAGAAGGTTGTACAAAAAGATGGAGTTACTGGTATTATTGACTTCATTGTTTGCATGGTCTTCAAGATTTGTTAATTAGAAGACTCGATCGACTGTAATATCCTACTCTAATGCCTTGTGTACGTAGTTCGTGAAACGTTAGCATCAAGGAAGAAAACTTGTTCAATTATTTTTCAAACGATGGCAAATGAACTCTCCCTATTTCGAAAGACTGCCCAAATGTCTGTTAAAAAGTGATGGGTAATATGCATCAAAGGTGTCTAGACTTTTAAAGGACTATCAAAATGATACCTCAACTTGTAAAGTTAGCAAGGTAATACCTAAACTCTTAATTTGCTATCAATAAGATACATGCAAGGAATATTCATTTAAAGAATATTCTAAAATTACTATTTTAACCTTTTTTTGTGTTTTCTATTGTTTTCTTTTAAAAAATTGACGGAGCATGGTAGGTCTAGGTCTATGAATTTGTTTATCTAGCATACTGCAAATATAAACTCATCATCTCACTCGAAGGTAAACAATTATTTTTCATCATCAGATAGCAAATTTAATTGCTACCCGACTTGATTTGTTAGCTTATGCTAATATTTCTCGCAAAGAATTGCAAGACGAAAAAAGAAAACTAAGAAGATTGATAAAATATAGAGATAATCTTTCTAGAAAAACAAAAAATTACTGGGATATTATCCTCAGAGTTCAGCAAAGAATCAAACGAACTGAAGAACAAATTGAAGTTGTACAAGAAGTTTTTGATTACAATCAGACTCCGCTGAACGTTTTGAGTCTCGGTTAGATTCGCCATAGTTGGTATCAGAGCCTGCTTGGCTCAAAAACAGGTTATCAAGGCTTATACCACAAAGTTGGCTTCTCTTGTCTAACAAAAGAGAATCCAAACTCAAAAATTATCAGTCCTTCTGTATTACAAAAAGTATTGATAAGTGGCAAAAATGCTTTCATTCAAGGCATATTCAGGAAGACCTATACTCGATAAAGTACATCTGTAGAGTATTAAACACACTATGATGATCTTGTTTACCTCCAAAGAGAAGTCGGGGTTGAAGAACTTGATCCTTCCTGACCAAGCCTAATTAGGAGCACAAATTCAGACAAGATTGCATTACAACTTGAGAGATTTCATCTCAAGTTCAAGCAATTTGAAGAGATAAGTTCTACACTTGGCAAGATTGAAGCCAAGCTTGATTATCTCAAAGAAAAACAATATCTATTGGATATTGAAAAAAGCTAGTTCGCACTGAGCATCTCGTCGACAACATTCGTCAGCAAGCAATTGAGATAAAATCTTCTCAAGAATCATTGAAAAAGCTTTTAGAAACTCTGATCACCCGATTAGGATGAATCACAGAGTTGATCTAAAAGTAAACAAGAAGATGATAAAGCTCTAAGCTTTGTCCTTCCTACAGAAACGGTGCATGATAATGTCAAGGCAATAATCCATCAGCAGAATTACAAGATCGCTTATCTCCAAGAGATGAGTATTGATCTCGAAAATCAATTCCAGGAGTTAAACAACAGGATAGCAAGACTGCAAACAAGCATAGAAAAAATGAAGATACAAGAAGGAGCATGGATCAATGAAGAACAACGAGCTCAAAATGTAGCTAGCAAAATAATCATACCCCGTTTATCAAAAGGAGAAAGTGAGTTTAAGTTTAGTGAACCTAAACTCCTTACTTGGTCCTCGTCCAAATCTACATCTTCAACCAGAAGAGATGTGAAGATGTTGAGTAGAATACCCAGTAAAAGAAATACTATACCTGTACAATTGATCAATGCTCAAGAATTCAAGTAAAATGAATTGAATCTAGTATGCGAGAAGCATCAGTTCCTAGATTCAAGCTTAATAAAATCTATAGGAGAGGATCTTTCCTTATGGATTCTCACAGGTTCAAGATTCTTGAACTAACAGTTCCTGCCACAGGAGGAGAAACCGATATCAGGTTAATCACTCTAAAAGAAGCAAGTGAAGCATCTCAGAAGAAATATTCTTTCATGTATATTGGGGCAGTTCAAGTAGGAATAAAGTTTTTAGCCATAGATGGTATAGACTGTTTTTTTCTATGTGTCTTACAAGATGATAGAATAACAGACTTTAAGAAAAGTTTGTTAGGAACAGTAAAAGCTTCTCTATGCAACCAAGTTGCATATTTCAATGTTTCCCAAACTTCACCACACATCTCAAAGATGCAGCACACTGTCTAAAATTGAGAATCAAGACAGATGGAATTTCCATGAAGAAAGGAATAATGGAGCTTGCGATAGATTATCGTATCTATTATAAACTAATGAGCTCGAATGTAACCCCAAACACAAGATTTCTCAACAGTTCTGGGATTACAACATCAATCCTCACCAATCCAAGAAATCATACTGACCAGAAGCATATCACAAAATGACATGAAGTAACAACAGGGAATCTGACACCTCCAGCTAGACAGGTAGAAAATACCAATGCTTCTATCTATGAAGACATGGAAGGATAAATAAGCTTACAATTTTATAGGCATTCATTCGCTAGCTATGAGGAAGCTAGTACTTCTGGAACCAAACCAACTTCTTGTCTTGAAGAATCTTTCGAGGAAGAAGATGCTAAAAGACCTATGATGATGCTAAAATCAGAAGAGCTTGTATGAACAAGCGAAAATCTATGAATCTACAGAAGAGCTTGAAAAAATTATGAAAAAGATTTCTCAGGTGCAACTGAGAAAGAACAGACGAAAGATTCTTCTTTATCAAGCAGCTAAGGAAGAACCAAGTGAATCCTCAACAATAGAAACTGAAAATATTCCCCATGGAAGCACTGTAGTTCAGAACATCACGAACTTCCCCACTAAAATCATTCGAGAAAATAAGATTAAACTTCTTAAGGGACAGGCTCCAACAGGGAAACCAGGAGAACGAAGTTCTCAGAAGTACATTCCTACAGAACCTAAATGGGGACAGTCAGTATCTGAAAGAGGAGTTTACCTTAATCTTGACAGGGTAGGAGATAAGAGAAAGACAATAGACAACTAGGTAGCTAGCCTAAGGCTAACTCAAGCTTTGGTGCTGTCTAAATAGGCACATACGAGGAAGCTCATGCATATTATGAGTCCACCTTAACTGGCATAGTCCAGAAGTGGTATCAGTCTTTCAAGCGAAGCTCTCAATGGCCTGACTGGGCAACCAAATTAACTCAAACTAATAATCCTCTAGATTTTGCATGCCCCATCTATGCACAATTTTGTGGAGACGTTACTGGACATAGTGAGTAGTCTAAAGAAAGAGCTAAGGCAAATATTCAAAAGTTGAGTATTTGCAACATGAGATACTTTGAAGAGTATACTAATGAGTTCCAAAATTACTACTGTACCATTGGAGACCTGGATAATGAAGATCTGGTCAGAACCTATTATAGGAAGTTACCGGAACCATGGAACGATGCAGTAGTACAATCTTGGGAAGAAAATCCTTTGTCATTTTTTACGGTAGGAGAAATTGCTGGAAGAGTCAGGGATCTCCTGAGAAAGCAATGTGTTGAAAACAGAAAATCTAAAACTGCAAAGAAGCAACTCAGAGGAGTGGAAAATATGTGTCCCAAGATATTGAAGACACCAATGCAGTGGGGATGTCACACAGAGAAAAAATACAAGAAAATGTTCTCCAGCAGCAAGCAGAGGAAAAATTTTGCTTCTAAAAAGAAATATAAATTTAAAAAAAGCTCAATCAAAAAGAGCTCTGCAGGAGAAAGATATCCTCCTAGGAAGAGATTTTTTAAAAGAAAAAGAACCAATTCTTCGATTCCTTTCAAGAAGGGAAGAAGTGTAGATGTTAGCTTTGCAAAGCTGAATGACATTATGCAAACAAATGTCCTAAAAAAGACAAGAGATATGCGAAGGTTCTAATTAAAGAATATGACAAAACAATAGAATATGCAAACCTGAAAGATTTTGAGATAGGCTATTCTGATGAAGAGAATGATTTAATATATTCTCTTGAGTTCCAATCAGAAAGTGAAATAGAAAATACTTCAGAAAGTTCTGAAGAAGAAGAGGATGGATCTCGTCCTATGTTTGTCTTAAAAGTCTTAAATTGGATGGAAGAGGCTACTGATATTATCAGTAACTTCCACCCCAATCCAGGAAGATTTACATGTGATTACTGCAATTGCGATAATAGTAATTCAGTTCACATGTACTGTAAAAGTACAGGTGAAACTTATCATCAAGGATGTTTCATTGCAGAATTACGAAGAAAAACCAAAAACAATGAAGCTCACATCCTGGTCGAACAAGAATATAAAGAGTTCTACGAAGCCAAGGAGTAACAAGGACATAACTTAGAAGAAGATTTGAAGAGAATGAAGTTAGTAACTTCATTAAGTCAGCACAAGGAATTAAAAGAGTCTTTTAATTCTATCAATGGGTCTGCAAGAAGGCAAGAAGAAGACATTATCACAGAACCTATTGTACAACAAGTTAAGCTTTTTGATTCCATCAACTAGCCCGATGAAAGAAAAATCAATTCTTTCATTGAATTGCCTGGCAAAACTACAGACTGTAAAGAACAAGTAAAGCAGGTTCAGACAAGCAGATTCAGCAATTACATCACTATAGGATTGAAATTTCCCAGATATAGGAAATATCATCTACATGCCTTTGTAGATAGTGGATCAGGGTATTCTTTTGCCAAGAGATATGCCATCCCTGAAGAATATTGGGAAAAGGCTCAAAGATCAGTTACTGGAATAGCCATGGGAGAAAATGAAATAATCATAGATACTATGGCTCGTGCCATTAAAGTTTCCTTAGGTGGAGAAACTTTTGTCATAAAAATCATCTGGCAATGTGAAAGTCAAGGAGCAGACGTGTTAATTGGAAATGACTTCCCTCTTCAACAGACGATAGTTCAGAATCCACAGATGATTGGTTTTGAAAAGAATAACAAATTCTTTTGGGAATCTCCTCTTAACAACGCTGTAAGCGTTACAGGGCTGGGATTTACAGACCAATATCAGAGATCGTCAGCGAAGAGTGGTGATTATAAGCCAGTTTTAGAACCAGTTCTGCTACTGAAAGACCAATTGAAGGGTCACAGTAAAATATTGGTAAATGAATGGATGAATTCAGAAGATTCTAAGGAAGAGTATAAATCCTCTTTAGATGAGTCTGATTCAGATTCATTAGAATAAGAAAGCTCAGACAGAGAAGAAGAATTTATCAAAGAGAATAACCTAAAGGTTTATGCTAACAAAATCGAGCAGAAGAAAGTGCCAACTATTGTAGAAATAGAAAACTTGCTGAAACCAGTAATTAGTGAAGATCCTCAATTGTACTGGGAAAGAGATCCAGTATACTGTCAGCTCAAAATGCATGATGCAAATACTATTTGCCATGTTAAAGCAATCCCTCATTACAGGGAAGATGACAGAAAAGAGATGGAAAACCAAATTCAAGAGTTGCTCGAAAGAAGTTGATCAGACATTCCAATAGTCCTCTTCATGCTCCAGCCTTTTTGGTAAGAAATCATGCAGAGCAAGTAAGAGGAAAGGCTAGAATGGTAATTGACTACATAGATGTAAACAAAAAGACGGTCAAAGACGGTTACCAGATAGCCTAAGTAAGAGTGCTTATCAATCGACTCAAAGGAGCCAAGATCTTCTCTAAGTTTGATGCAAAATCAGGATTCTGGCAAGTCAAAATACATACAGACTCCATTGCTTTAACAACATTTGGAACACCTCAAGGGCACTATGAATGACTGATTATGTCATTTGGCCTCAAGCATGCCCAGTTTGTTTTCCAAAGGAAAATGGATAATATTTTCAAACCATACTCAGATTTATGTATAGTTTATATAGATGACATTCTTGTCTTCTCACGAACTATGAACAAACATCTGAAGCATCTTGAACAAGTATGCAAGTTGATTGTCCAGAAAGGAATCATCATTGGACAAAAAAAGATTCACCTCATAAGAGGAGAAATCGATTTCTTAGGCATTCATGTTAAAGATGGAGAGATTCATCTCTAGGTTCATATTGTCAAAAAAATCAGTCAGTTCCCAGATCATATTCCTGATGCAAAGTCCTTGCAAAGGTTTTTAGGAGTTGTCAACTTTGCGAGAGATTGTATTCCTCAAGTTAGTGGTCTTACTGCTCAACTTTCTCCAAAGATAAGCTCCAAAAAGAAATGTTCATTCACAGAGGACGGTAGTAATACTATCAGAAAATCAAAGAGCTAACCAAAAACCTGCCTCCTTTACAGCTACCTGAAGAAGGAGATTCGATCATTTTACAGACTGATGCAAATGATTATTACTGGGCAGAAGTTGTCTTGGCTATTACCCCAAATACAAATCATGAAAAGATTCGTAAATTTCTCTCAGGAAAGTTTAACGCAGCAGAGTTAAACTATTCTACTGGAGACAAAGAAGTTCTTGCTCTTATTAAGAGTATAAAGGGAGCTGAGGCCTTTTTGGGAAACAAATTTGTAGTAAGGATAGAAAATAAAAGAGTAAAAAACTACAAATTAACTGATGCTGCAGATAAAGAAAGAGTGCTGAGATGACAAATGTTTTTATCTCAGTATGAATATGATGTTGAAATGGTTGCAGGTAACAAGAATTTCCTACCAGACGCCCTTACAAGAGAAATGACAATGTTTCAAAGAGATAATTGGAATGAAAGACGCAACCCAAGAAACAAAAAACCAGAATCAAGAGAGAAATTTTTTTTGGGAAAGATACAAGAACGGTGATAAGACTGTAGGTCCTCTCTATGACGGACCAGGTTATCAATTTATCGTATCTTATGGAGCAGCCGAAACAAGTCAAGCAATATGTCATGACAGGATAAATCCAGCTGATTGGGATAAAAGCTCAGACCTCTCCTTAAAAAATGAAAGTCATTCCGCGAAATCAGAAGAAGAAGAAGAAGAAGAAGAAGAAAAGCTCACTCAAGAGTATTTATTGTATCCAAATGATACAACCACAACTGACCGGTCTCAGGGTAAAAGACCGGCTAGCCCGTCTCAAACAGTAGGCGGTAAAGGCATAACAAGTCCTTTAATGACTGCTGTTTTACCAAAAAGCAGAATTGCCCCTTTTAGGGGAAACAGATCCCATGTGGTTACTGGAAAGAAAACCGTTCATGGTCAGTCATTGAAGATTTTTAAAGAACCAGTTTTCTAGATAAAAAAGTTGTTAGCATTCAAGCAAAAGATTATCATAGACAATATTCTTTATGCATTCTATGAAGAAAATGAATATCATCTGCTTGCAACCCTTGAAGCACTTACAGAAGAATTGCATGGAATCTATGCAAAAGAGAATGAAAAGTCTAAGGTGGTATACCTAGAAAATCCAAAAAGTGCTAAGATCCATATGACAACAATGAAGAGGTCCGAATGGTTCAAATTCCATGAGCATCTGGGAAATGGAAAAATGCTTCTATCAACTTTGTCTGCTATTTCCGGCCCATATTATGGGAGATACCTGGTTCCTCAGAAACAAAAACTATGGTTACTAGAGAATGGTTTTGTGCATAATCTTTGGACAAAATCTAATGAAGATTTAGAGGGATTCCCCGAATTGATAGTTCAAGCTGTGAAGAACATTATACCAGATGTATGTATCCTGAGATTAAAGTTCATATCAACTCCACCAGAATGGATAATGCTGAAAGAACAAATGAACTATATCTCTCCTTATAATTCTGTCAGAATAATTCAAGGTCCGATAAAAGGAGCAAGCATGATGAGTGGAAATGACAGTCCTAATCAGAGCATTCCATGGATGAAAGTCATGACAATCATGTGTATCAAAAACATGGTGCGAAGAGATTATAAGTCAAGCCTTCTGGCAAGTGGAGAAAAAATAATGGTTTCTTGCTACAATCATCCTTCACCTGTGAATTGTGATTTTTTCTCAGCCATTATGAAAAACGAGGTAGACTGCACCCTAGCAACTACCGAATGACTGGAAAAACTGGATAAAGAAAAAGGATATAGGATACCTTATCCTTTTTCTTATGATTCAGACTTAGACAGTGAAGAAAAAACATCAGAAGAACAAGAGGGCCAAGATTCGTTGACTGATTATGATTGCACTGATGAAGAATACTAGAATACAGTAAACATGATGGAGAAATGAGCGGTGACCAACGCATCACGACAAAAGACTTTTCTTTTGTTAAAGTTAGTGCGCTCACATGATAGAGAAAGGAACGGTGACCAACGCATCACGACAAAAGACTTTTCTTTTGTTAAAGTTTATGCATGTTTCTTTGCTGCCGACGCATAAAAGAACATAACATACACGCTAGAATTTAGGCTCTTTGTTCTGTATTTGTAGTTATGTTATGTTAAATAAATTCTAGCGTGTGCCCATAATTCCGTCACAAAAATATTTTTGTTTTAGAATTATTTTACTTTAAGTTGTTAATTTGAATTTTGTATTTAAAATATTTTTGCACACTAAAATCTATGAATCTTTCAATTTAAGACTGCAAAGATTCCGTCAGTATAGTAACCATTTAGCCAATAAGTCGTTAGATGAAGTTTTGGCATGTTGAAGGCTAGTTCTTAAATTAAAAGGTGAATTTGTTTTAGGTTGTAAAATATCCTAAATACAAGAAAAAAAATTACAAATTTACCTCTAATAGGTATGTCATTGATACTAAAAGAAAATTCTGGGTACACTACCAGAACCACTACTTTAGACGATGAAATTTTTCGTCGGCTAAACCCTAAATTTCGTCGGCTAAAGTCTTAGCCTACGAAACGTCGTCGGTTAAGAAGTCGTCGGGAAAAGCTGTCGGCCAAAACTTTAGCCGACGAAATTACTGTTCATCGTCGGCTAAAGTCATTTATTTAGCCGACGAAGAAATTTTTCGTCGCTTAATTTCTGGACTTTAGCTGACGAATTTTTGGACCTTAGTCGACGAAATTTTATTAAATTTCGTCGGCTATAGCTATTATTTTTATTTATATTTATTTATTTAACTATAGCCGAAAAATTACCCTAAAATTCGTCGGCTAAAGTTATTATTTTTTTATTTTCTTTTTTCTTTTTTAAACTTTAGCCGACGAATTACCCTAAAATTCGTCGGCTATAGTTATTTTTTTTATTTTTTTTATTTCTTGTATTTTTGATTAAAATTTTTTTTTGCTTCTTTTTCGTTTTTACACAGGTGGTGGAGAAGGAGAAGAGGATAGGAGCAAGGCTAGGAGGAGGAGAAGGTTAGGAGACCGAGGGAGAGGAGGAGAAGAATGATTTAGAGGAGGAGGAGAAGAAGGATTTAGAGGAGGAGAATGATTTAGAGGAGGAGAGGAGGTAGGATGAGGAGTACGTTGTTGCTGCCGGAGTAGGAGGAGGAGAAAAATGAAAGATATAGAAAATTTTGAACTTTAGCCGATGAAATACCCTAATTTTCTCGGCTAAAGTTCAAAATTTTATTTAAAAATTTTCAAAATTTTAAGAATCCATGCCAAAGAATTTGAATTTTAATTAACTTTAGCCGACGAATTTTAATAAATATCGTCAGCTATAGTTATTTATTTTATTTAACTTTAGACGACAAAATTAGGGTAATTCGTCGACTATAGTTATTTATTTATTTTTATTTATTTATTTAACCTTAACCAACGAATTACCCTAATTTCGTCGGCTATAGTTATTTATTTTATTTATTTATTTATTTATTTATTTAACTTTAGCCGACGAATTACCGTAATTTAGTCGACTAAAACCCTAAACCCTATACGTAGAAGCTTCAAACGAAAAAAAGTCACGATATAAGATATGATCGGAATGGTGAAATACGTCTACGGTTGAAAAATCACGTAATTCCGGTAAAGTCTCGGTGCCGATAGTTGCGGGTAACGCAATTTTTCATTTTTTCTCCCTAGCGGTAGCCCTATCTCCGGTGGTTGTTTTTCATAAAATTTTTATACCACTGGTTGCGTCTCATCGATTTGAAACTATTTTCTGTTGAAGGTTCGGGTGAAATACGTAATTTAGACGGTCAAATGATCGTTTCCGTGCGTTAGGGGTTTGACTTACGGGATTGACCGTAAGGATCGAGCCCTTAACATTGTCAGATTATGTTGTATTTTTTCCTATAGACATATTTCAACATAATGATCATATCAGACAGTCGGAATTTTGTTTCTCAACTTTGATCATCGGAATCACAACATGCCTACTAATGTTGTATAATTTGTTTACTAAGCTTTACGTAAGTGTTTTGTTTCTAAAACAAACTCTACGTAAAAACTTCAAACGCAAAAAAGTCGTGAAAATAAGATATGACCGGAATGGTGAAATATGTCTACGGTTAAAAAATCACGTAATTCCAGTAAAGTCTCGGTGCCGATAGTTGCGGTCAATACAATTTAGGGGTTTGACTTACGAGATTGACCGTCCGGATGAAGCCCTTAAATTTATCGGATCAAGTTGAATTTTTTTACCATAGACATATTTCAACATATTGATAATATCTGATGGGCGTATTTTTGTTTGTGAATTTTGATGACCGGAATCATAGTGCCTACTATTTACCATTATTTATCTATATGGGGAGCTCTATCATAGAGAGGTAAATGTCTCAAAAATTTTAGATGGACAATTGCGTCTCATTATGGTGAGTGCTTGTTGTGTTGAAGGTTCGACCAAAATACCTCATATAAGTGTAGATATGGGTATTTTCGTGTGTTAAGTGTTTAGAAAAACTTCATTTTGAAGCCTTAAACGAATTCAGATGGCCAAAGAAGCTCATATGTCATGGCACTAGCGATGAGTTTGACTCGTACGGCCATTCTGCTTCTAGATTGGTAGCACAATAGTCAATCGGACACCGAAATATCCGTAGTGCAATCTTATAACTAAAAGGTACTTTAGTCGACGAAATACCCTAATTTTGTCGGCTTAACTTTTCAAATTTCGTCGGTTAAAGTTCACAGACTATAGCCGACAAAAAAATTAGTTTAGTCAACAAAAAATTTTTCCGTCGGCGAAAATTCCACTTTAGCAGTCGAAAATTTAACTTAGCCGACAAATTTTTTTTTTCGTCGGCCTGTTTTTCGTTATTTCGAATGCTAAAGTCTTTTCTGGTAGTAGTACTATATTATGCATTTTGTAAGTTTAGGTACTACATTCACAGTCCTTCAAGAGTTCAGATACTGTTGGTGCTATAAACTCAAAAGTGGTTGCAAATTCTTACTAGAAAATTCAAGCTTTACACGAAATGGAATGATCAAACTAATCAGTACATGACTGTGCTCAAACAAGAGCGCATCTTATTTATGCCATACTAATAGGCCACATAGTAATATAGTATTCAAAATAATTAACCAATGAGTTGCGCAAGTGTGATCTCTGGTTGTCCTGAGGAATCTGCAAGTTGGGATGATAAGACCTGAGAAACCATATGCATTGTAGGCCTGGATTGTGGATGGGGATGTTTGCATGCAATTGCCAGCCTTGCAATGGTTACCAGTTCATCATGAACATGAGATATGGGAGCGGGGAGGCGTTGGTCCAATACACCCTTCAGCAGTATGTCCTTGTTATCGGATTGAGACGAAAAGGAAGAGATGATTTCACCCAACCGCTTCCCCATTATCACTTCCAGTGCCAACACCCCAAAGCTATAAACATCGCATTTCTCAGTTACCTTCATTGTGTAAGCCAGCTCTGCCAAAGACACATGCAACGGACTTCTAATATAAGCATGCTTTATATATATAAACTAAAAATCAAATTTAGGAAACATGTGTTAACTACTTTAATTACCTGGTGCGATATATCCATATGAGCCTGCACGAGCAGTCCAATGCGATGAGTCTGCATTTAGAAGCTTGGCGGTGCCAAAGTCTGAAACACAAGGCTCAAATTCGTGATTGAGCAAAACGTTGTTGCTTGATATGTCCCGGTGCACTATAGGCGGTGAGCAGTCATGATGCATATAAGACAGGGCATGAGCTACACCTCTCACAATCCTCACCCTTGTGCTCCAATCCAGTTTGCTAGCTTCGTCTTCTTTGCTCAACATTGAAGCCAAGCTACCTTCCTCTAGGTAGTCATAGAACAAAAACGAGTGATGGGCGTGTGAACAGAACCCACGGAGTTTGACAATGTTCCGGTGCCGTATCTCTATTAGCGCCCTTATTTCGTTGAGGAATTCCTTCCGAGACGACTCCTCACCATCGAGTATTGGATCGAGTTTCTTCACTGCAACTATGCTGCCTGATGGCAGCTTAGCCTTGTAGACACTTCCGGATCCTCCCCTTCCAATGCAATACAGGTCATCAAAATCATTCGTTGCCTTGATGATTTCGTCGTAAGTTTTTCTTCCATCAAATTCAGTTATGGAAAAAACGTCTTTGTGTTGCCCCTTGCTCTGCTCTGTGTCCTGTTCTTTGTTTCGCTTTTTTCTAACCAGGGCAATTCCAAGGAAGGCAAGTACTAAAAGTAAAAGTGTCCCCAAAACAGGGAAAACAATTATAAATATGAGCTTTGGATCCTTTTTTGTGGCATGCTTAATTTCCGGTGAGGGGCAGTGTTGAAGCCCTGCAATACTGCCACACAATCCGTCATTGCCTTCCAAATAAGCAACATCTTGAAATGCTTTGTGTTTTGGGACCGGACCCTGCAATTGGTTGTTTGATATGTCGATTTGAACCAAGCTTTGCATTTGTTCGAAACTTTCCGGAATTGAACCGGAAAGATTATTGTGGGAAAGATTCAGAATCTCCAAGCTTTGCATTTGGGTCATTTCTGATGGTATCTGACCTTCCAGTGAATTATGACTCAAGTCTAGCTCGGACAAATGGACTAATTTCCCCAATTGAAATGGAATTTCTTGTCCGAATTTGTTGTTGCGCAAATTCAAGTAATGTATTTCGGAAAAGTCTCCTAAAATGCTTGGAATTGACTCATTGAACTTGTTGTTGGACAGGTCAAGATATTCAAGATCCTTCAATGATCCAAACTCTAAGGGTATGCCACCCCAAAGTTGATTACCACTCAAACTGAGATTCAACAAAGCAGTCAATCTCCCAATTTCTCTAGGAATCACCCCAACTAAACCATTTGAAGAAAGATCAAGTACATGAATCTGCGTTGCATTGCCAAGCTCAGGTGATATGCTACCAGTAAGCATGTTTCCTGCCATTCGAAGGGTCGTTAACTGAGGACATTCTCCCCACATCGGTGAAATTTCACCATAGAAGTTGTTGTGGCTAAGGTCTACATATCGAAGATTTGCATAGGCATCAAATACTTCAGATACATTGCCTGTCAAATTGTTATTTGGAAGGGACAGACTTGTTAAACTCTTGCACCATTTCAAGCTTTTGGGGATTGGACCTGTCAATTGGTTGGCTTTCGCTGTAAAGCTTTCCAGTGATCCACTACGGCAAATATTTTGGGGTAAATGACCAGAAAATTGGTTATTGTCCAATTGGAATAGAGTCAACTTCCCTAGATTCCCTATCTCTTGGGGGATGGAGCCAGAAAGTTGGTTATCACTGAGTAACAAGACAGATAATTTACTCAAGCCACCAATTGAAGGGGGAATGGAGCCATTGAGTTGATTCTGACCCAACTCTAGATCTTCAATTGATTTCAACTTCCCAATTTGTTCAGGAATGGTTCCAGATAGGTTATTCTGGTACAGATACAGAGAGGTAAGATTTGTTAGATCACCTAAAGAGGGTGGGATTGAGCCAGAAAGTTGATTTACTTGTAGATTCAAAGTATACAGGTTGCTCAAATTGCTTAGAGAAGCAGGTATAGGACCAGAAAGATGGTTTTCATGGAGATATAATGATGTCAGGTTGTTTAAATTACCCAGAGAAGCTGGGATCCTACCTTCTAGACTGTTCTGGCTCAGAGCAAGCTCAGAAAGAGATTTCATTTTACTAATCTCGTCAGGAATTAAGCCATTTAAATGGTTTTCATTTAGGTGAAGGACCTCAAGATGTTCTAGAAGACCAATTTCTGGGGGGATATGACCGGAAAAGTTATTCCTAGACAGATCAAGATAGACGAGTTTGGAGAGGGAACTAATCTGAGGTGGGATGACATCATGGAGTCCATTGAAGCTAAGTTCCAGGTATTCAAGATTAGGGAAGGAGGAGAATGACAGTGCATGAAGCGTACCTTGAATACCAGAATTGGTAAGGTTTATCCTGTTAACACTTCCTGCAGTGTTGCATGAAATGCCTGTCCAAACATTGCAAGGACTTGCATTTTCTTTTGGATTGGTGGAATTACTGGGAATGTAGTACCATGAGGTCAGATTATTCTGGGTTAGGTTTTGAAAACTGGCTTTCCATTCTAGAAGTGCCTCTGCTTCACTGGAACTAGAACTAGAACTGGCAGAAGCAAAAACATTATTATTTGGTGATGAAACCAGCTGAGCATACAAGATAATGTATGCTAAAAAACAAGCTTCACCATATGAAGTTGATGTGCTCATGGCTTTGAATGTATTAATTGGCTGTATGAAACGTATAGTCCAGATCGAGGGCTTTATTTATAGTACTCTGTGCATTTGTGGCATTATTAGGTAGTGCCGTAGTGCGTTCTACGCGTGCCCTGGTTAAGATCTGTTTTGATTTTGCTTACTGAACTATATATGATGGTTTTTGCAAATATATATGGGATCGAAGACTTCGAGTCAATGATGGTTTATGTCCTTTGCGCTAGTATAGACAGATGAATGTGCAAGGATCGAGTAGGAGCATGATAGGAATTTAGAATTAAGACTTTTCATTAATGTCTATGGTTGTTCTTTAACTATCTACAAAAGCCCGGTTGAAAGGTCTTAAAATAGGTTACTTTTTAAATTTTTTTGCTCACAATGCACATAACTCCGCCATCTTAAATTGCAGTTGCTTCATCGTCGCATGGAAGTGGGTATTGGCGTCATAGTCCACAAATCCCGTAGTGGTTACAACAAGGTCTTGTTTTAGTCGAGTTTGGCCGTAATATAAAATGACCCTATTTGGTTGGCTATAATGTGATAATGAGAAATGAATTATAATCATTTTCATTTCAATGGTAGGATGAAATTAATTTAGCAATTTTCATTTGTGATGTTTGAAAGAATCTATAGAAATTGTTTAAAATAATTAATTTATTAATAACTTTCTAATAATACCCAATCAAATTAGATATTAAAAATTTAAAAATAATACTTTTGAGTAAAGTACCATCAATAGACTAGATTTTACGATTGACAATTCAAGTAAATTTTCAATTCCATCTAGTTAGTGAAAGAAATGAAACATCATCTTCTAGATGATATATCTATTCCATCTCTTGTATGAAATTTTACTCCCGATAACTTATTTGGTTTTGTTTCATTTACAGATTACATAACCAAATACTACAATCTAGTAAAAAAAAATTAGGACTCATTCCATACCATAATGTCTCGCCAACCGAACGGGTTATTGGCTTCTCTTTTCTATGGAAACAAAACAATGAATAGCGAAGGACCAACAATGCATTAGTGCATTTTTTTTGTCATGGCATTAGTGCATTCTTTGGTTATTTGGTCAAACTTGGTATGCTAATTATCAATAAGGAATTAAACGAACAAAAATATCAATATGGAAATTGTGAGGCTTCTCTCTCCATGAAAAAAAAGAGAGATAATTAGAGAACAACCTATCAATAATTAGACCCTTTTTGAATATAAATTCATTCACATTTTCGTTTTTAATTTACACCCATTGTATTTATTTTACTTGTCTTACAGATTTTAAACTCGAAAATTTAAAATTATTATATTTTCTCTACTGACAATTTTACCTTTAAGTTAGGTTACAAATAAAGGAATTGAGTTTTGAATATATTGTTTTATGTTAGGGGTCAGGATATATGGGTTTAGGGGTTAGGAGTTAAGGTTTATGAAGGAATTGGGTATATGGTTTTATGGTTTAGGGGTTAGAATTTAAGGTTTAGGGGTTAGGGGTTATGGATTATGGTTTAGGGGTTAGTTTTTAGAGTTTAGGGTACTTATAGGGTTTAGGAAGGTTCACAATTTGTGTAATTCTAGAAAAAAATATTTTATTATTTATCCTACATAAAATTAGTCCTGCGTGATTTTAAAAAATTTAATTGAAATTTGTATATGTTCATATAATATTATAAGGAAATTAATTTTTATATGTAATTAGTTCGAAACCTTGAAAAAATAGAAAAAGAAAAAAGAGTGGTGTTATTTATAATTATTAGAGGAATAGATAGGTATATAAGTAAAAACTGATTGAAAAGAAGACAAAAATGTCACAGGTGAAAATTTAACCTTTTACCATAACTATACAATTCATGTTATACACTACTGGTGCACACACTCATTTTAGGTCTATCTAATTGCTTGACAGATTTTAGTCAATATTTAACTAGAACACATGCCCCATTTTCATTGTTAGTGGCTCCGTCTCTATTTCTTGACATCAATCGCTCTTCTGGTGCCCTGGAAGTTTCTTGTGAGGAATTATTGCTCTCAAATGCATTTAAACCCTTTGTAAATTATGATAGTCAAGAATATGAGGTACTTATCTTCAGCATCCTACAAATACAGAAGACTTATGAACCATCAATTAATGACCTGCATATATGATTCCAATTTAACGTCACAATTAGGAATGGGACGTCTACCATATACGTACAATTGTGTTCTTAAATTGCACATAACTCCGCCATCTTAAATTGCAGTTGCTTCATCGTCGCATGGAAGTGGGTATTGGCGTCATAGTCCACAAATCCCGCAGTGGTTACAACGAGGTTTTGTTTTAGTCGAGTTTGGCCATAATATAAAATGACCCTATTTGGTTGGCTGTAATGTGATAATGAGAAATGAATTATAATCATTTTCATTTCAATGGTAGGATGAAATTAATTTAGCAATTTTCATTTGTGATGTTTGAAAGAATCTATAGAAATTGTTTAAAATAATTAATTTATTAATAACTTTCTAATAATACCCAATCAAATTAGATATTAAAAATTTAAAAATAATACTTTTGAGTAAAGTACCATCAATAGACTAGATTTTACGATTGACAATTCAAGTAAATTTTCAATTCCATCTAGTTAGTGAAAGAAATGAAACATCATCTTCTAGATGATATATCTATTCCATCTCTTGTATGAAATTTTACTCCCGATAACTTATTTAGTTTTGTTTCATTTACAGATTACATAACCAAATACTACAATCTAGTAAAAAAAATTAGGACTCATTCCATACCATAATGTCTCGCCAACCGAACGGGTTATTGGCTTCTCTTTTCTATGGAAACAAAACAATGAATAGCGAAGGACCAACAATGCATTAGTGCATTTTTTTCCTTTTTTTGTCATGGCATTAGTGCATTCTTTGGTTATTTGGTCAAACTTGGTATGCTAATTATCAATAAGGAATTAATCGAAAAAAAATATCAATAAGGAAATTGTGAGGCTTCTCTTTCCATGAAAAAAAGGAGAGATAATTAGAGTAAAACCTATCAATTAGATCCTTTTTGAATATAAATTCATTCACATTTTCGTTTTTAATTTACACCCATTGTATTTATTTTACTTGGCTTACAGATTTTAAACTCAAAAATTTAAAATTATTATATTTTCTCTACTGACAGTTTTGCCTTTAAGTTAGGTTACACATAAAGGAATTGGGGTTTGGATATATTGTTTTATGTTAGGGGTTAGGGTATAGGGGTTTAGGGGTTAGGAGTTAAGGTTTATGAAGGAATTGGGTATATGGTTTTATGGTTTAGGGGTTAGGATTTAAGGTTTAGGGGTTATAGATTATGGTTTAGGGCTTAGTGTTTAGAGTTTAGGGTACTTATAGGGTTTAGGAAGGTTCACAATTTGTGTAATTCTAGAAAAAAATATAGATTTTATTATTTATCCTACATAATATGTTTTATTATTTATCCTAAATAATAGGTTTATTTAGTTTAAACAAACCTAATTAATAAGTTTGAGTGTATTTTAAAATAATCTTAAAGGTGGGTGTAATCTAAAATGAGTCTATCAAATTAGGTGTAATGTCAAATACAAAAAAACAACGAAAAACCAATTGAACTTCATTGGAAAATATATCCATGTTTCTTGATAGTGGCAGAGCCATAATTAAAAGTTTAGTGGGGCATGATTTTAAAAAATTTAATTGAAATTTGTATATGTTCATATAATATTATAAAGAAATTAATTTTTATATGTAATTAGTTCGAAACCTTGAAAAAATAGAAAAAGAAAAAAGAATGGTGTTATTTATAATTATTAGAGGAATTGATAGGTATATAAGTAAAAACAGATTGAAAAGAAGACAAAAATGTCATAGGTGAAAATTTAACCTTTTATCATAATTAACTATAAAATCATGTTATACACTACTGGTGCACACACTCATTTTAGGTCTATCTAATTGCTTGACAGATTTTAGTCAATATTTAACTAGAACACATGCCCCATTTTCATTGTTAGTGGGTCCTCTGTTTCTTGACTTCAATCGCTCTTCTGGTGTCCTGGAAGTTTCTTGGGAGGAATTATTGCTCTCAAATGCATTTAAACCCTTTGTAAATTATGATAGTCAAGAATATGAGGTACTTATCTTCAGCATCCTATAAATACAAAAGACTTATGAACCATTAATTAATGACCTACATATATGATTCCAATTTAACGTCACAATTAGGAATGGGATGTCTACCATATACGTACAATTGTTTTCTATATATAATCCAGCTTCAGTGGCTGGGGAAAACGAAAACTATGATTGCACCTGTGTATGATACACAGAAAATGGCTCACAGCAAGCCCTGTTCTGTTCTCTTCTTCTTCTTCTTCCTGTTGCTACTCATCTCTTCCGACGCAGCATTTGCTAGACCCTCTACATCTTCAAAATACAATACGTAATCAATAATCCATATCTCCCCCTATCGAAAATTTAATGAATCATCTATTGTTTGATTGACTTACAATCTTATATGATTAGGATTGGTGTGTAGGCTTACTGTAGAAGAGAAAACCAGGAAGCTGGATCTGCTAATGAAGTTTAGCAGTTACAACGCGACCAAACCGTTTGCAGGGAGGATCTATCGACGTATTTTGCAAAAAGGGTCCAGCGGAAGTCAAGAAGGTGGCCAGCCTGGAAGTAATGTAGATACCCATCCTGGGCCGTTGTATCCTTAATAATAGTTGATTGAGAAAAAGAGGAAACAAGCCTAGACGTAGGGAGAGGGGGAGAGGGGGCGAGGGTAGGCAATTGCCCTTCTCTTGTTTAATAAAATTAATGCAATCTTTTATAAAATTATATAATTATTTTAGAGTATTTGATATATATGTGTGTCTTGGTCCATGCCTTGTATACGGGCTTTATGTAGTAAACCATATTGTAATAGAGTTTTACATATATCCATGTAAGAGGCCAATTGGCCTATGTAATAGTCCAATAGGCCCATGTATTTTCCTATATAAAGGGCTTCATTCTATCAATAAGATAAGGAGAATTCATTCCCTCAATATGATTCTACAACACGTTATCAGCACGACAAAGTGACAAAGTGTATTGACCTAAAATAGGAACATGCGACCCGGACAAAGGGATAGATCCTTGGGCAGGTGTTGCCGACACCGCAAGTGTAAACCCTATCAAGTAAACCTTTATGAGTTAGCATAGTGAGAACAAGAGTCTCAGACTCCCTTATGGCGCAAGATTTCTCATAAACACGCACTGGGATCGACTACGATGAGATGTACTCTCGTAATGGATGTTATTGCACTCCACTACCTTGTCAGTTTGGTAGTTTCCCCAATAACTGTACATGCAGCCCTATGAATATGATCATAGTGGCGTCTCTATGGGATCAGAGATATGCATGAAGATCTTAAATAGACTTCATAAGCCAAATCAAGTGGAGCTTGCGTTGGCCAAGTGTTTTGGACGCATAGTACATCACTCCTTGATTTCGGATGGGATATGATGAATAATGTCATTGCGTATTGATTCCGGATGATCGCAGTATATGCTGGATATCCGATGTTGGAATGAAAAGTATCTTGGAAAAGACACCTTTGAGTTAGGTGTAACTTGATCTCTTCTTTGTTTGCGCTCTATCTTAACCACTCTTCAAGTGACTGTGAGTAGGTGCTGATCAAACCTGCTACTGGATTCTTTCTCAAACCTAACAGACTACTGGTTGAATTTTCCTTTACTCCAAGTGCAGTGAACGATGCTTACTCAGACCGGTGTGGTTGAGCAGAGTCAAATAAAATCATGATAGGGTGTTCGTGAAATATTACTCTCTGACCGGAAATATTTGCTAAAGGTTTTTCCTTCTAACAATGGTTGTTGGCGGACTTGTGCTCGTGATGAGTCTTTATGAATTAGTGATGGACTGTTGTTGGCGATAAAGCTTTGGTGAAGTAGCTGTGGGAATTGCTCGTGATGAGGATTTGATGTAATAAAAGCATGAGAGTCTTTTTGGTAGAGATGTTTTAAGGGAGGCTTGTTTTGCAAGGTTAGAAGGTTGTTTGTAAGTTGATGTGTGTGTCCTCTTTGTGTACTATCGACCCTTTTATATAAGTGACTAGAATTCCTCATTCCATGGGGGATTCTCTAAATTACTAAGGAAAGAATTCTTCCAAAATGATTATAAACCGATCATTACAATCTACAAACCGAGTCACGATTCTAAAAGAAAGAAAGAAAAATACTATCTACATATTTGACGGCAAGTATCAGTTTAATAGACTCTGATCATAGACATTCATAAAAAAATATTATTTTATTCTAAACAAAACGAGGGAAGTTGAATAAAGGATTGGGAACCCCTTCCGTTCCAAATTGATCGTAAGTTTCAATTCCATGTTTTTCAAATGAATTCATTACAATAAAGAAGTCATATCTACTGCATTTGTACGGCTTTTCTCTCTCATTTTTATATATATCGAGTCTTTTCATTAGCTTACCAAGTTTCCGAAATTTGAATTTTCCAAAATTCCAAATCGGGGTTGGGTGATTCTATGGCTTTAGAGTTTTAGATCTGCACCAGCACCTAAAGGGGCTATGATATGGGCTCAGATCTACTTCCTTTGTCACCACCTCTGCAACGAATCTGGAACCAGGTCTCGTGGGAGATTTGATGCTCCTGCCTTACCCAGCTTTGTAGCGAAGCTGTAAGCAGTTCTCTCCTCTCTCGTTTTATCTGAGGTTAGTTCGTCTCTCTCTGTCTTCCTTTTGTTTTGATATGAATTAGGAAACAAATTGGAGTTATCGTTTGATTTGAGGCTTCTCTGTTTGGTGGTAGTGAAGGTGCAAAGAAGTTCAAGACGCTGCTTGGGGAATTTATGGCCTTGTTGGGTGGTTTCTCTGTTGGAGATTATATTCCATGGCTTTCTTGGGTTAATCACTTTAGTGGGTTAGATGAAAGAGTGGAGAGTTTCTAAGGAATTTGATGAATTTCTTGATACAATAGTTGAGGAGCATATGGTTTATCTTAGCACAGAGAGAAATGTCTGATGAAGAAGGTGAAGATAGGAAAGACTTTGTGGATCTCCTGCTTGAAGTGCAAAGGAATAACATCTCTGGCTTTTCCATCGATAGAGATAGCATAAAAGCTGTCATCTTGGTAAGTCAAAGAAAAAAACCGAGAGAGAAAAGATTTGTTTCTTCAATTATGAGTTTTGATTAGGTTATCTTTCATAAATATTGCAGGATATGCTTGTAGGTGGAACCGATATAACCTCCACAGTTCTAGAGTGGGCGATGACTGAACTCATAAGGCATCCCAAAGTGATGAAAAGACTGCAAGATGAGGTTATGAGAGCTGCTAATGAAAAACAAGACATAACAGAAACTGACTTGGACAAAATGCCATACTTGAAAGCTGTGATCAAAGAAACACAGAGGCTGTATCCGCCGCTACCGTTGGCGAGCATGTGAGAATCGACTCAAGATGCTAAAATAAAGGGGCATGACATAGCTGCAAGAACCATGGTCCTAGTCAATACCTAGACAATTGGAAGAGACCCTTCTATGTGGGCAGTGACGGATCCATGATGAAAATGTCATCTGGGCTAAATATAAGCACAAAAATTTTGCTTGATGGTGCGAAAAATGTTTCATTCATTGAAAAAGAACATACATACATAGGGGGATATAACAAGCCTTACACTTAAACGCATATGCATGGACATAAATTAAACACAATTCAATACAAGAAACATAAATTAAAACTAACTAAATTGTACCATAGGAGGCACCAAAGCTTCAAAATCATTAATCACTGTTTTATTACCAATTGCTTCAGCAAACTCCTTTTCAATGTGAAACACCATGCAATCATCAAGAAACTCATCCTCTATCTTATTTTTAATTTTTTTTATGATGTTCATAGAAGAAAAAACACTCTCACTGGTTGCAATAGAAACAAGAAGAGTCAACACTAAACATATCAACTTATAGATCATAGGATAGAATTATGATTTTCTTCTTTGAACAAGCTGCCGACACAAATCAGACATAGAATCTAAGGTGTGGAATGCTACATCTGAAGTTATATCTTTCTTATAATATGCACACTATAATTCCAAAGTAAGAAGATCATCTCGTATAAAATCTTGAGGATAAAAGCTCTTAGCAAGAAGAATTACCTTTTGAGTATCAAACATGCTGAACTTATCATTAACTCCAATAACAATAGGAGTGCCTACAGAAGCTTGGGAACTTGAACATGATGATGGTTGAACCTTACTAAACCATAAACTAATATCTTTTGATCTAGGCCTTTTAACATGATTAATGTGTTCATCGGACATTATGAAATCAAAAACAGTAAGGCTGCATACAAATTACCAACACCATCCATAGGAATTCAGAAAACTTTAAATCAAAAACAAATGGGAAAGAAAATGAAAGGAAATAAAATAATAGCAGGAAGGGAAAGTACTTGATAAAATGATAATTAATACCTGTAACCTGTGCGGGCTATTCAGCTGTGAAGTCTGTTATGGGAGTGATCTAGGACTGGGAGTGGGAGATGGTAGATGGGCTTCGGGGTCCGGCCTCCACTCCTCTAGAGAGTAAGACGACCAGGACGTCGCGATGCAGGTGAGATGGGCTCTGGGACTAGGACGTGACGTCCACGCGAACCAGGATTGAGAGTCTAGGAGTCTGGGAGATGGGCTCTTTGCTTTGGCCTCCACTCCCTCTAGAGAGGCACTGAGACAGACGACCAGGGATCTGTGTAGGCAGGAAAATGTGTAGGTAGTGTAGCTGTACTTCGACCTCCAGATCGAGATGCAGACGACTGCAAAATGAGTGTTTTTTTATATATGTGATGTATTAATTTTTTTGGGCTTCAAAATTTGACCTGAACTTTAGCCTAGGTAAGCCCATACACAGATCCGCCCCTGTATGTGGGATCACTTCAGGAGTTTCAACCAGATAGATTTATGAATTCTAGTGTGGACTTCAGAGGGCAGGACTTCCATTTGATCCCCATTTGGAGCTGGCAGAAGAGGTTGCCCGGGGGAGTCTTGTTTGCTACCACCGCTATTGAACTTGTTTTAGCAAATCTTGGGTACAAGTTTGAATGGGAACTGCCTAATGGAGGTAGAGCTGAGGATATGAACATGAGGGAATGCAGCGGTATTGTCATCCATAGAGAAGATCCTCTCATAGCTATGGCAGTGCCAAGGTCTTGTTAGATTCTTTTATTCATTTTGTTTTTGGCTATAATGTAAGCTTTTGGTTGTTCAATACAATCATGAAACTCTTTCTTATGAACTTATGAGCCTTGGCCTTTATGTTCATCAGGTAATATTTTGGACGCTAGATTTGGCTGAATCAAGAAAAGAAGTCTATGAATCCAAAGTTTAAGGAAGTAAACAGAATTTAGTCTTTTAAATAAAGGCCATCGATTTCACGTATATGGTTAAACAAATGGGGAATTTTTAAGCAAGATTGAATAATGGCTACGGATCTCACATGGCCATAACTAGACCTGTCATTCGGTAGGTTCGAATCGGTAATGAATGTTACCAACTTTAAAACTAAATCTTTCGGTAATGAATGTTACCAACTTTAAAACTAAATCTTTCGGTAATGAAATATGACTACAAAAAACCAACCAACTTTTTTCGGTATGAGATAACTCTTACCAAATTCGGTATTTCGGTATTTCGGTTTTCGGTATTACCAAACTTTACAACAAATATATTTTCTGAATATAACGAAACAATAGAGGAAACAAATTTTTTGAAAATATAGTCATTGACACCATAATTTGCCTACTAATATGGTGTAACTTGTTTAGTAGGTTAATTATATACAAGTGTACATCTTTGTGAACCAACCGTGTAGAGTATGCAAAGTTTCTGAAAATATTATTAAATAGGATATGATCAATATGGTGAAACATAACTATGATAGAAAAAATCACATATTGCCTGTAACGTTTGGGTCTTGATCAAATCAGTTAACATTATTTATTCTTATGATTCCCCATGGGAGTCATATCATTAGGACATAAATTTCCTAATATTTTTATACCGAAGCATTTCTTCTCATTTGTACGAGAGACTATGAGAGGAAGTATCGATCAAAATAAGACATAAATGGCTAAATAATAGTGTTTTCATGTAATAAGTAATATCATATTAAAGTTGAGCGCATTGATCAAGTTCTAAACATTGTCGAAAATAAGTGAAATTTGTTTCATAGTCGTATTTAAGTATACTGACCAAATCGAACGACAAATTTTGATTTTATAAATTTCAGTGTTAGAAACCATAACATACCTACTAATGTGATATAACTTGTTTAGTATGTTATTTGCAAGTGTAGATCTTTGTGAACCAATTGTATGGAGGAAGCAAAATTTTTGATACTCATGTGAAATAAGATATGATCAATATAGTGAAATGATAAGTGTGTTTTAAGCCATAATTTTAATGTGTTTTTACCCTCATTTATACTAGGTTTATTCCTTAGTAATGTCGTTTTTACTTATTTTGAGTCAAAAGGGTTTTTCTGTAGAGCAATGGCTAAAACATGCATTTATACAGAAAATTGTGCTTAAGTGTTGAAAATTCGATTTGGAACAAAGACTTGGTTATTTTCTTATGGTTCGTTATATTGTTACATTGTCATTTTTGATGAATTTGGTTTAATGTATAGACATGTATATGGACATATTATATCAAGAATCATGAAGATTGGACTCATGGAAGACAACAAAAGAAGCCACGGAAAAGAAGAAACTCCGAAACATTGCATTTTGATCCGAGCAGAAAGTTCCAGAAACCCTACATCAACTTTGGAAGATTATATCTGGAGATCCAGGAGGAATCGGAGGACGAGCCATACACCGTTGGAAAGCTGTACGTGTCTAGTTTTCAGATCAGCTGGAATCGCATCAATTGGAGTTCATATGAGGGAGTTATGATCAAAACAATGGACGAAGTTCAAGCAGCAAAACTGGGCAGTTTCTGCCTAAGTTGTCACACGAGTTTGGGAGGTGCCTAGAAGCCCAAGACTTGTGCAATGTGGCCTACATTTATCCATCAACATGTAGGGGAGTCCAAAATCAAGTGGTCCAAAGTCCAAATCGGAGTCCTATTCAGAAAATAAAGAGAAGTCCAAGTTGTATACAAGAAGGAAAACTTATCCTTGTGTGAAAGGGACTCCTTGAAGCTGCCGACTTAGACTAGGGTTTTCCCTTAGTTTTCTGTATAAATAGGCCATGTATAGATCAGTTTTAGAGGTCTCTCAATTGCTCTAAGTCTTAGAATAGCCTAGCTCTACTTAAAAACCCTCCTTACACAGAAACCGCATAACCTTGCCGCCACCGTTTCCCTTGCTACCGACTGCATTCCTTGCTGCCACCGATTCCATCTTCATTCCTTGCCGACTTTTAGGGTAGGTTTAGGTATGAAAACATTCAAGGTTTATGTATTTATCTATTGTATGGATGATGGTTATAATTATATATGTTTGTTTTGGTTTTCAGTTTTACGTTATAAACATGTTTACATGTTCTTCTTTGTGATTCTCACACTACCAGAAAAAAGACTATAGCCGACGAAATATCTAAAAACAGGCCGACGAAATTTTTTTTCGTCGGCTAAAGTGGACTTTAGCCGACGAATTGTTTTTTCGTCGGCTAAGTTAAAATTTTGTCGGCTAAAGTGGCATTTTAGCCGATGAAAAAAAAATTCGTCGGCTAAACTAATTTTTTCGTCGGCTATAGTTAAATTTTAGCCGACAAAAAAAATTTTTGTCGGCTAAAGTGCTTTTTTCGTCGGCTATAGTATGTGAACTTTAGCCGACGAAATTTGAAAAGTTTAGCCGACGAAATTAGGGTATTTCGTCGGCTAAAGTAACTTTTAGTTATAAAATTGTACTACGGATATTTCGGTGTCCGATTGACTATTGTGATACCAATCTGGAAGCAGAACGGGCCCAGGAGTAAAACTCATACTTTGCCATGACATACAGGCTTTTTTGGCCATCCGAGTTCGTTTAAGGCTTCAAAATGAAGTTTTTCAAAACGCATAATACACGAAAATGTCCATATCTACACCTATATGAGGTATTTTGGCCAAACCTTCAACACAACAAACACTCACCATAACGAGACGCAACTGTCAATCTAAAAATTTTGAGACATTTACCCCTCCATGATAGGCCTCCCCGTATAGATAAATAATGGTAAATAGTAGGCAAGTTGTGATTCCGGTCATCAAAATTCACAAACAAAAATACGACCGTCAGATATCATCAATATGTTGAAATATATCTGTGGTAAAAAATTCAACTTTATCTGATAAATTTAAGGACTTCATCTAGACGGTCAATCTCGTAAGTCAAACCTTTATATTGTATTGACTGCAACTATCGGCACCGAGACTTTACCGGAATTACATGATTTTTCAACCGTAGGCGTATTTCACCATTCCGGTCATATCTTATTTCACGACTTTTTTGCGTTTGAAGTTTCTACGTACAGTTTGTTTTAGAAACGAAACATTTACTTAAAGCTTAGTAAACAAGTTATACAACATTAGTACGCATGTTGTGATTCCGATGATCAAAGTTGAGAAACAAAATTCCGACCGTCAGATATGATCATTATGTTGAAATATGTATATAGGAAAAAATTTAACTTAATCTGACAACGTTAAGGGCTCGATCCTTACGGTCAATCACGTAAGTCAAACCCCTTAATGCACGGAAATGGTCATTTGACCGTCTAAATTACGTATTTTGCCCGGGCCTTCAACTGAAAATAGTTTCAAATCGATGAGACGCAACTAGTGGTATAAAAATTTTATGAAAAATAACTACCGGAGATAGGGCTACCTCTAGGGAGAAAGAATGAAAAATTGAGTTAACCGCAATTATCGGTACCGAGACTTTACCGGAATTACGTGATTTTCAACTATAAACGTATTTCACCATTCCGGTCATATCTTATTTCACGACTTTTTTGCGTTTGAAGCTTCTACGTATAGGGTTTAGGGTTTTAGCCGACGAAACTAGGGTAATTCGTCGGCTAAGGTTAAATTAATAAATAAATAAAATAAATAACTATAGCCGACGAAATTAGGGTATTTCGTCGGCTAAGGTTAAATTAATAAATAAATAAAATAAATAACTATAGCCGACGAAATTAGGGTATTTCGTCGGCTAAGGTTAAATAAATAAATAAATAAAATAAATAAATAACTATAGTCGACGAAATTAGGGTATTTCGTCGGCTAAGGTTAAATTAATAAATAAATAAAATAAATAACTATAGCCGACGAAATTAGGGTATTTCGTCGGCTAAGGTTAAATTAAAAATTCAAATTTTTTGGCGGAGATTTTTAAAATTTTAAAATTTTTCGACTAAAATTTTAAACTTTAGCCGACGAAATTTCGTCGGCTAAAGTTCAAAATTTTCTATATCTTTCATTTTTCTCCTCCTCTTCATCTTCCCTCCTCCTCCTCCTTTTCATCTTCCCTCCTCTTCATCCTCCCTCTCCTAACCTTCTCCTCTTCATCTTCCTTCCTCCTCCTCCCTCTCCTAACCTTCTCCCTCCTCCTCCTTCAAATCCCTCCTACTTCTCTAAATTCTTCCCTCCTCCTCCTCCTCCTCCTCTTCATCCTCCCTCTCCTAACCTTCTCCTCCTCCTCCTCTTCATCTTCCTTCCTCCTCCTCCCTCTCCTAATTAACCTTCTCCCTCCTCCTCCTCATCCTCCTTCAAATCCCTCCTACTTCTCTAAATTCTTCTCCTCCTCCTTCCTCTCCTCTTCTCCTCCTCCTCTCCTCCTCCTCCTCCTTACTCCTTTTTCGGTGTAAAAACGAAAAAAAAAAAGTAAAAATTTTAATCAAAAATACAATAAATTAAAAAAGAAAAAAAATATGAAAAAATTAAAAATTTTAATCAAAAATACAATAAATTAAACGAAATACCCTAAAATTCGTCGGCTAAAATTAAAAAAAAAAAAAGAAAAAAAATTTTAAAAAAATAATAATTACATAAAAAAATTATAACTTTAGCCGACGAATTTTAATAAAATTCGTCGGCTAAAATTAAAAAAAAACTATAGCCGACGAATTTTAATAAAATTCGTCTGCTAAAATTAAAAAAAAAAATTAAAAAATAATAATTACATAAAAAAAATTATAACTTTAGCCGACGAATTTTAATAAAATTCGTCGGCTAAAGTTAAATAAATAAAAATAATAGCTAAAGTCGACGAAATTTAATAAAATTCGTCGGCTAAAATTAAAAAAAATAATAAAAATAACTATAGCCGACGAAATACCCTAAAATTCGTCGGCTAAAGTTAAATAAATAAATAAAAATAATAGCTATAGCCGACGAATTTTAATAAATTTCGTCGGCTAAAGTCCAGAAATTAAGCGACGAAAAATTTATTCGTCGGCTAAATAAATGACTTTAGCCGACGATGAACAGTAATTTCGTCGGCTATAGTGTTGGCCGACGGATTTTGCCCGACGACTTCTTAGCCGACGAAATTTAAGGTTTAACCGACGAAATTTTTTCGTCGGCTAAAGTGGTTGTTCTGGTAGTGTCATGTGATTGTGTTTATAATTGTAACGTGTAGAACTGCATGTTAGGATGACGACTTAGATTAAGTTGTTTGTGTTCACGTAATTAATAACTTGAATTGATTAATCCTCACCTGAACACGTAATCGAACTCTAGGTTAGCATGAATCTAGACAAGTTAGCTATTAGGGGGGAGTTTCATATGTCGTAGTGTTCTAAGGGTTAAGATCAGGCGATTGTAGGTCTTGATACTTAGTCACTACCAAGGGTGGTAGGGTGAGAGATTTGCATGATGAATAGGATGAGTGACGCCATACCTAGGACCATGTTTCCAATGACTCTCGTTCGATCAGTGTATTTTGTTTTAATGTCAGGCGATTGTAGGCATTAAACAGGATGACACATATACAAACTTAGTGTCAGGAGTGTCAGGAGATTGTAGGCACTAAGTTTACATGAGAAGTCTAAATAGTTGGAATTAATTACAAGTTGTGAAAACGCAAATATGACCTCTTAAACTTGCGAAACCTGTGACATGTCTTTCTTCACGGTGCTATGTTGTTTTATGCTTGAGTATTGATTGACCAATGTATGTAAATATTTTGCTTCTTTTTTTTATATGTTTCGAACCACCCTATAAATCCCCCATAATATTTTGTTTATATGTTTATACTTGTATTCTTTTGAAAGTACTAATGATTTGTTTTGCAGAATATAAATCCTTCCCTAGTGTCCCCGGTTAGAACGATCCATACTTACTAAAGCTACAATGATAAGGTTTTAAATTGCAGGTCAACTTTTGACAGGTCATGAAAAACGACTAAGATAGAAAAATTACATATTTTGAGTAACGTGTGTGCTCAGATCAAAGTGGTTAACATTATTTGCAAATATAAGTGTTTAAATAACTAACATTTCGCCAAATTCGGTATTTACCAAAAGTCAAACCAACTTTTTCAGTATTTTTCGGTTTCGGTTATTTCAATTTTTATTACTAAGTTTCGGTTTATTAAATCGAAAACATTCGGTCGGTTTTCGATCGATTTGGTATTTACCAAACCAAATGGCAGCCCTAGCCATAACTAAACACATTGTCTAATGAAGCATGATTGGAATAATTTATGACTACAGATATCACATAATTAACTAAAAGATTCTGTAGTTAACTAAAATTTTGAATAATAGCCGGCCACCGGTTCCGCATGGGAAAGAGCCAGGTGAGAAAGTTGCTCCTCGAATCTGATTGTCAAATCACAATGATCCAAAAGTTTTTATTATGCTTAAATAAACAACCAAGAAGCCAGCCATGATCCGTAAGAAAGCATAGGAAAAAAACTTAAACCTGTGTTCGATCATTTTGATAAAAGGTTCACAAAGCCTGCGCTGTGTTTACAAGATTATAAAGCTAATTAGCAGACATAAAAGAGTGCTGCTGTTTATACCTTCAGATTTCAACCACGTCCAATAACTGCCACATAAACACTGTTCTTGATCTTTGATGGATCAGCATTTATTTACTTTCTACTTCCAAATCACTTAGAATAATGGGTTCTTCGGTAACTCCATTTATGGTTTTCATCAAGTCATGACTGGTAAATCCATCATGCTTTGCATAAAATAGGTGCACAATTTTGCACATGTTCCAAAACAGGTCCTTGCAAGCTCTTGGAACTAAGCTATCCTTCTGCAAAACTAGCCTTTGCAATTCTCTCCTCTTACTGGTTATAATGCTCTTCATCTCAGTGAAGGTCTCTTCTTCAGTAACACCACCATCAGCATGAAGCATGGCCAATGTCACACTATTTAGCTTCCCTTCCGCAGATTCCCTCTGCAACAACGACACAAGTTTGTAATCAGTTCACATTATTCGATGAGATTTCAATTTTTTTTTTCAGGGAGCATAAGGGTAACGCTTACTTTAAAGGTTCGCATATCATTGAGAAGACGCCCGGGGGTGCTCATAAGTTTATACAGCTGGTGGAATTCGGAACTCCGTACAGCCTCCTCTGAGAGCTTAGGCCCTACCAAATAGAGAGCTGGAAGCACAATTGGTCCCAAGGCAAATGATACATATGCATTTTCCATGTATTCATCCAGTGTTGGTGCTGAATTGTTTATCAACCACTGAGCTTCCTTCAGCATAGACTTAACCAAATCCAACCACTGAAATCCAAAGATAATTCATATCCCAAGTCCAATGAGTAACAGACGTTGACTTCACTATTTAAGGATTTAGGCACTTCAATGAAGTAAAGTATTAAAATCACTGTCAGATGCTCAGGAAGACAACCACTGTTATCTAAAAGACATTTTACAGGTACTCGATAACAACAATAACATGGACAAGTTAAAAAGATTCCATCTTACAATCTCAATGACATGATTTGTAACACTGCGCTCTTGCCGTGGGTATGCATTGGCTCCAATCTCATTAACTGTGTTCTTAATTGCTGAAAATATGATTTCAACATTCTCAGAACAAGAATCAGTTCTCGGATTCACATCCCACCTGGGGTTTAAACATATAGGTCAGTATCTTAGCAGCACAAGCAAAAGTATAGGACCAACCTCAGATGCAGATGCAGTAAAGAAGGAATGGAAAAAGAAACATACTTCTCGATCAATTGTACTAGGTTCACTAGTTCCTCTTCAGAACCACCAACATCAAACAAATCATCAACCACAGTTGTAAGCACTCCGTTTTTTGCCCATGATATGCGAGCATCTGATAGTTCAGGATGGAAAAGGGTTGCAGCAGCAGAGAAGTAACAGTATGCCTGCTTCTGCCTAGCAAAGTTTAGCTTGTCTAATCTACTCTCCACAACCCACCTGCTCACATGAAGGAAAATTGACACTTTAAGAAGAAAAGAAAACACAAAAAAGTATTCGGCATTGTCTTAAACATCGAAAGCAAAAAAAAGCCAACAAACTGCAATCTCAGTGATTTATATGACATCAAGGTCAAAAACCTACTGACAAACAGCTCAAAGGCAAAGAAAAGAAAAGAAGACAAGGAGAACGAGAGACGTGTACCTTGAAAGACGCTCGAGTTCTTCCTGATGTATTGATTGACACATATTGAAGTCTTCCATTGCCAGTTTTAGGAAGTCTTCATTCCCAACATTCGAACAGCTACAATGGGAAGAGCATCAGGAGACGTAAGTAATTTTAACTGACTTGTCATGATAATTCAGAATAGTCATTATTAACAGAAAAGGGAAAGGAGGAAAAGGATACTAGAGGATATACCGATAAGAAGATTTCAAAATCTTTGTACTATCAGTGTTGTAATATTTTATTGCTTTCCTGCTTGATAACCGACCCAAAGTTGCATAGGAAGGAAAACGAAGAGCATCAACCACCTGCAGACAAATAAAAAGCATTTTGAATGATTTATCATGTCGTTAGAGTTAACAATCAGCACATTGATAGGAGAGACTTATATTAGAAATTACCTGATCAATATGCTTATTCAGTCTATGAGCCTGAGTTGAGTTATTTGATATTTCCTGTTTCAAGAAATGACTTGTCCAGTAATGTTGTTTCTCTAGAACTGATTCATCTGGATGAATGATGACTTCTGAAGCCCTAAAAAGTTCCAAGGCAGCACCAGTGTCCTTCAGATATCCTCCAAGTGAATTGAAGAAACGGTCTTCTGAAAATTGACTTAATGGATCTACAAGACAGCACAATTCAATTATACTATTTTTGCCAAAACAGAGTCATGAAGACCAAAGAACCTCTAAGTAGTACCTGCAGAAACATCATATCCATAAAGACGTAAGAGTCGAAATGCCATAGCACAGGTGCCAGCATCTGACAATATATCTTCATCCCCCTGCAGCCAGCATCTGTTTGTTGGGTAATGTCATACTTCCCCATGGATGAGAACTAATACGATTCACTTGAGAATAGTAGAGTAATAATAATGTGGAATCAATTTTCGTGGAAGTTGCACCCCACTACTGGTTGAGACAAAAGAGTCAGATTGATACCTGTATGTTTCATCAAGTACACTTGTTATTTCCTCCCTGAAATGTCGATCAACACCCATACATTCAAGACTGGAAACCATAGAAAGGCGAGCATACTTATCTAGAGGATAAATCGTTGGAACTGGATAAGGTAAATTGAGAATAATCAGTATAAATCAATCTCAATGAAGTAAAAACAATTACAAGAGTAAAATATATTGATGGCAACTTGGAAAGTATGAAGGTAGTTATTACCTGCGCTCCCAAACTTTTCTATGAGTGAGAGTAGATAACTAAGACAACCAGCATTGTTGAGGTGTGTAAAAGCAGCAGCAGTAGTTGCTGGTGAATTAAACAAGGACCCATTCTTCTTCTGGTACTTCATGACCATCTCCCAGTCCTGTGACTTTCCGATTCCTTCTGAAATATACGCTAGATAGGCTCCCCATCCCTCTGAGTTGCTTCCAGCGCATCTACACAACACATAGAATTCATTAGCAACGAGTTAATGTGGAATACAGAAATGCATTCTATGGCTTTCAAAAGCATAAGAACCAATTTCATTATATACACAAGATACACAATCACACATGCATATCTAAACTCTAAGAACGGAATTTGGTCTTTTACACCCAGTAATGAAACAAACATTCTAATATTCTGATGACAAAGCCAAAGCTCAGTTCGATTCACTAGGCAAGTCATATAATTTAACTATAACCCATGAAGAAAGTTAAACACATACCTTTGGAGCTCAATGTCTCTCCTGAGAAGTAAAGAATCTAAGGTTGATCCTCCCACAGGTAGATTCACATCCAAATTCAGTGCAGATTCAATCATGGAAGGAAATATTATATCAAACCCAACAGGAGATGGTTGCTCTCCATCAGTAGCTGAAGCTAAATGTAACGCAAGAAAATGCAGACCTAAAATAAGAAGAGAAGGTATTGATATTAAAACATTAATGCAATAAGCTTATAAAAATTGCAACTTCAGTGAATATACCGTTGTCAATTTGCTTTTCACCAATATTCCACTGCTTTAGTGCAAGGATGCATGCTAATGTGGACAAGAGGGCATCTTTTGTTAACAAGGGATGCAAATCAGGAGGACCCCATGAGCCATCATGCAGTTGATGATCCAATAACCAATTTACGCATTCAGGGAAGAAAGGCTCCTTCCCTGAATTTGGAGAAGGGACCATTGCCACCCAAGCAGTGTCATATGATGAAACAGAGAGATCAACCTTGTTGAACATCTTCTTTATTCTTTGTTTAGTTCCTTCCAAACTCTGCTTAAATACAGAACAGTATTGTGATTTTATTAATATTATTAACAGTATAAGAAAATCACTGATAGTGGGGATGAGCTTACCAAAACAGCAGAATTTACTTCTGCTGTGCCTATTGCCCTTGGGATGCTTGAAGCTGCTTGTGCAAACAGATCTTTTCCTAATTTTTTTTAAGAAAATGCGTACATTAAGAGCAAAACCTCAATCTAGATTAAAAAAAAGATCAGTGATTTTACATGATGGAGAAAAGACACAAAGAATGATAATCAGACTACTTTTTATTTTATGCTTTACCCTATGTAAATGTTCACTATGTGTGTAGTTTCGTAACAGTAGTACAATCCAACGATCCAATACACAAAACCAACAATTAAAGAACTCTATTTTCTTTTAGACGCATCTTTTGTGGCTTAGTCCCCTGCTACTTTACAAATATCGTGCTGCTCACACAGAAGCATACGACAAAGAGAGGGAACTGAATGAATTCACTGGAACTAATACCTGTCTAACAATTAGTATTGGTCTCCATAGATCCATTATCCTTCCAATTTCCTTTAATCAGAATTTGTACATATTGAAGAACTACTGTTTCTTTAAAGGCCCACCAAACTACCTTCCTTAGTAATCTATCAATCCCCTATTTTCTAGTCAGTGCATGATATAATATGTTTGATTTTTCGATCTACTTCTGCATTCATTCCCTATTATGTTTAGTCCTCTTGTTGCTTTCCCTTTTCCCAAGCTCTGAAATTGCTTTCTGAAATCATGCAAAAACAGATACAAAGAGAATGAGAGAGCATTGTCCATTTTGTTCGATCACAGAACTCTACCAGTTCTTACCAACACTAGCTCAGAGTGTGAAATCTGATCACTACCTTCGAGTTCTACACAAGGTCAGTGCCTAAAAATAAAATATCCACAAAGCCTAAATATAAAAATTTCACAAGTCACCTTCAGACCCCACAGTCCCACACCACAAAATCAAAAATTAACTTCAGAACTGGAAAATCTCAAAAATTGGGACATTGATAACAAAAACTCATCAACAGAACAAAGATCAAACACCAAAACAAATAAAACCCAATTCTTGAAAACATGCATGAACCCCAAACACCAAAGAAAGCAAAGCCAATGCAAGGAGAGAAAGAGAGAGACCTGATGAGGATGAAAACGTGCAACACCTGGAAGTGTTGAGCTGGGAGAAGGACATGGTTTAGAGAGAAAGAGAGAGCTTTGAATCTCTGATCCTGTACCTGAAATGGGGTGGTGAATAATTTTATACAGAAGTGCAGGAATGGGAATAAAGATTGCAACAGATACGGGGGAAGAAGATTCACAAAACGACAAGTTTGGCTGTCTCTGTCTTGTTGTGGCTAATTTGCCATCCCCAGTACCACACTGAGACACTTTGGAAACTGTGAGAAAGGAACAGGAGCCTCGGAGGTATCATTTATACCGTAGTCATAGAATCTGATATGTACTGATGTGTGGTCTCCCTACATGGACCAGTGCTCCTTGACCTGTCAATGACATTAATTTGACCAAATTTAGAAAAATGTCATGTCCTACGTGTTTGCCATATTTGAACATTTTCATTCCTAATTGACAAATTCTGATTTGTGTATTTCATAATCTAGAAAATGCTAGCTTAAATTATGTTCATGATGTTTTGTTATATGGTGGTTGTAACCAGATCCAGATCTAAGATTTTCAGACCTGAGTTGAACTATTAAAAATAAGCCCTTAAACTATAATATTCATTCAAATTTATTGTCTCTTTTCAAAAAATTCATGAATTAAAGCTACAAACTCAAAATCTATCGACATAAAGCATTAGAATTTTTTTATACTTATTTACACTACTCATTTTTTCTAAAATAGTAAATAATAATTGTAATATAATGTTTGTTTTTACTAAACTAATGTGATCACACAATGAGAAAAGAAAATTTTGGATCCTTAAAGGTTTGGGGCCCTAAGTCCATCGACTCTTGAGACTCTATTCAGGTACGGGTCTAGTTGTAACACCATCGGCTTTCATTTTGCATCAATGTCTTTTAAATTAAATTGTGCTCGAAAACTCTTGCAATACGTATTCGACTTTGGATCAATCGAGTTCCCTTTAGTCTGCTCATTTCATTCTATTTGGGGATGTCCTAGAGGCTTCACTAAAGTAAACAGTGGATGACTTGGATGCTTTGTTATCTAATATGTGTCTTTTGACACAAAAGAAAAAAAATCAATGAAATGTCATTAAGAATATGCATTATTCGTTTTCTAATCAACATGGACAAACAAGAAGAAATTTTATTCTTTTTTTAAATTAAATTTTTATTCTTACTTTTTAAATATAACAAGGAGAATTTATTGCTAGCCTCACACTCACATGAATGTGGATGAGCTACTCACCCTGACCCTCAACTTGTTATGTGTAAGGAAGAAAGTCCACAGAAATTATCACTTTTTCAGTTCTCATTCTTTACCCTTTGTTTTTACAATAGTTTTACTCCTATTTAGATCTAAAAAAAATAAAAAAATCCTTGGCCGACTAAAATTGCAAGAAACCCAATTCAGAACCTTCCCCTTAGAGGTGACAAACGGGTCATAAAACACGGGCATGGCACAAGCACGTCACGTTTAAAAGTGACTCGGCACGGCACGAGCACGCTACCGGCCTGACACTGCCCAAACACGTTATCTTAATGGGTCAGGCCTAGAAAAATGAGTTCACGGGCCCGGTCCGAGCCCGTTATAGGCCCGGCCTAAGCACAATAAGTTAAGCCCCACGGCTCGGCCCACTTTAAAATATATATTTTTTCTTTATAATATGAAGATTATATATTTATAAATAATATAAAATTTGTTTTATGTGTGAACAATAACTTATAAATACTAATAATTATTCATTTTGATTCTCTTAGGCCCATAAAAAGTTTTACTAAAACATTACCAAACATAAATAATGATCATATGATTAATATATTATATATTTCTTTAGTTTGTTGGCAAAGAAAACAAATTATCGATATAAAATGTGAGTTACTTTTCATTTGTTTTTGTTTTGGTATACTATGATATCAATTTTGGACTAATTTCTATTTTTAAGTACAAACAAGCCCGTTAATGGGTCTGGCCCGTCGAGAGCACGGCCCAATATGTTATGGGTTTGGACCATGAGCCGAGCTGAGCATTATATTTAAGTAAATGGGTCGGCCCGAGCCCGTTAAGACGTGAGCCATCATGGGCCGGGCTGGGCCGACCCGTTTGCCATCTCCTCACCATCTCTAAACTTATCTAACCATCCTGACAACTCCATAATAAAACAAAACCCCTAATTCTCAACCCCATCTCTTTGATTCTTTAACCATCTCCACAATCATGGATCTCAATCAGTAACGATAATTTGTTCTCCGAGTCTATTAATAATGGTGCGTGGAGAAAAGGGAGGACTTTTTTTTGAGCCGCCATGGATTATGTTGGAAATCCCACATCAGAAAAGTGACAAATAAAATACAACATATATGTGGGTGAATCTTTCCTAATTGTACAGAAACCTTTTATAGATAAAACCCAACACCTTAAAGGTGGTTAAGTTGAGACAATATCGGTACAAGGAAGATTCACGGCTCACACTTGTTGCTCGCACTTTAACTTCGTATCAGAACGGGTTACCCACGTACACGTTTGAAGCTCAGACCACACGAACTCCATGACCAACCAAGTTGTTGTCCACGTGTTAGGCTTAAAGATTCGTCACACGTGCGGGAGCGTGTTAAGATATATATCTCACATCGAGAATATGAGATCTTGTCTGTGGGTTTATAAGGGTTTAGGCTACTCTCTCTATTGTCAATTGTGAAGATATATATCCCACATCGGGAATATGAGACCTTGCATGTGGGTTTATAAGGGTTTGTGCTACTCTCTCCATTGCTTATTGGTTTTAGAGTTGAACCTTAGACTACTTTAACATGGTATCAAAGCGGGTCTCTTTCTAATTGTTACTCTCTCTATTGTCAATTGTTGAGATATATATATCCCACATCGGGAATATGAGACCTTGCATGTGGGTTTATAAGGGTTTGGGCTACTCTCTCCATTGCTTATTGGTTTTGGAGTTGAACCTTAGACTACTTTAACATGGTATCAAAGCGGGTCTCTTTCTAATTGCTTCTCCATAAGCCCAGGTGCGTTCTTTCAGAGGTTATGGCTCTGGTTTGGTTGAAGTTGTTTCAGAGTTTGGTTTGAAGTGGTTTCAGAATTTGGTTGGAAGTTCTTTCGGAGTTTGAAGTTTGTAGTTTGGGGTTCGGAGTTTGAAGTTCTTTCTGTTAACCATGGGGCCCGGATTCAGTTTCATGTGCAGACCTAAAAGTTAGGTTGCACGTGAAAGGGAGTGTTGGAGATGAAAGATCACACATCAGAAAAGTGACAAATAAAATACAACATATATGTGGGTGAATCATTCATAATTGTACCAAGATCTTTTGTAGATAAAACCTAATACCTTAAAGGTGATTAAGTTAGGACAATATCGGTACAAGGAAGATCCACGGGCCTTGCTTGTCGCTCGCATTTTGACAGATTATGCAGCGGTGAGCTTGACCAGGGGAGGGACGTCGTCGTTGCCAACGGTGATGGCGATACCGGTGTTGGAGGACGTCGGGGTTGGTGTCAGAGATTTTAACGCGGTTTTCAATGGTCTTGGTCTTGAGGAATACATGTAAAGTGCCCAGTTATTCCTCCATTGTTGGCACCGACTTGTTTACCACCCACTTAGCTTCCTAACAGAACCCTGAGCAAATCCAACCACTGAAAATCAAAGAGAGCTCACATGATCCCAATTTCAGTGACTAAAAAACACTGAACTTCAAATTGAAAGAGAAATGAAGTAAAAAAACACTGAACTTTCAGATGCTTAGGAAGACGGTCATAAATTGATTCATAGATAGAGCAATGATAATATGTTGACGAGTTAAAGATTCCATCTAACAATCTCAATGACGTGATTTGTCACACCGCGCTCTTGTCTTGCCAATGCATTTATGCCGTTCTCACTCACTGAGCTCTTAATTGCTGAAAAAAATGATTTCAACATTCTCGGAGCAAGAATCAGTTCTTGGATTCACATCTCACCTGTGGTTTCAAGTTTAAAAGAGGAGCTAGTATATATAGGGCACCGTAGAAACGTTGAACCAATTAACAACTTCAATGGAAAGTTGAAAGGAATGTGGAAGGAAACATACTTCTCGACCAATTGTATAAGATTTAAAAGTTCCTCTTCAGAACCTCCAACGTCAAAGAAATCATCAACCACAGTTGTAAGCACTGCGTTTTTGGCCCATGATCTGCGGGCATCTGATAGTTCATGAGGGAAAGGAGTTGTTGCAGCAGCAGAGAAGTAACAGTATGCTTGCTTCTGCCTAGAGAATTCTGCATTGTCTTAAACAATGAAAGCAAGAAGAGAGGATGACAAACTGCAGTCTTAGTGATTTATATGACATCAAGGTCAAAACTCTACTCACAAACAGCTCAAAGATAGAGAAAAGAGGATGATGAGGAGGAGGGGGACATGTGCCTTGAAAGACGCTCGAGTTCTTCCCGATGTTTTGATTGACGCATGTTGAAGTCTTCGACTGCCACTTCAAGGATGTCTTCACTCCCAATATGCAAACAACTAATAAGGGAAGAGTATAAGGAGAAATAATGGTCCTCATAACAGTTCACCATAAATCATATGTGGGAGTGGTCATTAAAGAGTCTCTAGATTAATTACAGATAAATTCAGAAGACAGCTAAACAAGAGTTATGGAGAGAAGTTGAAACAGCGAGGGCACTAAATGCAGTGAAAAATTATTAAATTAATGTGATTATAAATATGGCAATAAGTGTCGAATTAATCCACCGAGCTAAACCGTCGAGGACATAAATGTGAGTTGATGGAAGTAACAGATGTAACATTAAAACCACAGTAAGTAGCCTTAATTCGGCCAGTTACTCCCACCATTTACTTGGAAACTGGGATGCATATAAGTAGAGGTTAAATTGAGGAGGTAAGGGAGATGAGATCTGACTCTGATTTAATCTTCTTTTCATTGCTAAGAGTTGTTCTGACTTGAGCGTCGGGAAGTGTTTTGCAAGTACTTTCCTCTCCCTTTCGAGTGAGTTATCTGAAGATCTTATTCGAGGGAATTATATCTTATCTGAGGGTATTATTTGACGATCTTACCCGAGGGTACTAGTACTATATGACTATCTTAAGTCGTGGGAGTTATTCGGTTGTCTTACTCGAGAAAGTTATCAGACTACTTAATCTCAGCTGTCTTACTCGAGAAAGTTATCCGACTACTTAATCTGAGGTCAGCTTCCGCTCCAGCCTGAATCTTATTGGTGGGTCAAACTCCTTAACGGTATTTTACTGCACCAACATCATACTCTTCTAAAATTGAGGTATACCAATAAGACGATTTTAAAAGCCTTGTACTGTTGTTGTTGTAAGATATAATCACTCTACTGCTCAACAACCGATCCACAGTTGCAAAGGAGTTGTCTCGGCTATGATATAATAAATATAATTAAAAAATAAATATATTTAAATACCATAACAAACGAATACATAATAAATTCATCGGCTATGGTATAATAAGAGTTTAGGGTATAGGGTTTATGGTTTAGGGTTTAGGGATTAGGGTTTAGGGTATCGTCGGCTATGATATAATAAATAAAATTAAAAATTAAAAATATTTAAATACCATAGCCGATGATGACGCAATAAATTCGCCAGACATGGTATAATAAATAAAATAAAAAAATTAAATACCATAGCCGATGATAAAGCATTAAATTCGTCGGCTATATTTGCTTTACCCGATGAGATTCATACTTAGGGTATTTGTCGGTTAAGGTTTTGAGGTTTAAGGTCAAGACCTTCCATTGGTTGTATCTCATCAATTTGAAACTATTTTATGTAGAAGGTCCGGCTGTCGCATCCCAGGGCTATTTCCGGCCCCGGAACACGACGGTAACTGCCGTAATCCCAGTCTAGAGAGAAATCAATACGTCATTTGACGTACTAATAACTCTCCGGACTGAAACCACAAGGCTATGAATAAAATAATCAGCACACAAATGATATGAATGTCAAATATGAAATAACAAATGTGCATAATAGCATATAAATATTTTACAAGCGGAATCTAGCAAATAAAAATACCCGAGACAAATATAATACAAGGAAAGTGGTATCGGAATCACAACCCATAATAATGTCTCAAAATACGCAACAGATGATAAAGAATACACCAAATACGGAAATCATAAGATATGGAGCCCACACTAGAACGGGTGTCCCCGGAAGTAGAAGTGCACGATGACCGACGTCGCTCCACGAGCTCCTAGTCCAGCTCCTCTAATGATGGGTGCTGAAGACCTGAAAAGATGTAGGGGTGAGCAGCTCGTCCTCGCTAACCCAAATGGGGCCTAAAACCAACCAAGTCAGGGTTTAAAACCCATGAGAAAACATATAGCTTATATATGTACATATATGTATAGAAATACGTTCAGGGCAGTTAAAAACATATGCAATAGACACACACGCAAAGCTCGAGTAAAACATGCTAACCACATAAGAAAGAACTCTCAGGATCCACGTGGCCGAAATCCCAGGTTTGTCTTCACAGCAAACCGGGGCCAACTACCTATGCGTCTGTAAACGAATAGTAGCAAGAGCGTCCATTTACAGCTAATGCCCAACACATCTCTCGTAACTGCACACCACACTTACGTCTTGCTTAACTCTGTTCGAGACGAGCGTAAGCGGGATAAATAAAATAAACAGGGCATTACCCCTCCGGAGGTTCACGGTCATCAACACCGTGAGAAGCGGTCTAAATACTAGGTCTCGTCGCTCTCAGGCCAAGCACCGGAAATCAGGACAACGGTACTACTCTTTGATCCAAACACACACACCAAATGCTGTGGTCATATCTTAAATAATGCAGCTATACTTTTATATGTAAGTAACGAAAAAGCCATCAACCCAGGAGGGTTTCGACTCACCCATTGGGCGTGCCCCCTACTACCTGATATGCTGATACAGCTAGCTGCGTTCCAACTCCCGGTCCTCTTGAAACCAACGTTGATGTGCTCTTGAGTCTGTAGGTGAGATAACAATGACATAGTCAGGTATATGTAATTCGAGAATTTACTGTCTACAATTGCGACTTGATAAACATACTCTATTTATCTTTCCGACATTAGAATCTAATTTATTTGACACTCTGATTCTCGAACCGGCGAGAATTCAGGATTATTTCATATTCGATACTAACGTCATTTCGTCGCGTTTTTAAATCAAAAACCTTTAAAACATTTAACCGTAGTGATCAAAAACGTAAAAGTAAGTGTTCTACGGTAAAAGTCAAAAGTCAACTTTGGAATAGTGAAAGTCAACGGTCAACAGTCAGGCAAATAGTGAAAAGTCAACAGTCAAAAAGTCAAATGGTGAATAGTGAAAAGTCTCAGTCAAAAGTCAACCGGTGAATAGTAAAAGTCGACAGTAAAAGGTAAAACAGTAAATGTAATTAGTAAATCTGCCAGGGGTAGTTTGGTAACTTTACTCCTTGGTAAAACTGTAAAAGTACAACTGACGCGGTAAAAACCATAGTTTTTACCACGTCGGTTCCCGACCGACTGTGTCGCCGGAAAAGCTTCGTTTTCCGGCCAAATCGAGTTTCTAGGCTTCTCTTTTCTCCTTCTACAAATTCTAAGCTATCCAACAACATCAAAATCACAAGAAATGGTCGAGTTTTGTACCTCGAAGTTTCTCCTCTGTTTTTCATGCAGACCTCCTCCGGCGGAGCTCCGCTGGCCTCCTCCTTCCTGCTTGCTCCTTAGCGCCTGGGAGCTTTCTTGCTCCTCAAATGAACTGGATCGACTCGATCTCCTTTGCACAGTGCTTCCTCCTCTTCTCCTTGCTGATGGGCGGCGCTGGTGGTCTTTGCTGGGTCGCCGAGGCAGGGCGAGGCCGATGGCAGAGAGGGTCGACGCGGGCCTGGGGTAGAGCAGCTGAGCTGCTATGTCGAGGAGAAGAGAGAGAGAGAGAGTTTTCTCTCGGAGAGAAAAGGAACAGAAAAGGAAACACGGAGAAAGAAGAAAGAAGAAAAAGGAAAGATGGAGACAAAAAGGGAGAGGATAAGGGGTTTTAAAGAAAAATAAACGGTCACGATTCGATCACACTTTCAAAATGTTTTTTTAACCAAATTCATTTTCGAAAACTCATTTAAAAACAACCGAACGTCGAATTAAATCGTAAAAATTGTATGAAAAATACGTGAAGTGCCAGAAAATATTCCGTAAATACTTTCACGCATATGGCGACGTGTGTCCTAACGTAAAAACGTTAGACAAAATTTATGACGTACCGAAAACTAATCGGAATTAAACCCTAAATGTGTCAGAAAATTAAATAAAATTATCGGGGTCTCACACCGGCCAAAATACGTAATTTAGACCATCAAATGATCGTTTCGGTGCGTTTAAGGGTTTGAGATATGGGATAAACCGTCTGGATCGAGCCCTTAACGTTATCGAATCACGTTGACGAATTTTTTTCATACATGTATTTCATGATGGTCATACTAAACAGTCTGATTTTTCGTTTGTGAATTTTGATCATCAGAATCACAACATAGCTACTAATGTTTAGTTACTAAGTTTTAAATAAATGTTCCATTTCAAAATCAAACTCTACGTAAAACCTTCAAACTCAAAAAAGTCATGAACTAAGAAATGACCAGAATGGTGAAATACTCTATGATTGAAAAATCAAGTAATTCTGATAAAGTCTCGGTGCCGATAGTTGCGGTCAATGCAATTTACCATTTTTTCTCCCTATGGATAGCCCTATCTTTGGTGGTTAATTTTCAGTTAATTTTTTATATCAGTTGTTGTGTCTTATTGATTTGAAACTATTTTGTGTTGAATGTCCGACCAAAATAGGTAATTTAAACGGTCAAATAACCGTTTTCGTGCATTTTAGGGTTTGACTTACAAGATTGACCTTCCGGATCGAGGCCTTAATATTATCGTTTTGCCATACATGTATTTTATCATGATGGTCATATCGGACGGTCAGATTTTTGTTTCTTAAAGTTTGATCATCGAAATTACGATGTGACCACTAATGTTGTATAACTTGGTTAATAAATTTTAAATAAATGTTTCATTTCAAAAACAAACTCTACGTAGAACCTTCAAACTCAACAAAAATCGTGAAATAAGATATGGCCGGAATTGTGAAATACGTCTATGGTTGAAGGAGGGAAAATGGTTCAGGAGGGAAAAGGGTTCCAGCAGCAGTGAAATAAGAGTATGCCAGGTTACGCCTGGCAAATGTAAGCTTGTCTATCCTGCTCTCGATAACCCACCTGCTTACATAAAAGAAGAATCGCACTTCAGGAAGATAAGAGAAATTTAGATAAATAACCTCTTTTAGGTTTGTGAATTGATTTTTAACCATCTTTTTACAAACAGTTGAAAACTAACCATATTCATAGATTAAATGCCTCAACTACCCTTTTATTATCATATTGCTTCTGACCACCCCATTAGTTCAGTGGCCTCCAAGCCCTATTTTGGCTCCAAGTGGATTTTTTGAAGCAGTGATAAGTGGGAAGGGGGGGTCATGCTGCAATTCTGCAACACACAATAGATCCAATCGTGGCTGCTTCCAATGTTATTGTTAGTCTTCAACATCTTGTTTCACGTGAAGCTGACCCCTTAGATTCACAGGTTTGCTCGCTTTCTCTCTGTTCTCTTAAGGTCAATGTCAATGCTCTATTCCCCTCGTATTGCAGCTTGATTCAAATACATGTATCTGTGAGTTCACATGTGTTAGTGTTAGTCTACAACATCTTTCACTTAGCACCTGGTATGTCAATCTAATCCCCTTACTTTCTTCATGTTTGTTGAAAAGTGGCACTATACAGAACAAACATGAAACCAGTATTCCATCTAGATCAGTCATCAGTGTCCTTTTTTCTTGTGTCATGAAAAATCTGTCATCACTTGTAGATTTTCCATTTTTATTATTACATCTCTAAAGTAATAGTTCTACCCAGATCAAGATCCGTTTTCCAATATAGAAAGCAATGAAGAAAAATTCATTTCCCCACCACCCTAAACCTGTGTGCCCTACATCAACTGTTATCATATGCTTCTTAGGCCCCTCTTTGAAAGCATATATTGCAGGTTGTAACTGTTGGAAAATTCCAAGGAGGTGGTGCTTTTAATGTTATTCCAGATTCAGAGTATACGAAGACGTGCTCCCATATGGAGCTGCATTCCATGCATCACTGGCCACCAGGTACCTCCTGGAAAACCAACCGAAATCTACTTCAACATCAGACCAAAAAACAGAATCTACTTAAACGAAAGGGAACTTCCGTGATGAACTGTGAAGTAAAGGAACTCCCATAGTGTGATTAGGATCGATTGGTAAATGTAAAACGATTTTAATTTGCATTTTCCACATGTAAAGCTGAGTGGTATAAATAATTTCAGCTAACCTGTCGATGTTAGAAGTGATTATATCGGCACATTCATCAATTTTCAGGCCTAAAATTTTTGGAATGATATTTCTTTTCCCAATTTACAAATTACAATTTCACCAACCTGTTGTTTACTTTACAATTGAACTTTCAGATCTTCACCTTTTTTCGTCTCATTGAACAGAAGAAAGAAAGATTTCACACTAACTAATGATATTCAATCTTATATGATTATAATTGGATGCACATCACAGTCATTCCAAAAATTGGATGAATTGAAGCTCTGAAAGGAAACAAAATCACATTTTAAATCAATCTAAGGAAGTAGATTATGTTTCCAAGCAATATCCAACCATCAAAAGCTTAAAAAGCACACTGTAAATTCCATATGAATAGTTAAGATTGCTGCTAAATCTCCAATCAGTAATTCAGTATCAAGCGATTGATTTACTGTTTGATTTCTTACCAGGTTTTGGAACAGCATCTATATATGAACAAACATCTCAAAACGTGAAGTAACACATTGGTCATGAGGGATATGACGTCTTCTAGTACTAATTCTGTTACTACCTATTGGTTATCATCATCAAAAAGCAATTCGTATTCTTGTTCTGGAGCACTATCTCATCAGCCAGTTCCAAATCGGGCCGTTTTGCAACGTTCCGGTTCCATCACCTTGACAAAGCGTAATCATGGAAGTTTTATGTAGATCTTCAAGCACTTTTGGAGATGTGTCAAGCCAACGATAACAGATGATTTGAATTCAAGGCATACTGCAGCAAGAGAAGAGAAACAAGGCGGCTCAACCAAGAGAAGTAGTGATCTACAACGTGTACCGAGCTCTCCCAGTTCTGCAATGAGTCAAGAAGTACGTGATGAATTTGATTTATTAATTTAATGATAATAAAAGGGTATTTGAGACATTTAATCTATGAATATGGTTAGTTTTCAACTGTTTGTAAAAAGATGGTTAAAAATCAATTCATAAACCTAAAAGAGGTTATTTATCTAAATTTCTCGGAAGATAAAGAATCACAAGCTAGAAAAGCGAACCTCCACAACCTGCACACTCAGTGACTAACAAAATCGAGGAAAACTCTACTAGAAATCAGCTCAAATACAGAAAAGAAAAAAAATGAGGTCATGAAGAGGAGGGGCATCTACCTTGTAAGATGCTTGAGTTCTTCCCGATGTATCGATTGACACATATTGAAATCTTCCACTGCAAGTTTTAGGTAGTCTTAATTCGCCATATTCAAACAACTGATAAAGGAAGAGTATAAGATGGTCCTCATAATAGTTCATCATAAATCATACTTGTAAAAATGAGGTATACCATTAAGAAGATTTTAAAAGCCTTGTACTGTTGGAGTTGTAAGATATCATTGCTCTCCTGCTCGACAACCTGTCCACAGTTGCATAGGAAGGAAACTTAAGAGCATTTTCCACCTGAAACCAGTCAACAGTTACATTTCCAAATACAAGCTTCGAACTATAAGAACCTACATCATTAAATCAGTAAGAGACTTATAATAGAAAGCTACCTGTAGGACAATATGTTTACTGATTCTGTGAAGCTGAGTTAATTCATTAGAAAGCTCCTGTTTTAGAAAATTACTTGACCAGTAATTTTGTTTCTCTAAAACTGATTCATCTGGATGTATGATGACTTCCGATGCCCTAAACAGTTCTAATGCAGCATCAGTGTCACGTAGATATCCTCCAACAGAATCAAAGAAATTGTCCTCTGAAAATTGATTTAACCGATCTACAAAGACACCATAAAGCCTAATTAAATTTTACCAAAACTGAGGAATGAAGACCAATACACCTAAATTCAAAAATACCTGCAGAGACATCATATCCGTTAACACGTAAGAGTCGAAATGCCATAGCACAGGTGGCAGCGTCTGAAAAAAAAACATCTTCATCCCCCTGCAGCCAGCAACTGTTCGTTTGCTAATGTTAATCTTCCCCATGCATGAGAACTAGTAAAATCTTTAGGCTTTCACTTTAGCAACAAATTAAATAAGCATGTGGAAACAATTTATTAAGGTTTATAGCCCACTTCTGGCATATGCATTTTACAATAGAAGCATTACCTGTATGTTTCATCTAGTACACTCCTTATTTCCTCCCTGAAGTGTCGATCAAAACTCAAACTCTCAAGATTTGAAACCATAGAAAGACGAGCATATTGACCTACAGGCTACAGGATAAACTGTTGGAACTGGAAAAGGAAATTAAGGATCAGTAAAAATAAAAAAATAAATAAATGGAAAGTATGATGGGAGGTACCTGCATTACCAAACTTCTCTATGAGTGCGCATAGGTAATCAAGACAACCAGCATTCTTACTGTGAATAAAAGCAGAAGCAGTAGTTGATGGTGAATTAAACAAAGGCCCAGTCTTCCTTTGGTACTTCATGACCATCTTCCAATCATGTGACATTCCAATTCCTTCTGAGATGTAAGCTATATAGGCTTTCCACCCCTCTGAGTTACTTCCATAGCCTCTAAACACCAGATTTGTATATACATTTCAACGAGGAAGAGTTAGGATGCAGTACAAATGCATTTCCTATGTTTTCCTAGCATATCAAGTGTTCGTAACTATATATTTTAAGAAAGGAACTTTTTATTTCACTCTACGTAATAAAATAACAAATAGCATTAAGTTTGTAAAAGATCCAAACCCACATGTGCAGATTTCAGTTCAGTAACTTGGCTAGGTAAGTGAATTTTAGACAAGTTTAACTAAAAGATAGATGTCATTCATAAGTCATAACCCAAGAGAGAAAGCAAACAAAATACCTTTTAAGCTCAAAGTTTCTCCTTTGAAATAAAGCCTTTAAGATCGATCCGCCCTGGGGAAAATTCATATTCAAACTCATTGCAGATTCAATCATAGCATGAAATATTATATGAAACCCAACAGGTGATGGCTGATCTTCATCAGTGGCTGAAGCTAAGTTTGACTCAATAAAATGCAGGCCTATAAAAATAAGAGGGTTATTGATCATATTTACCTATCTGCAAAGGAAATTATATATCTGCAAGGTCAATAAATTTACCCTTGTTAATTTGTTCTTCACCAACTCTCCACTGCTTAAGTGCAAGGATACATGCCAAGGTGGATGAGAGAGCATCTTTTTTTAACAATGGATGCAAATCAGGAGGACCCCATGAGACATCATGGAGTTGATTATCTAATAACCAATTTACACATTCTAGGAAAAAAAGATCCTTTGGAGAAGGAACCATTGCCACCCAAGCAGTGTCATATGAGGAAACAGAGAGATCAACCTTGTTGAACATCTTCTCTATTTTTTGTTTAGATGCCTCAAAATTCTGCTTGTATTAAAGAAGCATTGTTGATATTTTTGTAATACAAGAAGTGGTAATTAATAGCAGTTTTTACTTCTACTTGTGGCAAGAGATCGTTTCCTATTGTAGACATTACCTACTCATGTTAGTAAGCAGAAACTTGATCCAGGTTGCCAAAAAAAGGAAGTAATAAGAACACACAATTCTGATCCAAGCTTTAGATATACAGAACCTCATCATCTGTAGAGGTTCAATGGAATAATGGAACACAAACCAAGCACTATAACGAAATCATTTCGTTTTGGCCCAAAGCATCTTATGGCTTAATTGGTGATTGCTGAAATACCCAACATGACAACTAAAACGGCCAAATCCCCGGCTCTGAAAACTCTGTTGAACTTGTTCCTTGAACATAAAGGTGAATTTGAACAAACCACCAAACCAATAGTCTTTTTGAATCCACCTATCTGTTTCCATGTTGGTAAGATTATCATCTATAGTTCTTAGTTCTTTGCATTTCCAAGGCTAAATACTTCTCGCCACAAGCAAGTATTCCCTGGTTCTGGTATGAATATCTCAAGCTAAGCCGTGACTTGAATTTTAGATATACTCTTCTATTTCAATACACAAAAGTAATGCTTGTTACCATGCCATCTCATACAACGCCTGTTACCATATGCTGTAATATTCTTCCTGGCCTTATTCTTGTAGTTTGTAAAGATATAGGAAGTCATTTGTTTTCTTCATATTCCTTTATGAATATCATGCATTTAGTTTTATACTCCTCTCATAATTTATATCTAAGTAAATATATCGACTTGTTGCACCCTTTTCCCATGGCTTGAAATTGCTTGCAATACTCATGCGAGGCCAACCAACATATGAATTTATATGTTCCCATACACAGAACATTCACCCACTTTAATCAACCAAAAATCCGTTTCTCCTCTCCACAATGACCAACAGTTTAAAATAAAAACAAAGACGCAATTCAAGAAAATCATGCATAATCCCCAAAAGAAAGGGATAATAAAAAAACAAAGCCAGAGAGAGACCAGATGGGGAAGATGTAAAACACCTTAAAATGTTGAGGTGGGAGAAGGACATTGTCGAGAGAGAACGCTCCGAGAGAGAGAGGGTCTTTGAAAAAGGGGTGTGTTAAAAACTGCAGTGGGAATTAATATGGCAAGAAATATGAGCAAGAAGAGACACTAACCGACAATAGTTCCACAGTGAGATGCAGTCTGTGTGTTAGTTTCTTGCTTTCTTGAGAATTTAAAACTGCATAAAAGGGCAAGTTTGGTAATGCAACATGGCATTGATACTCTCCTTCACGGTGCTATAGACCACTAGCAGTTTTAAATGAAATTTTTACAATGGCATTACATAATCTATATAAAATTATAATTGACTTCCTCAAGTTGAACATTTTCTTTGTTCTTCGTTTGGTTTGGTCCCCTCAAATTTCTTGCTTAAGTTAAGAGGAGAATATTGATACTTCTAATAGTACAAAGGAGTAAAGGTCCTTACCGATCACAGTATTTTATTCTGCTCTCCCATTTGACCCTTGGTTTGATTGCAGCAACTGATCCTATATTATCATGAATGTACAATATTCAAGTTCAGAAACTCAATCAAGTAACCAAAGAAGTAGTGCTTTTACATTTTGGAGAAAAGACAGTAAGAAAGATATACAACAACTCAGGCTATGCATAGAGGAAAAACAAAAAAACAACTATTAATCAAAAGAAAATCATCTTTCCTTTGTTTCTCAAAAAGCATGGCTTGTGCCTCAGGGGATTGTGGTAACTGCGAAGTCCCAGGCTACATTGTAATACTGCACCTTGCAAGCTTGCAGAGATTCACAGAAACATAGGACATGATCAGACATAGACTGAAAATAAAAATGATAATAATACACCACCACCAATTCATTAACCTTTTAAAATTCACTGAGATCATTACTTGGTCTTCCCCCTAGTATTGCTGCCCATGAATCTCATCTTGGTCTGTGTATTCTTGAGATTTTCCTGGTATATGTCTAAGAACTTGAACAGTCCTCAGCAATTAAGTCAGTTAAAGTTTAGGGTTCTGGAAAAACTTAGAATTGGAGCCTTGATTACAGCAATGACAATAGTCATCAGCAAAGTTAGGAAACAAAGGCTAATCAGCATATAGGTAATCCAATTCAAGAAAATCATGCATAACCCGATAAAGAAATGTGAAATCTCAAGTAATTGATTCAAAATTAAACCAGAGAGAGGAAACCTGATCAGGAAAGAGCTGAACAGGGAGGACATGGTTGACAGGATGAGAGAGAGAGAGAGAGATGATTAAGTTGGACTGTTGGAGTGCCAAGAGATATGGACACTAGACAAGTAGACAACAATATAATTCTCGGAAACTTAAAAATCTTGTGAACCTGAGGCCTATAATACAGTTCTTAGTTCAAGACCCAAAATTTAGTTCAAGGCAAAGGCCAAAAAGAAAATCTAAATGTTGTGTTGGAGAATGAAATTAAGTTTGATTGCGATCATCATTGCAAAATTGTTAAGTTACACGCGATCATTTAAATTATCTTAATTGATGGTGTTTGAACTTCGAAATGGGAATTTTCTAGCTCCAACTATGTGCCTGTGCCTTACATGAATATTTGTTTGCCACATCAATTTCATTATATCAACAAACACTAGAAATGATTGCAGGTTCCGAAATCTGAATTTCACGAGCAATAATCATAATCTAAAGGGTAAAGAAAAGAAACCAAAAATGTTATCTTCCAAACAAGTTCTAAGAGATCAAGTCCATCATCTAAATGGCCAATTACAGGAGAATTTGAAGGCCTTCCTTTTTGGGAGGAACTACCGCCTTGTTCCCAGGGAATGCACTGTGAGAGACATCTACGAGGGCCTTGAAAGTGTACGGTTCGTGCATAGAAAGCTCTGATAAAACTTTCCTGTTTAGCTGAATGTTCTCCTTCATCAATCCATGCATGAAATTCCCATAATTAACCTGATGAAAAGTGAATAGAAAACCAGTTCAGCATTCACTGGAAAACATATACTGAGGAAATCACCCAAAATCACACCGGTAACTCAACCAGATCACTTAGCAATCTGTTCCAGACCAATGAAATAGCTCAACTGCATCTCCAGGCCACAAGGCCCAAAAATGACATTTCAGAAACTAAGCATTACCTTCTTTAATTTTTTCCCAAATCAACCATACATGACTGATTCATTTATGCTTTTATTAAGAATTTAAGACGAAAACTAATACGAAGCTAACACCAGAAGTCAATTTCAAAATAGTGAAAATACTAAACAAAGCTCTGTAAATTATAGCCAGGATTTTACATACTAACAAATTACACTTGTATTTGAGTACAAACTATCAAAGTCATCCCAATTACAACACTTATTTTTCACTAACTTTTTGAAGCTACTTCTAGTTCACCAAGCTCAAAAACAATAAGCCACAAGTGCTCATGTAATCTATTGAAATCAGTACAAAAGCAAACAGAAACATACAGATTCGTTGTTCCACAGCATATATAGCTCAAGTGCTAGATTTCGATAAATGACAATTGCATACGACTCCAAAGCCCAATCATACACAGGACAAAAATAAAGAACGAAAAGTAAAGAAGGAAATATAAAGGAAAAATGGAGAATGGGAAAAGCTGGAACAAAGGTCACTTGTAATCATACCCATCAAAATGACCTGAAATGGTTCTTTTTCCATTATTAAACACCCCACATCCGACCCCATGGTCACACATACGTTAGCAAACATGCAAGAACAATGAAAATAGCAGTTACCGACTCATTGTTATATCACCATAATAAGATTTTTGACTCATTGTTCAAGGTTTTCACCGAAAGCTTATTGACTTATCTTCACATGTCTCTTCACTCTATTTTCATCAAAATTGCAGACAATACAACATGCAACAAAGCAGTCAAAGTAAAAATTCCTAACAGGAATACAATTCTCTGAAACCAAACTATAGCAGTCAAATAGCAGTTATTGACTCATTGTTATATCACCATAATAAGATTTTTGACTCATTGTTCAAGGTTTCACTGAAAGCATATTGACTTATCTTCACATGTCTCTTCACTCTATTTTCATCAAAACCACCAAAATCAGCAATAACTCAATTAGATAAGGACCACAATACAACATGCAACAAAGCAGTCAAAGTAAAAATTCCTAACAGGGATACAATTCTCTGAAACCAAACTATACCATTCTCATCATAAACCACACAGTAGTTGTAACTCGAAACTTACACCATGAATGCGGGTGCCAGCATTGATATACAATTCTCTGAAACCAAACTATACCATTCTCATCATATACCACACAGTAGTTGTAACTCGAAAACTTACACCATGAATGCGAGTGCCAGCATTGATACGCTGGATCCACAGCGCACGCATGTCTCTCTTCTTGGTGCGACGATCTCTGTAGGAATACTGCAAGGCCTTCTCCACCCTCTCTCTGGCTATCCTGATGCAGTTCTTGGCTCTCCCCCTGAAGCCCTTGGCGAGCTTGAAAATCTTATCCTTATGCATCTTATGACTCTTACCTCAAACTCCCTACACATTACACACACGGACACACCAACCACAAAACCTTCAATAAAATCAGAAACCCATTTCTTCTAATAGAAAAATAAGCCAAACAGGACCCAGTTCAATCCATAAGTTACTTATGCAAGTTCTGAACACATTCTATTGCCACAAGCAAAGTACTTCAAAACAAAGAAGTCAAAAAACTCCTAATGAATTAAAGGCTTGTCCTTTAGGAATGTAAGGAGCTCATAAGTTGTGATTCATACCCAAGTGATGGAATTGACAACGATGTGGGTTATTGATTTTTACCTGAGACAAGTTCCGTTTTTGAATGAGCAGCTTTGATTTGCGCAAATCTGCAATGAAATCAATGAAAAAGAAGACAATTTTAGTTTAGAAAGGAATCGATAATAGCGAAAAGGCGAAAGAAGAAGAAGAAGAAGAAGAAGAAGAAGAAGAAGAAGACTCACTGTGTTAAGGCGAAAGTGAAGAAGGCACTCTGGGGGACTGGAGGCGAATGAGAAGCCAATATTGGGAGTATACCATGGGTAATCTCTAACAGAAACCCGACCCGGAAAATTTACCCACTTTTTAGTTTTTAGAGCATGTTTATTATTTAGAATACCTTATTTTTGTATCTTTTTAAAATATTATTTTACTGAAAATAAACCAAACATATATTATACTCGAGTCTAAACAACTAAAATATATTTCATAATCTTTTTGATTAACTTATCAATTCCAATTCTTTTTATTAATCAAATGAATCAATATTGAAATCATAAAATGAAATCATGTATCATATCCATTAATTTGTAGCAAACTATGATATTACAGATAATGTTATGTTTGAAGTCATGGCCGAGCTAGCTTTAAATTTTGGTAGTGGTGAGAAAGAGTCCGTGAATGATTAAAAAAATGAAAGAAAAAAACTCGAGTAAGTGTATCTCCAACAGCTCTTACATATTTTTTATATTAAAGAAGAAGAAATCATAAAATCTCTCTATAAAAACGAGCTCAACTCCCAGCTCTTCTATTGTACTCTACAAAATTAAATATTTTTCTTGTATAATTTAATAAATTTATATAAGTATTCTATATTAATTTGTTTATATCAAAATCACACAGTTAATTGCTTTAATTTCTCTATTTTCCATTTAAGAGAGATAATATCATTTTCTTCTTTTTTTTAAGATCGAGATAGATTGAATTATAAAAAAGGCAAACAATAAATTTTAGAGGTTCTCTCATGAAATATACAAATTTTGATAATTGTATAGATATGGAGGATTATATTCTCTCTTTACCTACTTTTTGTATTTTAGATGATGCTTCATATAAACTGTTGGAGCCAAAAAATAATGTTTTTCCTTTAAAATAGAGATAATTATAGTTTTACAAGAGCTGTTGGAGATTCTTTAAGAAATCAAAATCAAAGAAACTTGTGTTCTCTATCTCTCCCGTTATGTGAAGTATAGACATCAAATAATCAAAGTATGAAAGAGATCTTCATGATATATTAGTTCATTAATATCTATTATTCATTCATTATGTTTTGCTAGGATTTAATATATAATGGAAAAGAAGAATGTGGTTATTTGATACATTCGTTAGAATTCTTGGTTCTTTGTATAATAAGGGTATATAAAGAAGATTAAGCAAATATTTGAACAAAAAAAATAATGGGGGTGTGTATTAAGCATATAGGCATGTGAATCAAATTTCTCTTTCTGTTATCGTAAACAACATAAACATACTCATAAACGATTATTTCACTGTTATTTGACTTCAGTAGGTGGTTTTTCAGTTTGGAGTTTCGTCCCATGAGGTTTGTTCCAAACATGTTTTAATGAGGCAACCTTTCGTTTAGATTCAAGGAGAAAGTAACACTTGCGCACTTCTTTATGACTATAAGTATGTAAATTTCGTTAAATTTATATGCAAAGCATACATGTTTTTGTTCTTGATTTCATATTGAATTGTGATTGTCATTTTGGCTCTCATGTACTTAGATCTTGTACAGTCATCTCATATGAATATAATTATACTCTTTCCAATCAAACATGTAAGGCCTCATTTGGTTGGCAGTACATGATGGTATGCAATGAAAATTGATATGGTTTTACATTTCAAATGGTTAATTGGTTGCAAAATAGAAACCGAAAATAAAATAAAAAATAGATTTGATTGAAAACTGACTCTCTTATACAGTCTGAATTGAATTACCTTGTTAGAGGTGATATTCTAATTCATTTCTCATAGTTAAAGCCAAAATTACAAAAGTTATCTATCTATAAAAATTTTACACGATTCAACGTGATGGACTGATTGTATCTCTGCCTCGTAGATCATGGACCAAACTATTGTTCTTAGCTGCATGATTTCAGATCTGGGTTATGTTGTGATTTTCTTTTCTTTGCTAGCCATATCGATTCATTTTGCTGAACCTTTTGATTTTGACAGATTTGATCTAAACTTGTTCTCAAGTCTGCTCTGAGTTAACACTGTTTTGTGTATGCTGCAAGGATGCTCGTCTCAGAATATCGACTTTATGTGAATGCACTGTGTTTAACTAAAATATTGATGTTTAATTATCGTTAGATCTAATGTAAGGATGAAGAACAAAATAATTTAATTTCAATATAATATTATCTATTTTTTAATTTAGATTTAACAGTATTGATCATAAATTTCTTAATCACTAACGGAGGAGATGAATTCTACTGTATCTGAATGTTGCTTCAGTTTCAATGATGGAAGTCTGCATATCATCTCTAATCAAAGATCATCACTGAATCCTATCCATGCCCAGAGAGAAGAATGATCTCTACCGACTATTGACATTATTGGGCCCACACATGGCCAGAATCAATTGCTAGCCCGTTCGGGTTTAAATGTGGCTGTGTATCTAATTGCCACGCCTCTGTACACCACATACTAAAAATGTGGTTGCAAGGTAGCAAATGAGGTTTCGCCACAAACATGTTTTTGGCCTTATTTAACACCAGTTCTAGTTCCGTTTATTAGTCAGCTGCTAATCAAAAAGATTTAATCAATCATTATTAGATTTAGCTTCATTTAAATTTAAAAATTAAGATTAATTGAGTTAAAACATATTTAACTCTTAGATTTAAATAAAGCTAAATCCGATGATGACTGATCAAACCCTCCCTAATTAGTAGCTGACCAGTTTAACACGTCTATATTTAACACATTTGTTGTCTGTGGTCTTTGGCGATCATTGTAGCGATGTATCAAATCAATATTTTTTTAAATCTATTATAATAGTTCGAAGTACTGTATATATATATATATATATTAGTTAATTGGATTAATATTAAATAAACAACTCTATTCTATATACAAAACTAATAGTTATATATCATATCAAGAACACAATAATGGTTACTTATCTCAAAGGAGTAAAAAAATCGACGATAACGGATGAAAAACGTAAAACATTATGTGAATACAACATAGAAAATCCAAGTAACACTCATAATCATTTGCAACAGGGGTTTTAAAATGTTCGACTTGCAAATGAGCCAACAAACGATATGGAATCGATCAAGTGATCAAGGTGACCTCAATTTTCAAGAAGATACAAGTGACAATTGACTCATTTTTATGAAATCCTCATAAGTGAATAAAAATATTTATGTATTAAGGAATTATTAATTTATATATTCTTTAGAATCTATGTAAATTCTCGTATTTGTATAATCTTATAAATTTAATAAATTATCAATTTAATACGTTGTCTCAAACTCATAACCTAAAAAATTTATTATTTTAACGAAGTTAATAATCGAGTATTAATTTATCGAGGTTCTATGGTAACATATAAGAATATAAAGTCATACGAAAATTTGAGAACAATACCATTCCTAAATATAGGCGAATTACAAACAAGGAAAGCATGAAATTCATACATCTATCTAAAATCATAAACCTCTCACAAATGTCAATGAAATTGGAATACATAAGTCACAACTCACCAAATAACATATTTCATGAAGAAAATAAAAATAAATAATACAGGTTTTAGGGTTTATGTTCCGACCCATTAGTCAAACCGGTGGCAACATATTTAGGCTCATAGAAGACGTCTAAACCCCGAGCTCAGAAAAAAGTGATGCAGCATTTTCCATCCCGCCTCATAAAGTCTCTCTCTACTTCCACTGCTCTACCATGCACCGCCACCACCCTTCAAGAACTCGCGTCTTCTCACCCCAAAGGTCTTTCCCTATCTCTGTTACTGTTAACCAAAGTGTTTGATGATGTTCGAACCTTTTTGCTTATCATGTCATAAAGTTTTGGTTATTATGCTTCACAAGTGCCTGCATTTCTTTCTTTTCTACCAAAATTAGTTGAACTCATATCGCGCAATGATCCGGGTTGGCAGGTGTTGCGAGGGTAGTGCTCAAAAAGGGGAAGACACAGCTCTTCAAGGATGGAAGTCCAATGGTCTACAGCGGAGCAGTTGATAGAATAGTTGGGAGGCCGCCGCCGAGAACTGGAGACGTTGTGATAGTGGCTGATGGAGCAGAGAAGCCAATTGGGTGGGGGATGTATAATTCGGCTTCCATGTTCTGTGTTCGGCTTATGCAGCTGGATGAGGAAGCAACAAGGTAACTTTCTTTGCATGTTGCAACTTGAAATGTTCACGTTTACAGTGGTGATGGTGAATCTTTATGTAACAGGGATTGTTCGTGCGCGCTCAATATGGAGAAGCTGCTTGAGATGAGGATTGATGAAGCTATCGAGCTGCGTAAGAGTTTGGGGTTTCCATCTGCTAGTACAAATGTGTTTCGTCTTGTCAATAGTGAAGGAGACAGGTATTCAGCTATGGGAAATTCTCGCAGACTTTGATTAGTGTTCTCCTTACTTTGCATAGAATCTCTTGTACTTGTAAAATCATTGTTATTTATGTTTTGTATGAGATGACCATTCTCTTGTTTGTAGAAAATTTGTGTGTGTATCTGTTTTCAACATTTTTGATTTTCCTGTGATAGATATATATTAGTTCAGTTTGATATGATTTCTTCTTTTACTACAGATTATCAGGCCTAATAATTGACATATTTGGAGATGTAGCAGTAATAGCATCATCTGCTGCTTGGGTTGAGAAGTACAAGGTAGAAATAGAGGCTTGTGTTGGTAGAATTAAAGAAATTAATCATATCAACTGGAGACCGTCTGTGGAAATTTTAAAAGAAGAAGGACTGGATGTGTCAAATTTGAAGGAAATGGATACATCTACTTGCCCTCAAAGAACAAAGGTACAAAACTGGCATGATTATGAATTTCCGTTCTACTTATACTTTGATTTGGCGTAGGGTTATGCATTTCCAAAATTGGCATAGGATGTGGGGTGCATGTTCATATTCTGATTTTGCAATAAATTAGGTTATGGAAAACGGGATTTTTTATGCCATTTCACTTGAGGGGCAGAAGACAGGGTTCTATGCTGATCAGCGGGAAAATCGTAAGTTTGTATCAACAATTTCAGACAATCAGAAGGTTCTCGATATCTGCTGCTATAGTGGTGGTTTTGCTGTAAACGCTGCACGAGGTGGTGCCGTGAATGTCACAGGTACAAAATTTCGTTAAAAGTTTCCAGTTTCAATACTTACTGTATTGGCATTGGTTATTGACGTCTGTCCCAAATTTAGTTGTTTGCTCCGCCTCAATAATGACTACTGAGACTTAGAAACGTAAGTGAACAAGTTTGTTTGACATCTCCATACTAAGGGAGGAGAGAAAGAATTTTCATCATGACTTCATGGAGTCATAACATTATAGCAGCGAGAATTGTATTGTGTGGTAGAAGCCTCCTTTATCTTAAAGAGAATGGTTGGCCTGAGACTATTTCTTGCTGTGTTCTTTTCTAGAAAATTAAAATTAAACTGTTTGGTTCTTTGCTCCAAAAGAGAGCCAGAACTCAATAATTCATCAGGACAAGACATTTTGAGATTGCATGCTGAACGGTGATTACGTTTTTCTAATTGTTACATTTCATCAGGTGTTGACTCATCGTTGGGTGCAATCGAACTAGCAAAAGAAAATATTGCTCTTAACAACATGGATCCTGGACTATTATCATTTGTGAAAGAAGATGCGAGTGTGTTTATGAAGGGGGCAATTTCTAGGAATGAATTATGGGATATTGTCATCTTAGATCCTCCTAAACTAGCACCACGAAAGAAGGTACTAGTCTTGTGTTCCTCCTATAATCAAAACTCTTTGTTTCCATCATGGCATGTATTCAAGTTGCTTCCATTCATATGAGCAGTTTGTTTGTACCTGCAGATCTTGCACTTCTCCTTTCAGATATGATTTATTGCACATACCGTGTATCGTGTACCATGTTCAGTGTCCTGAGTACACCAAATGTTTCCCTTCATTTGTTGCTTTAATGCCTTCTTTTTCGTTGGTCATTATCAAATCCAGGTTTTACAAAATGCATCAGGCATGTATAGAAATTTAAATTCATTAGCAATGCAATTGACAAGGAGAGGTGGCCTTCTCATGACTTGTTCGTGTTCAGGAGCAATGACCCAAAGTGGGACGTTCTTGCGCATTCTTCAGGCAAGATTTTTTTTTGCAGCTAGCACCACCATCATCTTAGATTCTGTTACGAACTTGAGAATCCCGTGTGAAGTACTTAAGTTTTTAAGACTGGGGGTGTTATAAGATTATGTATTTTGTTATACCAGAATGTGATACAGATAAAACAGAATGTAGATCAGTTATGTCCAGACCCCAGAATGAAATTTGGTTACTTGTGGCAAAATGATCGGCAGCTGTAACGTTGATGAAATTAGTTGTTATTTGTCTTTTTTATCAGGGTGCAGCATTAGCAGCAGGGAGAAAAATAACCGTTCTAAGGGATGCTGGAGCAGCATGTGATCATACCATTGACCCATCCTACCCAGAAGGCAAATACCTTTCCAACATTCTCCTGAGGGTGCTTTAAAGATCATGATGTTTACATGGGAAGATCAAATGCCAGTTGACTTAACACGGAGAGGATTGAATGTCAGTCAATCTTCAACAGAGCTTAAACAAAGTAATCGAGATGGAACTTTTGATGTAAACAACACTATTTCTGAAATTATACAAGTTCATAATGGTGTGCTCTCAACAATCTTGGGGGGGGAGACATAACTTCAAATGACCAAAATGCTTGTAGAAATCATATGTACTGCCCATGTTGATGATAACATTAATATACACATAATTAAGTAGGCCATCGGGAAATGCTCAGGCAAGCCATCTATATGAGCAGTTAAACATGCTTAGTGCCCTCCTGGATTTCTGTTCCATGACAAATAAGACGGATCTCCATCGATATGAGCAGTTAAACATGCTTAGTGCCCTCCTGGATTTCTGTTCCATGACAAATAAGAAGGATCTCCAAGTTGCCTGAAAAGAAGAGGATCAGTAATTGTTTAAGGGTCCATATCACAACCAGAACCAAACCTTGCTCAAATTAACAGGAAAGGCAAGGCCCAGGAAGAGAAAGTAAAAATAACTTGAGAGCAAAGGGTGCCCCACAGACCATAACACGCATGACAGCATAAGCAATTACCCTAAACTTGATAATGATACCCAAAATCTATAATTATCAAAAAGAAAGAAAGAAAGAAAGAAAGAATGAAAAAAAAAGACTTGGAAAGTTGCAACTATCTAATTTGACTTGTCCTATCAACTCCAATTTCATGCTGTTCAACCAGGAAGAGAAAGTAAAAATAACTTGAGAGCAAAAGGTGCCCCACAGACCATAACACGCATGACAGCATAAGCAATTACCCTAAACTTGATAATTATACCCAAAATCTATAATTATCAAAAAGAAAGAAAGAAAGAAAGAAAGAAAGAAAAGAAAGAAAAAAAGACTTGGAAAGTTGCATCTATCTAATTTGACTTGTCCTATCAACTCCAATTTCATGCTGTTCAACCACTTGGCCGTGAAGTCATCTGAACATGATAAGTTCATGCAACACAATCTGTTGACAGCCTTTAATATCACAGCATATAAAAAGTAAGCAGGTACATATTTGGTTTAGGATTTTACCTTGGTTTAACAAGATATACAATTGTGAAAGCCATGGCCAGAAAGAAGCACAACCCGCCAACAGTGAGATAAGCAATGCCAAGGAAATCATTCCTGCCACCGATCCAACTAGTGGTAGAAAGTACAAGCTTCTTTTTTCCATTAAAACTGTATGTGTTGTAATTGTTCTCCAATTCCACATTTATGACATCATTTTGCTGAAGATCCACCTCTATCTTCCCATATAGTTTCCTGAATGTTGGCAACGCAGCAGTTCTCATCCAAACAATAAGGTCCTCCTGCGCACTCAACTGTTGAACAAAGCATATTGAACTAGTTAAGCACTTGCCTTGTAAAAGCAGTTTGTTAGATCAACAAATGACAAAATGTGTGTTGACAACACCAGTCTTTTCCTTATTTTGAGAAGTACAGAAATTGACTAGAGTTTCAGAGTTTTCAATGTTGCACAAGAGAAGTATGGAAATCCAAAGTCAAACAGTAGAGAAGACAAGTGGCAAATAACTTACTGGAATGGATGCATCGAGAGTTGCACCACCTTTGAGAGTTGAATTCTGAAAGTTCTTAGGAAAGACATATTTGCCAAATTTGTGCTCCCTGTCACTCTTCCATGCAATGCCCTTCTTATTCACCGTTAATGGCTCGCTTTGGTTGCGCGAAAAAGTATAGGTGTCATTGAACAAACTCCAAGCTATGAGCCCACATGGTACAATAGGGTCACCATTTTTGTCTTCAGGCTTACAATCATCCACTACACTTTCAGACTTTGGATCTTTCAACTGCTTATCGCTTCGGCTCTTGACATACCTGAAATATAGAATGCCACAATCAAACTAGTGTGAATATGATGCGGTAGCAGTTAAATTGAACAACAATCTAGGAATCTAAAAACCAAGTATTCAGGGAAAAGAAAACAGAAAAAAAAAACAAAGCAACCGGACACCATCAGGTACAGCTTCATGTTGCAGCTACATAGACAATACATTCATGTTGCAACCATCAGATAATCATTTGCATATATTTCATAAATTATACACACTAGACTTCGGCAAGCAATATACTTAGAAAGAAAAAGAACGCAAACTACCTGTCACATGAAGCTATTATCACCAAAACAGTAAAGTTCAATAAACCAGTGCAAACAGCCCCATGAATGTCTGCACTATTGATACAATTTATATGCTACTATAGAAGTGATGCATGGCATACCACACAGACCAGCTACTACAAGAAAGGTTAGCCAATATTGTTTCCCACTACTTTTAATGACATAAACATCCCACCAAAGCTGACATGATTGCAAAATAGTGTAATTCTTGGACCACATGGCATTTACCTTAGACAATGTTCTAACTATTCACATGCTAATATCAAGTTGCAATTATGCATGATGAACAATTGGCCTTACGTTTACATTGAACACACCTGTTGATTTTCCAAAAAGGAACAGTGTTGCAGTAATAATATGAACTCAACACTGGAAAATGTGGACTGGGCAGTAGTCATACCTGCGATGATTCTGATAGAAATTATCAAGCTGGTAATATACATATATAGGCTGCTTCATGTGTTTTGGTACCTTCACAAAAGAAAGGGAGATAATCAGTAACATGGGAACCCACATATGCACACATTACTGTATAAATATGAATCATGTATGGGAAATTACAGTCCTTTGATGTCAATCAATGAAGGTCTTACCGTCAGAGTTCTGCTGCATGTTTTATTTCCCTCGGTCTGGATATATTTGACCTTATCACTTCTAGATGCCACTGGTATGCAATCGGTTTCATAACGATCAACAATTTCAACAACCTGATAAAAAGATGTTCCTGATCAAGGATATGTAGAGCTAGAAAATAATACAGTTATGTAAATAATGGATTTCACGTGAACATACATCTCGGGAGGCAAATAGGGTAGCAACTCCGATGGGAATGAAGACGATCGCAACGAGCATGAATGCTGAAATTACCTGCAACCACAAGCTTATAAAGAGTTCAGTTGGAATTCTAACAGGTATATGGATACGGATATCAAGCAGATGCATGATTAATTTCTGAAAAGCCTACCCATTTCGGCGTGAGAATTGGCTTGCATGCTGGAAGTTCTTGTTGAGTAAATCTTGAATCTGAAAGGATAAATTTCACAATACCTCTCAGTTTATAATCAACCAAAAGGCTACTAAAAACATAAGAGAAGACATAAGACATTGGCTTTTGATTGATGCACATGCATGCCCATCCAATGCTTATCAAGTGAAGAACAAGAGCATAATGGTAAACTATCCTATTGGTTGTAGTCAGATCACATATCGGCTGAAAAACTCTACGCACATGGCATATCCATCAGCATTAGTTCATCAATAATTCCTCAACTCTCAGTGTCGTCTTGTCACGTACTCTGATTCCGATCAGAATAGGTCCTCAATACTCTACATTAGCTACCGTGTTACTATCTTATGAGGCACTAAGCTGGGGCTCTTTGCAATCGGTAATTACGTCACATCAACTAGTCTTTTGCATAGGTCAACTGGAATCACATAAAGATTTCCAAAACCAGTTACCACATCTTCCATGACTTCATTACAGCAACACTGCATTATCTATATTACTCTGCCAGATATTATATGCCCATAAACTAAATATATTGCATTCCAAGACCACTAGAGTTTAGTTTCTTGAATCTTCACAGCTTAAGTCTTCCTAATTCTCTACAATGAACACGAAAACTATCTCGAAAACTCGCTAAACAATCTCATACACAATCAACTTGAAGAAAACTCCTAAAACCCAACAAACATGAACAACATCAAAGACATAAACACACAAAACCTCCATCTGGGTATCTCCAAAACGAACTCAAAACCCCAAAAGAAGCATAAATAAAATCTTGGAGAATAGGAAACTTTACATTTGGGGCGCTTGGACCTCCTGGCGGCAGCTGAATCGGCAGATCCAGCGGCTGCTGAGCTAGACGGCGCCGTATTGGAACTCATCACAAACCCCAAAGATTCAACCTTTATCCAAAACCAAAGAAACCCAGAAGATCAAAATTGACGGAGAGGTAGAGAAGGTTGGGGTTATGGGGTTGGTTTAGAGCTTTTGTATTCGATGTTGAAATGGGTTTAGGGGAAGGAAGAGGAGGATTGAATTGACTTTTCTAGAGAGAGAGGGAGAGCAAATTGTTTTTCTTTCTTTTCTTGCTTTCCCTCTCTACACGGTGGCCGGCGAGACCGAGGACCCTTTCTTTCTATCTCTCTTTGTATTGTGGGTTCTAGAAGAACGAAGACTTGGCAATGTTGAATATGTTTTTTTGTTCAGAGATGAGATCGAGGGAAGAGTTGAAAGGATCATATATTGTGATTTTGGAGAATTGTCAAAATACAGTTGTGGTTTTACGATCCGTGGTGTTTCCAATCTGTTTCCTAATTGTATTTTCCCTTTTGAATTATGTGATTCGGTTTCAATGGTGCATCAACTCATAATGTCTCCTATTTAGGTAAGTGAATAAATACTCCAGTCCCTTCTAATCAAAATATTTGCGTCAATATCGATATTGACGCGTGTATGCATATTCTTCTTTATTTACATACTTTTAACGATATAAATTATAATTTTAGCCATTCTAAAAATTTAGTTAACTATTTAAGATCATTTCTGTAAAAAAATCAATTTGAAAAAAGATCGTTTGCTCAGCCAAATGCATCAATCAAATGGACGGCAGTTCATAAGGCTGTTAACTTTCACTATAACTGTCCATTTGATTGAAGCATTTGGTTGAGTAAACGATCATTTTTCAAATTAATTTTTTACATATGTGATCTTGATTGGTTAATTAAATTTTTGAACGGCTAAGATTATGATTTACATTGATAAAAATATGTAAATAAAGGAGAGTATGTAAATAAAGGAGAGTATGCACGTACGCATCAATACCGGTATTGATACAAGTATTTTTCATGAGGAATAAGGATTACACCAACTTTTTTATCACAAAATCACATCTTCACTGATCATCTCTACAATATTTCATCTAATTTTGTAATTGATAAGGTACTCAAAACTACAAATTAAAATTAGAATCATGAACAGTTCATGTTTGACAGATTTGATGAGTTAATTGATTTCAGTTAGTTCAAAGTCTTAACGATCATCAAATTGAATGAAATTTTGCAGAGATGATTTATATATCTAAATCTATATATTAGACGGTAAAGATGTGATTTGGTGATCAAAAAGTTAATGTAATCTTTGATCTTTTATATTTGTCAAGAAAAATAATTTTTCATTGTAAAAGGGCACAAACGCGTGTAAATACCCGATATCATATGAATGATTATATTATACATGTAGGTGGTCTCAACATTTGAATGGCTAAAAGTGTATTGATGAATATGTCTTCACTCGAGGTTCATACAAAATTGATTGTAAGAAAACTTTAAGCGCCACTGCCCCCGAAATAGTGCCACCATAGTTTGTCGTGGACAGCATCCGATCCTCATTATGTTACAAGGCAAACTCTTGTTTGGAACTGTATAGGCATGGTTAATTCAGAAACCTAGCTAAACTTGGTACAGGCTCGCAAGCCCGCTCTTATTTTCCTCTCATAAATCCTAGAAAACAAAGATTACATCAATGCGGAGTTAACTGGGAACAAAAACTTAAGGAAGAACGTGTGAGTTTCCTCCATGTCCGGAGGCGAGCTTCTAGCCGTCGTCGGACGAGACTGGTTGCCCTGGTTGGGACTGAGATGACGTCGGATTCCTCCATCGTTCAGGGGATTACGACGTTGGAGTGTGAGGTGAGTTTTAGGGGAGATGAGACCATCTATCGAGCATGGCAGAGCTGCCATCACGACACGGAGAACGACAGATCGGCAATGTTGAGATATATATCCCACATCGGGAATATGAGACCTTACCTGTGGGTTTATAAGGGTTTGGGCTACTCTCTCTATTGCCAATTGGTTTTGGAGTTGAACCCCAGACTACTTTATCATGGTATCAGAGCGGGTTGCCTACGTACACGTGTGAAGCCCAAAGGTCACACGAACTCCACGACCACCCAAGTTGTTGTCCACGTGTTAGGCTTAAAGATTCGCCACACGTGCGGGGGCGTGTTGAGATATATATCCCACATCGGGAATATGGGACCTTGCCTGTGGGTTTATAAGGGTTTGGGATACTCTCTCTATTGCCAATTGGTTTTGGAGTTGAACCCCAGACTACTTATCAAGCAACATGGATTAATTCGATATGGGAGATTTCAGATCAGGCGAGATCCATTTTTTGGATCCAGGCAGGGTCGATCCGATTCGGCATGAAGACGTGTTCGATAAATCCGATCTTGATCTCTATCAGTGTCTCCTTGGGTTGGACATGGCAAGTCAGTGGTGATGGTTCCTGGAACGAGCGTGACAGGAGGATGGTGGCTGTGGCGATGCGGCTTGGATGGGTAGTGGTGGTCGTGATCTAGTTGGCGACGGCGTCTCCTCTGTCCTTAGTTTAGACTTGGGTTTGGACCCTTCTTGTGGGCATGGTCTGGGTTACAGAATTAAGCCCATTCAGGGCAAATAAGTTTTTATGTCTTTTAATTTTATTATATAGTAATTTTTTTGTTTTTAATAAGAAGAGGTAGGCGTTGTCCCTATATTGGCACTTTGAGTGTCTTGTCTGACCTAGGTAAGTTGCGAGTTCCTTTCTATGTTAAATGGTCACAACCTCCTAGTGGCAGGATGAAACAGAGGGTCGCTGGATATGATTTCGTGCGACAACATAGTAGGAATGTTGCACTATTAGCCGTTATGATGCTTGTCCGTAGTACAATTATCCTTCTGTTATGTCACCGCTTTGTCAAAGCATACAGAGTTGTCAATGACACACTCGTTGCTAACTGGTGCATGTTAACATGGTGATTTCTCCAAGGTATCTGAAACTGTCGATCATTCTTCAATAAGTTTGTCTATTTTCTAAAAGTATTTCAACATTTTGAATGCAATGAGATAAAAATTTGGAACTCTCTTCAATATAAGTTGTAGTAATCAATTGTACTTGACTATATATAGATGCATTATATCTGCTATGAATTTCTTTTGCTACAAGAAATTGTATTAAATATGTAAATCTATTACTAAAAGGAAATGAAAAACTTAATTTAATATTAATAAAACAAAAAAATACGACAATAAATAAGCACCAAAAGACAAAAAAAGATAGAAAAAAGATCGACAATGACCACATGAATAGTTGTTTAAAAAGGATGGATCATGACCACCTGAATAGTATATATAATATATATTCTGATTTTTTTCGATCACAAATAATAGATATATTATATTGTTTTTTAAATGTTAAGTGGAGCACTAGTTATAAAAATAAAATATATTTACAAGTTTTTTTAGCTAAATAATAATTAGGCACGTGCCCCACATGTATTGTGCATGCCTCCGTTTATGAATATATTAAGTGCCGAGTTACAAAGTAAAAATAATGATATCATAAATAACTTTATATGTATATATAAATACAATATGAAAAGGTAACTAACTTTTGTATATTCAACATCATAGTTACTATATATATATAGCAAAACATATTCATTAATTTAAAAGTATATGTACATAATATAATTGAATGAGAAAAGTGAAATTATTCAGAGTATATGACAGAGTTGTTTAAGGTAGGAGAAATGAATTGGATAATTACTCTTATTAACAACAAATAATGATGTTTATGGTTTTATAGGAAAGGAATGGGGGCCAAATCTTACAAATTAGGAAACTTTTACTTCTAAATATATCAAACCTATTGATAACAAATGCATAATACACAAGTTTATAAAATCACACGGGTGGCACCCCTTGGCCTCAATGTAGCTCCGTGAATGTGTCCATGATTGCCTTTAGCCTCTACTAAAACATTGGCCTCCCACCAAACATGAAAGAAGGAAATAGCTCGGAAATTAGCCGTCAGCGTCTAAATGTCTCTAACCAGTCTTTATCCGCCAAGGAACTTGTGGAAACACCATTAATGCTGTCAATGAGGATCTTGAATCTATTTCCACTTGTGAAGAATTGTAACCATGTAAAGAAGCTGCTAGAAGACATGCACTAAATAAAGACTATGTAAGAAGAATACCAGTGACACCAAGAGCGTAGACGCAACCAACCAGACAGTACTGGAGACATTCGAAAAACAAAACCGCCATAAGCATTTCCATTAGCCGGAACACAGGCATCAAAATTTAAATTATAAAACCCCTCGAGGAGGCTGCCAAATATTATATCATGTTGAGACATACTAGGAGCTTTATCTGGGTTTATATGACATATAAGAAATACAATTAGCTGCAATATGAACAACATATGAAGGATTAACAATTTTTTTGTTTAAAAATAAGATCATTACGAGCTCTCCAAATGAAGTACGCTTGATTTAACATTAACCAAAAGGATTGACAACAATCCTCCTTCAAGGAAGCTATGTAACCATCTATCGAAAAAATGATCATTGATTTTCACTTGCTTGGGATATGTATTATTCTAAATCTATAGTTCTGTAACAAGGCAGCCATGAAGAGAGTCCAAATACGACTTCTCAGAACTTATATTAAAGTATCAAAATAGGCTATCTTTACTACTACTCAAAGAAAAGAGACTCCTAGCTAATTCCTCTCGTTAAACTATAGATAATTTGGCATATTTTATAAAGGAAGACTATGGTTATGATGTCGTTTAGGTTTTATTTTAGGTTCACTAGTTGAATAAAAAGCTCATGCGACGATTTTTTTTCATTGCATGAGTGTGAACTGATGCGACGAAAATAAATTTTGTAAGATGCGACGAAACACATTTTGTCATATAATGCTGAATCATGCGACGAAATAAAAAAAATTCGACGCATCAGTTTTGGATGATTCTGCCAAAATTTCCCCCAGTGTTGACTTATGCGACGAAGGATTTAAAATTTTGTCGCATCAGTTCACACTCATATGACGAAATTTGTTTATTTTGTCGCATCAGTTCTGACAAAAAAATTGAATTTTGATTAATCATTCCGCCAAAATTTTTCCCCACCCCCTTTCTTCTTCTTCCTTCTACTTATTCACCCCACCACCTCTTCTTCTTCTTCTTCTTCTTCTTCTTCCGCCACCACAACCACCGTACCACCGCCTCCTCTGCCGCCACCACCACCTCTTTTTCTTCTTTGAAATTCTTCTTCTTCTTCGTCTTCTTCTTCCTCTTCCACTTCCACTTCTTCTTCTTCCTCCGCCACCACAACCATCGTACCACCACCTCCTCCGCCACCATCATCGTACCACCACCTCCTCGATCCGGCAAAATAAAAAAACTAAAAAAATCATTTTTTAATTTAAATTAAAACAAAAATAAAAATAAAAATTAAATTAATTAATTAATTTTTATTTATTGAAAACTTTTAAACGACGAAATTTTTCGTCGCATAAGTTGAAGTGACGAAAATTTTCGTCGTATAAACCTATGTGACGAAAAAAATTTCGTCGCTTAAGGGGTAGATATGCGATGAAATAATGCGACGAATTTTTCGTTGCTTAAGGTCTTATGCGACGAAAAATGTCTCTTATGTGACAAAATGAAATCGTCGCATGAGGCTTTTCTTCTACTAGTGATTGGTTTTGTAGTCCTTCCTCTTTGAGCAAGGGTTTTAGGTTTTTTGTAGGTTGAAGTTGTGTCGTGGGGTAAGCTATGGTTATGGTGTCGTTTTCAGAGACTGTTAATATCGGTTAGTTTTTGTTGTCAATGTAATGGGGAGGTTACCTGTAATAACCCGGAAATTCAAAGGTTAATTTCTAATATTGTTTGGAAATTAATTAGTGGATTTGGTGCGTATTCGTACCTTCGAGAAGAGTGCCGAAGTGTTCTGAATCAAGGGACACTCAGAAAACGTTTTATTTAAGGGATCAAAGGTTGACTTTTTTTCTACATCGAGTTTCTCGGAAAACTTTCTTCACGAAAGATGTAGAGTACGGCGATACGAGTTCGTAGACACGTGGCACACATTAAACGGAGTTTGTACGAGGAAGTTATGGTCAGCAAAAGTTTGTAGCTTTTCAGAAATTTTTGTATAAATATAAATTTTCTGGGGTCATTTCATAAATTCTAAATTTTCAATATTTTACTATTCCCTTTTTTCTCCCGATTTCGCTTCTTTGGTATCGAAATTATCCGACTGACCCGACCTGGACCCGGTTGACCCGACCTGGACCCGGTTGACCCGACCCAGCTTTTGCGGCCAACTTCGGTCGACCCAGGCGGTAGAGTCGGTCAGGTTCTCTTCGTCTTGGCGGTGCGAGCCTCCCTATGGTGACGGTTTGTGACGATTCATCCTAGTTCGACGGGATCGAAGCAAAAACCAAACCTATTCGGGTTTGATTAAAATCTGACTTTTTTTTCGGCAAGCGCCGGTGGGAGGGGCTGAAACCGGTCAGGTTTTGTTCGCCTATTGATGCTGGTTCGATCCATGGTGGTGGTGAAGCTTCATTCAAAGCGTGGAGTGGCAGATCAGAGTTTTTACTTTATGGCGGTTCCGGTCCGAATCGCACTTAACCTCCAGGTATAAAAGTGTTTCTATTGCTTTGATCTACAAGTTTCTTGTTGGAAGTTTGTTGCAATTTGACGTTTTTAGGGGCGGCGCGTGAGGCCCACGCTCAGCCGCCTGTGGCGGCGCGTCCGGTGCACTCAGGGGCAGTAGCTCGTCTCATCATCATGTACTCGTCGATACGAGCGCGTTGATATGTAGTTTGTAGATTTTGGGTACCGTTGTGACATGTTCGGGTTTAATCTGGTTTACGTTTACGTACGTTACGATTTTAGGTTGAAATCTAGACTTAGGGGCAAGGCTGTAAATTGGTGAGTGTCCGATGACCTCGGGAGGTCTCGGAGGAAGATTGTCCTTTGATGGGCAATCTTCGACTTGAGAATGAACTTCAGATTTAAATTATTATTTTATTTTCCAAATTAAGTATTAAGTTCGGTGATAAAATTGTTTAGGTGAATTATGATTTTGTTGTGGAGCGTGGTTTTGGGCTTGTTTTTGGTGTTGAGAAGACGCAACGGGAGTTGAGGTGAGTAAATCTCACTGAGGTTCTGTGTTGGTTTTATATATTTATTTGGGCGTAAATTATATTGTTTGTTACCGATGGAATATTGGGTGAGAATATTCGTGGTAATATGCATATATATATATATGAGTTATATATATATGCGTGTTTTTATTTATACCGTTAACATTTTACGGAGCGGCGTGGTTAGATGTTATTCATGCGGTGAACATTATCTCACCTGGTTCACGGAGGAACCATTATTATATTTATGGTTCATTGTCTTAAAATTATAAATTGTTTTTCTTGGAAACCAAATTATTGATTTAAAAATAAATGGACTTGATCGACTACGGTCCATTGGTAAGTTAAGATGATTTTCATTATAAAACGGTTTTAAGTGGTTTTGCGAAGACGAACTATAAAAAGGTGTGATGACGATTTGAGATTACGTCATCATTGAGAATGAAGTATTGTCAGACAATATTTAAATGAGAAGGATATGTGTGTCGGCCGTCGTATGTTGACGTTGAAGTCTCAATGATCGTGAGATATCAGATGAAGCTAAAGTTTGGACTAGTAAAGAGTTGTCGATGTTGTCTTGCAGTATACGTGTCGGGTGAGAGGTTTATGACTCGTAATGTGTATCAGATTTTTGTGCGGTACTTAGAGTGGAGTAAGTGGTGGTGCTCCGTGAGTTAGTCCGAGGACTTGTGCTTTAGTGGTGAGAGTTGTGTTAGTGTTTATGTGGGTGTTGTTGTTAGGGTCACAGTTGGTGACAGTAATAGTGGGTACTTTATGGGGAATGACTAAGTGTTGATGAACCCATAAGTACGAGTTTGTTTGTTAGGGTCACAGGTGGTAACAGTAGTGGGTAATTTATGGGGAATGACTAAGTGTTGATGAACCTATAAGTACGAGTCGTTGTTAGGGTCACAGTTGGTGATAGTAATGTGGGTACTTTATGAGGAATGACTAAGTGTTGATGAACCCATAAGTATGAGTTTGTTGAGTTACTTATAAGGGATTACTAAGTGTTGCTGAACTCATAAGTAAGCTTAGGAATTAGGTTTGCTTAATTGTGCTTGCCTTATGTGTTTTCGGGTAATTCTGAAACTATCCCTAATTGCTGGAATTTCCCTGTTTTGTTTTATGATTTTTTGTACATTTTCCTGAACTAATCTTTATGCAGGAAATGTATAATTTTTATCGTTATGTTTATTCTATATAAATCAATGCTTGTTTAATTTAATCCTTACCTTTTGTTATTAAATCTTCTTTATTTTGAGAGCTCTCGTATCTTTAGGGTGCGAGTTCGTGTTTGTCTTAGATTTACTCATACAAGCTGAAAAGCTTACCGGGTTTTGTTTGTTTACAATCCGGTGCACCAATCTATGATGTAGGGTTTGATCTTGCAGGTTGGGAATATCGGTGATTTGCGGAAATGAGGCTTAGGAGCTTACTTGTCGACATTGGAACTCTACTTGTAGCGGTCGTTGGATTGGTAGTAAGTTCCTTGGAGCGCAACTTTAGTAGGGTTATAGATTGTTGGTAAGTTAATCATGTCTCGAGTTTTGGGATTTTTGGTATCCTAAAATTTGGGTCGTGACATTACCTATGAATATATGCTGATAATTTTGGCATGTAGTGTTTGAAATGATTGTTTCTTTTTGAGGTTGACTGTAAGGATTTATCAAGGCTTCTGGAATAGGTTAGGTTACAGTTGAATCTCTATCGGTTCTTGTTCATTGTAATCGTGTTAGCATTTCGAGTAGGTAGGGAGAAGAGTGATGAATTTTTTTCCACCACCGATGGTTGAATCCCTCATGGTTGTAACCTATATTCTCGTTTAATGTGATTCTTGATATTCTTCTAAAAAAACTATTTTGCAATTTCGTTTAGACAATGTTGTTTGTCTCAATCATGGTTTCACAATTCCTGACATATTGAAATAAGATCGAGTTCAACCAGCCAACCTAGTTTGGACCCAAGTATTTTCTAGTAATCCCATTTGTGTTGTACTAGATTTCCAATGTATTGCAGAACTAAAACTTCTTATATGTAGTTTTGTACTATGTAGTCTTCTCGTATATTAATGAATAATACAAATCTTAGTACAACCTTAAGCCTTAGAATATAAATGAAAGGTAACTGACAAAATTTGGGTAGGGTCTATTTGAACAAGACTGTTTGCATTTTAAGCCAAGAGATGCAACACTGCAATGAATAGTCAAAACATATATGACAGAGAGTTTCAGCGAGCGAGTGATAGCCTTGAGCTTAAGATACATGTTGGAGAGGAAAAATTTCACATCAGAAAAGAGACACATAAAACATAACTTATAATTGGATAGATCGTATCCAATTGTACCGAGACCTTTTGTGATTAAAACCAAACTCCTTAAAGGTGGTTAAGTTGAGACAATATCGGTACAATGGTGATCCACGGGCCACGCTTGTCCCAGTTCAAGTATTTAGGAGAACTTCACATTCTTATTCATCCCAATTATAGGTTAATATATAACTTTACAAGAGGTGTCCTTATAGGAATAGATATCTACAAAAGATCTTCTATACAAACAAGGATTCTGTAATTCAACACTTTCTCTCAAGTTGGTGCATAGGTGTCAATCATGCCTAACTTGCCAATTGAGTCTTCATATGTTTTGTGTGACACTTCCTTAGTAAGTACATCCGCCAACTGCTCTTCAGAAGATACAAAGGGAAACCTGATAATCTTCATATCTAGTTTTTCTTTGATAAAATGATGATCAACCTCCACATGTTTGGTTCTGACATGTTGAACTGGATTATGAGCAATCTCAATTGCTGCAGTATTGTCACAATGAAAGTCCATTGGTTTCTGAATCTTGACACCCAACTCCTTCAATACATTCTGAATCCATAATAGTTCGCACACCCCATGAGCCATACCACGATATTCTGCTTCAGCGCTAGAACGTGTAACCACTTTTTGCTTCTTATTGCGCCAGGTGATGAGACAACCTCCAACAAAAGTGAAGTATCCAGAAGTAGAACTGCGATCAGTCTTATCCCCAGCCCAATCGGCATCTGTATACCCTGTAACTACAAATTCGCCATCATTTTTAAACAGTAGACCTCTACTAGGTGCAGACTTCAAATATTTGAGAATGCGTATTACAACATCCATATGCTCTCCACTTGGATTATGCATGAACTGGCTAACAACACTTACAACATATATAAGATCAGGTCTAGTATGCGACAATTAAATCAACCTTCCAACTAATTGATAATATCTGCTCTTATTTGTTGGAATTTGATCAGGATATAGTGCAAACTTAGTCGAAAAACATGTTTTTAGTCTGTTTAGAAATATCTCTCTATTTTATAGTGAAGCATGTCGATATTTAAAATATGTGGTGATTTATATTATTATTATAATATGTTGGAAGTTATTGTTTGATTAGTCATGGAACATGTGAACTTCTTAATTGGTTATTCCGAAGTAAGGATGTGGCTCACGGTTGTATAGGACATGATAGTCATTAGGTTCCCGTGATGAACTAAATTGAAGGATAACCAATAAGAAGGGAGGATGAGATATGATGTATTGATTGAATTGTGTTGTGTATATGATATATATTATTTTATAGTGTGTAAAACGACATGGCTTTGTGGGCATATTACATTGGCCTACTCACTGAGCGCGTGGTTTTGCTCACCCACCTATTTCTAATATTTTTTTGCAGAGATTTAGATTTGACCGAGCCGGGGACGAGATATACAACAAGCCTAGAGTGAAGAGCCTAGAAGCTTTACTTTTATTTACATTCCGTTTTGTAACACTTGTTCACGCCTCAAGAACGGCGCCCGGTGGTAAAATCCTGCCGACGTCAGGACCGGGATGTGACATCTTCACTGTCACAGAGACTCTTAATCTTAACCGAAGATAAGCAGTGCCACCAACATTTGACATTAAATTCTTTATAGCATACGGGTTGTTCTTCCCTATCTGTTAACATCTTGTGTAAGAACTTAATAAATTGACGGTTAGGTGCGTCATATGCTTCTACTGATATGGTGAGTGGATGACAACTCAAAAGTAAGTCATCAAAAAGACTTGTATAGTCACTTAAAGGCGGAACATCTGCCAGAACCAAAAAACGAACGAACTTTTTCTGGTGTTCATGATCATAGAGGTTTCTCTTCAAGGAATCATCAACAAAAGTCACAAACTTCTTTCTGGACCTCCTTTTGCCTCCGAAATAAGGCGAGTTAACATTGTTGAAATCAAAAATAACGACAGATTGTGTCTCCATAAGGGGTTGCAGGAACTCAGATATTTGATCCATGATCTTACGGTATCTTGATGATCAGGTGCGGCCCTTTCTCCATGATTAGGGTTTAAAATCATATCTCTTATGATTTGTAGATTTCAGATATCAAGTTTTTGGATTTCGAGTGCTGTGGAAACGATTTCGGTGTTGGTGGATTTCTGGGTTTCAATTCAATTCACATTTTTTCGATTTCGGTGGTGGTGTATTTCTGGGTTTCAATTTAATTCAGAGTTTTTCGGCTCTAAAAATAAAGATATTCAGAAGAATTTCACATTCTTATTCATCCCAATTAAGTTAAGATATACCTGTATTATCCTTAGATATCTACAAAAATCTTCAATACAACTAAGGTTTATAAAAGATTTTCTATACAAATGTAATTCAACAATACAGAGAAGTACAGACCAGAGAGTTCCCTCGAAGTCGAAGAAGAAAAAGAGAAGGGAAGAGATAAGGTAGATGACACTGATGTTGGCGTCACGCATGGTGGCAGCTCGATCCTTCAGGGTCGTCTCACATTCGTCTTCCATGCAAGCCTCAACGCCTCTCCGTGCTCGCCAGGTAAACCCCCATGTCATCTCTGATCATGTGTTTTATATTGCAAAAGAAAGAAAGGGAGCCTCACACTGCAACTTGAGCACTTGTGAGTGAGAGTAAGTAATGGTTTTTGTATTTGTCTATCAAGTCTGTTTGGTTATGAGTGTTGGAGTGTCTTGATTGTGTATGTTGGAACAGTGATCTGGATTTTGATCTTGAAATTTCTGAACACCCTTTTCATTTTGTTGTGTTTGTGATCACGGATGAGGTGTGTGAAAATAATTCTGGTGAAAGGAGTGAACTTTTTTCAATTTGAGTTGGGTTTTGTTAGAAACCGGAGAGCAGTTTTATTCATCTATGTGAATGTATGAGTCTGATTGTTTTGTGATCACGGATGAGGTGTGTGAAAATAATTGTGGTGAAAGGAATGAACTTTTTTTCAATTTGAGTTGGATTTTGTTAGAAACGGAGAGCAATTTTATTCATCTATGTGAATGCATGAGTCTGATTGTTTTGATTCTGAATGTTGATGAAAGGAATGAACTTTTTTCAATTTGAGTTGGGTTTCCATAGATATTGAAGGTGAAAAGGTTGATCAGGTTGACATTCGTGGTCTGGGTTGATTGTGTATGTCTCTAGATCACCCTTTGATTGTTGTTTTTGTGATCAAAGCTGGGTATGTTTGGGGGGATTCAATATGGACGTTGTGTCACTTGTGTCTTTGTTTTTAGTCTTTTGACTGTGAATGCTGCTGGGGTGAGATACTGAACTGTTGGACTTGAGTTAGGTTTGGTTAGCAATTGAAGATCATTTTGACCAAGGTTGATCAGGTTGGCAACTTGTGTTCTGGGTCCTGGTTTCTTTTTTCTTTCTATTTTTCTAGAAAAGCCTTTGATTGTTGTCTGTGATCAAAGGCAGGTCTGCTTACACTTGTAAGTGATGGTTTGTATCCCTCCAGCCTATCCATATATGTAGTTATAAGTGTGTGTTTGTTATGATTGTGCATGTTGATCCATGGTTAAATTGAAGAACAGTTTCAATTAAGGTTGATCTTTTGCGACCAGTTTTCTGGTTTTTTATAATGAAATTTTTCTACGTTTGTTTTTATGATCAAGTATGGGCCTGTTAGAAAATAATGGGTGGGATTAACTATAGATATTGCAAATTTGGAGGCTGAAGATATCCGCATTTAGATTGGAACCACAAACTGCTAATATATTTTATCAAGTCCCTTGCTTTTTACACCATTCAGACTTCAAAAATCAAAGTTGTTAGTTAAAAGCACACTTGCAAAATGAGCAAACTCATGGAGTTTTTCCTCTGTGGTATTTAACTGAAGTTCTTTTTTGTCATAATAGTACATTGGATATAATGATATTTGATTGCTGAAATGGATGTCAGATTAGCATGGACGCAAAAGGCTTTGCTTCTCGGCTTGTTGATGCTGGCCTATTACGTAGTCAGGCCCTTATTGGAGGAAAATGGTCTGATGCATATGATGGGAAAACTATAGAGGTATGAATGAAGACCATTTTCCTTTCCTCTAATGCGTATGTGTTTAGATGATATTTGCAATAACGTCTACACTTGTAATCTAGTCTATCATGCTCCATAACTTTTTCATTAATTGTTTTTTCTTCAAAAAAAAAATGGAGAACCACTATTGATTACAAGAATTTGTTATAACTAGGTCCCCTTACCAACCTTTCGCTGCACCTTGTTCTTTTTTCTTCGTCTTCGATATATAACTTAATCTCGTCAGTTATCTGATATCACCTCCTTTTCATATCATTGTAGGTTCACAACCCAGCAACTGGTGATGTCATAACAACCGTCCCATGCATGGGTCAAAATGAGACAAATGATGCAATATCTGCAGCCTACAATACATTCAGTTGTATGTGCCTTTTGACCTCTCCAACATTTGTTAAAAACTTCAAATTAGTTTGTAGATTTATTTACTCAAATTAGCATAAAAACTATATGGTATTTAGTGTATATATATAATTATATTCGATCATATTTAACATAGCTTGTGGTTGTGAAAATTTTGGTTATTAATTTAAGTAATTATACTTTTTGTCTGTCTATAGCCTGGAGCAAGGTCACTAGTGCTGAAAGGAGCAAGTGTTTAAGGAAATGGTATAACCCTACCCTGTTTTCTAAAATTATTCATCTGATCTGTTTTTCTAGTAGGGATTCGTCCTAAATGCTATGCAAGCTTAATCAGTATTCGAAGTACAAAGTTAACAGATGAAGTACTTTTTTTTGAAAGGAACAAATGAAGTACTTAACAGACTGTAGTTGTGTTTCTATCATTATCTGCAAATAATTTTGTCATGTTATTTGCATTATAATTATTATTGTTATTACTTTTTGATATTAGTATTATTAGTATAACTATTGAATGTGGTTGTTGCTTGGTTGATCGGATTTCAATGTTTAACTGATTTGAAAACAAATTCTTTGGATATCCTTAAATCTATGTGGAAATAGTATACACAAAGAGAGATCCTCCCATTTTTTCTGGTGTAACATATCACGATCGATACAGTGTAGTCCCTAGTACCAACTGGTGGAAGTAACCTCTTAATTCTTACTTGTGTAAGATATTAGTATCATTATGTACTACCCAAGCAGCATTTTCCATGATTCAATATTTGTGTTGTTAGATAGTACTATTGCTGCATTTGTTAGGCAATTCTTGTCCACTTTATGTGTTAAATTTGCAATGTTCTCGTTTAGACTGTCTACCTGAACTAATGTAGTTGATAGTGTGTTGGATATTTGAGGACTAGTTGTTGAGTCGTTTGAATATGAACTCTGTCCTTCCAAGTTGTGTGGTTAATATCCTATGGGAGCTCTTTACTCATCAATAATGCATTAGGATGCTGGGAAATTCTACACAGTTGTTGAAAATCTTATGCCTTCTGATCATTTAAGGTACGATCTACTCATTTCCCATAAGGAAGAACTTGGACAACTCATTACCCTGGAGCAGGGGAAACCTTTACAAGAAGCCATGGGTGAGGTATCACATTTCGGATTCTGTATAAGAAACTTTTGCAATCACCTCTAGCCGTGCATTTTACTTGGAATTCCCAAGATGTCATGACCTTTGATGTTACAGGTGAACTATGGAGCTAGCTTTATTGAGTTTTTTGCTGAAGAGGCAAAACGTGTATATGGTGATATAATTCCATCGCCTCTTGCCGATCGACGATTGCTTGTTTTAAAGCAGGTGACATTATTGTTTCTTTATCGAGAAGTCGTTTATCCAATATTCAACTGTTGGGAAATATTCAGGGGCCTGACAAGTACAAGATTATTTGAGTTACTATGGAGACCTAGGATATGTGCCACTATGCCATTAAAGGGTGAGGAGAATTCCTCAGTATATACCAATTATTTTTCTTCTTTCTTTTTCTCATCAGTTTTATGTTGCTGTCCTCAGTCAAATATTATCATGGTTCTTGTGGCATCTAAGACCCCTTTGGGGAGAAACATGATTCCACTGCAATCCCAGTTTCATCCAACAAGGGATAGACACTTTATGATCAGTATTCTCAATAAATCCCTGCAAAGCATAACTTCAGGGTTCTGAAGATTGTTATTCTTGATGTCTAGTATAAAGTATTTGGGTGGAGGACAGGGGAGTGGATTTGTTTCATGCTCTTATCTCTTATAAAATTATCTTTTGCAGCCTGTAGGTGTTGTTGGTGCAATCACCCCTTGGAACTTCCCATTGGCTATGATTACCCGCAAGGTGGTTTCAAAAACTATTTGATGTTGCAGAATAGCCTTCAAACCTTTTTATTGTACAAAACATTTACAAGATCTCTGCTTCTCTTTGTCTCTCTCACTTTTTTCAGGTTGGTCCTGCTCTTGCATGTGGCTGTACAGTGGTCATTAAACCGTCTGAACTTACACCCCTCACAGCCTTAGCAGCAGCTGAGCTTGCCCTGCAAGCTGGAATACCTCCGGTAATGTTTCGTTTACACTTCTTCATTACTTATTAAGTTCATAATGAGTTGATGCTTTATATGGCCTTGCAGGTTTTTGTTATAGCAGCCTGCTTTGATATCTCTTGGCTAATTATTTGGTATTCACAAGCTTGCTGTGTAATATTGGAGTGTCATTTGTTGTTCTGTGCTGGAAATGACTGTAAACCTTTTGCTTTCTGCTACAAGTGTTATGTTTTATTGAATCATTAAAGTTTATGAGTGGTAATAAGATTAGATTTCTTGGACTGTTACTTTAGAATTTGAGATCGCACAGATAAAACCTTTAGGTATCTATAGTTCAAGTATTTCAGTTTTATGAATTGTTGATGTTGATCATCAATCCCTGGAGATAACGAATGACTAGAATCCTTTTGGAGACTAAATCATCAATTTCTTCTGACTAATCTGTATCCCAGTTTTAACTATCGTCTGAAATAGACAAACCTGGATGAGGGGACATGTCATGGGATACTATTGTGTTGTTGCTACTTGTTGATCTTACATCATTTCTAAAGATTGTTGGTTTCCAATTTATTTCACTTTATCCTGTTACTTCAGTCATCGGTCATTGCAGTTGATTTTTGTTCCCTCATCCGTTTCTAATGCATTTACCCTTTCTGATATAGGGTGTGGTGAATGTAGTAATGGGAAATGCTTCTGCAATTGGAGACACTTTACTTGCAAGTCCACAGGTTCATATACTATATATACTCATGATGGCAATTTTCCTGTCGAGATGTGTGTAGTTATAATATATGTAACACACTAACCATTAGTCTTCTATATAACTCATTCAGGTAAGAAAAATCACTTTCACAGGCTCAACAGCAGTTGGAAAGAAGTTGATGGCTGGTGCGGCTGGGACCGTTAAAAAGGTAAAGATATAGGTTGTAGGACCAGTATATATGCTGTAGTGAGGCTCAAGGAACCATTATGTGATTATTTCCTTCTTTTTCTTGGTTATTTTAGGTATCTCTTGAACTTGGTGGCAATGCACCCTGCATAGTCTTTGATGATGCAGATCTGGATGTGGCAGTAAAAGGAGCTGTAAGTAATACTCTGTATACATCGTAATTGTCTTAGCTGAGATATCATTTCTATCTCTTTGGTACTCTGTATTTTTGGGTTCAAGGATTCCTTCTTTTTGTTACATTCATTGGCTGAATCATGCGAGGCATTTTCTTTTTTCCAGCTTGGAGCAAAGTTCCGTAATACTGGACAGACATGTGTTTGTGCTAATAGGATTATGGTACAAGAAGGTATGATGGAACCACATTCAACTAATAGTTTATAACATTTATGCATTCTGTGAGAAACCCATTTGCTGTTTGATTTGTACTATTCTAGTTAAGTGAATGATCCCTCAAGGCCTCAACCATGTGTAAGGATGCTAAGACTATACATTGATGTATATTACACACACAAAAAAAGCATTGGACACTCTGGTGTTGTTTGATCATCGGCAGCAGCCATTATCTCATAGGAAGTGTAGTAACACCAAAAATGTTTTGAATTTGAAGGACTTGTATTTGTAGTTGCTGCAGCCTGCGCTATATTCACAATGCTTACTGATCTTTGTAACACCGAAAAGGTTTTGAATTTGAAGGACCTGTATTGTTTTGAATTTGAATGTAAACTATATATCTTACAAAATGTAGTCTTTCTTTAAGGAAATGAAGGTTTATATATGCATACGGGAGGTAGGTTTGATTGTGACTTAATGTATACAAAAGTAAGCTTTGACCGCATGTTATGTTAGAATTCTGGTTTTTGGCTTAGCAATTTATAACACTTGAAAATTCTGGTTACTTAGTGCGGTTTCTTCTGTTTAGGTATCTATGACAAATTTGTGGATGTTTTTTCCAAAGCTGTCCAGAAGCTCCAAGTTGGGCATGGCTTTAGTGAAGGAGTGACCCAGGTAGTCTCATGATCCATGCAGTGTTTGTCAAATTTTTGTTGTTGCTTTACTGGGTTCCATATGACATTCTTGGATTAGTTGATATAACCATGAATTATGTGTTTAACTTATTTCTGTGCAGGGTCCTTTAATCAATGAAGCAGCAGTACAAAAGGTTTGTTTTCTATACCAAATTTTAGTTATCTTTTTGTTTGTGATCCTCTCTTCATTTTTTTCTTTTGAATTTGTTACAGGTTGAGTCATTTGTCAAAGATGCTACATCAAAGGTACGTTAGTCTCTACATTGCAAATGAAATTGTTCTGATGGCAGTGCTATAGTCAAGAACAATTGGTAAAATTATTTCTTATGGCATTCAACTTGGTTAGAACTTAGAACTTGAACTGTTGGATGAAAAAAGTAATCAACCTTTAAGAACTTCACTGTTATGTTGCTATTTCACCAGTTTTCGCATGATCATGTTTTATTTTCAACATTAATGATTGGTATTTTTCTCAATACTCCTAACTTGCTTTCTATAATATTGATCATTTTAAGGGAGCAAAAGTTGTTCTTGGAGCCAAAAGGCATAGCCTTGGAATGAACTTTTATGAGCCTACTGTTCTCAGTGATGTCAAGAGTGATATGATTATAGCAAGGTACACTGTCGAATAAATTTTATTATATCTTAACCATACTTAATTTGCATAATCAAATTGTCATAAATCTAATTATAAGATGGATAAACCTTGGCACTCATTATTGTGGGTAAGATTATAGCAAGGCTGCAAGTTTACCTGTGCACTAAACATTTTGTCTGTTCAGAGAGGAAGTATTTGGACCAGTTGCACCTGTTTTGCGTTTCAAAACTGAGGATGACGCTCTCCGCATGGCTAATGATACAAATGCAGGTAATCTTTTGAACGTCGACTCATATTCTGATACCCACATTAAAACTTTTGAGAAAATGATGCGTTATCCATTTAAATCATGTCTTACTGTGATCTTCACATTCTTGTGTATGCATATGCAGGGTTAGCTGCCTACATATTCACAAATAGTGTACAACGATCATGGCGTGTTGCTGAAGCTCTTGAATATGGACTTGTTGGTGTCAATGAAGGGTTAATTTCAACAGAGGTGGGTCCTATAATGCATCACCAACAACTTTTTATTTATTTATTCTCTTCATATTACGGATTGATTAATGCATATTTTTCCATATCAATGAAGGTGGCTCCTTTTGGAGGTGTCAAGCAGTCTGGTCTTGGACGAGAAGGTTCCAAGTACGGAATGGATGAATATTTGGAAGTAAGTAGACTGAATGATACCCCTTTCATTATCCTTGCAAGAGTGATAAAATTCTTAATGTTGATAGCTGTTAGAACCTGTTTACTCCATGGGTTTATAGAGTCTAATATATCCTAGAAATCAAAGTACTATTTCATAACTCAGGTTCCCTTTAGGATTGTATATATACTACATATGCTTTATGTGCTTATTTTATCTTCTATAGTCCTTCATTCGTACAGATTTCTTTCGATTATTCCTACCATATTGATACAGAAGCTAAACCGTATGCTATAGACAAGGTCAATGCATGACATTATATCATACAACTTCCACATGTGATGCTTAAGAAATTCTTAATTCTCTGTTGCAGGTGAAATACGTGTGCCTGGGGAATATGAACAGCAAGTGATGTGTTTTGTTCCAATGTTTCTTGCGAGCTTTAAACACAACTTGGAACCTGATGTAACCTTTTTGACTCCAAAAATGTGTTGTATTGGAAAATAAGTGCTTAGCTTTGATGTAATTTTGTAAGTCCATCGTGTTGATGTAATTTTGCAAGAACAATAAGTGGTTAAATGACGTTTCCATTACGGTTTGTTCGTTGATACTTTCTGCTCAACTTTGATCCTAGATACATGACTTGGGGAGAATTGGGTGGGCCTTTAGTAACTAGCAGTGCACCTTGATTCCTTGAATGCATACACACAAGAGTGTGAGACTTTCTCCTGGTCTAAATGCAAACGTCTGCCTTTGTCATCTCCAATTGGAAACCAAGCAGGTTTTTCCCAACCCTGTGCATAGCCAAAATGACAAGCATTAGATACATCAAGTTTTGGTGTGCCTCAGTCACAGACGCACATTTACACATGAACTCTATCTAGGTAGGCTGTTTATGCAATTGTTGATGTTTTCTAGTATTGGTTGTTGTGATCAAGATTTTTGGGTTGTGATTCAACCGGCCAATGTAACTAATCGTCTTATCTGACAGAACTAGCTGAAACGAGCTGGGTTTGAACTTTGAAATTAATAGAAGCTTCCCTTCACACCAAATGCTTCTGGATATGGTTTAGAAATGGCTCCATTAGCTGACAAAGGTGAGGAAAGATGGTGATTTGGCTAGCATTTCTAGCCTAAGATTGACATGAATAAAATGGAATGGACAACAGCGAGACCAATAAAAGTCAGAAGACCAGAAAATTAAAAAAATTAAAAATGAAGACCAAGATGTCAAGTACTTTGTCCTTTTGGTTTAAAATGTCTTAGCAGTATCACTATGCCCCGGAAATTGGAGTTTATCTTTTCATTCTTGTGTCAGTTGTGTATGGCTTAAAAATACATTACTGTCCTTTTGGTTTAAAATGTCTTAACAGTATCACTATGCCCGGAAACTGGAATATATATATATATATATATATATATATATATATATATATATATATATATATATATGGAGCGGAGGTCCGTTCCTAAGCTTTGGAGCGGAGGTCCGTTCTTAAGCTTAGGAATGGATTTCATCATTTTGACCCACTTTCTGATCGAATTTCCTCAAACTTCCTTCTAGACATATCTATATCATCTTGTGTAGATCATCTCTGCAAAATTTCAGCCAATTTGGTGATCAGGAAGACCTTCAAACTTATGTTACAAAAAAGATAGATAAACTGGACAGAATTCTGTCCGTCAGTTTTGTAACGCAAGTTTGAAGACCTTTATGATCACCAAATTGGCTGAAATTTTGTAGAGATGATCTACACAAGATGATATAGATATGTCTAGAAGGAAGTTTGAGGAAATTCGATCGGAAAGTGGGTCAAATGATGAAATCTGTTCCTAAGATGATCTCTCGTTAGAAGGACCAATTTGGCAAGTTTGAAGACCTTTATGAAGTGACCAAAACCCTTATAAACCTACATGTAAGATCTCATATTCCCGATGTGTGATTTATATCTCAAGAATGTGGAGGAGCAGAGATACTGGACACATTGAACGGATAGAGACCATCTTTACAAGGACCCTAAAACAAAAGGTGACCAGTACGTAAATAATAGATTTAATAAAAATCAGGAGCAACAAGAAAGAAAACAATATTGTCCTTAGTAAAACGAGCAACTGATAGAAGATCCTTTTGAATTGATGGAATATGAAAGACTTTTTGTAAAGAGAAATTGGATTATCTAATGACATGGGTATGTTACCAATTTGGGAAACGAACATTGCCAGGCCTGGCATACAGACGAGCATAGCCGTCATGTGGTGAGTAGCTCTGTACCCATTTAGGTCAGCATTAGAATGCACACCAGCAAACGGACTTGAAAAATGATGTTGGTTGGAATAATTTTGGTTATGGGGTACCATACATGCAGGAGATGAAAGGAAACTAGGTGGATCATGCCTCTGCTGCATCAGGTAGGGTGGTGTGACAAGATGTCGATGTGGGAATGGTGAAGGTGATGCACCAAAGTTGATAGGACAGCCTGCAAAGGAGCAGTAGAAAGGCGCTTAAGAAGCGTTGTGAAGATGAATTCCAGCGGCCATTGGCAGCAGATGAGGGCTTCTTAATTCTTTTTTTGGAATGTGGGAATTAAATTGTGGACAAAGCAAGGTGGGAACAATAGAAATTCATATGGGAACTGAAACTGGTGTAGAACAAGGACAAATCAAAAACAAACTGATGTAAATTGAAAGGAAATTAAATCGAGGAAGCTGGGTTCTAGATTACTGTGGGAGAGAGAACAAGAAACAAATGACAGGATCGAATAGGGATGAACCTAAACTACTGATATCATGTTGAATATGGTTTTCATTGATTCACAATATTAGAATTGTACAGATATATACTAGCTATTCTAGATATTATGTATGGAAAACAGTACAAACAAATAATGTCATTAAAGCATAGAATCAAATCAGCCAATGAATTCTCTATGGAAGGAGAATCAGATAGCTGGGTTTTAGGAGAAGATTGAGTCTGTCTAACAGCTATACATCCATTTTACAGTTAAGTGAACCAAACCACTGAACCCACTTAGCAAACAATTCTGAAGACACAAGACACAGAAACTATATATGTAAATTATACCTTCGCTCCATAGTGAGAGTTTATATCTTTAATCTAAAACCTCAATTTCAAAACTGGGAAAAATCACTAGTAGAGGAAAAGGGTGATGCGACGATTTCATTTTGTCGCATAAGAGGGTTTTTTCGTCACATGAGTACTGAAGAGACGAAAAATTGATCGTATTATTTTCGTCGCATTAATCTGATGTGACGAAACTGTAAATTTTTGTGTCATACGTACCCCTTAAGGGACAAAATTTTTTCCATCGCTTCGACCTATGCGACGAAAAATATTTATGTGTAGGAGGTGGTGGTGGCTGAGGTGGTGGTGGTGGTAGTGGCGGAGGAGGAGGTGGTACGGTGGTGGTGGCGGAGGAGGTGGTGGTACGATGGTTGTGGTGGAGAAGGAAAAAAAGAAGAAGGTGGTGGTGGGGCGGAGGAGGTGGTACGTTGGTTGTGGTGGCGGAGGAAGAAGAAGGTGGTGGTGGGGCGGAGGAGATGGTACGGTGGTTGTGGTGGCGGAGGAAGAAGAATAAGAAGAAGAAGGGTGGTGAAGAACAAGAAGAAGAAGTAGAGGGGTGGTGGTGAATAAGTAGAAGGAATAAGAAGGGGAGGGGGAATTTTTAATATTTCGTCGCATGAGAGTAAACTGATGCGACAAAATTTTAAGTATTTCGTCGCATGAGTCAGAGCTAGAGGAAAAAGTTGGGGGAAAAATCTAAAACTGATGCGACTAAATTTAATATATTTCGTAGCATGATTACGAACTTATGCGACGAAATAAAAAATTTTGACGCATGAGTCAGTACTATACGACAAAATATGTTTCGTCACATCATCTCAGAATCATGGTATAAAATTTATTTTCATCGCATCAGTGTGAACTCATGCGACGAAAAAATATATTTTCGTCGCATGAGCCATTTCCTCTACTACTGAGTACATACATTATTTCTAACTTCTCTAATTGTTGGAGTAGATCGATCAAGACTCGAACATTTTTATGTTTCTTTTTCTTTTTAGGAAAAAAAATTACCATGAATTAATGGTACGATTATCACACTAATCTGCATACGATTTGAACGAATCCGGTATTTCTAATTTGATATATGTATAAACAATCCTCGTGGAAAAGTTGTGAATATGACAATGGAATGTCATATATTCCCTGTGTTAGATATGCTTTTAAGATTAAACATCATATCATTTCCCATCTATCACTTTGATCATCCTCCTCTCCACCACTTCCGCTAGCCAAATTTTGGGCTCATGTATATGTACATATATAAAGAAAACCTAGCCTCAGTCATCTATCATCATCATCAAATTCCTCTATATCATGACTAATTGGTACTTCTCCATTGTTCGAGTTGCCACAATATTGAGAACCATAGCAGATTGATGCTATACTAAGATGCACCAGGCATTGGGAAACCAGATATACAAGGAAAAGAAGGAAGCTTTCTAAAGTATTCAAATTGTTCATAAAGCAGGGTCCCGCAAATTTCACCTTCTATAAGGAATATATTCATTTTAGAGAATAAATCCCCCTCTAGATCACATAAAGATGCTTGAAATTCAAGCAAACTTACCCTTAACACTAAGCAGCCACCCAACTTTTCCACTGGCTTTGAATTAAACCACATTATAATTAGATCATAGAACTAAAAGTTAAATCCCTACTTTGCTTGAATATATTATAAAGGCACAGAGCCATTGTGCTAATCTGTGTAACTAATCTAAGGAAGCATCAGCATCTCTCTAATTCTAAATAAAACGCATTATTTTTCCACACAATTGGATAGAGAGGTTCCAAAACACAAAGGGTGGTGGGGAAGGGTCAAAATCTAGCTTAGGGTTCCAAATCATATGTATGCAGCAATGCAGCATTGTTTGATTTTTCCTACGTGACTTGATTTGAAAAACTGAGTGGGACATGGTCAAGATCTTTTGTACAGAGCAAGACCAGGTGTGTATCAAGCTTGCTGCTAAATGTTCTGTATCTTATAAAAATGGAGCTTTGTGTAAGTTATGGAGTTTCAGATCTTTGGGAGAAGCATCTTCCTTTAATTGTCAAAGAAGGAAGCATCTATTCCCTCCATATATTTTTTTTCTGGGTGAATTGCACATTCCAAATCATATATGCATTTCGCAAATCATGAAGTGTACGTACCTCAATATTAATTTGCAATATTATCTCGCAATACCTTAATGTTTGTATAATATTTTTGCTTCTCTGCAGTGAGCAAAATACAACTGTAAATAAACTACAAACTACAGAACATTCATTTGTTAAACTAACTGGCAGAAACCTCCTACAACAGTAGTTATTTTCCTCTTCAATGGTTTTCTGAGAATTCTGGCTAGTATAGTCGATCGTTATGCCCTTGTATTCTTTAGAAGAGTGAGTGGGGGGAAAGCTTGTGGCAATCTATGGGGGTTTGACCTTACTAATTGAGTAGTTCTTGTTTGTTTCGATTTGGACTGGAGTAAAAATGCATGGCAGGGCAGTCTTCAATTCAACAAAAGTGATAAGGGGATAGAGCTGGAGGCCCAGCAGCAAAGCTTTAGAGAAGAAGGAAGGCTAAGGTCCCCTACGCTCCTGTCATCAAAAGCTTGTAATTACCAACCAGAGACGACCCTAAAGTTGCTCGTGGTTCCATATTATGTTGTTGTTTTGTGCTTTCTCTTATTCCATGATAGAAAATGCTTCGAGATTTCGTTATATCCTTAATCTTGTTTCAAGATTTATGATACTCGATCTCCTCAAAACTTCATGTAATCTCTAAGAACTCATGAGTTGATAGTCGACTTTGATCTCAAATTTTAAGCGTGATTGATCGTGAAGAACTTTATCTCGATCCACTCTCCTATCTAGCCTCCCTCATTGTGGGGTTATGACTTTGGGTGCGATTGTTTGAAGTTCTCATTTACTTTCGGTTCGATATACAAAACCCTAGCTGTACGTACACTTCGATAGTAATTCAGAAATCGATCATTTCAGCTTTGAGTTCAAGCTAAAACTAAGCAAGCACCTAGCTAGAATCAAATTAGGTTCGTTGTAAATAATGTAGAGGTATACAGAATAGATAACTCATCATATCAATGAAACATGTATATAATATAGGATAAATAACCATTCCATACTAATAATAAGAGTCAATTACCCATTTGAATGAAAACTTATTTCTTAAGCTCATTTCAATTATTTTTCTCTCTCTTCTTGATCTGAACCATCTCTCTCTCTTCTTGATCTGAACCATCTCTCTCTCTCATGGCGTTGGCGGTGATGGATCAGCGGTGGAGGAACTCAACCGATCTGGATTTCGACTAAGATGTGTCGAAGAGACTGTCAGACTTGTACCTCCCAATCAAGCTATGAGTTTCTTGTTCTTGTCACAGGGGCTAGATCTTTATGCAGTATATTTTTTGGTTATTGTCATTGTTGCCAAAGTCTCAGTAGATTAATATGAGAAGATGTGGTGGGAGAAGGTCCTCAAGTAATGATATCTGCCTTTGTTTTTCTTGTCCACTAATGATATCTTAAAAATATCTTTTGTGTTCATGTAGACGGACTATGTATTGCGACTATTGCCTTACTCTTTTTTTTCTTCATCTTTTCATGTGATCATTTGATATAAACTAGTTTTTTTTTTTTCTTTTTTGAAGATAATAGTGTGAGAAAATGTTGGTGTGAAATAAATGGTGCTACCCTCCTGTCAGTCATGTGGTATTATAGAACCTATACTCCCAACCATTTTTGAACTTTATTTTCTCGCATTTCCTTAGGTTCTTTTGGCTAGTTAATAATATTGACTGCATTTGTCAGTTGTAAGATTAGGGATTAGGTTGACAATTGTTGGTTGTATAGGTTGGCTGCTTTTGCAGATTGTTAAGCATCACATTGTATTATGGGATATCCATTTTATTAAGTTCTACTCTGGTGAAAAGTTTATTATCAAAATAAAAATAAATGTAGCACTTAAGGTAATAATTTTGTTACAGGTGGTTATAACACTTTCATCTCTTCATTTTTTTTCTTATTCTTCATCTATCTTCTTTGGTTTTCTATGTTTTGACTGATTGACAACGGTTAGTAACATAATTATAAAGGGTCGATAACTAATTACTAACATCAATACTTGCTTACTGGGGGTCGATAACTGATTATGGAGGGTTAGTAATTGGTATATTTGAGTTACATGGTGTCAATAATTAGAATATCTGAGTTACTGGGTGTCAGTAACCAAGTTATTAATGGTTACTGAGGGTTAGGAACTTAGTTACTGTGAGTCAGTAATTAGAATATCTGAGTTATTGGGTGTCAGTAACCGATTTACTGATGGTTATTGGAGGCTAGGAACTGAGTTACTGGGTTCAGTAACTGAGATATTCTAGTTACTGGGTATCAGTAACCGATTTATTGGTGGTTATTATTGGTCAAGAACTCAGCTACTGGAGGTCAGTAACTAGAATATTCGAGTTACTGGATGTCAGTAACCGATTTAGTTGTGATTATTGGAGGTCTGGAACTCAGTTACTGGGGTCAGTAACTGGAATATCCGAGTTACTGGGTGTCAGTAACTGATTTATCGGTGACCGGAGACATATGATCACCGAAGTCCGACGACCGGTCACCGGTGACCTGAGTCCGGCGACCGATTTCTGGCGACCGGTGACTGGAGTCCTGCAATGCTCCAGTAAAGCCTTCTCTCTTTAGTAAGAGGTAAGGGTAAAAATGTCTTGAAAATTATTATTTTAATATGGTTTTAATAAAGATTTGTGTGTTTGGGCATAAATAAGTGATTTTTCATTCAATTGGGCTTCAAAGTTTTATTTTCATTGGAATGATGTTTGACTTTTATTTATTTTTGTAAATGGTCATTAGCCCTATAATATAATCATATTAGTATTGCTCGGCTATAATTAAGTTAACTGAGTTTTTTCTTACAATAAATGCCAATTAATTTTAGATGCATATTGCCTATTCCAATGACTCTTTTTTTTTTCTCATTATGCATTTCAATTAATCTTAACAAAATTATATTTTTATCCATAATCTATGTATCTCACTCCTCTCATTCGATCTCTCTCTCTCTCTCTCTCTCTCTTTGAGATCGGTGACATCACCCTTGCCACCCCCATCTCCGGTGACTAGATCCAACCTCCATGACGAGGAAGCCAACCTAAAAAATGAAGCCAAATCCAGCCTCAACGATGAGAAAGCTAGCCTTAACGATGAAGAAGCCAGCCTCGATGACGAAGCTTGATCCAGCGTCAACGACGATGACCAGCATGGATCAGAGCTCCAAAACCAGTAACCAAGATCCTCATCGGCGTCAACTCTTCACCGGCATCGATCTGCTTCTCTGAAGACGACGCCTTGACCTCGACGTCGACATGCTGCTTCGATCTCTCGATGACGAGCCTCGACAACACTGCCACCGCCATGATGACGTCAAAGCGATCTCCACCTCCACCACATCTCTACGTCAGTCAAGGTACACCTTCTCGGGTCTGATGGTGTAGTGCATTCGTGTTGAGGAATGAGAGCTTAAAAATGAGGGTGTTGATTGGCTGGAGCGGTCCGAGAGTATACCAGAGTTAGTAGACTTGGTTTTAGATATATATTGGGGTTAGTAAACTTAGTTTTGATGTATACTGAGCTTAGTAGACTTCGTTTTTAAGTATACTGGAGATTACTAGACTTGATTTTTGAGTTTACTGAGATTAATAAACTTGGTTTTGATGTATATGTACTAGGGTTAGTAGACTTGGTTTTAGAATATACTGGGGTTAGTACACCTTTATTGGTTTGGGGTCTTACTTTTATTTTTTTGTGCAATTGGTTATTTTTCCTTTTTCTTAAAAAAAATCTTGTGAAATATGAGTATTATTGCTGTGTATTAATGAGTCTTTGTTAAATGAGAGTCATGCTATTATTCAGGATCTTCTCTACAAGGATATGTTTTATGCTGCTAATGTAGCCCGGAGTGTAGGTTGTTTGTCCATTCTGAGGCCTTTTGTTGATGTAGTAGTTTGAATAATATCATTTAGGGGTTATTTCCCTAACCACGTTATATATATATATATATATATATATGTTGTTGTCCACACAATTACTCATTAGTTATGTCATTATGATGTAAATTTTACCCTATACAAAAGGGCATAATGAAAATGAATATAAATCATATAAACCTTACCTCTATATATTATATCTGAGGCCTTTTGTTGATGTAGTAGTTTGAATAATATCATTTAGGGGTTATTTCCCTAACCACGTTAATATATATATATATATACATATATATATATATATATATATATATATATATATATATATATATGTTGTTGTCCACACAATTACTCATTAGTTATGTCTTGATGATGTAAATTTTACCCTATACAAAAAAGGGCCTAATGAAAATGAATATAAATCATATAAACGTTACCTCTATATATTACCTCTCTCTCTCTCTATATATATATATGTTGTTGTCCACACAATTACTCATTAGTTATATCTTTATGATGTAAATTTTACCCTATACAAAAGGGCCTAATGAAAATGAATATAAATCATATAAACCTTACCTCTATATATTATATACGTGCAAATTAACCTGCTCTTACATAAAGTTCATAATAAACAATCATGCACTGTACACTGGCGGACCCAGCATAGGGCAAGTGAGGGCTCACGTCGTCACTGAGTCCTCTCCCAAGTCCCAAACATTGCTTGCAATACGTACATGATTATCAAAGTTAGCAAGCAAAAGGTCAGAAATGTGATCCCCCACAGACTAAGCTCTTTTGTTTAAACAAGAGACATCAGTCTACTGTACCCACAAACTCAAGACTAATGTTGAAATTTAACTAAATTAATTGAATGGTTAATAAATATTTTGTTAATAAAATATGATTTTTCTTTTTCATGTTTTTTTAAGGTAGGAAAAATCCATTGATCAATTAGAGATTTCTTTTCATGTTATCTACTAAAATATTAGTAATATTTATGGTTTAAATATCATTAATTACTAACTATTTCTATTATGTTAATTTTATTCAATCCTGAGTCCATCACAGGCACTGTATGAAAATAAATTAAAATCCATAATGTGTGTGTATATATATATATATATATATATATATATATATATATATATATATATATATATATATGAATGATTTGTTGGTCGAGATGGGTCATATCTCTAATGCCATTTAGATTATGTTGCGCATAATTAACAAAGCTTTTTTTGGTAATCATATGAATGCCAACAAAAGTGTGATACTACCTCGACCATTCAATTAACGACAGAATGTTATAGAAGCAACTAATCTATATCTAGTGAAAAACAAAGTACTCCTGAACACTCATTGCATCAAATCCAGGACTCCAGTAGCAGGAAAGAAGGCAAATAAAAAATCAGAAAAGATCTGGGTTTGAACAGATATCACAAACATGAAAAAACCGCAATGATGTCAGTCCCATATATCTAGATCGATGCACAAAGAATCCCTTCATGACCATAAAAATTTCCTGTCAAGTTTATCATTGAAACCTTTTTGCTGGTAATGACAAAAGGACATGTCTTTGTGTTGTTCTAAGCACCATGACTGATCAGTCATTGGTTCAAAGTAAATATATGATCACCAAGAGCGAGCTACCCCAGCTAGGGCAGCATGTAGTTCATATATGTATAAACCTGGTCCCTAAACCTGGTTCAAGAAAAAAAGAAGTACAAACATATATGTTGCCATCATCATTGCCATGAGGGGTCTCATTCATATCTTAATCCAAGCAGGTAAAAGCTTCACATGCTATCAGAATATATAACACCCACAAGGGTACACTCCTCTTTTGAAGAGATAGCTAGCAAAAGATACATATATGCACTACTCTCTAAGTCTCAAAACAATTACTCAAATTATTAGTTAGTTCAATACATTTGATCCTGTATCTGCATGCATACTTTGTAATTCTGACATAAGTATATTTGCTTAAGTAGAATTAGAGCAGAGAGCAGTGAGAGAAAGAAAGCTAGAGAGTATCTTTTGGCAAAGGAAGGACAGCAACACATTGTAGAATATGTTTGCTTTAATTTTCTTTTACATTTAAACATTAATTTTTTATTTTAATTACAAGGTTAGCTTGTCTCGTATGCTTTCTCCTTGAAAAACCAATTAAATCCCACCTCCCTTCCCTTCAAAAACGCACCCTATTCTTCCCTATTTGCATCGCATTTGTTCTTCTGAATCTCTCGGTATTCCCCGAGCTCTCCTAGAGAGAGAAAGCAAGGAAAGAGAGAGAAAGAGAATAATATGTTCCAACAGCACAAGAAGCCATCAAGTATGAATTCCCATGAGAGCCACAGACCTATGTGTGTCCAAGGCGACTCTGGCCTTGTCCTCACCACTGACCCTAAGCCTCGTCTCCGGTGGACTGTTGAGCTTCATGAACGATTCGTCGATGCTGTGACGCAACTCGGAGGACCAGACAGTACGTTAACGTTCTAGCTAGCTAGCTCATCAACTTTCATCCATTAATTTCCTGTGTAGAATTTTCATGCATATATATGATGTTTCATTACTGTTATGCATTTTGCAGAGGCTACACCAAAGACTATCATGAGGGTCATGGGTGTGAAGGGTCTCACACTTTACCACCTCAAGAGCCATCTCCAGGTTAATTTTTGCTCTCTGCAACATTTTTTCAAACTTCCTTTTCTTTTCTGATATAGCAGTTCACTTTTACCAACATTCCAATTTTTGGGTCGGCTATATTTCTTTTCCTCCATTTCTTTCTTCGATTCTCATCATTTTAACCTACCTGAACAGAAATTTAGGCTCGGAAAGCAACCTCACAAGGAGTTCAATGATCACTCGATTAAAGATCATGGTATTTGTGAGACCTCACTCTTCTTAATTTCTAGGGTTTTTTACGCTCTCCATTTCCAGTTTTTTTTTCTTTTTCTTTGAATTATGTTTCGTTTATATCTTACTTTTTTTCGTGGCAGCATCTTCAATTGATCTTCAAAGAAGTAGTGCATCTTCATCTGGGATAATAGGCCGCAGTATGAACGAGTATGTATTCTTTTTCTTCCCTCAATACCTTTTACCTTTTATGAAATGGTTTGTTATGAAATTTCAACCAATTCAGCAGTTAATTTAATTGTATTCCTTCTTCTTCTTCTTCTATTTTTCTTTTTCCTTGAAAAACTGATTGCTTAAGTATATGGTTTTATGCTTTGTTGGCGCTGCTGGGGGATTTGGATTTTGTTGTGAAATGTATGCGAAATACAATAATAATTACCACATCTTTGATGCTATTAGGATGCAAATGGAGGTGCAGAGAAGACTGCATGAACAATTAGAGGTAATATTATTTACATGTACAATTTTTCTGGTATTTCACGGATGATGGACGATCCTTGTTCTTGATTTGAGTTAATATAATTATTATCATACATATAATTAGCAGGTGCAAAAACATCTTCAGTTGAGGATAGAAGCACAAGGGAAGTACATGCAAAGCATATTAGAGAAAGCCTGCCAAACCCTCGCCGGAGAAAACAACATGGTAGCTGCTGCAGCTGGAAGCTACAAGGGCAACATTGGAAACAATCAAGGTGTTAATCATGCTGACATGGGAAGCCTGAAAGATTTCAATTCTCCTCTCAACTTTCCATCATTTCAAGACCTCAACATATACGGATCTGGGGATCACCTTGATCAGCTTCAACAGAACAGCTTGGACAGGCCACCACTTGATCATCACAGTTTCATGCCAAACAATGATAACATGAACTGCCTGGGATCGAAGAAAAGGCCAAGTCCTTATAACAGTGGTAATAGTAGTGGCAAGAGCCCTTTGATTTGGTCTGATGATTTAAGACTTCAAGACCTGGGAACAGCCGCATCATGTCTTGGATCTCAGGATGATCATCAGATTCAAATTGCACCACCATCCGGCTCTGATCAGATCGATTCAATTTCAGATATTTACGAATCTAAGCCAATGATTCAAGGAGACGAGAAGAAGTTTGATAAGCTGGAGAGGCCCTCACCACGGAGATCAGCACCAATGGGATCAGAAAGGATGAACCCCATGATTAACGCTGGTGTTAGACAAGGAAGAAATTCGCCATTCGGGTGAGCTCATAATATTAAGCTTTCAAGTGTGTGCTGAAAACGATCTAGGGTTTTGGTCATGAAGGTCAGCTGGCGTCATCATCACATTAATGTTCTACTTACTTGAAGTATGATAAAAATGCCACTGATGGCAAACTTATTAAGTTACATATATTGTTAATTTTTATCGGTACACATCTGTAACTTAGTGTGATCGTTAATTGTAACTTCTTGATACTCTTAAACTCCTACATTCCCATGCATTACATGGAAAATTGTTCTTGCATTATTACATGAATAAAATTTTACATATATGGCTCGTCATGAACAAGGTGCAACTTTTCAAACAGAATTATCTCGGTACTATTCTGATTACTACTGATGATATATGATGGACTGATGAGAAAGCAAACATCATGAAACATGTGGGAACAAAATTTGATTAATCCCATAATATAGTTATTAACATTTCTTGCAGATGTATAATGAATTCCTATTCTTAATCTTGAAAGTTTGCATGGAAATTTCATGTACGTTTGTGCTGAGTCCAATACTTATATATAGATCTTAATATTATTCAGGCAAGTTAATTAATTATACTGATATATTCCTCACAAACTTCTTTCAATTAACTCATACTTTTGTGCATATTTTGTTTGAGTTGGCCAACTCGTTTTCTTGTGATCGAGCGACGTTTGGTACCCCGAGTATTCACCACCCATTTTATTTCTACCAGAGCCCTCCCATACTCAAGCCCTGTTTATTTCTAATTAAACTCATATTCTAGCTATGGTGCGCTGGGGCACTATTTCTTCAACAACAAAAAACCAGACACTCCATTCTTCAACACACCGACCACACAAAGACCGACCAACCAGAGCTACTTCTTCGGCCGATGGTACATCGATCTACATAGAGCTATTGAAACGTATTTACGTGGTGGCTTCACCGGTGGCCACCGATCGTACATGTACGAAGTGAGGTAAGAAAATCAAATCCTGAAAATCAATTCTTCTCCTTCTTTGAATCAACCCATTTTGGTTGGGGTTTGATTTCTGAGATTAGATTTCAGGGTAGGTTTGGATTTGATATCTGAGATTAGATTATATAAAATTTGGTTTCTGGGTAATGGTTTGGGATTGATCCAGAGACCTCATCGAGTTTTCGGTTCCTCTTCAGACGTTGATGAGAAGAAATTAGAGAGAGATTGATGAGGTTGAGTTGAGGCTTTCACAAACCCACCAAAATTGGGGCCGCTCTGGAAGACGGTGATGACCATGTTTTGGGGACTCTAGTAGCTCATTAAACAGAGTCCTGGGTATCGCCAATCACAGGTTTCGACTTGATTTCGGTGTGTTGCAATGATTACTCCAGTGTAATCATGTCCAGTCTCAGGTAACAAATGTCCCCATAGAGTACCCAATAAACTTTTGATGCTGTAGTAAATTCTTTATCCTGCTAAAAAACATACACATTACCAAGCTGACGAAAAACAATTACATAAATAACCACCTCTATCTGTTTCAACCAAATGTTCTGAGATATATGAGGAAATTAACATATTGTAGGTTAACTTGTAGTAAGAGCTACTCTTTAGACATTATTGACAACAGTTGATCAAATGTTTAGTATGTGATCCTTAGAGCACATCAAATCAGACACTTCCCCTTTTTTCATTTTTTTTGCTAAAGAACGTGAAACCAAATATACTGTCATTTCTAAGAGTTTGAGCTCCTTCTTAGAAAAATCAGTAGCAAAATGTCACGGGTGAATTTGATTTAACAAATAACTTAATACCAACCTTTTCACTGTTAACCTCTGAATAATTCAAATAAGTAAAAAAAGGCTTGTATCATTTCAATTGATTCATTTGATTGTATAACAAAGTTTTATTTTGCCACAGTACGTTATCAACTGTTTTAATTAGATTAATTTGAATACCATACTAATTATAAACTAGCTGGGATATGTTGTTAATTCTCTTGCAACCTTTGTGATGTTTTTGTATTAATTAATATGTGGTATGTGTCTCCACGTCTGTGGTTATTGTGAATGCACTGAATTGTATCCTTTTATTAATTTCACCAAAAATCTAGCTTGAAACAAACATCTGAAACTACTGATGCCCAAAGTTAGTTATTGAAACAAAACCGTTGAGAGGATCAAAAGAACATATAAGCTAACTTGTACAATTTTTATTTATAAATTTGTACTAATTCCCCCATAAAGAAAAAGATCATGAATGTCTTATAAAGACACAGTACATACAGAGAACATGTATTAAAGAAAAAACATTCTGAATCAAATGAATTATAGTCATTTGGCATAACGATCTAGCTAGAAAGTGCGATTAACCCAGCTTAAGTTAACTCTTTTGTGGGAGTAGAATTTCCTACAAGAGAAGCCGACCAAACGTATCTAGCTATCTTTGCTGCTCTTTTTCACTCTTTACTACACATTCCTTGGGTGTCAAACAAAGAGGACAACAACTGTACCTGTCAATATTTCTTTACTCACAAAGCTACATGACCTCATCCTCCTAGCATTTCATAGTATGTTCAACACTACCACTGGTAAATGTTGATCTATACACTCGATTCAGATCTAAAGATTTTCTTAATAATGTAGTACGTGTTAAGTTTGCGCTTATTGTTAAAACTTCATTGAATAACCTTAAAAGAGTTTTAAAAATATCTCATTGCCTCCAAGAGAGTTTTTGATTGATTACTCTGTCCAACTCCGAGTTAGGGCGATGAGCCAGTCATTACTCGGCTTCCAAGAACTCAGGTCCAACTATATCCGGAGTTATCTGTAACAAAAGTGGGTTATATATTACAAATATATGTATTTATAAATTTAATTTTATAATAAAAATAAATAATTATATAAAATAAAAAACAATAAGAACATGAAGGACACCAATGCTACTAACTCGTATATAGGAGAATAGGAAAGTAATGAAGTCGAGTACCGGTGCAAAAGACTTGATGACACCTGTCTCCCAGGATGCAACGACCACTTATGCTTTAGAGCTGCACTGCTGTCAAAAACATTCCGACGAATTTGTAGTACCTTCTAACTATCATTAGAACACTAAACTAGAGGGAGAAAAAGAACTCAAGAGAGGATGAGATGATTTTTGAATTGGTGCATGTGTTCAGAATGAAGAATATATCATCTATTTATACATGAGGGAACCTTAGAGCCACATGAATGTCATGAATGAAAAATAATGAGTTACAACTTACAACCTTTCATAAGGCCACTACCATTCCATTTAATACTCACTACTACTCTATTTAATATTTTAATATAGTATAGAACTCTAACAACCATGAAAATGCAACTTTGGTGATTAAATTTTATTTACCCACTTAAATTATCTAATTTAATTTAACTAACTAAAATGATGAAATTCACTTAATTTTCCAACATTATCCCGACTGGTAACCTAGGCAACAGATCAAGGGTTGATCCATGCAGAGGAGAAGGCTCTTTTGAAATTTATGTAGGTACTGGAAAAAGAAAGCAGCGGTGGCACAAGTAGCTTTATTGGTTGCAGAGAAAAATCTAAACCACTGCAAGTTGGCAGGAAAAGCTTCTCCCCCAGAAACTCTATCTCCACAGAGAGACAGTACGTACTACTCGAGAGAGAAAGATAGATAGAGATAGTGAGTTCTTAGAGAGAAAGAAGGAAAGAAAGAAAAGATGATAAAGCCTAAAGGGAAGGAAGAATACAACGCACTCCCACGCGTGCACATATCGAGGAAGCTTCTATCTTTATGTCCTCAAAGTTAAAGGGCTGCTGGGCAAGGTATACTACTCCTCTTGCATCAAAAGCTGATGACGATGATGATGCATGGTTGCCCAGCCAAGCAGCTGGGGTAGCTTAGTTTGGTGCTTAAATTCTTATAATAGCTAGAGTACTTTGCATGAGATTGTGTTTGGAATCATGATCACCTTGATGATTATGAGATGGTTTGGATCTGATTAGGAAGCTGTTATATCCAAGGAGCATCGTTCTGTGGAAAAATGCAAATCATTTGCAGTCCAATATGAGCTTACTTTGGATTCTGTACTTTCATTTCCTAACTTTGGGTCTTGTGGTATAAAGATTTTCCTGCTGCAGATTCTTACAAAGTATGCTCCAGAAGCTTCTTTTGTCCCGCCCCTTCTCTCTCTCTGAACTGATTGTTTAAAAAGTAATTACGTAATACTACCAAAATTTACAGTACAGCATGAAGAAAAATGGCCTTCCTCATCGTTATATATGTCAGATCATTTGAAGATGTGTTTGTTTCTAACATGAAATCAAAAGAGGAATGCACCAAATAAGAAAGATGTGTGTGTAATGTGTGTCTGTGTGTTCTTTCCTTTTCAATCTTAATCTGAGAAGGAATGAGGGAGACAGAGAAACACCTTTAGTAGAGCTAGATCAGCTAGTGCCGACCTTTCACTACAAAAAACACCTTAAGCGACGGAAGTTTTTAAAGCCAGAAAATTTTCGTAGCTTAAGAAGCTCTTAAGCGACAGAATTATGAAGGCTATGGAACTTTCCGTCGCTTAGGCTATTTCGCTTAAGCGATGAAAATTATTTACTTAAACGACGAAAAATTCCGTCGCTTAAGTAAAATTTCAAAATTTCACTATTTAACGCTCAAAAAATGAATCAAAAATTTGAAACTTACTTAAGCGACGAAAAATTATGTCGCTTAAGCAAAATTTCAAATTTTAAATCAACCGCTCAAGTGAAGAACAGAAGAAGAGAAAGAAGGTGAGAAGAAGAAGAAGAAGAAGAAGAAGAAGAAGAAGAAGAAGAAGAAGAAGGAAGAACAAATTTAACCCTTGTTTTTGTTGAGTGAATGAGAGTATAGACTCTCTACCACCCTTAGAGCATCTCCAACAGCTCATGTAAAAGTAAAATAATTTTTATTTTTGAGGAAAACATTATTTTTAGCTCCAATAGCTCATGTAAATGATCCTCTATAATACAAAAAGTGGGAAGAGAGAAAAACATATCCTCTAAATCTATAGAATTTTTACAAATTTGAATCTTCATGTAAACTTTATTGCTTACCTTTTTGAATTCATTTTCTTCCCTAAAGAAAGAACAAAACGTCATTAAGTTAAAACAATTAACCAAATAATCAAGGTTTGATTTGAATGAATTTATATATTTCTATAAATTTATTAAATTATACAAAAAAAATATTTAATTTTGTATATAAAAATAAAAGAGCTGTTGGAGTTTAGCTTATTTTCTTATAGAGATTTTGTGATTTTCTCTTCTATAATAGAGAATTAATACAAGAACTGTTGGAGATGCTCTTATTGGATTAATAAATAAGAAAAAGAACAACAAGAGAAGGATCAAACTGAAACCTCTCAAAGCAAAGTATAATGAAACAAAAGGTGACGACCTGTATTTAAAAATAAGATATAATATTATTTATTTTTAGCTGGTATTTATTTGTATTTATAAATATAGGTTTATAAATAGAGAAAATGTCCATTTAGTACAAATTTTTTGACTTCACTTCTCATTCCAACAGTTTTTAAAAAACATTAACTATTTCAATTTTTTTAAAAAAAAAAAATTGTGTCCATTCAAACAAAACTCATAACAACTCTAAACAACCTATAATATTTCAATACCCATTATACCCTCATCTATTAAAACAAACTTAGAGAAAGAAAATGGAAGAGATGAGACATGGCCGTCACCACACCGGTTCCGATCATCGCCAACCAGAATCCGGTCACCGAAAACTAGCCGGAATCTGGAATCAAGTTTATTACCCTATAATAAATTTTCACTGAACCCTTAAACCACATTCTTATTATCACAGTCAACTTTACTACCCCTAATAAAGTCTCACTGAATCCCTAAACCATATTCCTATTGCACAGCCAACTTTACAACTCCCTAGTAAACTGTCATTGAACCCCTAAACCGCATTTCTATTGTCATAGTCAACTTTATTACCCTCTAATAAACTCTCATTGAACCCCTAAACCACATTCATATTGTCACATCCAACTTTACTACCCCCTAATAAACTTCCACTGAACCCCTAAACCACATTCATATTATACAACCAACTTTACTACGTCTTAATAAACTCTCACTGAATCCCTAAACTGCATTCTTATTACACATCCAACTTTACTACTCCCTAATAAACTCTCACTTAACCCCTAAACTGCATTTCTATTGCATAACAAACCTTAGTACCCTCTAATATAGTTGAAAGATAGATAGAGAGAGAGAGAGAGAGGTGGAGTGATTTCTGTCGTTGTCAAGGCCCTGACTTATGAGGTTGTCTTCACCAGAGAGATCTCACCGGAAGCCATGGCTTATGATTCATGTTGTTCCCACTGTGTTTGACCTATCATTTCAATAGAGGAATTGAAGTTCAACGTCTCAACTACAGATCCAGATCTAGATAAATACATTAATCAATTAAATTGAGGAGTATATACCTAAATATCTGAGGAGCTTGAGTTGAGATTGGTCGAGAAGAGTGAAGATGTTGGAGACGAAGTGTCGGCCGAGTATTCTACCGATGTCCACCAGTCGCTGGCTTTTGAGCTCGACTTGACGACGTCGGTGATTGAAGACTAGGAGATCTAGTCAGTTCCAGCAAGGGGAGAACCATTAATGAGAGATAGATCGAGAGATGAGAGAGAGAGAGGTGGAGTGAGTTTTTTCGTTGTCGAGGTCGTGCTATTATGAGGTTGTTTTCACAGGAGAGATCACATCATTGAGAGAGAGAAAGCGAGAGAGAGACGAAGATACCAATTAGGCTAGGTTAGGCTTGTGTTTATTATATTGGGAATGGCACCATCAAAATTTTAGCAGAAAACATTGGTTTGAGCTCTAGATTCTTTTTTCATTCGGATGGGCACCTTTACTTAATATTTGGGCAAATAGTCAATATCCCTGTATAAATATTGGTGTTTATTTATATTTATAAATATTGGTGTTTATTTTTATACAAATATAATTTTGGGTAAACCGACCCAATTGTCACTAGTGGATTTTCACTCTTAACCGACGGAATCTAAACTGTTCAGCCGGCTAAGAGAAATAATTCGTCGGCCAAACCCTTCTTAGCCGACGAAAAAAGGTTGTCAGGAATTTCTGTCGACTAAAACCTTCTTAGCTGACTGAACTGTGTTTCTAGCTATTTCCGTCGGCTAAGAAAACTCTTAGTCGATGGAAATATTCATATTCCTTCGGCTAAGACCTAAGAGCCTAGCCGACAGAATATAAACTTTTTTGTCGACTAAGAGCTTTCTTAGCCAATGGAAAAATCTTTATTCCGTTGGTTGAGAAAGATCTTAGCAGACAAAAAAGTTTATGTTTCGTCGCCTAAGATTAAAAATACAGTAACAAATCAGCCACAAGTTTTTTCTTTAGAATTGTACATAGTAAGCAAAATTTTCAAAAAAATCGTAAAATAAGATATGACCTGAATGCTGAAATACGTCTACAGAGGTTATTTTTACCATTCCGGTGCCGATAGTTGCGGTCAAATGAATGGTAAAATGCTGAAATTTGGACGGACAACACATTTTACCATTCTTTCTCCCTATTAGCAGCCCTATGTTCAGAGGTTATTTTTTTGTAAATTTTTGGGTCTCATCGATTTGAAACTATTTTTAGTTGTAGATCCGACCAAATTACGTAATTTAGACAGTCGAATGATCGTTTCCGTGCGTTTAGGGGTTTGACTTACGAGATTGACCGTCCGGATCGAGCCCTTAATATTGTCGGATCATGTGAGACCCCGATAATTTTATTTAATTTTCTGACACATTTAGGGTTTAATTCCGGTTACTTTTCGGTACGTCTTAAATTTTGTCTAACACTTTTATGTTAGAACACACGCCGCCATATGTGACCTGCCAAGACATGACATGCAATTTAAAAAACCCTATCATTGTAGTAACTGTAAGTAGGGATCGTTCAAGCCGGGGACACTAGGGAAGGATTTATATTCTGCAAAACAAATCGTTAGTACTTTCAAAAATATAATATAAACATACAAGTACAATTCTGTCACAACTATACAAGTATAAACATATATACAAAATATTATGGGGGATTTATAGGGTGGTTCGAAACATATAAAGAAAACAAACAGAAATATTTACATACATTGGTCAATCATTATTCAAGCACAAGATATAGCAAACACCGATTAGAGAACATATAAGTTTTATGAAAGATCAAGTTATTATGTTTATGTTATCATAGATGCAAATTAATTCCAACTATTTAGACTTCTCATGTAACTTAGAACTTACGACACGCATCATCCTAAGTTTATGTGTCATCCTGTTTAATGCTTACGACCCGCATCACATTAACACAAAATACACTTACCGTTCACGAGTCGTTGGAGACATGATCCTAGGCATGACGTCACTCATCCTATTAGCATGTAAATTACTTACCCTAGCAACCCTATGCAGCAACTAAAATTGAGAGCCCGACCCGGTGAACTCAACCTAGAATACTACGGCAGATTAAACTCCCCCCTTAGAAACATCTGAGCTCTAGACTATCTTCAGGTTCGATTACGTGATCAGGTAAGCAATAAATCAATTCAACATCTACTAAACACAAACATACACAACTTAAACTAAATCAAAATCCTAACATGCAATCTAAATCGTTACAATTATAAACATAATCACATGAAAATCACAAAGAAGAACAAGTAAACATGTTTATAACGTAAAACCAAAAACCAATACAAACATATATATAAATAACCATCATCCATACAGTAGATACACACATAAACCTTGATTGTATTCATACCTAAACCTACCCTAAGAGTTGGCAAGGATTGAAGAATGGATTGGTGGCGGCAAAGCTATGCAATCGGCAGCAAGGATGCAGTCGGCAGCAAGGGGTTGGCGGCGGCAAGGCTATGGTGTTTCTGTGTAGGGAGGGTTTTTAAGTAGAGTTTGGCTATACTAAGGCTTAGAACAATTGAAAGACACGAAATTTGATGTACATAGGTCCTATTTATACAGAAAATTTAAGGGAAAACCCTAGAGAAATCAGGAACTTCAAGAAGACACCTTCCTTGTTGAGCTGGGTTTCCTCCTTTTATCTTTGGACAAAGATTTCAACTTGGACCTTGGATTTCTGATTTCTTGGACTCCTCTACATGTTATTGAATCCATGTAGGCCTTATACACAAGTTCTTGGGCTCATAGGCAGCCGAAATCATGGACAAACTCGGCAAGGACAGACTTTCCCGGTTTGACCGGAAAAGCTCCACACTTGGTTGTTTCGGCTGCCATGATGACTTCTTCGAATCTCCTTCTTCAATGCAGCTTCCCATGACTTCATTAAGCTTCTCTTAAGTCCTTTGACATGCTTGGGAAGAATTTTGGTGAAGAAACATCCTCCCAAACTCGTGTGACAACTTAGGCAGAAACTGCCCAGTTTTGCAGCTTGACCTCCGTCCATTGTTTTGATCATAACTCCTTCATATGAACTCCAAATGCTGTGATTCAAGAAGATCTGAAAACTAGACTTCCGTAGCTTTCCAATGATATATGGCTCGTCCTCAGATTCCTCCTGGATATTTAGATATGATTTTCCGAAGTTGATGTAGGATTTCTGTTCGCGGGAGAGATTTCTGCTCGCGAATAAGATTTCATTCGCGGGAGAGTTTCATTCGCGAGACTGACCTCCGGCCATTGTTTCCGGCATAACTTCTTCCTCAGAACTCGGATTGCTGCGATTCCAAAAGATTTAGAAACTAGACATCCACAGCTTTCCATCCATATATGGAATGTTCCCTGGTTCCTCCTGGATCGTCCTCAGGAAATCTTTGAAGTTGAGTTATGGTTTCTGGAAATTTCTGCTCGGATCAAAACCTTATGTTTCGGAGTTTCTTCTTTTCCATGGCTTCTTTTGTTGTCCTCCATGAGTCCAATCTTCATGATTCTTGATATAATATGCTCATTTACATGTCATCTACATATTAAACCAAATTCATCAAAAATGACAATGTAAAGGTACGATGAATCATGATAAAATTACCAAGTGTTTGTTCCAAATCGAATTTTCAACACTTAAGCACACTTTTCTGTATAAATACATGTTTTAGCCATTTCTCTACAGAAAAACCCTTTTGACTCAATATAAGTAAAAACAACATTACTAAGGAATAAACAAGGTACAAATGAGGGTAAAAACACATTAAAAACATAGCGTAAAACGCACTTATCAAACTACCCCACACTTACCCTTTGCTAGTCCCTTAGCAAACTGACTCTAAAACAAAAACAAAACCAAATGACTTAAAAACTTCTAATACTTAAACAACTAATACCCTTAAATGATTTGTCTCAGATTCTTTAGCATGCATAATTTTCAAGTTAAAACATTTGAATGAAAAACATAATTGCAAAGCTTCATAAGCATGTATCATAGCATAAACAAGTAAGATATGAGATCGTATAGCACAAACATGTATGATAACCGTTCACCTCACAATGGCATACTCTCTTCTTTTCACTCATCCATGGTATTCACTCAATCGTATATGCAAGGGAAAAGATGATAAGATAACAAATAACTTGCATATGTCAACAAATAAAAGCTTTTTGTGAATAAAAATTCATGGAAAAACCTCATATAACAACTATGTGCAATAATGGACCAAAACCATATGCTTGACTCATGAGAAAATCTCCACAAATCAAATTTAGCTATCTTAAGAATCATGAATTAATCTCAATAATATGGTTGTAATGGGGCTTGGTTTCATAAGGTAGGAATATTTAGGATAAATGGTGATCTTAAGATGTCACCAAGACTTAGCAAATCTCACTCCTCCTCATGTCTTCGCTTCAAGGGTCGAATTTCTTCATGTTGGACCCATACGTCAATCTTGACTTCTCCCCATATTGTGAACAGGACAAAGGTCATATAAACACTTTTAGACCTTCAAATAATCACTAACTCCAAATTCACAAAACATTACAACACACCATGAAAGAATTTGTGCCTTGAACTTTAATTCTATCCGAAATTTTTTTTTCTTTTCTTGTTTTTTTTTCTTTTGTTTCGGACATATTTCTTTCTTTTTGTTCTTACATGGCACATACATTTATAATAATATGGTGTTTTACCCCACACTTGCTCTTTATTACATTGTTCACCCCACACTTGCTTTACAGCATCACGCAATACAGCTCCATTAAAAGTACTTTGCCAAGTCTTGATAACAAGGTAAAGGTTTAGCTATTCTAAGCAAAGGAATTCTGTTTAAAAGTGATGAAATAAAAGGCTCAATGTAGGCTCAAAGGGGTTAACTAAGGAGTCCCACGACGGGCACAAAATAGGCATAAGTTTAATTTGGCTGTGGTGGTGATCCTAATGAGATTAAATTCAATCATATTCAAAATCAAGACATGTTATGATTATAAAGCTTTGACAATCACATAAGCAAGTTCTAGTAAATTCTAGAGTCCATTAAAAAGCTATAGCACATAGTTATTGAATATGCAAAGAATAATGAGGTTTTAAAAGATAGTGAAATTTCAAAAAAAATATGGTATTTATCACTCAAAAAGAAAGTATGTTGGCTCAAATTCTCACATAGGTTTTTATGGAAACAAATTATCAAAACATGCATACTTTTTCTTCAAAAATCTCAAATGTTCATACCACTTCACAAAATCCATGAAACTCGCAATTTCTTAAGATAAATGTTAAACCGTCAATCATGCATTCAAAGATATAGTTCATCATAGACTTTTAAGGGTATATCCTAAGACACAAAACAAAAATTAAATTTCGAAACAAAATTTTTTTTTTTTAAAAAAATTACGGGAAATATTAAAAATTGGAAGAAAATTTCGACATAAATTGAAAAATAAATACACAAATAAAATATGTTACTATGTAACCTCTACCCCACACTTAGAAAATTACATTGTCCTCAATGTAAACCCAAAATCATGTCATAACTTCCTAAGCATGTGTCTAAGTCACATAATAAACACATAAATAAATCAAAATATCAACCATAAGAGTGAAGGGATTTAGAAAAATGCAAACTCTCGTTGATGACTCCTCCACTGCTACGGTTGAAATGAGTTGCCTCTCATGCAGCGCTTAATGTTTATAGTCTGTCAGCCTAGACTTCTTCTTCCTTTTTGATGGCGTCATTCTGCATTTGTTGGTGGCTCCATCACACAAATCTCCTCGGTTACGTGTTCCCTGAATGTGCTGTAATAAGGTTTAAGTCGATGACCATTGACCTTAAACTTATTTCCCGAAGTAGCTCTTTGAATCTCGACTGCACCATAAGGAAACACATTAGTAACAATAAAGGGTCCTTGCCAACGGGAACGAAGCTTACCTGGGAAAAGTCTAAGTCTAGCATTGAACAGAAGGACTTGTTGTCCTATTTCAAAGTGCTTCCCTCGTATCATGTTATCATGATACGCCTTCGTCTTCGCCTTATATGTCATGGCAGATTCATAGGCGTCGTTTCTGATTTCTTCAAGCTCACAAATTTGTAACTTCCTATGTAATCCAGCCTCGTCTTTGGCCATATTGAATTTCTTAACTGCCCACCACGCTTTGTGCTCCAACTCCACTGGAAGATGACATGCTTTGCCATAAACAAGTCTAAATGGCGACATCCCTATCGGCGTCTTGAACGCAGTCCTATAGGCCCATAGTGCATCGTCTAATCGATCACTCCAATCTTTCCTTGTTGGTCCTACAGTCTTCTCCAAAATCTGCTTGATCTCTCTGTTGGATGTTTCAGCCATGCCACTTGTTTGAGGATGATATGGCGTTGATACTTTGTGGGTGACTCCATATTTCTTGAGCAAAGCCTCAATAGTTCGATTACAGAAATGTGATCCACCATCGCTTATCAAAACTCTTGGCGTTCCAAACCTAGCAAAAATGTTAGTTTTGACAAACTCTGCAACAACTTTAGAATCATTAGTCCTGGTGGCTTTTGCTTCCACCCATTTCGACACATAATCAACCGCCAATAAAATATAAAGAAAACCTTTAGATGAAGGAAAAGGACCCATGAAATCAATGCCCCAAACATCAAAAATTTCGACAACTATGATAGGGGTTAAGGGCATTTGATCTCTCTTACCTAAATTACCTGTTCTTTGGCAACGATCACATGAAGCACATGTTGTATAAGCGTCTTTGAATAACGTTGGCCAATAGAAACCGGCTTCCAACACCTTTCTAGCTGTTCTTTTTGGTCCAAAGTGTCCCCGCATGCCTCCTTATGGCAAAAATTCAAGATGGATTGATGCTCCTCGTCTGGCACACAACGTCGAATGACTTGGTCCCCGCATTGTCTCCACAAATATGGCGCATCCCATATGTAATGTCGAGCTTCCTTCTTGATTTTGATCCTTGTATGGTTCGGCATAGTTGATGGAAAAGTCCTTGTCACTATGAAGTTCACCAAATCGGCATACCATGGTTCCTTAACTTCCATTCGAAACAGTTGTTCATCCGGGAACGATTCGGACATAGGAATGGCATCCTCCTCATGCACAATTCGGCTAAGATGGTCTGCTACAACATTCTCGCATCCTTTCTTATCCTTTATCTCAATGTCGAACTCCTGGAGTAGTAAGATCCATCGAATGAGCCTTGGCTTAGCATCCTTCTTTGTCATCAAGTACCTTAAAGCTGCATGATCAGAATAAACAACAACTTTAGAATTCAAAAGATAAGATCGAAATTTTTCTAAAGCAAAAATAACAGCTAAGAGTTCTTTTTCCGTGGTAGTATAATTCAGCTGAGCATCGTTGAGTGTCCGTGATGCATAGTAAATGACGCATGGCCTCTTGTCCTTGCGTTGGCCGAGCACAGCTCCCATGGCATAGTCCGAAGCGTCACACATCAACTCAAATGGCAAATTCCAGTCTGGTGGCGTCATTATTGGCGCAGAAGTCAGCAAATTCTTCAAGTGCACGAACGCATCCTCACACTCTTGAGACCATGAAAATGGCACATCTTTCTGCAACAAGGAAGTAAGTGGTTTTGCCACCAAAGAAAAGTCCTTGATGAATCTCCTATAAAAACCTGCATGGCCAAGAAAAGAACGAACCTCTCTCACCGTTGAAGGTGAGGGTAAGTGATGCATAATATCAATCTTGGCTTTATCAACTTCTATTCCTCTAGCAGAGACAATATGGCCTAAAACTATACCTTGATTTACCATGAAATGACATTTTTCCCAATTGAGTACAAGGTTAGTCTCAACACACCGGTTTAAAATCTTTTCTAAATTCTTTAAGCATGCATCGAAATCTTTACCATATACACTAAAATCATCCATAAACACTTCAATGATATTTTCGATGTAATCAGAGAAAATATTATACATACAACGTTGAAACGTACCTGGGGCGTTGCATAATCCAAAAGGCATCCGACGGTAAGCAAACGTACCAAAGGGACATGTAAACGTTGTCTTTTCTTGATCATCCGGGTGTATCATGATCTGGTTGTAACCACTGTAGCCATCTAAGAAGCAGTAGAACTCATGACCGGCAAGTCTCTCCAACATTTGGTCCATGAAAGGCAATGGCATGTGATCCTTGCGTGTTGTTGCGTTAAGTCTTCTATAGTCGATGCACATGCGATGTCCCGTCACCAAACGTTGTGGCACTAATTCGTTCTTGTCATTTTCTACCACCGTCACTCCACTCTTCTTTGGCACAACTTGAACTGGTGATATCCACTGACTATCCGAGATTGGGTATATGACACCACAATCTAATAACTTGATCACCTCGTCCTTTACAACCTTCATCATTGGTGGATGCAAACGTCTTTGAGCCTCCCTTGTAGGCTTGGCGCCATCCTCAAGTAGAATTCGATGAACACATTTTGTCGGGCTAATTCCCTTGATGTCTGCCAAAGTCCAGCCAATGGCAGGTGTGTTCCTTTGCAAAACCGCAACTAGCTTGTCTTCTTGTTGCTTTGTCAACGTTGATGACACAATAACTGGTAAAGTGTCATCTTTTCCAAGAAAAACGTACTTTAAATGTGGGGGAAGAGCTTTGAGCTCTAACTCAGGGGCCTGTTTCACAGATGGTAACAACTTATTAGTAGAAATTGGAATTGACAAAGGAGAATTATACCTTTTGGTAGGTGGTTGTGACTCAAGCTCCTTCACAACTTCAAGTATGGACGGCTCTAAATTTTTCAAAGCCTCCTCATCCCGTTCTCCAAACTTGTCAAATCCGGCCCCTTGCTCGATGGCTAATTGCTATGCTTGGTGGGTGGTCATTGCACACGGTGCAACACCACCAAACCTCCATGAAGTTTCGGCATTCCCCTCTTGACATAGCTCGGCATTGCTGTTTGTTTCTTCCATTTCGGCACTTGGATGTCTCATGGCGTCAAAAATGTTGAACTTGATCATCTCGCCATCAAACTCCATTGTCAAATTACCTTCAGCAACGTCGATATTCGTTCTTGCTGTTCGCATGAAGGGTCGTCCCAACAATAGCTGTGTCGAGTTTGTAGATGACTCCTCCATTTCTAGCACATAAAAGTCTGCAGGAAATATCAGCTGGTTAACCTGCACAAGAACATCTTCAACATACCCCTCAGGGTACTTGTTAGAATGATCCGCCAATTGGATCACAACATTGTCGGTTTTAAGAGGTCCTAGATCTAGAGACTTATAAAGATTTAGTGACATAACATTAATTGAAGCTCCTAGATCTAGCATGACATTCTCAAAACAAGTACAACCAATAACACAAGGGATAGAAAAACTCCCTGGATCCTTCATCTTGGGCGGCATTTTTCGTTGAATGACGGCAGAGACCGTCTCACTCATCTTGACAACTTGTTTCTCCCTTGTGTGTCTCCTTGATGTGCAAAGCTCCTTCAAGAACTTAGCATACTTAGGTATTTGTCGGATGCACTCCAACAAGGGTAGGTTGACATTCACTTTTCGAAAGACATCCAACACTTCTTCGTCGGATTTATCCTTTTTGCTCTTAGTGAACCTAGAAGGAAAAGGTAGAGAAGAAGATTGATTAGTATTAACTAAATCACTAGGGTTCGAAATCATACCTTCCTTCTTTGAAGTTGCCGGATCTTTTTCAAGATCCCTATTTTTCATTGCGTCCAAGTCTGCCTTGCTTGGCTCAGCTTCTTTGTTTCGCACGGTTTTTCCTTGATCTTGTCCATGTGTGTCGGCATTGGCATTATGCTCGGCATTCTCTTGCATCATGAGCTCGGCATCACCTTCTTCATCACTCATGTCTAACACCCCAAGTCCTTTTGTGGTTTTAGGCTTTGAAGGTGGTGACAACAAGGTTTTCCCACTTCTTGTGACAACAACTTGTGCTTGCTCGTTCTTGGGATTCTTGATGACACCTCCTGGCAACCTCCCTTGTTCATTGAATTTCCCCATGAAGTCCACAACTTGCCCCATTTGATTCTTTAATTCCATAATGTCTTTCGTCATCAAGGCAATGTCCTTGGTGTTGGTTTGAGTTGTGGCCAACAAAGATTGTGTCGAAGTGGCAATGTTCTTGAAGATCTCATCATAATTTTGCTGCCCACTCGGCTGTCCTCCTTGTTGGTAGGGTTGGTATGGCCTTGGCATGAAATTGCCTTGAGGCCGTGCCATGTAAGTACTTGGTTGCTGCCCTTGTGCGTTTGGTTGTGGATTCAACACGTTGTTGTTGTTGCTCCAACGGAAGTTTGGATCGTTGGCCCTTGGATTGAAATTCTGAAAACGTGTTTGAGCCCCTTGACCTTGGAAGTTTCCGAATTGTCCTTGAAAACCGACGGCATTGACATCCTCAAAGTTCGGATTTACTTGAGTGCACTGATCGGATGTATGTCCTTCCATGCTACACACTCCACAGACTTGTATCCCTCTATTCTTGGCCAGGTTCGAAACCATGAGAGTCAACTTACTCAAGTCATCTTTTAGCTCGGCAATGGTATTAGACTCCCCATGAATGTTTGTCTCATTCACACGCCTTGATGAAAACGAACCAAATTGTTGATTGTTTGTAGCTCGCATTTCTAACAAGGTACTGGCCTCTTCTCTACTTTTCTCCATCAAAGAACCTCCAGCTGCTGAATCTAGAAACTGTCTTTCCATAGGGCGAAGTCTCTCATAAAAGTACTGTAGCAAAAGTCCCTCACGTATCCCATGGTTTGGACACGAAGCAACCAATGCCTTATATCTCTCATAATACGCTTCGAAAGACTCATCAATGTCTTGCTTGATAGAAGTTATCTCCTTTCTAATTTGCGTCACCCTCGACGAAGGAAAATACTTGAGGAGAAACTCTTTCATCATAGTGGCCCATGACACAATTCGTCCAGCTGGCACTGCAAAGAACCATTCCCTAGCTTTATCCTCTAATGAAAACGGAAATGCTTTCATTTTGACAAGTTGCATATCAGCTCCTCTAGGGCACATAATGTCACAACAATATTCAAACTGTTGCAAGTGTCGGTTCGGATCCTCTCCACGTAGTCCATGAAATTTCGGCAGTTGGTGGAAGAAACCACCTCTGAGTTCAAAGTCAGCCGTTTTCCCTGTTTCCACAGCAGGATAAGTGACATTTGCTGGCCTGACCCCTGTTCCATTAACTTGGCCGTTTTCTTCCCTGAGTGAAGTCATTCTCAATTCAAATGAGTGTGGTGGTGATGAATTCGGTGTTGAGTGATGAGATGTTGATGGTATGTTGATGGCAAGCTCCTCTCGGACACGTATAAGTCGGTTGTTGATGTCTCGTGTCCAAGTGTCAGAACCGCTCATTCACCTACAAAACAGGATGGCACAATTGGCCAAGACCAAGTTAGTAAGTCATAAAAAATTTCGAAAAACAAAACGACACTAACTAAGAATTATGAATAAGATAAAATTAACATACTTAAATAACACACACACACAAACATGACATATCAGAAACACACATAACATATAAACTAACCATGGCATCACACAAAATTGTAACGAACATAAAAATTGGACAAAAACACATACACACACACGGCAAACAATATCTCGAGCTCGGCATTCACACATACACACGGCAAACAATGACATTTATCAACAAGGCATACGTATAAGTTAGAAACACACATGGCATTCATAGTTACATATAGACAAAAATCATGATAAAAACATAATGTGATGACTTCTCACCCTAAAATGTTTTCTACTTGATTTTATTAAACTTTAATTCTCAAGGTACGTGGAGCAGGGAAGACCACTGTGCAATGGACTGATACAGCCCAAGGTAGTGTTATGCTTCGTCCGATATACCTCAAACATTAAAGTCAAATTAATTTGAAGTTCATGGCGTCATGCATGTCTAAGTAAATTCTAGCGTTTAAAGTGTGGTGATGCTTCGGCCCAAGCATTTGGCTAGTTCGAGCGGATTCCGTGGTTTCAGAAGGCAAGTGTCAATGTCACGGGGGCGAACCCCCTACAAGAACCAGGCAGGACTCGTTTGTGATCAAGGAGGCGGACCCCTATCGACCCCTTCACCGAGAAGAGTGGTCAGTCATGATCTTGAGATCCAATTGGACAAACCTGAATTCCATATCTATGACAAAACGGCCCCTTACTCAGCTAGGAACAAACTCGGGTCACTAGACCACTCGACAAGTGTTAATCAAAGCCGCCCTCAACCTCATGAAATCCGCAAATAACATGAAGGGTTTAGGCTAAGATTAACAAATGCGGCTTCTCCCTACATGTTACACTTTAAAAACCACAATAAAATTCAAACACATATGAAACAATAAACCTCCTAAATATTTACTAAGTTACAATAATTACAACAAAACACATATGGCACAAAAATATACAAATTCGGCACAAAAATATACAATGTACAAATTGGCAATACACAATATACATTCAAAACATATGTGTTTTGGCACACACATGCTTCGGCACCTACAAGAAAACAAGGTTAATTCACAAACATATACATATACAAAACAAAAATCCTTTTTAGCATCCCCGGCAACGGCGCCAAAAATTGACCTGCCATAACATGACATGCAATTTAAAAAACCCTATCATTGTAGTAACTGTAAGTAGGGATCGTTCTAGCCGGGGACACTAGGGAAGGATTTATATTCTGTAAAACAAATCGTTAGTACTTTCAAAAATATAATATAAACATACAAGTACAATTCTGTCACAACTATACAAGTATAAACATATATACAAAATATTATGGGGGATTTATAGGGTGGTTCGAAACATATAAAGAAAACAAACAGAAATATTTACATAAATTGGTCAATCATTATTCAAGCACAAGATATAGCAAACACCGATTAGAGAACATATAAGTTTTATGAAAGATCAAGTTATTATGTTTATGTTATCATAGATGCAAATTAATTCCAACTATTTAGACTTCTCATGTAACTTAGAACTTACGACACGCATCATCCTAAGTTTATGTGTCATCCTGTTTAATGCTTACGACCCGCATCACATTAACACAAAATACACTTACCGTTCACGAGTCGTTGGAGACATGATCCTAGGCATGACGTCACTCATCCTATTAGCATGTAAATTACTTACCCTAGCAACCCTATGCAGCAACTAAAATTGAGAGCCCGACCCGGTGAACTCAACCTAGAATACTACGGCAGATTAAACTCCCCCCTTAGAAACATCTGAGCTCTAGACTATCTTCAGGTTCGATTACGTGATCAGGTAAGCAATAAATCAATTCAACATCTACTAAACACAAACATACACAACTTAAACTAAATCAAAATCCTAACATGCAATCTAAATCGTTACAATTATAAACATAATCACATGAAAATCACAAAGAAGAACAAGTAAACATGTTTATAACGTAAAACCAAAAACCAATACAAACATATATATAAATAACCATCATCCATACAGTAGATACACACATAAACCTTGATTGTATTCATACCTAAACCTACCCTAAGAGTTGGCAAGGATTGAAGAATGGATTGGTGGCGGCAAAGCTATGCAATCGGCAGCAAGGATGCAGTCGGCAGCAAGGGGTTGGCGGCGGCAAGGCTATGGTGTTTCTGTGTAGGGAGGGTTTTTAAGTAGAGTTTGGCTATACTAAGGCTTAGAACAATTGAAAGACACGAAATTTGATGTACATAGGTCCTATTTATACAGAAAATTTAAGGGAAAACCCTAGAGAAATCAGGAACTTCAAGAAGACACCTTCCTTGTTGAGCTGGGTTTCCTCCTTTTATCTTTGGACAAAGATTTCGACTTGGACCTTGGATTTCTGATTTCTTGGACTCCTCTACATGTTATTGAATCCATGTAGGCCTTATACACAAGTTCTTGGGCTCATAGGCAGCCGAAATCATGGACAAACTCGGCAAGGACAGACTTTCCCGGTTTGACCGGAAAAGCTCCACACTTGGTTGTTTCGGCTGCCATGATGACTTCTTCGAATCTCCTTCTTCAATGAAGCTTCCCATGACTTCATTAAGCTTCTCTTAAGTCCTTTGACATGCTTGGGAAGAATTTTGGTGAAGAAACATCCTCCCAAACTCGTGTGACAACTTAGGCAGAAACTGCCCAGTTTTGCAGCTTGACCTCCGTCCATTGTTTTGATCATAACTCCTTCATCTGAACTCCAAATGCTGTGATTCAAGAAGATCTGAAAACTAGACTTCCGTAGCTTTCCAATGATATATGGCTCGTCCTCAGATTCCTCCTGGATATTTAGATATGATTTTCCGAAGTTGATGTAGGATTTCTGTTCGCGGGAGAGATTTCTGCTCGCGAATAAGATTTCATTCGCGGGAGAGTTTCATTCGCGAGACTGACCTCCGGCCATTGTTTCCGGCATAACTTCTTCCTCAGAACTCGGATTGCTGCGATTCCAAAAGATTTAGAAACTAGACATCCACAGCTTTCCATCCATATATGGCATGTTCCCTGGTTCCTCCTGGATCGTCCTCAGGAAATCTTTGAAGTTGAGTTATGGTTTCTGGAAATTTCTGCTCGGATCAAAACCTTATGTTTCGGAGTTTCTTCTTTTCCATGGCTTCTTTTGTTGTCCTCCATGAGTCCAATCTTCATGATTCTTGATATAATATGCTCATTTACATGTCATCTACATATTAAACCAAATTCATCAAAAATGACAATGTAAAGGTACGGTGAATCATGATAAAATTACCAAGTGTTTGTTCCAAATCGAATTTTCAACACTTAAGCACACTTTTCTGTATAAATACATGTTTTAGCCATTTCTCTACAGAAAAACCCTTTTGACTCAATATAAGTAAAAACAACATTACTAAGGAATAAACAAGGTACAAATGAGGGTAAAAACACATTAAAAACATAGCGTAAAACGCACTTATCAATATGCGTGGAAGTATTTACAGAATATTTTTCGGCACTTCACGTATTTTTTCGTACAATTTTTACTATTTAATTTGACGTTCGGTTGTTTTTAAATGAATTTTTGAAAATGAATTTGGTTTAAAAATTATTTTAAAAGTGTGATTGAATCGTGACCGTTGATTCGATCGTCAAATCGTGGCCGTCGGTTTTCTTTAAAACCCTTATCTCTCCTTATCCTCTTATCCTTTCCACTTCTCCACCTTTCCTTTTCCTTTTCCTTTCTTTCCCCTTTCTCCTTCTTTCCGTTTTGGGTCGAGAGACAGCTCTCTCTCTCCTCGACACAGCAGCTCGGAACTCCCTCACCAGGCACGCGTCGACGCTCACCGCCACTGCCATTGGCCTCGCCCTGCCTCGGCGACTTAGCTCAGACCACCAGCGCCGCCCAGCAGCAAGAAGAAGAGGAGGAAGGACTGTACATTCGAGATCGAGTCACACCAAGCCATTTGGCGAGCAAGGAAGCTCCCAGGCACCACTAGGAGCTGCCCAGGAACAAGGAGGAAGTAGGAGGAGGCCAGCGGAGCTCCGCCGGAGGAGGTCTGCCGGAAAACCCAGGAATGAACTTCGAGGTACAAAACTCGACAATTTCTTGTGATTTTAGTGTTTTTGGATAGCTTAGGATGTGTAGAAGGAGAAATGAGAAGCCTAGGGACTCGATTTGGCTGGAAAACGAAAATTTTCTAGCGACACAATCGGTCGGGAACCGACGAGGTAAAAACTCTGGTTTTTACCGCGTCAGTTTTACTTTTACAGTTTTACCGAGAGTATAAAGTTACCAAATTACTCCAAGCTGATTTACTAATTACATTTACTGTTTTACCTTTTACCTTTACTGTTTACTTTTTAATATTAACTTTTACTATTCACCAGTTGACTTTGACTGTTTACTTTTACTATTCACCGGTTGACTTTGACTGTTGCCTTTTGACTATTCACCAGTTGACATTTGAACGTTGACTTTTCACTATTTACCAGTTGACTTTTGACCGATGACCGTTGCCTTTACTATTGACCGTTGACTTTCACTATTCCAAAGTTGACTTTTGACTTTTACCGTAGAACACTTACTTTTACGTTTTTGATCACTACGGTTAAATGTTTTAAAGGTTTTTGATTTATAAACGCGACGAAACGACGAAAGTACCGAATATGAAATAATCCTGAATTCTCATCGGTTCGAGGATCGGAGTGTCAAATAATTTACACTCTAATGTCGAAAAGATAAACAGAGAAAGTTTATGAAGTCGTAATTGTAGATAGTAAATCCTCGAATTACATATACCTGACTATGTCGTTGTTATCTCACCCACAGACTCAGGAGCACATCGACGTTGGCTTCAGGAGGACCGAGAGTTGGAGCGCAGCCAGCTGTATCAGCATATCAGGTAGTAGGGGGCACACCCAATGGGTGAGCCGAAACTCTCCCGGGTTGGTGGCTTTTTCGTTACTTACATATAAAAGTATAGCTGCATTATTTTAAGATATGACCACAGCATTTGGTGTGTGTGTGTGTGTGTTTGGATCAAAGAGTAGTACCGTTGTCCTGATTTCCGGTGCTTGGCCTGAGAGCGACGGGACCTAGTATTTTAGACTACGCTTCCCACGGTGTCCATGACCGTGAACCTCTGGAGGGGCAATGCCCTGTTTATTTTATTTATCTCGCTTAGGCTCGTCTCGTACAGAGTTAAGCGAGACGTAAGTGCGGTGTGCAGTTATGAGAGATGTGTTGGGCATTAGCTGTAAATGGACGCTCTTGCTACTATTCGTTTACAAACGCATAGGTAGTTGGCCCCGGTTTGCTTTGAAGACAAACCCGAGATTTCGGCCACGTGGATCCTGAAAGTTCTTTCTTATGTGATCAGTATGTTTTACTCGAGCTTTGCGTGCATGACTATTGCATATGTTTCTAACTGCCCTGAATGTATTTCTATACGTATATGTATATATATATAAGCTATATGTTTTCTCATGGGTTTTAAACCCTGACTTGGTTGGCTTTGGGCCTCATTTGGGTTAGCGAGAACGAGTTGTTCACTCCTACATCTTTTCAGGTCTTCAGCACCCATCTTTGGAGGAGCTGGACTAGGAGCTCGTAGAGCAACATCGGTCATCGTGAACTTCTACTTCCGGGGACACCCGTTCTGGTGTGGGCTCCATATCTTATGATTTCCGTATTTGGTGTATTCTTCATCATCTGTTGCGTACTTTGAGACATTATTCGGGCTTGTGATTCCGAGACCTCTTTCCTTGTATTATATTTGTCTCGGGTGTTTTTATTTGCTACCTTCAGCTTGTAAAATATTTGGTTGCTATTCTGCACATTTGTTATTTCACATTTGACATTCATATCATTTGTGTGCTGTTTTATTCATAACCTTGTGGTTTCAGTCCGGAGGGTTATTAGTATGTCAAATGACGTATTGATTTCTCTCTAGACCGGGATTACGGCGGTTACCGTCGTGTTCCGGGGCCGGAAATAGCCCCGGGATGCAACATATCAAGTTGAATTTTTTACCATATCCATGTTTTATTATAATGATCAAATCAGACTATCGGATTTTAGTTTGTAAAGTTTGATCATCAAAATCACAACATGCCAACTAATGTTGTATAATTTGTTTACTAAGTTTTAAGTAAACGATCTGTTTCAAAAATAAACTATGCGTAGAACCTACAAAGGCAAAAAAGTCATGAAATAAGATATGACCGAAATAATAAATAAGTCTACGATTGAAAATTCACATAATTCCGGCAAAGTCTCGGTGCCAATAATTGTGGTCAACGCAATTTACGATTCTTTCTCCCTATGTGTAGCCCTATCTTCAGGGGTTATTTTTCGGTAAATATTTATACCACTAGTTGCATCTCATCGATTTGAAACTATTTTCATTTGAATGTCTGGCTAAAATACGTAATTTAGACGGTAGAATGTTCGTTTATGTGCGTTTAGGGGTTTGGCTTACGTGATTGACCTTCCGAATCGAGCCCTTAACATTGTCGGATCAAGTTGAATTTTTTTACCAAATTCATGTTTTATTATAATGATCGAATCAGACTGCCAGATTTTCATTTTTCAAATTTGATTATCAGAATCACAAACATGCCTACTAATATTGTATAACTTGTTTACTATATAAGTTTTAAGTAAATGTTTCGTTTCAAAAACAAACTCTACGTAGAACCTTCAAACACAATAGAGTCGTGAAATAAGATATGACCGGAATGGTGAAATATGTCCACGGTTGAAAAATCACGTATTTTCGGTAAAGACTCAGTGCTGATAGTTGCGGTAAACCCAATTTACCATTCTTTCTCCCTATGGTTAGCCTTATCTTCAGGATTTTGCTAGTAAATTTTTATACCACTGGTTGCATGTCATCGATTTGAAACTATTTTCAGTTGAAAGTCCGGCCAAATTACGTAATTTAGATGGCCGAATGATCGTTTATGTGAGTTTAGCGGTTTGACCGTCCGGGTTGAGCCCTTAACATTGTCGAATCAAGTTGATTTTTTTATCATATTCATGTTTTACTATAATGATCATATCAGACAGTCAGATTTTCGTTTGTCAAGTTTGCTCATCAGAATTATAACGTCGTCTAAGATCTAAAAAGTAATTTTTTACCCCTTAGCAGACAGAATTAAATAATTCTGTCTCCTAAGGTATCACTTTGCCGACAAAATTATTTAATTCCGTCTGCTAAGGGTAAAAAAATTCAGAACAATTTTTCCGCGCAAAATTTTATATCAAAATTCCAGAAAAATTGTTCATCACTTAGCTGACGGAATTATTGCATTCCGTCGGCCAAGAGCTAAAAATTTCAAAATTCCTTTCTCCGTGCTAAATTTTTGATTTTTTTAAAAATAATTTTTCTTCTTTAAATCTTCTCCTCTCTATTCTTCTCCAAACTCTCTCTTCTCTCCTCTCCCTCTCCTCTATTTTCTTCTCCAAATGGTGGTTGTGGTGTGTGGTGGTGGGTGGTGATGGTGTTTGGTGGTTTGTGGTTTTTGGTGGTGGTAGTGGTGGTTTTGGTTATGGTGTGTGGTGGTGGTTTTGGTGATGGTGTGTGGTGGTGGTTTTTGGTGATGGTGGAACAGGAATGGCCGGTGGATTCCTGGAGATCGATCGCCGGCGGTGGATTTCAGGTGATTGATCTATTTTTTAGGATTACTGGCGGAATATTCTGTCGGCTAAGAGTTTTATTTTTTTTATTTGAAAATATTTCCGTCGGCTAAGATCTTAGCCGACGGAATAACCGTCTCCTAAGTAATTCTAAGCAGACGAAATATTTTGAATTTCGTCGGCTAAGAATTACTTAGGAGACAAAATATTTTTAATTCCGTCGGCTAACATGATTTATTAATTTGTTTTTATTTTAAAATAATTCTGTCTCCTAAGGTCTTAGCCGACAGACTAATTCCGTCGGCTAAGATCCTAGGAGACAGACCTTAGCAGACAAAATTTTCGTCGATTAGGTTGTATCTTAGTCGACGGAATAAATTTTTCCGTTGGCTAGGGTCTTCACTGACGCGTCTTATCCGACGGAATTTTCGTCCGCTAAGATCTTAGGAGATGAAATTTCACTCTTAGCAGACAAATTTGTTCCGTTGGCTACGAGTCATAATCGACTAGTGTGTTTTGTATTTGGACCAACCCAATTCTTGTTTTTTTACCCTACTCCAATCTAAAAACATAAGAACAGATTACTACACTACCTCTATGTCGCTTAAGAGCCAAAGGATCGTGTTTTTCTCTCTTCGTTATCTGCTTTACCCGTGGTCATCGCCCTCCATCCATCTCTAATCTATTCCTTCTTGTAAGCACCACTCCAGCTAGGAGATTAGTGATAGGAACAAACCTATAAGCCACAAATGTTGATTTTATAGAGAAGAGTTGGAGAGGTTAGTAACCAGAAGCAGGAGGTGAAGATTCCTCATCTAATTTGATTCCATCCCTAATTCAATTCCTATTTGTTGCCAAATCCTATAAATACCCAGGTTCAATTTTCTGTTTCTTCATTGAGTTTCCTGTTTTACAAAAGAAGAGAAAAATTGAGGGAGAGATTTTCCGTGAACAAGGAATTGGAGAATTAAAGTTGTAGTTTCGAATTTGAGGTAGGGGATCTAGGGGAACCTCTCTTAGTGTATTGTGTGTTTGTGGCTGGTTTGCTATGTATGGTGAAATTATGTGCAATTTGTTGTGTTCTTGGTCTTGTTGTGTTATATATGATTTTCTATGGGCAATTTGATTGTTGAATCAGTGTTTGGTTGTTGTTTATTATCATAGTAATGAGCATGATCATGAATATAAAAATTGAGGTAGGAGTTTGGTGAAATTGGGAATGCGATTTTGTTAGAGCTAGAATGCTTTTGTGTAGTTGAACTTAACTCATATGGACCAAATTTCATGTGAGATAATAGGATTATACGATTTTGGTGATCGAGATTAAGCAAGAGGACTAGCAAGAAGGGGATTAGGATTTGGGGAAAGAGGTTATCGATGATGGGAACAATGCATTCATGCATTATTGTTATTGGTTTTTGTTGTTTAGAGAGGTTTAATCTCCTACTAGGCTATTGTTGCTCACCCCTATAAGAATTTGTGCAGGTACTGAATGAGTTTTAGAATTTGTGCAGTTTTTGAATCATCTGAAAAGGATTTTTCTACAATAAGTTATGATTTTTTAAAAATTTAGGTTTGCATCAGGAAAATTCTGCTGATTTGTGTTTTCTAAGTTTCTGACCAGTTGCCTTTTTTCGTAAAACTCTACAAATTGGTTGGTTATTTGAACATGGTGTCTTCATGAAAGTTAGAGTAGACAAGTTAATAAACATTTCAGAACTGGAATCTCTAAAAACGATTTTTTCTAGAATTGGTTATGGATTTTGAATTTCAGGTATGCTGCAATAATTTTCTGAAAAAAAACAACATTGTTCTTATTTCTTTTGCTAGCTAGTGTTTTCTTTTTCTGTTGTACCAGTCACGCCTTTGACTCCGAATTTTAATTTTCATCCGGATCAGGGTGTGACACAAAACTAAGATAGTCGAAACTAAGGAAAACCCATAATAAGGTCACTATTACAGTATAACAAAATCAAAGATGGTGGGCCTGGTGACACATCCCACCAAACCAGTTGAGTCAATGATATGTCATGATTAGCCAAAGCATCAACCATGTCAGGACCCACCTCGAGTTAACCTCTTTAACTCGAAGAAAACTCTGCGGAGTCCACCTCAAGGGAAATTTTTACCTAAAACCCAACTTGAACTGGAAAACCCTACTTGCAATCCAACTAAACTATACTAGGGTAATCAGAGTATCCTACGTGGAAGCAAATCCTAAATAGACTAAATAGCGACATCTGGCGACACGATTTAATTTCTACCTTTATGATATATAGCCTAACAACCAGTCGTCACCAACAATTCAAATCATGTTTGGCCTCATCAACAATTCAAATCTTGTTAGGACTCCAATCATGGGTGGCTGGGGCGATGAGTATCCAATCGTAGCTAATAGCAACAATGCAAGCATCGAGGGTATCCCCAGGTATTAATCCCAGTGGTTTTCCCATAAAACATCAAGTGACTAAACCATCCATCCATTCCTTAATTTTCTCTAATCGCGTCACATCATGGACTCGTCACCAGATCAAGTCCATTGATCACAAAATGACGACACTCAAATGCTTGAGTCATTCTACTTTCATATGTTCGTTGGTTTCTTCAAAACCACACTTAAGGCGAACGTCAACAAAATCTTGACAAACATCCATTCTTAATATTCATCTTCTCTGAATAATCTCACTATACAACTCCAAACACCTTTCCCAACATAGAACACAATCACTTTTAATATCTTTTTACGACTCTTCACTTCTAAGAGTCTCATAACTCAAACATCAAGGCCTTGTCTTAGGCTTCAACAACTACATCCTTGCCACTTTTACAACAGCCTCCCAGACATGAATCAAATGATTCGCTCTCTGGACATTTGAACAAGATACCTAACATGAAATAATACGAGTTCCCAACTCGAGTTCTCAATTCAACTCTATTTCAAATCTCGAATAATCCCTCAACGCACAGAAGAAAAATCACCAATTATTTACATTTTTCTTTACGGGAACTAGCTGAGAGGTCGACGTACTGAGGCATAGTCTTGAAGTTGTAGACATTTATGGAACCACCCGGTCCATAAATACAATAGGAATTACTAACTCATATCCCTAATAACACTAAGCGTCTCAAGCATAAAATGCTGATGGATCCGTCGCGGTCGGACCATCACTCTATAGACACTAAGTGCTACCAAGTACATGAAGTAGTAACAGGAAATGATAACCTAATGCTCTGATACCAACTATCATGACCCACCCTGAGTTAACCCCTTTAACTCGAAGAAAACCCTATGGGGTCCACCTCAAGAGAAATTTTTACCTAAAACCCCCTTTGAACTGGACAACCCTACTTGCAATCCAACCAAACTATACTAGGGTAATAAGAGTATCCTACGTTGAAGCAAATCCTAAATACACTAAATAGCGACAGCAAATTATTTGACCATGCCTCATCTTCAGTACGCCTGACCTCCGACCTCCTACCCTGCAACACTGGGCATTTGAAAATGAAGGGCCTAAGAAAAAACATTTAAAAACATGACGTTAGAGTGAGTGGACAAAAATAATATCCAGACATGAGAAAAATATCTTGATTTAATGTTCTCCCTCTTATTGTTCCGAAAAATCATTTATACATGCCTTCTTGAGAAAGAATACAAATCTTCCATTCGAAAAACAAAAACATTACTTGTCAATCTCATTGGCTTAAAACTTAGTATTAAAAATAGCGACGGAGGTTACACCATGACGAAGAGTCTTCCAGACTAGGGTCGGAACCTTTAAGGCTACTAAGTAATATGACGACCCTTCATGGCACAGATATTCCACCATGACAATGAGCCTCTCAGGCTAGAGTCGGAACCCTCTAGGGCTACTATTGCCCCACTCCACTTCCAAAGTGAGGGGGGTCGTATGGCTAGCTAGCATCTTTATATATATGACGACCCTTCATGGTGATAAAAACAAGCAATTACGAAAAGTCATTATTATATGACTCCTCCCCCGTATATTAAAACATGCATCTCATGCATAAAGTACGGTTCCTCAAAACTATGGCCATAAAACAATGCATTCCAAATCAATTTAACTCTGATTTCAGCCGACATAACATAGGGGCTTACAAAAGGTGAGCAACCCACCTTCTTGCACCCACCGGCTTATTAAATTAATACAAAAACATGTTTAGCATAAAACAACACGACATGTATTAATTTAAAACAAAGGTCCACTCACAGTACTTAATGCGACCTCTTCAATGCTTGGAATGCCCCTCGAGCGCAACCACGAAATATCCACATGGTCGAGTTCGTCTCACGTTCGACCATAAACTGTACAAATTAATCCAATATATCAGTCTTTAATACGTTGACTTAATATTTTCCTAGTTTGACTAGGAAATCATATTTGATCAAGAGTTGACCAAATTTCTTTCTTTTTAACAACATAACAACAAAAAGAACTATTTCCGATTATCGACTCGACATTTAGATTCTGACTTCGTAACTAACGTATCGATTCTCCTTACTATTTCATTTGAGGTTGGGTATCGTATAATAATTTTCCACGATCAACTCAACAATTCTGTTATTAGAAGTCATCCTCTACTACAACCACTAAAGTGGTCAACAACCTTAAAATTTCAGGCTTCAGTATTTATCTCCAATTCCTTTAATTTTGGATTTCACCTTTACTTTATTAAATTCGTTTCCAACTTAAACACTTTCCATAAATGGAAACCTTTCCAAAAAGAAAAGTTTCCCAAAATAGAAACTTCCTATTTACAGTAAGTTTTCCGCAATTACTCGATTTACGATTTAACGGAAACCTTGCCACTAAAAGTTTAACAAGGGAATTGATTTCTACCTCTTCGGCTCTCTGCCGGAAATTTTGTTACTTCTCCGAATTCCGGTCAACTTACCGGAATCTCCTATCGGATTTCGGTCAACTTGCTGGAATCTCCTACCGGAATTTCGGCAGAGTTTCCCCGTTTTCTCCAAATCACCAAGTTCTTGACATGTTCAACAAAAACATCAAATTAATCCAACAACACAGCAGCATTAACAACAATACAGTAGATCAAGAATTACACAATTCAGAGGGAGAAAACCTACTCTCTGCCTCTGCCCCAAATTCGAGATTCCAGCAGCTCTAAACCTCCTCCAGTTGGACCTCCTCTGCCTCAGTCGCTCTCTTTCCACCCAAATCGACACTGCAACACCTCGAGTTACCCACTGCCAAAACACCAAGGCACTGCCTCGTCCTAGTTAAATGGTGGCAACTCCATAACTCACTTGAATGTCCAACTGGACCCTCCAAACTCGAAGAACAGCTCGCCGGAGGTCAAGAATCTGAAACCCAGAAAAGAGGAAAACACAGTGAAAATGGAGCACATCGAAATAGGGCTCAATCTGACATTTCAAAGACAGAGAAAGGAAGAAGTGAATAGAAGAAGAACAGTACCTTCCACACGCCCTAGCGTCGCTTGGTTTGCCAGATTCCGGTCGTTGACCGTCGAGCACAGTGGCGCTCGATCTCCCTCCTCAGTGGTTGCCTCGGTGAGCTGAGAATAGGGATGAGTAGAGGAGAAGGAGAGGAGAAGTTTGGAAGTGGTCCGCAGGCTAGTGGTGGCCAGACGGCGGTGGTCCGCAGGCCAGTGGTGGCCAGACGGCGGTGGTCGCCGGAGACAGTGGCGGAGCTCGAGAGGAAGAAGAAGAAGAAGAAGACGAAAGAGTTGACCGAGGGGGGAGAGTTTTGACTGAGTCAAAACTCTCTCCCTATTTATAGGGAATTGGACGGTTGAGATTTGATCTGAAAAAGATCTAACGGTCCAGATTAAAAGAAGGTGAAGAGTAAATGGTTAAATAGTAAAAACTATTTACCAGAATAGTAATTAAAAGTTACCAGAAACTTCAGAAATTCATAGAAAATTAACAAAAGCTCCGAAAAATATTTTGAAAATACCGGGAGACTCGTGTCAACACAAACTACAACATCGAGTCATTAAATGAGAAATTTGGGGAGTTTAGAAAAACTCAAAAAATAACTCTAGCAATAACTTTATAATTCACCTGTCGCAGTTAAAAACTCTCGGTAACTCGTAAACCACTGTAAAAGGGAACTTCTTGGGTACGGGGTGTTACAAGCCAATCTATTAATTTCACGAAAAATATAAGAAGATTTGAAGGTCATGTTTGATATGCAGCTCAAACAATTAAACCAACGAAGATGAAGTTGCCAAGGAACAAGCAAAGGAGAACGCGGATAGTTTAGCACAAGTGACAAGTCTACCTCTAACAAAATGTGCTTCCAATCACGAATCCAAGCGAGTTCATAGCTGTTATAACTGCCAAAACCTGTGCTGCCACAAAACTAGTGATGCTATGTTAGAAGAAGAAATGTCAAGAACATGATCTTTAATGTCAACGAAAATAGCACCAAAACCTCTAATACCCTCTGCATGTTTCCAAGTTAAGCACCATCTGAGTTAATCTTCACACACTCAAAAGACTGGTGGATGTCAAATAACCTCAATGATTCTTGGTGCTATTTGCAATCGACATTGCGCTCCAAACATTTTTAAAATAAGAAGATCGAGAACTGAATTATGCATTGGACCTGTTTTAAATCGACTAGTTTCTTTAATATGACCCAAAATGAGTTGACAAATAGAAGCAATTGAGAAAGGCTTGCCCTGAAATCTGATCTGGTTTCTAGCATGTAATATAAACCATAATACTGAAGGGAAGTAGATCAACCAAAACTCTTTTAGTTATGAGCTGCGTACTATACCTAAGCCATTGTGGTAAATTTCCATCAGAGTATGAGGAACAACACCCAAATCAAAAGGAGATAAGAAATAAGACCAAAGAACAGTAGTGAAAAGGCATAGAAAGAAAAGATGTTGAAAAGATTCAGTGCAAGCACCACAAAACTTACATCTTGACACCTAGACTACTCCTCGTCTTTGCAGCAGTTCATCACAAATAATTATCCACAGACTACTCCTCGTCTTTGTAGCAGTTCATCACAAATAATTCTCCCCTTCAAGATCTTCCAAGCATGTAAAGACATTCTAGGTAATATAAATTTAGACCATAAATTCTTACCCCAAGACACGAGAGGAGAAGAATATCGTAAAAATTGGCATGCTTGTTCTGTTGTCAATTCCTCAGTAGACGAAGACATCCAAATGATAGTGTCTTCCATTGAAGCATTAACAACACAAGGAACTTGTCTAATTTCATTACACAAAGCTGGAAAGTGAAGTTGAAGAAGATCCTACAACACCCATGAGCCATCAATAATAAAATCAGAAACAAAGTCTTTATTCCCTTGCAAACCAATGCGAGCACCAAAATAATCAACGCTAGGCTTGCCCATAAAATTATTATGCCAAAAAGAAATCTTAGTTTTTGAACCTATCAACCATTGAGAATTTTCTTTGATAATATGCTGAAAATAACTTATTAATTTATCAATTAATTAGTACTTTACAAAATTAATAGATTTTGACAGTCATGACCTTATTAATTTAAAGAGTTTTTACTGTAGAGGAAAAGACATATGAACGTCGTTGAGAAAATCTTTTTTGTTTCGAATAAGCAAACACCCATTTGATGTAGAAGAAAATACCTCCCAACAAAGTTTTCGAAGAAAGGAACGATTGAGGATCATAATTTGCATCAACCCCAAGCCACCTTCATCAACTGGAGCACAACAAGATTTCCATGCTACTAAAGGAATCCCACGCTTATCATTTGAACCCGGCTTAAGAAAATTACGGCACCATACATCAATACGACGTAGCAAAGAGACTGGTCACTCATACACATGGAATCTATAAAGTATAAACAAAGATATCATAGATCACTAATTTGATTAGTTGGAGTCTTCCAGCTAGGAGTAATTATTTCTTGTACCCGGAACACCATGTGGCACTGTCATTTGGTGTTCCCAGCCTATTATATCGTTTAGACTCATATGGGGACCAGCAGGGTGGAAACAAGTAAAATTAATTAAATACATCAATTAGAGATAGGGACAAATCAGTTGGACCAATGAGATTAAAGGGGAACATATGTCACGTGGTGTTCCGATCCGAGTACAAATAATAATTTATCTCTCGGTCATAGACAAAAGAGAGTCCATCCATTTGATAATTTAAGTCTGATTTTATCCATAATCGGCTGAAAATTTCACAAGTGGCTTACCTTTAAAAATAGGAGCACCCAAGTAAGTAAAACGCGCTGAATCCAATGGAATACCCAAGAGTCATGAAATAGAATGTCATCACTGATAAATATGCTTGGCAACGAACACCTGCGAATTGTCCCAGTTAACTATTTGGTCTGATCATTTTATGCGACGAAAAAAAATTGTCCCTTAAGGGGAACTGACGCAACAAAAATTTGCGGTTTCGTCGCATAAATCTAATACGACGAAGCTTATGCGACAAATTTTTCGTCGCTTAAGGTCTTATGGGACGAAAACTGTCTCTTATACGACGAAATCATTTCGTCACATGAGGCTTTCCCTCTACTAGTGTGATACACCCCCATAATCCTCAAAAAAAACTCATAATTTTCCGCATATTACATTTAGTATAGCTCGTACATATATACAATTAGTAGATGGATATGGGATTGGCACATATTATACATAACGTTTGTCTATTTAAGCTTGAATCAATGAATCTCACAAAACATGAAAGAAGTAGGATGCAAGATGCACGGAGTTAAGTACACGTACATATATACTGGGTACAAGAGTAGAACAGGTTTGTGTCAGCTGGTTCAGCCGGGATGGTTAATTTCTAGCCAAAACTCGCCAAACTGATCTAGGGTTTACATACGTCAGAGGGTTAATGCAGCAGTTATAGGTTGCTGCAGATTATTATGTAGTGAAGTTTTCCCCAACAGTTTGAAGGGATAAAGACTTTCAGGTGTTGTTTCTTCGACGAAAACATAGACAACTACGTAATTCAGTTACACAAAGAAGAAAATAGCTATCCTTTCTGGTTGGGAAGATATGAATTAATAGAAGGGGTATTCTATAATCTGGATTGATAATTTCCTGAGCATGGATTTATTTGTTCTTCACTTGTTCATGACTAAGGCCAGAAATGGACAAGAATGGTAAGTTTCTAAAGAGAAAAGTCTCATAACAATTTATTTGGGCCACATGAAAAATAATGATATGGGCTATCATGTTTGTCTAATGTCTATACCCTATCATTTCGGCAGTGAAAAAAATATGAATCCGTGCTTCCATAGAAGAAAGATATATGCACCATTTCTTATACTATTCTTGTGCCAATCTCAAGATTTAAGGATTATTTGGAGGGGTGGACAGTCCGGCCTACTTTTGAATTTGAGGTTGTTTAGTTCGTGGATGTTTATAAGCATGAAAGATTATAAACATGGTACAAATAGTTCACTGTAAACAACAGACAAGTAGAATGTCAAGAAATCAAATACGATAGAGTCCAGAACAGTGCATTTGATCGACTAGAATACACCAAGATCTCTTATTCCATCCCATGCGCTTGAACGTACTAGTGTCATTTTAAGCTCAATGACTTCATAATATTACATATTATTACAAAACAGAAAAACTACATATTACATAATAGTGATAATACACTTGAAAATAGAAGGAAAAACCAGAAGAAAATTACAATCGTGTACCCGCCAATATTTTTGTAATAAGAAACAAATTAGCATCCTACTAATTAGGCTTAGTTCAGTTAATCATGGTGATTGTACAGAACTACTACTATCATATATATCAGCCGGAGCAATGAAATAGTCCATAGAAAGCCCCGGCACATTGAATACAACATCATCAATGTTCCAAACCTCTTCCATTCTAGTCCTCGTGTACTCCATTGATAGCTCGCCACACCGGAATACGGTGGCAATAGATCGGCCTTGATGAGCGATGAGCACACCATCAACATCTCTGTAATCTGCAATGCTGCTTCCTATAGTGGTCTCCCAATACACAGTTTCGTTTTCTGGGGTTTCAACCCTTGTGAGGTGCGAGTCCTCTAAGTAGATGAGGAGTCCACTTTTTTGACAGAAATAGCCGTACAACGCATGCCTGATTACCTCTGCCGGACCTTCACTTCGTTCGATCACAGCCTCGCGATCTGCAGAAACTTTTAGTACAAAGCAATCATCGTTGCCAATCCTCTTCTCCCCCAAGCATTGTGCCTTGGCAAACAAGCTTGCTGTGCTCTTTGGGTCTAGGCCCTGCAGCAAAACACAATCATCATATTTGATCAAACGTATGACCAAACATATAGTAATTAAACTCTAAACATTAAGCTAATTAATTAACAGTGATAAATTAGCAGAGTTCCCCGGTGGCGCCAAGATTCGATCACGTACTGCTAGCTGATTTGGACTAGTTCATGCAAATTTTAAGCCAAATAACAAGAATTTAGGCTTCAGTTCTCTTCCATTTAATCTGAATCAACAAAAATTATTCTATGCACAGCGCATAAATACATTGTGCAATCTTACTTATTTATAACAGTTTATATACAGAATCTTCATGTATTATATCATTTAATTTCAATCATTCACATAAATAAATAAATATGTCGTTTACTAAAAAATTTGTTCTAAATCAAAACGAAAATGGAATCTAAGCAAATTAAATTTTCGTAATTGTGCACTCACGTGTGAATGAACTTTTTTTGCACGTCATGGAATCAATAGTAACTACGGGTAATGAGAAAAATTTGATCAAAAGAAAATATTTTTGAAACAAAAAAATAGAAAAGAGAAGGAAAAAAAGGTAAGGGAGGCATAATGCACTAGATCCAGTAGCATTCATTCAGTAAAGCAAAAAAGAAAAAGCAAAAGCAAGAGGAAAATAATAGAGGAGAAGCCACTTTAGTTTCAGAAACGATGGGGTAATCCCAAGACCTAGCTAGATGAACAATGTAGATGACCCTGGTCCCTGGGTGACGCAAGAACCTGCAATCACGTGCCATTCTTGGTTCCTTTGAGGTGTTCGAAGCTAAAGAAGCCTGTAGGGTAAACCATGGGACAGTTTCTCCATCATTGTCAGCGTCATACCATTTTTATTGGGATTGTGATTTGTTTCCGATAGCTCCATCTCCTCAAATCTCTATCTTTGTTTGGTAAAGCTTAAAGCCAATTTCGAATAATTGAAGACTACGTTTCTATCCTCTTTAATCCTCAAATTGGTATATGCAACCCAGAAACATAGAATCCAAGAACGTCTTAAAACATGGTTGATGAGAAAAGAAGATGTATGATACTGTATGCATGGCAGGAAGAAGAACATTTCAGATTTGAAGTTCCCGATCTTACCTGGATGATGCGGCGTAATGGGCGTTGAGGGCCTTTGGCAGCATGAGTACCGAGCCAAGGGGTGTGCCTCCAGACAGTTTTGCCATCACTTCCGGCGACCACCTTGTTGCCGCCGACCACCAGTTCAAGTGACCACATTCCGGGCAGCATTTGCCAAAGAACAAAGCACCCACTTTCCCCACTTCTTGTTCCCAAAGTCTTGACATTTCTACCTGCAGAAACTTCAGTCTCACAGCAAACCATCTTCATCATCCCACTCGCGTACATGTTCTTGTTGAACTTCTGCTGCTTCAAGCATCCGCTTGCTGCTAGATACTGTTGGATAATGTAATGCGCAGTCGAAGTTTCCTGAATATCACCATCGTTCATTAATAACAGAAAGAGAGAACATATTTCTGGTGCGGCTGCTCTGAATCCATATTAATGAATCTGCTGAATACAAAAACGGATAAGATGTACTTATTAGTTCAAGGTGTTTGATGCTCTTACAAATGGGATGTCTTTGATGTGAGGCATGGGACAATCAACAGGATCATTGGCTTGAGGAATAGGTGCTAGAGGGCATCCCAGAACTCCAAGCAAGAGCCGCAAATCTTGTCTCTTTGCCGGAACAGTACTACCATTACTACCGTACGCTGAAGTTGATAAGTTACTTCCTTGAGGTAGACCCTTTTGTACTCTGAACCAGTCACGTATGGCTTCCCAAGAGCTCTCTTTCTTACCACATTCTTCTTGGATTTCTGTGTCTGGGCCTTCCATGAGTGGCGTTAATGGCTGCGGAGACCACATCTGCTTCTTCCTTGCCTTTGAACCCATCATCTTGCTGGTTTGGAAGAGATTGGAAGAAAGATCAAAGTGGGTTGTGTTTATGATGAGGTTTAAGGGTTTTTAAAAGTGAGATACGAAGGATTGTGTGAGAGAGATATGATATGAGACAGAAGGGACAGCTTATCTGTGCAACGGCAGAGAGAATGGTATTGTAAATTTAAACACATCCGCATGTTGGCCTGTCTATTACTTTATTCGTCACTCTCTCCTTAGGTCTCTCTCTTGTCGTTTTTATTTTCTTTTTGTGTCTATTATTCTCGAGCTGCTCAACCTAGCTATCCCCCATGGCGCCTCTTTTACATACATGACTCTAATGGTAAAAGACCCTAATGGCATTTTAAGGAAATTACCAAAATTTTCAGAATTTTGAGCTCCCACAGTAAACTCTGTCAAAATTAAATAACTTGCAAACCGTGAATTTTTCTACTTGAAGACTATATTGTGACACAAAAGATTAAGAGTTATGCATACGTGCTTAGACACATGATCGCAATGAGTTTTTGTTGAGATATACGACATTGTATGTGGGTTTATAAAGTTTTGGATTACTCTATCTATTGTTAATTGGTTTTAAATGTGAACCTCAGACTAGTTTATCATGATATCATAGCTGGTTACCCACGCTAAACGGCCACGTACGAAGTCCACGTCACCCTAAATGTTGTCCACGCATTAGGTTTGAATATTCGTCACACGTGCGGAGGCGTGTTGAGATATAAATTTCACATCGAGAATATGAGACCTTGTTTGTAGGCTTATAAAGGTTTGGACTACTATTTCCATTACTAATTAGTTTTAGATGTGAACCTTATATTACTTTATCAGTTTCGCTTGCACTTTTCATTTGAAGCTATATGTAACTCAAATAATGAGAAACTTTAGCATAAACTTACTAAAATTTCAATTAGCAATGGTTATAGAAAATACGTATGAATTACATGACCAAGAAGAGGAATAAAGGCAATGAATCTTCATACCATCTCGTGTTCACTACCAGAAAAAAGACTATAGCCGACGAAATAGCTAAAAACAGGCCGACGAAATTTTTTTTCGTCGGCTAAAGTCCACTTTAGCCGACGAATTTTTTTTTCGTCGGCTAAGTTAAAATTTCGTCGGCTAAACTAATTTTTTCGTCGGCTATAGTTAAATTTTAGCCGACAAAAAAAATTTGTCGGCTAAAGTGTTTTTTTCGTCGGCTATAGTATGTGAACTTTAGCCGACGAAATTTGAAAAGTTTAGCCGACGAAATTAGGGTATTTCGTCGGCTAAAGTAACTTTTAGTTATAAAATTGTACTACGTATATTTCGGTGTCCGATTGACTATTGTGATACCAATCTGGAAGCAGAACGGGCCCAGGAGCAAAACTCATTGCTTTACCATGACATACAGCCTTTTTTGGCTATCCGAGTTCGTTTAAGGCTTCAAAATGAAGTTTTTCTAAACGTTTAAAACACGAAAATGTCCATATCTACACCTATATGAGGTATTTTGGCCGAACCTTCAACACAACAAACACTCACCATAATGAGACGCAACTGTCCATCTAAAAATTTTGAGACATTTACCCATCTATGATAGGCCTCCCCGTATAGATAAATAATGGTAAATAGTAGGCATGTTGTGATTCCGGTCATCAAAATTCACAAACAAAAATACGACCGTCAGATATCATCAATATGTTGAAATATATCTCTGGTAAAAAATTCAACTTTATCTGATAAATTTAAGGACTTCATCTAGACGGTCAATCTCGTAAGTCAAACCTCTATATTGTATTGACTGCAACTATCGGCACCAAGACTTTGCCGGAATTACGTGATTTTTCAACCGTAGGCGTATTTCACCATTCCGGTCATATCTTATTTCACGACTTTTTTGCGTTTGAAGTTTCTACGTACAGTTTCTTTTAGAAACGAAACATTTACTTAAAGCTTAGTAAACAAGTTATACAACATTAGTACACATGTTGTGATTCCGATGATAAAAGTTGAGAAACAAAATTCCGACCGTCAGATATGATCATTATGTTGAAATATGTATATAGGAAAAAATTTAACTTAATCTGACAACGTTAAGGGCTCGATCCTTACGGTCAATCACGTAAGTCAAACCCCTTAATGCACGGAAACGGTCATTTGACCGTCTAAATTACGTATTTTGCCCGGACCTTCAACTGAAAATAGTTTCAAATCGATGAGACGCAACCAGTGGTATAAAAATTTTATGAAAAATAACTACCGGAGATAGGGCTACCTCTAGGGAGAAAGAATGGAAAATTGAGTTAACCGCAATTATCGGTACCGAGACTTTACCGGAATTACGTGATTTTTCAAGTATAGACGTATTTCACCATTCCGGTCATATCTTATTTCACGACTTTTTTTCGTTTGAAGCTTCTACGTATAGGGTTTAGGGTTTAGGGTTTAAGCCGACGAAATTAGGGTAATTCGTCGGCTAAGGTTAAATTAATAAATAAATAAAATAAATAACTATAGCCGACGAAATTAGGGTATTTCGTCGGCCAAGGTTAAATTAATAAATAAATAAAATAAATAACTATAGCCGACGAAATTAAGGTATTTCGTCGGCCAAGGTTAAATTAATAAATAAAATAAATAACTATAGCCGACGAAATTAGGGTATTTCGTCGGCTAAAGTTAATTAAAAATTCAAATTTTTTGGCGGGGATTTTTAAAATTTTTCGACTAAAATTTTAAACTTTAGCCGACGAAATTTCGTCGGCTAAAGTTCAAAATTTTCTATATCTTTCATTTTTCTCCTCCTCCTCTTCATCTTCCCTCCTCCTCCTCCTCCTCATCTTTCCTCCTCCTCCTTCCCTCCTCCTCCTCCTCCTCTTCATCTTCCCTCCTCCTCCTCCTCTTCATCCTCCCTCTCCTAACCTTCTCCTCCTCTTCATCTTCCTTCCTCCTCCCTCTCCTAACCTTCTCCTCCTCCTTCAAATCCCTCCTCCTCCTACTTCTCTAAATTCTTCTCCTCCTCCTTCCTCTCCTCTTCTCCTCCTCCTTCCTCTCTCCTCTTCTCCTCCTTCCTCTCCTCTTCTCCTCCTCCTCTCCCTCTCCTAACCTTCTCCTCCTCCTCCTTACTCCTTTTTCGGTGTAAAGAAGTAAAAATTTTAATCAAAAATACAATAAATTAAAAAAGAAAAAAAATTTGAAAAAATTTAAAAAAAAAAAAAGAAAAAAAACTATAGCCGACGAAATACCATAAAATTCGTCGGCTAAAGTTTTTTTAAAAATAATTACATAAAAAAAATAATAAAATTTAAAAAAAAAAATAAAAAACTATAGCCGACGAAATACCCTAAAATTCGTCGGCTAAAGTTTTAAAAAAATAATAATTACACAAAAAAAATAATAAAATTTTAAAAAAAAAGAAAAAAATAATAAAATTTAAAAAAAAAGAAAAAAATTATAACTTTAGCCGACGAATTTTAATAAAATTCGTCGGCTAAAATTAAAAAAAAGAATTTTTTTTTAAAAATAATAATTACATAAAAAAATTATAAAATTATAACTTTAGCCGACGAATTTTAATAAAATTCGTAGGCTAAAGTTAAATAAATAAATAAAAATAATAGCTAAAGCCGACGAAATTTAATAAAATTCGTCGGCTAAAGTTAAATAAATAAATAAAAATAATAGCTATAGCCGACGAATTTTAATAAATTTCGTCGGCTAAAGTCCAGAAATTAAGCGACGAAAAATTTATTCGTCGGCTAAATAAATGACTTTAGCCGACGATGAACAGTAATTTCGTCGGCTATAGTGTTGGCCGACGGATTTTACCCGACGACTTCTTAGCCGACGACGTGTCGTCGGCTAAGACTTTAGCCGACGAAATTTAAGGTTTAGCCGACGAAAAAATTTCGTCGGCTAAAATGGTTGTTCTGGTAGTGGTTGCTAAAGAAATAAAAACATACAAAATGAAGATGCAAATCAAGATGATAGGATAAATTTAACTTCGTTTTACATGCAGTACTATGTACTAGCATTTTGAGTCAAATGAGAATAACAATAAGAGATTTCAGAATGTTTTATAAAATCTGACAAGGGAATAGGGATATAGGCCAATATCCCATAAATTTGACGTTATACGATATTATACAGAACACAGACGGTTGCATGTCGATTATTATGAAAAAAATTAGGAACAAATTACTCAAGGTTATTATAGTAAAGTTAGCTCAATTGACTGCAGGCTCTGCACATTACCACATACGACAAATCTACCAAATCTTGTCTGCGTAATTAATTACTCCGAGTCTCTGATCCAATTGATAAAAAATATAAAATAAACGAAGAAAATCTGACACAATGATCTCATCACGCCTACTTAGTACTTTAGTTCTTAGGATCTTCCTCTCAGTTTGATTCCAATCTCGGTCAAAACAAATGAACACAATCCCCAAGTTGAGAGGCCCCGAGCCACAAACATATATTAAAACACTGATTTAGGAGTTTAATCTGTTCAACTTTGATAGTGGAATATGGGGCCTACGATGGAATATTGGAATTAGGGCAGCAAGTGGGCGGCAGATGGGTGGTGGTTGTGGTGGAGGGTCGGCGTCAAAAGGGGATGAGGTTGAGCGGCGGATGGGATGTGGACCGGAAGGTTTGGGTGAGCATTCAAGCCAAATTCTCTTTGTTTTCATTCATGTGATCTCTATCTGCGTAGTGGTCAGCTGTGGCTTTCATTCGGATGTAGATGACAAGGATTAATCAAGCATGTTATGTTGTAAATGCCGCATAACTTTGATCCTTGAGGAATTGTGAACATGTGTCGAATTCTTGCAACGTGGGTTGGTAGGACATGTTTTTCATCCTTTTGTTCTTATTTGATTACGAACAGATGAGTCTTGAAATATGAAGAAACCGTAAATAGGTACATATAAGATGATGTTATTAACACATATTCACACATTCCATTCATGATAAAAGTCAATAATAGATCAAATTTTAAGGATAATTCTGTAAATGCAGTCAAATTCTAATTACACAAAAATGAATAAGGTGTGTTAATAACAAAATAACGTGTTAATAGCAATATCCTATATATATAAAAGATTTTAAACCCTTGAAAAATCTCAGTTTATGATATTCTTTCATCATATCTATATGACACAATTGATTGATTTGCCTATGGCATGTTGAGCTTGAGCCGAATGCATTTGGTAGTGCTATATTGATTGACTTGCGGGATTATGGTTTTTAGCCGACGGAATAATGATGTCTGTTAAGAGTATTTTTCCGTCTCCTAAGCTCTTAGTCGACGAAAATTTTGTCGACTAAGATCCATCGGCTAAGACGCATCTATGAAGACCCTAGCCGACGGAAAAATTTATTTTGTCAACTAAAAGACAACCTAGTTGACGAAAATTCTGTCCGCTAAGGTCTGTCTACTAGAATCTTACCCGATAGAAAATTATTCTGTTAGCTGAGATGCTAGTACATGGAAATATTTTAAAATAAGAACAAATTAATAATCATCTTAGCCAACAGAATATTTAATATTCTGTCACCTAAGTAATTCTTACCTGACGGAATTCAAAAAATTTCGTCGGCTAAGAATTACTTAGGAGACGGAATTTCTGTCTGCTAGGATCTTAGCCGACAGAATTATTTTAAAATAAATAATAAAAAAAACTCTTAGCGGACGGTATGATACGAGTGTATCCTTTAGCTTTTAGGAATTAGGATTCCTTCTCCTTTCTGGGAGAGGAATAGTTGTCTAACTAGGACAATATATAGTTTTCTAGTTAGATAAGGATTTATAGGGTTGTGACTCTATAAATAGAGATGTCTAGCATTAGTTCTAGCATCGAATCATAGTGTTATTGTAGCAAAGGAGTAGACATCAGAGATTGTAGCCTTTAAGCACAATAATAAGAGAAGAACAATTTCTTCGACCAATACCCGTGTTCGTGTTGTTTTCGTTTCCGCAGTTAACAACTTAGCCGTGATTCGTATCAAGTTGGCATCAGAGCCTAGCCGTATCTGTGGGAGTCTGTGGTGCATGGTCCTGACTCGCTCACTGTACAAAAAGCTAGGGAAAGCTCTTGTGTCTTTAGAAAATACTACAAGGCCGAGGGTAAAGATGGTGGACGGTAAAACTGATCCCGAAGAGAGATTTGCAGCATTGGAGAAGCAGGTGTCTGCATCGAATTCAGCCATAGCGGATCTCACCAACCTCGTCAAGGAGTTGCTTTCAAGAGAGCAGACGAAGAAGCAAGAAAGCAGTTCGGATTCGGACGAAGAGAAAGAAAAATCCGACGAGGATGATGATGATACTGAGAGGAAGGATTCGCAGCATTCTCGCAAGCCGGCGCAAGAAGAAGGGAGTTCTTTTCGTAGCTTGAAGATTGACTTCAAGATTGAAGTTCCGATGTACGATGGTAGCGTCAATGTGGACAAGCTCGACGACTAGCTTGAGCGGCTTGACACATATTTCACATTTCATCGGTTTACATCGAAGGAAAAGATCACCTGTGCGACTTTGAAACTATCCTCTCACGCATTGACTTGGTGGAAGTCCTACCGAAGGAATCATGGTGAGGAGGTAGTGTCGTGGAAGCAGTTCAAGGAATTGCTTAGAAAACAGTTCTATCCAGTCGGATTTCTGGAAGAACGATGGCTCAAGTGGTACAACCTGCGCCAGAAGACCAACCAGTCCGTGCAAGAATACACGACCGAATTCCAGAATCAAGCTCTGGTTCTGGATATCTCCTTAGTGGAGTATGCGGCGTTTATGAAGTATGTAGCCGGACTACATGAATACCTTCAGAAAGAGTTAAAACTGTTTACAGTACAAACAGTTACTGAAGCTAGTGTGAAGGCCATCGCCATTGAATGGAAGCTCAAGAAGGGCGACACCAAAGGAGATGGAAAGCAGCTTGGGGGAAAGTCAGTCTATGCCAAGAAAGAGGAACAGAAGAAAGGTGAAGCGGGGAGTCAAACCTGTGTGCATTGCAAGGGAGGTCATTCGTCAGATAAATGCTGGGTAAAATTTCCACACTTGAAACCAAGAGTTTTACTGCGCAAGGAGGAAAAGAAGAAAACAGCTTTGCTTGCTAACGAAACCACCGAAGTACCAGGAATGACGGAGCCGAATGCGAAGCTCAACCTCATGGCAGGAACTCAGATGAGGAAGGACGACGAGAACCTAAGAGAGCAACTTTTTGTTGTAAAGCTTCAATTGAAGGCCAGCCTAGTTGATGCCATAGTAGATTCGGGAAGTCAAAAGAATCTTATCTCGGAGGCCTTGGTTCAGAAGTTAGGTCTTCAAACAGTCAAACATCCAAAGCCATATCCATTAGGATGGATTCAGAAAGATGCAGGACTAAGCATTACTACTCAATGCACGTTCAAGTTTGCTCTTCATGAAACATACATTGATGAAGTAACATGTGATGTGGTACCATTGGATGTTTGTCAGGTAATTCTGGGGAATCCTTACTTATGGGATAGAGATGCTATCTATGAAAGGAAGGCTCAGAAGTACACCTTCATTAAGGACGGACGACGTTTTATCATCCGAGCGACGGCCTCCCCACCTGAAGCAAGCTTGGTGACGGCAACACAAGCGAAAGGACTGGTTAATGCATGCGGGAAGTTTGTTCTGATAATGATTCAGCCCAAGGAGGAATATTCGAGTCAAGTATGCTTAACTTCTTTGTCCGGGAAGCAAAACCAAGACGTGGAGAAGCTGAAGCTTAAGTTTGCTGATCTGTTTAAGGAGAATCCAGGTCTGCCGCCGAGAAGAAGTGTGGAGCACGAGATCATGCTAATAGGGGAGAGTCCTTTACCAAATTCAGGGTTATACCGCACAACTATGCAGGAATCTGAGGAAATCTGGCCAAAGACGCAGGATGATGTGTCTAGATTCATTCGCGGCTGCAAGTTGTGTTGCACTTCCAAGCCCGCGAATAGGAAGAGAGGGTTGTACCTACCATTGCCGGTACCTTCACGGCCTTGGGAGAGTATTTTCATGGACTTTTTGGGAGGGTTGTCGTGCGCCAAGTCAGGTTGTGATTACTTGTACATTGTGGTCGATCGGTTTAGCAAGATGGTGATATTGATTCCTTGCAAGAAGACGGTGACGGGAGCAGGGGCTGCTAAATTGTTTTTCGAAAATGTATGGAAGCATTTCGGGTTGCCGAGTTCGATCATCTCAGATCGAGATAGCAGATTCCTGAGTCACTTTTGGGATTCTTTGTGGCGAATGATGGATACCAGATTGAAGAAGAGCACCGCTTTTCATCCTCAGACCAATGGACAAACAGAAGTAGTTAACAGGACTATGGTGCATATGCTAAGGGGTTACAATGCTAGACATCCGAAGACTTGGGATGAGAGTCTTCCATATCTGCATTTTGCGTTCAACAGGGCAGTACATAGCTCTTCAGGAACGTCACCTTTTGAAGCGTGCTACGGGTATCTGCCTCCAAGTCCTTTTGACATGGTGTTCACGGTTGGACATGGTCACCAGGGAAAGGGAGAGAGTGATAGGCTACGAGCACAGCGTTTCCTGGAGAAGATTAGTCAGATTCATGCAACTGTTGAAGCACAACTACAGAAGTCACAAGCAAAGTACAAGGCTAAGCATGACAAGCATCGAGTGCCTTGCAATTTCGGAGTTGGTGACTTAGTGTGGTTAAAACTGAGTAAGTAGCGTCTTAAGGGAGAAGGTAAGAAGATCAAGCCACTGCGGTACGGACCTTTTCGTGTACTGGAGCAGATTGGAGACAACGCCTTCAAGCTCGACTTGCCACCTTACTTGGGCATGTACTCGGTTATCAACGCCGAATATCTGAAGCTGTTTGAGCCGCCACTGCTTGATGATGACGGTGACAACAGTGACGACAAGACGGTTCTACCATCAGTTGAATACTTATGGTTTGACCAAGAGGATCCATTAGCCGAAGATTTCATTTTGGAGCGGAAGGTGACTACAACACGTAAAGGACAGCGGACGGCGTTTCTGATTGGACGTGCGGGTCAAGTTCCAAGCAAGGCGAAATGGTTAAGCAAGGAAAAGGGAACTCTCGAGTTTCCTAATCTCCAGTTTCAACTTAAACGGGAGTTTAAGTTCCTAGAAGAGGGGGAGCCATGATACGAGTGTATCCTTTAGCTTTTAGGAATTAGGATTCCTTCTCCTTTATGGGAGATGAATAGTTGTCTAACTAGGACAATGTATAGTTTTCTAGTTAGATAAGGATTTATAGGGTTTGTGACTCTATAAATAGAGATGCCTAGCATTAGTTCTAGCATCGAATCATAGTGTTATTGTAGCAAAGGAGTAGACATCAGAGATTGTAGCTTTTAAGCACAATAATAGGAGAAGAACAATTTCTTTGACCTATACCCGTGTTCGTGTTGTTTTCGTTTCCGCAGTTAACAACTTAGCCGTGATTCGTATCACGGTAAACCTAAAAACTATTTAAAAAATGGAGATCGATATTCGGAAATCCACCGCCGACGATCGATCTCCGGTAATCTACCGGCCATTCCGATTCCCTACACCACCATAACCAAAGACCACCACCACACACACACAACCACCACAACCACACACCATCACCAAAAACCACCACCACACACCATCACCACCCACCACCACACCCGAGCACACACCATCACCACAACTACCATATGGAGAAGAGAAGAGAGATTTTAGAGAAGAACAGAGAGGACAAAAGAAGATTTAAAGAAAAAATTTTGATTTTTTGAAAAATTTTCATAAATTTAGCTCGGGGAGTCGAAATTTTGATCTAAAATTTTGCTCAGGAAAATTGTTATGAATTTTTTTTCCTTAGCCGACGAAATTATTTAATTCCATCGGCTAAGTTATACCTTAGGAGACGGAATTGCTTAATTCCGTTGGCTAAGGGGTGAAAAATTATTATTTTTAGAACTTATGCGACATTATAATACTGATGATCAAACTTGATAAACAAAAATCCGACCGTCTAATATAATCATTGTAGTAAAACATGGATATGATAAAAATTCAACTTGATCCGACAATGATAAGAGCTCGATCCGGACGGTCAATCCTGTAAGTAAAACCCATAAACACACGAAAACGGTCATTTGACCGTCTAAATTACGTATTTTGGCCGGACATTCAACTGAAAATAGTTTCAAATCGATGAGACCCAACCAGTGATATAAAAATTTACAAAAAATAACCCCCAAAGATAGGGCTGCCCATAGGGAGAAAGAATGATAAATTACGTTGACGCAACTAGTGGCACCGAGACTTTACTGGAATTTACGTGATTTTTCAACTGTAGATGTATTTCACAATTCCGATCATATCTTATTTCATGATTGTTTTGCGTTTTAAGATTCTACGTAGAGTTTGTTTTTAAGACAACACATTTACTTTAAACTTAGTAAATAAGTTATACAATATTAGTTGACATGTTGTTATTATTACGATCAAAAATCACAAATAAAAATGAAATCGTCTAATATGACAATCATAATAATATACATGTATGACAAAAAATTCAACTTGATTCGACAACATTAAGGGCTCGATCCAGACGGTCAATCACGTAAGTCAAACCCCTAAACGCACAGAAACGATTATTTAGCCACCACCTAAATTACGTATTTTGGCCGGACCTTCTACTGCAAATATTTTCAAATCGATGAGACACAACCAATGGTATAAAAATTTACGAAAAAAATAACCCCCGAAGATAGGGCTGCACATAGCGAGAAAGAATGGTAAATTGTGTTGATCGCAACTAGCGACACCAAGACTTTACGAGAATTACGAGATTTTTCAACCGTAGACGTATTTCACCATTCTGGTCATATCTTATTTCATAAATTTTTTGTGTTTGAAGGTTCTACGTAGATTTTGTTTTTGAAAACGGAACATTTACTTAAAACTTAGGAAACAAGTTTTATAACATTAGTAGACAAGTTGTGATTCTGACTATCAAAAATCATAAATGAAAATTCAACCGTCTGATATGACCATCATGATATTATACATGTATGGAAAAAATTTAACTTGATCCGACAACATTAAGGGCTCGATCCAGACGGTCAATCCCGTAAGCCAAACCCCTAAACGCACGGAAACGATCATTTGACCGTCTAAATTACATATTTGGCCAAACCTTCAACTGAAAATATTTACAAATCGATGAGACGTAACCAGTGGTATAAAAAAATTACGAAAATAACCACCGAAGATAGGGCTGCTCATAGAGAGAAAGAATGGTAAATTGCGTTGACCGCAACTAGCGGTACCAAGACTTTACCGGAATTACGTGATTTTTTAACCGTAGACATATTTCACTATTCCAGTCATATTTTATTTCATGACTTTTTTGAAATTTTTTCTTCCTATGTACAGTTCCAAAGAAAACACTTATAACTGATTTGCTACTGTATTTTTAACCTTACCCGATGGAATATAAACTTTTCTGTCAGCTAAGAGCTTTCTTAGCTGACAGAATATAGTTTTTTCCGTCAGCTAAGAAAGCTCTTAGTCTACAAAAAAGTTTATATTCCGTCGGCTAGGCTCTTAGGTCTTAGCCGATGGAATATGAATATTTCAGTCGACTAAGAGCTTTCTTAACCAACGGAAATAACCAAGAACATAGATCAGTCGGCTAAGAAGGGCTTAGTCAACGAAAATTTCAGACAACCTTATTCCGTCGGCTAAGAAGGTCTTAGTCGACAAACTATTTATCCTAGCCGACGAAACTGTTTAGATTCTATCGGCTAATAATGAAAATCCACTAATGCATGATGTATAAGTGTATATCATAAAATTCTTTAGTGAACTTCAATTTAGTCTAAAAGTGCTACTGCCTGAGTTGAAAGGGGCTACTGCCTGAGTTGAAAGATGATACTACCGGCGATATTGCAATTTTTTCTGGCAATTCTCTAATGTTGACGTGGCACGCAGCTACTGCAGAGTTCAAATGTGCTACTGTAGACAAGAAATGTGCTAGTGCTACTGCCGAGTACGAACAACATGTTACTGATAGAAAAGTTTGCTACTGTTGAGATATTGGAACTTTTTCAACAATTTTACTGCTACTGTTGACTTAGAAACTACTATTGTGGACTCAAAATCTGCTACTTTCGACTTGAAAGCTCCTATTTCCCAGGCATAACCCAGCCACAATACCAATAAATTACCGATGAAAAATATTTCAAATTCAAACCTTTTGGCGACAAATTCAATTTTCTCTATAGCATTATTTGTTTAGAGAAACAAGTGATTTGTTCAAAACAGAAATATAAGAACAAATGAAAATTTAAAAATGTCTTAAACACAGTAGCTTACCTTGAAAGTCAAAAAACTTAATTGAAGATGAGAGTCGCAGACTCACAATAGTCTTCAATTTCAAACCAACCATCCACTAATCAAAGCCAAAACAAATCAAATCCTCCTCTGAGCTTCATGATTGCACACTAGCAATCTCGCGTTAGTCTCTTCCAAGTAGTATCAAAGTATGCTCCACCATCTTGCTGTTACTGTGAATTTTTGCTACTACTACTACAAAATCTAGCTGCTACTGTAAAATAACCTATGGAATCTGGTAGTGGCGGAGGGATCCTAGTAGGTAATGGAGGACAACGACGGTTGGATCCTGGAGTTAGAGTACATGTGATCCGTTCATCATTGAGGGTCGAGGTCGTTGTTGGTTGGGCGTCATCATTGGACATCATCTACGTTGAGGTGCTGGGGTTAGATGTCGTCATCAAGCAACGTCGTCGACTCGTCAGAGTCGAGCATCGTCTCTATGAATTTGGGGATTGAGAGAGAATAGATCGTGAGTGGGAGAGAGTAAACGAAGTCAAACTTTTTGAGTTGTGACAATAAAATTAATATGGCACTGGAATATTACATTTCTTTAGTTGTGACAAGACCCTATATATTATGGTTGTCCTGGTTTTATATCACATTTTGAGATATCTTAGTCGACTTTGATTACGTATACTCTGATAGTTTATTAGCGAAACTCGAAAGTACTTGAGATATTAGAGGAAGGGTTTGTCTGTTATACATATTTGCATACTATGTAGATCTGTCGTGAACCGTTAAATCGGTCAACCGATTTAAAAAAAACAATTAAACGAACGGTTCACGACAGATCTGTATAATCTATATGGCAGAATTTTCCTGAGAAGAAGGGAAGAAAACTAAACAACTACAAGAGTAATCTAATGTTATGACAAAAGAGAGAGGACTGCTCATTTTATATCGTTAACTATGTATGGGTTAGTACGTGGTTCATGCTGAGAATCGACCTAAACTTCATATATCGGTCTATTTTAACATAAATCTTTGGCTCCCAGCACAAATAAATATGCACAAATAGTCTGGTTATTCTTTGCCTTTCGGTTGAGGCAAGGGGACACTGTAGAGAAGTTTAGATCTACTCTCTAATTAATCGTTAACTTCCACATGCGTTAGAACAAACTTATTGTTCAGTTAATTCATGGATTAAAGACTACAAATTAAAAAAGAAATTCTATTAGTCAAGACTAAATGAATGTCCATTTTAAAAAAGACAAGCCGATCTCTTGCTTCCATCCACTGTCAAATCTTCAAGTTACAACCAGTACCACAGAAATCCTGATCTGCTAGCTAACAATGGCTGATCCAACTTCTCTTCTGCATCAACCTAGTAGAGAAGAAGATCCAGAAACTCCAAGCAACAATCTTCATCACTCCTTGGACCAAATAATTGAGCAGAGTGAAGCAAGTTTTGGCTGGAACCAGTTCTTGCAATCCATCCTTGTTTCCTTGGCATCACTCTTTGATGGAACACAAACCTTCATCAGTGTCTACACAGACGCCACACCCACCTGGCACTGCACCAGTGAAACCACAACCTGCAACACAAGCTCATCAGACATCTGTGATCTGTCTACTTCTGACTGGGCTTGGGATTCAGTTTCCTCCAAGACAATCATATCAGATTGGAACCTCCAATGCTCTAGCTCATTCATCACTGGCCTTCCAGCCTCGTCTTACTTCATGGGTGGTGTCATAGGTTTGTTTCTTCTTGGCACTCTCGCTGATTCCTCGCTTGGCCGAAAGAGACTGCTAGTGATCTCTTGCATTACAATGTCTATTGCTGCATTTGCAACAATCTTCTCTACAAATGTTTGGATTTACTCTGCACTTAGATTTGTAAGTGGCATTGGCCGTTCGTGTATTAGTACCTGTGTGCTGGTTTTGTTAATGGAGAGAGTAGGAAGAAAATGGAGGCCTCGAGTTGGAATCATGCAGTTCTTCTTTTTTACACTTGGTTTTTTGTCACTACCAGCTATTGCTTACATCAACAGGGCTAATTCATGGAGAGCTTTGTATTTATGTACTTCAATTCCTGCATTGCTTTACTGCTTATTTCTCCATTTCTTTGTTAAGGAGTCTCCAAGATGGCTCTTCATGAATGGCCGCGCAGAAGAAGCCATAGCAATACTGAAGAAATCTGCTGCGTCGAAGCCAATAATCAGTGAACTTAACTCATTGCTGTCCGCAGAAGACATGCGCTTTAAGGCAGCGGAATCTACGAAATCCAGTGATCCATACAAGTCAATGAAGGACTTGTATGCCAAGAAATGGGCTATGAAGAGAACACTAGTAGTCATGGTGCTTGGTTTCGGCATTGGAATGGTCTACTACGGTATGCCACTGGGGGTTGGAAACTTAGGCTTCAACATCTATCTGAGTGTAATGTTCAATGCTTTGTTAGAGATACCTTCATATCCACTCACATTGATCATAATAGAAAAATGGAGCAGGAAATTCTCAGTGTTTTGGTTTTGTTTGGTAAGTGGGATTTGCGGAGTGGTGTGTGCTATGGTGGGTGATAAGCAAAAGGTGTTTAGAATTGTGCTGGAGTTAGCTTCTTTCTTTTGCGCACGCACAGCTTGGAATTTGATATCTATGTTTACAGTGGAGCTGTTCCCAACTTGTGTGAGGAACTCTGCTACATCTTTGTTGAGGCAGTCGTATCTTTTGAGCGCTGTGTTTAGTTCAATGTTGGTTTCAGTTGGGAGCAGCAGTGGGTTTCTTTCATATGGAGTTTTTGGAGTGGCTATATTTGTGTCTGGTTTCTTTGTTGCTTTTTTGCCAGACACTAGAGGTGGAACACTTTGTGATACCATGGATGAACAAGAAAGAAAAGAGAATATGATTTTGGGATGAGAGACTTGGATTTTTCTTTTGTATTTTTGGAATCTGTTTATCAGGATGATTTGTCATTTTTTTTAAAATAATCAAGATCTTCCTATTTTGTTGGGTTAGCATATGCCCTGTATTTGGGATAAAATTGAATGGTCCAAGTAGTGTACCCATTCTTCATCCGGTTGAATTGTACCAGAAAATGAACAAGTTTTCTAACGAAATGAGGATAAAAGGGAAAGAGATAGAAATTTTCTAGATAACTTTTTCAAACATTACAAACAACGGATTACCCCGTTTAAATCAGAAGATAAAGGAATAATTCGTGAACAAAGTAAGGTCTATTCCAACCAACAAATATTTGATTGACAAACACCTCGATACAAATTTTAAAAAGGGCAAATTTCTGATTAAAATTTACTACATGTATCATCGTGGAATATAAAGTTGTGAACATCTCTTTGATATGATTTACAAATTACAACAAAAAGACTTGCATAAGAAGCAACCATTTTTTTATGAAATGCACAATAACGTGTTATAATACTTGGTTAAATTTACTGTCTTTCACTTATAAGGATGACTTATATCACTAGATTAAAAGTATTGGACGTACCAAACATACTTTATCCAAAAAAATCCAATGATCCAATGACCCTAAATTACTTAGTTTTTTTATTATCCCTTGAAATCAATGCTGCTCAATACAAATAAAAGAAAGGGAAAAATCCTCAAATGGTACATAAATTATTACCTATTGTAAGTTTTGGTACCTAAACTTTTAAAACTACCCTAGTGATACCTAAACTATTGCACTGTCAGCCATTATAGTACCTCCGTTTATTTTACCGTTAAAAATGCTTATGTGACACATTAATTACTCTAATCTGATGACTAGTACATGGGCAAAACAGTAATTTGCCAAATGAAAATAGCATATGGCAACAAGCAAAAAAAAGAAAGAAAATTGAGATAAATAAGAAGATGGTGCTCGATCATTATCAAAGGTTGTTTCCAGAGATGGCAGATCCAGACAACGTTCTAGGGGAGATAGATAGAGATCCAAGAACCTTACTTGACTCTTCTCTCTTCTCCACTTGATGTTAAACCATAATATTGATAGTTTGGTGCAATCCTTGCAACCAAACTCATAACCCTCATGCTTCCCAGTCATTCTGGGTTTTAAAAAATTCTAGATTTTCAAATTATAGCGGGATTTGCTTAAAGCCACAAGAAATATTGGTTGAAAGTCGAGTTATCTGATAAGAAATTGATCATGATTTTTGAATTCATATCCTGGGTTAATTTCAAGCTTCATTATTTTTGATGAAGAGATTTTGGGTGATGACAATGAGGTGTTCTATCTATGATTGAGGGAATAATAATTTGATATGATGATTATCATCAAAAGATGACTTATAGTGATAATTTATGCCTGCAAAAACAATTAATTCACCATCAACAAATTTTTAAGATGATGATAGATGTTGTTTCGTAAACTGAGTGCAGCAGAAGAGGAGATTGAGAAACGGGGTTGGTTTCCTTTCTGCTTTTTTCCTTTAATAATTCATTTTATTGATTGAAATAAATACCAGTAAATAAAAAATCAAAAAAATTATATTTGACTACTTTACTCTCATCTTTAACGGCGTAATAGACAAATGTACTATAATGGCTCACAGAACAATAGTTCAGTGTCACTAGGGTAATTTTAAAAATTCAAGTACCAAAACTTACAATATGTACTAATTCAGGTACATAATGAGCTAATACTGAGATGGTCATGGACTCTTGGTACTCGGTAGTGTGATTTGAGACGGCTATATGCATTACTGTATTCCTTGGTTTGTAAGGAAACCAAACAAAAAGATTGGTTCTTTTCTTTGGAATAATTGAGGAACTATTCTCTGTTTCGAAGTTTCTTCTGGACTTTGTTTTGGCATCTGATTGGCTTGTGTTGGAGTTGTCCGTGCAGATTCTTTGTTAGGGATTAGTATATTAAAACAGATGGGATGGATAAGTGTTTTGATTATAACAGCAATTGTTTGTTGCATAGTAAAATCTGTTTGTTTTTTGAGAAAAGATGGAGCACATTGAACTGGTTACAAAAATTTTGTTGGTTCTTTTCACTGTGGCTTTCTTTTGGAAGCTCATTACACACATGTGGAGCTTCTTGGATTTGGAGAAGGATCCTGTGATAGTATTGGTTACTGGAGCATCAGGTATGCTCAAAATCAATATCAATTCTCTTGTTTTTCAAGCTAAAATGTGTTTAAGTTTCATTTTCAAATAATGTTTTTCCATTATAAAATCAAAATGATTTCGTGACAAACAGGAATTACATTCTCCAACTTCATGGTTTCGAAAGAACTTGGATTCTTCTGAATTTTACTGAAGATTAAAAAGGACTTGCTAATGGTCATGTGGTGTATTCTTCAAGTTTTTTGTTGGTTTCTGCAGTGTCCCAAAATGATTTGGACTTATTTTCCGTTTGAATTACATCTTGCTGTAACGCTGTATGTTGATCATACGATTTGTAATATGTTTCATTCAATAACAATTCTGATAATTCCCCAACAGGGCAAATAGGCTATGCTATTGTTCCAATGATCGCTAGGGGCGCCATGCTTGGTCCAGATCAGCCTGTTATTCTGCACATGCTTGATATACCACCTGCAGCTGAGTCCTTGGCTGGGGTAAAAATGGAATTGATCGATGCTGCTTTTCCTCTTCTCAAGGGTATGCTCATGATTCATGTTCCCCTCGAATGCTACTTTAATGTGTATATCTATGTTGAATTCCAAGTTTTAAAGCTAGATGAGAAATGATCATTTCCTTTGAGGAGTCGTACATTTCGTGTGTGCACGGCTGTAGGTGTTGTGGCTACAACAGATGTTGAGGAAGCTTGTAATGGTGTCAACATTGCTGTCATGGTTGGTGGATTCCGAAGGAAGGAAGGTATGGAAAGAAAGGATATGATGTCCAAAAATGTATCCATCTACAAGGCTCAAGCTTCAGCATTGGAGAAGTATGCTGCTCCAGATTGCAAGGTAATACTGTTCATGCCTATATTCAATATTTTGGAGATACTAGTGCTGTGCTTTAAGTTTCTTGCTTCCTTCATGCAGGTTCTGGTGGTTGCCAATCCGGCAAACACCAATGCACTCATCTTGAAAGAATTTGCCCCCAATATCCCAGAGAAAAACATCACATGTATGACACGGCTTGATCATAACCGAGCATTGGGGCAAATCTCTGAGAAGCTAAATGTTCATGTTGATGATGTGAAGAATGTTATCATCTGGGGAAATCACTCTTCAACTCAGTATCCTGATGTCAATCATGCAACAGTTGGGGGTAAACGTGTCAGAGAAGCTGTGGGAGATGATCAATGGTAACTCACAGTAGTAACTGGCAATTCTGACATATATTTTTGTTCTGTGTGACTTATGTGTTGTCCTCTATTTTTTCTTTTCTCCAGGTTGAATACCAAGTTCATCAACATTGTTCAGCAGCGTGGTGCGGCCATTATTAAGGCTCGGAAACTATCAAGCGCTCTGTCTGCTGCGAATTCTGCCTGTGATCACATACGTGATTGGGTTCTTGGGACTCCTAAGGTATATCTACTCGCATTTATTTTTCTTTGTTATGTCCAAAATCATGCGAGTTTTTAAAATACTCAGAAATCTAATAGTTCTTTGTTGCTGTTAATGTCATTCAGGGGACACATGTTTCCATGGGTGTGTATTCTGATGGTTCTTATGGAATCCAGAAAGGCCTCATGTACTCTTTCCCTGTTACCTGTGAGAAAGGAGAATGGAAAATTGTGCAGGGTTAGTTCTTCATTTTGTCTCAAATTCAGTCAGACAATGTCGTAGCTACACACGGGTTATGGTGGGCTACAGCCCATCTCAAATTTTAAAAAATCATTCATTTCTAGCTAAATTTTAGTTTAAAAGGCTAAAATTTAAAATCTTGCCCACCACATGTTTCTATATTTAATCTTTAAGTTATTAATCTATATCTAACATAAATTAGTACACGTTTATTAAAGAAAAATCCTAGCTCCTTCATTGGTCATAGTTGCTATTAGAAACCAGAGTACTCGGTTTTATGAGGCTATTTCTGTGCATTCATCACAGTTTGCCTATTTTTGAATGCAGGACTCAAGATTGACGAGTTCTCAAGGACAAAGATGGATGCAACTGCACAAGAGCTCATTGAGGAGAAAGCGTTGGCCTATACATGTCTCCAGTGATAATGAACTCCCTTTCTTCAGATAATAATGTTAGGAGATTAATAATCCATCAGAGAATGGAAGATCACAAATTGTTGTCCTTGTAGTTCTACGCAGGCAGAGCATATGCAGGCTCAGACCTGAGATTTTCAGAACTGAGTCGAATTTTTAAAAATAGATCTTTAAACTATACTATTTATTTAAATTTATTTTCTCTTTAAAAAAAATCATGAACTAAAGTTATAAACTCAAAGTCTAAAGACATAAAACATTATAAATCTTTTTTATACTTACTTACACTACTTATTTTTTTTAAAAAAATAGTAACTACTGATTGTAATATAATATTTATTTTTTACTAAACTAATGTGTTAGAAAAGAAAATTTTGAACCCTTAAAGACTCTATTCAGATATAAGCCTGGGCATATGATTTGTTTTCCTAAATGTTTTTGGGCTGAATATGTTCATCATAATACCTGCATGGTGCCCCAAAGAGATCTCTATTAGTTTGAACTGATTGAATCTTATTTTCTATCAATTGAAAAATTATTTTTATTCTTTCTGATGTTGAGGAAATGATTATAATTGGTCGAGTTGATATCTATGTTGACCTTCAGTACCCTGAAGTTCTTAAGATGTCATATGGCAGGGAATCTGTTAATTTAGGTTTAATCCTCTGTTTTTTTTGCAAGTTACATAATTATTAGTTATTATATCTCTATTAATTAAGACAATTTGTCTTATAAAACTGTTAAAGGTTAAATTTCTCTTAATCTCTGCAAATGCCCTTCTTCCATTAAAATGCTTTCAAGGATAACAATCAGATTGCATGGACAATATGGACAAAAATAAATATATAAAAATATGAGATAATTGTTTTAGATGAAACATGATAACTTCCGCGTATGAAAACTACCTCACGTTATTTTAATCCCAAGAATTTCGATTTTGTGGTACTTATCCCTATCAGTTTATACAACAGAAAATCGCAATCCAACCTGGTTAATCAAATTCATTCTTATCAGCAATAAATAGGCTAGTAATTTATAAAAGGAACAAACCATTACTTCGTACTAGCCTATTTATGAGATTGGGTTGATTATGATGTGTCATTGGCATTACATGAGTAACACATGTGGAGAGTAATTTTCTAATGATCATTTCATCTCATGTCATATGTATATAGTTGTTGGTTGTGCCTATATATTATTTGGAGCCTTTGTTGTACCACAACTTAATGATTCGTATTAATAATTTCACATAATTACAACTTATGTGATATTGGAGGAAACTAATATGAAAATTTAAGATTCTTTAAGAAAGTACATTAGTATAGATCCTGGTCAGATAATTAGTATAATTATTATTAGTTCCATATGAGTGGGGGCTAATTTAGGGTTCATATATGGCTTAAAAAATCAACAGGAACCCTTAAATGATCTTCTACAAAATAACTAAAATAATTTTCAACAAAAAAAATTCACGTATCAAAATTTGATTCGAAAAGGACGAGCATGTTAAACAACGTCACGTGGTTCTTCCATAACACAAAAAAAATATTGTTGATTAAGTATTTTATACTTTGTTGGTGGAACAATAACATAGATATGTTGTAGAATAATATTGAGCGAATGAATGGAATCAATCTTATTATGAATAGGGAGGAGCTCTTTATATAGAGACTCACTCTAAGTACAATGGACAAATCCTTCATGGATTGGGATAAGTCTATAATGTAAACCTATTACAACTAGGGCATATGCATAAGGCTCATTGGGCTAAGCCCATATACAAGGTATGGACCAAGACACACATATATATCAAATATCCTAGAACACTCCCCCTTGTGTCGTGTGTCTTCATGCCGGAATGGTGCTTACGGTGTTGCCTCATCAAAACCTTGCCAAGTAACAAAAACCCTGTGAGAAAACTAAACCTTGGTCGAAGGAAAAAGAGTACAACGCACCAACTACTCCATTGAGAACTCGTCATGTGATGCTCCCCCTGATGTGTACTTCAATCGGATGTTCCTGATGAATGGTGCATTCCAACATGCTTCTCAAGAGTGGATGTGAGTCAAGACTTAAACAAGTCTGCCATGATCAACCACAAATGGGGATCAATGGTCTTAGCGGTGTATGCAATGTTACCTCGTTAAAAACCTTGTCAGGCAAAAACCCAGTGGGACAAAAAGCTGTGACTAAGGGAAAAAGAGTGCAACATGGTTGACACAAACTACCACACCCTTCACATTTGACCATGACATGTATATGGTAGACTTTCTTTCAAATCTGCATCTCCCCCTGATCTCAAGATCATTCATAGGACGCTTCCGGATCCTTAGTGACCACGGAGCTGTTTTGACAACTTGGCATATGTATGCTCTTTCAACATGTCTCAAATGTGGCATTACTCAGTGCCAGCAGCTATGTGCACGGTGCCTAGCAGCTGTATGCACAGCGCTCGGCAGCTGGCGTGCACAGCGCTCAGAAGCTGGGTGCACAGTGCTCGGCAGCTGGTGCTCGGCAGCAGGTGCACAGGTGCACGTATAGTGTCTGGCAGCAGTGCACGTGTGCACAGACAGCGCACAGGCAGCGCTCAGGCAGCGCGCACATGCAGCGCGCCATATGTCCGGCAACTCGGCCACTAAACCAACCGGTGCCTAGATCATGATTCCGCTTCCGATGCATCTCGATTCATGCATGGCTAGCGATGGCATAGGCAATAACCTTTCTCTCATGCCATAGGGATTGAATATGCCAGATACTCTTAGAGTATTCAAGTGATGTCCTTTGCCATATCATTGACATTTGCGTGGGCGCAAAGCTACTTAGCTTTATAACGAATGAAGGTGAGGTCAAGTCTTTCTTTTGATTAAACGGATCACTCTCTCTTGGAGTAAAGACATTGACTAATCATGGGAGCATATGAAGGTTCCACTCTTCTTCAGAGGACCTAAGCCGATTGATGGAAATACATCATCAATACACAATCGATCGACTTCAAAACGAGATTTTGTCTTTCCCAAGATACTTTTCATTCCAACATCGGATATCCAGCATATACTGCGATCATCCGGAATCAATATGCAATGGCATTATTCATCATATCCCATCCGAAATCAAGGAGTCATGTACTATGCGTCCAAAACACTTGGCCAACGCAAGCTCCACTTGATTTGGCTTATGAAGTCTATTTAAGATCTTCATGCATATCTCTGATCCCATAGAGACGTCACTATGATCATATTCATAGGGCTGCATGTACAGTTATTAGGGAACTACCAAACTGACAAGGTAGTGGAGTGCAATAACATCCATTACGAGAGTACATCTCATCGTAGTCGATCCCAGTGCGTGTTTATGAGAAACCTTGCGCCATAAGGGAGTCTGAGACTCTTGTTCCCACTACGCTAACTCACAAAGGTTTACTTGATAGGGTTTACATTTGCGGTGTCGGCAACACCTGCCCAATGACCTATCCCTTTGTCCGGGTCGCATCTTCCCATTTTAGGTCAATACACTTTGTTGACATATCAACAAACGTGTGGTTCGATAAACTCATCATCCCACATCCTCATGTACACTAGTGTAGTCATTGTAGAGATCTTTTTCTATGAATTGGATTTTGACGTTGAGGCGTCCCCCAACGATAGTCACAATTCAGACTAACATGAGACGGAGTGAGTATCACTGATCAATAGACCAGTAGTGCCAAACTCGTTTTCTCTCTCAGTGCGAGTGTATATCGAACCCAAGGGCCTCAACCTAACCTTCAGGGAGCCACAAGGCCTAGGACACCATGTTGCCACATTATGGCGCCCTCACATCACCACACAAGGTGACGGCGTCAAGACCATCTCAATATGGCCGAGCCATGGCATCAAGACCACCTCAATTTGGTCGAGCCATGTCCTATTGGTAGGACATCATTCCTTACAGACATATGCAGCATTGATCTCGTCACTATAGTTCTATGGGGATCATGTTGAGACTTAGTGGTAACCAACCACGACATTCACGTCGTTCCCACTTGAACCCTGGTGTTCGTATCTCCCCCTAACGGCTGGAATACAGTCTCAAAGTGACAATCCGCAGTGTAGCGGCTAAGGAAATCGTTTGTCAAGGAGCTTAAGGTGGAGAGCAATAAAATGACTCCTATCCATCCTTAGAACATATTCATCTCATGCGACACATCATCATTGGGCACTGTGGCAGTCCAATTTGGCACATTGTGGAACTCATGGCTTGGAGATCCGTTACTATCCCGCCGAGTTCAAGGATTACAACTACGTGTCAATCCTAGCACACAGTTACGAGCTGTTGTGCATCAATGCAATGATGGTAAGTCGTGGACGAATCAATACATGTCTGCATGTCCCTCTTCAGGGATGGGTAGTGAGCCCATAGATACATAAGCAGCATGTGGTAGACGATGGTGCAACACATAACCAATGTGTTAGCCCTTCAACCAACACCATAAAAGCGTATACGGTATCCATGCGTTGGTTGCATCGGTCTACATAATCTCTCTTTGGATTTTCAATAAGAATGACATCTTTTGTGGCATAGCATAAGAGGATCTTTCACCTTACTTAGCTAAAGATCACGCTTTACACAACGAAAACATGAGTACTGTGCGGCTGCCGAGGACATCATGTCAGCGCACAAACACAACATACAATCATGGTGTAGTTCATTGTTATCGGGGGAATGAACGCCCAAGAATATCAAACAATTCTGGCTCGCATATCTCACCCGGTATGACCAAATGTCATAGCTTGTCTGAGTCAATTGTCCCAAATATACTTATTGGCGACACCTTAGGACTCATGCTCATCTCCATGATGCTCTTAATCGGCAGTCATGAGAATTATACACAAAAGTCTCAATCATTCTCATCATGGTAATCGTTGGTGTGTATGTTCATAACACACTTCAATGTTCGATTGCCTCCCTCACAATAAGGAGGGCATTTGTGACTTGGATCATCGAGCCAACGGCATCAAGAATTGATTCAACCATATCATAAATGATGGTGAAGATCCAATCAAACTTAGTCACAAAAAGGATTCACAATCTGCGAAGAGTATGCAGTTTTCGTGCAGTATGACCTATACTCACTAAAACAGCCATAACTCTTTCATCTGGATGGATATGAACAAACCGCTTGAACCATTGGAAACTAGATTCACATAGCTTTCGAATGATATAAAGTGCGCGTTCTAGTTCATCCGGAGTTGATCTGGGAGCTCTGACGAAGTTAAAGGACAATAGGATACAGTCTGCTATGACCTGTACACACTTAAACTGCCATAACTCTTTCGTCGGGACAGGTATGAATGAGCCGCTTAAACCACTGGAAACTAGACTCACGTAGCTTTCCAATGATAAAATTCGGCATCTAGTTCATCCGGAGCCGTTCAGAAAACTCTGACTAAGTTACGATACAATAGTTTCAACTTACTGTGGTCGCAAATTTTGACATGATTAAGCTTTCAACTTTAAAATGGCATCGCAGGAGTTATCCTCGACCCAAAAGTAAAGCGCACATATGGCATTACAAGTCTTCAACTTCCATGAAAGACGGCATTTGGTAACAGCAACATGGGGGGGATCCAAAATCAAGGGAGTAGGTAACCTTTGCCAAGGTTAACCACGTCATCCGATGATGAAAAATCTGCTGTTAGGTGAAGACTGAACCACGAACATCGACACACCTTTATAAGGCTGTGCATGATTATGTCATAGTGTGAATACACTTATCGAACCAACGATTTCATCGAGGTCTCATTTCGTTTGGAGAAAATCAAAGTGCCCTTCATGACGTCAAATGTCAGATGCATCCATTTGATGTTTCATACGCCCTTTTGTACGTTTATTTGTATGCATTCATTCTTTTGCTCAGGATTGTGTGGGTAGTCCCACCGTCTGCAAGGCACTCAATTTCTTCACATAACATACCTATCGAACAAGGTAGATACGTGAGAAAGAGACATAAACACCGAAGGCAACAATCGAAGGCAACCTTGTGCATTGCAGAATTCCTGGCAGCATGACCTTTGCTCACTTAAACAGTCATAACTTCTTCGTTAGTACGGATATGAATGAACCGCGAAAACCATTGGAAACTAGACAAACGTAGCTTTCCAGTGATATATTGTTTGCATTCTAGTTCATCCGGAGCTGTTCAGAAAGCTCTTCGGAAGTTGCTGTTCAGAAAGTGGCAGATTCACTGTTTTTGTTTTTGGTTGCCCGCATTTGCAGCTTGCACGTATGCCAATGCACTAGGCACTTGGCAACATTTGGCAGCGCATTGCACCTACACATATGTCATTGAATTAAACACTTGACAACATTTGGTAGTGCATGAGGAGCCACACATATGCCGGTGCACCGAGCACTCGACAACATTCGGTGGCTGCACAACCGCTGGCACCCATGGCGCACGGTATGGGGCAGTGGGGGGGAGCTCGGCAGCTTATCTCAAGTGTAGAGCATGAGGTGCATAGAGCTTCGGCAGCTGCTGCACAGAGCTTGGCCCTGGTGCTCAGTGTTCAGCAGTCGGTGTCCTGTGCACGTCCTCGAGTGTTCTGTGCTATGTAGCTCACTTAGTGCTTGTCCGTGATGTAAGTGCACAACCATTGGTGATCAGTGCACGGTTCCTTGTGTTTAATGCTAACATATGGTGCTTAGTGCTCAACACCTAATGCACAGTGCATGATAGTTCATGTGTAGAGCACAAAGCAACAAACACATAACTAATCGACATCTGACATATAAGTGGTGGCATTCCTCACACAACATGAAGCAATTGACACACAGGGGCGGCAACTGACACACAATATTGGCAAAAACAATCAAGAGGCAGTAGGTAGCATACATGGTTAGCAACAGACACGTTGGGCGGCAACAGGCGCGTGACTATCGACAACTGGCAGCCAGGTGCACATGGGCTCGGCAGCGTGCACGGCAGCTAGGCAACCATGCCAGCAGCTTGTGTAGCGCTCAGTAGCTCCTAGGCAGCGCTCAATAGCTGCATGTCTTTAGCATAAAACAGTGTTGCTCAGCTTCTAATCTCCATTCGAGACTTAGAGCGGCATTCAAGGGTCAATATGTAAGTGAGCGGCAAATTTCCTCGCTCATGCATACAAAACCAAACTATAGAGACTCGAGAGTGGTCATCTCGCTTTATAGGTTGGAGGTGCAGCGTAGGAAGCAGTGGCTAAATCTCGAGCAAAATCTATGTGATGCTCGGCAGCTGGGTGCTCAGTGGTTGGAAACTAGCACTCGGCAGCTGCTGCAGCACTGGTCCTCTATAGCTAGGCACTAGGCGCACTACAGCTGGCAGCTGGGCAGCCTGTGCTCTGCAGCGTGGCGGTGGTGCTCTGCAGCTAAACGCTGGGCATCCTACACCGGTAGCTGATTCTCCTACCATATTCTCAACAGGACTTCTACCCGGAGAAATGTGCTAACGTTGATCAAACACAACCCGGGTTCAATGAATGAGATGATTCTCTAATTCCGAACTCTCTTTAATAGCATAACACAAACCAACGTTGGATACCTCACAACGTGGACCTAAAAACATCTTCGGTGCATGGTGCACGGCAACTAGTGCTTGTCACTCGACAACTAGTGCTCGACAGTGCTCGGCAGCTGCCCTAGGCAGCGCTCGGTAGCAATCGGCAGTCAGCGCTCGACAGTGCATAGCAATTAGTGTGCAAGGCTTCGGCAGCTGGTACCCATGTGCACATATAGTGCCTGGCAGCAGCGCACGTGTGCACATTCAGTGCCCGGCAGTAGCGCGCGGCAGCGCCTAGGCAGGTGCACATACGGTGCCTGGCAGCAGTGCACACGTGCACAGGGGCAAGCCCTGGCAGTAGCGTGCACGCGCACAGGGGCAGGTGCACATACGGTGCCTGGCAGCAGCGTGCACGCGCACAAAGGCAGGTGCACATACGGTGCCCGGCAGCAGCGTGCACGCGCACAGGGGCTGCCGAAAAAAAAAATTTGGGTTTTGGGGTTTTTTTTTCGGTGGCCTACTTGCTCTTTTTAAGGTTTAGAGCTACGTGCTGATAACGTGTTGTAGAATAATATTGAGGGAATGAATGGAATCAATCTTATTATGAATAGGGAGGAGCTCTTTATATAGAGACTCACTCTAAGTACAATGGACAAATCTTTCATGGATTGGGATAAGTCTATAATGTAAACCTATTACAACTAGGGCATATGCATAAGGCCCATTAGGCTAAACTCATATACAAGGCATGGACCAAGACACACACATATATATATCAAATATCCTAGAACAAGATACTGTTATTGTCAATTTATGCTAGTTGTATGACCTTAATGTGTTTTGACTAAGTGTTTTTGTGTTTGTGCTGCATGCTAAGGATTAGGCTTAAGAGTTAGTGTTGACACTTGACAATAACCAGTATGTATTCATGAAGATGCCTCTAGAAGTTGTTGACTTTTAGGTGAGCGAGAGGACTAGAGAGAGAGATCGAAGGAAAAAAAGAGAAGAAAAAAATGAAGCAGAAATGGCGACAGCCCAACACCGAAGTCCACAAATGTTCACGGGAACTGTGAAACTACTCTAGAGCGGGGAGTTTGAGGGAGAGAAGGAAAGTTAGGAAACTGTTGTTGATCGGTTTCTATCGTTCAAGGTTTACTCTTCTACTCTATTAGACAGTTAAACAACTAATAAATCAAGGGTAATTGTAGGGATTAACCAATTAATAAATCAAGGGTAATCAAGGGAATGCATATATCACACATTTGGAGCTGATGATGAGTTTCACCCATATATACTTGACACATTGGAGTGATTGGATAGGATAATGGAAGAAGCCACTGTTTGGTCTAGAATTCGCAGTCCTTCAAACAACCGGCTTGTAAATTTGTGCTAGGCGTGCCAGTACCTTTGGGTCAGGTACAACCTTGAAGTTGGATGCTACTTGATGCTACTTGCGTCCCTCTTCTGACTTCTTCTCACAGCGACTGTGACAGACGCCGATCTTCTTCCTCTGTGCTAGGTTCTCTTCTTAGACCTACAAGGGAAAAGTCCCTCTAGGATTTTTCTCCAACCTTTGAGGATGGCCGAATCTTACTTAGTATGCAAAGAAACTAAGCAGCGGGTATCAAGATATAGACTGGCGAACGGATTCTCCAGAACTGGTTGCGGGAGTAAAACTGCTCAACGGATCGAACAGGGGAGTAGAGAGATTTCAACGGATTGAAACCTGTCAGACTTAACGGATTAAGTCCCTTTTGCAGCTTGACGGATCAGGCTACGGTTGCTGACGGATCAGGCTTGGTTGCTCCGGAGAGGCTTGAAGACTTTCGCGTGGCGAAGTTGTTGTCTGTTTGTTGATAGATGTAGTTGTGTTTTTCTCTTGCACCTCAACCCTTTATATAGTGAATACTAGGGTAAATGTTTCCTTGCGAATCAAGGTATAGCCTCAAATAATCCTTCTTGTAGTGCAAGACTAATTCTTAAAGCCCAACCATGTAAGCCCAAAACCATTCTAGTGGTAACTTAACCTCCTGCAACCACGTGTCTAATTTCTTATAATACCCTCGCGAACGCTTTTCCAACCGCGAACGTATTCTGTTAACACACGTCTCGCTTCGCGAGCGCGTTTCCCCCTGTGAACAAATTATCTCCTTTCGCGAGCGTACTTTTTTACTGTGCTCCTTGCGAGCGCTTTTGACTTTTCAAACGTCCTCTGACCCTCTTGACCGCAGGCATCGGTCCACTTGCCTTTCTATAAATGGGCTTTTTACTTCTGGATCCAACATTGCCCCCCAGTTCTTGAGATTAAGCCCGTTTGCGAAAATCGAAAAGAGCTATACCTTAGCATTGATTTAACCAAAAGCAAACGTCTTTTCATTGTCACTCCTCAGAACACTCAACCATCATTTCCCTCTGCAACTCCTTTCAAACCTTCCTGAGATAATTCGCCGCCGTTCCTACTTCCAAATCAATGGCACCCAAACACACCTTCTCTGCTGTGAAAACCGCACCCAGAACCCCTTCTGAGCATGAAGCCCTAAACTTTGTCCAAGCCATGGTTGGCCTCCGACCTGCTCCAAAACCCAAGGGTTCTTGGTTGAGAGTTAAGATTGATCAAACCTGCGACCTAGGTCCCTGGGTCGATGTCTTCCCAAACCCACTTGAACTGCCTTACCGTCAACATGCATCTCGAATTCCCCCTTTAATCTTTCGCAAGGAAGAAGCTTCATTCGCCGACTGGCAGAAGTCAGACGCCCAGACCAGATTTGGGCAGTGGCCGAATACTAATGACGCCGAGATCCAGTGGTACCAACAACGCCGTAGTAAGGACCTTGAACGATGGCAGGCCGTTGGAATCGCCGATCCTATCGACCTCTGCTTCTCCTTGAAGTCTGGTTGTAACAGAGCTCCCCTGGCAGCAGCAATTTGCTTCTGGGACACTTCATCAAACACCTTTCATCTCCCCGCAGGCCCAATGGGTATCACCCTCCTAGATGTGTATACAATTACCGGATTTCCATTCGCCAACGCACCGAGTCCTCTCAACGACCTTGCTCTGGAACATCAAATCCCCTCTGATCAGCCTCGCCCCAACTCATACGCCGCGTGGGTCAATCACTATGGGAGCACTGACGACGATCTAAGTGGCCTAGCATTTCTGGAATTCTGGCTACTCAAATATGTTGAATGTAGCGCCACCAACAAACCCACTTTCGCCTGGGCCAGAACGGCTGAGCTACTTTACAATGGTATCCCTCTCAATCTTTTGGAGTTAGCCACTGGATTACTATATAGGTCACTACACTTTCTATCCTTAGAGCCCTTTAAACACAGATCTGTTAGCGGTCCTCTTTGGATTTTGGACTTGTGGCTTCAAACCTATTTTCCTGCTTTCCGCTCTTCCTCTGTCACCAGCTTCCTAAAAGATAAGGTTTTAGGCCAAACCATCGTATCCGCTCCACATCCTCCAGCCCTTAGCTATTCGCGTTGTTTCCACCATCTGTATAGTATGGAAAGCCTGCCTTCAGATTCTATTATCGTTATCTGCAGACGCACATACCCTTCTCTTGTAAAAGAAGGTTTTATTTTCAGCAACAGCCACAACGTCCTGCAGCTCTTTTTCTTTCTACGCCTCCTTTCCAATCGCGACCTCAAACTACCAGGGAGAGCCGGAGTAGAAATCTATGCCCCTAACTTCTTCGCGAGGCAATTTGGAATGTGCCAAAACATTCCATATCCCCCATTGGCTAGTCGCAACCATTTCACTTCGTGGCGAGAAACCTATAATGCTGGGATTGATCCTGATTCCATCCCCTCCAGCTTCAAAGACGTCGTTCAGCCTGTCAACACCTATCCCCTCGGCGGAGTACGTCTGAGCTTCGAGGCCACTAATGAGTTTACTAGGTGGTGGACATCAATCAACGAAGGCAAATGGCACCCAGACCAACTATCTGTGTTTAGGCAGATTTTCCAGCCATATCAGAAACAATTCCGCCATGCCGAAGACTTGGTTGTTTTTGCTATCGATGGCCCTCACCAAAGCGTTGAATCTTCCTTGGTTCCTGAGGAGCGAACAGAAGTGCTTCCTGCCCCCCAGGTATTTAAAACTCTTTAACTATGTTTATCAATTTTCTGATCTGTATCCCTTTTTCCGACCATCTTCCTTCCTTGCAGCGTCCTCAAAGAACCAAGAAGCGCGCGAACAAAAATGCAGATCATCCACTCAAGAGGCTCAAACCAAATCTTCCTACAGAAGGAAATGCTCTCCAACCCCAGGTATGGGTTCATTTAATTTGAAAACTCGTATGCTCATGTAGCCAAGTCAATTAATCATATAATTGCCTTCTAGGTGGATCAGCTTATGCAGTCTAACTCTGAAGACGTACAATCCCTCGAAGAATGCAATCAACATCCTGCTGTTTCTGGTGCCCCCAACCTAACTGTTCTAGCTGAAGTAACCTCTACCGTGGCCCAAGAGGCGATTCCTCCCACAGCTAACCTGGACACTGGGACTCCTGCTGAAACAGGTCAAGAGGTATTGTTTCGATAAACCATTCAATTGACAATATTTCAATGAACTTGAGCTCAATTGTGCTTCTGTTGTTTCAGGGACCGATTCCTGTATTTGAAGTTAGCTCTTCCTCCGAGTCAGTTGCTTCCCCGATCCTTGATACTATGATGGGGGAGATTTTCAGTGAAAGTGCCAAGCTCGTTCCACTTCAAACTGTTGCTGCGAATGAGCCTTTTCCCCGCGAGGCAACTTCCTGTTCGCCTCAGAGAAAAACGACTGATACTCGCGCGAATGAAATTCCCCCCGCGAACGCAGTCTCTCCGACGAACGAAACTGCTATCGCGAATGCCGATCGCGCGACTGATATTGTTCAACCAGTGCTTCAACCGGTAATGCCAACTGAAACTGACCCAAAGGTAACAATTTTTATTTTGCAGCTTCTGTTTGTACTCTTACAAACACTTATTATTTCTTTATTTGCCAGATTCCGGAGAACCTTCCAATGACCTCCCCATCTGATCATGCTACGCCTTCCCTCATCGAGCAAGTTCAACTAATGCTGGATCCTTTTCAAGCAAACCAATCCATCGCTGATGCGACACTATTCCTCCGCAACCTAGAGCGTGAAGATCTTCTCCACCCACATACTAGGGTCCAAATTGAAGATGCTGTTCGTCTCCATCGAGTTCAAGCTGATGAAAGACTCTTGAAGAAATTGCAGCGTCTGTGGGAATTCACAACCAAAGCTGCGACTTTGTCTGAGCGTGCCAGAGCCACGCGATTGGAGGCTCCTCAGTATTATCAACAGAAAGAGGAGTTCCAAGCCGAACGGGTTGTCAAAGCCACCAATCTTGCCAAACTTGTCCATAACGCGACCCAATTGTTTCCTAACCGACTTGCTGAGCTCAAACGTCAAAAAGCTGAGATTGAGGCCCAAATAGAAATTGTTGAAGAGGAAACCCGGAACAACTTAGACGCCCTGGAGCAAGAGAAGAATTCCTATCAGACTCTGCAACAAATGATCAACCAGGTGGACGACAGGATCGAGGATTCCCTGATCCACGAAGAAAATATCAAAAACGCCCTTGATACTGCTTTAGCGAACATTAAGCACATCAGTAAATTTATTTAACTGGCTATCTGTTCTGACTTTGTTCGCGAGTGTTATTCTGAATGCAGAAGATCTTTTCAAATTAATTCCATATCCTTGACCTCTCGAAAACTGTTCCCAACTTTAACTGCAACGTCGCACCATTAACTTGCGCATTTACCGCATTCAACAAACACAGCACGCGTGATAAATGCTTGACCAATGAACGAATAGCAAACCATTCAGTTCCCTTTGGTGAAAACCTAGCGCTTCGCCTATAAATATCGATTAATTCCTTTCATCACCTTCAACAACCAAGAACATGTATTCTCCTTTCAGTCTCAAAGCAGTTCCACCAGACCTCTTTCTTCAACCTTTCTGTCCTCTAGGCTTCACAACCAAACCTCAAATCCTGGGTAGGCTTCACAACCTAACCTCAGGAATAAGATCTGATGCGCCCAGCCCTGAAGTCGCATCGAAGTGCATCACTGGAACCAAATTCCACTTGATGAGGGGATTGACTTCTGGTATTGGACCGAAGAAGGCTTCTGTGCCGACAGGATTCCTCTTGCCGAGCCTCTTCCGCGCCAGGTCAGACCAAGTTGCTTTTACTCCCATCACCGTCGACTTGCTTTCAACAAGCTGGCCGCGCAAGGTGGAAGATGAAGCAAAACCTGCAACAGTTTGAAGAGAGACTTTATGAAAGGAGTCGTAATAGCTCTTTCTTTAAGCAGCTTTGTTCTTGTTCAACACTGTATTTGTTGCAACCAGTTCTTGTTCAACACTGTATTTGTTATCCATGAATATTATGCAATAAACACACATTGTTTATGTTCTATGTATAAACCACAGGTGTTGGTTCAAAATAAATTAGGGCTTGAAAAACACAATTTGTTCTTCCCAAAAATTGTCAAAAAATTCAAAAAAGTTCGAAAAACCACATTAATTGGTTTGTATATCTATGGTGCCCCCCCAGTTTTATCATGTGCGCAGAAAACCAAAACCTCAAACAGGTTAAGCGTTTAAGCAACATGAATAAAACTGACAAGATCCCAGTTCTGCAAACAAGATCCTAAGGCTCTAAACTCTGCCCCCCTTGCTGGCAAACAGGCTGTTCTGTCATCTGTGGCGGCGAAGGATCGTCAGAAGCCCAAACACTTGGAAAGTACTGTTTCAGATGCCTCCCATTAATAGGGTTATTATGGACTTCTCCATCCAAATCTCGCAAATAATAAGCACCTTTACCCACGATCTGGTCAATCACCAAAGGCCCCTGCCACGTAGGCGACCACTTACCCCTGCCGCGAACGTGTTCGCCAAAGGGAAGTACTGCTTTCCAAACCAAATCGCCAACTCCAAAACTTCTGCCACGTGTCCTGGCGTCATATGCGCGAGCAACTCGTTGTTTTTCAACGATTATATGATCTAAGGCTTCCACACGAGTAGTATCCAACTGTTCATGCTCCTGAAACATGGCCTGAACATAATCCTCTCCTACTAACTGATGTTGTTCGCGAACCCTTAAAGAATTAACACTTATTTCCATGGGTAACACTGCATCATGCCCGAACATCAAGGCATAGGGTGTGGTTCCTGTAGGTGACCGCTTAGATGTTCGATATGCCCACAGAGTATGATCAAGCTCGTTATGCCAATCTCTAGGATTATCAATCAGCATCTTTCGCAAGATGTTGATTATGACTTTGTTACTAGCCTCAGCTTGTCCATTCGCCTGAGCATAATATGGTGTGGAATGCAGAAACTTAATTCCATAGTCAGTAATGAAGTCTTCGGTTTCTTTTGCTAGAAACGCTGCCCCCCTGTCTGCAACTAAACACTCTGGGATACCATACCTGCTAATGATGTTGCTGAAGATGAAGCTGCAAACTGTTCGAGCAGATGCATCTTTTAAAGGTACAGCCTCCACCCATTTTGTGAAATAATCGGTCGCTAATAGGATGAACTTATGCTGCTGAGACGAAGCTGGATGAATAATTCCAATAAAATCCAACGCCCATCCTCTTGCTGGCCAAGGCTTAATAATGGGTTGCATGGGCACATCTGGAACATGCCGCACCGGTCCATGCGCTTGACACTCCTGACAATCTTGAGCAAAAGTGATGCAATCTTTCAAGATTGAAGGCCAAAAGTAACCATAACGACGGATAAGCCACCTCATCTTTGGTCCAGCCTGGTGCGAACCACACACTCCTAAGTGTACCTCTCTCATTACTCGCTTAGCTTCCTTTCCAAAGATACACCTAAGATAAACTCCATCCTCTCCCCTGCGTAAGAGTTCGCCACCTCGTAGCACATAGTTAGTGGCAAAGTATCTGACTTTTCTATCCACTGGAGTAGATGGATTATCCAAGTAATCAATAAGTGGTTGACGCCAATCTGTATCGATAGCCTCTATCGTAGCGACGTACCATTCATCTGCGTCTACCCTTCGAGCCATGAAAGAAGGTAACGTCCTTCTTTCCACCTTCAAAATCCGCTCGCAGACTCCATCAGCCAAAGTTATGCCAGTGGCGATTTGGGCTAATTCATTCGCCGCGACGTTGTGTGCTCTTGGGATATAATCCAGAGTGACATCACTGAATTGCTCCAACAACTCTGTAGCCCTTTCCCAAAAAGGAACCAAAGTAAAGGTGGTACATTTGTATAACCCCTTAAGCTGATTGATCACCAACAAGGAGTCACCGAACACACTTACCACTGTTGCCCCCATTGCGAGCAACATTTCCAATCCAATTATGAGTGCTTCATATTCAGCCTGATTGTTGGTGCATTTCCACTCTAGTTGGAAAGAATATGCATGACGAACCCCGAGTGGACTTACTAGAGATATCCCTGCGCCAGATAAACTCTCAGTACTGCTCCCATCAAAGTATAATTCCCAGGGCTGCATCAGAATGGCCACCACATCTAACTCCCTGTATTGTAAATCTTGTTCCACAGGATGATGAAGCAAAAAATCTGAAACCGCTTGTCCGGTTTGTGCCTTCAAAGGTGTATATTGTAGTGAGAACTCCGACAAAGCTAACACCCATTTACCAATTCGACCCCTAAGAATGGGTCTAGTTAACATGTATTTCACCAAGTCCGTCTGTGCCACCACTACCGTTGTGAAAGATAACATGTAATGGCGTAATTTGCAACCGGCGAAATACAACGCAAGGCACAACCGTTCCATGTCACTGTACCTGGTTTCTGCATCTATCAACGTCCTGCTAAGGTAATACACAGCATGCTCAACCACTTTATCATCATCTTGGTGTTCATCTTGTGCTAAAAGTGCAGCAATGGATGTCTCGCATGCTGAAATGTAGAGCTTCAAAGGGTGACCCGGCCGTGGAGGCATCAGAACTGGCGGTGAAACTAGGTACTGCTTTATTCTGTCGAACGCTTCCTGGTGACTTGTCTCCCAATGAAACTCCGTATCTGCCCTCAATTTTAACAGAGATGTAAAGGGTTGAATCTTTCCTGCTGAATTCGAGATGAACCTACGCAAGAAGTTAATCTTTCCTAGTAACTGCTGCAACTCCTTCTTGTTAGCTGGGGCAGGAGCTTCTATGACTGACTTGACCTTGTCCGCTGGAATCTCGATCCCCCGCTGATGGACCACAAACCCTAGGAAGTCGCCTGACTGAACCCCAAAGACACATTTAGCTGGGTTCATTCTGAGTTTATGTTTTCGCATCCTTATGAAGACTTTTCGTAGATCCTCTATGTGGTCTGCCTTAATCTTGGACTTTACTACCACATCGTCAATATAAACCTCCAATATCTTCCCTAATATGTCATGGAAGATAAGGTTCATCGCCCTTTGATATGTGGCACCAGCATTCTTAAGCCCAAAAGGCATGACTTGGTATTCGAATGCTCCTGTAAATCCCGGACATCTGAAAGCCGTCTTGTGTTTGTCTTCCTCCTCCACAGGAATCTGGTGATATCCTGCGGTTCCATCCATGAACGATAACAACTCATGCCCTGCCACTGCATCTACCAGCATGTCCGCCATGGGCATAGGATACACGTCCTTTGGTGTGGCAGTATTTAAATTCCTGTAATCCACGCACACCCTCATCTTACCATTCTTTTTCCTGACTGGTACTATGTTAGACAACCACTTGGCATACTTTGTAGGTCGAATAATTCCTGACTTAAGCATCTTTTCCACCTCTTCCTTAACTGAAGCCGCTGTGTCGGCATGCATTCGCCTAGGTTCTTGTCTGACTGGCCTGTAACCATCCATGATTGGTAGCTTATGACAAACTAACTCTGGTGCTAAACCAGGCATGTCCTCGTATTTCTCTGCGAAGCAATCCTTGTACTCGTGAAGTAGCTCAATGAGCTTCTGTTTTTGTTCAGGCTCCAAATACACACTTATTCCAACCTCTATTGGTTCCTCTAGGGTCCCCAGGTTGACCTTCTCTACTGGATCCTTGACCTTAGGTGGAGTATCATCCAAGGCTGCCGGAGCTGCCTGGATAATCTCCTCCTCTTCCTCGTAATACTCCAAAACATCATCGTTAACGCACTCTACTGCCGCCACCTGTTGGAAAGCCTCTTGCTCCTGCCTAAAAATAGATAATCTCTGATGCAGGGAAGCGTAGGCTTCCAACTCCTCCTTGCTGAGTTGTGGCTTCATTGATTGTTTCGGGGTAAAACCATGGAGATTGGTCTACTGGCGTCTGCTTGAAGTTGCGCCAATCCCCATTGCGTAAGCTCAGTGGAGGTCACCCCATATGGATGTCCTTTCTTTGTGATGCCACTAACTCTTAAAGGCCTCATGTCTTCACTGTAATAACTTGCATCAACAAAGCAAGCTGCTACTGAGAATGGTCTAGGATCGGCCTTGATTATTTCAGACTCATCAGTTTCTGGGTTCCAGATAGCGAGCTCTTGATGGAGCGATGATGGAACACAACCGGCTTGATGAAGCCAATCTCTGCCCAGAATCATAGTATAAGGAGCAGTGCACTCAGCTACGAAGAAAGTTTGATACATCTCTGATGGGCCAACCCTAATTTTTAGTATCACTACACCGAGTGTCTGAGCTATGTTTCCAGCAAAACTTTTCACCTTCATCTTGCTGTCTAGAATTTTCTCCTTCGGAACCTGAAGGAAATTCATGGTCTGTACGGTAAGGACACTTACAGCAGCCCCTGTATCCACCAATATCCTACTGACCCTTTTGTCCATCATATCAGCAGATACGTACAATGGACGCAAATGCTGCCTCATGGCGAATGTGGGCTTGGAGAACAAAACGTACTTCCTTCTCAAATCAGGGTCCATGTCCTCTTTATCCTTCTTTACAGCCAACTCCTCTCTGCGAACGGATGACTCCACTCCAGTCTCATCTTCTGACATGTTGAGGAAGACTTCAGACGAAATTGGCTCATCCAATGCATACATAGAAGGTAAGACATACACCATATTGCAATAAGTGTTTGTCTCTGGAACTGGTATCACAGCTTCGGTCGTCACGTACACCTGAGCAGATTCAGATTGGTCTGAAATCATCTCACCATGCTCGTTTTCCACATAAAGCACGCTACACAGCAAACTTTCGTCCATACCCCCGGTTTCATCTTCCTCAGTTTCCTCCATATCATCTTCTATGACTCGAGGTATATCGACTTCTGACTCTTCTTCTACGCGGGCAAATGCTTCAGCCATCTGCTTTACCAAAGAAACCTCTGGAACAGGTCTCTGTTGCTCAACCTCAATCATAGGTCCTGTTTTATCTGTTTCTTGGGACCCCGGATCCTGACGCTGAACTACTTTTGGTCTCCATTCGAACTTTGTTTTCGACGTCTTGATATTGTCTCCGTTCTTAGGGACTTCTGATATCCTAACCCTTTTCGCCGGAGACGTTTCAGGTGTCTTACTAAAGGTGGAAATAGATATTTCACCCACCACCTTTTTACCTACCCGTGACCAGACTGGTTCTCGCGTATGTTGACTTTTGTCAATGCTCACCCTTGACCATACAGACTTTCGTTCGCCGCTATTTTCTTCTCGCGAGACTCTTTTCTGTCCGCTATGTTTCGTGGTAGAAGTCTCGGTGGTATCGCGAACGTTTCTGATAGGGCAATAAGGTCTAGCTGACAATAAATCCAGCTTTCGCCTTAACTGTTCCGGAGTCTCCCTGATCTGGTCTGGGCTGACTAGGCCTTTATCCAATGCCTCCAAAAGCCTCTTGGTTTTGCCATATCTTCGCTGCACGTTCTTAGTCTGAGTAGGTGTGGCTTCTACCACCTTTCCTCTCTCTCTGACCATCCAGACGTTGTCTTTGAGGATATTCCGTGAAGCTGGTGGTATATAAGGCTTAGTTATTACGTCCTGCGGGTAGACCACTGGCTTCTTCTGCTCCATTCTTGCCTGGCGTAAACGCAAGTAGAGGTTAGAATCCCTCTGACTAGGGCTTGCTGATCTCCTCATCTGCTTCGGGCTGTGTGGCTGATATGCTTCAGGGGGTGTAGCAACCGCACTCTTCTGCTTGTGTTGTGGCTCTTTAGTAATGCCACATTCAGTTTTGCACCTATCACACAACATGACTGCTGATGTACCTGCCATTGGTTCTTTCCGTTTGACAACTTCTGTTTCTCCAGCTATAGTGCTCAGGTCAAGCGTCAGTTTTCTGCTACCCCGAGCCAAATCAACCACAGCCACATCTGCTACCGCTGGATCACAGAAGGTGATTGACCCCTCATTGACCCATTGTTGTATCTGATCTTTGAGCTGCATGCACTGAGAAGTCTTGTGAGTCCACAAGTTATGAAACTTACAATAGGTCTTACCAGCTATTGCCTCTTCTGGGGGAAAGACTCCCCAAGGGATGGCCACCTCGTTGGCCATGATCAGCTTGTTCAGGATAATATGAGCCCTACTGGCATCATAAGTGTATTCTTTGAACTTCGGCCTTGTTGGCAGTGGCTTTTCCTTCTTCCCTTCGCATGGCGCTAAATCAATCATATTGATGGTGGGAAAAGGATCGATGTCCACCCAAGCCGCAGTCTTTTCTTCATTCGCTCCGAGCTTTCCCTCGTTGATCCAAGTCTGGATAGTGTCCTTCAAGCGAATGCACTCCGATGTGTTATGGTTCCAAAGATTATGGAACCTGCAGTACTTCTTTCCTTTGAGCTGTTCCTGTGTAGGGGGAGGTCCAAAGTCATTCCTTACCTTCCCTAATGCCGTCAGATCTTCCAAAATTTCCGGTGCCTTGTGTGCATTATATGTATAGGATTCGTACTCCGGCTTGGCGAACGCGGCGAACGAGATCTTTACTGGCTCTTTAGACATTTTCAACACCTGGGACTTGATAGGCTGTCTGCCTGCTAACTCTACTGCTGCGACTTCTTCCTCATAACCCATCATGTATGGGTCTGCATAGGGCATAGCTTGTGGGGCCGAATAGTAGGGATCCATATGGGAATATATTGCCCCCACAGTCTTGTGCCTTGCTGGAGGCATTCTGGGCCTCAGCGTTCCTGGGATGAGAGCTAAGTTGTTCCTGGAATTGTTAGCGTCTTCGTCCAGCTCATTCAGGAAGTACTGGTAACTGCCAACCCTGTTCATTAAGTCAGCCATGCTAGAGAACACTCCATCGTGGTGTTTTGCTCTCTGTCTCTTCTCCAACCCACGAATTGCGATTTTGATCAAGTCAGGCTCCGGGATTGGAGTTTTGCACTTGGCCTGTTGAATCTTGAACCGCTTGAGGAATTCTACAGATGACTCCATAGGTTGCTGATACATCGCTGTCAAAGAAGACAAGTCAACCTCTGGTTCCACAGTTCCAAATGTGGTTCTAAACATGGTCTCCATCACGTTCCAGTCAGGGACCGATCTTGGTATCAACTTGGTATACCATGTCAGTGCTGACCCTGACAATGAGGCACCGAATGTGCGTAACTTGAAAACATTGTCCGCACCATATGGTCCACACTCGCCTGTGAATCTTGCGATGTGGGTGGCTGCGTCTTCAGATCCTTCTCCTGAGAACGAAGTGAATCTTATCTGCCGATAATGTTCCGGCCATGGGCTTTCAGCCACCCATTCTGGATACGGGTGTGCGTATGCAGTGTTCACAGCAACAACGGGAGTTGCCCTTATTGCCTCCTGTATCATATTCTGGACTGCATCCCAGTCCAGCTGAGGTCTCCTTTGATTAGGTGTTGGCGAACGACGTGGTTGCTGCCTTGGAGCCCTCTGTCGTCCTCTAGCCCCTACAGGGTTCTGATTATTGTGCACCGCTAATTGGTCATCACCCACACGAAGTGGACCAAATCCCTCCCGGTGCACGGTTCTTCTATCCACCTGGTGATCGACCTCTTCTAGCAACTCTTCTTCTGGAGGCTGTTGGCGGATAAGCTGCTCAGTTCTCATGGCATTTAAAGCCTCCATGAACATATCCATCCTCTTATTCAGCGCTTGCTGATTTTCATTCATCTTAGTTGCTAGGTCTGCATACCTTAGGTCCTGAATCTCGGCCTTTTTGTCTTGTTGCCGGGCTCGGTCGCGGACCTCCTGGAAACCTTTAGTCAGGTTATCCAATGATGAGCTTAATGCTCCTACGTGTTCAGCAAGGTTCTGTGACTGTCCTTCGTTAGTCATGGCACCAAACTTGCTAATAGCTTGTTCTGCAGATAGCTTCCTATAGTAAGCCGAATTATGTGGTCTTGCGACTACGTGTTCTGGTTTGGAACACGAAGGATATTCCTTTTGATATTCGCCGAAGCCTGTAATCTTGACACGGTCCCACTGGGCGTGCCAGATGTTTGGTCTAGAATTCGCAGTCCTTCAAACAACCGGCTTGTAAATTTGTGCTAGGCGTGCCAGTACCTTTGGGTCAGGTACAACCTTGAAGTTGGATGCTACTTGATGCTACTTGCGTCCCTCTTCTGACTTCTTCTCACAGCGACTGTGACAGACGCCGATCTTCTTCCTCTGTGCTAGGTTCTCTTCTTAGACCTACAAGGGAAAAGTCCCTCTAGGATTTTTCTCCAACCTTTGAGGATGGCCGAATCTTACTTAGTATGCAAAGAAACTAAGCAGCGGGTATCAAGATATAGACTGGCGAACGGATTCTCCAGAACTGGTTGCGGGAGTAAAACTGCTCAACGGATCGAACAGGGGAGTAGAGAGATTTCAACGGATTGAAACCTGTCAGACTTAACGGATTAAGTCCCTTTTGCAGCTTGACGGATCAGGCTACGGTTGCTGACGGATCAGGCTTGGTTGCTCCGGAGAGGCTTGAAGACTTTCGCGTGGCGAAGTTGTTGTCTGTTTGTTGATAGATGTAGTTGTGTTTTTCTCTTGCACCTCAACCCTTTATATAGTGAATACTAGGGTAAATGTTTCCTTGCGAATCAAGGTATAGCCTCAAATAATCCTTCTTGTAGTGCAAGACTAATTCTTAAAGCCCAACCATGTAAGCCCAAAACCATTCTAGTGGTAACTTAACCTCCTGCAACCACGTGTCTAATTTCTTATAATACCCTCGCGAACGCTTTTCCAACCGCGAACGTATTCTGTTAACACACGTCTCGCTTCGCGAGCGCGTTTCCCCCTGTGAACAAATTATCTCCTTTCACGAGCGTACTTTGTTACTGTGCTCCTTGCGAGCGCTTTTGACTTTTCAAACGTCCTCTGACCCTCTTGACCGCAGGCATCGGTCCACTTGCCTTTCTATAAATGGGCTTTTTACTTCTGGATCCAACAGCCACAGTAATGGTTTAGTCAGATTAATAACTCTGCCGCAGGAGAGGCAAAGCAGTTGTGCTGGATACCTTAGCTGTAGAGCCATATCGTACGACAAGTATGCATTCTGATACTTTGAATTAACTTCATTTTTTGCGCCAATTGAAAAGGGAATTGTAACTGGATCTGTTGTACTCTAAAGTTCAGTAAGACATGAAGAGAAAGGCAGCTGCCCGAATCGATACAAAAATTCTCTCCAAGTGTAATAGCTTTTGCTACTAAAACTCTGCTAATTTTATTGAGTTCAAAATTCTAACAGAAAAGCAGGAAGTTAAAAAATTCTAGTGATTTAGAGAAACCAAATATATACATAACAGGAAGGGGAATAGAAGCAGAACTACATGTTTGGGCTAGAAAACAGAACTGTACAATCTGGCACAAATACATATTTGGGAGTCTAAGCAATTCTAGTGAACATATATACACAAATTGATGAACATATGCCTCGGTTTCTGAGTTATCCAGAATAAACCCTGAGGCGGCTGCGGATTGTCTGGCGGCATATGTGACAGTTGGATAATCTTGCTGCACAGTCTCTGCAGGCCTGCAATGAAACAATTGTTAGAGGCATGTAGTGAACTCAATGGAGGAAAATATGCAATGGTTACTTCTAATGCAGCTCACCATGTGTCCACAGCCAAACGCCAGATCCTTTGCATTAGTCAGGCAGATTGGGCAGACCTGCATTAGAAATTTAAAATAAAAATAACTAATAAGCAATCTCAGATACTAGTGTAGGTCTACCAAGTCTTTTCACAAATGTGATATGAGATAGATTATTCGAAATGATTCATTTTTTCTAGCTTTATATATATGTTAAAAACTACTAACTGTTTTTTGTCATGTTTTTTCCACCTCTTTTATCAATATATCTCAGGTGACATGTATCATACTTCACAACAATGCTGGAAAGCATACCAATTCATCGCTTCGGCTATCCCCCGCAGGTGCTGAGATTGCAGTTGGTTCATGAGTTGGAGGTGGACGATGAACGTATGGAACTGGTGGAGGGTGTGGAACTGTTCTTTTCCCTTTCCCTATTGTATGTCTTTTTCCAGGTACAATAAGACTTACATTAAGAAGCATGCAAGTGACTAATTTAATCAAACGATTTATCAGTATATATCATTGTTGGTTCTCAATATTTGTTCATATTGACTAGCATAAATTCATGCTTGAGAATGACTGCAAAATGAGTATGCAGCCAATGCTAGGCTGCTAGCCAATTAAAGGGCAGTGAAACATGAGGGTCTCTACTCAAAAGAAGATGAAGAAAAATGAAGCTTAGTCATCAGAAAATTTGATGAACCATACCCTAGAATACCAAATTCGACAGTTGCCTTATACTGGAGTGGGATTTCCATGAGGGCAGCAAGAGCAAAAGCAGCCTCCTTCTCAGAGGCAGATACTTGTTTAGCCAATATGTCCGTAAAATTAACAAACTACCAACAGAAAGAAGCTGGTTAGAGATTTCAGGTATTCTGAGTAACTCTCCATTTGAAGTGTATAACTCAGTGCAATACCTGGAAATTATCAAATTGTCTTGCAGGGAGCTTGTCATCAAATTTCCTCATGTCTTCCCAGGGACCATCGCCAACACCAACAAGAATGATGGAGAGTGGATAGGAACTGATTATGTAAGTTGTTAAATTACAAGTTCAAATTTTTCTTAATAGGCCTGCATGTAATGAGTAATAATAAACAGCTAGTGCCTTCAAATTCTAAGAAAAAAAAATTCCAGGTTCTACCTTGCATCTGCAATTGCTTTGATGGTCTTCTCTTCTTGTGGACTTAGTTCCTTGTCGTTGGTGTTGATGCTTCTTGTAACCTTTAAAATTGAGGAAACTGTGTTAGTTAGTACAGAATGTTCACACAAGCATTTGCAAACCATCAGAGGAAGAGAGGACTCTAGATTTAAACCTGGCCATCTGCAATGATAACTAACACATGGTATTGACCTGCACTTTTCTCCACAATGTCCATTGCAGCCTCAATTACAGGTCCATATGAAGTTGGCCCTTAAATGAAACATATATTGTCAAAGCTGAATTCGTGTGATTAGCAACAAAACATGTGTGCTTATGATTAGAAGATGTCCAAGTTACACTAATACCTTTAATTTCAGACAAACTGTTTAGATTACACCAACCTGATAATCGTAAAGTAGGAACTATTCTTTTGTAGCAGGTCAAGACTTCTTCGAAACCATGACAGGGTGAATGATCAGTGTGAAAGCTGAAAACCTCTTGATCATGAGTGGTAGCTAACAAAAGGCATGAGGGGGTGAATATGAAGTCAGTCCAGTGATCAAAATCCGAAATGAAAAGAAAATATATAGTTAAGGATTTGTTCCATATTTTGTAGGGAGCTTACCATCACCAAAGCCAAAACAAGGAATTAAGTTGTCTTCATCAAAGGGAGACAAAGTTTTTCCGATTATAGAGATAGCTTTTTCGTAAGGATTAGATTCATCGCCAATGGCATGTAGGCTTCGATTGTTGAATGACGTTTTGCCTTCAGTTCATACAAATTGAAAGTTTTTTGATCAGGTGGAAATGTGGAATCATGTATAAATAGTACTGTAACATAACAGGTCTAACAAACCTGTCCATTCATTGCTTTTAGTGAAGTCGATTCCAACAATGAGATTAGATGACTCTAATCCTTCTTTTCTCAATGCATCTGTTACCTGCAAACGAAGCAAGTCGATTACAACAGCAATGAGTTTCTGCAGTGCTAAATGTCAGGTTCATATTGTTACAATGCATTGCTGGATGATCTGCATTGCAGAGTAGAGCTTTTGGACATTGCTGAATTCTACAGAACAAGATCTGCAGTAAAGAATCACTCTTTACTGTGTTGATAACTTTTTACCCAGTCTAAAACAAAAAGAATGCATGCGAGTGATGATGAATGAAACTTAGACAGATGCTATGAATAGTATAACTTCTCGTGTTTCACGTGAGTACTTTACTTCACCATCTTCCTTTAACCATCATTATCACCAGGCCGAGCAGTGAAAGTGGGATTTGTATAGAGATAAGCTGCAACCCCACTACTTTTCTCAGTCTAGTCTGTGCGCCATTGTACACTGATTACGCTAAGGTAAAAAGCTTCAATAATGGCTATAAATTAAGATTCCTGATAAGCTTACCTTGACGAGTTGACGTGCATCATTTCTTTAAGAAAGATGCGTACAGTACATGATAACATGCTATCTCCACCACGCTATTAGGTAAACGATCGAACCGTTGACCCAACAAACTTAGGCATACTCCAATCCAAGAAAACTACTAACTATAAGTCAAGTTAAATAGTGAGTGCATCTTGTGTTGTTGAGTGTGATTAGAGCAACAAGGTCATTTTTACATCAACAACTACAACAAACAGTCAAGACTCGAGACATAAAACATGGCAACAATATTGCAAGTAGTGGCGAGATAATGATATCACGTCGTTGTGTTTATCAACCTCTTGTTTGGATCATAGTCATTTTGAATTGCATTGGGGATATATATGGGGTCCAACTCTAACACCATGTACTAGTGTTAAGACATTCAATCATAGCTCGAAAACACAAAGAATAGATTCGAATTCAAATTCTTGTGAAAGTTAAAATCACAAATGATGTAGTTTCAAAAATAAATACAGTACTGATGCCAAAGAAATTAGTAGAACATCACATTCCAACATTAATATATCGAAAACCAAAGCACCTATTCAATGAAACAATCTTCTTTTCATGGCAAGACAATTAAAAATGAACTCGAGAAAAAAATTGTCATCAGTAATCTCTAAATCATAAATAGAATATTGAAATGTCGTTTTGTGTTTCACACTTCAAATTTGAAATAAAAAAGAAAATTCATTGTATATTGTAACTGTTTCGAACATGATCCCAATTATCGTTAAAATATTAATCTATCCAAAACAAAAACCACATGATAGGTCAAACAAGAGAAACACAGCTGAATCAAAAGGTAATACCTGAGCTAATTAAGCTACTAATACGAGTTCATCTAGCTAGTTTGGATGAACAAGAAAAATAAACAAGTCGACATTATCAAGGTTCATGCTAACTTCTAATATTAACGTACTCAGCTATGAATAGATCAAAAGGTGTCATGGCACACCCCCAATTATTTATTAAAAGTTTTGAAACAATTATGTATTTCATTCAACGTTGTTCATTCAACGTTGTTAGAAATCATGAAAATTTTAAAGTATGGCACCCCAAACTTAGTTACTGGTCTATTTACCCCCTCCACCGAGTTTTCAATTCCTGTCTTCCCCTCGTTACGTACTTCACCGTCTGATAGGCAGACTACCTAATCTCAGTCAAAATTGGATCAACAAGAAAACAAGCCAAAATCAGATACATAGAGAAGAAGAACCTGTTCAATGGATGTGAAGTTATCAGGAATATACGAGTACTTATGCTTCTTCTGGGTTACTGTATGTGAAGCTTTATCACCACTGGTGCCTGACTTCGAACCATACGATGACGTTCTCCTATTCCCGCTGCTGCCGCTGGTGTCGCCGGTTGTAGTTCTTGATATGGAACGGCTGGTATTGCTGCTCCGCTTGAAGAATGACATAACGCTTCCCATAACATGGATCCTCCTCCACACAATCCAATTATATATTGACAAGAAAAGAGAGATGTATGTGCATATATAGAGTGAATAGTACTGTGTCAGTTTTGAGAATCTGGAAAAGAAACACAGGTGGGTTCGAGGTGTGTGTTCGAGGAAGCTAGGGAGGGTTCAGACATGGAAGTTGGAAATGGATTCTGAACTGCGGGAGAAGAAAAGGTATATGATGCCTCCTTCTCTAATTAAACAACAAGAGTGTGGTGATTAATTAGAAATTAACTGGTTAAGTAGAAGGAGACTTTTTGGAGGAATTTTTATAGTTTGCTTGCAGAAGTGAGTAGAATATATGCTGTCGAGTGTCCACTACGTCTCGTAATTTGAGGGAAAATTTGTGATGGGATAGTAATTCTTGCATGATTGCTCACATACGTGAGCGCCGTGTGAGACGAAACGGCGACAGTTGTCTGATCTTTAATGAATTGATCATGTCAGTTTAAGTCCATTTAATCATGTCTATTGGATCAATTTATTAAAGATCGGACGGCTGTCGTCGTTTCGTCCCGCACCTAAGCAGTCCCTATAGTTCTTGTCTGATTGGTTGTTATTCAATCATTTTTTTGGTATTCAATCTGGGTTTGAACTTTGAAGTTGTACCATGTTCTAATGTATAGTACATTGAACTATTTCAAATCCACCGTAAGATAAACTTTAGGGTCCATAAAGCATTTGGGGTGGTCATGCCACTAGTAGAGGGAAATTCTCATGCGACGACTTGTTTTCGTCGCATAAGAGAGTTTTTTCATTGTATAAGACCTTAAACGACGAAAAATTCGTCGCATTAGATTTATGCGACGAAACCGAAAATTTTCGTCGCATCAATTCCCCTTAAAGGATGAATTTTTTTCGTCGCATATGTTTATGCGACGAAAATAAAGCTGTCGCTTAAACTTATGCGACGCAAAATATTTTGTCGCTTAAGAGTTTTCTATAAATAAAAAAATTAATTTTTGTTATAATTTAAATTTTTTAAAATATGATTTTTTTGTTTTTTGTTTTGCCGGATCGAGGAGGTGGTGGTGGTGGCGGTGGCAGAGGAGGTGGTGGTACGGTGGTTGTGGTGGCGGAGGAAGAAGAAGAAGAAGAAGAACAAGAACAAGAACAAGAAGTAGAAAAATGAGGAGAGGAGGAAGAAGAAGGTGGTGGTACGGTGGTGGTAGCGGAGGAGGTGGTACGGTGGTTGTGGAGGAGGAGGTGGTACGGTGGTTGTGGTGGTGGAGGAAGAAGAAGTGGAGGTGGTGGTGAAGTGGAGGGGTGGTGGTGAATAAGTAGAAGGAAGAAGAAGAAAAAGGAGGAAGAAGAAAAAGGCGGGGTGGGGAAAATTTTGGCTGAAGGATTTAAAATTCAAAATTTTTGTCAAAACTGATGCAATGAAACAAACAAATTTCATCGCATAAGTGTGAACTAATGTGACGAAATTTTTAATATTTCATCGCATCAGTCAGGGGGTGGGGGGAAAATTTTGGTGAAAAAATTAAAAACTGATGCGACGAAACTTTAAATATTTCGTGGCATGAGTTAGAGGGTGGAGAAAAAAATTTTGGCGGAAAATCCAAAACTGATACGACAAAATTTAAAATATTTTGTAGCATGATTATGAACTTATGCGACGAAATAAAAAAAATCGTCGCATGAGTTAGCACAATGCGACAAAATGTGTTTCGTCGCATCAGTTCCGAATCATGAGACAAAATTTATTTTCGTCGCATCAGTGTGAACTCATGCGACTAAAAAATATATTTTCGTCGCATAAGTCATTTCCTTTACTATTGTGCACTACTTCTCAATGCATGATTAGAGAATTTCAGATGCACTGTGAGATTAAGTTTTAGGTCTAGAAAAGTTACCCGTTCAAACATGCATTGCGAAATTAACTAAAAAAGATTTTTTTGTTTTTGGAAAAATGTCCAATTGCACAAAAATAAAGAAGTCAGACCCTAATTCAATGATAAAAAAATCAAAAACTCATTTCAATAAATCTTAAAAAAATTATGCCCCACCCTAAAACTTTCAACTTCCTCGCCTTCACTAGATCTAAATCTGCATATTATTCCTCCACCAGATCTCTCTCTCTCTACAGCGTCGGCCCTAGGTCAAGCTCTCCAATAGCCTTCGTGCATGACACCCCTAGACTCAACGACAACGACTTCGTCTACGTCATCGACCGTAGCTTCAATAGGTACATTGTTAGGGCTAAAAGAGAGGATCTAAGGCTTCGATGATCCAAGTCAACGCACTGATCCAAAGGCTTCTCTATTCTCACATGTAATCTCTGAAGCATATACTTTTTTCTGAAGCACATACTCTCTCAGAAGAAAGTTCAGTAGTCTCACACCTTTGTTGTCGTTGCCATCAAGTCGTAACCTCTAACTACACATCCATCGATGATTTTTTTTGTTAAAGTGGTGTTTTAAAGTTGTTGTCTTCGGTAATAAATTTATTACTGGGAGTAATAAATTTATTACTCAATATCTTACTGAATAAATATACTGTAAGGGTAGTAAATATATTGTCTCTTTTTGTTTATTTTTTCTTTATTTGAGGCAAGGTTCTAAAAACGCTAGATGCTAGTCGGACAGACAATGTCTAAAAGATTAATCATGGATTAATCGGATTTGTATTTTTACATTTATTTTTTATTAACAAATAATTATATAAATGTAATTAAAATACAATTAACAAGTAATTATATAATTATTTTGATTAGAAAATCAAACTAAAGAAGCACAAAACGTTAAAATCTAATCTACCCAAACATTGACAACAAACCTAGGTCGTGATTTTCGTCGTCCCATCATTTTCTCCCCTCCTTATCCTCACTAAATCTCTAGCAAATCAAACCTTAGAAAGCTGCAATAAGCCTCGTTCTCTCTCTCTCTCGAAAACCTATTACCCATAAACTTCTCTCCATCACTTTGTCTCTCGAACTTTGCTGCCATGCGTTGTGAGCCGCAGCCGACATCCACTGTCTTAGTTCGCCATGTCTCTGTGTTTTTCGCTCAGCCCGCCTAGCCATTTAGGCGCCCGCCCAGCCTATTAATCGGCCAAAAATTGGTCGAACGCCCAAAAACGTCTGTTTGGGTTAAATTTAATCGGAAGGCCGTCGTTGAGCTCCTAGGTGCCGCCTAGACCGATCTTTACAACCTGATTTTTACAACCTTGATTTGAGGTAATTTTAGTAAAGATTTTATCTTCATTTTTTTGGAGGTAGTAAATTCTTTTTTTTTTAATTTACTGTCTCCAACAAAAACGTTTGCTACGTTCTATAAATTGTTTGTTACGTTGTATACACTATTTGAGGACTTTTTATGGTATTATGTTATCTTTATTGTCCTCTATTCAAAACTTGTGGAAAATTACTGCCCTAATTGTTTTCATACATGAGTGTAAAACAGAAAAATCATATACTGTGGAAAATTACTACCCAAAATATTTTTCATACTTGGGTGTAGAACAATATAATATGATTATGTTGAAAATTAATACCTCTAATAATTTCCATACTTAGATGTAAAAAAATCAAATGAAATCCCAGCGACCGGCGAGATTACGGTGGTCGGAGTCTAGCGGCCAGTAACCGCAGTTTGATGAGGTTTTCAGCCAAGTTTTCTCTATTTTTCACTTTCTCTCTCTATGGTATTTAAGGGTAAGGAAAAAATAATATAAAGTAAAAATTTGTTCATTTGGGCACAAAAATGACACTTTATCTCTTTTCTTAGGAGTTTTAGTAAAGATTTGTTTATTTAGGCACAAAAAATGACAACCTTATATTAGAATGAACACAATTATATTAGAAACATTTAAATGGGATAAGAGTGGATCAAATTACTACTAAATGGACAATTTCTAAAAAAATTGATGAAAAACTACGAAAGAAATTGAACCAACACTAATGAAATATCATGCATATCCTCGCATTAGGCATAGTGTGTGCACGACTCGCTCTTTATCTAGTCATTTGAATATGCTTCATATCAATGTACGAGGTTATAAGGGAAATTTATACTAATTTCGTCGAAAATTCAAGAAATAAGTTGAGATAGTTATAAGATAAGGTTAACAAGATTATCTCACAAATTGGGTTGTTGCCCTACGTACGCCCTACGTACATTTTTATACAATGGGGTTGCCCTACTATGAAGGCATGAACATGACACATATGTGTTTGGATCAAAATAATATTTTTCGGTGAATGCTGATTCTTTGAGCTCACTAGACCGATTCATACAGTTAAAATATTTATATAGATTCTTTTTCCCTTTAAGGTCATGTTTGGCTGATTTGCGGAAATACGAAAGATCTATTTCATAATCATTTGAGGGGATTTCCTTCCAAATGGATTAAGAGAATCTGGTTTACCTTGATATGCAAGGAATGTCGAACCCTAGCGTTCATTATATAAAGGGAGTCGATGATAAACAAAAAGAGGACATCAATCACAAACAACTTTTGCACCCTGCAAAACAAGCCTCCCTCGAAGCATCTCTACCAAAAAGATTTCTTGAGTCTTTTTGTTCACCAAAGCCCTATCCGTAGGCATTACCCTCTGCTACTTACCAAAGCTCGATCCGTTGGCAGTTCCCGCTTCTACCTCACAAAGCCTCATCGTGAGCGAACAGTCCACCCCCGCTATTCATTAAGACCTATTCATAGGTGAATACCCGCAAAACCATTGGTAGAGTGAATAACTCTAGCAAATATCTCAGTTTGTTGAATACCCTTTTGGCAAACATATCTACAGTTTTCGTTATAGCTCTGCTCAACCATACCGGTCTGAGTAAAAAACGTCTGGTTCGTGAAGAAGATGAGGAAAATCCTAGTTGCTCATCAGCTAGGTCTGTGAAGAACCTGAGTGTCTGCTTGACCAGCGCCCGCACATCAGTCGTTTGAGGAGAAGTCATAAGGTGAATAAGCATCAAGATCAAGGTTGTACCTGACTCATAGATACTGGCATGCTTCAAGACTGGTTGTTCGAGAAAATCCATTTTCACTCCGAACATCTAGCACGTCCAGTAACGGGACCTAACATGCAAAAATTATCGGTGACAACGAATAATCAAAGCCATATCGATCGTGTTCAAATCCAAAACATTCACGGGTTAATCCACATAACTCATCGAGATGCAGGAGTTTGACTATCGTGGAAACAACTTCACGTTTTGGATTGTTACTAGAGGAATCAATTGGTAGTAACAAGGTAACAATGGACGAAGAGTCAAGAAAAGTGTTGACAGCTCTTACCGAGTAGGTGAAGCAATAAACTGAGTAGTCTATGATATTGACTTACAAATTTACAGTGTCTATGAGGACAAGAAATTTACAATCATAGTCCTCCGAGAAAGAGAGCTCCAAAGACATTTTCACAATCTTTGTTACTGCAACTGTTGATATTGACTCACAAATTTACAGTGTCTATGCTCGAAAAGGATTGTCCGACTGTACCGCCTCAAACTGAAAGTTCATCGACTTGGGGATTAATGTCAATTCCAAGTTAGATTCAAACACGTTCTGAATTAGATCAAGTATGGAAGTAACTTATGTTCGTGTTTACCTCCTGAACTATTTAATGTCATTCTCACTATTAACATATTTTGTTTTGCTATGTATATCTTTTTCATGATGTAGATCAATCATAAAACAACTTTGAGGGACAATTTCATAAACACAATTAATTTTGTGGAGTATCTTCAATATGCGGCCGTATATCACATGTGAACGGTTGAGATTAGAAGATATAATATTGATAAATGGGTGACCAAACATATGAATTGTTATGAATGACTAAAATTATGTCATATATATATATACGGCCGTGCATTTAAGAATTTCTCTTAAATTTGTAGTCTAGGGAAAAACGTGTAATGTGTGAATAACAAAATATGATTTGTTAATAGTATTACTTTTTTCCATAATCAAAAACATATCCAACACTACAAAAGGTGAAAACATATCCAACACTACAAAAGGGTGAATAATACTCAATAATTGAACATGGTATGGTTTCTCAGATTTTTAAAACTAGAACTAGAAGTAACTAGGTAAACTCTAAAAGAAAGAATAGCATGTTTTAAAGATATAATTAAACAAGAACATCTTCAATCTGACCGTGAACACCAAAGTCATTCAGCTCTGTAACACCATTATCGCCAAGGATGGGGTCGGTGGCGCAGGGACGAGGACGGAGGGCTGCGATCCGGCAAGCCACGGTGACGATGGCGGTTGAGATTGCATTCGAAGGGGAAATGGTCGTGAATCAGGCCTAGATCGTTAACACCATTGTCGTTGTCTCGTTGAGTATGGACGGAGGAGTTGCAGCCCATTGTAATCTGATTTCGCTTGGTTGGTTTAGATGGCCGAAAAGTGGGTGAAACCGCGTCAGAAAAAACGAGGATTCGACATCGAGTTTAGATTGAATTAAGTTTGGGGGTGGGTTATAGCTTTCGGGTTAATATTCTGTATATGAGATTCCAAGTAATGAATTTCGATTAACAAGTTATAAGGAAATTAATCAGATTTGCAGGATTACTATGACAACCATAGGTTTAGGGCTAAAATGTGAGTAAGAAAGTACATAACAAACAAGACCTCAAAATTTCTACTCGAATTAATACAAGAAAAATAAAGTCTTAAGAAATAGAGAAATTTAAAAAAAAATGACGAATGGTGGATGATTTTTTTATCAAGAGAGAAATCATTTATTGAAATCATAGTAATGTACTACAAGAAATAGAGCACATAGTGATCTCGTTAAACCTTCCCAAAGACAGATAGGAAGAGTACCACACTCCAGACTCACAAACTACTAATGACTAGCTTCGTAACGCACTATAGATGACAGTCACTCCGGCTCCATCAACCACCAATACGTAGGAAAAGGTAAAGATAAGGCCTGTTTTGCTACACAGTGAGCTGCAACATTACATAGTCTAGGAGCATAAGATCAACTGCAGAATTGTAAGCAACTTATCAAAACTTTGGCTTCCTCAATCAAAGCTCCCTTCATGCCTAGGTCCTCGTCTAAGCTGCTTAGGGTGTGAATCACAATATGAGCATCACTTTCTACAACTACATGTGTTAGACCAGCTTAAACACAAAAGTGCAAGCCATTCACCACAACAAGAGTCTCAACAGCCTGCAGACTAATCCCTCCTACCCCTAGAGCTGCCAAGACCCCAAGACAGCGACCCTCATCATCTCTAACTACATTGTCTGTGCCAAAAACTCCTTTATGTAAGTCCAAAGCACCATCTACGTTGACTTAAACCAGACCCTATCCGGTTTCCCCCAAACTGGTTTCGACTGGGTAATGTCCGTGCTCTCCATAGTCAAATTACCCGTACTAGTGCCTTGCAAATATCCTTTCCACCACACCCTAGCTTTTTCCAACAAACCTGTGGCTCCCATGCCTTCCTCACCATGCACCCTAACATTTCTATTATGCCAAATTTGCCAAACAAGGACACCAAACCATTCCAAATCCTGTTTCCGAGCCACTTTGACTACATGAAGGAAAAGATCAAAGAAATCTCTTTCTCTCCACACCTCAGCCAAAAAGGTAAGATTCCACACTCGCCTAGCAACCTGACATTCCCACAAAGCATGAATGATAGACTCATATTTGGCACCACAACTTAAGCAACTATCAGATTCACAAACCCTTCTCCATTTGAGGTTTGAGTCTCAGGGTAGGAAACCATAACAACACCTTGCTTTTGTTAGGCAAGTTCAAGCCCCACAACCGACTCCACCCTTTTTGGACTAAAGACTCACCATTCCCAGAGCTACTCGACGCTACTGCAAGCCTCCTATTTCTCTCTTGTATAGCCACCCAATACCCCGATTTAACATAAAATTTCCCATTTTGGTTATAATGCAAAATCATCTTATCAAGTCCACCTTGCTTAGATAAGGGGATGGAGAGAATGATATTTGCCTCAAAATCTAATAAATTCCTATAGATAAGCTCCACATTCCACTCACCACTAGACCGCAACAAATCTGAAACTCTAGAGCTAGGATGAAGAGGAGTAGGGGACACTATCTTGAAGCTGTGGGGTTGCAGGATCCATTTGTCATACTTAACTTGTATTTGTGAACCATCCCTTACCCTCCATTTCATACCAGCATTAAGAATTTCCTTACCTCAAACCAAACTCCTCCAGATTAATGAAGGTCTCCTGCCTAATTGGGCATCAAGCCATTCATTTTCAGGGAAATATTTGGTACGAAGCAGTGTACCACTAACGAGTGAGATGTTTGCATTATCCTCCAGAAGGACTTAGCTAGTAACGCCTTATTGAACAACTCCAAATCTCGAAACCCCAACCCGCCTTCCTTTTTTCCACAACATAGCTTTTCTCATTTACACCAATGCATGTCTTTCTTTCCCCCGCCCTTACCCCGCCAGAAGTGCGTGATTTTTGACTAGAAGGACTTATGGATCCCTTTGGGCAATTTGAAAACACTCATTGTATAAGTTGGGATTGCCCCTGCCACCACCTTGATCAATGTCAGTTTTCCTGCCTTGGATAGGAATTTACTCTATCAACCAACTAAATGATGGTCAAGTCTCTCATTCAGTTTCTTAAACATCTCCTTCTTATTCTTACCAGCCAGAGTCAGTAACCCCAAGTACCTTTCGTGAAAAGGCACTACCCCCACTCCTAACAAAGCTTGAAGTTCTTCTTTGAGTTCTCGATTGACACCTAGGCCAAAGGATACAACAGATTTCTCAAAGTTGATTTTCTGCCCTGCTGCCGCCTCATACAATAAAATAATATGTTTCAAATTTATGACTTTAGTAGATTCCTCTCTTGTATAAACTAGGCTATCATTTGCAAAGAGGAGATGTGAGATCGACGACACCATACTACTAGCCTGAACTCCATGGATGGATCCCAACATATCAGCATGGGAGAATAAGCTCGATAATCCCTCAGAGCACAACAAGAAGAGGTAAGGGGATAAGGGGTCCCCTTTGTCGTAATCCTCGTGATGGTTTAAAGAATCCTGAAGATTGACCATCCCATAACATAGAGAATGACGTTGACGAAACACAGTGAAGTATAAGCTTCACCCATTCTTCTACAAATCTCAGTCTAAGCATTATCTTCTCTAAAAACACTCATTCAACTCTATCATACGTCTTGCTAATATCCAATTTAAGCACCAAATGCGCTGCTCTATTACCACACCCACTTCGAATCGAATGCACAGTTTCAAAAGCAGTAATAACATTATCATGAATATGCCTCTTTGGAACAAAAACACTTTGGGAAGGCGAAATGACCGCCTCTAACACCCCTTTCATCTTATTAACAATGGTCTTTGAAATCAGCTTGTATAGAACAATGCATAAACTAATCGGTCTGAAGTCCGAAGTTCTTTGAGGTTCAGCAATTTTTGGGATGAGGGCAATTAAAGTATGATTCACATCTCCTAGCTCCCTACCCTCATTCAACACACCCAAATAGAAATTACATACCTCTTCTCCAATTACCTCCCAGTATTGCTTGAAGAACAATGCAGGCAAACCGTCATACCCTGGAGATTTCTGAGCTGCCATCTGTTTCAAAGACAATTCGATATATACTCTAGTGAAAGTTCTCAACAATTCACTGTTAGCTTGATCACTCACCCTTCTATGCACTTTTTTTTAGAATCAGATCTTGATGGTGGCTTCCTTTTGAAGAAAAGAGCTGCTCAAAATGCTTCAAAAATAAACTTTGCATCTCACACTGATCTGCAACCCACTCATCTTCATCATTGAACAGCCTTTGCACACGGTTGCGGCTCCCTCTGTTCTTCGTAAAATTGTGAAAAAACTTTTGTGTTGTTGTCCCCTTCTTTTAGCCATTCAATCCGGGAGCGTTGTCGCCAAATCTCTTCTTCATGTCTCTCCAATCGATCTAATTCCTTCGCCACTTATTTCCTACGATTCTGAATTTCAGCTTCCATACAATCAAAAGGTAGATCTTTGAGATTTGTCTTCAGTGACTGAAATATTTTCGGGATGTTACCAATTTGTTGTCTATTCCATAAATCAAGCGAGTCCATACATCGGAACAACTTCTTACTAACCCCTCCCTCCGCCACCATCGACTCCGTCCAAACCTATTCTATTACTCTCTTGCAGTCCTTCTCTTTCACCTAAAAACTTTCAAACATCCTACGACATTTTCTACGTTTCTCCTCTACTTTCTCACTATGAGTAGAAATAAAATAGGAAGGTGGTCTGAAGGACCAAAATTGACATGAGTTACCTGAAGCCTGTTGAAAGCACCAATAGCCTCTCTATTGCCAAAAGCTCGATCTAGATGTTCAAACACTGATCTATTACTCCAAGTGTAAATTGATCCCTCAAAATTAATCTCTGAGAGATCACATCGATCTACAACCTCCCGAAAATTCCCAATCTGGGACGATGATCGATCTCCACCACCAAACTTATCTCCCACCTCCAGGATTTCATTAAAGTCCCCAAAAATTATAAAGGACCCCTGAGCATCATTCGCTAATCTCTTAAGCAATTCCCAAGAGGACGCCCTCTGGCCTACACTTGGGTTCCCATAAAACCCAATGAGCCTCACTTGTTTGCCTTCATGAACCCAAACTGCATCAATGTGTCCAATAGACTGGCCCACTACTTTTATGTTAATGTTGTCTTTCCAAGCTAGGGCAAGCCCACCACTATGCTTTCGCTGCTTCTCGACAACATAACAGTTTGCAAACCCTAACTTATTACACATTCTAGTCATCTCCATCTCAGCTTTTTTTGTTTCCATTAAAAACATCACATTGGAGTCGTAAGTCTGAAGTAGTTAACCTAAGGCAAGGAACTTGTGCAGGTCCCCTAATCCCCGCACGTTCCAACTCAATACAATCATTGCTCATAATGTGCCCGACCCTTGGAGGCCATCACGGATTTTTTCAGAGACACTCCTTGAAACATCGATAATTTACTAATTTGTCCATCCGTACTAGTTTCACCCTTTCGAAGACCACCCCCCACAGGAAATCTCTTCTTGAGTGTCTTTGTTTTTTCCTCCTCAGTTAACTTCCTCTTCTCACATAGTTGTATGGGCTCCGTCTGGATTTTTTCACTCTTACCCAATCCTTTCACACCCTTCCTGGGCCCAACACTACTAGCTCTCAATGACTTGGGCACTTCCAAAAGCCCAACTTTGATAGGCCGAAACGAAATTGGAACATCAAAAAGAGAAGTCTCTTCCATCAACTCTTTATTACCATTCCCACGAATTACTCCTCGGATCTCTACTTCCTGTACAAGATTTTCTATATCCTGGTTAATTAGCGAGTTATCCACCGAAATCTCTATCATCACAACATCACGTAGAGATCCCGCCAAAACCAGCTCCGCATTGATTTCCTTTGTACTTTCCAAATTAGCTTCTTGCAGAACAACGGGACCACCATCCTTTTTTCGTCACCGGAAACCGCCATCATCTTGAAGCGCTTAGCCGGCCGCGGATTTGCCTCCTCACTTTCACCATTACGAATATCTCATTCCTCCCTACTTCGGACCACACCATTCATTGATAGCTTTGGCGTTGCACACATTCATCCCCTCCTAGGTTTCTCACTACTCATACCAAAAAGATGTCCTCTGAGTTCCCCATCCACCCTAACACTGAACACATCCTTGATAACTGTTTTCCATCTTCCATACCGAGAAGTCAAACCCGGATCATTAATATTCTCTGGCCAATTTGGCGATAGATGAGAAAATAAACCACAGTAAAAGCACAAGAAGGGCAGTCTTTCAAACTCCAGATCATACTGTTTTGGCGGACCATCATCAATGCGAATCTTTATCCACCGGGGAAGTGGATAGTCGAGCTTCATTCGGACTCTGACTTTTAACCTACTGCCCTGAAAATCATAGTATGAATCCTCATCCGTCCACACATATTGGCCAATGCAATTATCAACTTGTCTACCCATCTCTTTGTTCCAGAATCGAGGAGGCAAGCCCTTCACATAAACCCACATCTCATGATCATACAAACAAACCTCCTACGCGTCCGATATGTCATCCGATACTGCCAGAACTATCAAATTTTTATCAAAGGTCCAAGGAGCCCCTTCTAGCACCCTTAACCTATCACTTTGAGAAGAAAAACCAGCCTAGAATCGTTCGGAACCTTCAGCCCTCCACAACGAAAAAGCTTCCTCTATCTTCCACAGCTCCTTCAGCTTTTTAAACAAGGTTGGTTTGTTTACACTCTTTGCAGATAACACTTCCCGTACTAGAAAGTGTATCACCTTGCCCAGATCTGGGTTGTTTTCCATTCCTTCGATCACCGGGTCCTCTGCTTCCGCCGACAACGCTCGTCTGATTGAGCGGTCCACCATATCTTCAAACTTGCACAACTGTTTTCCGATCAATAACCACGTCTCCCACAATAGACCAACCCCCAATTGGAGTACCTTACGTGAGAACCGGTAGACTCGCCGACACGACCATACAATATGTCGCTCATCAAACCCTAAACTCTCTTGAGGCTAGAGAGAAGGGACTTTTGTTTTTTTAACTATTTTTTCTATGTAGTTGAAAAATAACCATTTTGTAAGATGAAATATCGTTAATACCCTTTATAATCAAGTAATTAATCAAAAACTAAAATTATAATCAAATTAATAACGATTTTGATAACCTTATGGTATCATGTTTTCTTTGTTCTACTCCTTCCTCAACCTGATTAGATGAATATGGAAACCAATATTACTCATAATTTTGAGTAATCAATCATCCTGTTTATTCACTAAACTTACGTTCTCAATTCCCATAACGGCTAGCCAACTAAAAATCTTGTAATCTTTGGTGGATGGATCAAATCCACTCATATCCAAATTCATATTGGCTTCCCAGAAATTCTAGAACATCCACCAAGTCTTGGGAGCTCAAGGACTACAATGAATTCCCTGGTTACTAGGTTAAACAACAAAAACATCTCCCCTAACCAAAATAAGAGCAAATATTGGACTAAAACATTGCTACCCGAAAAATCTTCAACTCTATCAACATCAATGACTGACAGTTCATGATATCAACTTCTCTTCTCAATGTCATTACTATTGAGAAACTCATCTAAACTGAAAGTGTAAACTTGCAGGAATAAAAATCGGTCACCAATACTCTACGTCTTTGGTAGAGTATGTTCTCGTGCCCAAGGGCTTTGCAAGCTATAATGCAATTTAACAAATTTAGGATCATAAGTGAGGGATTTCTGACTTTGATACACACATGAATCTACATAACAGCTTCACCGGCAACAACGTGAGAATCTTACGAATGATTAACTTGACAGTTGTATTGTAAATATCAAAGCCCTTTATTGGATGGCGTTTTTGAAGGAGTTGGTTTCGTGTTTTCAGGGCTTAGTGTTTACCAAGTCCTTCTTTTACTTGGTCTTTAGTCAATAATCACTAGACTTTAGGAGTCTGTTAGTAGAGTTGATTTATTCAAGTTGGTTAGTAGTGTTCGTTAGTTGTGCTGCTATTCAAGCAGATAAATAGGAGTTTAGTTCAGTTGTAAGGCTATTTAAAGCCAAGCTTGTTCAACAAGATGTTGAAGTCATTCAGTCATATTGTTCTCAAGTTCTGTTTGTTATTCTACATCCATTCAGGATTTCTAACAATTTGGTATCAGAGCCCCCCACTGGGGCCTGAGATAAAAGAGAGCAGCAGTTTTTCGAGTGACTCACAGAGAAGAGAGAAAAGATGAGTGAAGACAAGGGTCTTACCAAACTGCCACACTTCGATGGTCATTATGACCACTGGAGTGAACTAATGGAGAATTTGCTGAGATCCAAAGGATTATGGAACTTGGTGGAGAACGGTTTCGAAGAGCCAACCGTTGGTACGATGCTGACTGATGCACAAAGAGAGCAGTTGGAGAATGCAAGAACAAAAGATCACACAGTGAAGAATTACTTATTCCAGGCCATTGACTGAGAAGTGTTCGAGCAGATATTGGACAGACGCACGTCCAAGATTGTGTGGGACTCACTGAAATCAAAGTTCGGTGGGAATGATCGTGTTAAGAGATCTCTTCGTCAAGCTTTGAGGAGAGAATTTGAAGTTTTGGAGATGAAGTCAGGTGAGGGCATCACAGCGTATTTTGTTCGAGTCATGGCAGTAGCAAACAAGATGCGGAGTAATGGGGAGATTATACAAGATTCACAAATTGTAGAGAAAATCCTGAGAACTCTTACTGAAAGGTACACATATGTGGTTATTTCAATTGAAGAGTCAAAAGATATTGAGAATATGTCAATTGATGAACTACAAAGCACACTTGTGGTTCACGAACAAAAGTTTCAGAGGCACATTAAAGAGGAAGATCAGGTGTTGAATGTGAACTTTGGGGAACGAAGTGGAGCAAGAGGTCGAGGCAGAGGCAGAGACTCCTTTAGGGGTCGAGGGCGCGGAAGAGGAAGACAAACTTTCAACAAAGCAACAACACAGTGCTACAAATGCAACATGTTGGGTCACTTTCAATATGAGTGTCCAACTTGGGAAGCTAACTATGTGGAGCTGGATGAACAAGAGGAGATGCTTCTTATGACTTAAGTGAATGTTGTTGAAGGAAAGAGAGAGGACGTGTGGTTCCTGGATTCTGGCTGCTCCAATCACATGAGTGGTGACCTCTCTAAGTTTCATGAGATGGATGATCAGTTTCAGCAACATGTGAAGTTGGGAAACAATTACAGGATGATGGTCCGAGGCAAAGGTAGAGTCAAGCTGAATATTAATGGAGTTACTCACATTGTCACAAATGTATTCTATGTGCCAGGCTTAAGCAACAATTTACTCAGTGTTGGTCAACTACAAGAGAAAGGACTTGTCATTCTCATGCATGAAGGGATGTGTAGGGTGTACCATCCAGAAAAGGGACTTATCATTGAGACAACCATGACTGCCAACAGAATGTTCGTGTTAGTTGCAAACACACATGAAGAAAAGTGCTTCCATACAGGTACTCAAGATCTAACAAATTTATGGCATTGTCGCTTTGCTCACTTGGGGTACAAAGGGTTGAAGACGCTTCGAGAGAAAGATATGGTACATGGACTGCCCAAACTTGCCTCTCCAACATCTGTTTGTGTAGATTGCCTTGTTGGAAAACAACATAGGGACCCAATTCCTAAGAAGAGTACATAGAGAGCAATTCACAAGCTTCAACTAGTTCACGCTGACTTGTGTGGACCGGTGACACCTGAATCGAACAGTGGGATGAGGTATACGTTATGTTTTATTGATGATTTCAGTAGAAAGACATGGACATACTTTCTTGTTGAGAAATCAGAAACTTTTGATTATTTCAAATGCTTTAAGAGCATGGTTGAAAAGGAGTATGGATCAAGCATCAAATGCTTACGCACCGATAGAGGAGGTGAATTCAATTCTATAGGGTTCAATCAATTCTGCAAAGATCATGGCATAAAGAGGCAACTCATAACTCCCTACACTCCTCAGCAGAATGGAGTAGCTGAGAGGAAAAACCGCACAATGATGAACTTAGTTCGATCCATGCTGTCAGAAAAGAAAGTTCCAAAGCCGTTCTGGCCAGAGGCAGTAAAGTGGACAACCTATGTCCTAAACCGAAGTCCCACCTTGGCAGTGAAGGATGCAACACCAGAGGAAGTCTGGACAGGAGTAAAGCCATCAGTCAGTCACTTTAGGGTTTTTCGGGTGTTTGAGTCATGTTCATGTTCCAGACAAGAAAAGGACCAAGCTAGAAGATAAAAGCCATGCTTGTGTACTTATGGGAGTAAGTGAGGAGTCGAAAGGCTATCGACTGTATGATCCCATCAAAGGAAAAATCATTGTCAGTCGAGATGTGGTGTTCGAAGAGGATAAGTGTTGGAGCTGGGATAGTGTTGAAACCGAGAAAGTGAAGCAAGAGCTTACTTGGGGTGATCTTGATGATGGTGCAAGTGAAGAAGAAGAAAATGGTAAAATGGATGATGAAACAGAACAGACTGAAGATGAAGTTGTGGCAGATGAAGAGATACAAGAGGAAGTACCAAATGGAGCCACAGATAATACAACACAAGCTGTGTACTCAAGCTCAGGAAGACCCCTGTGCAGACCTTCATATTTAGCTGATTATTCTTCTGGAGAAGGGTTATCAGATGAGGAAGATATAGCTAACATGGCTATGATTGGAGCTGCTGATCCAGTGAGGTATGAGGAAGCAGTACAAAATCTGGAATGGAGGAAAGCTATGGATGCAGAAATAGCTGTTATTGAGAAGAACAAAACTTGGTCTCTTGCAGACTTGCCAGCAGGTAGCAAAAGATTAGGAGTCAAATGGCTCTACAAGACCAAGTTTAATGAACATGGGGAGGTGGATAAGTTCAAGGCTCGGCTAGTGGCAAAAGGCTACTCACAGAAGTATGGTATTGACTACACAGAAGTGTTTGCCCCAGTTGTGAGGATGGAAACGGTGAGGATAATTGTAGCTTTAGCAGCTCAAAGAGGTTGGCAGATTTATCAGTTAGACGTAAAGTCTGCGTTTCTGCATGAGGAGCTCAGTGAAGATGTTTACATTGAGCAACCAAGAAGATATGAGAAGAAGGGAGCTGAAGACAAGGTGTATAAGCTTCAAAAAGCTTTATATGGACTAAAACAAGCCCCACGGGCTTGGTTTAGTCAAATAGAGACATGGTTCATCAATGAAGAATTTGAGAGATGTGCAAATGAGCAGACCTTATTCACAAGAAGAAGCAAAGCTGGTAAACTGTTAATTGTGAGTATTTATGTTGATGATATGATTTATACTGGAGATGATGTTTCTATGCTGGAAGATTTCAAGAACTCTATGATGAGAGCTTTTGATATGACTGATATGGGGAGGATGAAGTTCTTTCTTGGTATTGAAGTAACTCAAGGCGATGAAGGTGTGTTTCTTTGTCAAAAAGCTTATGGTCTGGAAGTTTTAAAGAGATTCGGGATGGGGGATTGCAATCCTGTTAGCAGTCCAATTGTTCCAGGTCACAAGCTTAGCAAGGATGAGCATGGAGTGAGAGTTGACGAATCTTTCTTCAAGCAGATTGTTGGGAGCTTGATGTATATTACTGCCACACGTCCAGACATGATGTACAGTGTTAGTCTCATAAGTAGGTTCATGACAAAACCTACTGAGATGCATCTGCAAGCAGCTAAAAGGATCCTGCGCTACATGAAGGCCACTTATGACTATGGAATCTTATACAAGAGGGAAGGTGCTGAAGGGCTTCAAGTTTTTACGGACAGTGATTATGCTGGAGATTTGGAGGATCGAAAGAGCACATCAGGATATGTATTCACTCTGAGTTCTGGTTCTGTGTCCTAGTTATCAAAAAAACAGCCCATGGTCACTCTTTCTACAACAGAAGCTGAGTTTGTGGCAGCTGCAGGATGTGCAAGTCAAGCTATTTGGATAAGAAGAGTCTTGAAGATGCTTGGCTATGATCAAGAGGATTTCACTACGATTCAATGTGACAACAGTTCAACAATTAAACTGTCAAAAAATCCAGTAATGCATGGGAGAAGCAAGCATATTGATGTTAGATTTCATTTCTTAAGGGAGCTTGTGAGAGATGGAATCATTAAGCTCGAGCACTATGGAACACATGATCAGATTGTAGATATAATGACTAAGCCACTAAAGGTGGAGATGTTTCAGAAACTTAGAGAAAAGCTGGGAGTTTGTGCTGCATCTGTTCTAAACTAGCTGGTGCACTGCAGTTAGTTTAGGGGAGGAAATGAAGGAGTTGGTTTCGTGTTTTCAGGGCTTAGTGTTTACCAAGTCCTTCTTTTACTTGGTCTTTAGTCAATAATCACTAGACTTTAGGAGTCTGTTAGTAGAGTTGATTTATTCAAGTTGGTTAGTAGTGTTCGTTAGTTGTGCTGCTATTCAAGCAGATAAATAGGAGTTCAGTTCAGTTGTAAGGCTATTTAAAGCCAAGCTTGTTGAATAAGATGTTGAAGTCATTCAGCCATATTGTTCTCAAGCTCTATTTGTTATTCTACATCCATTCAGAGTTTCTAACAGTTTTGATCTTTTTGATGTGTTGTTTTTTTTTAAAGTTTTGAAGGTTTTGTTGTAAGAATTTGATAAGAGTATTAAAAACATTTTACCTTATAAAATAGTTATTTTTCAACTACATACAAAAATGTAGTCAAAAATCAATTCAAAGACCAAAACTTATTCATTTTCAAAATTTCTTCAAGAAATACGTACACTGAAAACGTAAGAAAGACAAACCTCGCACAAACCGCGCTCCTCCAACTCGTGCAACGTGTCAGTCAAGGATCGCATAAGTAGAAAAATTTCAATTAGCTTGTGTAGTTTTCATCCCAAATATCGTCCGACCGTTAAGGATGTACAATGACTACGATCCAGAAATCCAGCACGTGCCCAGGAGAATATCACGTGCCAACCGCACGTGCCGGTTTCCAGTAAGCAGTTGAGGTATACAAGGGTGAAGGTAGAAACGCAAACGTCATTTTGATCTCATTTTCTTTCTTTCTCCCAAATAAAATAAAAAACTAAACACAGCCGGAGGGAAAGTGGGAAACCCCAAACCCCCTCTTCATCTTCGCGCCTTAAAAACTTCCCCCAATCCCATTCTGGCTTCAACAATCCCACCACCGCGCTTAGGGTTTTGAATTTCCGATCCGCCACCATGGCTCAGCAGCAGCCTCCAATCCCGCCCCAACTCCCGACCGCCGGCTCCACCGGCCCCGTCGGAGGCGTCCAGGTGCGGTGCGCCGGCTGCCACAAGATCCTCACCATCGCCGCCGGGGTGATTGAGTTCGTCTGCGGCACGTGTCAATTGCCGCAGATGCTTCCACCGGAGCTGATGAGCCGGGCCCAGGCCCATAACAAGGGCCAGCTTGCGCTTACTCCGCGGACGCAGCACGTGGCCGCGCACGGCGTCGATCCTACGAAGATCCAGCTCCCCTGCGCTAATTGTAAGGCGATCCTCAACGTGCCTCATGGATTGTCTCGGTTTCAGTGCCCTCAGTGCCGTGTTGACCTCGCCGTCGATGTGTCCAAACTCAAGGAGTTCATGCCGCCGCCGCCTCCCGATGAGGTCAACGAGGTAAATTCATCTCACTCTGCTTCAGAATTTAATGTATGAAATGCTGAAATGTAGAATTATTCAAGCTGCTAGTGTTGTTTTGCTATCGAAAATGTTCACGATTCTTGCATAAGTAAAAGTGATTACCGATTTGAGGGACTGTTATGATTGCTAAATTTGGTGTTTTATCTGTCATAATGTTACTTTGAAGTTATTGACTGCATGATCGCCAATGAATTATGACTGTCCATTTATGTATTTTAAACTACGAGTTCCGTATATGTTTATCCTTTGACTTCCGATGTAAAGTAACGGCAGATAATGAAACTAGATAGGAATAGCGAAACGGGAACACATGATGGAATCTTTCACTTAATATGAAAGAATTTTAGGGTCGGAAATATTGAAACATGAAATTTTTGAAGAGCTACTTATGAAACATGTCTATAAAATTTAACTTATTTTCAGAATTGAGCAAAGTTTTGAACTGGTAATTATGATGACTGACAACCTGCAAGTACAGTGTGCTTTCAATCTTACATTGGCATGCTGTGCCTTTGCTGTGAGTACTCCATATACTTGGTTCACTCACAGAGACATATGCTTGCTGTGAGTACGTGTCACGGGTTCTGTTCTGGGTGGTACATTAAACCTTTGGTGTATCTTTGTGGTGCAGTAAAGCAAATTCTGTTTGATACTGGACTCACTAATTAGTGGAGCGTGCTCCTACGTTGAGAGATTTCCCCTTTCTAGTAGTCTGTTATGTATGTACTAGTTGTGATCCACTATTCTTATAGTTTTAATTTAAGTATTATTTCTTATTTGACAGTTTCTTACTCATAAGATAATTTGGCAGTTTTTCCAGTATGGTATTACTGATATAATGACAGCAAAAAGGGGTATTGTATGATGTTTTTATGGGTTGGAATCCTTTTGAAGAGTTCATTCATGAAATCTTTGTAGAAAATAATCTATTAGGACTAAAGGGGATGTGGTTCAGACCAAAAATAAAACAAGGTAACAGGTCTTCTGTTTTCTTTGGTTTCAGCAACGAACGGCGAATACTGTGATAGATAGTGCTAAAATCTACTTAGACGTGGATTGCTGAAATTGGTCTTTGAATTGTATTTGTGGACTCCAGTTTACTAAACTTGAATATTAGCAGAGTTCCTCTCCTAACTGAACAAAGAGACATTGGGTTTTGATTTCTTTGAGAAGTAAACTTCGTCTTCTTTTGTTTTGTTGTTATTTGATGCTTGAGAGGAGTTTCATCGGTTCATATACACTGTTAATACCTCATTGGTCATTTATAGTTTGTGAAACTAATGTAATAAACCATTATTTCTCTTGAGATAACAAACGAATGCCTAGATCAGATACCCTTAAGGCATGGTCGTAGAGCATGCAATTTTTGTTAGGCATAATATTACGACCATGCAATTTTTGTTAGGCATAATATTGGTAACATGTGCTTCATGTCCTGTCATCCAATATAGTTGATCCATGTGTTAGGCTCAGTTTGTGAAGGGACATGTTAAAAGTACCACATCCTGCATTGTACTGTTTAAATCTGCATCCATGGAATTATTTATATTCTGAACCATATTGGCAAGTTTAACACACAGGCTTATATTCTTTTTGCTACTTTCAAATGTGTCAGGTTGCTATTGAAGTGGAGCGAGAAGAAGATGAAGGTGGCCTGGCTGGGGAAACATTTACTGATTATGTGAGTGTTTTCGTTTTCCATTCATAAGCACATTCTATGCTTCATCTTAAAACTCCTAAGAAGTCATTATCAAAAGTTCTATGTTGGTGTTTTCGTCTCTTCTCAATATTTTGTTTATTGACTTATCATTTAAACTTCTGGAACATCCATCTCAGATAATTGTATGTTCCTACTTTTGTGCAGCGGCCTCCAAAACTGTCCATTGGACCTCCTCATCCAGATCCGGTTGTGGAAACATCATCTCTGTCTGCCGTGCAGCCGCCTGAGCCGACTTACGATCTCACAATCAAGGATGATTTAGAAAATAAGAAAGCTTTATCATGTTTGCAGATCGAGACATTGGTTTATGCCTGTCAGGTTGCTATTATTGCCCCTCTTTTAGTTAATGGTCTAAGCTTGTTATTTTAATATATATTTTTTCTTCTTAAAAGTGTGTTGGTTTCCTTAACAGAGACACCTCCAGCACCTTCCAAGTGGTGTTAGGGCTGGATTCTTTGTTGGAGATGGAGCTGGTGTGGGTAAGGGTCGAACAATTGCAGGGTTAATTTGGGAGAATTGGCACCATGGGAGGAGAAAGGCAGTGTAAGTTTGTTTCATTGGTTGGAATTAACCCAAGTTTAAATGTTGCCTGGCTGATGTTATGTTTTTGAAAGGTTATGTAATGCTTCTCCTCTTGGTACCGAAATCATGCAGGTGGATTTCTGTTGGTTCAGACTTGAAGTTTGATGCAAGAAGAGACTTAGATGATGTAGGTGCAACATGTATAGAAGGTAAATATTTAAAACATCAGATGTAGATGTAGTGGCAAGTGATGGTAAGATGATGTATGTGGCAATTTAATTTTTTGTTGATGGCATCATAGATCCCTCGTTAAAGCATCAAGTATTGGCTATATAAAGATAAATATGATACTTTATCTAGTTCCCTCACAAAGTTTTATAAAGTTTGTAAATTTTGAAACTATCCTGGAAGTATTTCATTTTCCATACATACTGTCATTTTGTTCCTTGTGTGATAAGCTATATCTTGGAGATCACTGTTATAAATATTTAAATTCTTTTTTTGGCAGTTCATGCCTTGAACAAGCTGCCATATTCTAAGCTTGATTCCAAGTCTGTTGGCATCAAGGAGGGAGTTATATTCCTCACATACAGCAGCCTTATAGCATCTTCTGAGAAAGGTCGATCACGAATGCAACAGCTTGTGCAGTGGTGTGGATTAGGATATGATGGTCTTATCGTCTTTGACGAGGTAATATTTGTTGATCGTAAACATATTTAATATGAACTTCAACTTTTTAATACAAAAATTGTCTTTCAAATTAATTGATGGAATAATATGTTCCATGGTGTCAATATTTTTTACTTTCCATTGCTAAAGGTCAATGGCTTCATTGTAGTGCCACAAAGCCAAAAATTTGATTCCTGAAGCTGGAAGTCAGCCAACACGAACTGGTGAAGCAGTTCTTGACATTCAGGTTTGTCTTCAAGTTGCAAATCCTCATTATTTAGATATTAGGATCCTTAGGTTTTGTACTTTTCCTTGTATTTTATCGGAGATTGTGATGATTCTGATTACTACTATATTTGGTAAGTCCGACTAGATCTCTAACCTTAGTGGGTATGTGGCGTTCAAATTAACCAGCCGTAATTTTGTTGCTAAAAATTAAAGGTTCTGAATGAATTTCTTCAGGGCAATTCTGATTGAATTAAGAAACGCAGTTTTTTTAGATTGTAGCCATTGGAAATTGTCTCCATATAATTTTTAATAACCTATTTTTCCTGTGATTTTGAACAAATATGTTTGTATTGAAGTTCCTTTTTGTTTATTTATTTATATTCTGATAACTTAAAATGTCCTCTTGTGCAGTAAATGTTTCCAGTCCATCCTGCTATCCTATTGACATGTGCAATAAATAATAACAAATTTTAAACCAGATTATCTGAATAAAGGTTGCAGAAAAAGATTCTCAAAACAGAATGTTTGATAAAAAAATAGTCTTAAGGATGAGTACATAATTCCCTTGAAATTTTTAACGGCAGTTCCAGCCTATTTAGATCTCTTATGCCCATAGTATTTTCTCTCAATCAACTTGGCCTGGAAGGACATCCATTTTCGCAGAAAAATGAAAGTCATCACCCCCCTCCCAACAATCACCTGACATGATGCAATAATGCATGATTGTATTGCCAAATTTTTCTATACGATGATAAAATGATCTTTAGCCAGTACATAAGCACAAAATTGTATAAAAATAATCTAAATACTCTGTTTTTTTGTTTAACATCACAGGCTCGACTGCCTGAAGCTCGGGTTATTTATTGCTCAGCAACTGGTGCATCAGAACCACGCAACTTGGGTTACATGGTTCGGCTTGGTCTTTGGGGGCCTGGAACATCTTTTTCTGAGTTCCGTGAATTTCTAGGTGGGGTTCTTGCTTATAGTAACTTTAAACTTTTTTCTCTCTTTGCATGTTTTAATTTTCTATCATATGACCTTTTGTGTGCATATATATATATATATATATTTTAATGTATATATATTATCAGTTTTGCTCTCTGTCAGCCACTCAGCCTCCCTATGCTTTTCCTTCTGTGTTTAGAATTTTGCTTTCTTTGTTTTTTTTCTCCATTTTGTCTGCCAATTAGAGTGGTTTTATTTTGTCAGGGTGAAAAGTTTGGAACAAACAAATTTTTCCACTTGTGAGTGTTATTTATCTTTGACCAAGAAAAGTGTTATTTATCTGTAAGAATCTATGAAAATAATTTAAGCAATACTTGTATTCGTCTGTGTGCTACCCTTTGTATGATGTGTTTCTCTCAGCTAGGTGTAGCAACAGATACAAAATTATGCAGTGAGTCCATCATGCTATTCAAGTTGAATCTATCTGAACTGCTGGAGGATTAGATAGCTTAGTTGGCAGTTTCATTGTTATTGCCCTGAGTAATTATTATTATGGTCATCAATTTTAATTATTGTTTATATACCATTTTTCGGTATATGAAACAGGAACTTCTGTTATATCTGGATAAAGGGTACTAGAAAAGCAGACATCAAGCAAATAAACTTCCTTATTGAAACAAGTATAAACGCTTGGCTTCTGTAGTTACATTGGAGTTCACAGTATTTTGTGCAAGAGCTTATTTCCGGTGTTCACATATTATATAATATCGGCTCATTCTTCTTGTGCTTGCTTGTTTACAAAAACTTCAATACCTAGGTGTTGGCTCACTTTTACTTTTAGTTCCTACCGTCGACATACTCAGATAGAGATAATTTTCTTACACATTTTATTCATGTAGGAGCTCTTGAGAAAGGAGGTGTTGGTGCACTTGAACTTGTTGCCATGGACATGAAAGCCAGGTAACAGAGCTGAGAAATTAAGTTTTAAAGACTTACTATAAACAGAGGTACTGTAATAAAGACCGAACTTAGAGATTCAAGTTTGAGGACTTGCATGTCAGCTACTAGCTTAGATAAAGATTGATAAAACGTTCTCACTGTAACCAAGTTTGCATTGCATCTGTCCACACATACTCTAATAACTGAGATGCAAGTCCTAAACTTAGGTCCTCAGGACGCGAGCATTGTTTTGAGATAAATGTGTTATTTATGTTCTTTGATGTTCCAGGGGGATGTATGTGTGTCGTACCCTTAGCTACAAAGGAGCAGAGTTTGAAGTTGTTGAGGCACCACTAGAAGACGAAATGATGGTATAATACACATGTGCTTAAATTTCTGAGGCACAATTTGGGATTTAATGTTTAATGAGTAGCAACAAATTTAAAGAATGCAAATATGCTGCTTAGGAGACAAGGTGATCAACAACTTGCTTTAAATTGACAGCTGGCTATAAGTAACATCCCATAAATACAGGAAAAGACCGGGAAGAACAAGAACCTGATATGGTCTGCTTATAATATTTTGAGGAACTTTAATATGAAATTCCAAAATAGTGAACTGCAAAAAGAATTGCTATAAACTGGATGACTCAAGTCTGAAGAGAGAGGGAGAAAGAAAGATACCTTACATATAAGTAGGAAAAAACGAAAAATGTTTCAGTACATCTTGATGATGTTTTTTACTTTTCTTATTTGAAAGTATACACCTTAATGATTCAACAATTTTATGATCGTCAGAAACATGTAAGGCATACTGAATTTGTGACCTGCTTTAAGCGGCAAGTTCTGAATGTGTTGGTCAATCATAGATCTCATCATAGGATTCCCTTGTTCCTCATTAGGCTGGCACAGTAATACATGATGTAGAAGCAAACTACCTTGTCTATACAACTTCAGTTTCATCAGAAACATATATAGGCGTACCTACTTCGTGATCTGATTTTAACTATAGATATTGAATACCGTTCTTCATCGATTTCTTTTTTCTTTCCATCACTCCAGCTCTGCATCCTCTGCTACATCTAGCAAGGCCCGGTTTTCTATGATCATCTGTTCCCTATGAGTTATCTAAATGTGTTCAATTTGCTATGTGAGAATTTCACGTTGTTCTTTTCTCAGGAAATGTACAAAAAAGCAGCAGAATTTTGGACAGAGCTGCGAGTGGAAATACTAACAGCTACTGCCTATCTCACTAATGAAAAGCCCGTTTCTAGTCAAGTCTGGCGACTATATTGGGCTAGTCATCAGGTACTTTTATTCTTTGTTCATTGATGTTGAAGGTTTGAAATTTCAGTATTGTTCAAACTATTGCAGCTGTGCTTTTAGTTTTTTTTAAAAAAATATATATTTAAAAGTCTTCTAATGCTATTTGTCTTGTCCATATGTTGCAGCGTTTCTTTAGACATATGTGTATGTCTGCTAAGGTGCCTGTTGCTGTAAGACTAGCTAAGAATGCATTGATGGATGGCAAGTGTATCGTAATTGGCCTTCAGAGTACTGGAGAGGCACGAACTGAAGAAGCTGTGACCAAATATGTGGGTATATCGGTTTCATTTGTACTTGGTTATTTATTTTGTCTTTCCTATATTTATTTAGTATGTTATTTATGCAGGGTCTTGAACTTGATGATTTTATTTCGGGGCCCCGAGAACTGTTGCTGAAATTTGTGGAAGAAAACTATCCTTTGCCTGAAAAGCCTGATTCTGTCACAGGTTATATGTTATTGTACTTTTGCTTGCTAATTATTTAGGCTGTAGATACATACTGAATCTTTTGAGTTGTAATAGGGGAAGAAAGTGTAAAGGAGCTTCAACGGAAGAGGCACTCAGCCAATCCTGGTGTTTCATTGAAGGGGAGAGTGAGGAAAGTTGCAAAAATGCAACCGCCAATTAATGAAAGTGACGAAGAATCTGAATGTGAGATTTAGAAACTAGCTGATGACACATAAAGTGCATGTCTTTATCTTTGATATCTTGATGTTTTACGTTAAATTTGGTTAGATTTTCAATGCTATATTTTTGCATGTTACTCTGGATTTTGCACATTTTTGTTTTCTGTGTGAAATGCACCTGCTAGAAAATTTAGGGTAATTGTTCAATAGTTTCTTTTGTGTTCTTTTAGGTATCATGAATCATTTTAATCTTTTGTCATCTGTTATCTGATTGTTATAGGGTATGAATATTTTTTATTATTTCTTTTAGTTCTCATGTATGTTTTGATAAATGCAGCTGATTCTGCTGTCGAATCTACGGAATCAGATGATGAGTTTCAAATCTGTGAAATTTGCAATGCCGAAACGGTACAACTATTTCATATATTAAGATTAAGTGGTTTTATCCTTTGCATTATGATACTTATTCATTACTTACTGCAGGAAAGAAAGAAATTGCTCCACTGCTCCTGTTGTGGCCAACACGTCCATGCTGAATGCCTTATCCCACCTGTGATAGACGAGGTATCGGAAGATTGGTCATGTCATTCGTGTGAGGAAAAAACAGATGAATATCTTCAAAAGAGAGAGCAGTACTTAGCTGATATGAAGAAGAGGTTACAATAAATTATTTTCCCCTCAAGAGAATCATCTTTCATATCTTCTTTCTCCTGTAATCATCAATATAAAGTTTCATAATCTCTTAATTTAGGTATGAAGCAGCTTTGGAGCGTAAGTCAAAAATTCTGGGGATCATTCGTTCCTTGGATCTTCCAAACAATCCTTTGGATGATATCATTGATCAGGTAGCAGCCACAATCTCTCTCTCTCTCTCTCTCCAAATGGAATGAAGGTGTTCCTATATGTAGTATGCAAAAGTTGTAATATTTGATGAGCATTCTAACGCTGTAGTAATGAAATATGGAAATGAGAGTTCACTCTAGTTTGAGTCTTTTGAGTCAATATTCCTTGATCCATCTGAAAAGGAAGACTTGGAGCCATCTTGTAATGTACTATTAGCCATTGCATCCAACAGTGGTTACATAATAGTGATAATACTGCTACTATTTAGTTTCTGCATACCTAAATATTCAATACAAAGTTTTCTTCTCTAATTTCTTTTCGGTGGTTTATTTCTTTGGGGGTGGGGGCAGCTTGGAGGTCCTGATAAAGTGGCAGAAATGACAGGAAGGCGAGGTATGCTTGTGAGGGCATCTAATGGAAAAGGTGTTACCTATCAGGCTCGAAACACGTGAGTTTTACCCCCTTTTCGCTTTCACTCTCAATTTCAACTCTTTAAGTTGGCTAAACTGAACTTTTCTTTAGGAAGGAGGTTTCCATGGAGATGGTCAACATGAATGAGAAACAGCTTTTCATGGATGGCAAAAAGTTTGTTGCTATAATTTCTGAGGCTGGGTCAGCTGGTGTTTCTTTGCAGGCAGATAGGAGAGCTGTAAATCAGGTATGTCTATCTTTTCATTTTTGCATCATTAGTTGTCTCACTTGCTCATTCTATTAATGCATTCTACAACTTAATGACAGAGAAGAAGGGTTCATCTAACCCTGGAACTTCCTTGGAGTGCTGATCGAGCTATTCAACAGTTCGGAAGAACTCACCGATCAAATCAAGCTTCTGCTCCTGAGTACAGGTCAACTGAATTGACATTATTACTGTGTAAATGTTTTTTTGTTTGTTGCTACAGTAGTAATTTACTGATTGATACATCTTGGTCCGATCTTTTTCAGTGACATTTAATTTATAAATTCTAGCTAGGTACAATTTGGGCTCTTATAAGTGACCTTGTAATAAATTAGCATCTAGATATCCCCAATTATTATAAGCGTATGGATTCTGTTGTCTGAGTGGTTTTGATGAATTTATGGCCAGTGAAGGCTTCAGAAATAAATTGGTTTCAGTGTTCATCGTTATTCATGTTTTGAGCAATGTGATCAATAATTGAGAAAATGGCATAAGCGGGAACAAATATATTGTTAGTGCTTTTTAATGTGGGTGAATTAGTTCTAAATTTGTTCTCGTTGCAGGCTACTCTTTACTAACCTTGGTGGAGAACGTCGGTTTGCATCCATTGTTGCCAAGAGATTAGAATCTCTTGGAGCCCTAACTCAGGGTGATCGCAGGTTAGCAGAATTCATCCAGTAACTTTATAGCCTTTAAGTAAACTTTACCCTTTGATTCATTATATGTTCTGATGGATTGCAGGGCAGGCCCATCATTGAGTGCCTATAATTATGACAGTGCTTATGGAAAGAAGGCATTGATACTGATGTATAGAGGAATATTGGAGCAGGTTTTTTTTTGTTGAACCTCCCTTGGCAAATAGTATAGTTGCTTCCAAAATATATTTCTTCAGATAAGCATTTAATTATAATGCAAAATAACTAGAATTCAATTTCCAGGATGCTCTGCCTGTTGTACCACCAGGATGTTCATCTGAAGACTCGGACACAATCCAAGAATTTATTGAGGACGCAAGAGCTGCTCTTGTGTTTGTAGGAATAATTAGGGATGGTAATTTTCTAAGAACATTTATGTCTTGCTATGTATTAGTGGTGAAATCAGTTTTTTTCTTCCGTAATAAGTTGCTCATTTTGAAGGCTTAGTAGCCTAAAAATACACCCCCATTTTGCGCTTTTAACTCTGAAATTACCAACGTGTCCCTAATCAAAGTTCCATCCATCATTCAGTCCCAAGAAAATGATCCTGTTCCCACATTACCCTAGAAAATATATATATATATATATATTGGAAAGTGAAGCTACAAAAATTCCCTCCAATATGTTACTTTGTACAGAATGATGGATGTAAACTTTGATTAATTGACAGAGTGGGGAATATTGAGACGGGCGGATTGTCTAAATAACAAGCAGTTTAAATTGTCGTATTCACTTGCGAATGGGGATATTTTGACTTCAAAGGCAACTATATATTACTTCATTATAGCTAGATTTGGATTTTGATGCTGATTGCCAGCATGACATGCTGTTCCTTTTCTACTATATTTCGTGCCTCTGTTGATATACTTTCTACTTCCTGTGTGATGTAGCTAAAGATTCTGGTAAGCTGTCTGGCCGTGTAGCTGATTCAGACATGCATGATGTAGGACGTTTCCTCAATCGGATTTTAGGATTGCCTCCTAAAGTACAAAATAGGTCAGTGAAATGCAAGTTAAGCACTGCTTTCCTAGTTGCAGTTAGTTGGAAATTCTGACTCTGTCAAAGCCCAGGCTGTTCGAGTTATTTGTTAGTATTTTGGATCTTCTTGTCCATAATGCACGCATTGAAGGAAATCTTGACTCTGGGATTGTTGATATGAAAGCTAATATTATAGAGCTACAAGGAACTCCAAAGGTCAGGCTTCATGTAATTTGCTTATTGGCATTTTGTGGTCACCAACCTTGGATGTAACTCAAGGGTTGAGATTAAAAGACTTGTTGATTCTTTTAATCTTAACTTTTGATATTAAATCCAAGGATGAGTGACCTCAGTGTTGGTGACCAGTGAACTTCATTGTTGCATGTTATATTATGTTGACAGTTTACTTCCAATTTGATGTAGACTGTCCATGTTGACGAAATGTCTGGAGCTTCAACTGTGCTTTTCACTTTTACCCTGGATCGTGGCATCACATGGGAGGTACCTTTTTCACCTCACTAGTTCTGCTGAGGTTTTCTTTTTCTGCAATGATTCATTCTAAAATGTAATTGATATTATGTGTTCTAGTCCGCTAGTGCCATGCTTGAAGGTAAACAAGAGGAGGGGCTTAGTTGTGCCCATGATGGGTTTTATGAATCTAGAAGGGAGTGGATGGGAAGACGCCATACCATACTAGCCTTTGAGAGGTATTAGAGTCAGTCTTCAATTTTGAAATTGGACGGTTCTATCATTAATTCTCTTGGTTAGTTAATCAACTGCTTTAGCCTCTTAACACAGGCTTAGGTGTGTGTCAATTGGCATTTTACTTGTATTATGTTTTGGAAAATTGTAGTTGTTTTCTGCATTGCCCATGACGAACATTATTATCAATCAAGGGTATTATGTGGGTGTTTGAAAATTTGATCTTAATCCATGTTTGCTTAAGCTGGCCTAATAGTGCTTTGTAGTCTAACAAGAAACAATTAAATGTTCAAGGTTCTACTTCAATTGGTGAAACCTGCTTGGTTTCCTGTTTTCACTGTTTTACCCTGAATGTGTTTCAGTTCTACTTCTGGGTCGTATAAGATAGTCCGGCCTGCTGTTGGAGAGTCAGTGAGGTAATGAGTTTTTAATTTCATGCTACCTTAATCTTGTTAATAAGCATTTCACTTTCACTAATTTTTAATTCCCTTATCCAGAGAAATGTCTCTCTCTGAGCTAAAAAGCAAATACCGAAAATTATCATCGTTGGAGAAGGCTCGCAGTGGTTGGACAGATGAATATGATGTGTCATCCAAACAGGTGTAGATCCTGGATGAATGTTATATGATTCGGATGTGGTTAATGTAGTTTGCTTCATTTTTGTGTTCAAAAACAGCTGGTTTACATATCATCATATATCAAGGATAGAAGAAAAGCAACTGCTGTATAATGATTGTTCACCAATTTTGTCAAACTAAGATTTGTATGTGGGAAATCCTACACATATTGCATCTTTGATTGCCTCACTCTTGAAGTTCTCATATATGTTTCTGGCATCAGTTGAGAAGCGGAAATTGCTAATTCCATACTAGGATGTATTAGAACAGTCTTCCTCAATGCATACATCACTTTTTTTTGTTTGCTATTTAAGTTGTTGCTATAGCTCACTTTCACCTCTACTGGCAGTGCATGCATGGTCCCAAGTGTAAGCTTGGCAATTTCTGTACTGTTGGCAGAAGGCTGCAGGAAGTAAATGTATTAGGCGGTCTCATTCTTCCTGTATGGGGTACTATAGAGAAAGCTCTTTCTAAGCAGGTATTTTATGTGCTACTAAATGGATCTGACTTCATTCTGGATCGCTGGTTCTTTTTCCAGAACTGTGCTTGTTTCACACACTTTTGATTGCAATGAACTGTTTTTGATGTTTTCCATTACAAGTGCTTTCTTACATGTACCCTTAATTCCTATATTATAGCTCATAACCTTTATGACAATCTCCAGTCCCGGCTCAGCCACAGGCGGCTACGTGTTGTGCGTATAGAAACCACAACAGATAACCGGAGAATTGTTGGTCTCTTTGTCCCCAATGCAGCTGTTGAATCCGTACTTCAAGGTCTTTATGTCAATTAAACTGAACCTGATTGATGCATCCCTATACAAATTCATTCGTAGTTTTATTCATTTTAGGAATTGCCCTGACAGCCAGATTTGATAATGTTGCAGATTTCGGATGGATTCAAGAAATTGAAGATTCACAGTAGCCAGGTTGGAAATTTTGCTGAGGCGGTTCTATGTGCTGTGATAATCTTGGAAGCACAAGAACACACTTCCAGAAGGATAGCAGAAGCCATATACCTTTGAAATAGTAGAAGAGGGATTTTTCTGCACCTTTTATTGAACGGTGCACGTCATTCATTTTAATTTATTGTTTAATCAACTTCCCTCTTGGGTCCATTTTTTGCCTTGTATATCAACAACATTGTAATTGAAGGCAATGGTCCCTGTGTTATACAACTGATTTGTAACCCGGTCATATAATACAGTTATTCAAACAGTAGATGAAATAGAAAATCTATTGTTCGAGTTTCTTTCAAATTTCAGATCAATTAGAAAATCCTTTTTGTCCAAATGCAATCCAATATATTCAAGTTCATCAAACTTGGAAACAAAAGCAGCAGAAGCAGACACATCTCACTCAACCTTATTCAAATAACACGGTTGATGAAACTTGGATTAGCACACAAAGGGTGCATCACTGTGATGGTCGCTGCAGTAAAGCCCAGGTCGCTGTGTGTAACCCTGTTCCTTGAGAATCTTCCTTGCTCTGAGAACAAGTTCTTGGTTTGTTATCTCACCATCCGTTTCAGCCAGTATTGTTTGAATTGCATTACTAAGAGCTCCATAAGCTTTGGACGGATCTCCTGAAGGAGTGGCATCAGCAGAAGTCTGGTCAGTCTGACAGCCGCTGATGAGAATGCCGCCATCAGGCATGGCACGATGGGATGTTCCTGCATAAACCTCTTCCTTGCCACTGATATCTGTGTCTAAAGCCGGTTTTGCATACTGGTCGTTCTCTTGGAGCTTTTGTTTAAGAAACTCTTGAGCCAGGCCTCCTATCTTCCCCATGAATCCACCACTGCCTTCGCCCTCGTGGCTCTGGAGTTTGTTGAAGATGATTTTCATGAACTTCTTCACCTTGGGACTTGCATCGTCTCCGAATACATCAAACAGAGTTGGCCTCAGCTTCCCAACATCAATGTCACTCTTACCTGTTTTCTGCTTGAGCACCTCTATGAGAGTCGACAGTGGTAGTTCTCTGCTCTTGATATATCCAAACTCGCCATCTCCCATGTCAATCTCTCTGTCCTCAGACTCCTCTTCATTGCCTCCATGGCGGCGAAATGCAGAAGGGACGTGGATTCCACGAGACTGTAGCGCATCTCCTGCGCGCTGCTTCAGAAAGCTCTTGATCCCATGGCCGGAGCTAGAGCTAGATTCAAGCTGGCTCCCCTTGTGGCTCTCGCCTATCTGCTCTACCGATCCATCAATCAGCCCCCCGCTGTGGCAGGAATCTGACACAATAGTCAGTCGGCAACCTTCCTTTAGCTGATCAACATACTCCCTGAAGTCATCATCTGTTTACAAACACAATGCATCACTGTTGTCAACTTCTACAGACCGATCACGATAGCCAACTCAACATTCACACATGATCAAAAGCACAGCAATTGACAATTAAAGATTTTCCTGGTCACTCTTGTCTTGCAGCATTTCTAAAGATTTTGATGAATTTAAATCGACAAGATCACAACATCAAATGATTCAAATCGGAAAACAAGGACATGATCAAGAACCCTAACACCAAACTCGATCGTTAACAGCAATGCCAGATTCATCTAGTTTCTAAATATTTGGATCATCTGCAGAAGCCAAGATTCCAATCTCTATGATAAACCAAACAACACAACAAAACTGATCATATCCAAAACAGAGAAGACAAGAAATGTTACCAGTGATGAGGTTCATGTCAGTGGGGACGATGCACTCGTCATAACCAGTGTCATCATCATCCCCGGTCTCAGCAGGAAGGCGGGTCCCATGACCACTATAGTGAACGAACAAGACATCACCGGAGCTAGCAGATCGGATAAGATCGGTGATGGCCCTACGGATGTTCTTCCCGGTTGGCTGCGTGTAGGAGTCGTCGGTGTCGATGAGAACATTGATGTCCTCCTCGTTAAAGCCGTAGCGATCGATGAGACATGTGTGCATGCGGCTGACGTCGTTAATGCAGCCCTTGAGCTCGGCCTTGGTGCCTTGGTAGTTGCAGCCGATCAGCACCGCCTTCTTCGCCATTGTCAGGAAAATCTCTGTCTCTCTCGCTTTATATCTTTCTTAAGAATGTAACACTATATAGAAATATGGTCTGACTGGCAGGTGGTGAGGTCATATTGCAAATCCCTAATAATATTCCAAGACTTGGTTTTATGTATCTATCACAATTATTATTATTTATTTATCCTTGGCTGGATTTGTCGGCAAGCAAAAAAATTAGATAATGATAAAAAGAAGCGATGTGGAAGCACGAATTGGCCATGTTGTAATCATACATATCATTGAGTTGGATAATGTCTGTCGAGATGTTACCGAAAATTATACGAGCTGCAAGTGAAATCATTCACATGATATTATCTTGTATATATAATACGGACATCATTCATAAAAATGTGGCCTAAAAAAACTAGTCTCAAAAATGTTATGATCGTTTAATTTGATGGAATCAAATATAAAAAAACCAAAAGAAAAAACTAAAGATTTAACATTATTATCATTGAAGATTAAATCCAAAATAAAAAATGGTGCCATTAATGAGGCACGCTCGGCATAGCCGGTGTCATCATCGTTGCGGGTCTCGACGGGAAGGCGAGTCCCATGTCCACTGTAATGAATGACGTGGTCGGGCTCGGCATCTTGGACCAGTTCGGTAATAGCACCACGGATGGCTACTCCGGTTGGATCAGGTTAGTCCTCATCGTTATAGATCAGAATGTTGATGTTGTTATTTGAAGCCCATGCGAGGCACTCGTACTGTCATACATGTGAGTCCGTGCGACCTACGGACACGAATGTAGCTCAAATTTGTAGTCCGAGAGCTCAGGTTATTTTTGAACTGACTCTTTCATGTCTACAGAAATTCAATACCACCATAAATCTGTACCATACCTATTAAGTCTGGTTATGATTTTGTAACCGACTTATTAAGGCTGTTTATGATTGGTATGTAATAGACAAAAAGTCATCAATTTGTAGATGATTTCCAACACTATATAAATTATAAATGCCACAAAACCTTCATTCTGAATACACCAACAACAAACACTTCTTCTCCAAAAAAACTTCTCTGCTTCTAATCAATTCTCTCTCAAAATTCGGTGATACTTTGAAGGTACTTCCTAAGCTCTTGTTTGTAGTGCAACAACTTGAGTTTGATTGTCGTTTTATCTTGGGAGACCAAGCGGCATTGATGTCTTTACACCATTGGGACGTCGTAATTCGTCTTAAGAACACCGTGTGATAAACGAGACTCGGAAAACTTTCATTAGTTGAATTCCTTTTCTCAAATCCTTAATTTGTCATTTTATGGTTTTGTTCATGTTCACGGAATTTAATTAATTAAAATTAATTTTTGTTATTTTATTTTATTAGTTTATAAACAATATAATTATCATGTCTTCTAACGTTACTATCTCCAACACCATCTTAATTTCCGATTCGATGTTTGCATGGTAGTGTGGCTTTGCTTCTTAATTTGGTATATAAATATAGTGAGATCATGGAGGCATCGGAAACAAAGGACTTCCAAAATCTTCTCCTTTCTAGATAGCAAAGTGGCGGAGGATGACTATTTGACGCATCAAACAGTGGTCTATGAGGATCAATCTAATTTCTTCACAATTTTACAATGAAGTCTTAGTTTTACATAGCTTGTTCAGTTGAATTAGTCTCACCTGAACTCAATATTTTACCTTCGTTATAATAAAATCTTGCTGATTAGTTGATTACCCCATCACAAGTTTGTTGCTTGTTGTGTGCGCATTGAAGCAAATGCTCTGATGCGTTGGGACCGAGAGTAGATGAACGGTTATTGTGACTCACGCATCGAAATATAGTCCAATCTGATGATCACATTCATGAAATTCTAGAGCAATTGAATGAATATATTTCATGTGAGGTATGCATATATAGGCGTGCTTATGTATATATAAGTGCACAGTAATTTTTTTTCCGAAGGGAAGGGGAACCTAGTTTTAGCAAACATCTGTTTTAATATAGTACTAGCTCATACTACTAAAAACACAAATGTTGGAGGAAACTAAATTTAATGCTTATTTATACAGTACACAGCTTCCATAGAATTTTTAATAGATGCAATATAGAGTCAAATCAAGGTTGAACGTATTTTATCATGACATGACATGACATGGGTTCAATAAGTGATTATGGATCCTATTCCTGATCTATAAGCGTTCTATTATCTGCATACAAGTTGATCCACACCAAAATCTGAATGACTAGGCACTGCATCTAGTATCGAGTCTCACCAGAATAACTCCAAAATTCTTGTCTACAGCAATTAACCATCCTTTTGAAGACCCGCAATGTCGCTTATTTGGCACACTGAATTCCACATCAAGAACCCTGTCATCCACGATATTGTATAAATTCCAAGTACGATTTTTGTTTGTAGAAATCATGAGCATCGGAGAAGTCATCTTAGCAAGTTTGCTTTCATTATCCATTGCAACAAAATACCTCAACTTGCAAACAAGGCTGAACTGCAAAAGGTCCAATGGTTTTACCAATCTTCCTATTACTGAAACCAAAAGATGTTTAGGAAAGTGTTCCCAATCTGGGAAGTCAAAAGAATAAGGGTAACGTAAATAATGGAGAGATTATGATTACCAAACAAACAGACAAGATCTGAAACTACAACTGAAGTCACCAAAACCAAATAGAGAAGATCTCAAAGGAAACTCAAACCTAAGAACAACAACTAATTTCTCCTGCGCTTGTGAGATTCTTATGTTGTGAAACTGAGTTTTTATAACAGGATCATAAAACTCATAGAAATTTAAAGTATGTTTGGATCATGATCAGATCATAAGATTTAACGAGAACGATAGTAAGATAAATTGCGAGAAAACATACCTGGATCCATATTTTCAGATTGATAGGGAGACTAAAAGAATTGTAGTGTGAAGAACTTATTTTCTTGATTCATATCGAAGAGGGTAGTACAATATATATACACCTTTGAGGTGTTCTATTCTAGGTAAACTAGGATAAACAAGGCAATGTATATCTTTTCATTGAAGGAAAAGGTATTGGTAGAACCTAAATCCTAATTACTAGGATTTGTTTCCTTCAATGTCTTCAATACTCCCCCTCAAGTTGGAGTGTATGTTAATAACACCCAACTTGATTAACAAATCGTTGAACTGTTTTGAGCTTAGTGGCTTTGTGAACAAATCTGCTGGTTGGTCTTTGGTCCTGATATGTGCAGTTTTGATCTGTCCTCTCTGAATCTTTTCACGCACCACATGGCAATCAATCTCTATGTGCATTGTTCTCTCATGAAAGACAGGATTAGAAGCTATGTGTAAAGCAGCTTGATTGTCACAAAATAAGTGAGCTGGTTGTACATTTTGAACACCCAAATCTCTCAAAATGTTCTGTAACCACGTCACCTCACAACATGTTGATGCCATAGAGCGGTATTCTGCTTCTGCACTTGACCGAGATATTGTTCCTTGTTTCTTTGTCTTCCATGATATCGGTGCCTTGCCAAGAAATATGCAATAACCAATAACTAACCTTCTTGTATCTTTGCAACGCGCCCAATCAGCATCACAATAAGCATTTAATTCTAAGTTACCATTAGAAGCAAAAGTATTCCCTGACCTGGAGTCTGCTTAACATATCGTAAGACTTTGTGTGCTGCTTCTAGATGTGGCTGTCTTGGATTGCTCATAAATTGACTCAAGATGTGTACAGCATATACAAGATCTGGTCTTGTGATGGTAAGGTAGATAAGTCTTCCCACAAGTCTACGATATTGTGCAGGATCCTGTAGTAAGTCGCCTTCTTCCTGTGTTAGTACGACATTGTGTTCTACTGGAAACTTGGCAGACTTGGCACCCAAGAAACCTGTGTCTTCAAGGATCTCCAAGGCATACTTTCTTTGACATAATACAACCCCCTGTTTGGATCTTGCTACTTTTATGCCAAGGAAGTATTTTAAGACTCCCATGTCCTTTAGCTTGAACTGTCTTGAAAGGAAACCTTTAACTTCTGTAATGTCTTGAAGACTATCACCTGCCAAAATAACATCATCCACGTACACTAACAAAGCCATGAATCGGCCTTGATGTTTTCGGACGAATAATGAGTAATCAGACCATGACTGCTGAAATCCTGCACTTTTGAGAGCACCAGAAAGTTTAATAAACTATTGTCGTGAAGCTTGTTTGAGTCCATAAAGAGATTTGTGTAGCTTGCAAACACGTGTCTCACCCTTTCGTCCAAAACCAGGAGGAAGAGTCATGTAAACATCCTCATAAATCGCCATTGAGAAAAGCATTGTTAACATCCAACTGATGAAGATGCCAACCACGGAGTGAAGCAAGACTTAAGAGGACACGCACTGTTGTCAACTTGGCCACCGGTGCAAACGTCTTCCGATAGTCAATGCCTTCAATCTGACTGTATCCTTTAGCAACGAGTCTGGCTTTGTATCGCTCAATGCTGCCATCTGGATTGTATTTGATCTTGTACACCCATTTGCAACCAATCGGTCGCTTATGAGATGGAAGAGTCACTAAACTCCAAGTCTTGTTTGCTTGCAGGGCTTGAATTTCAGTTTCCATGGCAGCACGCCATCGGGGATCGAGGACTGCCTGGGAAAATGAGGAAGGATCTCGATGCAAACTCATATTAGTGGTAAAAGCTCGATGATTAGTGGAGAGATGATCATATGACAAGACATTGGATATAGAATAAGGAGTACAAGAAAGACTGACCTTGCTCGGAGAAGACGATTGAGCGGGACGTGAGGGAAGGGATGCTTCAATATGAAAGTCCTGCAATGTAGTTGGTAGCTTGGTTGGACGTGAGGAGCGGCGAACAAGTGGCCCGAGAGGACTGGTTGGCACGGCAGCAGTGTCAAACTGCATGCCAGGCGCAATGGAGTGCGAGGGTGCACCTGGTGCGCTGGGAGCACTGGACAGACCCGGGGCACCCGGCTGTGCACTTGGAGGTGCTGAAACCATCTGGGACACATTATCATCCAGCAAAATATTTTGGTTGGTTGAGTCAGTGTGTGGATCAGAAATGGAAGCGGAAGGTGGTATGGTAATGTATTCTGTATTAACAAAATATTGTGGAGATTGACTCAGATTTTGTGAAGGAATAGTGGAATGAGCTGGATATGGAAACACATCTTCATGAAAGATCACGTCCCGGGAAATGAAAGATTTCTTGGCCTGCAAGTCATAAACTTTATACCCTTTTTGTCCATGTGGATATCCAAGAAAGATGCATGCAACGGAACGAGGATCAAATTTACTGGGACGTGAAGGATGAGTAGAAGCAAAACATTGACACCCAAAAACTTTTAAATGGGAATAAGTGGGTACCTTATGGAAGAGCATCTCGAAAGGTGTTTTCCTGTGGAGGATAGGGGTAGGAGTACGGTTGATTAAATATGAAGCAGTGAGGATGGCGTCCCCCCAAAAAGTTTTAGGCAACTGAGCCTGGAAGAGAAGTGCTCGAGCAATGTTGAGCAAATGCCTGTGCTTGCGTTCAGCTACACCATTTTGTTGAGGTGTGTTGACACAACTGGTTTGGTGAAGAATTCCCTTAGAAGAATAAAATTCGGGCATATGAAATTCCGGTCCATTATCACTACGAACAATTTTGACCTTTGTTTCAAACTGAGTTTCAACAAGAAGAATAAAGTTGACAAGTAAAGAACGAGCTTCAGATTTGTGTTTCATGAGATAAACCCATGTGCCCCGAGAATAATCATTAACAATAGTCAAAAAATACTTAGCACCGGAAAGAGAAGGGACATGATACCCACCCCAAATGTCAACATGGATTAAATCAAAACAAGCATTACTGAAAGTAGTACGTAAGGGAAAAGGTTGTCTGGTTTGTTTGGCCAAGGGACAAGCCGAACACTTATTAGAATCACAAACTTGGTTCGAAAGAAACGGAAATAATGAAAATACTTTGTTGGATGGGTGTCCAAGTCTTTGGTGCCATAAAGCTGATGATGATGCCGAACCAGCAACCACATTGCATGTTCCTTTCTGTGGTGGACTGAAGCAGTAGATCCCTTCCCTTTCAGTTCCCATCCCAATCGTCTTCCCCGATCGTAGGTCCTGTATGACACAAAGCTGTCTTAGAAATATGGTAATGAAGAACGAATCAAGTGCTAATTTGCTGACGGAAATAAGATTTAGATAAAAGGATGGGACACATAGAACATTACGAAGGACTAATTGAGTTGAGAAGACAATTGTGCCTATGTGAGTGACATTTGCTAAGGAACCGGAAGGAATTCAAACAGTGTGATTAAAAACAGGTTTTGATGAAGTAAGGTAATGTGAATGACAAACAATGTGATCACTTGCACCACTATCAATGATCCACAATGGTTCTTGCCTATTGCCAGTGAGTTTGGTGACCTTACCAGACAATTCCTCATAGTTTTGGATTTTACCCGGCAGTCCAACATGATTGACAGTTGCTGTTTTAGCTTTGTTGAGAAGGTTCATGAGCTGATCACATTCCTCAGACGACAGGGACAGCCCATTCAAGCTGTCACTGAATTCACCTGGCATCATCACATGGTTGCTCCTGGATTGAGAAGACTCACCCATGGCTGCTTTTCTTCTACGACAATATTCATAAGTGTGACCTTTTCCATTGCAATATGTACACCTGAGATGCGCGCGACAATTCTTGGTGCTGTGATTGTCACGGTCACACTTGCTGCATCGCTGCCGAGACCGCCATGTGCCATTGCTTTCCGGCTGTTGTGAGGTGCCAGCATTCCCTTCCGAGCGTCCCTGCAATTCAGACCTGCGCACAGCATGGGACACTGCTTCCTGCGGCTGTGTTATCGCAGTAGTGGTGCTACCGTGCCCCTCCAGGTGCCCATAAGGCTCGGCTGCGCGCACAAGGAAAGCTGTTCCTTCACCGATACTGTTTGTTTTCCCAGCAACTTCGGCTTGTCTTTCATGGCGCAAGGCGAATGCATATGCCTTGTTTAAGCCTGGAAGTGGATCCATCCCTATCACATTACTTCTGATATTTGCAAAACCTTCATTCAGCCCCATCAAGAATTTCATGGTCTTCTGTGTTTCCAAATAAGCCTTGACTTCTGTGGCCATTTCACAACTGCATGGAGGGAAAGAGCAGACTGCATCTCTTTCATCCCAGAGGGCCTTAAGCTTGGTGAAGAACGTGGTGACTGAACTGGTACCTTGCTCACAATCATGAATAGCATTCTCTATGTTGAACAATTGAACCATGTTAGTATGAGAAAATCTTTCTTGCAATTCAAGCCACATACCTCTGGCGTCTTTGCAGTGAATGATACTGCGTGAAATTTCCTTTGTCATGCTGTTGCGCATCCAAGCCTTGACAAGCATGTCGCAGCGAGTCCATTGTTGTTCATCGGGGTTGATAGTTGGTTTCAAAAGAGTTCCATCAATAAAACCCTTCTTGTTCTTGATGGCTAAAGCCATGCTTATTGACTCAGCCCATTCGATATAATTGTCTTCCATCAACGGCTGTTGCACAAGGGTTGCGCCAGGTTGATCCGAGTGATGAAGAAAAAGCGGATGATTTGGATTCTCCCATGGATCGGGAAATCTCTGAGAAGTCGAAGACTGTAGCTTCAAATTCGTTGAGCTTTCACCTTCTGTTGCCATGAGGGGTTTGGATGAATTGTTTTGGTTTTAGGGTTTCTAGGCTATATCCCAGAACCGTTTTGCTCTGATACCATAAAAGAATTGTAGTGTGAAGAACTTATTTTCTTGATTCATATCGAAGAGGGTAGTACAATATATATACACCTTTGAGGTGTTCTATTCTAGGTAAACTAGGATAAACAAGGCAATGTATATCTTTTCATTGAAGGAAAAGGTATTGGTAGAACCTAAATCCTAATTACTAGGATTTGTTTCCTTCAATGTCTTCAATAGAGACTTTGGGTTGGCTTTCAGTCTGCAGACAGCAGAAGAGTTTTGTACTAGTAATGAAGCCTACATGTTCTAAACCACTCCTCAAACATTGGTTTAATCTAAATCTAAACGCAGCAGAGGCAAGATTCAAGTATACCTTGCATCAATGTGATCATGGGTTTTCAACCCAAATAAGAACATCGACGCCGGAGTTGAAAAAACCCTCAACATTTATGAAACATTCTAATCGGGATCAGGAACGCTAGCGTATGTTATGTAACATCATCTGACACGGAAGATGACTATTCTAGACTGGACTTGTATCCGAGAGCATTTCTAGGCAAGCAGAGATACCTCACCAGTCCCCTATCTCGGAATTTTGTGGATCAGATCATCAAATACAGTTGACAAATTTTGGTGCGAAGAGGGGGCTGAATCAACAACATTCCAACTTGAAAAAAATTAAGACTTCAACAATTACAAGCAGCACATATTCACCACAGGCATACTCAAAAAAGAAAATCACATTCTACCAAATCACACCACAAAAAAAACTGATTATGAAAGGGTCACATAGGGTTACATTTTCTACACTTTGCAGCACACGAAACGACCGAGTCCTTTTGAAACGTGCTCTTCATCCCCGGAGATTTCAACTTCTTTGTGTTTATGTTTTTTCTTCAAGTCCTCCTTTGGCACTGTAATCACTAACACCCCATCACGCATTGAAGCCTTAATCTCATCAACCTTGGCATTCTCAGGCAGCCGGAAACGCCTCGAGAAGCTACCACTGGTTATTCTCTCCCTGCAGTGCCATGTCTCCTTGACCTTCTGATCATCCCCTGCCGGAGGCTCTTCATCCTTTCTCTTTGCCCTGACATGAAGCACTCTGCCTTCATGCACTTCAAGCTTGACGTCATCTTTGGTAAGGCCAGGAAGATCAATTTCGAAAACGTGGGAGTTCGAGGTTTCCTTCCAGTCCATGTTAGTAGTGTTGTCCGAATCTGAGCTGAGAACTGTGAAAGGATCCAAGAGAGATTGCAAGAGGGACATTGTTAGTTTTGTGGGATTTTTGTTGGTTTTTTGAAAGTGATCGAGCTTCTTCTTAGATGTTGTTTGAATGGATTGTTTTGGTGTTGCAAAACTGAATGTGAATGGGTTCATATTTATATTAGGGGAGAAGAGGGAGAGTGATTTCTTGAAATTTCTGGATTGGGATAGAGTGATCGATTTTTTGCTGGGTCCATTTCCACTGTATCATGTCATTGACTTTTGGGATACCCTAGAAATATTGGTGGAAGATGATGCTAGAGAACTTTCTGGTAAGAGCTTGAAACGTCCTTGGAGTTCTCTGACGAATAATGTTACGAAGTAATCTTACATCGAAAGCCGATGTTTAGTTTGGGCTATTGGGCCTGCTTTCTATATTTATCTTTGGTTATTGAGGCCCAAAAGACTATAAGGCTCAAATATTTTCCTTATTTTCTTAAAAAACAATTCGTTAATCCGTCTTAATCTCATCGTGACATCGTTAAGACAAATCTCGAACCTTAACCCTGTAACCTGAAAGACGTATGTGGGTAGACGAACCAAACAAGGACTGATGGGGGAACTGAACTCGGACGGAGATTCCAGCACTTGCCCGTCCTTACCAACTGAACCAAACTGATCACAGTACCTTTTTGTCGATTATTTTTATACAATTACGGAATGAAAAGCTGCATTGCTATATGCCATAGTCTACCCGGTTCAGCAACATGTTGAGAAAGAATCCAATGACATAATAGCACATTTAGTGCCTCAAAGGAAAGCAAAATACACAAACAAGGCCGGGGATTAATGTCCCCAAGTGTGATACCTTAAGTTTCTACATTGAACAAAAGAAAAAACAAGAAAACAAAAGAACAAAGCACATGAGAGGCAAGTTTGCTAATATTTTTGTACCGGTTCATCACCACTAACATTCATCTAATAATGATGGTGTATAACTTCAACAAGAGCAAGAAAACATGTGTGGGATTTACGTACAGAGGTACAGCATATATAATGGAAATGTATTTCTGAAGGTCCTAGAGGGGGTGAATAGGCGTTTAATAACTTTTTTTCGCATGTCTGTTCTCAGTGATAGCAAGGGTTGCAGCTATTCTGAATCTCATATACATAATGACAGTAAATAAAAGTTGCAGCAAAATAACAATGAACACCATACTGTTTTTTACTCGCAAAAATCTTGAACTCAGGGAGAAAAACTGCGTGCCCCTTTCTCTTGAGGGACAAACCTTTCCACTATGTTGCAACCGCTAATACAAGAATAATAGTTCTAGGGATACAACCACTATATTCTACCTAGTATCAAACTAGTCTACATCTATTCTCTCTCTTGTCCCTAAGCCTACAACTTGGAAATATAAGAAGTTCACTTTAAGAAACTCAGCTACCTTGTTCCTAAACTGATTTATCGGCATCTAGCTACCGCAACGAGATACATCCGACCTCAGCTATCCTCGGACCTTAGCTGGTTCTTCTTTGAATACTTCATGGGTTGCTGCACTATCAACTGATTTCATGGTATGCAGAATACTATGAGTTTATGAAAAGATGTTTTTGTTCAGGTCTAAGGTTTATAATCACAAGAGGAAGACTTAGAGACTAATGAACAATGCAAAGTAAAACCAACACCCAACAAAGGGAAAACTCAACAAAGGGAAAACTCAACAAAGCAAGTGTAGAAACTACATTTTGACAATCACCTCACAAATGCAGCTTTGTTGTGTATATATAGGCTAAAATGAGTGCTCTAACAAGAGAGAGACACAAGCCAAAAATATGCTACAAGAGGGTAAGCACGGGGTCCAAAGAAAGAAAAGGGTTTGGACTTTTGTCCTTGGCCAAACTATGAATGAGACATGGCTTATGCAGTTGTCCATGACCAAGGAGAAGATAAACAAAGACAATCCAAAACAATGTTTGATTAAAAGCAAGAGACAAAAGGATTTGTAAACTTTTTATAAAGTATAAGACCACATGGTTAAGCAAAACACTTTTTTCTTATATCAAACAAAGCAGTTGTTGTATATAGGACCACAAACACAGCTATAGCCTTGAAGCTCTAAATCATAGGTCACGGGTTGGTATTATAAAAGATCTCAACCCTAGACTAATTTGGACACCGAGGCAAGGACCTCTATTCTAGTTGTCAATTTGAAATTCAGATAACTATCTCTCTCAGACACAAGTCTTAATGCAGACAGGGTAAATAACCATAACCCTAAGACAACAGAACAAAAGATCGAAAAGCTGAAAACCCAGATTTCAGGATGGCAGACAATACTGCTATCCTCAGTGAAAAACCATGAAATGCATATGCATGATTTTACCTGAGTACCATGAGATCATGTTAGTTCTTATATTTTTTCAACTTGTTCTTCAGCTGTGAAAAGACAAATTTCCCGATCACTTTAGGCTTCATAGGTTGTGTTTTGTTCCATACAATGATTGTCAACAACATTATACCTTCATCTTCTCTACTTCCTTTCGATTATATCGTTGGATCATGAATTCATGATAGATATTTATCATAGCAAAAATACAACAAGGAGGTGATTATAGAGATCATATGTTTCCTCCCTATTCCCATGAGCATGCGCTGGTCTTCCCTGCAGACTCTCAATGATATTCATATTCCCCACCATTTTTGTATCCGTACAATAATGCTCGACCTCTCTGCGATGAAGCTGTGATTCGAGTTTTTCTTTTTTTTTCTTAAAAGTTATATTATTTTATCTGGTGCCATGAAAGAGCATGCTTCTTGTTTTCCTGCTCTGAATGCGTGTCAGAAAATATGCTTCGTATATATTCTCTGGAAATGGATGATAGCTCAGCTATAAGCAGTTATGTGCTTGAAGCTCGTATATATACAAAAGTTGGAGAGCGGTGAATAGAATTAAGAAAAATGTCATACAGTACAGTGGACATCCTTAAACACATTTGGTTTAGCACACAATTGAGGATGAGCTTCATGATTAGATTCTTTTTCCTTAATTCGTGCACAAATTAGGCATTCTGTTAATTTCTTCTCCTAGACTCCGACTACATATAATATATATAGAAAATGCATTTGATAGCAACTACAGTACTAACAATGACAACGGCATATCTGAGATTCTGAAGGCCATGCATGATGTATATAGAATTGCTTCATTAACTGTTTGAACTGGCATCACTTTCAGGAAATAAATAGCATACCTAAAATTGTTGAAAGATTTCATGGCTGAATTGAAAAATTGATTTACCAGTAAACTGGGTACAGTTGGTATATCTGTAAGCGATGCATTTCATCAAATACTCTTCTGTATTAATAGAATTTCTAATCACTAATGAGGGTATATGTGATGTAACTTTCTACTATATATATTTTGTGATATGCCATGCTTGATGTTCAAAAGCCCATCTTCCAGGTTGTAAGATGTAATTCTCCTTAAAGCATAATTTCCTGCATAAAAGAAAATAATTACAGATAGGAGAACAAGAAAAAGGTAAAGGAAACAAAAATGGAAGCTGTAACCCATCTTGTGGAGAACAAATGCAGCCCATTTTATCTGGAAAGTCAGTGAGATCAGAAGCTTAGTAACATAAGGATGTCAATTAAGTAAGGAGTAATAAGTATACAATTCCAGAAAGGTCTTGTATGGCCTTCTAATTTCTTACTATTGATTAGTTCAACAACTGAATCCTAACCAAAGTTCAACCTCAAAAGCCTCATAGCTTGTGCTTAACCTCAAAAAGGGTCATTAGGTATTTGATTATAAAACAATCCATATAGCTCCGGCATTACCAAAAAATTTGAGAGAGATGAGAGATTCCCTCCAGCTAAAAAGAGTATCAATAATTGGTCTTTTACTTGCCTTGTAACCTTCCTTGTCCATCACTCTAGCTTTAGGTGTGGAATATCAGAAGCATATATCCAAATATCTTCTGTAAAGTGTGAAGAGGGGGAAGTCCCAAGTGAAAAACATGGTGGCTTTGAACACAAAATCCCATATAATCCCACCCAACAAATCACCATTTTCATCTCCCATTGATTCTCTATCTCTCCCTCTATTCAATAAGAACACTAATTGACAATTATAATACTAACAATAACTAATAGGACACAATCCCAAATGGCCAAGCAAGTGAGGCAGGCCCCAACCTCCCCATGTTCCACAACTTCCCCTTTACCTGTCCTTACTTGCCCTCCTTTATGAAAACCTCATTCCCTCTCTTTTCCTCTCCTTCACTCCCACATCATCTCCTTCATTCCATCTTTGAACCAAATGCTTCCTTTTGCAAGTCTTCCTCATTTGATACATTTAACCACAGAAAACGCATAAATATAAGAGACATTATGTGCAGCTCTAAGGACAAGGTGACCATGGGGATTGAAATCACACCCCTTGTTTCTAGAATCAATGGCAGACCAGTCCTTCAGCGGTTCAGTTCAGCCTACCTGTAACCAAGTTCCTAGCCTAGACAGGCTCAATTCCCTTAAGAAACTATCAACACCACCACCACCACCTCTACCATTATCAACTTCTTCTTCAACCAGCACCAGTCCTAGAATTAGTACCAAGGCTTCATTGACAACACCACCAGTTTCTCCTAAGTCAAAATCACCAAGGCCGCCAGCGATAAAGAGATCAGGCAATGACCCTAATGGCTTGAACTCCAGTTCTGAGAAAGTTGTGACTCCAGGAGGTACCACAAGAGCTAAGGTTTTGGAGAGGAAGAAGTCAAAGAGTTTTAAGCTTGGTGTTGGTGCTGATAATGCAAATGACCATGGTAGACTCTCTCCTGCATCCATTGAGGCTCCGTTGAGCTATTCGTCTTCTCTGATCACTGAGGCGCCAGGAACCATTGCTGCTGGGAGGAGTGAGCAGATGGCTCTTCAACATGCACAGAGAAAGATGAGGATTGCTCATTATGGAAGATCAAAGTCAACAAATTTTGCAAGGGTTGTTCCAATTGATACAATGGAAGCCAAAGCTGGTGAAGAAGATCACAAAATGCAGCTTCATCACAGCTAATTCAGGTATGAAAATATATTTTTTGTGTAATTTTATCTTTTAGAATGTGAAATGAGTAATGGTCACTAATTGTTTCATTCCAAGTTTTTTTATGATCAGATCCCATATATGTTGCTTACCATGATCAAGAATGGGGAGTTCCTGTTCATGATGACAGGTTAGTCCATTAGCCTCTCCATGATGTAGAGAAAGGTCATGCATTACAATAACATCTTATTCAAATTTTTCACTCATTTTGTTTGGATTATTAAACTTCAGGATGTTATTTGAACTGCTTTTTATAAGTGGAGATCAAGTTGGATCAGACTGGACTTCCATTCTAAAGAAACGCCAAGATTTCAGGGATGCATTTTCTGGGTTTGATGCAGAAGCTGTGGCCAATCTCACTGACAAGCAAATGATTTCAATTTGTTCAGAATATGGCATTGATATCAGCAGAGTCAGAGGAGTAGTAGACAACTCTAACAGAATTCTTGAGGTAATACCAAGCATCAAATTCTGCAATCCTTTGTTTCTACTAACTCTATCAATCTTTTCCATCTATTCTGTCCCTCTTTTTTTAAGGAACTGTCTTTTTTTTCTTTTTCTGATCATGGCTTATTTCCATTGGACTTGTTACTCAAAAGAACCACTTTAATTAATTTAAGAAAAGTCATTAAAGTAATGCAAGATTAAGACAGACTAGACTGTATTGACTTGACCATCATTAACAATTTAATCTATGTTAATATATGTCTTGAACTAGTTATCCGGGGGTACCAGCTATTCGGGAATCTCGCTGCCCGGTCAGCGAGTCGAGGTCCAGGGGCGACGCGCCCTGGTTTGGGGGTTCAGGGGTAACTCCCCCGAGGCCCACGATACCTGTTATGCTGGGTTATGGTTTTCTGTTAGGCTTAGTATATAGGGTTTAGTATATAAACGTTCTAAACCTAATTGTATTATACATTTGATGTTTGTTTTTCCTCAAGATAATAAAACTGTTATCCTCTGGTCATGGACGTAGCTAACACATCATTAGTGAATCACGTAAATCTGTGTTCTTTCTTACATTCGTTACAACAATCTAGTATTAATATTATTATGATTCCTTCCTTCTTATTTGGTGAAAAGCTTTTCCACATGATGAACTCCACCTGTTCTGCATAATGTTCTAAAATATAGTAGCATTTTTAGTTTATACTAATGCTTCCCTTTTTCTACTAATTAAATTGCAGGTAAAGAGAGAATTTGGGTCCTTTAACAAATACATATTGGGGTTTGTGAATCACGCGCCAATCTCTCCCCAATACAAGCAAGGCTACAAAATCCCAATGAAGACATCAAAATCAGAGAGCATAAGCAAATACATGGTCAGGAGGGGGTTTAGGTTTGTTGGTCCAACAGTTGTTCATTCCTTCATGCAAGCCTCAGGCCTCAAAAATGACCATCTGACCACCTGCCACAGGCACCTTCAGTGCACCTTATTGGCAGCACAGCCTTTGGAACAAGCTCTATAGGACTATTGACACCAGAAGAGAAGACAAATGTTCAAAGCATGATTTTAATATGGTAGAGAGTGCATAGTCTGCTAACTAGTTTTGCTGTTTTGTGTATAATATTAGATTAGAGAAGGATTATTGTGACTAAGTTAGTGATGTGCTGTGAGATTTTTAATTGGTTTGAGATAGATAGCTGGGATTGATAATTGGAGAGAAAGAAAGCAAAAGGTTTGGGGTGGAGTGGAGCTCAAAGGAGACAGACATCTTGTGGCATATGAATTTGGGAGGCAGGGCATGTGTGCATGTGTCAGTTTGCTTTGTATTCGATGTGACCCATCATTAAGCTTTGCATAATATGAAGACCCTTTAACAGTCTGTGTTAGGATTGTGGAAGAGGGACTGCAGTAGGACCAAAACCATCATCATTCTTCCCCTTGGCCATCTTGATTAGTTTCTCTCTTTAGTTGTTTTGTTGTTAATTTGCTTTGGGAGAATATTTATACCTCATTGTATCTTGGATTTGGATTAATTGAGTCCTGTTTGGTTCACTTGGCATGTGCTTCCTCTAATGTTTGTCCTACCAGTGCATACATACCTACCATTTGGAAGGCTTAACCAAATAAGATGGAGCATCTTCTCCATGTGCTTACATTCTTTCTCTCCCATCTCACACATGACAACTCCATAAAGGAATGCTTGATGGGTTTTACTTTGATGAAGAAATGGTTTTAAAGGGCAATAATTAAGTGGAGGATGGAACTTATATATGCTTAAACAGATCACAGGGCCTCACATGAGATTACTGTAACAAATGAGTCATGGGATGAGCACAATTCTCTAAAGCCATAAGAAGGTGTTTAAAATGTGCTTAATGCTCATCACTTTAGCAGAAGTCCTACAATGAAACATAGGGAAGTAAATGAAAAGTTAATGGAAACAATGAATTAAGGATGGTAATTCATAGGCAATTTAGGCTCCTGGTGTGTGGAGAAGTTTAATAGTCATATGTTTACTCTATTGTCTTGGTCTTGGTCTTTTTTAGAAAATTATTGAGGAACCATGAAGATTTACAATTAGAACTAGTACATGCAGCTAGAATGGTGTCTGATTCAATTACAAAAACCTCTGGACTTTTGGGCATGGGCTTACTTTAGGGTTGGTTGGTGGGTTTGCAGTGCCCATGTGGAACTGTTCATATATTTTTAAAGATGGTCATCAACACTACCTGAAAAATACTACTTCACAACAAAAGCTTAATTATTATCTACTAACATTAGATCTAGAAGGAAAGTTCATGAAAGATCACTCCTACATGGCACCTACAATGTCAATCAGGTTTACTTTTAATTTGTTAACTTATCTCGGTGTTCTGATTTTTTAAGGGAGGCCAAAGAGATCATACTTTCATTCTATTGCAGACAAGGTGAGATATAAATTATCTACGTGGAAGAGTTCCATGCTCTCTCAGGCATGTCGATTACAGCTGATCAATTTTGTTATTCATGGGCTGCTAATGTATAGTTTCCAAGTTTATAAGTGACCTACTACTCTGCTACATGAGGTTCAAAGATGGATTTTCAACTTCTTTTGGACAGGTAATACTTTGAAACGTGAAATGCCTCTTATTTCTTGGCGTGTGTGTTGTAAGCCTAAACATGAGGGTGGTCTGGGCACAAGGGATCTTTATAGGTTAACCGCTCCTTATTGATAAAACGTTGCTGGGAAGTAATCTCATTCTCATCATCGTCTACTCTTTTACTGAGAAGTCGTCTTACATTTGAATTTTGATGTGGTGAGATCTTATAAAAAAATCTTCAGTATGGTTGGGACTTAAAAAAGTATGGCATTCTTTTTTCAACTCTCTTCAATGGTGTGTGGGAAATGGTAGCAAAATTTCTTTTTGGCATGCTAATTGGTTGGGGTCTCCGTTGGAACCCAACATAAGTGTTAACCCCATAATCCCTCCCCATGCTAACGTTGGAAATGTTATTCTAGTTCTCGATCGGCTCTTCCTGAAGCTTTTGTTTCTCTTTTCCATAATTAGCATAGCAGATTAATCAGGTTTCTTTGCCTATTGATGAGATTGATGGCACTCTATATTAGAAGGGATCTACTTCAGGTTTGTTAATAACAAAAGAAGCCTTCTCTTTCTTTTTGGAACATATGTTACGTAAGGAGTGAGGTCACTTATTTGGCATAAAGGTATACCGCCGAGTAGAAGAATGGTCGTTTGGAAAGCTCTTCACGGTAGGATGTTGACATAGGATTTGTTACAGCAACGAGGGTTCTCTTTGGCTGCACGCTGTCAATTTTGTTGTGTCGCTGAAGAGACACTGGAGCACATAATGTTGAGTTGCCCTAAGTTTGTTGCACTATGGGAGTGGGTGACTAGTCTTTTCTCTAAGCCTTTCTCTCCATGAAATTTTGTAGAGGATATATTTCTTAGGACCTTTCCATCATTTTTATCACGTTCCATTCACAAGCTCTGGGTGGTGATGGCTTGTATTATAGTTTGGTGGATCTGGCATACACGAAACAAGGTTTACTTTGACGGGGTTACTTTAATATAGACATTGCTCAACGTCAACTTCTGCACTATTTTAAAGAGTCGGTCTCATTGCTATTTCTCTCATCGGCAACATGTCGCTCTATTCCATTATGTTTCTTACTACATGTCTCTCCAGACTCTCCTCTATCGACTACTATTGTGAGTTTTATTCCGATTTACTGGCGTAATCCTCTACACGGGTGGACGAAAGTGAATACTGATGGGCCATGTGATAGGAATCATGGAGTTAATGAAAATCAAATAGCAAAGCAGGAAGTAAAAACGCAGAAGAAGCAAAACGACTACATCTTGTATTTCTTAGTTGATGAACAATGTACATAGCATGGAATATATAGGGTAGGGATTAAAGATAAATGATATGAGTACCCTTACATACTGAACACCCCCTCTCCCTCAACCATATGCTTGGTAACAAGCATAATGGTTGGTACAAGCAATCAACTAACACATTACATAGATGTAGAACATTACAAGATACAATCCCTAAATTATAACCCAATAGTTTAGTGAAATTGTTAGGGTAGATCCTGGAGTGAGCAAACTTGGTTGAGACAGTTTGAGGCAGCAGAGAACATAATCGGCAGTGTAGAAAACAAGCTTGAGCCATGAATATAAACCTAATTCAAATATTTGAATAAGGTTGTAAACTTATTTATAAACTAGAAAAATGAATAAGCCTGCCCTGTCTCAATTCATTGATCTACAAAGTCATGGCCTATAATCTTCTCACTAGCATTCATATAATTCTAGTAGCCTACTTCAAGAAAATCTGCAACCCATGCCAGTAGCAATTCAACTCCTCCTTGTTTTGAATACATTTAGAATTCACATCCTCCAATCAAACCATGTAAAGAAACTGCCCTCATATGAATATAAACATCGTCTCAACACATGAATAACTGAAGCACAATAGCAAGCCATGCCAACTCCAATTTCTTCAATACTAAGAATAGAACAACTAAAAACTTCAACATCATCTCTCAAATAGGCAATGATAGGTGCATTTTATGCAACGTTCTTAATACATTTCTGACTCTATTTAGCTATTTAATTCCTTTAGCAATATTTATTGTAACTTAGTTTGTGTTTTTAGGTCGTAAATAAAGTCGAGAAGCATAAGAGAAGCAAAATAGAAGAAATCTTGAAAGAAAATGAATCCATATCGTGCAAGGAAAGAAATCATAAAATCTATCAAAAATCATTAGTCAACTTCGATAGAGGATTGCGATTAGCTCAATGATCCAGAAATTGAGACTTATATCAATGGAAAGCTACAAGAGTCTACTTTTCAGACCATTTTCTAGATTGTCAATACCTATTTTTATGAAGAAGTTATGACCGTTTTAAGGACTGAATGTCAGTCTGCCTGAATTTCTGATTTTGACCGAAACTTCAATTTCAAAGCCCGGACCATAAAGACAAATCCATAGACGAAAATTAGGGTTTTCTATCCCTCAGAGAAGCTGCTTATAAAGGAGTTTTGGAGACATCTATTTTTGGACGCACAACATCAGTTCATTGCTGCCATCTTTTTCTCATTCTTCTTCTCATGTTTTATTTTATTTCTCCTATGTCTTTCTAGTAGTTTTTGATAGTTAAGGGCTGTCTAAGCCCTAGATATGTGTAAACCAAGATTTTGGCGTTAATTTTATTATTTCTTGGATATTGAATGTTTGTTGAGTTATTGGTTTCTTATTGATAAATTCTTGTTTTGTTTATTATGGTTGCAAATATAGTAAGCATGCTAAGGTTTTATTGCTATGATTTTGTGTTTTGATCATCATGTCAAGCATATTATCTAGAGTAGCACATGAGTGACTTGAGCTCTATTCATATAGATTGACATCTAGGGTAAATTAGGACAACATCAGTACCAAAATTGCCTAGCTTTATTCATAATCTTTTCGATCTTAATGACTTCCATGTGAGAGTTGTGCGAGAACATCACTCTAGGTTTCATGTTAAAAGCTAAGTTAAGTTGAAAACATCATTCTCTTGACATACCAAGTGAGAAAGGTTAATAGGTTAAGTTCAACACATCATTGACTTAGCTTGAGTAAAGACATTTAATTGAATATGAGCATATAGATTGACAAATCTTTGGTGAAATATGTTCTAGTGGTGTATGGTTGTGTCTAGCTATTGTTTATTTTATCTATTTCAAAACCTAAAAATATTCTTTTATTTTCGTAGGTTTTATGTCCTCTGTATTGTCTAATTTATTTAACATAGCAATTCAACCCTAAAATTCATGAAACTTTGTCAGTAGTTAGTTTAGTGTGTCTAGTTCGTGTATGTAAATTTTCATTGCGTTTAGAGTAGTTTAGAGTCATCTGCCGACCAGTTCTTTCTGCCTGGACAGATTAGGTTTTTAAGTTTAGATTGAATCTTAGATTGGTGATTTATATATAATTCTCTGCGGGAGACCCCTGCTTTCCTATACTACCATCGACAACTTAATTGTGATTGTAGGGTTTATTTATAAGTCTATTTTAAAGCTTATCAGGCAGAACAAGCACATAGACACATACACTCAATCCAAAATCCAACTCATTAAGCTGATTCACCAGTCCGAAAACAAAATTATAAACTGCATCGTCACCTTCTCTCTTTGGTTGACAGCACACAACAATTTTAATTGATGAAAACAAAATAGAAAACTGACAATATCAAGCATAACAACCAAATTAGAGAGAGAATCCACGAATCTACGTGATAGAGTGACCAGATTTAGAGATATTATCAAAATCTCGTTATGTATGCTATACAGTATGGAGAGAAACGCAAATAGGCAGAGATTCATGTAATCACATATACTACATGCTGCCCAACATCTCCAATATTCATCAATTTGCCAACATCTCCAATATTCATCAATTCTGAACACAAGCAAACATCTCCCAAAGATTTACACAATTATCAAATGGATTTAAACAATCAAACTGAAATCTGAATCATCTATCCAGCATTACTAGTCCAAAAAACAGATAAATTTCATCTTCAGACTTCAACTTCAATAGCAAAAGAAAATAATATGGACAAATGATAACGGAGGGAAGGCAACCCAAAACTTGGTTTCAATTATATGTTCTAAAAATAGAGTCGCATAGTCAGAAAGATATTACCAATCCATATGCAACTTGTGTGAGATACCCAATCCATTTGCTCATCATTTCCCCTCCCTGACGTCATAGAAACCCAGACGCACAGTGAAAATTAAGAAACACAAGGGTCCGAGTTGCTTGGATCATATAATTGAAACCAAGTTCTGGGTTGTCTCTGTTATCATTTGTACATATTATTTTCTTTTGTCATTTGCTCAATATATGTAGTTCACGTTCTCACTGCATTTTCTATGGAGGTCTCATGGTTCTTAAAAGATGTTTGGTCTAAATTTTTATGGCGCATTTATAGAATGGAGTTCAAGTTTTCTCATATCTTCAGAGAGAGTAATATGTTTACGAATTACAGAGCAGATCATTTGGGACAGTTTTGGTGGCCTTCAGTTCCTGATTTTGCCAAGAATTCTATTATGAGGGATAGAAGTCGTCTTCCATATTTTCGAGCATCTTGATAGGGGTAGGTTTCTTCAAGTTCTTTTTGGGCGCTCAAGCGGATGCTTGGCATTAATGGATGAGCAAGGAGGTTGTTGGGTACATAATATATTGGCAGGATCACCTAATGTTTCCAAATTGTTTTAAGTTAACAGAGCTATGTTTGTATGTTTTGTATTATTTTGAGAAAGATCTTAACATAGTTTCTCTTTCTCTTTTCTATCGTTCTTTTCCATTTAATAAATTTTCGAGTTTAAAAAAATGTAGATAAAAACATTTTAAAATGTTTATTGAAATAGTTAATTTAATGACAAAAACGTAATGAGTCGAATGATATTTTTTTGAAATATAACCATAGACAAAAGCCAGAATGACATCATACAAGAGCCCTGAAAACGAGGACAAACAATCACCATTACATTGAAACCTTACGTGCGTGTCAACATGAGCCTAGTAGAGACAAGGCCCGAACAAATCCTATAATTTATGAGAAACATAAATTATAAGACATTATTCTAAAAACACAATAAAGAAAAAAACGCGATCTGGATCGTCGCCGTCGCCTGCTCGATCACCCTTCTCTTAGGAAAACCCTAGCAGAGAAGGGCTGACATTCTTGCTCGATCAACAACAAAAAAAAGGCCAGACCCAACAAGTGGGCCTAAACCCCCTCACCAGCCCAGAAGGCCCACCAGATCCTTATCCTCAGGCCCAGATCAGGCCCATCAGATAAGGCCCTAACCTCGAAAACTTCTCGTCGTCGCCTGACACCGGCACACAAACTGGACCCTCATGATCGACGCTTCGCCATCAAGGCACATCTACCGGCTCCTCATGTTGTTATCCAACCACTGCTCCATGATCCAACACACCAACAAACAACACCACCACCACAACCTTCACTATCCTCCGCCAGCGAACCCTACCCTTCCACCTCAGATCATCCCTAACATGTCCAAACCAGATCGGCTCCCCCTGATCCAATATAGATCCATCGCTTTTCGGTGAAACCGACGCACGGGCACCACCCTTGAGTGATCTCCGGTAGCGGCGTATCTCCTCAAAGGACTACCAGTATGTTCCCTCCTCCTTAAGGTCGTTGTCCCTGACTTCCAGCAACCACCACTGCTCGTCGACGTTGTCTTCATGTAGAGCAGTAAACAGGAGTAACGATGCGCACCCTTTCCTCGGACTGAGCCATCCCTCGTAGCCTGTCCGACAACGACGCCGTGAGGGCGTGCCGCCGGACCGGGCAGTTTCTCTCAATTGGCTACCAGATGCACCGCCTAGGGTTTTTGGGAGAATTAAACCTCTCGATGGGACTAATAATTGGGGTTATGAGTCGAATGATATATGCATATAATTACAAAACACCACCTGAATTATGATGTTATTTTCATTTTCATACCTAACTATCAAAAACTTGCATTTTCATACCCGAAGTTTCATTCCGTTAGCATTTTGATACATTGACCACTAACACAGTTAAATTTTTTAAGGGCATTTTCGTTATTTTATCAAATGTAAATGTAAATTTTTGATAGTTTTGTATGAAAATGAAAAAAACATAATAGTTCGGATGATTTTTTTAATTAATCCTATATATATAAGGTGTTAGAAAATTGATCATAGAAATTGACTGGTGAGTGGTGACCCTTGGATAGAACTCTGAAAAAAAATCTATTATTGTGTGTATCCAATTAATGAGAGTATTGATCACAGAAAATGACGTCTTCCCGCCAATTGGAATATTACTCGTAAACAATTATCAAGTGCATGTCAATTTATACACTTGATATACAATTACAATAAGTTTGTCGTTAATTATATTGTAAGGCAAGCCCTTAGCCCTTGTTGTAAGTTCAGTTATCATATTAATATGTTATTAGTGGCAATTACTCGCATTCGACCTTATTATAAGCTTAGTAATGTTCTGTCTTGGTAAAGTAGTTTGGTTCAATTTCAGGATAATGAATATGATAATTTTATACACAGTTTTGTATCAATGATTTGATTAAGTAGCAAGTTTTATTAAGGTAGATAAGAAAAGGATCTTGAAACTGCTAATTCAACTTCTTCGATCTCTACCAGAGAGGCAGAGACGATCGATGCGAACTCCTCCCAGCAATTTTCAGATAGATGTTCATCGATCTTTTAACGTACCAATTGCGCGCACTTACTTGCAGATCTTTGGTCAATAACTTAAATGTAATCTGCTAAAAGAAAGAGATCGAAGAAGGTAATGAGCACAATTGAGGGAGAGCCTCATTGATCAGCTCATCCATTTCTTCATGACTGCAGAATTATAGATATCGATCGCTCGATCTTACTCTAGTGTACGTCTTGATCTGGGTCCTTAATTGAATATATAGTAGTAATAGTACCTATTAATGGTCGTCGGTATCCTCTCAAGTCTTGTCGACGCGGTTAAGACTAGATTGGTTGACAAGGTCTTCAGAAGGAAAAGAAGACGCGCAAGCTGAGGTATTGACAGCAAAATGTTTCCGGTTTTTCTCTACAATACTGTGGTAAACTAAAGTCGTCTTTTGCCAAATTCCAACCTTATTAGCTGATTCCAGTACATTGCAGCCTTTAGTTTCAAATATGATTCTCATGTCTATCTTGACCTGTATTTGGTATGAACTCGTCAACATCTGGACCATATTTACAATTGCTAGGAAATGTCCTTTCGTCTTTATTGCTTAGTTTAGACGAATTATAAGTTAATTCGTGGACAACTGGGTCACCCACGCAAAACACACATTAATAAACTGCCTCTGTATTCATGTAGCCATCTCCATTATATATGCCGCGCGCACAACGTCAGTATGCAGGAGCCAAGAGATGTAAGGAAACCTTCTGCCATTGTTGCAGATGGTAATTAATTTGTGTTTGCTGCTCTACCTATTGTTCCATGGTCGCTAAAGCTCGATCGGCACCTCATTATCTATTCTCTGCTAGCAAGCTTCTCGACTCTTAGCTAGCGAAGTATATGGAAGTACAGGTACTCATCTCTAATCTTTGTCTCCTAGCTTGCCCGGCCATTTATGGCTCCAAACTGGCGTCGAAGCGAGCTCATTATATGGGGGAATGGGCACCAATGCATACGTATAGTTTCTGTCAATGTGGAAGGAATATTTTGAACTCAATTATAAGTTCTTGTAAACCATGCCACCCCCATGAACTGTGAATATATAGAGAACACTTATTTACCATCTCCTTGATTTTTATTGATCACCGTTTATGATTTATCTTATATATATAGCTAACTAGTTAATTATTATTTCATATATACATGATGCATCCTCATAGTTATGTGATTGTTTGTGTTTTATATGTCAATGACATTGCTTGAGTTAAGGCTTTCAACTTCTTGCAAAAATTATAATGACTAGTTCACATGTCAAGCTTAAAACTCGATCTAGCTATGTAATCAGATCAAATAATAAGGCCAACAAAAGTTAACAGAAAATAAGTACAAAAGCTCCTGTAATTAATATAGTGGAATACTAGCATGCCATCAAACTGTTGTATTTGGTCGATCTAGGAGTACATGAATTTGGTCACTTGAATACTAGCATGCATGCCATCAAACTGTTGTATTTAGTCACTTGACTACATTCTTCAAGCAAAGATAGCCGCATACTAAGTTTGTATGGTCTACAAATATGTATATTTGATGAGGTCTCAAAATTTTGTTAGTAGTTTCACTCTTTTGATACGTCTCAAGTGAGGACTATATACTTATATAGTCGACTAATTAACTTGTTCAATTTGAGACCGTAGGTATTCCCCAGCTCAAACATAAAAAATTGAATTTGTTTATACATATATATGTTTAATTAATATACAGTAAGTATTCTAAATAAGGAATTTGCTTTCATAGGATATACAGGTTAACTAGTTTTTTTGAAGACCCGGTTAATAACACACCTTCTTTTGTTATTAGCGATAGAACCCAACTTGGGTAACAAGTCTTTGTTACATTAAGGTGACAACAACCAATGAACATGAGACACATGTCCTTATAAAAAGGTTTAGTTGTAATTTAAGGACATAACAAGGAGGTTTTGGATATTTAGTATTTTTGTTTATGATTATCTATGTTGTATGGACACGGACATTGACACAGACACGGTGACACGACAAATATCAAAAACTGAAGTTCCGACACGGCTTGGACACGGCAAATAATTAAGAAAAAAAATTCAGTTTACACTCCTCAACGTTAGGTCTAAAATCAGTTTCATATCTAAACTTTTTTTTAATCAGTTTCATATCTAAACTTTTTTTTAATCAGTTTCATATCTAAACTTTTTTATAATCAGTTTCATACTTAAACTTTAGTCTAAAATCAGTCTCATACCTAAACTTTTTTTAATCAGTTTCATACCTAAACTTTCAAAATGACATCAATCTCAACCAAATTTTAGGTATAAAACTTTATTTTTAATTTGGTCCACATCAGCATTTTTGACCAAACATGACGTCATGTTTGGTGAAAATTGATGTTATTTTGAAAGTTTAGATATGAAACTGATTCAAAATAAAGATGAGGTATGAAACTGATTTTAGACTAAAGTTTAGGTAAGAAACTGATTAAAAAAAGTTTAGATATGAAACTGATTTTAGACCTAAAGTTGAGGAGTGTAAACTGAAATTTATTCAATAATTAATATATTTATATATTTTTAGTATATATAAAAATTACTAAATATTTAAAAAAAAACCCTTAAAACATACTAAAAGCTTATATATATATGGGTTCCTTTTATTTTCTTGTCATATTCGGCGCAACTCAATCTCTCATCTCTCTTTATTTCTGACTAAACTAACACAATCTATCATGACGTCTCTTTTTCTTTACTCTTAAATCAAATTCAATTTGAGTTTCAGAAACATAATCATACCTCATATCTCTTTCATTTCCAATCTCGTCCTTCAAACCCTAATTTTTTGATGACTGCGGCTATTGGTGAAGAGACCGTTGACGCGACTCACAATAGGAAGAGACTCGTAGCTCTTGGAGGCTTAGGAGAGAATATTGTCACGAAGATCGGCGAAAATAATAAGCTAAAAATGTGAGGTTTTTTGGATTTAACAAGGTTTTTTTTTTTTTTTCATAATAATAATTATTAAATTTAGTGACGTGGCGTGTCCGAAGCTTATGTGGTATGTCAGTCAACGTGTCGGTCCGTGTCAAAAAAGTCAACATTTTCTGACACGCCATGTGACGTGTCGGACATGTGTGTCGACGTGTCGAGAGCGTGTCAGTGTGTCAGTGCGTGTCGGACGCTCCGACACTCCATCCGATGGAGTGTCTGTGCAACATAAATTGATTATAGTTGACACTTGTCCATTTCTGATTGGTGTTTGTCACCCATGAGTGACCATGAATGGTCACCCAAGTTTTTCCCTTAATCATACCCAATCTATGGAGAAATTTTGCAATGCTTCCATAGCATCACGTGATAATATCTGTGAATTTGTTACAATTAAAATAAAAATAGTGTTTTTATATTTTGTGAAATGACATTCATTGATATTTAGTGAGTTCATACTAGGGTCTAGGGTTTAAGTTTAGGATATTGGGTATAGAGTATATGGTTTAGGGTATTAGATATAGGGTATAAGGTTTATGGTATCAGAAATAGGGTATAGGGCTTAGGGTTTAGTATTTAAAAAAACAATAAGAAACCCAAAATGATATTTGACAATATAGCTAAAATTCACATGTCTAAGTTTGATTGTAATAAATCCACATGTCTTGTTCTGATTGGACTGTAGCACCACTAGATATTGTCACATGGTGTTACGCTAATATTGAAAAATTCCTCTAATCTATGATGAGAGTCAATCATGACTAAGTTCAAGTGGCAATTTTATAGATAAAATAAAAATGTTTTGATAGAAAAATAGATGATGGGGTGTGTTAATAACAAATATGGATGTGTTAATAACATTAACCTTCTTAAATTTCGAATTACGACTTCTTTAGATCGAAGTATATCAACTATATCAAAGTTCTGCAATCAGTACCTAAAAACACACACACCAAAGAACTACATGACATTTAAACCTAAAAACCAGATACTAGAACCTAGAAAACTAGGTGCTGAAGACCAATGTGCACTTACATTTTCATTGCGATTTCTAACATTACTATCTCAAAATAAAACTTAGATAGCCCCTTTATAGGGGAATAAGAAACCAAAACTTGGTTGAAGGCATTACGAATGAGTAGGCAATAATGTTTAACATTGATCTTGGTTATCCGATATTAATTCTATCGTAGAGAATTTCTATGCATCTAAATGTTGTGTATTTATGTGAAGTGGGGCGTATCTGATAATAGGATTGACCGAATGATCAAGAATCTCATTAGACAATATTATGATATATATATATATATATATATATATATATATATATATATATATAGGAGAGGATCCAGATCCCTTCGAATATCGATCAAAGGATTCTCAAAACATAACATTGAAAGTATGATAGAATACTGTCTTGAAATGAATTAGCTAACAACAAAATTAAATTGTTAGATACTGTAGATTGGCCAATCAATGCATATAAAAACTAAAGATTAAGAAAATATTTGAGTTTACTACTGCTAGGCTAGCTCGATCGCTAATTGCTACATACAACAACAAATCATTAATTGACAACATAAGATTGGAGGAATGTTTGTGATCAATCACATTTTGAGGAACAACATAAAGCTATCTTGTATGTCAGCTTATGTGTACACCATCCAATCAGAAAGTTTTATTGAATAATGTGGCTTTTTCACATCTGCTGACATATCAATTGAGCTCTAGATGGTTCCTCAATGTTTGGTTCACTTAGCCTTAGTCATAAGATTCTCCTAGCCCTCGTTTGGATGATTAATGTGCTTGAGTGCTTGTTAGAGCATCTGTAGCGGTAGCTGCTCTTTCTCTTTGTTCGTGCTCTCGAGCGAGCAAAGATTGCTCGTGCAAGAGTATTTTAGCTCGGTCAACGAGCGGTCGCCGCTGTAGGACCCGTCTCTCTCCTTTCTGCTCGTGCTACAGTTAAACACCGCTGCATATGCTCTTAGGAGTTCTCGACTAGAAGCTGATTCTGAGGCAGCAGCTGAACTCATACTGGTGGATCCAATATCAGAGCCCATTGTACTTCTGTTCTTCACAATGACACCCCATACACATTTGCCAGCCAAATCGACTAACCAGGAAACCATCGCTACTAGAAAACAGACGCCCCATTGTCCCCAATTCAACATTGCATTGCCAGCAACCTCGTGTGCAATCTTAACAAAAGCCACCTGCGTGCCAATACTAATGCCAACAGCCACCCATAACCATGGACTTCGATGTATACCTCCGAAAACATTTTTCTTCTCTGGCTCCCTTGAACTGACTAGGTTAAATACCTGACAAAGAACATAAATGTTAAAAACCATGGACTCCATGGTCTTCTCGTTGATGCCTAGGAGAGCTTTCAATTTGAAATGTAAGAACATCAAGATAGAAGCCTGATACACAGCTTGAAGTGATATGTTTCTCCACATATGCTTGCTAATGAGAGATTCAGTTTGTTTTATCGGCATCTTTTCCATCAGCTCTTCTGTTGGCGGCTCAACCAGTAACGCAAGAGCGCATAGCGTCACGAGCATAGTTGCCCATAGCGCTACAATTGCCCCAACTGTGCAGTGTCCCAAAGATGTTGTAGTAACCAAGATTGTCACAAGCAATGATGTATTCGCGGTGAGCTCAACTTGTATGTACTTTTGGATGTTGCAGTGAATGCATCTTCCGATCCGAAGAATGTCGACGAAGAAACTGAAGCTGCCACAGTGGATGATGAGATCCGAATCCTGTCTTAACATTTCACTACTGTTAGTCCCCATTGCAATCCCCACATCTGCTTCTTTTATAGCTGGAGTCTCATTTGTTCTAGTCCCAACCATTGCTACAACATGGCCCTCATCTTTCAAACGTTGCACTGTGTGGAGCTTGTTTGAAGGCCTCCCCATTCCGGGGATTGGACTTTCACCTTCTGACAACAGTACTGACTCATTATATTTTGGGAACTCAATGATGTCCACCCCCGCTTTTCGTAGAACTTCCAGTGCTTCCAATGTCCCAGTGCGATCCTTCACACCCAGCAATGCTATCAATACTAAGCTTGTGTCTTCTTCAGGGTTTAGCACATCGATCTTCTTGTGCGCAAATGCAATGGTGTTGAGATGTTTGGACTGCATGTTACTTATACTCTCTTTAAAATCACGCTTCTTCTGTTCATCCATGAGCTTTGTTGTTCCATTGTCATAATATTCAGAACACTTGGGTAACATTGTTGCTGCAGGTCCACTCCAATACAAGTACATATCTCCAGTTTCACTGTCCTTCATCAGAACTCTACTGGCCTCATCATCGGTGCTCGAGTTTTCGCTCTCCTCAACCTCAATGGTGCAACTTTGCAACAAATTCTCATTGTCCAGACCCAGATTAGATTTGGCCCACGGAAGCAGGAGACAGTGTTCAAATGAGCTGTAACGGATTGATGGCATCATAAGTGATGTGGCAATTCCCTTGTACAAAGCCTCACGAACGTGTTTGTCAGTTTTAGCAACACACTCTGCATCGATGATTTGATTCCCATCATAGCTCACGTCGACTTCAATTTCAGGGTTCGAAGTTAGCCCACCACCAATGCATACGGTTGAGACAAACCCCATGGCGAAACAAGATAAGTTTCTTTGAGCAATGGCTTTCCCAGACAGTGTGGCCCTAGTCCAGTAAGCAATGGCAAGTGCAACTGAAAAAGGTACTCCTTCCGATAATCCTACAATCAACAAAGGCAGATACGTCGCCAACACACTAATGCGCCCACTTGATCTCATGAAAAATCTGCCAATGACATCAATTAGCGCCTCGCTTGCAGTTGGTTTACCCTTGAGCTGATCAGCTTGGAAGCCAGGGTAGTTATTCTCCTTTAGAACAACCGATCGGATGATGAGGACTAGAGTCATGAGTATTGTGATCAAGAGCCCAACATTCTGCAAGTTTGTGCTCAAGTTATTAAGTTGAGCTGGAAATTGGTCCTGCAGGTTTGGAGTGCATCGAACTTTGCCCAGCAGCTCACCTAGTGTTGTCTTCATCCCCACACAAGTTACCACCATACGACCAGTGCCATTTACTACCTTTGCACCATAAACCAGATAAGGATTGGTTTCATTGACTGTTGGCAATTTCGTACCATCTTCCAGCTCCAAGGATTCACCAGGCGAAACAAACAAGCCATCTGCAGGAATTATTGATCCTGGCTCCAAGCATACTATGTCACCTGGCACAACATCTAATGGGGAGACATCAATCAGGTTTCCTCCTCTAAAGACCTTAACTTCCATTTGACTAGCATTCCTGGCATGCGGTACAAAGAAATACTTAATGAATGTAGGCAGAAACACAAGTATGTTGATGGCAAACATTCCGACCGCTCCTTCAAGCCAACCATTACTTGTGCCTTCTTGCTGGATACCGAATACAGTTGACAGGATGACGCACACCAACAGAAGGAAAACGGTCCAATTGCAGAAGGATTGGAGGAGAAGCTTGAAGAAGCTTGGAGCTGGAGCCTGTGTTATCGTGACTACTGCATTGCGACGTCTATTAAGAAGTTCTTGTTCAGAAATGGGATCGTCCGGGACCTCCACGCTCAATTTGACTTCTTCAGAAACGTGATCAGGTGATGCAGGTGCAAGGTGCGTAGTCCTTGCAAGTTCTAGTTCCTGCAGATTTTAATTAGCATAAAATAAGAGTTAAACAACAATGTGATTAGGGGAACAGTATATAAGTCCCTAATGATTCAAATATTGGAAACCAATACATATATTGCAATTGGATTGTTATGCAAGTTTTACTTTTTCTATTAGGTTCATCACTCCACATTTTCACAGGGCTTATTGACCCTATTAATTTTTGGTTTTCCAAAACGCCATTTTGACAGAAAGCTGTTGATAGTCAAAGCATGGTTAATTATTAGCTTTTCTGCAGAATTATGGTTTGCTTTTAAACAACACATTTCGTGAGTCTGTAAATTCCACATATGATCAACCATGGTCAAATGTAGACTTCATCTGAAATGTTGTCAATGGTTTACGCACACAAACTTACAAGAATTTAAATTGATAACTTGTTTGAAAACGATTTTCAAAAACTTAAGAATAAAAATGAAAAAATGAAATTGCAATTTCAATTTTGGAAATCTATACTGTTTAAGTTACTTTCCATATATATTTTCCTAAACTAGTAGAATGAAAAAGTACATTGCTAAATATATACTTTTTTTTACGAATGACGCAAAGTCATATTATTAATCACTGAATTTTAAGAAAAATAATAATAAAACTGACAATTATTCAAAGACTCGAACCCTGATTTTCAAGTAGTATTGACAAATGCTTACCATTAAAGTGAGTTATTGATGGTAAAAATGTTAAATACTTAAATTGGTGTTTCAGTTTTTCTTTGTCTCACTGAACACATTTTATTTTATTTTTAAAAATGAAAATACAAGCATGAAAACGTGATCGGATGCCACCTAGATTTTCGATCTATTTTGTGTTGTTGCACCAAAAATGAAACATAACAAATTCAACTCTTCAATAGAAGTTAAGACAGAGAAACACTCAATAATTTGAAGGATTAAGAGTTTCTATAACAGCTCTTGAATAATTTCTCTATTATAGAAGATGAAATCATAAAATCTCTATAAAAAATGAGCTCAACTCTAACAACTCTTCTATTTTACTCTACAAAATTAAATGTTTTTCTTGTATAATGTAATGAACCTATATAAGTATTCTATATTTATTCAAATCAAAATAACATGGTAGACTTTTACATGCTTTAATTTCTTCATTTTACACTAAAGATAAATAATGTCATTTTCATTTTTTAGGACATGAAGTGAATTATAAAAGGCAAACAATAAATTTTAGAGGTTCTCTAATGAAATATACAAATTTTGAGAATTCTATAGATCGATATAGAGATCACGTTCTCTCTCTTCCCACTTTTTGTATTTTAAAAGATGTTTTAGATGAACTGTTAGAGAAAAAAATGATGTTTTTCTTTTAAAATAAAGATAATCATAGTTTTACAAGAACGATTGAAAATGTTCTAACTGTGAGAATTCAGTAAAACTTTTATTGTAGCTCGACCCGAAACTCAAAACATCATTATGAGACACCTATTGCAAGGAATGAAACCCACGTGTATTTTCTTATCTTCTGTTCTTTTATTTCTATCGTCCACTCCAAAGTTGAGTCATGACCCTTTTATTAGGTGTAACATTTAATTTTTAAAGTTAGACGTGAAAATATTACTGAATTTTTAGAAATATATTGCAAGAGGTGAGACAAAAAATGTGTTATCATTCACTCCAACAGTCACTACCAGAAAAAAGACTATAGCCGACGAAATATCTAAAAACAGGCCGACGAAATTTTTTTTCGTCGGCTAAAGTGGACTTTAGCCGACGAATTTTTTTTCGTCGGCTAAGTTAAAATTTCGTTGGCTAAAGTGGCATTTTAGCCGAAGAAAAAAAAATTCGTCTGCTATAGTTAAATTTTAGCCGACAAAAAAAAATTTTGTCGGCTAAAGTGCTTTTTTCGTCGGCTATAGTATGTGAACTTTAGCCGACGAAATTTGAAAAGTTTAGCCCACGAAATTAGGGTATTTCGTCGGCTAAAGTAACTTTTAGTTATAAAATTGTACTACGGATATTTCGGTGTCCGCGCCGATTGACTATTGTGATACCAATCTGGAAGCAGAACGGGCCCAGGAGTAAAACTCATCGCTCGCCATGACATACAGGCTTTATTGGCCATCCGAGTTCGTTTAAGGCTTCAAAATGAAGTTTTTCTAAACGCTTAATACACGAAAATGTCCATATCTATCTACACCTATATGAGGTATTTTGGCCAAACCTTCAACACAACAAACACTCACCATAATGAGACGCAACTGTCCATCTAAAAATTTTGAGACATTTACCCCTCCATGATAGGCCTCCCCGTATAGATAAATAATGGTAAATAGTAGGCATGTTGTGATTTCGGTCATCAAAATTCACAAACAAAAATACGACCATCAGATATCATCAATATGTTGAAATATATCTGTGGTAAAAAATTCAACTTTATATGATAAATTTAAGGACTTCATCTAGACGGTCAATCTCGTAAGTCAAACCTTTATATTGTATTGACTGCAACTATCGGCACCGAGACTTTACCGGAATTACGTGATTTTTCAACCGTAGGCGTATTTCACCATTCCGGTCATATCTTATTTCATGACTTTTTTGCGTTTGAAGTTTCTACGTACAGTTTGTTTTAGAAACGAAACATTTACTTAAAGCTTAGTAAACAAATTATACAACATTAGTACGCATGTTGTGATTCCGATGATCAAAGTTGAGAAACAAAATTCCGACCGTCAGATATGATCATTATGTTGAAATATGTATATAGGAAAAAATTTAACTTAATCTGACAACGTTAAGGGCTCGATCCTTACGGTCAATCACGTAAGTCAAACCCCTTAATGCACGGAAACGATCATTTGACCGTCTAAATTACGTATTTTGCCCGGACCTTCAACTGAAAATAGTTTCAAATCGATGAGACGCAACTAGTGGTATAAAAATTTTATGAAAAATAACTACCGGAGATAGGGCTACCTCTAGGGAGAAAGAATGAAAAATTGAGTTAACCGCAATTATCGGTACCGAGACTTTACCGGAATTACATGATTTTTCAACTATAGACGTATTTCACCATTCTGGTCATATCTTATTTCACGACTTTTTTGCGTTTGAAGCTTCTACGTATAGGGTTTAGGGTTTAGGGTTTTAGCCGACGAAATTAGGGTAATTCGTCGGCTAAGGTTAAATTAATAAATAAATAACTATAGCCGACGAAATTAGGGTATTTCGTCGGTTAAGATTAAATTAATAAATAAAATAAATAACTATAGCCGACGAAATTAGGGTATTTCATCGGCTAAGGTTAAATTAATAAATAAAATAAATAACTATAGCTGACGAAATTAGGGTATTTCGTCGGCTAAGGTTAAATTAAAAATTCAAATTTTTTGGCGGGAATTTTTAAAATTTTAAAATTTTTCGACTAAAATTTTAAACTTTAGCCGACGAAATTTCGTCGGCTAAAGTTCAAAATTTTCTATATCTTTCATTTTTCTCCTCCTCCTCTTCATCTTCCCTCCTCTTCATCCTCCCTCTCCTAACCTTCTCCTCCTCCTCTTCATCTTCCTTCCTCCTCCTCCCTCTCCTAACCTTCTCCCTCCTCCTCCTCCTCCTCCTCCTTCAAATCCCTCCTACTTCTCTAAATTCTTCCCTCCTCCTCCTCTTCATCCTCCCTCTCCTAACCTTCTCCTCCTCCTCCTCTTCATCCTCCCTCTCCTAACCTTCTCCTCCTCCTCCTCCTCTTCATCTTCCTTCCTCCTCCTCCCTCTCCTAACCTTCTCCCTCCTCTTCCTCCTCCTCCTCCTCCTCCTCCTTCAAATCCCTCCTACTTCTCTAAATTCTTCTCCTCCTCCTTCCTCTCCTCCTCCTCCTTACTCCTTTTTCGGTGTAAAAACGAAAAAAAAAAGTAAAAATTTTAATCAAAAATACAATAAATTAAAAAAGAAAAAAAATATGAAAAAATTATAAAAAAAAAAAAGAAAAAAAAACTATAGCCGACGAAATACCCTAAAATTCGTAAGCTAAAATTAAAAAAAAAATAAAAAAATAATAATTACATAAAAAAAATTATAACTTTAGCCGACGAATTTTAATAAAATTCGTCGGCTAAAATTAAAAAAAAAGAAAAAAAATTTAAAAAAAATAATAATTACATAAAAAAAATTTATAACTTTAGCCGACGAAATTTAATAAAATTCGTCGGCTAAAGTTAAATAAATAAATAAAAATAATAGCTATAGCCTACGAATTTTAATAAATTTCGTCGGCTAAAGTCCAGAAATTAAGCGACGAAAAATTTATTCGTCGGCTAAATAAATGACTTTAGCCGACGATGAACAGTAATTTCGTCGGCTATAGTGTTGGCCGACGGATTTTGCCCGACGACTTCTTAGCTGACGAAATTTAAGGTTTAGCCGACGAAATTTTTTCGTCGGCTAAAGTGGTTGTTCTGGTAGTGAGTTCTTGTATAATTTTTCTATTATAAGAGAGGAAATCAAAAAATCTCTATAAAGAAAATGGGTCAACTCCAACAACTATTCTATTATACTCTACTAAATTAAATGTTTTTTGTATAATTTAATGATCCTATATAATTATTATATATTTATTTAAATAAAAATCACATGTTACATGCTTAATATTCTCAATCTTCCACTAGAGAGATATAATGTCATTTTTATTCTATTTTTAGGAGAGAGAGAGAGAGAGTGAACATAGAGTTTTAAAAGGTAAACAATAAATTTTAGAGATTTGGCATGAAATATACAAATTTTGAGAATTCTATAGATATAGTCATATAGAGAATGTATTTCTCCCCCTTCTCAGTTTTTCTATTATAGAGGATGTTTTACATAAGCTGTTGGAGCCGAAAACTAAAATTTTTCTCTAAAATAGAAATAATTAGACTTTTACATGAGCTGTTAAAGGATCAATCAACAAAGATATCATTCACTTTACAATAATTTTTGAGTAAACAACCACTAATTATTATCGATTTGCAGTTGTTACTTGACCATGATCTCGATAATATTACATAAATTAACTCCTCACTTTTACTGCCATCGATTGCATCTTGTTCTCAGATCATTATGGAACACGTCCATACATATCATTCCTCGATCGGTTTATTCCTATTCCTATAGCTAATATCATCGTTAATTTTGTATTATTGCATCTGCAGGCTGCAACCACACGGAGGCCTACTATAATGTACAGAGCGAAAAAGGGTACATCAATGGTGGCCGCAATGTGTACGTAAACGAAATTGCTAGATATCTGCTAAACTCCATTATCCAAAAAACATATATATATTGTGTAGAAAAAAAGTTATCCATGTATATAATTTCTGATGAATTAGGGCGTCAGTCCATATAAGTAGTGGGAGAAAAAGATACACAATAGATCACCATTTGAAACCCGAAGAATGATATCTCTGTATGAATAGGTAAGGATGAATGGCGAGTACGTAGATAAGTGTTATATATATACTGAGACTCAAAAATGGTGACTTGCATGTTAGCTTCAATTATGAAGACCGGTAAGGATCGATGAATGTAAGTCGTGGAGAACCGATTATCATCACGAATACCATACAGTACTCAAGAAAAAGTATGATCACAATTAGTACTATTTATCAGGCTCCGATCACATAGATTGATCGGAAAGATTCATATAGGATTCAGTAGAGAATTCCAAAACCGGCCGCCATATATATATAGCTAGGGACGTTCATTGTTGTCGCAAGTCGATGTTTGGTCAAAGTAATTAACCAAAATATACGTACAGTTAGAAATCAGATGAACTATAGTAATTAAAAATAGATTTTGGAGCAGGAAAACTTACCTCACTTTCACCATCATCAGTAGATGAAGGTTTAACGAGAAACTGAGAAAATAACAAAAGAATTCGATTGAAGAGATTAGTTATTAGCCAGCTGCCGCAGCGATCATCAATGGCATCAGGGGTAACTGTTTGTTGATTCTCAAGGTCGACTTCACCAGAACCGCCTGTTTGGTCTAGAATTTGCAGTCCTTCAAACAACCGGCTTGTAAATTTGTGCTAGGCGTGCCAGTACCTTTGGGTCAGGTACAACCTTGAAGTTGGATGCTACTTGCGTCCCTCTTCTGACTTCTTCTCACAGCGACTGTGACAGACGCCGATCTTCTTCCTCTGTGCTAGGTTCTCTTCTTAGACCTACAAGGGAAAAGTCCCTCTAGGATTTTTCTCCAACCTTTGAGGATGGCCGAATCTTACTTAGTATGCAAAGAAACTAAGCAGCGGGTATCAAGATATAGACTGGCGAACGGATTCTCCAGAACTGGTTGCGGGAGTAAAACTGCTCAACGGATCGAACAGGGGAGTAGAGAGATTTCAACGGATTGAAACCTGTCAGACTTAACGGATTAAGTCCCTTTTGCAGCTTGACGGATCAGGCTACGATTGCTGACGGATCAGGCTTGGGTTGCTGACGGATCAGGCTTGGTTGCTCCGGAGAGGCTTGAAGACTTTCGCGTGGCGAAGTTGTTGTCTGTTTGTTGATAGATGTAGTTGTGTTTTTCTCTTGCACCTCAACCCTTTATATAGTGAATACTAGGGTAGATGTTTCCTTGCGAATCAAGGTATAGCCTCAAATAATCCTTCTTGTAGTGCAAGACTAATTCTTAAAGCCCAATCATGTAAGCCCAAAACCATTCTAGTGGTAACTTAACCTCCTGCAACCACGTGTAGATGTTTCTTATAATACCCTCGCGAACGCTTTTCCAACCGCGAACGTATTCTGTTAACACACGTCCCGCTTCGCGAGCGCGTTTCCCCCTGTGAACAAATTATCTCCTTTCGCGAGCGTACTTTGTTACTGTGCTCCTTGCGAGTGCTTTTGACTTTTCAAACGTCCTCTGACCCTCTTGACCGCAGGCATCGGTCCACTTGCCTTTCTATAAATGGGCTTTTTACTTCTGGATCCAACATTGCCCCCCAGTTCTTGAGATTAAGCCCGTTTGCGAAAATCGAAAAGAGCTATACCTTAGCATTGATTTAACCAAAAGCAAACGTCTTTTCATTGTCACTCCTCAGAACACTCAACCATCATTTCCCTCTGCAACTCCTTTCAAACCTTCCTGAGATAATCCGCCGCCGTTCCTACTTCCAAATCAATGGCACCCAAACACACCTTCTCTGCTGTGAAAACCGCACCCAGAACCCCTTCTGAGCATGAAGCCCTAAACTTTGTCCAAGCCATGGCTGGCCTCCGACCTGCTCCAAAACCCAAGGGTTCTTGGTTGAGAGTTAAGATTGATCAAACCTGCGACCTAGGTCCCTGGGTCGATGTCTTCCCCAACCCACTTGAACTGCCTTACCGTCCACATGCATCTCGAATTCCCCCTTTAATCTTTCGCAAGGAAGAGGCTTCATTCGTCGACTGGCAGAAGTCAGACGCCCAGACCAGATTTGGGCAGTGGCCGAATACTAATGACGCCGAGATCCAGTGGTACCAACAACGCCGTAGTAAGGACCTTGAACGATGGCAGGCCGTTGGAATCGCCGATCCTATCGACCTCTGCTTCTCCTTGAAGTCTGGTTGTAACAGAGCTCCCCTCGCAGCAGCAATTTGCTTCTGGGACACTTCATCAAACACCTTTCATCTCCCCGCAGGCCCAATGGGTATCACCCTCCTAGATGTGTATACAATTACCGGATTTCCATTCGCCAACGCACCGAGTCCTCTCAACGACCTTGCTCTGGAACATCAAATCCCCTCTGATCAGCCTCGCCCCAACTCATACGCCGCGTGGGTCAATCACTATGGGAGCACTGACGACGATCTGAGTGGCCTAGCATTTCTGGAATTCTGGCTACTCAAATATGTTGAATGTAGCGCCACCAACAAACCCACTTTCGCCTGGGCCAGAACGGCTGAGCTACTTTACAACGGTATTCCTCTCAATCTTTTGGAGTTAGCCACTGGATTACTATATAGGTCACTACACTTTCTATCCTTAGAGCCCTTTAAACACAGATCTGTTAGCGGTCCTCTTTGGATTTTGGACTTGTGGCTTCAAACCTATTTCCCTGCTTTCCGCTCTTCCTCTGTCACCAGCTTCCTAAAAGATAAGGTTTTAGGCCAAACCATCGTATCCGCTCCACATCCTCCAGCCCTTAGCTATTCGCGTTGTTTCCACCATCTGTATAGTATGGAAAGCCTACCTTCAGATTCTATTCTCGTTATCTGCAGACGCACATACCCTTCTCTTGTAAAAGAAGGTTTTATTTTCAGCAACAAACACAACGTCATGCAGCTCTTTTTCTTTCTACGCCTCCTTTCCAATCGCGACCTCAAACTACCAGGGAGAGCCGGAGTAGAAATCTATGCCCCTAACTTCTTCGCGAGGCAATTTGGAATGTGCCAAAACATTCCATACCCCCCATTGGCTAGTCGCAACCATTTCACTTCGTGGCGAGAAACCTATAATGCTGGGATTGATCCTGATTCCATCCCCTCCAGCTTCAAAGACGTCGTTCAGCCTGTCAACACCTATCCCCTCGGCGGAGTACGTCTGAGCTTCGAGGCCACTAATGAGTTTACTAGGTGGTGGACATCAATCAACGAAGGCAAATGGCACCCAGACCAACTATCTGTGTTTAGGCAGATTTTCCAGCCATATCAGAAACAATTCCGCCATGCCGAAGACTTGGTTGTTTTTGCTATCGATGGCCCTCACCAAAGCGTTGAATCTTCTTTGGTTCCTGAGGAGCGAACAGAAGTGCTTCCTGCCCCCCAGGTATTTAAAACTCTTTAACTATGTTTATCAATTTTCTGATCTGTATCCCTTTTTCCGACCATCTTCCTTCCTTGCAGCGTCCTCAAAGAACCAAGAAGCGTGCGAACAAGAATGCAGATCATCCACTCAAGAGGCTCAAACCAAATCTTCCTACAGAAGGAAATGCTCTCCAACCCCAGGTATGGGTTCATTTAATTTGAAAACTCGTATGCTCATGTAGCCAAGTCAATTAATCATATAATTGCCTTCTAGGTGGATCAGCTTATGCAGTCTAATTCTGAAGACGTACAATCCCTCGAAGAATGCAATCAACATCCTGCTGTTTCTGGTGCCCCCAACCTAACTGTTCTAGCTGAAGTAACCTCTGCCGTGGCCCAAGAGGCGATTCCTCCCAGAGCTAACCTGGACACTGGGACTCCTGCTGAAACAGATCAAGAGGTATTATTTTGATAAACCATTCAATTGGCGATGTTTCAATGATCTTGAGCTCAATTGTGCTTCTGTCGTTTCAGGGACCAACTCCTGTATTTGAAGTTAGCTCTTCCTCCGAGTCAGTTGCTTCTCCGATCCTGGATACTATGATGGGAGAGATCTTTAATGAAAGCGCCAAGCTCGTTCCACTTCAAACTGTTGCTGCGAATGAGCCTTTTCCCCGCGAGGCAACTTCCTGTTCGCCTCAGAGAAAAACGACTGATACTCGCGCGAATGAAATTCCTCCCGCGAACGCAGTCTCTCCGGCGAACGAAACTGCTGTCGCGAATGCCGATCGCGCGACTGATATTGTTCAACCAGTGCTTCAACCGGTAATCCCAACTGAAACTGACCCAAAGGTAACAATTTTTATTTTGCAGCTTCTGTTTGTATTCTTACAAACACTTATTATTTCTTTATTTGCCAGATTCCGGAGAACCTTCCAATGACCTCCCCATCTGATCATGCTACGCCTTCCCTCATCGAGCAAGTTCAATTAATGCTGGATCCTTTTCAAGCAAACCAATCCATCGCTGATGCGACACTATTCCTCCGCAACCTAGAGCATGAAGATCTTCTCCACCCACACACTAGGGTCCAAATTGAAGATGCTGTTCGTCTCCTTCGAGTTCAAGCTGATGAAAGACTCTTGAAGAAATTGCAGCGTCTGTGGGAATTCACAACCAAAGCTGCGACTTTGTCTGAGCGTGCCAAAGCCACGCGATTGGAGGCTCCTCAGTATCATCAACAGAAAGAGAAGTTCCAAGCCGAACGGGTTGCCAAAGCCACCAATCTTGCCAAACTTGTCCATAACGCGACTCAGTTGTTTCCTAACCGACTTGCTGAGCTTAAGCGTCAAAAAGCTGAGATTGAGGCCCAGCTAGCAATTGTCGAAGAGGAAACCCAGAACAACTTAAACGCCTTGGAGCAAGAGAAGAACTCCTATCAGACTCTTCAACAAATGATCAACCAGGTGGACGACAGGATCGAAGATTCCCTGATCAACGAAGAAAATATCCAAAACGCCCTTGATACTGCTTTAGCGAACATTAAGCACATTAGTAAATTTATTTAACTGTTTATCTGTTCTGACTTTGTTCGCGCATATTATTCTGAATGCAGAAGATCTTTTCAAATTAATTCCATATCCTTGACCACTCGAAAACTGTTCCCAACTTTAACTGCAACGTCGCACCATTAACTTGCGCATTTACCGTATTCAACTAACACAGCACGCGTGATAAATGCTTGACCAATGAACGAATAGCAAACCATTCAGTTCCCTTTGGTGAAAACCTAGCGTTTCGCCTATAAATATCGATTAATTCCTTTCATCACCTTCAACAAACAAGAACATGTATTCTCCTTTCAGTCTCAAAGCAGTTCCACCAGACCTCTTTCTTCAACCTTTCTGTCCTCTAGGCTTCACAACCAAACCTCAAATCCTGGGTAGGCTTCACAACCTAACCTCAGGAATAAGATCTGATGCGCCCAGCCCTGAAGTCGCATCGAAGTGCATCACTGGAACCAAATTCCACTTGATGAGGGGATTGACTTCTGGTATTGGACCGAAGAAGGCTTCTGTGCCGACAGGATTCCTCTTGCCGAGCCTCTTCCGCGCCAGGTCAGACCAAGTTGCTTCTACTCCCATCACCGTCGACTTGCTTTCAACAAGCTGGCCGCGCAAGGTGGAAGATGAAGCAAAACCTGCAACAGTTTGAAGAGAGACTTTATGAAAGGAGTCGTAATAGCTCTTTCTTTAAGCAGCTTTGTTCTTGTTCAACACTGTATTTGTTATCCATGAATACTATGCAATAAACACACATTGTTTATGTTCTATGTATAAACCACAGGCGTTGGTTCAAAATAAATTAGGGCTTGAAAAACACAATTTGTTCTTCCCAAAAATTGTCAAAAAATTCGAAAAAAGGTCGAAAAACCACATTAATTGGTTTGTATATCTATGGTGCCCCCCAGTTTTATCATGTGCATAAAAAGCCGAAAACCTCAAACAGGTTAGGCGTTAAGCAACATGAATGAAACTGACAAGATCCCAGTTCTGCAAACAAGATCCTAAGGCTCTAAACTCTGCCCCCCTTGCTGGCAATCAGGCTGTTCTGTCATCTGTGGCGACGAAGGATCGTCAGAAGCCCAAACACTTGGAAAGTACTGTTTCAGATGCCTCCCATTAATAGGGTTATTATGGACTTCTCCATCCAAATCTCGCAAATAATAAGCACCTTTACCCACGATCTGGTCAATCACAAAAGGCCCCTGCCACGTAGGCGACCACTTACCCCTGCCGCGAACGTGTTCGCCAAAGGGAAGTACTGCTTTCCAAACCAAATCGCCAACTCCAAAACTTCTGCCACGTGTCCTGGCGTCATATGCGCGAGCGACTCGTTGTTTTTCAACCATTATATGATCTAAGGCTTCCACACGAGTAGTATCCAACTGTTCATGCTCCTGAAACATGGCCTGAACATAATCCTCTCCTACTAACTGATGTTGTTCGCGAACCCTTAAAGAATTAACACTTATCTCCATGGGTAAAACTGCATCATGCCCAAACATCAAGGCATAGGGTGTGGTTCCTGTAGGCGACCGCTTAGATGTTCGATATGCCCACAGAGTATGATCAAGCTCGTTATGCCAATCTCTAGGATTATCAATCAGCATCTTTCGCAAGATATTGATTATGACTTTATTACTAGCCTCAGCTTGTCCATTCGCCTGAGCATAATACGGTGTGGAATGCAGAAACTTAATCCCATAGTCAGTAATGAAGTCTTCGGTTTCTTTCGCTAGAAATGCTGCCCCCCTGTCTGCAACTAAACACTCTGGGATACCATACCTGCTGATGATGTTGCTGAAGATGAAGCTGCAAACTGTTCGAGCAGATGCATCTTTTAAGGGTACAGCCTCCACCCATTTTGTGAAATAATCGGTCGCTAATAGGATGAACTTATGCTGCTGAGACGAAGCTGGATGAATAATTCCTATAAAATCCAACGCCCATCCTCTTGCTGGCCAAGGCTTAATAATGGGTTGCATGGGCACATCTGGAACATGCCGCACCGGTCCATGCGCTTGACACTCCTGACAACCTTGAGCAAAGGTGATGCAATCTTTCAAGATTGAAGGCCAAAAGTAACCATAACGACGGATAAGCCACCTCATCTTTGGTCCAGCCTGGTGCGAACCACACACTCCTAAGTGTACCTCTCTCATTACTCGCTTAGCTTCCTTTCCAAAGATACACCTAAGATAAACTCCATCCTCTCCTCTGCGTAAAAGTTCGCCACCTCGTAGCACATAGTTAGTGGCAAAGTATCTGACTTGTCTATCAACTGGAGTAGATGGATTATCCAAGTAATCAATGAGTGGTTGACGCCAATCTGTATCGATAGCCTCTATCGTAGCGACGTACCATTCATCCGCGTCTACCCTTCGAGCCATGAAAGAAGGTAACGTCCTTCTTTCCACCTTCAAAATCCGCTCGCAGACTCCATCAGCCAAAGTTATGCCAGTGGCGATTTGGGCTAATTCATTCGCCGCGACGTTGTGTGCTCTCGGGATATAATCCAGAGTGACATCACTGAATTGCTCCAACAACTCTGTAGCCCTTTCCCAAAAAGGAACCAAAGTAAAGGTGGTACATTTGTATAACCCCTTAAGCTGATTGATCACCAACAAGGAGTCACCGAACACACTTACCACTGTTGCCCCCATTGCGAGCAACATTTCCAATCCAATTATGAGTGCTTCATATTCAGCCTGATTGTTGGTGCATTTCCACTCTAGTTGGAAAGAATATGCATGACGAACCCCGAGTGGACTTACTAGAGATATCCCTGCGCCAGATAAACTCTCAGTACTGCTCCCATCAAAGTATAATTCCCAGGGCTGCATCAGAATGGCCACCACATCTAACTCCCTGTATTGTAAATTTTGTTCCACAGGATGATGAAGCAAAAAATCTGAAACCGCTTGTCCGGTTTGTGCCTTCAAAGGTGTATATTGTAGTGAGAACTCCGACAAAGCTAACACCCATTTACCAATTCGACCCCTAAGAATGGGTCTAGTTAACATGTATTTCACCAAGTCCATCTGTGCCACCACTACCGTTGTGAAAGATAACATGTAATGGCGTAATTTGCAACCGGCGAAATACAACGCAAGGCACAACTGTTCCATGTCACTGTACCTGGTTTCTGCATCTATCAACGTCCTGCTAAGGTAATACACAGCATGCTCAACCACTTTATCATCATCTTGGTGTTCATCTTGTGCTAAAAGTGCAGCAATGGATGTCTCGCATGCTGAAATGTAGAGCTTCAAAGGGTGACCCGGCCGTGGAGGCATCAGAACTGGCGGTGAAACTAGGTACTGCTTTATTCTGTCGAACGCTTCCTGGTGACTTGTCTCCCAACGAAACTCCGTATCTGCCCTCAATTTTAACAAAGATGTAAAGGGTTGAATCTTTCCTGCTGAATTCGAGATGAACCTACGCAAGAAGTTAATCTTTCCTAGTAACTGCTGCAACTCCTTCTTGTTAGTTGGGGCAGGAGCTTCTATGACTGACTTGACCTTGTCCGCTGGAATCTCGATCCCCCGCTGATGGACCACAAACCCTAGGAAATCGCCTGACTGAACCCCAAAGACACATTTAGCTGGGTTCATTCTGAGTTTATGTTTTCGCATCCTTATGAAGACTTTTCGTAGATCCTCTATGTGGTCTGCCTTAATCTTGGACTTTACTACCACATCGTCAATATAAACCTCCAATATCTTCCCTAATATGTCATGGAAGATAAGGTTCATCGCCCTTTGATATGTGGCACCAGCATTCTTAAGCCCAAAAGGCATGACTTGGTATTCGAATGCTCCTGTAAATCCCGGACATCTGAAAGCCGTCTTGTGCTTGTCTTCCTCCTCCACAGGAATCTGGTGATATCCTGCGGTTCCATCCATGAACGATAACAACTCATGCCCTGCCACTGCATCTACCAGCATGTCCGCCATGGGCATAGGATACACGTCCTTTGGTGTGGCAGTATTTAGATTCCTATAATCCACGCACACCCTCATCTTACCATTCTTTTTCCTGACTGGTACTATGTTAGACAACCACTTGGCATACTTTGTAGGTCGAATAATTCCTGACTTAAGCATCTTTTCCACCTCTTCCTTAACTGAAGCCGCTGTGTCGGCATGCATTCGCCTAGGTTCTTGTCTGACTGGCCTGTAACCATCCATGATTGGTAGCTTATGACAAACTAACTCTGGTGCTAAACCAGGCATGTCCTCGTATTTCTCTGCGAAGCAATCCTTGTACTCGCGAAGTAGCTCAATGAGCTTCTGTTTTTGTTCAGGCTCCAAATACACACTTATTCCAACCTCTATTGGTTCCTCTAGGGTCCCCAGGTTGACTTTCTCTACTGGATCCTTGACCTTAGGTGGAGTATCATCCAAGGCTGCCGGAGCTGCCTGGATAATCTCCTCCTCTTCCTCGTAATACTCCAACACATCATCGTTAACGCACTCTACTGCCGCCACCTGTTGGAAAGCCTCTTGCTCCTGCCTAAAAATAGATAATCTCTGATGCAGGGAAGCGTAGGCTTCCAACTCCTCCTTGCTGAGTTGTGGCTTCATTGACTGTTTCGGGGTAAAACCATGGAGATTGGTCTACTGGCGTCTGCTTGAAGTTGCGCCAATCCCCATTGCGTAAGCTCAGTGGAGGTCACCCCATATGGATGTCCTTTCTTTGTGATGCCACTGACTCTTAAAGGCCTCATGTCTTCACTGTAATAACTTGCATCAACAAAGCAAGCTGCTACTGAGAACGGTCTAGGATCGGCCTTGATTATTTCAGATTCATCAGTTTCTGGGTTCCAGATAGCGAGCTCTTGATGGAGCGATGATGGAACACAACCGGCCTGATGAAGCCAATCTCTGCCCAGAATCATAGTATAAGGAGCAGTGCACTCAGCTACGAAGAAAGTTTGATACATCTCTGATGGGCCAACCCTAATTTTTAGTATCACTACACCGAGTGTCTGAGCTATGTTTCCAGCAAAACTTTTCACCTTCATCTTGCTATCTAGAATTTTCTCCTTCGGAACCTGAAGGAAATTCATGGTCTGTACGGTAAGGACACTTACAGCAGCCCCTGTATCCACCAATATCCTACTGACCCTTTTGTCCATCACATCAGCAGATACGTATAATGGACGCAAATGCTGCCTCATGGCGAATGTGGGCTTGGAGAACAAAACGTACTTCCTTCTCAAATCAGGGTCCATGTCCTCTTTATCCTTCTTTACAGCCAACTCCTCTCTGCGAACGGATGACTCCACTCCAGTCTCATCTTCTGACATGTTGAGGAAGACTTCAGACGAAATTGGCTCATCCAATGCATACATAGAAGGTAAGACATACACCATATTGCAATAAGTGTTTGTCTCTGGAACTGGTATCACAGCTTCGGTCGCCACGTACACCTGAGCAGATTCAGATTGGTCTGAAAACATCTCACCATGCTCGTTTTCCACATAAAGCATGCTACACGGCAAACTTTCGTCCATACCCCCGGTTTCATCTTCCTCAGTTTCCTCCATATCATCTTCTAGGACTCGAGGTATATCGACTTCTGACTCTTCTTCTACGCGGGCAAATGCTTCAGCCATCTGCTTTACCAAAGAAACCTCTGGAACAGGTCTCTGTTGCTCAACCTCAATCATAGGTCCTGTTTTATCTGTTTCTTGGGACCCCGGATCCTGACGCTGAACTACTTTTGGTCTCCATTCGAACCTTGTTTTCGACGTCTTGATATTGTCTCCGCTCTCAGGGACTTCTGATATCCTAACCCTTTTCGCCGGAGACGTCTCAGGTGTCTTACTAAAGGTGGAAATAGATATTTCACCCACCACCTTTTTACCTACCCGTGACCAGACTGGTTCTCGCGTATGTTGACTTTTATCAATGCTCACCCTTGACCATACAGACTTTCGTTCGCAGCTATTTCCTTCTCGCGAGACTCTCTTCTGTCCGCTATGTTTCGTGGTAGAAGTCTCGGTGGTATCGCGAGCGTTTCTGATAGGGCAATAAGGTCTAGCTGACAGTAAATCCAGCTTCCGCCTTAACTGTTCCGGAGTCTCCCTGATCTGGTCTGGGCTGACTAGGCCTTTATCCAATGCCTCCAAAAGCCTCTTGGTTTTGCCATATCTTCGCTGCACGTTCCTAGTCTGAGTAGGTGTGGCTTCTACCACCTTTCCTCTCTCTCTGACCATCCAGACGTTGTCTTTGAGGATATTCCGTGAAGCTGGTGGTATATAAGGCTTAGTTATTACGTCCTGCGGGTAGACCACTGGCTTTTTCTGCTCCATTCTTGCCTGGCGTAAACGCAAGTAGAGGTTGGAATCCCTCTGACTAGGGCTTGCTGATCTCCTCATCTGCTTCGGGCTGTGTGGCTGATATGCTTCAGGGGGTGTAGCAACCGCACTCTTCTGCTCGTGTTGTGGCTCTTTAGAAATGCCACATTCAGTTTTGCACCTATCACACAACATGACTGCTGATGTACCTGCCATTGGTTCTTTCCGTTTGACAACTTCTGTTTCTCCAGCTATAGTGCTTAGGTCAAGCGTCAGTTTTCTGCTACCCCGAGCCAAATCAACCACAGCCACATCTGCTACCGCTGGATCACAAAAGGTGATTGACCCCTCATTGACCCATTGTTGTATCTGATCTTTGAGCTGCATGCACTGAGAAGTCTTGTGAGTCCACAAGTTATGAAACTTACAATAGGTCTTACCAGCTATTGCCTCTTCTGGAGGAAAGACTCCCCAAGGGATGGCCACCTCGTTGGCCATGATCAGCTTGTTCAGGATAATATGAGCCCTACTGGCATCATAAGTGTATTCTTTGAACTTCGGCCTTGTTGGCAGTGGCTTTTCCTTCTTCCCTTCGCAGGGCGCTAAATCAATCATATTGATGGTGGGAAAAGGATCGATGTCCACCCAAGCCGCAGTCTTTTCTTCATTCGCTCCGAGCTTTCCCTCGTTGATCCAAGTCTGGATAGTGTCCTTCAAGCGAATGCACTCCGATGTGTTATGATTCCAAAGATTATGGAACCTGCAGTATTTCTTTCCTTTGAGCTGTTCCTGTGTGGGGGGAGGTCCAAAGTCATTCCTTACCTTCCCTAATGCCGTCAGATCTTCCAAAATTTCCGGTGCCTTGTGTGCATTATATGTATAGGATTCGTACTCCGGCTTAGCGAACGCGGCGAACGAGATCTTTACTGGCTCTTTAGACATTTTCAACACCTGGGACTTGATAGGCTGTCTGCCTGCTAACTCTACTGCTGCGACTTCTTCCTCATAACCCATCATGTATGGGTCTGCACAGGGCATAGCTTGTGGGGCCGAATAGTAGGGATCCATATGGGAATATATTGCCCCCACAGTCTTGTGCCTTGCTGGAGGCATTCTGGGCCTCAGCGTTCCTGGGATGAGAGCTAAGTTGTTCCTGGAATTGTTAGCGTCTTCGTCCAGCTCATTCAGGAAGTACTGGTAACTGCCAACCCTGTTCATTAAGTCAGCCATGCTAGAGAACACTCCATCGTGGTGTTTTGCTCTCTGTCTCTTCCCCAACCCACGAATTGCAATTTTGATCAAGTCAGGCTCCGGGATTGGAGTTTTGCACTTGGCCTGTTGAATCTTGAACCGCTTGAGGAATTCTACAGATGACTCCATAGGTTGCTGATACATCGCTGTCAAAGAAGACAAGTCAACCTCTGGTTCCACAGTTCCAAATGTGGTTCTAAACATGGTCTCCATCACGTTCCAGTCAGGGACCGATCTTGGTATCAACTTGGTATACCATGTCAGTGCTGACCCTGACAATGAGGCACCGAATGTGCGTAACTTGAAAACATTGTCCGCACCATATGGTCCACACTCGCCTGTGAATCTTGCGATGTGGGTGGCTGCGTCTTCAGATCCTTCTCCTGAAAACGAAGTGAATCTTATCTGCCGATAATGTTCCGGCCATGGGCTTTCAGCCACCCATTCTGGATACGGGTGCGCGTATGCAGTGTTCACAGCAACAACGGGAGTTGCCCTTATTGCCTCCTGTATCATATTCTGGACTGCATCCCAGTCCAGCTGAGGTCTCCTTTGATTAGGTGTTGGCGAACGACGTGGTTGCTGCCTTGGAGCCCTCTGTCGTCCTCTAGCCCCTACAGGGTTCTGATTATTGTGCACCGCTAATTGGTCATCACCCACACGAAGTGGACCAAATCCCTCCCGGTGCACGGTTCTTCTATCCACCTGGTGATCGACCTCTTCTAGCAACTCTTCTTCTGGAGGCTGTTGGCGGATAAGCTGCTCAGTTCTCATGGCATTTAAAGCCTCCATGAACATATCCATCCTCTTATTCAGCGCTTGCTGATTTTCATTCATCTTAGTTGCTAGGTCTGCATACCTTAGGTCCTGAATCTCGGCCTTTTTGTCTTGTTGCCGGGCTCGGTCGCGGACCTCCTGGAAACCTTTAGTCAGGTTATCCAATGATGAGCTTAATGCTCCTACGTGTTCAGCAAGGTTCTGTGACTGTCCTTCGTTAGTCATGGCACCAAACTTGCTAATAGCTTGTTCTGCAGATAGCTTCCTACAGTAAGCCGAATTATGTGGTCTTGCGACTACGTGTTCTGGTTTGGAACACGAAGGATATTCCTTTTGATATTCGCCGAAGCCTGTAATCTTGACACTGTCCCACTGGGCGTGCCAGATGTTTGGTCTAGAATTTGCAGTCCTTCAAACAACCGGCTTGTAAATTTGTGCTAGGCGTGCCAGTACCTTTGGGTCAGGTACAACCTTGAAGTTGGATGCTACTTGCGTCCCTCTTCTGACTTCTTCTCACAGCGACTGTGACAGACGCCGATCTTCTTCCTCTGTGCTAGGTTCTCTTCTTAGACCTACAAGGGAAAAGTCCCTCTAGGATTTTTCTCCAACCTTTGAGGATGGCCGAATCTTACTTAGTATGCAAAGAAACTAAGCAGCGGGTATCAAGATATAGACTGGCGAACGGATTCTCCAGAACTGGTTGCGGGAGTAAAACTGCTCAACGGATCGAACAGGGGAGTAGAGAGATTTTAACGGATTGAAACCTGTCAGACTTAACGGATTAAGTCCCTTTTGCAGCTTGACGGATCAGGCTACGATTGCTGACGGATCAGGCTTGGGTTGCTGACGGATCAGGCTTGGTTGCTCCGGAGAGGCTTGAAGACTTTCGCGTGGCGAAGTTGTTGTCTGTTTGTTGATAGATGTAGTTGTGTTTTTCTCTTGCACCTCAACCCTTTATATAGTGAATACTAGGGTAGATGTTTCCTTGCGAATCAAGGTATAGCCTCAAATAATCCTTCTTGTAGTGCAAGACTAATTCTTAAAGCCCAATCATGTAAGCCCAAAACCATTCTAGTGGTAACTTAACCTCCTGCAACCACGTGTAGATGTTTCTTATAATACCCTCGCGAACGCTTTTCCAACCGCGAACGTATTCTGTTAACACACGTCCCGCTTCGCGAGCGCGTTTCCCCCTGTGAACAAATTATCTCCTTTCGCGAGCGTACTTTGTTACTGTGCTCCTTGCGAGTGCTTTTGACTTTTCAAACGTCCTCTGACCCTCTTGACCGCAGGCATCGGTCCACTTGCCTTTCTATAAATGGGCTTTTTACTTCTGGATCCAACACCGCCCATTCAGATTGATTACTAAGATTTTCCTGAAGCAAATAAGCAAAACTATACGTAAGAAAAGAGATCCTTGCAGAGGCCGGGGTTTGCAAAACAACTGAAAAAATTAACAAGAAAAAAGAATGATCAAATGAACATACAGCAATTTCTGAGAAATGATCAGAAATGCAAGCAATTTTTTGAGAGAAATGGATGGAGAAGCGTCTCTGAGATCGAAGACGCCCTTTTATACAAGGCCGGGAGCTAGCTAGGTTTTACGCGCTCGATTCCATTAGGAAATTGTAAGTCTCTAGGATTGTGGCCGGGAAATTACATCACCGCGTTTGCCAAATGCGAAGATTTTCCTAAAATAGGAAATTGGTAGGAATCATGCATGCATCTGCTAGGAGTTTTCTCGGCAATGCTGGTCGAAATTACTAAGACTAGTTCAATACGCTTATCAGATTTGTGTATCTTCTTCATATTCTAAATGCCTAAGTTTATGTGGTAGGTGAAGTACGAAATTACGAGCTGTGAATGCGGAATTCTAACATGAGAAATATCGTCTCAGCAACAACACTTGCAACCATGGGAAGAGGTACAAGCGATTTCCATGTAAAAAGTAGCTAGCGCAACATTTTTACTAGATTGATATACCCACGTACACTTGATCCTTTTGCTTCCTCAAATGTATGAAAGGAATAACTTTCCTCCCTTCTTGCTTACTCTCCATGAAACAAAGGAGACTTAAAAAACTAAACCCCAAACCTGTAAAAAATTAAACTGGGTATGATATAAAAACCTAAATCGTTAGCATTATAAGATTAGTGATAGTGCTATTTCATGTGATATTTTCACTTTAAAGACTGATTTTACTATTCTGAATACTTATATACTAATTTAGAAAACATCAACATTAAAGTAAATTGTAAATAGGATTTGTTAGGGCCGTAAAATGTAGTAACACGTTAACATACTGTAAGCCATTTGCAGAGAAAGTTACGAATATAGTCGTTAAAGTAATACTTTTTGTTAGTTGATGCATGGTTGAGTTATTTGAGTACATGTGTATTGTAGAGAATTTTAATATTATTTGAGGTTTGTATGATCAGAAGTTTAATCTTAATGTCCGTTATTAAATTCGATAATTTCATTAATCATGATTTGAGTACAGCCACACTGGCACTCATTCAAGAAAAAAAGCAGTTATGAATTGAATCCGAAAAAAATATGAGAGAAATCGGACTCGTTTAGTTTCTGCTCGGCCCAATAGAAAGCCCTGTACTCAAATTTTGAGAGAAATCGGACTCGTTTAGTACCAGCTTAGTATACAAGCGGTGCGTTCAATTGGCTCTGTACTCAAATTTTGTGATTGTCGAGGTTTTTCTGGTTTATTAGGGTTTCGGTTTCGGTGATTGAATGCTTTGCATTTGCATTTCTATTGTAATGAGAATGATTTCGGTTTCGGTTATTGGTTGCTTGTGTAGATTAATAAAGACAGTGAGATTGAGCTGTTGAAGACTGAGGTTTCGGAGCTGCACAAATCAAAGAGGCAGTTGATGGAGATAGTGGAGCAAAAGGATGAGGATATTAGTGCAAAGAATGTCACCATCCAATCGTATCTCGAGAAGATTGTAAGCTTAGTCAGTTGCATTCTTTCCGATTTTGGCAATGAAGTATATGCGATCATTTAGTGACATTTTCACTTCTTTTCTAGGTCAAGTCTGCTGAGAATGCTGCCCAGAGGGAGGCCCGATTGAGTGAAGCTGAGACAGAGTTAGCACGCACCAAGGATTCATGTACTCATCTTTCACAGGTCAATCAAATTCCCTCGGCCTTTTCATAGAGCAATAACATGAATTTCGATTATTTGGTTCAGTCTTCATGCCATGGCGTGTGTGAGTCATTGATTTAAGGTTAATTGAGCAAAAAATTTATAAAGGATGTTTTCTTTTTTAATAAGCTAAGGATAAAGTATTAATCGTAAACAGCATTCTTTAGCTCATAGAATTACCTTGATTTTCTGGAGATGAACACACATACTTTCGTTTCCTTATCTCTATTTTTATGGTAGTAGCAGAGAAGGTTTTATAGAGGGAAGATTAGTTCTACTGAACCCTTGTGGTTCTAAGAGGCCGTTTGGTAGGGCTTTTGTCAGCTTTGCTTTGAAGCAAAGCTGGCTAGACTGTTTGGTTCATCACAAAACACTCGGCTTTGCTTTAAAGCACCTCTATTTTATGTCAAAAAGCCAAAGTCTCTAACCCCTGGCTTTTGAAAGCCAGAAGTCGCTTATTTACACTGTAGCGGAGTTTACTACAGTTTAATGAAATTTTCAGTTTCATCTTCTGCCCCTACCAGAAGTGCCGCTCTCATGATTCTCTTACGCTCATAGCTCTCTTCTCCCTCAACTCTCTGCATTCTCTCCTCTTCCCTCAAATCATCACCCTTCACCACTGATCTCTCAATCTCGTTCCTCTCGCCTTCCGCCACCACCTCCTCTTCCTCTCGCCAGTCCTCGACGACACCTCCTCCGCCTCCTCCAGATTTTTAATACTCGGGTAACTGCTTCTCTGAACTTATTGACTTCGGTTGAATTTCGATTTCGATTTCGATTTTGCAGACCCTAAACCCATACGAATTTACGATTACTAACGGGAATGGATTCTGATTACACCCAATTCAATCCTAAATCGAAGTTCCTTCTTCTTTGCATGAGAACCCATGTCTCGTCTGAAGCTTCCCACTACGATTCTGCTAAGTTATTAGGTACAAACTTGATGAGTGTTAGATTATCTAGCTAGAGCAGACTGTCAATACAATTTTATGTCTAATGGTTCTTGTGCGATGAACTATGAGTTTGGCCTTGCTTTGGACATTCTTTTGTCTGAAGAGAATAGTTAGGTTGTACTTCAGCAAGGGGTTGGCCGTCTTATAAATGTTATTGTAGTTGTTCTTGGTCCTGAACTTGCCCCTGGAAGTATTTTCTTTTCACGTTGCAAGGTAATGTATATATGTTCATTTTCTTTGCCGCCGAGCTTGTGTTAAAGTACTAATGTGGCTGAGCAGGACTACAATGAAGCTCTCAAGTACACACACGTATTTATTAGACATTCTTGGTATGTAGAATTGTGGATAACAGTTGGGGTTGACTTTGCCTCTTCTGCAGATTGGAGGAGCTAGTGAAGCTGAAGTTGGCGAGAAAAAGGACAGGGTTACTGATGCTCTGAATGCCACCAAGGCAGCTGTTGAAGAGGGTATCATACCAGGTAATTTAGTCCTGCAATTTGTGTTCATTTGCTTATTAACTTGCCATTATACATGCCAGATAAGAATTGAAGTACTGTATTGTATAATGTTCTATCTATTTGTCCTAGTGTACCTGACAAACAATCTTGCTACATTTGTCCCATTGCGCAGGTGGTGGTGTTGCGCTCCTCTATGCAGCTAAAGAGTTGGACAAACTTTCAACTGCTAACTTTGATCAGAAGATTGGTGTTCAAATTATTCAGAATGCTCTGAAGGTTTGTATATTTTGCTTCTCTCTTGAGTTTCACTTCTACGAGTAACTGTTGAACGTTCATGAGAGAAGTTTATCTATTGATCCATGTAGGCACCTGTCCACACAATTGCTTCTAATGCGGGAGTTGAAGGAGCTGTTATTGTCGGTAAGCTCTTGGAGCATGATAACCCTGATCTGGGATATGATGCAGCTAAAGGTAATAGCGTAATACATGTTTCCACATTATCTAAAATGTTGCTGGAAAGTGATATCTTCTCTCACGTTTACGTTGATTGTTTGATCATTTTGCTTTCCAGGTGAATATGTTGATATGGTCAAGGCTGGAATAATAGACCCATTGAAAGTGATTAGGACTACTCTAGTGGATGCTGCAAGGTAAGCTGGAGGCTCCTGAATCCTTTGTTGTTATTCATTAGTCAGTATCACCTCTGATTCCTTATCCATAGAATTTTGTTGGCCATCTGTGCAGTATTTCATCTTTGCTGACAACTACTGAAGCTGTCGTGGTTGAACTTCCTAGTGACAAGGAGACCCCGGCAATGGGTGGTGGCATGGGTGGTATGGACTATTGAGAGCTGCCCCATGCCAAACTCATTCCAGAGTAACTGGCGTGTAAAACTAGCATTCATGTTTACTACCTTACCTAGAGTTGTTTGGGTCACAAGTCATTGGAGTTTTTTCTCTGAAGGTGTAGTCATAGTGAGGGTCAGAGTGTAGGTAGATCCTGGAATACAGGAAAGAGAAGTTGCTGGGAAAAATTTCAAACTAAATGTACGCATATCCATTTCTTTTCAAATAAAAACTTTTCTTCCTCCAATTAATTTTGTCAGGTTGGTCGTGGTGATCATTCTTTCTCTGCATCTTGGTTTTTGCATTGAAGCATTGTTGGATGAGTTTCTTTTTTGGTCTGAATTTTCTGCCTTCATTCGAGAGCAATTGCAGTATCATCCGAATTGTATGAGATTGTGCTATGGGGTGAAAATGGAGTATGAGATTGTTGCAACAATGAGATTGCATTTTCTTGCATCAGAACAACGACGTCCTGATCAGTAAGGTTGGGTAATATTGGTGACATAGAGATGGATGATGATGAATAAGAAGAATCTCATAATCATAGAGCACAAGTAATGTATGGAATAACATGTAATTCATATATTTATGATAGTGTCTAATATTATTCTCTTGGTAACTATGATTTATAAAACTTCATATATAAATCATAAAAAATATATAGACATAAGGGTTCATGAGCAATTATATTATAAAACATTACCAAATAAATAAAGCAAAAACATATTGTAAGGCTAAACTAGTAATTTACAAACTCAAAGCACTTTTAAAAAGCTAATTTACCAAACAGTCTGTCTCTGCTTCTATCATTCACAGCACTTATAAAAAGCCAATTTACCAAATACTCAGCAGCTTTGCTTGTCAGCTGCTTATTCTCAGAATAAGCCACAGCCAGCTTATTTTTAAAGCCACAGCTGTACCAAACAGGCCCTAAATAACATGTGGTTGGTTCCTTATGACTGGACATATGTTAAATGTTATGCTAAAGTTACTGACAAATAGTTTGGAGGTGGCTGCTTTAAATAGCTTTAGCGATTGCATGTTCTATGACTAGTTGTCGAATCAAACATACATGACTCTTGGAATTGTTCTTACCATGTCAAATCTAATAACTTGCAGGAGAAAGAACTTATTGAGAGGCATAATGTCTGGCTTAATGATGAGATAGCAGCTAAAGTTGACAGTCTCATCAGGTTCCATAGAACGCATGCCGATGTTGAGGTAGAGATGTCTTTTAAGCTTTCAGATGTAAGTGTGTTACTGTATACATAACCTATACCTATCTGATATAAGCATGTTTATCTATATCTACATAATTTTCTTGGGTATCTTAGCTGAATTAACGTTGTCAGGTTGAACGGAAATTCAATGAATGTTCTAGCTCCTTAAAATTGGAACAAGGAAAGAGTGAGGAAACTAGAAGCAAAGGTGACATCATTGCAGCAGGTGGGTTGCTTACGTTCCATTATGGCACTCTTATCATATTTATTATTATTATTATTTATTTATTATTTTGCCCATCAGATGTTTTCTGGTTCATTCTTACCGGACTTGTAGGAACTACGCTCATCGAAAGATAATGCCACAGTTCAGTTGGTATACTAAAACTGTTTGTTCAAAATACAAAGCTGCTACCATCATGCAATAGAAACATTCTATAAGGTACTACTGCAGTCTTGGTTCATTGCATAGCATAGAAGTCTATTATTGCCTGCACTCAGTTTTGTTCATGAACTAATTACATTTCCAATTGCACAGCTTTTTAAACAAAGATTTTACTAGCTGTGTTTGCACTAGACAAACACTCTTTTATCAGAAGGATTCTTTGTGTTTAAACAATATATCTCAAAAACGTAGATGTGAGCTATGTTGGGTTTCTGTTTTTCCAGTTTATTGGTGGTGCTAGGAAAAACAGATATGTAACATATTCAAGTAACAAGTAATAATGAAGAACACTTCACTACATATAGATTAGTTATTAGACCTATGATTAAAGGCAGTGGATTGATATGTTTATATCATTTAATCATACATACCTGAATGTATTGAAGGATATAGTCTGGGTCAATTGTTTTGTGTTTACTTTGTTCTCATTCTGTGGGTGGTTAATTAAGATAAGTTAGACTCTTTCAGTTTCCTGTTTCATCTGCCGGTCATTTCTCCTTCTCATTCTTATCAATGTGCCAATGCCATAGTTTCTTATTATTTCATTGCTTGGTTGCATAGGAGACAACCTTTATGTATGTTCCTGCAGATCGTGTATATAACAAATTAACAATTGAATAGGTTGTGATCAAATTGCATCTTTTGCTCTCTTTCATTTGATACAGATTGCATCATTTAGTTTATTTCTTATTGTTTTACTATCATTCTTTTGGTTTGATTGATTGATTCCTTAATGTTGGAATTACATATCAAATGGTGAGTTTTATTTTGCTGTGACTTACGTTTTCAATTAATCCAAGTTAACATTGCCTATGGACTGCATGGAGTTCTGTCATCTAAGTCAACAATCTTGCACTAATTGCGTGTTCATCTTTTTTCCTTTCGGTTGTTCTTATCTATTGGCTTAAGAGTTATGAATACTTTTGTTTCATATTAGTTACAGATTGTAGAATTTGTTTAGTTCCACAGTCCTTGGGTAGATAAGCTACATTGACCTTCTTCCTCTACAATTACGTGGAAGAACAACTGACATTCTAACTTGGGTAGATGCATCGCTGTTTTATTATTCGAACTCTGATAGTTTCTTTAGTATGTCTGCTACAAGTCTTTAGAAGAAATTGAAGTCAAGTCCCAAATGATTTTGCACAGTTTTTAACTTAAGATGACTGATGCAGAAATCCATTTTTCCTGTTGTTGTGTGAGTGAAAAAATGATTATAGTGCAGTGTTTATATATCTCATTCCAGGAGTGAAGTAAGGGAATAGATAGGGGTCAACAATATTTCATATTGCTACTTGCATTAGGAAATAAATAGGGTGTAATATGTTACAGCGTATTATAATAAAGTTAACTCATAGTTGCAATTTAGTTTGCGAATGTTTCATTTTTAGTCTTAAACATGGACCTAAACTCTTCTACTAAGTTCTTTGATAGTTTCCTGCGTTTTATTTGGACATCTATGTATCATCAATTTATGATTGATGTATTGTGAAATGGCTGAGCTAATACATCATTAAAACTCTGACACGAATCAGTAATAAATGAGTGTCAGCTGAACACTCCAAAAATGTAGTCCAATCACAATATATCAAACTGATAGACTGATATTAGAGCAACCACCCAAAGTCTGTTCATCTTAAGTGAACCATTCTACATAAATGAGTGACATAGGTAGCATATTACAATAAGCCAGACTATTTGACCCTTGATATTGATAATAACCTTTCAATAGCCCGTGTACAATTTTGTTTTGAACATTTTTTTGTTTTTTATCTATTTTGCATTTTGTAAGTTCTAATTGCAAACTATAGAAAAAGTTAACTGTTTATAGCAACTGCTGCCAATAGCAGGTTTTCGAATCCTAATTGAGAGATGTAGTGAGAAAGATGAAGGTAAATGATCATATTGAAATCATAATGAGTAATTGATGTTGTCATTGTGATTGCGCATAGGGGAAGAGGACATCTTTTTGGTTTGGTCCAGTTGTCTCTTTTTTCTTCTCATGATTAGATTTTTATTTTTTATTTTATTAAATCATAATATATAGTACATGTTATGAATTAACATGTAGAAAGCTTTGTATGCATTTAATGTTTCTTTGATCCTAAATGTAAACAAAAGGATGGGATCCTTCTTTGGTAGTGTTAGTATCAGTTATAAATGAAAATGCAGTTTTCAATTCCTTGCTTTTGATTTGCAATATGGGCGGCAATTTTTCACTTTTCCATTGGTAGGAATCTGTGGTTTGAGCCTTCTAAAGTTCCAGCTGGCCGTGGTCGTTGCAACTGTTGGAGGTCTGTCTGATCCTCTCTTTTCTGTTGTAATGTCCATTTTCTTCTGGCCTTGATATTGTTTTTGATTTTATTTGGGTGGAGTCTGCAACCCAATTGTGATCTTTTATCAAAGACCTCAGTTGTTGCTATCTTGGTTATAAATAATCAAAGTTATTAAAATTAATACATGAATTCTAAATAGTACACATGATTGACATTTTGGTTGATAACTCATGCTGATTTCCAATTTGGTCACAACGATAGTTCCTTAATACATACTATTTAGAACAACCACAAGATTTGAAAGGACGAAGTTTTCGTTGGTTTTACACACTTTACTGAATGTCGTAGAATTTTGACAATTACATCTAATGAACACGAGGGGACAAGTTCATCAGCCAAATCTAACAACAGAGTGAGAACTGGTCGAACAAGATGTCCTTTGATTAGAGCTAGCTTTTTTGAAGATGCTGGAAATTTTCAGCCACAAATACCCGAGCACAGCTGCTTTACCACCTTGGAATAGAATGAAAATAGAGGTATACCTCAATTATATTCTTGCTTTATCGACAGATGCGGTATGGAAAAACAGGTTTGACAAAAATCAGTAATTGTAGTTTCAAATATATTTTTTCACATTAGATATGATAATGTGTTGTTGCTTCGGGTCAAAAATCATACCAACAAAACCGGCAAGGTTTTTCTTGTACCACTATATTTTTTCCAGTTATAAACAAATTTTAATGTATTCGTTTATATGCTATGCTATGTCGTTTCAGGTTCAATAATGAAGTATGAAGATTGTGGTGATAACTCATTCACATGCTCTTATTGTGGTGCGTACTTTTGGATTGGCGATGCACTTAAAAATACTACTCGAGAAATAAACAATAATCCTATTTACACTACATGTTGTCATAACAAAGAAGTACATATTCCTTTGGCTAAGCCAACACCTATATTTTTTGAATGATTATTAGATTCGAGTAATGGTCCAGATAGTTTGATATTTCATGAAAACATCTGAGTTTACTTTTATGGGCGCACAAATTGATCGTGATATAAACAAAAGATTTGGACTTTATGTTTTCAAAATATGTGGTCAAATTCATCATTTAATGGGTTATGTGTTGCCTATTGAAGGTGAGCGGCCAAAATATGCACAATTATATGTTTATGACACTAATAATGAAATTTCAAACCATATGGCCGTCATTGATTTAACTAATGTTTATCAAAAGAACGAAGTTTATATTGTACAAGGACTAATAAAAATGTTGGATGAAACTAATGAGTTAGTTAAACAATATCGAACTATCAGAGATTAATTTTATAATTATACATTACCCTCGTTTAATATAACAATACTTGCTTCAGAACCAACAGATAGTCAACAATATGGATTGCCGATTGGGGACGAGATAGCTGGTTTGATTTTTGGTGATATTGAAAAATTTAATTCTGATAGAGATATTGTTATTCAATCAAGTGATGGTCGTTTAAACCGAATTTCTAAATTACATCTAAAAATTAATGTCGCTACAATATCTATTGTTTTTGCCATACAGTAAAGATGGGTTCAAACATGGATTAGAGTTACTATCAGTTACATGAAAACGCGAAAGAAAAAGAACCAGACTGACAATGATCAAGTTTGTATATCACCAACTCTATGATAGACAATATTGCATCCATGCTGTTAAAAGACGGGAGATTATTTCAACAATACTTAGTTGATCGATGCCTATGCAAATGTTGAAGAAAATCGAATCGAACATGCAAGAGCTAAACAAAATAAAGTCATGTGTGAAAAACGTAAGAATATTTACGCTGGTGTTACAATGACGCACCATGTAGGTAACAAAATAATTCGCCAAATTCTTTTACTGGAGGCCCTCGGGATATAATCAACAACTACCAAGATGCAATGACAATATGTAGACAATATGGTAATCCAAATTTATTTATAACATTCACTTGCAATGTTAATTGGCCTGAAATCAAAATATATTTTACAAAGAAATATGGATACATACAAGAGGATATACCTAATATAGTTTTATGGATTTTTAAAATAAAGTTAGATGATATACTTGCCTACGTTAAATCTGGGGAACCATTTGGCCAAGTTCAAGCAGATGTTTGTACAGTTGAATTCCAACAACGAGACCTACCTCATGCCCATATGTTATTTTGGCTAAAAAACTATACTAGTGTTATACATCAGCTGATATTGATTCAATTATCTCAGCCGAATTACCAGATAAAATTTTTCCGAAACTTTTTTCAATTGTTAGTCAATTTATAATTCATGGTCCATGTGGCAAAATAAATCTTAATGCACCGTGTATGCAAGATGGGAAATGCACCAAAAGATTTCCAAAACCATACAATACTGAAACCAGATTTGAGGCAATTAAACCACCAGTATATAAAAGATGTGACGATGATACAAAATTTGTGGTTAAAAATAAAATAAATATTGGCAATAATTATGTTGTTCCGTATAATTCTAATATGTTATTAAGATATAATGTACATATCAATGTTGAGTCGTGTTCTCAATCGATGCTAGTTAAATACTTATTTAAATACATAAATAAAGGACTTGACAGAGCTCGAGTCTCGATACATGAAAACGTTGATGATGAAATTAGGGATTATTTGAATTGTCGTTATTTAACACCGCATGAATCAATATAGAGGTTGTTTAAGTTTTCAATTCACTCTAGATACCTTGCAGTTCAGTTATTACAGATACATTGCCCACTGAACAAAATGTTGTCTTTAAAGAATCTGACTCTCTTGAATCAGTGTTACAAAATCCTATTACAAAGATGACTATGCTCACTAGATAGTTGGAGAAAATAGAGAATATGAAGAAACAAAACAGTTAACATATGCTGAATTTATCACAAAATTTGTTTGGGACGCAAATAGTAAATGTTGGACACATAGACGTCGATATGAGACTATTGGCCGGCTTATGCATGTACCACCAATTGCAGGTGAATTATACTACATGAGAATGTTATTAAGTATTCAAAAAGGATGTACCTATAGCGAAATTAGAAAAGTTAATAGCATTACATATGGTTCTTACCAAGAGGCATGCCATGCGCTAGGGCTGTTAGAACATGATAAAGAATGGACCAATGCCTTAACATAATGTTCTCTTACTGCAACTTCTTATCAGATGCTTCAATTGTTCATTATAATAATTATATTTTGTAACATTTCTAATCCGCAAGCTCTGCTTGATGCACATTGGATAAACATGTCTGATGATATTTTATACAAACTTCTATCAGAATTTAATATGCCGAATCTAATTATACCTGAACAAGAATTAAAAGATGATCTTTTATTCGAGCTTGAAAAATTATTCAAAATGACATCAACCACATTATCAGATCAACAACTTCCGATGCTAGATCCAGATAAAGTGGTACAACTTAATAATAGACTAATGCGAGAAGAACTTGACTACGATTGTGATGCCCCCAGTTTGGAACATTTGAATCTGATCAGTAAATTAAATGTGTCTTAAAGGACCATATATGATACAATAATCAAAGCAGTTGTTAAGAAATATTCAAAACGTTTTTGTCCATGGGTGTGGAGGAACTGGAAAGACTTTTTTATGGCATACAATAATTACAAAATTAAGATAATAGGGGAAAATTGTTTTGGCTGTCGCTTCATCAGGTATTGCTTCGTTATTACTTCCGAATGACAGAACAACACATTCACGATTTAAAATACCGCTACAACAATATGAGTTATCAAATTGCACAATTAAACCAAATAGCAACCTTGACAGATTAATTCAGCAAACAGAATTGTTAATATGGGATGAGGCTCCAATGACCAATAAATATTATTTTGAAGCACTAAATACAACTCTTTAAGATATTTTACGAGAACCTGAAAAACCATTTGTAGGTAAATCGATTTTACTCAGTGGAGATTTTAGACAAAGTTTACCAGTCTTACCAGAAGAGACAACAGAAAAATTCATTGACGTTACATTAAACAGTTCATTCCTATGGTCTTCATTTCAGGTTTTTCATTTAACGGAAAATATGCGATTGTCTGAACCCGGTTTATCTAATAATGAAAAAATTGAGATAACAAAATTTGCTGATTGGATTTTACAAATAAGAGAAGGCTGTTTGACATCGATCTATCCTAGTAACGATATAGACGTATCTTGGATTAACATTCTTATAAAGTTACTTGCAGAAACAACTGGAAATCCTATAGAATCAATATTCTTAGCCACCTATCTGAATTTTCACGAAAATTCTAATAATGCTGACTATTTACGAGAACGTGCTATTGTTACACCTCGAAACATAATTACTCAAAATATTAATGATTATGTCATAAGTTTATTACCAAGCTATAAAAGAACATATTTTAGTTCAGACACAGCCTCATTTTCTTCTGGAAGTCAAACAAATATTATTCTTCTATACCCGACTGAATTTTTAAACAAACTTCAATTTGGGTGGATGTCAACACACGAACTAATTTTAAAAGTCAGGATGTCAATCATGTTGTTAAGAAATTTGAATCAAATTGAAGGTTTGTGTAACGGCACGAGACTAATAATTACAAAGTTATATGATAGACTAATTGAAGCATGAATATTAACAGGTAAGAACATAGCACATAAAGTTTTTATTCCAAGAATTTTTCTTTTCTTTTCTTCTGGTTCTTCTGTTGTAATGATTTTTTTTTATCAAACAAAATTTCATTCAATAAAATTGCAATTACAAAGCAATCACAGTACCCAACAAGGGATTACAAGTACTATCAAATACCATTAGCTTCAAACTACATATCCTCTCCCTGAAAATGAGAGACTGACATGTCAATAAATCCAAAGAGCGTTGAAATGGGCAACCGGTTGAGTTAACTTGACCAATATAAGAAACAATTACTATGACATGTACGCTGCCCCAGAATTTCCATGCCCAGGATCTCCTCCTTGCAATCTCAAAACAGGCTAATAATATGTTCGACTAAAGGTCGGCAATATTATAGGTTCTTGTAACAACGAACCAGCTTTCCAAATTCAACACTCTATTGGAATCTATGACATACTTCCAACAAACTCGAATGCGCAAGGAATTATTTGAGATTTGAAAACCAGATCCAAACACTAAAAAACAAAATAAATGATTGCAAGAAAATAAAGAACTATTAAACTATGCCCAAGAACCCAGTAACACAGCCCACATACAGAGGCCTGACCAAACCTCAAGTCTTCCCAGCAAACATTCGACGTCATCGACCGTTCAACCTGCCGTCGTGCCCAACCAGCGTGACCTGCATCTTGATGCTGCCACTAAGGAAAGGATCTCCACCATGTAGCATGTCATTGACGGTGCCCACATAGGTCCATACCCGGGCTAGGCTTGGATCGCAGAAGAGCAAATCAAGGAGAAACGTTCCACCCCAAAACCATCAAACCTAGAAGTCGCCTATGTCTTGGAGCCATGTCACCAATTCGACCTTTAATCCCTTCCCAGACCAGAACGCGGTGACAGGGTGCCGGCGGCGTTCGTCCAAGAGGGAGACAATCAACTGTGTTTTTCCTGTGTGAGTGAGAGAGCGGCTAGGGTTTTTTTCTTTATACGTGGGAGTTTTGATGCAGTTGTTTGTATTGATTTATTTATCAAAAAAATGTATAGGTTATCTGTGTCTTGACTTGATTTCAAATTCATTCTCCCAATGAAAATACGATTTGGCCATCTGTTTTTTATTTATTTGTTTACATGTTTATCCTCTTTTGTTTGATGTCTGCTAGGTATCATTGAAGGAGAAGGATCCCCATATAGAAGTCAAGAAACTTCTTTCAGAGAAGCTGGAGTTTGTTTCATCTTTAGAAAAAGATCTTGCAAACGTCAGATCAGAACTCATTGAGAGGGATAGGAGGATAAATGACATGTTGCAAGCAGAGGTAAACTTAAATTTCTTACTTTAGTATCGGATGTCGATGACATTCCAGCCTTGGATGATGTAATTTTCTGACGGTTGACCTGCACAGGCAAGTTTAAAATCAGATTCGGAGAAACAAAGGAGGATTGGCCTTCAGTTTAAGGTTCTTAGGTCATTTTTCTATTATGTTTTGCAGACAAGTAAAATTATAATCTATTTGTATCTTTCATCACTATAATTTGGCTTGTAGTGCATGCTTTTAAACTAAATATTATTGTTCTTTGCTGAATTTGGTATTGCCATCTTCTAATAGAGGAGGTATAGACATGCTTAAAGGAAAAGGGGGATCTTCAAAGACAAAAGGATGATCTTCAAAAGCAAAAGAATGACCTTCAAAGGCTAAGGGATGACCTTGTTAGGCAGTTGGAAAAAAACAAGGTAATGAAGGGAAAGAAAACCTTAATGTACTGCTCTCCAATCATTTCTCTTTTTTACAATCGTGATGACCTAATGTCTAATTTCTGTTGTTTGTTTCAGCAAAACGATCTTCAGGAGATCATGTAGGGGAGCATGCCCTCAAAGAAGAGATAGACAAAAAAATTCAGGTTGAATTTGACAGTCCTGATTATATTTATGTATCTCCTTCTGAACTTTCTGGCCATTTGACTCATCTACCTTGCTTAACAAGACTGTGCAAAAGATGATGGAGAGGCTGAAAGAGGCGATTAAAGAGGCAATGGAGAGGCAGAAAGAGGAGCTGCTACGTAATGAGATAGCAAACCGCAGGAAGACTGAGAATGTTGTTTTGGAATCTCTTAATAGAATTGAGCAGATGTTTTTGTGTTTCATGCATATAAACTTAACTATTACTTCACATATGATGTATCAAAGTTGATGATCTTTTCATGGGAATTAGATGAGAGAATAATGAATACAAGTGGTGGACATTGTTTACAAACCATGTAGACCTGAATACCGGATAACACATCTATATTCCTGTCAGCTGGGTGTGGTGGAAAATCTAGACATTGTCTTCGTCTCAAGTTAATTTATTTATTTATTCCTTATCTTCCTGTTTCTTCTTATCTCCAGGGTACCTCAGTTGTTCAACATCTTTCTGGAGCCACACTGGATGTTTGAGCTTCTGCTTACTTCTTGGCGTGTGAAAATTAGGAAAGGGTAGCACATTCAACTTTGAATGAGCTTGGAGCTGGTGGTGCTCCTGCATACACTCCAATTGCAGATGCTTCGTTAGCTGCTACTTCTGGTAGTTTGCTCACTATAGCACTATTTTCATGATCATTACTTATTCCGCTCTCTTTCCCCCAGCTTTTTTTTCATGCCAGTTACTTTACCTTGCTGTTCTTTATCATATTGATTTTATTTGCTATGTGCATTATGCAGCTCCTGCTAAAGCAGCCACAACATCGTCAATGATTACTACTGCAGTTTTGCCATCCAAAGCAACAGATGAAATTGAGAGGAGGTTCACTTTTCCCAAAAGAAACGTTGAACCTCTTAAAACAGTGAGGAAATTGGTTAGGCCCAAACTTGTAAGATCTGAAGAACCACCCAGTGATGTAGAGATGTCAGAGACGGAAGGGACTCAGACTTTGAACAAACACGCATCTTCCACTGACGCTGAAGTTCTGGGCGTTACTACTTTGGCATAACCTTGCTACTCCTTTCAAAGATTTTGCAAGTGTCATCATCAAAATGAGGTGATACTTGTGCTCAACAAACTGTCCAACACTCGGCAATTTTGAATCAAGATTTGAAACAAACATTACATCTCTATTGAATATTTTTCCATTTTTGGTTTCAACAACACTTCCTTTACCTTTTGTATCCACCAACATTCCATTTTCCATCCTCACCTTAGTGATGTTGTCGTAGTCAATATTATAGAGAAGGTTGACATTCGTCATCATATAATTACTGCAGGCACTATCAACACTTAACACATTAGCATTCGCGACAATGTCTATGACATTCGTCGCCATTTTTGTGGCATTCGCGACAATTTCTGTAGCACTCACGACAGTATATGTGGCATTTGCCGCAGTTACTGTAGCATTCACCGTAGTTATGATACATAACATATTAGTATCATATTATTCTTCACTGCAGTAAGCTTGTTGATTTCCCTTAACTGTACAATCCTTCTTGACATGATCAAACCTCTGGCAGTTTGTACATTTTAGTTTCCCATTAAACCAACATTCGTCTACATGAAGCTTGTCACAGACTGGACACTTTGAATAATTTGAACTACTGCTGCCTCCTTCATTTTTGTTTCCTGACTGTTCTGATCTACCCTCCCACTTCTTACCTTTTCCTTTCTAGTTCTTCTTCTGTTTGAAGTTTGAACTAGATGGTTCCCTACCTTTTGTGTTTAGGCTTAATGTTTGAAATGCTTTTTGTGTTTTGTTTATCATGACTCATCAACCTCTGATCAAAAACCTTTAGTGTCCTCATCAAATCTTATACACCAAGAGTGTCTATATCCCTAGTCTCATCTATTATACTTACTATAACATCATACTTTCTATTTAGACTTATAAGGATCTTTTGTACTACTCTCTTCTCATGTATAAGTTTAGCATAGGTTTTTATCTGGTTGACTACATCAGCCAATCTAGTAAAGGAATCACTTAGCAGCTCAGTTTCATTCGTCCTAGTGTATTCAAAATCTTTCCTTAGTGATTGAACTTTAACAGCTCTCACCTTATCTGAGCATTTGTACTCTAATTTCAGCACATCCCAAGCTCCTTTGGATGTTCGCTCATTCACGATTCTTGGAAAGATCTTGTTTGTGACTGAGGTTTGCAAAATACCAAGAGATTTTTCATCTTTCGTAATATTTGCCTTCAACTCAATTCTTTAAGCTGACGTCATCCCTTCAGCTGCTGGAACTGCATAGCCTTCATTCACAAAGCTTAGAAGATCACGTGATATGAACATGGTCTCTATTTTGATCATCCAAAAATCAAAGTTCCCTCCTGTGAAGATAAGAACTCTAACATCTGAACTATTTTCTTGTGTCGCTATCGTAGTAGCTGAAACTAAATAAAAGTGTTTGTTTTTGTTTTAATCCAACAGATGGTACACCTAAGTTGATATTGATCAACAAAGCTCTGATACCATGTTAGGATTTGAAGACCTCTACCTTGTATTTTAAAACAGAGTACGATAATGATCAAGTCGTTGTAGCGAATGGGGCAGAAGAAAACTCAGTGAAAGTCTGAAGCAAAATTTATGCAGCTTCTCTATCTTATTTCTGGAATTTTTGAATGATTACACAATTGCATTCACCCTTATACAGGGAGCAAATGTAACCAACAAAAGATCTTAAAAGATTTTAATTAAACTAGATTACAATTGTACTTTAGATACAAAAATATCTAGCTAAGTCTGAGTGTGGGGAACAGTAAAACAAGTGGGGAAGAAATATCTTCCTGCAGTGAGTCATTGCTTCTACTACAATTTCTTAGTTTCTTCAGGAAAACATTAACTTCAACAGTATCCAAGCTATATGGAATGCCATAAGCCATGATTTCGACCGGAATCCTATCTTCCTGAGTAATTTTTGGACTAGATTCTTTAAAGCTCAAGGTACTGCATTCTATAGAAGCTCAACTTAACATTCTCAATCTAGTGGGTAAACTGAGAATCTCAACAAGACTATGGAACATTATTTATGGTGCGTAGTGAGAGAAAAACCTAAATCTTGGCTGGAGACTTTGCCATGGGCTGAATATTGGTATAATTCAGCTAATCATTCTACTATAGGAATGACTCCATTTCAAGCGTTATATGGTTATGAACCACCAACAGTGCAAGTTATGTGCCTGGTTCTACCTCTAAGGGGTCTGTTGATGCACAATTGAAATCCAAAGATTCTGAAACAAAATTTACAGGTGCTCAAGCACGGATGAAATTGCAGTATGCCAGAAAAAATGTGGAAATGACGTTTCACGTTGGAGACTGGGTTTATTTGAAGTTGCATACGTACAAACAATATAGTGTAGCTAATAGGAAGCATCACAACCTGTCACCAAGATATTATGGACCTTACCAAGTAGAAGAAAGAATTGGTATTGTTGCTTATAGACCAAAACTACCAGCTTCTACCAAAATATCCCCAATATTTCATGTTTCTTTACTAAAGAAAAAAGTGGGAGAGGCAGTTGTTGTTTCAGGTCATTTACCTCCAGATATGGATCCACACAAACCCAGATGGTACCCGGGCAAAATTCTTTCACTCATAATGTTTAAGGGAAATTCAATAGTGACAAAGTGGTTAGGGCAGCAGAAGAAGAGGCTGCATGGGAAGAGGCCGATGACATCTTCACTCGTTTTCTAGATTTTCCGACTGACACTTTATCTTGAGGTCAAACTTCTTTTGTAGAGGGCTGGATTATTAAGAATGTTGTTGTAGGTGATGTTATTTAGCAGTATTTAAGAGAAGTGCTTATAATTAAGAGAGTCATGTGTTTTGCCCGTGTTCTGTGTAGATAGCTGGAATGAACTATTTGTAGATTGTAGCCACTCTTTGTTCATTGTGAATGAAATATCAGAAAGTGCTAGAATATACAGGTTGTACCGTACACAAGATTGGTTTCTGCCATGTATCATTATGTGAGCTACATAATTCGGAGGCAACAATGCCCATATGGGGATTGGAAGTGTTATATTACAATATGGTTGTTACCGTGACGACCTGAAATTACAAAACTTGACATTCCGTTAACGGCGCCGTTACACGAGGGTAGCCCAAATTTGGCCTGAAATATCAGTTTTTTTTTAATTTCCTCTCTTGTATTTCGGGATAAATCTCTAACACCCTTCTCCTCTGTCTCTCTCAATCTCTATCACTATAGCTCCGGTCGCTGTTTCGATCCTCATTTTCGGGTAGAAAATTCGATTGATTTGGCTGTGTTGCAGTTTGGCTGGGTTTTGATCAATTTAGGGTTTTATGTTGCAGATCAAAGCAGCAGTTAGCTCGATCTGCAGTTTGAAGTCCTCGTTGCTTTCCGAATAGAAATAAACGAAGCGACAATGATGATGCAGAAGAAGACGAACGAATAGCGCGAACCTCACTTTGACTTCAAATTGTCTGATATAGGTTTCGCCTGGTACTCTCTCTCCGAATGTGAATTTGATTTTCGATTATGTGTGCGGTTATGCTTGATTCATCTACTACCGGTTTCAATTCGAGGACCGTGTGTGCGGTTTTGCTTGAATGGACTCGCGCTTTTGATTTGAATTCTGTTGTTGGTTTCGGTGAAGTGATTGCTTGTTTTCAAGTCTGTATTGTACCAGAATTTGAACTAGTCAAATGTTTCCACTATTTGAGTGATGAATGTATGGCTGCTTCAAAATCTTGAGTTGATTGATTTGTGTGGTGTTGGAACAGTTGCTTCGATAGGCTGAACTTGATATTCTGTATTTAATTTGTGCCAATGCGAGTTAAAGTTGGCCAAGGTATACAAGCCTTGATCAACAAAGGATGATTAGCGAATCGTGTGGTTCATTTGTGAAGTTTGCAAATAAGTCCAGCTTTCAGTTGGTTTTGTTTGTTTATGCATTAAGTAGTTATTAGCTGTTGTAACATTCTAGAAAGTAGATTGGACTGTTAGTGTTGCCTGTGATTCTCTAATTTGGTTCTTCAATTCTTTCACTGTCTCACTCTATTTGATTTGGTATTCGATTTGTAGTGTTGGATACTGAAAAGACGAACTGACGAACTGTGGCTTCTCACTTATTGGTTACTGGAAAATTGGAAATTGAAATCGAGGATTTAGAGGGTGAGACTTCTTGTTTTAATGTTTTTAACTGCATTTATTACTTACATCTTATATGCTGTATGGAGTTTAGGCTAAAATCTTAATCTAGAAATTACCAAATGTAGTTGGATATTGATTTGATTGTTAAGGGCTTAATGCCTTTAAGGCATGCCTTGATCAGTTGTTTATTAGAACTTGTTTATTAGATGGTTCACATGCTATAGGTACCAATGCAGTAGAATCTTCTTCCTCATCAAAAACACTAGAAACACTAGCAAGCTTAACTGTAACATCTTGATTTTCCACTTGAAATAGTTTCTATTATGCTATGCATTGTTATGTTCTGATTATCAGCTTACCTTGTATTAACTTGTGCCTTACATGTATGTTATGACACTTTTGTATTAGTTTTAGAGTGTTGCTGGTCTGAAAACATATAAAGACTAGTAAAAAATCATAGACACGCCATCATGGACAAAGAATGGACCAAATAAAAAAGGTTAAATTTTAAACTGAAACTTTAGTTGAATGTAAAAGATATAATCTGTAGATACTAAGTCCTCACCATAAATTTACTATTTTTCAGTTATATTCATGCTATTTATCTCATTTAATTGGTTCAAAAAGCTTCAAGCTTTGTTGTTTCATAAATGTACCCTTCTTTACATCAGACTAATCAACTAGTTCAATAAGCTTTACTGAAATTCTGATTACTATATTCTACAAACCCAACCATATAATAAACTTCCTTAATTCAGTTAGTTAAATTTTAGTCTTTTAACTTATATTAGTCTTCCATATACTAAAGTTTTTGATCAATCTCCTTCTTGTATACGTGCTTACTTTGAATCAATACGGTAGTGTACTCTATGTACTGTATGAAGTGGTTGTGATTTAATAGATTTGGCAATATTGATTATGCAATTAGATGTTGTGAAAAAGGGAAATCCTTTTTCTTTGATATTTCAGCAAAATCATGTTCTCTGTGTTTGTGATGGTTGCAGTATTGCTCTTCAATTCAGTATTATCCTAAAAATCTTATCTGTGTTTGTGATGGGATACGCATCTTGTTTACAAACATAGAAACAACACACTCCCTCAGTGTTCTTCCCATTTCTCAGTTCCTAGATTCCGATTCCGATTCCGATATCGTCTTCTAAGGTTCGTCTCCCTCTCGATTCCCGCAACATTTGATTACGTTGAAATCTTGACCAGCCCGTTCATTTTCCATGTTTTGTTACAAATTTTGGTTGCTTTCAGATCGATATATTTTCAGGATTAGGTTTCATCTCTTACTTGAATCTTAGAGTAGAAATAATATCAGTATTGAAGAATTATGTGTTTAAGAAGAAAGTGTGTGCAGTTTTGATTTTGAGAATATTGAAAACTTATCAGATTCATCTGTTTTGCTAAGGAAAGATAAACCAGCCATCCGGGAAAAATCTGAAATCATTTTTTATTTGGATAGAAGTTGAAAAACACAAGCTACGAATCCAGTCTTCCCACACCTTTTTGACCGTTATTTGTGAACCATAGAAGCATAGGGGAATTGGCCTTTGGATTCTGAGGTTAGTCTTGCAGTGAATATCTGTCTGTAATTGAAACCTATTGAATCTGATCATCCCTTGTATTATGAGTTTCATCTACTCACAAATGTGTCTTTGAGGCCTTCATTCACTAAGCACTGAGAATTACATGGCCTTGAGCTGGATAGGGAATAGCTATAATATGTGGCTTGCTCATTTTTATCTAGATTGTTCCTTTTCTTTTACTTCAGATGGGTTGGTAATATAGTTTCTCGGCCATACTATATAGGATCTTTGATCATTGGTTTTGCCGAATAAGAGGTCTCTTACTGTAAGTTTTGTCTTGATGGTATTGGACCTCAAAGCTTGGGAGTCAACCACTTTGCCCCTTTGCTATTCAAATTACCTCTGTATTTTTTACTGAGTTCATTGCCAGTTCTGGTTTATTCTGTTGTTTGATTGACACTATCAGTGAAGGCCTTTAGTTTCATCACTAGGTAGTTTTATGCTTTTGTTTTTTTAATTAGTGGAACTACCTAAAGGAAGATCGTAAAGATTTACTAGGGATTGATCTCAATAACTCCTTTAGAGAATACTTTTTTATCTAGAAGGCACATAAGGAAGATCGTAAAGATTTACTAGGGCTTGATCTCAATAACTCCTTTAGAGAATACTTTTTTATCTAGAAGGCACATAAGTTGAAATAACTGACCAATGAGAGATTACAGATGTCGGAAGTTAAATTGACATTGACTATGATACTGTGATTTACTAAGTACTGTGATAGCTCCATCAAGAGAATTACAAGGCCTTGTGCGGTTTAAGGAATAACTAAAATATGTGGCCTGATCATGTGTTCTTGATTGCACTTTTTCTCCCCTTGTAGATGTGCTCCAGTGTATTTTATTTTTATTTTTAAATTGCAACATATATATGAGGAGTTTGGATTCAGATGAGGAGTTACAGTGGATATTGTCTTCATGAGCATTGATCTTATTTGAAGCTGAAACTTGGGATATCATGTCATACTATCATACCAATCTTTCTATTTCATTGCTTTTCAGATCAGTACTTCTGACTGTTTGGTTTTTTCTGTTGTCTTGTTGATGCTTTCTGTGTATTAGCTTTAATGTCATCACCTTGTTATTGTTCCTTGTGCGAGAGTTAAAGGTGTGCATACAGTTTTTTACTATTCTGGTAGTAACAACCGGCTTGAAAGTTGAAACCAGTATTTTGAAGAATTTTATTTTTGATAGAAATAGTAAGGCCAGTGCCAATTCAATCACTAATTTCAATTTTACCACTGAAAATGGTCCTAGATGACAAAAGTTTGATTTACATCAGTTGCATTCAGATTAAGCTACACATATATGAATTTTTAAACTTCAATCACTAGCAGAGGTACCAGCCCTTAATCAGAAGAAAAAATATATATACTCGTGCGGTCATGCCTGCTAGTTCTGCAGCTTTGCTGCTTTTTTTTTCTAGGACTTGAAATATAATTTTCTGAGTAGCAAAGTCACGGATGCAGTTCCATGCTAGATACATAGTTTTAATGATAGGCATGTTTGGTGCCAAATAAGTCACTTGGCCTTTTGATGCAGTTCCTGATCACAGTATTGAATATAGAAATATAAGGACAACAGAAAAACTCAAAGAACAGCAGGTGTTTTAGTCTTTAAAAAGTGTTAGTGTGATGTTCTGTCTTATATTTCTTATGTATTACATTAGTAGTTGTACATCTCTAGTCGTTATGATGATTTTACTTTCTGGACCGAAAAACTTGCTATCACCAATACTTCCCACTAGTATATACCCTCAAGTCTGGGTCTGGGAGACTTGGTTCTGGGTTTTCAAGTTATCTTGTGATAATTGGCATCAAATTCATTTTGTTTTCTTTTTTTGAGCAAGTGATTATTGTTTTCTTTTGATGTGTTTAGTGTTACCGTTTCTATATTTGTCTTAGAAATGCTGAAATAAATGGGTTATGATAAAGAAAGTTTTTTGGGTGTTTGCAGGAGCTACCAATATTTGCAAAATCCGATGCATTTTTTTGTAATTTGAAGTTCAAAAAAGAAGTTTCAATGGTCAAGAAATCAGTACCACAACCAAAGCTAACAAAGCTTTCGGTCTACCTTTACATACCTAATATAATTGGTGAGTACTCATGTTCATGACATTCTTGTATCTGTTATATGTTATTTTCAAAATACATTTTGAGGTTAACCCAAATGCTCTATTTTTATGCTTTTGGAAATGCAGGGTACATTAGGGTTCTCATGAACTGTTATGCTTTCGCCATATGCTTCTCAAACAAATCACTTTTCTCCATTCTCTATTTTGTCAGGTGAGAATATATACTTTTTGTTGTTTTGTTTTGGAAAAAATAATGAAGTGTTGTATATGTGCTTTTGAAGAAATATTATGTTGTGTTTGAATTTGGATCCTCAAATGTTTGAATGCAAGTTGTTTTGGTGTTGGAGAAATGAAAAATCCATGATTTGAAAAAGAGTGTAATAATATCTTAATCTCTTATTTCGAAACCATTGTCCACATCCAATCATAATTTTGAGCTTTGGTTTGTTTCATGTGTATGTTAGTTGAAATATATGATTAAATGTCTTGTTCCAGCTTTGTATGTGATGGAGTAGATGGTTGGTGTGCTCGCAAATTCAATCAAGGTATGAGTTATTGGGTGCATGCATTGCCTGCTTTTGTTCAAACAACTTAGCTGTTTTATCTTCTAAATACCTAGTAGATCTACAGTTTGCCATGCAAACTGTGTAACACAGAATCCATTCAACAAAAGTTTTTCTAGTCATTTAGTCTCACCAACTCTATTGCCTTTTAGTTCCATAGGTGGTTAAACTGCTCACTCTGCCCAAGTCCTTTTCCATAATACATGCCACTTATTCATAATAAAGGTTTTCAAGCATATCTGTTCATAGATATCTTAACATCCCTTGTTCCATTTTGTGGTTATCGCAATGTATAATAGCCGTGATACTCTACTGACGTTTAAATAATTACACTAAAGTGCTTTCATCGTTTTCTGTCTGTTAACTGGTAAAATAAGAGTTTTTTGTTGGCATATATGATGAAATTTATTTTCTGCAACAGTGATTTATAAATCGTAATTGATCACATGAAGTAGATTCATTTAATTCATCTTCCTGATGCAGTGTCAACGTTTGGAGCCGTTTTGGACATGGTAACAGACAGGTTCTCTCCTCTCTCCCTCCCTCCCTTCCACTCTCATGTATTTCTTGTGTAATTTTCTACACTGACAATATTGACTCTTATGTCGCATCCCAGGATAAGCACTGCATGTCTCTTGGTAATTCTTTCACAAGTCTATCGGTGAGACATTTTCTATATATGTTGCTGTAGCTATATATGCATGTTTATCTTAGCTTCTGGTGGATTTCAATGCAGGCCTGGGTTGATATTCCTGTTGTTGTTTGCCTTAGATATTGGTAGCCACTGGCTGCAGATGTACAGGTTATTCTCCATCCTCGTTGTGATTTTATCAAACGTATAATTTTGGTCATTAGGTCGTCTACAAAAATTTAGTTTACTAATTGTGCAAATCCTTTATTTCCAGTACATTCCTACTTGGCAAGGCTAGTCACAAAGATGTGAAAGACAGCACTAATTGGCTTTTCAGAGCATACTATGGGAATAGGATGTTTATGGCTTACTGTTGTGTGGCATGCGAGGTAATTATAATTTCTGTCTATTTACCCCGTTTATTTTTTCTTTTCTTTGCTATTTTCAATAGGTGCAGTTGCCACTCCTCGTGATCTGATTTTTCACTTTACAGGTGCTTTATATCATTCTATTTCTTGTTGCAAAAAACGAATCTGAGAATTTGATTGAAGTAAGTGGTGTGGTTTTGTAGGATTAAAAGATAGTTCCAGATTTTATGGTTTCTGAACGTTTTCCTCTCTCAGGTTTTATTAGGTCTTGCACACCATATTACGCCTCTTTCTGTTCTAGTTGGTTTGAGTTTATTTGGATGGGCTGTCAAACAAGCAGTCAATTGTATACAGGTAATGAATGGTGACTCCTTGATTTAAATTTTTGGATATCATAGCAGTGTGTAATCTACCTGAAAATGAATCTTAGAGTACTTGAGGTCCAACCTCAAACAATAATTCAACATATTTGTTTGTTAGTGTTATGATTTTCTGAAGTTCAACATTTTTAAGAAATCCTCCATTCGCATGATGACCATCCTAATGCTAAATCTAATCTGGTATAGTTTATGGATTGCATTAGTGTGCTACATAAGCGGTGAAGACTTCAGGTGAAAGTGAGGTGATACTTGATTATTTTAATAGCTCTAATGTAGTGGTAGTAGTGTTCCTTGTTCTATGACCATCAGTATCATACTTTCTTGTTGGGGAATGACATCAAGATGGTTGAAAAGATTTTGAATTTACCACAAGTTTACGAATTAGGGTTTACAGTTTATGATAGCATAAGTTTCCAAGACTTTGTTCTTGACCATGGATGCTTAACTCTTATTTGTTACACTGAATAAAATCGTAGTTATCCGTTATCCATATTTGAGGTTTCTTTGTAGCATGTATTGTCATTGGTGTATCTGATCAGACGTGGATTTCTTGAGTTCAGTTGAAGACAGCAGCAGACGTGTGTGTGCTTCATGATATCAACAAGAAACACAGCTCATAATGCTTAGCAAATATGACTGGAGGTGCATTCTACATTCAGCTTTGCTGCTCAGTTCTAATTCAAAAATGTAACATTAGCAGATGGGTTTGCTTTATTCTTGTGAGACATACACTGATGTAACATTAGCAGATGAGTTTGCTTTAGACTAATTCAAATATGTAACATTAGCAGATGGGTTTGCTTTATTCTTGTGAGACATACACTAATGTAGCATATGGGTTTGCTTTAGTCTAGTTCAGATTCTTGCGATGTGATCGTTTTCTTCAATCTCACATGTTACAAATGAATGTGTTGATTGTTAAGACTGATTTTCAGTCCGTTGGTGAAAATTAAAAAATCTACCCGTTTTATGCTAGTTATTCGAATCTAGAATTTGAAAACAATTTATTGGAAATTGATGATTGTCAAATTCAAATAGATCACTTTTCTTCAATTTTAGAGATCTCTATGATCACACTTGCCCAATTTTAACCAATCAGTATGACTGAAGGTGCATTCAGATTTGCAGCTCAAGTGTTCTTTAGTATGTACCGTGTCAGATGGCTGTACCCTTGTACATCTTTGGTAAGGGAGAAGATGTACATGGAGAGGGCTCCAGGATCATTGATGTAGTTGCAATCAATTTTATTTGCCCAAATCAAAGTTGCAATCGATTCACTCTAGCAAAACTCAGTTTGAGGGATCGAGACTTCGGGTGTCACTGCATATAAGATGACTGTCACTTTAAATCGTTAGCATATAAGATTAGTGATAGTGCTATTTCATGCGATAATTTCACTAATTTTACTATTTTGAATATTTATATGGTAATTTAGAAAATATTAACGTTAAAGTAATTTGTAAATATGATTCTCGTTAGGGGAAAATAATCTTTTGACCTGCGCTTCCCACATGTCAATTTGCACTTTTTATTTTTTTTGGAAATAAAATAACATATTTCTTTCACTTAATTTTTTATTTTACCATTATAGTTATAAAATAGTTACTGCAGATTTGTCATCCATGATTTTAGGACCTCTCATCTTCAATTGCACCATGTTTTGTTATTTTTTTTCTTCTTTTTTGTTTTTAAATGTATCAAATCTATACTAGGGCTGTAAATTCCAACACAATCCAACAACTTGACTTGAAATTCGCACGAAATAAAGCAGGTTGAACCCTCACAATTAAAAAAACAAGGCAACTGCGGGTTAACCTGCCATGACCCATTTAATAAACGGGTTAACCGCGGGTCAACCCGGCAACACTAAATGAACACACATAACACATTTATTAAATGGGTAGGGTCATATTCAAAGTTAAACTTCAAATTTAATTATGGATTATGTCTTTCAATTTTCAAATTAAGTGTTTGTCTTTATATTGGAAATTTAGATTTTTTTTCAATTGCTTGGAAATTTGAATTTGATTATTCATGAGTTATAAAATTATTCTTTTGTGGAGTTCCAATCAATATAATCAAGTGAATTTTTTTATTATTTTATTAAATGAGTTACAATTGTCATTAGTCATTTTTGTCGAATAAGACATGACCTATTTATTAAATGGGTTAAACGAGTTGGAAACGGGTAACCTGTTTAAGAAACAAGTTGAGTTTGAATTTAGATTTTGACACGATTATTAAATGGGTCGGATTTGAGTTGTATCTTGTGACACGAGAAATTTTTTGACCCGACACAGACCCGACCTGACACAACCCATTGGCAGCCGTAATCTAAACCTTTAAACATTAATTTACAGTTTTCTAGAGTGAAATAATTAAAAGGTATTTGCGGTACTTCAAAAATTTAACTTTTGATAAAAGTCAAAGTTTTCTTCTGGGTTTATTAATAGAGATGTAGTAAGTTAACATACGGTAAACCATTTGCAGAAGAAAGTTACACATAAAGTTGTTATTAAAACAATACTATTTGCTAGTTGGTATCTAATTGAGTACATGTGTATTGTAAAAAGTCATGATATTATTTTAGGTTTATATGATCAGGAGATTGGGCTTAATTTCATCTATCTACTAGCCTTCAAACACGCGCTGCGCGCGTGTAGAAGTATTTTGTTCACGTCTGTAAAAAATTTGGTTTCTATGTTATTGTCTATAACTCTCAGTAGATAATATATCTCAACTTTAAGATTTACTAATCATATTAATTATATATTTACATTGAGATGCAGATAATTTAAATAACAAATCGCTACACTATACATGTGAATTTTGTAGTTCGATTAATGTTATGTAACAATTATCTGAAACTCTAATAAAAATTACATAATTGATTGAGATGACGTTATCACCGAATTTATATTAACAACAAAATATCTAGAATTGCAAGTAAGGAGCACCCATCAGTTCATGTCATAAGGTGAACTGATAAACTAAATCATAGGAAAATTAATTGTTGTCCTAAACCTAAATCCACATATAAACATTCATATGCATCGTCAAAATTATTATAAATGAATATAAACCTTGAACAATCGATACAATTATTAATTTATGTCATAAACCCTAAACCCACACACCAACATTTATATGCATCGTCCAAATTAATATTTTAAAAAGTGATATAAATGAATATAAATTCTAAACAATAGATACAATTATTAATCGATTAAAATACCTCAACACAATCATTTAGTTTTAGAGTTGATTTAATTTCCTTTAAATTATTATTATGAATATTATTATTATGGAGATGTTATTAACAATACTCAGTATTTGTTATTAACAATACTCAGTATTTGTTATTAACAATACTCAATATTTGTTATTAACACATACATCAACTTATTATTATTATTATTATTATTATTATTATTATTAAATGAGTGACAAAACTGTACAAATATAAAAACTGAGGGAATATCTGTCAGTTCGTGTATGCATGACTTGATTGTAAAAAAAAGAGGGAACTGTTCACTATTCACATGTCATAAGCTGAACTGATACTCTAAATCAATAGGGAAATTAATTGTTGTCATAAACCCTAAACTCACATATCAACATTCATATACATAGTCAAAATTAATATTTTGAAAAATTGATCTAAATGAATATAAACCCTGAACAATCGATACAATTATTAATCGATGTCATAAACCTTAAACCCACATGCCAACATTCATATGCATCATCAAAATTAATATTTTGGAAATATGATATAAATGAATATAAACTCTGAACAATCGATACAATTATTAATCGGTTAAAATACCATCAACATAATTATTTAGTTTTAGAGTTGATTCAAATTATTATTATTATGAATATTATAACTATTATGGAGATGTTGTTAACAACACCTGATATTTGTTATTAACACACTCATCAACTTATTATTGTTAATATTGTTATTTTTTAAATGAATGACGAAACTGTAAAAATATAAAAACTGATGACAGATCTATCAATTTGTGTATAGATAACTTGAATGAAAAAAAGAGCAATTTCGTCTGTTCACTATTCATTAGTTACTACTCATATGAATAGTAATCGACCCGCTCCATTTAATATATAGAAATGGATTGCTTGAATTAAAAAAAGAACAGTTTCGTCTGTTTACTACCACTCCGTTTAATATATAGAAATAAACATGATATTCTTTTTATATTCTTTCAGGTTTATATTTGCTGGTTTTATAGCGCACCAGCCCTTTTATTAAAAAAAAAGTACAAATTGTTGGGCTCCTTTGAAAAATTGTGGGGAAGAAATCGGACTCGTCAATTTCTGTTCGGCCCAATAGAAGCCCTCATATAGATGGGTTCGACCAAAATGGATTATTGAAGGGCTGGCTTCTGTATATATAAGACCATTTCCTGAACAACCCGCATGTAAACACCACTGGTAGTGCCGATCCTACGCCCTAAACGCCTCTCTCTCCCTTCGAATTCCATTCCCTCTCTCTCCCGTCTCCCATTTTCGCCATCTCTCTCAAATTCACCTCCGAAATCTGACCTATCCCTCCAGAATTAGGGCACGGCCCTTAAAACCCTAGCGTATCCACGCCATGCCGCTCTTCGTCTCCGACGAGGAGTTCTCCGGCCACCGTAACGACGCCGATTGGGTGGCGGAGAAGGCCGACGCGTTCATACGGAACCTCTACACCGAGCTCGACACCGTCAAGGCGCAAAACGACGCCGCTTCGATCACCGCCGAGCAGACCTGCTCTCTCCTCGAGCAGAAGTACCTCACCCTCTCCGATGAATACTCCAAGCTCGAGTCCGAGCTCGCGCAGCTCAAGTCCTCGTTTGACGAGCGCCTCTCCGAGCTCGCCCAAGTGCAGTCGCAGAAGTACCAGCTCAATTTGCAAGCGGTACGCTCAATCGGCTCTGTATTCAAATTGTCTGATTTTCGAGGTTTTTCTGGTTTATTAGGGTTTGGGTGATCGAATGCTTTTCATTTGCATTTCTATTGTAATGAGAATGATTTCGATTTTGGTTATCTGTTGGCTGTGTAGATTAATAAAGATAGTGAGATAGGGATGTTGAAGACCGAGGTTTCGGAGCTGCACAAATCAAAGAGGCAGTTGATGGAGATAGTGGAGCAAAAGGATGAGGATATTAGTGCAAAGAATGTCACCATCCAGTCTTATCTCGAGAAGATTGTAAGCTTACTCAGTTGCATTCTTTCTGATTTTGGCAATGAAGTCTGTATACGCGATCATTTAGTAACATTTTCACTCCTTATGTAGGTCAAGTCGGCTGAGAATGCTGCCCAGAGGGAGGCCCGATTGAGTGAAGCCGAGGCGGAGTTAGCACGCACCAAGGATTCATGTACTCATCTTTCACAGGTCAATCAAATTCCTTCTCCCTTTTCATAGAGTAATAACATGAATTTCATTTATTTGGTTCAGTCTTCATGCCATGGCTTTTCTGAGTCATTGATTTAAGATTAATTGAGCAAAATTTTGACAAAGTATGTCTTTTTAATAGGCTATGGATAAAGTATTAATCGTAAACAACAATCTTTAACTCATAGAATTAGCTTGATTTTCTGGAGATGAATTCGCACGAACTTTTGTTGCCTTATCTCTATTTTTATGGTTGTAGCAGAGAAGGCTTTATAGAGGGAAGATTAATCCTACTGAACCCTTGTGGTTCTAAATAACATGTGGTTTGTTCCTCATCACTGGACATATGTTAAATGTTATGCTAAAGTTACTGACAAATAGTTTGTAGGTGGCTGCTTGAATTAGCTTTAGCAATTTCGTGTTCTATGACTAGTTGTTGAATCAAACATACATGACTCTTGGAATTGTTCTTACCTTGTCAAATCTAATAACATGCAGGAGAAAGAACTTATTGAGAGGCATAATGTCTGGCTTAATGATGAGTTAGCAGCTAAAGTTGACAGTCTCATCAAGCTCCGTAGAACATATGCCGATGTTGAGGCAGAGATGTCTTTTAAGCTATCAGATGTAAGTGTGTTATACATTTTTTACGGTATACATAATCTACATATCTGATATAAGGATGTTTATCTATATCTACTTATTTTTCTTGGGTATCTTATCCGAATTAATGTTGTCAGGTTGAACGGAAATTCAATGACTGTTCTAGCTCCTTAAATTGGAACAAGGAAAGAGTGAGGGAACTAGAAGCAAAGGTGACATCATTGCAGGAGGTGGGTTGCTTACGTTCCATTATGGCACTCTTAACATGATTATTATTATTATTATTATTATTATTATTATTATTATGTTTCTCATAAGATGTTTTCTGGTTCATTCTTACCTGTACAAAACTTGTAGGAACTACGCTCATCTAAAGATAATGCCGCAGCTAATGAAGAGAGATCCAATGCCGAACTCTCAACGGTCTGTTTGTTGAAGTGTCCATCCATATTAAAGTCTTTATATAACATGTAGTTGACTGCAGAATGGAATTTTTTGTTATTAGGTATAGAGATGTTGACAACAATATTAGGATTGCTATACATTATCTCAGAGGGTTGTGGAAGATTAGTTATTTGAAATTTTGTTTTCTGTTGTGCTTCTCATATATGTAGTATGAAGTTTTACTCGTTTTACAGATAAATAAGCTTGTTGAACTATATAAGGAAAGTTCAGAGGAATGGTCTAAAAAGGCAGGAGAGCTTGAGGGTGTGATCAAAGCTCTGGAGGTGAAAATATGCTCTACCATAGTTGTAATTTTGATTCATTATTATTTATATTGGGTATCTGTTGTAATTGTTTTATATGTGCTGTCATGCAGACACATTTGAGTCAAGTTGAAAATGATTACAAGGAGAGACTTGAAAGGGAATCATCGGCAAGAAGTCAATTTGAAAAGGTAGATGCAATATGTTTTTAATTTGAATAGGTGAAATTGTTACCTTCTCCTTCTCCTTCTCCCCATTTGTGTAAGACCTAGTTATTTTAATGACATGCTATTTATTGTTGTTGCTTTTGTGATATGATTATAGGAGGCTGTAGATCTGAAGACAAAACTTGAGAAGTGCGAAGCAGAAATTGAAACTAGCAGGAAAACTGATGAGTTGGGTCTTCTCCCACTAAATAGTTCTGGCCGGGAGATGTATGTTTCTCTTTTATTATATTTAAAAATGCGTTTATTATTGCTCCTTTAGTCCCCACTGCTGTGGTGTGCAGAAATTGATCACTGAGTTTTCTGAACTGAGAACTTCCGCAAGAGTTCAAATTCATTCCTTTGAAATGTATACATGTCTTTTATAAATGTTGAATACTTGTTGGTTGATGAGTCATGGTTCTCTATCTGTATTATTTATCCACTATTTGGTGAAACTTTTTGATATGAGCGGAATTTTATGTAGGTGGTTGAATTCATTAGAACCTGCTGATATGGCTGATGTTAATGGTGCGGTTGTGCCAAAGATTCCTGTTGGTGTTTCAGGAACTGCATTAGCAGCTTCTCTTCTGCGCGATGGGTGGAGTGTGAGTAGCTATTTTACTACTGGTGTGAGTCATATTTTGTCATCAGTCTTGGTTGCTAATTCAGTTACCTTCTTCCTTTTTCTTTTAAATATGCTACTTTGAATAGCTTGCAAAAATGTATACAAAGTACCAAGAGGCAGTGGATGCTATGCGTCATGAGCAGTTGGGAAGGAAGGAATCGGAGGCAATCTTGCAACGGGTCTGATCTATATTGCTATTTATTTTAAATTTTGGGCCATTATCTTATGCCATGTGTACTTGTTTTCGTACTTCTCCTTTCAATAATGTATATAATTTTATGTTTTTATTTTTTAAATCTTATGACATTTGTACTTGATGCTTATGTTTTATGTTAGAAAAAGATTGTTTAGTACTTCCGAACGACACTTTTGGTCTTAGGTTGAGTTATACTGGAAACTCTTGATCATCACATTGTAGCAGTATAAATGTATGTGTGTGTGTTATATGTATTATGTGAGTCAGGAGTCTTAGATTTTATTATGATTTTGCAGGTTCTATATGAAATAGAAGAGAAAGCAGAAGTCATTATGGAAGAACGAGGTATTTTTTTACAATTAAATATGTATCTTGCATGTGATTTATTCTTATTTAGAAGCTTCAAGTTTTATAGTTGATGTTCTTGATTTTTAATCCTTTACCTTCTACCAATGACATGTATTCTATTTTCTTTCAAATCTAGGTATGTAATGCATGATGAGGACTTGGAAGGTTTTTATTATAATTATTTTTTTAGTTTTGGATTGGAAGTCTGTTGTTCTTTTATGTTCATTAATCATTTAATTAATCTTTTTCCTTTTTCTAAAGTGTGTCTAGGGTTTAGGGATTTAATTACAATCTTTCTTCCATTATTCCTAACTGGGCAAGCAGTTGTAGTATTTGCCTTAAAGCTTTAATTTAGTATTGATAGATGAGCTGCTAAGCCTCTAGTCCTAGCTGCCCTCTTTAGTTTACTATAGTGGACTCTATGTCCACTTGCTTGTATTTTGCTTTTTGTTTATTAAAATGAAAAGCTGTTCTTTTTTTTATTGACAGAAAGTGTTGATACAGAATAATGCATTCACACTATTTTGATTTGAAACAGCACACATCCTATATCATTTGAAAAGTAGATATGTCTTTTGAAAAATATTTACTATGTTGGCTGAAAATATGAAAATTTTAGCGTGAAAATGGTTGTTTCTGGTCAATGTTGGCTGCTGTTATTAAGTGGTTGCAAGTATTTCTTTTTGTTTGGAAATAAACTGTTAAATTCTATTTTCCATAAAGGTTCGTAGATTGCAGTCACATTGAACTTGTGTCTTGTGATATATTATCTGTTCACTAATATAGTTTTATGCAGTGGAGCATGAAAGAATGGCCGAGGCATATTCTATGATCAACCAGAAGTTGCAGGACTCAACTTCTGAACAAGAATACTTGCAGAGACTGATAACTGAGTTGAAGGTTTGTAACAATGTCACAATTTTCCATACAGTCCTATTCAGGTAGTCATTTAATCCATAACTCAGTTGTGCACAACTGCTTCTGAAGTTATATCGAAGGGTGGAGAATAATTAGGCAGTTATTCTACATTGTTGGATTAATTGAAGGGCAGTTGGCTACATCTGAGTTAGGAATTGATTGATTGCCTGAACGGTAATTATCTTGGTGATACTTGCTTTTGTCTATCATATTCCTTATGCAATTGGTTTATAGGCTGACATAAGGAGGCATGAACGTGACTACTCCTTTGCTCAAAAAGAGATTGCTGATCTTCAGAGAGAGGTAAGAGTAGAATGTCAAGTAGCGATTTGTATAGATAGCTTATCATTTTAATTAATGTCAATACTGACTCCTGGCCTCGCATAAAGATGCGATTTTTTTTGAGAAATAGAGGATATTATTCTTATAGTGAATAGTCTTGCATTGCTCTTTAAAAGAAAAGGGTTAATAAGGTCCATTTAAAAGAAAAATAGGTTTATATGTTCTCTGATGTAGTCTTAACGATGAAGATGGAAACTATTTCTTTTTGAATCTTATAAGAATTGTCACGTGCATATCTGTGTGCATACATTCTTCTGTATTGATCCTGACCTTAACATGCATAATTATTTGAGTCATTGTCGGGTAATATTCACCTTGGCCATGCGATCATGCTTTAAATGGTATGTATTGAATGTTCTTATACATCTAGTGTTTCTATTCTATCGTTGAATCAGTCTCGACTTGCTTGTAGGTGACAGTCCTTCTGAAAGAATGTCGAGATATACAGATACGTGGTGCATCTTCGGGCCATGATTATTATGACAACACTCTTGTGGTGCACTTGGAATCTGATACTGAGAAAGTCATATCTGAACATCTTGTAAGCTGGCTTCATATTTCTCTTCCGCATGGGTCATTAAACTTATCTTGTTTGTTCCTGTATCATTGGATGATTACTTAGTGATATTTTGAATGTTAAAATGCAAACAGTTGACCTTCAAGGACATAAATGGTCTGGTTCAGCAGAATGCCCAGCTCAGGAGTCTTGTTCGCAATCTTTCTGACCAGCTTGAAAATAGGGAAAAGGAGTTCAAGGTTTGTTTGAACATTTCGACGACTTCCATGAACTCATTATGGACATTGTTCTTTAGTATTATCTTTGACTTGAAAAGTATCTTATTGATGTGTGTATCTTGAAATTCCAGGAGAGTTTCGAAATGGAGCTTAAGAAGCATGCTGAGGAAGCTGCCTCTAGAGTAGAGGCTGTGTTACAAAGAGCTGAAGAGCAAGGGAAAATGATTGAATCCCTTCACACATCTGTAAGCCTTCATGTATCCCTCTGAAGAGCGAACCACTCATGTCACTCTTGTTTTTATCATTGCTGTTTTTTCTTTACCTATACCTTGTCGATTACAGTGTGGTGAGGATGAATTAGTTGCTCTGCTCTGACTCCTTATCTTTAAATCCTGACATCTTCCCAGGTTGTAATGTACAAAAGGTTGTATGAAGAGGCACATAAACTTCATTCATCTAGTCCCCATTTGATAGAGGCTGCTCCAGGTCTCTCTCTCTCTCACACACACACACACAAACACGAGTTTATTTTTGGACCATAAACAAGTGTTTCACTTTCAGATTCAAGATCTGAAGCAAAGGAGTATTATACCCTTTCCACATAGTTTTAATCAGGACGGATTATAGAAATGGGTTTAAACTTTCTTTAACGATATTTTTCTTTTGGGGGGGGACGGGATCAGATGTGGGGAAACTACTACACCTCACACTTATTCAAATAAAGTGATAGTTGAAAGTGGCTCACTTTACCTTTCCTGTTTGCAGAGGAAAGACGAAGTGATGTTAGGCATCTACTTGAGAGTTCTCAGGTATGTATATTTTGACATTATCCAAGTAATGAGCTCCCTTTTCTGTTTGATATTGTTGACTAAATAGAAATTATGAAATATTGCAGGAAGCTAGCAGAAAGGCCCAAGATCATGCTGCAGAACGAGTGAAATGTCTGGAGCAAGATCTAGCGAAGACCAGGTAAACAATATGATATGCCAACTGTCAATGCCTCAGATTCTCAGATATATGTCACTCAGTGAATATGTTTACTTATTTTAGATATCTCCACTCCATATTGTCTGCTCCTAACTAATTTGCTGGTAGCTTGTTTAAGCCATGACGACTTCATATTATTAGTTGCATATTGAACGATTTCTAGTATTATTGTTAGTTGCTTATTGAACGATTTCTGGTATTATATGGTTAGGTGTGAGATAATATCATTGCGGTCAGAGCGTGACAAATTCGCTTCCGAAGTAAATATTGCTCGAGAAAAACTTGAGAGCTTTATGAAAGAATTTGAGATTCAGGTAATAATTTTTACGGAATGTTGTCCGTTATGTGCTTTGTCATGGTGGGTTGAGTGACGGATCTTTTATTATTAACTTCCCCTTTTTTATTGGTAATGCATAAAATATCAGAGGAATGAAACAAATGGTGTATTAGCAAGGAACATTGAGTTCTCTCAATTAATAGTTGATTACCAGCGGAAGCTGCGTGAAGATTCTGAGTCCGTGCAAACTGCTGAGGAGCTTTCTAGGAAATTGACTATGGAGGTAAGCTTATCAACCTAATCTAAGAAGCTTAGGTATCATTTTGATAATCTGACTGTATATCCTGTTTCAATACAGGTATCTCTTTTGAAGCAAGAAAAGGAAATGGTGCAACATGCTGAGAAGAGAGCTTCAGATGAAGTTCGTAGTTTGTCAGAGAGGGTTTATAGACTGCAGGTAGGGATTTTTGCAATTGAATTTCCCTAAGTAGTGCTTTTTATAGTCTGACATTAGTTTTTGCAGGCTAGTTTGGACACTATTCAGAGCACGCAGCAAGTTCGCGAGGTACTCATCTCACCTGTGTTAAAATTGCAATTCCATTCTGAACATGTCATTCTGTATCTAATTTGATGTCCCTTACAGGAGGCAAGAGCTGCTGAGAGGAGAAAACAAGAAGAGTATATAGAACAAAAAGAGGTGAGTATACTATGCTATTCTTTAGGTGCGTAGTGCTTAGTGTTGATCTAGAAGTTTTGTATGCGTCCTGCTTGATCAATTGAAGTGTTATTGTCCTTTTGACTTCATGTTATTACTTTTTTGAAATGAAACTTTTAACATGTAATTATGTTCTTTTCAGAGGGAGTGGGCTGATGCTAAAAGAGAATTGCAAGAAGAGAAAAATAATGCCCTCACTCTTGCACTTGACCGCGATCAAACCATAAAAAATGCCATAAAGCAGGTTGAGGAAATGAGAAAAGATTTGTCTAATGCACTTCATGCTGCTGCATCTGCTGAGAGTAGAGCTGCTGTAGCTGAGGTCCTTTTTTCTGTTCTCAATTTATACCTTGACAGCGTCAAGATTCTTTCTGTATTATACTAGCAGTATTTATTTTCTTTATAATCGTATTGAATTATTTTTGCTTGGCTGTTGTGTACTCATTATTAATTATATTTTGTTGATGTACACAGGCCAGACTGTCTGACCTGGAGAAAAAGATTTCATCCTCAGATATCCAGGTGTTGTTTCTTATAAACAATGTCCCGCCTCCCACTTGATATATGTTTCAAATTTATGTGATGTTTTAACAGTTTTGTTACCCTATTACACTAGCATTTTTCTAGAATATGCAGTTATGTTGAAAATTAAAATCAAACTGGTTGCAGTTCCTCTATTTTTATTTTTATTGTCAACTGGTCATGCTTGAGTGTTGGGTTAAATCATTCCTGAATATTATGCTGAAACCGGTCTTCTGGTGGATATGGCTTGAACTGGATACCACATTCGTTAGTTTTCTGTGGAAATTTTTGGTAATATCATTAGGATATGTAATTTTAGATATAGGTCCCACGTTTTTATGTTGGACTGGATTATGAGACGGTTCTTAGAGAAAGGGGACAAGATATTGTCTAATGCAGAATGGTAACAATCCTTGTCAGATTGGTATTGTTTTCAATCATAATGACAAACTTGTAAACTTATAACCTTCATTTATGCAAAAAGAAGCAGGGACTTGTCATTGTTGCTTTGAATGAGTTGTGTGATTCTGTTGAAGTTAGGAATGTTGCTGCTGCTACTTAGTTTTTCTGTTTTTTTGGTTGTTTGCGCCTTTGACCCCCTGTATCCAAAAAAGAAAAAGAAGAATCAAGGACCTTATGCAAAAAGAAAATACAGGGGGATGGGTTTCTATATTATCTTTAGAGTAACATATGATTAATCCCTGGTTGTGAATTTGAAGATGATTATTGTTCAATAATTTGTTAATTGATTTGGACGGTGGATCTGAAGAAAGTTTGAGTCAATTCCGCTTGTGTTTGTGTTTTGATGCAGGTTGTTGAGATTGATGGTGGAAGTGGATCCTCTTCTTTGACAGGCAATGAGGTCAGTTTTGTTCATGTACCTTTCATTTGTTGACTGTTGCTTAATAGTGTTAAATTTTTCCTGGCTAGATTTTCCACCTGTTATGGTGTATTTGCTGGCTTGGTTTGTGTCTTCATTATATATTAAGATTGATGTTTCCACAACTTCAATAAAATTCATCATGTCCATTTCCATTGATGCAAACAATCTGGTATATTATTTTTGTCGATCTCTTGGATATTACTTTTGGCATATCCTGAATTGTCGGTTCTTTCTTGAATGTACAGAACGAATATTGACTGTTTCAAAAGCAACAAAAGTTGTCTTCCATAATAAGAGAAAACCAGGGTGACTGACAAGTTTTTTCTTAACTTTTCGCGTTTGTGTCGGTCTACTTCAATCACATTTTCATTTAATCTTACACTTATCAGAATATGGACGTATGTATCAATAAAGGGGTATTAAAATATATTTCCCTTGGTCTGAATTTGCAGCTCTGAGTTGAATTTGTTAAGTTTTATATCCAAAAAGATTTTTTTCCTCCCAATTTTATTGGCTTATTTATTTTGGGAGCTACTACTATCTTATTTGGTATGAAATATTATGTGATTGATGGCTGATGTTGACTTGGTTGAACTTCGGTAGGCTATGGTGGCATTGCGTACTGCGAAGGATGAGATCAAGAATTTGAAAGAAGAAATGCAGGCTAATAAGGATCACATGTTACAGGTTCAACTTTTGCTTGACATGGTTGATATCCTAACACTTACTGAACATGAGATTAATGTCCTTTTTATATGCAGTATAAGAGTATAGCTCAGGTAAACGAGGATGCATTGAAACAGATGGAATTTGCACATGATAACTTCAAGATTGAGGTACTGCTGCCTTGCTTTACATTTTAGCAACTGATTAGCTCAGTTCAGTTTGGTACGTTGCTTATGATCTTAAACATTGCAGGCTGAAAAACTGAAGAAGTCTCTTGATGCCGAACTACTCACTTTGAGAGAGACGGTCTCTGAACTTGAAAATGAGCTTATAATGAAGTCTCAAGAACTGGCTTCTGCTGCCACAGGGAAGGAAGGAGCTCTATCCTCTGCTTTAGCAGAAATTTCAAGCCTAAGGGAAGAAACCTTAGCAAAAATGTAAGTTTCTTATATTTCATGTTGTTATGCATTCTATAATTCAGTTTGCTGTCTCACCTATAGTTCTTTATCCTTTCTTTTTTAGTTCTCAAACTACTGCCCTGGAGATTCAGGTTTCTTCTTTGAAGGAAGACTTGGAGAAAGAACATCAGAGACGGCGCACTGCACAGGCTAATTATGAAAGACAGGTAATTGGCATGTAGATGTACATCTTAATTTCTTTCATAATCTGGGTTTAGTGGTTTGAGAGAGTGAATCGAATTTTGGTTTCCAAATACCAAATCCAAGCTGCAGGATAGTGAATGGTTCACCTTGTGAAACATGGGTATGCCCTATACAGCTTTGGGTTCTCTTGGTAACAAGTTCTTTAAGATTTTGGTATTTTTGGTACCAAATGAGAGCTGTAGGATGTTGAATGGTTCACCTAGTCTGTCCTATCCAGCTTTGGGTTCTCTTGGTAACAAGTTCTTTTAAGACTTCAGTTTGGAGTTTGATACTGGGCTTTCTAGCTGATTTTTTTAGTCCAGTGTACATTGTTGTGATGATCCAGATTAAACAGTGTCCTCCCTCATTTCAATAGCTGGTGGGAACTTAAGATTCTTACTTTGGCATATGCGGCACTCTTATATAGTTATATATCAAATTAGTTTTTGGCTAATATATCATTCTCAATTTCATAGGTCATTCTCCAGTCGGAGACAATACAGGAGTTGACTAAAACATCACAAGCTTTGGCTGTGCTCCAGCAGGAAGCATCAGAGTTGCGTAAATTGAATGATGCACTCAAAAGTGAAAATGTACTTCTCTTCTCTTCTCATGTGGTTTGTTGTAAATCAGAGCTGATCTTTTTTGTTGGGTGTCTGATAATATATTATTTGTACCAAGACTTCTTACCTATTCTGAACTTTACAGGATGAACTGAAGTCCAAGTGGGAAGTTGACAAGGCAATGTTAGAGGAATCCACTAGTATTGCTGAGAAGAAGTACAACGAAATCAATGAACAGGTGATTTGCATCCTGTCAGTTTTTTTCCTGTTAATGATCTGTGTTCAGAAATTATCAGTTTCTTCCACGGTACTTCCATGGAAGCCAGATCATGTCATTGTCTGGTTACATACGACCTTTGTGACTGCTTTATTTTGGATTTGCCTTGTGTGCTTTAGATTTTGTGCTATCATTCTTATGGTTCTAAATTTTCAAGCTCATCTTTGTTTGCAGAATAAAGTACTGCACAGTCAGCTGGAGGCTGTGCACATTCAATTGGCAGTGAGAGATCGTGGTTCAGTTGGAACAGCTTCTGGGGGCGCTGGAGCAGATACTTCTGGTGATGCTGGTTTACAAACTGTGATAAGTTATCTTCGACGTACAAAAGAGATCGTAAGTTCTCTTTTTTGTCACATGAACATACGCTGGACTTGCTACTCGGACATGTAGGCATATATAGTGTTGTCTGACGTTCTTATTTTCAACTTAACAGGCAGAGACAGAGATATCCTTGTTGAAACAAGAAAAACTACGATTGCAATCACAAGTAAGTTATTTTTATTCTCTTTTTCAGTTATGCTCTACTTTATTACAAATTCATATATGATCTACCATCAATGTGTAATCCAACAAACCAGTGACTGTTAATCCTGATAGACCAAGTTCTGCCAGTGATGATCATGAGCTCAAAAGTTCTACATGCATAGTGTAGATGAAATCAAAATGTTGAAAACAAATAAAATAAGGAATCAAACAAAACCTTTATCAAGCATTCCCTAAATTAATAAATATATGAACAACACAATGATCGATCCACATGTCCCTGTGGAATTACGTCCAAAACTGTTCGTATGTGAAAGCTCCTTATATGCATGTTCCTTTATATGTGATAGCTTCTTTATTTTGTGCTATAAATTGTGCTTCCCACAAAGATCAAGTAAAAAGATTTCCCTCCAAGTTTCAACTTATGCCCCTGATGTAGTTGTATTTTCTTTTTACCTTACCTGCTGGCACCTAGTGGTCATTGGTTTTACGCTTTGCCCCATCGTTGTAATTTGTTGTCTTCTACTTTATCTATTCAATTTCCCACTGGTTTTCTGCTTTTATGTTTTTGGCTGGTTATAAGAAAACACAATGTTAGGCTACAGGTTGTTTATATGTTGTGTCTTAATGTATATAATGCAGGGCAGAAACTGAAGGTTTCTGTCTTGCGGCTGATTTAGGGGTAAAACGCCTGAGAGCGGAAGTTCTCAACGAAAACAAGAGATTCTTGCAGTAAGATTAAAGATGGAATGAGATATTGAGTTCTAGAGTTTAATATCCCATAGAAACTCTATAATATATTTTCTATTCAATATAACAAAGCTACTAAAATATATTAGAATACCCATATTTATATGGTTTATATACTTGGAGAACAAGTAGACTGAAACTAAAAGGGAAAACGAATTAAATGTAAATCCTAGTAATTATAAGATTACGAAATATCAAAGGTTATGAATCTATAGTAAAATATGCTCCTGCGTCACTCCCTTGGTTGGAAAATAATTCGTCCTCGAATTTGCACCATAGATTGTAGAAAATCCAGAATAAATCTTCCACTGCTTCAAATCTTCTATTGACAGATTAGTCTGCAATTGAATTCTTCCTTTCCAAATAAATAGATATTTGGAATAAATGCTTGATCCTGATCCAATAGATTTTCTCTTCAACCTTAATCGCCGCCCTTTATCTGATTGATTAGGTTAACTACTGCTTTGGGAATTTGCATGATGAAGGCATTAACTCCAAGAAAATCAACAAATTGATGTTCAATATCCTTCCTTAATACCTCGATTGAATCCTTATAGTCGTACTCATCTTCCATACCACGATCACCACAACAAGCCTCACAAAAACAATCATCATAAATTGGTGGCTTACTAAAATCCACTTCACCATCTTTTTTTCTGAATTAATATTGACTGAAAAAGTAGAGATAGAATTTGAACCTTCATAGTCGAAACTATTTGGTTCTAGGGCGCAAACCAACCGCTCTTCCAATCTATTGCATTAGGGTGTTCTCCATCTCTAGCAACATCATGAAAAGTATTATCCACATCCTGTTCATCCTTGGGGTTACCTTCCAGTTCTCCCTCTGAGTTAGGGTTGCCATCCGGGGCTCCCCTGTGCTCCTGACCCTGAAGAGCTTATACTGTCCTTGTCAGGTCTTCAATCATACGGCGCATCTCAACCATCCCTGTTTGTTGATCCTCCAAAGCTACGCTTCCTCAGCCTCTACCATGTCCCACCATTCTGCAGGCCCAGAGCAGGGCTCTGATACCAGTTGATGCAGGGCAGAAACTCAAGGTTTCTGTCTTGTGGCTGATTTAGGGGGTAAAATGCTTGAGAGTGGAAGTTCTGAACAAACACAAAAAATTACAGCAAGAGATTCTTGCAGTAAGATTAAAGATGGAACGAGATATTGAGTTCTAGGGTTTAATTTCCCAGAGAAACTAATATATTTTCTATTCAATATAACAAAGCTGCTAAAAACTATTACATTACCCATATTTATATGTTTTATAATACTTGGAGAACAAGTAGGCTGAAACTAGAAGGGAAAATTAATTAAACGTAAATCCTAGTAATTATAAGATTACGAAATATCAAAGATTATGAATCTATAATAAAATATGCTCCTGCGTCAGTGTAAATGCTTCATTCTAAACAAAAAAAATATGTATAATTGCTATTCTTTTAACAGGAGTTGTCCATGAGTAAGCAGCTTTTGTAAATTTAGGTTTCGACCTTACATATTTATCTACTAATATAATCTGCGATATATCTACTAAAACTTGGTTATCTTGTGGTTTTTATAATGGTTACATTTTACAATTGCTTTCCAGCTTGACAGTGCCCTCAAGGCTTCAGAAACAGCCCAAGCATCACTTCGTGCTGAGCGTGCAAGTTCAAGGTCAATGCTGTTCTCAGAGGAGGAACTAAAATCCTTACAACTACAGGTTAGTAAATGTTTATTTGACACCTTTTGGGTCTGAAGTTCATCGGACACTTCAGTGGACCTTAATATCTAATTTCTATGTCATTGCCTTCTACATGCCCCTGTAAGTACTGTCTTGACGAAAATGCTTTTTCAGGTTAGAGAAATAAACTTGCTCCGAGAAAGTAATGTCCAACTCAGAGAAGAAAATAAACACAATTTTGAGGAATGCCAGGTATCATTGAAGTCTTTGTGGAGGTTTATACTATCTGGATATTGCTCACAGATGACTTTCTCTATATTAAATTTTATTTTCATTATAGAAATTGCATGAAATATCACAAAAGGCTAGTGATGTGCGTCACAACCTAGAGAGGCTGCTAAGGGATAGACAGATTGAGGTGGATGCATGTAAAAAAGACATTGAAATGCAAAAGATGGAGAAAGATCACTTGGAAAAGAGGCTTAATGAGGTGTTGATCTTGGCCAGCTCTCTCTTTGTTTCCTTTTGCATGTTCTTTTAAAGCATTAAGGGATGAGACTTGTTATATACCAGCTATTGCTGCTTATTGGGTAATTGGGGAATAACTATCAACAATTAAACATCCAAAAAGTTGATATATATTATATGCTTCGGAAAAGTTAAATTACTATATTAACTTAATCTAGTGCAGAAGGTAGAGCGTTGTGACATTGATCCAGACTTGTTCCATTTTCTGGGTTTTCAGCTAGTATATAAATATAATTATTTTCCAAGAAAAGCAATGTAGACCGTCTTCAGAGCCAAATATGAACAGTTTATTTCTGCTAAGATGACCATTTACATCATGCCACAATATATGGCTCGTAATGCCAACTGTGTCTAGGCCTGGTAGAGACCCTTTGTTGACCTTGATTCCACTTGAATTGTAGGGCCTGTCATTTTTTTAATTTCCCATTCTATTAGATTTTTCTTCTGTGTACATGCATGTTCAAAAACAGATTTCTTCATTTTTTGATATATTTTCTTTTTTGAAGTTACTTGAAAGGTATAGAAACATAGATGTTGAAGATTATGATCACACCAAAGCTGAACATCAGCAGATGCAGGTACTTTTCACTGTTACAAGACGTGCATGCATAACATCATTTTAAAAATAATGCCTTTCAACTTTCCTAGTTCTCACTCTTCACTTTTCACGGTAACTCAGAAGTACTGTTAAGCTACTATTTTTGTGCCTACTCAACAAAAAATGTTCCAATGATTGTCATGTGAGTTGGCATCTGTTTGTGGATTGTTCATGTGAACTTATATTCTTCTTTGCTTTCATCTGTGTTTCTGTCTACTGCTGGTCCAAAAGGTGTTTCTTTCTTTATTGGAATAGAACATTGTTCCTTGTAAATTAAACAATTTCAGAATATGTGATAATGTAAAAGCTGTCAATGTTTGATTTTTGACCTCCAGGGAACAAATTTTTCTTTTCTTTTCTTTTCATCTGGTTCTTTTTTTGTAATGGTTTATTTGTCAGAAAGGGGGCGACAAGTATAGGTCATCTTGTGTCTTGGCTTGATTTCATTTTCATTCTCCCAATAGTTTTATGACGAAAATACGATTTTGCCATCAGTTTTATTATTTGCTTACATGTTTATCCTTTTTTTGTTTATTGTCTGCTAGGTATCATTGAAGGAGAAGGATTCCCATATAGAAGACGTCAAGAAACTTCTTTCAGAGAAGCAGGAGATTGTTTCATCTTTAGAAAAAGATCTTGCAAACGTCAGATCAGAACTCACTGCGAGGGATAGGAGGATAAATGACATGTTGCAAGCAGAGGTAAACTCAAATTTCTTCATCATATGTTGATGACATTCCGTACCTTGGATGATGTATATCCTTCTGATGGTTGACCTGCACAGGGGAGTTTAAAATCAGATGTGGAGAAGCAAAGGAGGATGGGCTTTCAGTTTAAGGTTCGTACAGTTCTCATAGGTCCTTTTTCAATTATGTTTCACAGAATAGTAAAAGTATAATCTATTTGTTTCTTTAATCACTACAGTTTGGCTTGTATAGCATGCTTTTAAACTAAATTGTATTGTTCTTTGCTGAATTTGTATTGCCATCTTCTAACAGAGAAAGTATGAAACCTGCTTAAGGGAAAAGGAGGATCTTCAACGACAAAAGGAGGATCTTCAAAAGCAAAAGGATGACCTTCAAAGGCAATGCGACGACCTTCAAAGGCTGAGGGATGACCTCGTTAGGCAGTTGGATGAAAAACAAGGTAGTGAAGGGAAATAAAACCTTAATGTCCTGCTTTCCAATCATTGTGATGACCTAATGTCTAATTTCTGCTGTTTGTTTTAGCAAAACGATCTTCAGGTGATTCTGCAGGGGAGCATGCCCTTAAAGAAGAGAAAGACCAAAAAATTCAGGTTGAATTTGACAGTCTTGTTTATATTTATGTATTTCCTTCTGAAATTTCTGGCCATCTGACTCATCTACCTTGCTTAACCAGACTCTGCAAAAGATGATGGCGAGGCAGAAAGAGGCGATGAAAGAGGCAATGGAGAGGCAGAAAGAGGACCTCCTACGTAATGAGATTGCAAACCGCAGGAAGACTGAGAATGCTGTTTTGGAATCTTTTAATAAAATTGAGCAGGTGTTTTTTTGTTTCACGGATATAAACTTGACTGTTACTTCTTCACACAAGTGATATATATTTGGTTGTTTGAATCCAAAGTAGATGAACTTCATGTGAAGTGATGAATGTGATATTTTTGCGTGCCTCAGGATAAAGTAATGTTCAAGAATGAGCTGGAGAAGCATAAGCAGGCTGTCAGGCAGCTTTCAGATGAACAGGAAAAGCTGAAGCATGCAAAAGATGGCCTTCCTGAGGTACAGGTTTATATATCCAACTTGTGTTTCTTTCCTTTAGTCAGCTGACCCTCCCACCAGCAGTGAATAATTTATTATTAACTCAATTTGTCTTCCAAGCTGGGAATTAAAGGAGAGAACAATGAATACAAGTAGTGGACGTGATGTTTACAAACCATGTATATCTGATACCAGAACACATCTATATTCCTCAGCTTGGTGTCATGGAAAATCTATATGAAATACATTGTCTTCTCAAATTAATTAATTTATTAATTCCTTATCTTCCTGTTTCTACTTATCTCCAGGGTACCTCAGTTGTTCAACATCTTTCTGGAGCCACACTGGATGATCGAGCATCTGCTTACTTCTTGGCGTGTGAAAATTATGAAAAGGTAGCACATTTGACTTTGAATGAGCTCGGAGCTGGTGGTGCTCCTGCAGACACTCCAATTGGAGATGCTTTGTTAGCTGCTACTTCTGGTAGTTTCCTCACTATAGCACTATTTTCTTGATCACTAATTCCCCTCTTTCCCCTAGTTTTTTTTCATTTTTTGCATGCCAGTTACTTTACCTTGCTGTTCTTTATCCTAGCTTTTTCATTGCATTATGCAGCTCCTGCTCAAGCAGCCACCCTTGCATCATCAATGACTACTACGGCAGTTTTGCCATCCAAAGCAACTGATGAAACTGAGAGGAGGTTCACTTTTCCCAAAAGAAACGTTGAACCTCGTAAAACAGCGAGGAAATTGGTCAGGCCCAAACTTTTAGGATCTGAAGAACCACAAGGTGATGTAGAGATGTCAGAGACGGAAGTGACTCAGACTTTGAACAAACATGCATCTTCCACTGACGCTGAAGTTCAGGGCGTTGCTACTTCGGCACAACCATTGTTTCGAAAACGTCAAGCTTCTTCTTCTCAGTTTGAGTCTCAAGAGGAATCAATGAACCGAGGGGATACTGGTCCTGATGTGGCAGCACCTGTCTCAAAAAAGCCCAAAGGTTCGGATTCTCCTCTAAAGAGTGAAGGGCAAGCACCCGCTGCATTGGAAATTCTTGCCAATGTTCCAGCCACAGAAGAAGCTTTTAATGCTGAGTTTCCTCAAGGTTCAAACGAGGAAGCTGCTGTTGATGCTGAGAAGGAAGAGGTTGAGAATACTGTGGTGAAGGTTGAAGAGCCAAATGAACAACAATTTGATGATTCAAGTCAACCTGATTCACAACTTGACAATAATATTGTTATGGAAGAAAATGTGGATGGATCAGATGTTAAAGAGACGGTGCCCGATGAGGGAGCAAGGGACAATCAGATGGTGCCTGACAACCAACAGCCCATTGAAGTTGAAGGAGACAGAGAAGAGGGAGAGCTTCTGCCTGATGTATCAGACCTCGAAGGTGGTGATACGATGATGGGTAGTCCTGGTATAGAGGAAGGTCAACCTGAGCAGAGTATGACACCCAGAGCTTCACCTTCTAGGGTTGATGATGAAGATATTGCTGGTGCTTCTGTTGTGGATATTAGTGAGGTGAATTCTCCCGAGATTCTGAATGAAGAGAATAATAATGGAGTTGATGTACCTGAAGAGATAGCTGAAGCCTCTGATAAGTCAAATGATGGTAATGATCCAACTGCAGTGGAGACCGACCTCGCTGCTGAAGCTGCCTCAGTAATCGGCGATGCCTCCATGATTGGTGAGAGTACCACTGCAAGTACTATTACAGATGTTGGTGCTTCTGCAAGTACTACTACAGATGTTGGTGCTTCAAAACAAGCCAGTACTAGTGCCAGCAGCGAAGTAGAAGAGCCAAAACAGGTTTCTCCTCCCACGACCACCATAAATATAATTGAACAAGCTAGGAGGAATGCTGAGCTGAGACAGCGAGGACAGCTTGCAAGACAACAACCGACTCCGACCCCAAATCGAGGTCGTGGTAGGCCACCACAACGAGCCCGTGCCCGTGCTGTGCGGCGCCCTGTGCGTGGACGTGGATCCACATCCGGTGATCAAGTTTGATACTACAACACAGTTAAACTGATTGCAGGTTTTCCCCTCTTATCTGGATCTATAATGGGTTCAAGCGGTTGGGATTCTCTGTTACAGTACCAAGTGAACAGGTTTGAAGATTTAGATATATTGGTGACGTTTCATTGTCGTCTGTGAACTTAGCTTTTTGTACCAAGCAGTTTTCTTGAAATCCGTCTCAGTAGGAGACCAGCAATATGTAAATACTTGTGCGTGGGTTTTACTTTAGTCAAATCCCAATGGAGAGCACATTTTTGATCTTATAGTGTCGTACAGCTCGAGACCATTCAGTGTTAATTGCAATGTGTTTTCTTTTCTCACTCAAGGTTACCATGCCCTTTTAGATTATTAGCATACATGAAGACAGGTAGTTACAACAGGGCCTGTTGTGCGTTTGTTAAAAACATGGAAGATGAATTTGATTCATTGTGGTGAAAAGCAAATGTTGAACGTGAAATTGGTTAAATCTTCTGTGGTTCTTTATGCATATGTAAATCTTTTGTGGCTACATGGCTAGAAAGGCAGCCCTTGTCTTCATAAAAAGGAAAAACAATTTATTCTCCGCTTGAGAGATCTGTCGCGAAATTGAAACTATCTTTTTTTTTCTTTTTACAATTACATTCAGGAAAGAGGAAGACTGGAAGACCACTTATATGCAGAAAGAAAAACTGGAGTAGGCATGAGGGGCGGAAAGGGAGCTAAGGTTCCTGAACCATATTGACCAAGTTCTTGAGGTTCACATCTCATTCCTTCGATCAACAACAGCCCCTGTGGATTTTGCAGGTGCAAAGTAAACATTCAGACTAATATGTCCTGCCTATCATCTTTGGGTGTATAATCTTCGGTGCCACCTTTCCTTCCATTGCCTGTAACCTTCGTCTGTTACTCCGGAGGAGTGATCTTTAATTCTTCTATTTTATGCTGCAACAAGAATCACAAGAATTACTCAACATCTCAAGGCACCACATAGTATGAACACGTACATGATAAGAAACAAAAAGCAACCCCGAAATGTTAGTTATAGTAATGATCCTGTAAGCAAAGAATAGAATAGTCACTCCCACATCCCAAAAAATTCAAGGGCACCACAGGTAACCCACTATTTTGAATAAGGAACCCTGCTTTCTAATTAATCATTCTGTAATCAAACAGTATCATCTTGACAACACTTGATTCCTATATCCCTTTGAACTTTAATAATGTTATATGCTCCTTACATGATTGTGACTGGATATGCCAGTTAAAGAATGAAGTGAGCAAGAGCAAACCTGCAAATCATAGTAAGGCGTGGACTGCCTGATCCTCTTCTCTTGCGTCACTTTCTGCCGACTTTCATAGAAATCAAAGTCATCCAATATTGATGTCTTTGACAAATGATTTTTGAAAATGTTCAACATTTCAACACCCTGAAGGAATTTGACCTGAATACACGCACAAGATTGCCTCAGGTTATATAGCTGCTCATACACCTATCAAATAATGCTTCACAACAAGGTGTTAGTACATACCTCTTGAGTGTCTCGACTATTGGTCACTGGCTTGTTCTCATTATTCTCTAGTATTATATGTCGTAACTGGGGATTTGGAACATCTTTTATGATATGCCACTTGACTGGGAAATAACCATTCCACTTATCCTGTTGCCAGAAATCCATGTTCTTATTAAAATCAACACGGCCAACCATTTCAGCTACTCCACAGAACTGACCACTTGCATTAACCTGAATCCACGGTATAAAATAGTTGGTCAAAAAGGGTAGCATTGGCTATGGAAACAAGACAGAAAAGCCAATTAAATTAAATAAGCAGCCAGAAACTCCTGAATCAAAATGATGGTTAAATGTTAGAGCATACCGAAAATAAGAGGAACACAGGACATTTGCAGCCTTTCTGTGCCGCCTTCTCTTGTGCATCTTGATAAGCATTGTCCAGCCTCCTATTGCCATTAGGAGTACTAGCCCATACATCATACTTAATGCTCTTATGAATATCATCTTCACTGTAAGATTTGATAACAAAGAAAAGTGCCTGCTCATATTTGGGTGGAAAGTCAGGAAGGTTATATAGATCCTTCCTGATAATAGAGTTTGTGCTGCCACATTTTTCATTCTCCTTGTTGGCTGTGGAGTCTATGATGCCCTTAGGATTGGTTGTTCTGGGACCGTGGTTCTTCTCACTAAACAAATTGACATCACTGACACTATTAGCCTTGCTTCTTGTTTTCACTTTCTCAGGACCACCCCAACTCTTTGGATTTGCTTTTAACGAGTTGTTTGGATACAGCAAACCACCTGTCCCTTGGTTATAGACCGGGAACTTTGCAACAGAAGAGTAACCTTTTGCTGCTGCTTCTGATTGGAGAGCCGGAGCATGCAGTGAGGCCTAAAAGTCACCATCAAAGAAAAAAACATATCAAAATTGCCCAAGATGAGAAACCAATACAACATGCTATCATGTCAGAAAAATAAAATTTACCTTGTTCGCAGGTTTTGGCTGATTTCTTGCACCATAACCCAAGCTCTTAGTATCTGAAGGAGTGTTGCCTGAAGGTGTTGTATAAGATTTAGAGAAGGGAGCACGAGTGTGACTAGGGGATGAGAAATTAGATTTAGAAGTTGGTGTTTCTAAAACACCATTGTAGCCATTTCCATATGCTGCATCTCCATTAAGAGATGGATCCCACAAGTAGAGTGTTGGGCTCAACTCCCCATAAGAAAGAGGAGAAGGAATATTATATCCAGGGGAATTGATTGTAGATTGGTATATGGGGTTGATCGGTGAATACATCTGTTGACCAACATATTGTCCATCACTACTTATTGTAGTCATGGGCAGGTACTGCATGTAAGGATCATAGCCAGGCTGAAATCCTGGCATCAAGTAGACAAAAGAGCCATTATCTGCTTGCACGACCTAAATGAAGCCAGAGTGACTATAAGATCAATCTGTTATAAATCTCAAAATGCTGTTGTCCAGCAGAACACTAGCAGTAAGCTAAACACATTGCAATTCAATGGACCAACTACACTTTGCATCATTCGAAAGTGTCAATATCATCTTCAAGGTGATAAAGTAGTCTGGGGTTCAACTCCAAAACCAATTGGTAATGGAGAGAGTAGTTCAAATCCTTATAAACCCACAGGTAAAATCTCATATTTCCGATGTGAGATATATATCTCAACACGTCCCCGCACGTGTGACGAATTTTCAAGCCTAACACGTGGACAATATTAGAGATGACGTGGAGTGCGAATGACTGGTAATGCTAACACACGTGGACGTGAGTAACCCGCTCTGATATCATGATAAAGTAGTCCGAGGTTCAACTCCAAAACCAATTGGCAATGAAGAGAGTAGCCCAAACCCTTACAAACCCACAGACAATGTCTCATATTCCTGATGTGGGATATATATCTCAACACAAGGAAACAGAACTTTACCCGAATTGCGGGAAATGAGATGTTTCCGGAAATTCATGTAACCCCTATTGTAGGATCAAGATATTGATCACATGTTAAATAAAGGAACTTACAGGGTATTGCACCTCCATCCCGGTACTACCACTGACATAGTATCCTTGGTTTTCCATATCATAACTACCTGTAAGAATGGTCAGTGTTAGATATGAAGGTCATCATCATAGAACAAGAACCATGGAAAGGATAATTAGAGAAGTTTCAGCAAACCTGGATAGCTGTATCCATAATAGGCGGTGGCTGGATAGGAAGCCGTGGATTCATAATCTGTATCTACATCTGCATCACATTTTTTCACACTAGCAGTTGTATCTCCTGTAGTTGATATACATGACGCTGCATCAGATGAGCTCCCATCCTTGCTAAGCGCCTTTAGATACAAACAAAACACAAAAACACATGTTCACAAATTAGATATGTTGAATAGTAAAAGGAGAATTACAACTTTTCCAATAGAATTTAACCCTGAAAGATTGAGCTTTAGGCCTAAACACCAAGTAATTCCTAGATTGGGTAGGTAACTAATTTAGGAGATGAAATTAAAGAGTTCGGGATCATACCAGATTGGATTGGAAGGACTCTGAGGATTGAACATCTGGGTTTGCCTCCTTTTCTTTCCCTTCTTGTTTGGGAGCTGATCACACAAATATGAATAGCATAAGTCAAAATGAATCAACCAAACAACACCAACATCTTCACTAAACAAAATTCAAAAGAAAAAGAAATAAGAATAAAGGGTAAGAGGATTACTTTTCTGATGAGGATGAGGATTGTGTTCAAATTGAGGAGCAGCCATAGCCAAAAAGAAAGCAGAGAACCTTGAATTGATCAAATAAAATCAACTAAAAATGAAACAAAAAAAAGAATAGATATTTTTGGTTTGATGAACAAAAGAGAGAATCTTGTATGTACTCAAAGGGATAATATCTATCTATATCTGTCTATCTATGACAGCCACAAGAAAAGAGCCTATAAAAATGGCACTCTGTAATCTATCTAGCTATCACTCCTATATTTAACCTTCTTTTTTGGATATAGATAAACAGATGAGAGATACACACTCAGAAACAGAAGAAACCAACAATAACAATCACACAACCAGAAAACAAATAAAGACCTGAAAAAAAGAAGAGAAAATTTTGGTTGTATGGTTTTGCTCAAAGCTTGAAAACGAGAAGAACAAAAAGATCAACCAGCTTAACAGAGACAGAGCTTAAAGTCAAACAACATCAACGACGTTTATGATAAACAGACGGTGTTGAGGCGTCCACGTCCATCTTCCTTTTCCCTGGTACAATATAGGAGAATAAAATCAATAAAATTTAGTTTTTGCAATTTTCTATACTTTTCTGGTTGCACTGGTTAGTGTCCTGCTCTAATTGTGAAATCTTTTTATTCCGAGAAAATTTGTATTTAGTATAAATTTTTGGACTACATTACTTATTCTAACCGTTTTTTAAAAAAAAATATTAACTATTTATTTGTGTCAATTTTAACAAAACTTAAAATAACTCTAAACAACCTATAATATTTCAATACTCATTCTACCCTCATCCAATAAAACTTATTTAGAGAAACCAAATAGAAAAGAGAGGAGTCATGGTCGACACCTCACCAAATCCAGTCACCGCCGGCCATACTCCAGAATATAGAATCAAGGTTATTACTCCTTAATAAACTCTTATTGAACCCATAAACCACATTATTATTATCACATCCAACTTTACTATCCCCTAATAAAGTCTCATTGAACCTCTAAACAACATATATTCTTATTGCACAACCAACTTTAGTACCCCGTAATAAACTCCAAGTGAACCTATAGACCACATTCTTGTCGTCACAGCCAACTTTACTACCCCATAATAAACTCTCACTGAACCCATAAACCACATTTATATCGCCATAGCCAACTTTACTACCCCTTAATAAACTCTCGAACCCATAAACCACATTCATATCACTGTTGCAAACTTTACCACCTCTTAATAAACTCTCACTGAACCTCTTACCACATTTCTATCGCCACAACCAACTTTATTATCCCCTAATAAACTTGAACATAACCTCTAGAACACAATCCTATCGTCACAGCCAACTTTACTACCCCCTAATAAACTCACACTGAGAGAGAAAGAGAGAGAGAGAGAAAGAGATAGAATTCAGTGGGAGTTGGAGGAGTGGTGGAGATGCAATCTTGACTTCAAAAAAAAAGCTGGAGTGAAGCTTTTGGAAGCCTCTATACCATTACTTATCTCCTTCATGAACACAACCTCACCATATCCCTCCAGATCTGATCTACGACCTTTACAAGGACTTCTTAAACCTCCAGTTGTGTAGATCGAAGTGAAAGAGAGAGTGGATCGGTGCTCGATGTGGTGATGCAATACAAATCTGTGGTGGTGCGCGGAGGAGGAGTAGTCGACGATCTCGACCAAGGGCTTTTGAGGTCTGGAAGTACTCCACGATCACAAAGGAGGGCAGCGAGGTGGAGACCGATGCAATAGGTGGAGGCGATAATGAGGTCGCTAGAGATGGTGGAGGCGATGTGAGGTTGCCGATGACGATCTGAGAGAGAGTGGGAGAGGATCGGGGAAGAAATAGAAAGGAGAGAGCAGATCACATACGTTTTGGTCTTTTTGTTAGAGGAGGGACATTTTAGTCTTTTTGCTATAAACAGTTGAAATGAGAACAAGTAAAAGTTTTTAGACCTAGTGGGCATTTTTTTCTTCTATTTTTCTAGTGAATGGTCAATACCCCTTCTATTTTATATCATTTACCCTTTTATGGGTTCCTTTTAGGGCATTCATAATATCATCTCATTATTCATTAATTACTCAATTTGTTGCCATTTTAGTATTAATTCTTTAATTATTCTCTAATTAGTTATACTAGCCAGCACGTGCAGATGTGCGTGCGTTTTTTCAGGTCCAATTAATTAATATAAAATTTTTCTAGTTCGATCAATATTATACAACAAATTCTTGAAACCTAGATAAAATAACACAACCCCTAAACCCTAAAACCCTAACTCCTAAATCTTAGACCCGAATCAAACCCAACTTACATTTGAAACCAAACCTATCCACATAACAGCATTCATATGCACCACCAAAACTAAAATTTTGAAAAAAAAGTGATAGACATGATTACACACCCTGAACAATTGATATTGATCAACATAATTATTTAGATTCAGTGCACATGAGCGTGTGCCGAAGTGCGTTTTTGCGTGTTCGATTAATTATTGTGAATTTTTTTATAGTTCGGTCAATATTGTAACAACAGTTATCTGAAACTCTAATAAAAATTACACAATTGATTAAGATAAAGTTAACACTGAATTTATATTAACAGCCAATATGTCTAGAATTGCAAGTAAGAAATATAAGCTGTACTGAAAAAACTGAATCAATAGGGAAATAAATTGATGTCCTAAACCCACACACCATACCCATATGCATAAACAATCATTTATATTTATATATAAAAATTCTGTCTGTTAGGTAAAATTTTCCGTCGGCTAAGATTTACTTGGCTGACAGAATAGTTTTTCGGCTAAGTACGTCTTAGGCGACTGAAATATTATAATTCCGTCGGTTAAATGTTTTTTTCCACTAGTGATCGCTATAACTAATATTTTGAAAAAGTGATAGAAATGAATATAAACCCTGAACAATTAATTATTATTATTATTAATACCCTCAACACAATTATTTAGGTTTAGAGCACATTCAATTTCCTTTTCATTATTTTTATGATTATTATTATTATGAATATTCATTATTATTTTTATTAATATGGTTGCCAAAAATATAATTATGTCTTTTGCAATTCAATTTATAAATATTTTTTTAAAAATCCTCTCATTGGCATTTAAAACATAATGATTGACAAAACTGAAATAATATAAGAGTTGAGGGGAAAATTGTCAATTTATTTATGGAAGGGTTGAAATGTAAAAATAAAAAGAAAGTAGGGGCAATTACAAACACGTGCTTTTACATGTTCAATTAATTATTGTGATTTTTTTTTGTAATTCGATTAATATCATAACAATAGTTCTTTAAAACTTTAATAAAAATTACATAATTGATTGAGATAAAGTTAACACTAAATTTATATTAACAGTCAAGATATCTAGAATTACAAGTAAGGAACACCCATGAATATATGCATGTCATAAGATGAACTGAAAAACTGAATCAATAGGGAAATAAATTGATGTCCTAAACCCTAAACGCACACACCATACTCATATGCATCGCCAAAACCAATATTTTTTAAAAAGTGATTGAAATGAATATAAACCCTGAACAATGATACAATTATTAATCGGTTAAAATACATTCAACACAATTATTCAGGTTTAGAGCAGATTCAATTTCTTTTTCATTATTATGATCATGATTATTATTATAATTATGAATATTTTCATTATTATTTTTAAACTCTTATGTAATTATTGTTGCCAAAAATGTAATTATCTCTTATGTAATTCAATTTATTTATTTTTGAACAAATTCTCTAATTATCATTATAAACACACTGAGTGGCAAAACTGAATTAATATAAAAACTGAAGGCAAAATTGTTAATTTATTTATGAGCAGGTTGGAATATAAAAAACAATAAAATAAGGGGTAAATAAGGTACGTCAATGTTCACATAAACACTGAAAACCTTATCCCCTTTCTAAGATAGACTAGTCTTCAAACAGGCGCTTCACGCGTGCAGAAGGACGTTGTTCACGACTGTAAAATATTTGATTTATATGTTACAGCATATAATCCTCAGTAGATAATTAATGTATATCAACTGTAAGACTTACTAATCATATTAATTATATATTTATATTGAGATGCAGTTAATTTAAATAATAAATCGCTACACTATACGTGTGAATTTTGTTGCTTGATCAATGCTATATAACAATTATCTGAAACTCTAATAAAAATTACACAATTGATTGAGATGACGTTAACACTGAATTTATATTAACAACCAAAATATCTAGAATTGCAAGAAATGAACACCCATCAGTTCATGTCATAAGCTGAACTAATAAACTAAATCAATAGGGAAATTAATTGTTGTCCTAAACTCTAAATCCACATATTAACATTTATATACATCGTCAAAATTATTATTTTGAAAAAATAATATAAATGAATATAAACCCTGAAGAATCGATACATTTATTAATCGATGTCATAAACCCTAAACCTACACGCCAACATTCATATGCATTGTCAAAATTAATATTTTAAAAAGTGATATAAATGAATATAAACTCTAAACAATTGATACAATTATTAATCAATTAAAATACCCTCAACACAAGTATATAGTTTTATAGTTGATTTAATTTCCTTTCTATTATTATTATTAAGAATATTATTATTATTGAGATGTTATTAACAACACCAGTAATTGTTATTAACACACACATTAACCTAGCTATTATTATTATAATTAATATTATTATTTTTAAATGAGTGACAAAACTGTAAAATATAAAACTGAGTGAATATCTGTCAATTCATGTAAGAATGACTTTATTGTAAAAAAAGAGATAGTTTCGACAGTTCACTATTCACATGTCATAAGCTGAACTGATAAACTAAATTAATAGGAAAATTAACTGTTGTCCTAAACTCTAAACCTACATATCAACATTCATATAAATCGTCAAAATTAATATTTTAAAAAATTGATATAAATGAATATAAACCCTGAACAATCGATACAATTATTGATCGATGTCATAAACGTACCTTAAACCCACATGCCAACATTCATATGCATCATCAAAATTAATATTTAGAAAAAGTGATATAAATGAATATAAACTCTAAACAATCGATACAATTATTAATCAGTTAAAATACCCTTAACATAATTATTTAGTTTTAGAGTTGATTCAAATTTTTATTATTATGAATATTATTATATATATATAATGGAAATGTTATCAACAACACTTGATATTTGTTATTAACATACTCATCAACCTATTATTAATATTATTGTAATTAATATTGTTATTTTTTAAATGAGTAACAAAACTGTAAAAATATAAAAACTAATGACAGATTTGTCAATTCATGTATGAATGACTTGATTGAAAAAAAACAGTTTCGTCTATTCACTATTCACTATTCACAAATTACTATTCAAATAAATAATAATCACCCCACTCTATTTAATATATAGAGATAAATAGATATTGTCGAGTACTGCATGCAACTATCATGGTCTCATTTCGTCCCAACTCTATGACACTCATATCATTTTTATTTTGTTTTTGTGTGGAAAAATGGATACCATTCAATTCATTATGGTCTGTATAATAGTAATGCTTGCTCACGCCTCTTCCACCATCCAATATACCCACTCTTCCTACTCTTCATCATCCTTTTTTTTCTTTTCAATTCCAATTGCTTCAAATTCTAATATCTTTCAGGTTATAATCTATACTGGTATTTATTTGTAAGCAAAACAAAAGTTTTTTTAAGAGTTTGAAACCCAACCGCCTAGTTAGTTAGGAGGCTTAATCTCACGCCAAGATTTTATTATAAACAAAACAAAAACTGTTCGGGTTGTTTTCATATATCTCATCTTTACTGAAGTTATGAGTACAAGTTCATGATCATCTGTGGCAATACAACAGGTGACCTATCGTTAAAATTGGATCAAAATTCAATAGCTAGTTTTTGTTAGAAGTAGATGAAAAATGCTTCAAGATTTGATTTCAAGGGTAACCCTTAGTTTTATATCCATCAACTACAGTGGCCATGTATTCTATGCGAGCAGGGATGACTGCTAAAAAAAGTCCTACATGCAGATTGCAGAGTAGTACTATAGCTAATTGTTATAAACATATTAATCAGGAATCAAATCAAACAATATTTATCAACCATTCCATTTTTTAATCAGAAAGGATGCGAATAACACAATGATCCACATGTGCCGGTTGATTGGCATCCTAAAATAGGTGCATAATCATGAGAGCTTTATATATGCCGAGCTCGATCCTTTTTATTAGGGGTGGCCATACGAAACCGAAAACCGAAAAAAACCGAACCGAAACCGAACCGAAAACCGAAAAAAACCGAACCGAAGACAAACCGAACCGAAAAACAAAAACCGGACCAAACCGGGTATGTATGGTCCGGTTTGTGGTTTGGGGTCCGTAGAAACCGGACCGGACCGAAAAACCGGAAAAATAAAATAAATAAATAAATAAACTTATGAATTAAAATGACTTTAATTATGTAGTAGGAAGGAAAAAGACTTTAATTATGGAAGAAAAATTATCAAAAATCTCGTAATATAAGATGTGTTAGGAATGGTGAAATACAGCTATGGTTTAAAAATCATATAATTCGGGCAATGTCTCGGTGCCGATAGTAGCGGTCAACCCTATTTACAATTATTATTTCATTTGAGGAGCCCTATCGTCGGAAAGTAAATGTCCCAAAAATTTTATATGGGCGGTTGCGTCTCATCTACGTGAGTGTTTTTCGTGTAGAAGGTTTGACAAAAATACGTAATATAGAGGTAGATATGAGTGTTTTCGTGTGATAACTGACGATGGATCAGGGTTGACCGTTTCGATCGAGTCCTTAAGTTTGTCGGATCCAGTTGAATTTTTTTCCACATACATCTTTCGTCATAATTATCATATCTGACGGTCGAATTTTAATTTTTGACTTTTAGTCATCGGAATCACAATATGCATACTAATGTTGTATAACTTGTTTATTAGGTTTTAAGCAAATGCACAACTTTATGAACTAACTCTACATAGATACAAAATTATCAAAAAACTCGTGAAATAAGATGTGTTCGGAATGATGAAATACAGCTCTGGTTAAAAAATCACTTAATTCGGGTAACGTCTCGGTGCCGATTGTAGCGGTCAACCCTATTTACCTTTATTATTCCCTAGGGGGAGCCCTATCGTCGGAAGGTAAATGTCTCAAAATTTTTATATGGGCGGTTGCGTCTCATCTACGTGAGTGTTTTTCGTGTAGAAGTTTTGACAAAAATACGTAATATAGTGGTAGATATGAGTGTTTCCGTGTGATAAGTGACGATGGATCAGGGTTGACCGTTTCGATCGAGCCCTTAACTTTGTCGGATCCAGTTGAATTTTTTCCCACATACATATTTCTTCATAATGATCATATCTGACGGTCGAATTTTAATTTTTTACTTTTAGTCATCGGAATCACAATATGCATACTAATGTTGTATAATTTGTTTATTAGGTTGTAAATAAATGTGCACCTTTGTGAACTATAACCATTTTTCACTATAATGATAATAAGATGAAAAATTATGAATTTGGAAAAAAAACCGAACCGCACCGAACCGTAGGTGTGGTTTGGTTTGCGGTTTGGCCTCTTGAATAGTAAAAAACCGAACCGAACCGAACCGAAATATAACATTGGTTTGGTTCGCGGTTTGGGGTATAAACCGAACCGAAGTGGACCGGAGCCAGCCCTACTTTTTATGCCCGCTAAACCAGACTTTTTTATATGCCTCACAGAAAAGCCCTACTTAATTTACTTGTAGCACAAAACAGAGAAAAAATAAGAAAGGATGGGATCCCTATACATACAAAGATACTACAGCTAGCTCATTGTTAATAATAGTTGCAGCCTTGCAGGTACTGAGAAATTTCCATAGAACATGGATATGGATATCTTCTTATACTTGTCCTATTTTTCAAACCAGTAGTTAATTACATTTATAATTTGTCATATAGATAGAGCTTACCTAGAACAATAACAATGACATGATTAAATACATAAACAAAAAGGATATCGGATGACTGAATAGTCTAACTAGTCTGCTGATGATTTCATTGCAGAAAGTAATCGATCTGAGAGTTGAAAATCGATCGATCTGGTGCAAGTGCAACACCTATTCTAGGGTTTGGATTAATATATCATAGAGACAATTCATTACATTCATATTATATAGGTTCCACCAAAGCTAGCATGCTTAAGAGTTAAGGCTTCTTAAAAATGTGACAATTTTTTTGTAGATGTAGGTTATATTATTCATATTAGCATTGTGATTGTATTTTTATATATACCCTCTTATTTGGAGGAGTAATACATCGAAGTATTCCAAACCATATCAAATTATTCTTTTCTACTTGGTATCAGACCCACAAACCCAAATTTAGTATTCATATTTCGCTGCGTATCATAATTATACCAAAATCTCAAATCCCGAATTTCAAATCATAATCAGGTATGAACGGTAAGGTATCTATGAATAGTTTTTGGATTATTGATAGCGGAGCAAGTGATCACATGACCGGACAAAACATGTGGAGGTGGATCGACATTTCATTAAAGAAAACTTGGACAAAAAAAATCATTCGTTTCCCTTTCGTTTATACAGAAAACCAATTAACAGATGTTCTTACAAAAGAAGTGTCAAAGAAAGTATTTGACAATTCGGTTGGCAAGTTGGACATGATAGATATCTATACACCAACTTGAGGGGGAGTGTAGAATATTCTGTAAATATTTACTTTCCTTGTAGGTAGGTGTAGGTTATATTATTCCTTTTAGCATTATGATTGTATTTCTATATATATCTTCTTTTTTTTCAGCCCCAGACCCGGATTATTATTAAAAAAGAAAAAAGTACAAATAGGAGGATGGGGGACTAGACCAAAACCGTCCTCATGACCTAAACGAAATAAATAAAAAGAGAATAAGATCCGCCTACCTCTTATACAAAAAATATAAGGCAGCATGCAACAACCCCAAACATGTTAACATTCCATATGATATGTAAAACCCTTCGCATCCATAGACAGAAGTGCAGATGGGGAAGAATCTTACCAAACTAAAAATGAAGATGTCAAACCAAAGCTCGAAGTAATATGTTTTAGATGAGTAATACCCTCTTATTTCTTTATATATATATATATCCTCTTATTTAGATGAGTAATACATCAAAATATTCCAAAACATATCAAATTATTCTTATTCTTTTTTACTGCATATACTCAGTCAGCTCTAAGCTAAATAGTACAGTCGTGTTTGGATATTTCAGAGAGAGAAGTGGTAGAAGAAGCTCCAAGCAGAAGAAGAATAATGCGTATGTTGCATTTGGACGTCAGTGTCAGTTGGTGGGTAAGATGTGAGAATTCTAAGCCAGCAAGCCAGCAAGCCAGCAAGCCAGCCAACACATCCATATTTGCATCCATTTAAAAACGATGGAGGGGCACATAGGCCAGTCTGTTGATCTTGAAAACTAAAACTCTAGGAGAGGCTGTAATGCCACGTTTGGGTTTGCTCCATGCACGTGTATTGCTTTGTTGACACTAAAAATTTGGAATCTGGAGATAACATACATGTTTTGGACACCATACCGACAGTTTTATAACTCTATAGCTATATCGGAAAGTCTATCACTTATTTTCTTTTGGGTTAAATTCACCTTCATTCTCTCAACTTTTATATCAAGACAAATGTGATACATAAATTCTAAACTCTATCAATGTGATACCTGATTTTTTGTTATGATATCAATGAGATGTCTCTGTCCACTTTCTGTAACGACACCGTCAAATTGGTGACGTGACAAACAACTGTGGATAACCACCAGTCTCTTAATTCTTGTGTCAAGGCCAATATGATACCCAAATTCTAAAACATGTCAAAGTGATACTCATACTTAATTACATTATCAATGTGAGGCCGGAGACGTCACGTTGTCGTCAGTTTAGTCAAATGACGGGCACGTAGACGTGTAAATGGATCAGATTTTATTTAGACCGCTTCGAATCCGTGGTTTTTAAACGGGTTTGGATCAGAAATTTAACACGTTGATCCATTAAGGACCCGGATCCGTTTTTAAAAAATTAAATAATATTTTATAAATATAATATTATTAATAAATATTAAATAATATGTAGGAGTGGAGATGTAGATGGTTTGAGAGGGGGATGCCCAAGAGCTTTGAGCAGCAAATAATCTTGTTTTGAGGTGTTTAAATCGTCATTGGAAGATGAGATGCATGTGATGATACATGGAGAATGAGAAATTTGGTATTGGTGTTGCTAGCAGACGGATATGACAATTGAGATTATATTGATTAAAAAACGAAGAGATAATTAACAAAAAGTTCAAATGAAGGTCATTTTAGTCTTTTAATTAATTTTTTATGAATGTCACGTGCGCGTCACTTGATTAAACCAACGACGATGTGACAGAATATGGTCTTCGGTCTCACATTAATAGCGAAAATTAAGTATGGGTATCACATTAACATGTTTTAGAAATTGGGTATCACATTGACATTACCACAAGAGTTGAGACACTGGTGGTTATCCACAATTATTTGCCACATCACTAATTTGACAGTGTCGTTACAGAAACTGGACGGATGCATCTCATTGATATCATAACAAATGATCAGGTATCACATTGATAGAGTTTACAGTTTGAGTTTCACATTGGCCTTACAACAAGAGTTGAGAGACTGATGGTGAATTTACCTCTTTTCTTTTTCCCTTATAATTGTGATTCAATAGCTTATAAAAGCTTCCCGTCCATGTATCCATACCCGATTCTCTTATTTATAAAGTAATTCAAGCATTCATTGTGCTTCTGAAGCATGAAAATTGGTGAGCTGTGAATTGATTGGTTAAAGTGTTTAACTGACAACTTTGAAGTTACATGTTTAAACATCACGATATATGCAGAATGTGTGAGTTATTTAATATATTTTTTTTAAAAAAATGTCTCTCATTCATCCGGCGTGTTTCCATGCTTCCTAGAGAAAAGTGAGTCTTATTTAAACCGTACGTATATTTCACAAATTTTTGGTCTGAATATGAAGAAACTAAATGTTTTGAATGATGTTATTCAAAAGAAAATAGAAGACCCTTCATTCAATCACAAAGGCTAGCTACTTCAAATTTTCAATATCAAAATGGGTGCAAATGACTTAAGTTTTTTTTACTAGTTGATGTTGCAAATCAAGATAGATAGGGTTAATTAGCTATATAATTCGGCTTGCGTATGAATTGCGCGCGTAAAGGTCAAGTTGAATTTGGTTTCCCTTAATCAATTAGGGTTTATAATGATGATATGCTACAATACAAGCGGAGGGCCGGAGGCACACATTGTATAACAATGAAGACAAACACGTCTCAGTTGTTGTTGGTGAACCATGACTTGATTGATTACGGTGTTTAATTAACAATTCTAAGGTTACGGGTTTAAATTTCACTGACATATATATGTAGGGTGCATGAGTTATTAATATAAATTTAAAAAAAAATAATTATAAATAAATATAAAAAAAACCGTCCCAGTCGTCCCTGCCAAAACAAACACGTCTAATACAGATTTCCTTAGGCCATCTCCAATATGAGAGCTATATTGAGATCTCTAGCCTTTTTTATAAATTATGGTCTCCAAAAACATAGAGCAAGAGAGTTGAAGAGCTGAAGGGGAGTAGGGAGGGCTCAATATAGCCCTATCGGTGGTACTTTGGCCCTGATGGGATCCATGCAAAACCAAAAGCAATCAACCCACACATGCATGATTCTAACCTTGTGCACGTGGTGCATGGATTTGGAAAACATTCCAATAACCCATATCAATTTGCGCTGTGTGATGTAAGGGTGTATATTTAAAGAATAATCAATCTTTTTTATTAAATAATATAAGGGTCAAAGTTTAGCATTGTCTTAATGGAGATGATTAATTGTTTTTAAATATAAAATATTATTTTGAGAAGCTAAATTATAGCTCTAGTCTCATTATATATAGCTCCTTATTAGAGATATGGCCTTAACCTCTAGTCCTGTAAGTTGCATACAGTATCTGGATGACAGATAGGTTTATCTTCGTGAGATATACCATTTGCTTGTCACTGCATCCACACTGTTCACACTTCATAGTAAACACAACTAGGTATGACCGATAACACCAAAGATTCCAGATTCATTCCACTTTATCTGAGTTTGAACTTTGACAGAGCCATTCGTCTTCCAAAGCATTAGGCAAACATGCAAGCCTAGCCTGCGACGCTACATGACTAATTCTTAAGCAATCAACCTCGAGTCTAAACCCGACTTCCAGTGGCGGAGCTATGCTAAGGCCAAAAGGTGCCATGGCACCCCTCGGCTTCTAGCTACCTGTGTATTATGAACCCATCATCCTATATATTTTGAGAGAATTTCTAGCTATTTGTGCTGGTTGGCACCCCTAACAGTATTTGGTGAATTTGCATGTTTAAAGATGAAAAAGAGATACGTGACCCTTCTTATGGCAAATTTCTGGGTCCGCCCCTGCCGACTTCATCTTCAATCTAATGCCGACGTGTCGTAGCTGGTATATGACCTCTTCCTGGCGTTTAATGTCACGGAGCTGACGCTATTTGATGACTTCTCTTTGGCTTTTGAGAGGCTTGTCTTGATTCCCAGGCCATTTGGTCCATGTGGATTCGGTTGAAAGTTAGGGAATCATCATTATCATGACTAGGGTTTGAGTTAGCAAAGAGAGACCCGATGCCATTGGAAAATTGATGAAGATGATGGAAAGCAATGAGACGATGAAGAGAAACGAACTTGGTGTCTTCACTTTCATCGTTTGCCTAAATTTCTGGGATGAAACCATGGAGAGAATGCTACGGTCGATAATGTAGATGGGATTGACCAAAATAAGGGCGAGGAGCAAGAGTAATGAAGCTAATCTTAGTGTTTGGGTGTAAAATAAATTTTCTCGGACGGTCAGTGTTTCAAAACAGTCTAGTGGTTCGTCGATATATTGATCGGGTATCTCGGAAGATATCCGTGATCGAGACCATATTAGACCTATCTTGAAGATCAAGTCATCTCGGTGAGAATCTGAATTATGACCGATATATCATGAATTTGGTAAATAATAAAGGCTTAAGTTGAGTGGTAGTGAAGAATCTTTCAAAGGAGAGTGCATCTGGACGCGAATAATAAGGGACATATGTACTTAAATGATGATTATATTTATGCTTTCATGCATAGGTCCAGGGTGCGTTCAAAAGGCAATATTGTGTTGCCTAAGGAGATTTCCACGTTTGAAGCACATGATCTTTGATCATATATGGATTACATCCGGGGATTATATTCATATGGTTCGCGGCCAAAAGGTATTAAAAAGGCAGTAATATTTCCTAGATGACGTGCGCGTCTCCTAGATCTCAAAGATTTATAAGGTAATTATATTACCTAGCAGACGTATACATCGAACTTATGTTCAAGAGTTAGAATTGAGATGACTATCTGCACTTAGACAACTTTCATGGACCGATTGGTAAAAATATTTTGTACATATTTTTTTTCCTAATAGGTCATGCATGACGAGATTTGCAGTTGTCTAAGGATATTTTCCGTGATATTTGAATATGCCTTGATCCGCAAGTAAGAGAAAACTCTAGTGTTCACTATATAAAGGGGTCGATGGCGAATGAAGAGAGAAAACAATTCATACACAAACAAAACCTTTGCATCTTACAAAACAAGCTTCTCTTAGAGCACATCTACAAAAAAGATTCATTGGGTCTTTTTATTCCATCAAAGTCTTATCCATAGGTATTCCTCGTATCTACCTCATCAAAACCCGACCAGTCGGCAGTTTTCGCATCTACCTCATCAAGTCTCATCCGTGAGTAAACAATCAATCCCAACTTCATCAATACCTATCCGTATGTGAATACCTGCAAAACCATTGTTAGAGACTTGGAGTGCAACAACTCTAGCAAATATCCTTGTTCGACATAGAACCCTTTGGAGAACGTCCTGTGATCCTGATATTGCTTTGTTCGACGACATCAGCTCGAGTAAGATTCGTCTGTTTTATGGTAAGAGGATAAAAACATAGTCGCTCATCGGCTAGGTCTGAGAAGAATCTGAGTGCCGGCTTGATCATGTTGACGATGTTGTTTCCTACATCATCTAGCTACTAGCAAACTTAAAACTTGAGAGGAATAACCTAAACTGATCCGACTATGAGGTTGTTGATAAGAATGATGGGGATCAGCTTCATGCGTGAAAAACGTTCTCATTAGGTGTTTAACCATATTCGATTCCATGGTATTATGGTAACAAAACAATTTCACACAAAATTTGACCGAGTTTTCAGCTTTGGGAAAAAGTCACGAAATTTATGCACGACGTACATATAGATTATGAAATCTTAACCATTCATATATTGAGATCTCCTTTCATGTCCAATAAAGTCATATATCCTAAGCATCCACATCGTGTCATATATTTACATGCCGTGCACATAAGATTCTCCTATTTAATAAATAGATAACCTTATTATACATCGTGATCTTTGATGCAATTGTCTCTGATTTGCTGTGAGGGTTCTTTTTGATTTGAAAGGTAACTATGCCAAAATTAACCTAAAGACTTGAATCATTGAGGTAATTTTGTGTGTGATTCAGAATCAAAGGAAGAAGTTTGTAGCGTGGACTTGGCGTGGGAGCTAGAGGCACACCGCAATGATGAGAATTAAACTGAGCTAGGGATTTGTTTTCTAGAAAAAGATGAGAGTTCAAGAAGAGTGGGTTAAAGAAATGTCTGAGTATGCTTGTGATTGGAAGAACAAGAATTAGGAAGATGGCTAATAGGATTTATTGCTTGAAGACATAAGAGCTTGGCTTAAGTGTTTATGGTAGAATTTCTGGGTTGTGACTTGATGGATCCCCTTAGTAACTCCAAACCCCTTACTTTTATAGAGCCCGATCGATGAGTGTTCACGATGAGTCACGGTGTTTGAGCTGCTAGGTAGTAGAATTTCACTTTTCACACACATGACGTTAGCCCGAAAATCTGGAAAAGAGAGGCTGACTCTGATGGGTGATAGTGACGACTTACTACGAGAAAAGCTGCTAGGCGGCTGCAGAGACAGATAACCCAGAATGAGGCGCCCCATGCAGCTTGCATGCGTCAATTTCGTCATTCGAGAATGAAGGTGTTGCTTTTAGATCGGTCACAAGCTTCTTTCTTCCTCAGATCAGAGATGAAGATTGTTTCATGTTGTGTGTAAAGTTGCTGCGATAGAAAAAAGTCTAGTTTCTGTTTATATTGGGGTTTGATGATGGTGTTAAGTAAAGAGAGATTGGGCCTTTCTTAAGGGTTTTGGGCTGAGAAAAGTAAGGTGAGTTTGGGCTTGTAACGAAAAAGAAGTATTGGGCTTTGGGTTTGGAGGTTCTTTTCTAGATTTGTATTGTAGTCTAATTCTCTTTTTCACCAATTTCGTCACCGATTTAAGTAGTTGAGCTTGAGTTCCGCGCTCAAGACTGAAACTATTTAACGACGTTGGATCGGTAAATGAGCATTATGTGCCTTCGTGACCTTCCACGCCACACTCACATCTATAAGCCCTAAATGTGCTTATATGTGGCTTGAGCCCACATCAACGCATGAATATGCTTGTTTGGCGTGTTAAGTCGAAGATTTCACCTGAGATTGCATGAATTACCTCGTGTTGAGGCATTAATTAACCGTGTGATTTTTTAGGTATCAACACTTGCTCATGGTTTGCTTTCCCCTTTTGATTTCAATTTTTTCCTTTAAGGGGTGTAGGCATCATGTCCCTGCATCAAGCATTATCTTTTTATTTAATAAATTTATTGATATTAGTTCCTATCTATAGTGAGACAGCGCTTTGAAATTAAAGTGTGAGACTCCTTATTTAGCACACTTTTAGATCATATTTTCACATCTTCACCGTTCAGTGTCTAGAATATAGTGTGTAGATCATTCCTGCAAAGTTTCATCCAATTTGAAGATCATTTGCTTACCGAATTAGCTTAAGTGAATTAACAGAACAAAATTTGTCAAAAAAATCGTTCTTGTAAATTGCTATTATGGAAACTCAAATTATCTGTAAATTTAATTAAACTTTGTAGTAATAATCTACACATTATGTTCTAGATAATGAATGATGGAGATGTAAAAATGTGACCATATCAACTAAAGTATTTCAAATAGATAATCATCTAAGGCTTTAATTTCAAAACGGTGTCTCAGTCTAAATAATGACTAATCTATTGATCGCCCCTAAAAAGGATGGCTAACCCGCTGATACTTGATAATTATATATAAACAATCAAGCACGAAAAGTACGTACACCAAGTTAGAATTGCAACGAATGTGTAATTACGTACACATATATAGAACATAGAGAAAGAATGAAGGGATCAAGGAAAGAATTACAATTTGGAGCACGTCAATAAGAATTACAATTTGGAGCACGTCAATTACACTTCCATTTCAAACCAAATCTAGGTACATCTTGAAGGAGCAAAACCCAATCTACCTCCCCGCAAATCGAATTCCCACAAATAATTTTGCTGCATTATGTTGCCAAGAACAACAGTGCCAGGAAACGGAGCAGTCTGAAACCCTAGACACTTTGTCTGTACTGCAACATCAATAACATAGCTCTTCACTGGTGGCTCAAATCTAGCTCCATTTGCAAAATGAATGGCGAATCTCGGCACCGAAGACTGATCGTAATCGGTGGAATTGAAGCAGAACTCGAATGCATCCGAGGGAACTTTCTTGTACTTGGACAAAGCCATTGTCAATTCCTCCATGACAGGTACGTACGCTGGGGATGTTAGAAATGTGAGGCTTGTCCCTGAATCAACTATAGTTCCACCACCAAGATTTTCATTCCACACTTCACTTGGTATCTTCAGCATTTTGCCCCCAACTGATATTCCCACCAATTTCACGGCGTAAAATGGGCCGATTTTAGGGCTACCCAAAGCAAGCTTTGTGTATCTCATGTTATTTTGCAGCGCGGTTTCAGCATTTCTACCAATTGTGAGGTAGCTTGACACATTCTTGTTGCTCATGTGATCAACCAAGCAATAGGAAAACTTGTCACCCAAGTTCGAAGTAGCTTTCGTAACGAACGAGTGCTTGCTAAACCCTAAACCCAATATCCCATCACCTGCCCGGATGCTTGCCTCTTTAGGACCCTCGATGGACTCTGTGCAACCAATTACCACATCATTCAGCCTCGCTCTCCTACCATTTGTAAGGGGTACTCGAACAGTCTCATTCGCAAAGAAGCCCAATGCACCGGAGTTTTCCGCATACCTTGTGAAAAAAAATTAAAAAAATGAGCCAACAATGTATATGTCAAAATAAAGCATCCCTCCTTTAAATAAGTAACTAGAAAAGGCTATCGGGTTTAGAAACCAAACATTCGACTGGAAATCGAAAATGGATTTTTGTGTTTGGTATAGAAATGAGGCTCATGTGATGCTCACCTACTAGCAATAACTGACATTTAAATCGTTCTGCTCTCACCTACATCTTCTGCAGCCAGTGAATTTGGGATAGCTCACTACAGGCATCTCATCCTAAACATTTAACTTCTTAGGTTGTAACTAGACAATTGGTTTATTTCAGACCTACTACTGTCTGCATTTCGCCGTAACCAGGATATATGGTCCATGAGCCCAAGACCAATAGTAATTGCAACTGCGAAGTCTTAGAAATGGGAAATGTTAGTGTGATTTATATATAGAAATGGGAAATGTTTACCTATAATCATATTTGCAAGGGCTCGATGGGGTTGGACATTCTATGCGAGAGAACTCAAGCTCGAGCTTGCACATCTCAGAAGAGCAAGGGATAGTTTTGAAGGTTGAAGACTGAGCAGGACGACACACCATCTTCTTGTTCTTCTTCGTCGTTGCTCTTTTCATCCCACAATTCTCAACGCACCGATACTTGCACTTCATCCATGTCAAGTCACTCCCTGTGTCTGCAATCAACAGGAACCTCTGTGGCGGTGTTCCCACTCTAATCTGAACAAGGTACTGCCCGGCACCGAAATCCCAAGCCGAACTCAACGGCATTGAAATGTAGGCTGCAGTTTCCAATGCATTTCTCCTTATGCCAGTAGGAATGCCATGATGGTGGTGCTGCCTCCTGCGGGAGATGATCTGGTGGCGAATGAGGTCATGGCGCTGTAGCTCTTCGATGAGCTCTAGCTGCGTTTTCGGCTTTTCGTCAGGCAACGAGTGCCTGTGGATGAGCTCCAATCTCATTGGTTCGCCTTCTTCGAGAAATGAATGAACAGAGAGAATCCCATCAAGGGAAGAGAACAAGAAGACGATGAAGAGGAATGAGCTTGTCCTCCCCTTCATCATGGCAACGAGCTCACCGTCCGAAATAGAACGTAACAAGAACACACGGGAGTATATATATAAAAAAGGAGGGAGGAACTGAAAGAGAGCTAGAACAGGCAAAGGAAGGAACTGAAACAAATAAGAAACAAAGTCTGGTGTGATCGGTAGTTGTGGAGCTTTATTTCAGTTTATGTATACACTTTGTTGTAACAATTAACAGAAGAAAATCTAGAACAAGATGAGGGATTGGATCACAAAGAAACTAGAAAGGAGAAGGTAATGTGAGGTGGAAATCATATAGGGAGGCGCCTCAATAATTTTTGGAGAGTTGGGGCTTTGCTAACTATATGTAAAGCTCTTGTGCCACCATTAAACCCAAAGTCTTCAGATTTTCATTTTTGTCTGGTTTCTCATCTCATAATGTATGAAGGTATAAAAGGAATTTAGGTGATATGTAATAGTGTAAATGTCTACATACAATTAGTTAATGAATCTATTCTTGTCAATGCCTTATCTCTCATGCATGATTGTACTTTTATCATAAAAAACAAAAAAACAAAAGTAAACAGCATAAATCAGATGATAAAGAGATGATCAGACGATGTACATTGAACAGCTCACCGTGAATGACGGTGCACCGAATAATTTTCATTGTATTTTAGGAATTGAAAATTCAACCCCACTCAATAGTTAAACATATCAAAACAGATCATTCATTTAATTGGAGAGCAAGCAAATATCTGTTGAGAAGACAAGAGTTGTTATCATTTAGTCGGCTAGAGCCAAGTTAATGGTTGTTCTCTTCTTATCCATTATTGATTGATATTGGCTAATGAGGTTCTGTCCTAACGACTGACAAGGCATTTGTTTGAGTGAACTAAATCAAGGAAACCTACCTACTCCCTGGTCATTTTAGAGATCAGGAAATAATTGTGCCTGAGGATCAATGCAGGGTGCGGCTAGATTTGTTTCTTGGATATTGTTTATTCATGTTAAGACTGACATGGTTTGAATTGATGTGTCTTGTAACGTGACACTAACAAAAATGAAATAAGATTTCCCATTTCATCTAGTAGGTTTTGTCCATTTACAACGAGACATATGCTTCATATCAAATGCTAGAGGATCAGTATTTGACTAGCACAACGTGACCAGCTGGATGAAAGTGAATGCTTGTTGCCAATGTGTGCTCTAATTCTTTTGTATACATGATTCTCATTCCACTTTCACTCTAGTAATGATCGGTTTTCTTGTTTTCTTGTTTTCTTATTTGTTTGGAGAGAAAATTGGTCATGTCATTATGCAAATATGATGGCTTGAACTACTTTGTCAAAGATCATTATGAACAAATAAGGAGGTTATTGATTTGATAGCTGCATGTGTAAAAAATCTATAAGAAGAACTAAAGCTTAATATCTCTAAGGTTAAGAGTGGTAACTCACTCAATCATCATTTTAAAAGATCATTATAAACAAAACACAGAGTCGAACTCAATTGTTAATGGAAATCTACAAGCCAACAAATATTTCCTTGTTTGCTAAAGAAACATAGCGGTCTTTACAAACGATCAAATTATCATTCATCTACAATACTTTTCATATTCGATCGAGTCAAGATTATGAGAAGGTAATTATATACCAAGCGCTTGCATTATATTACAAAAGGAAATACGCCTTCATTTGTGCTCATTCACCTTGTCGCTATTATTTGTTTCCCAACATAATCTTAGGATCCAAACTCAAGCAATTGGGTTCCAAACTCGAGCCACATATTCCTCCCTCACGTTTTGGCAACAGCCTTTGATACCATGAAAGACAGAAAATAATTAACCAACAAACGTTTGCCCCAATGCTCTCGAAGAGTGAAGGTAGGACACTCCTTTGATACACACAACCATAACGCGTAGGATTTCCAAATTTCAGATCAAACATCCGACCAGTTTCTAAGTTGTTGTGTGTACTCGTAGTTCCTTGCCTCACAAGTATGAACCACGCGTACAAAATACATTTATCTTCCAAGAATCCTATAAGCTATGCGTGACAGCATCATCTGCTAGTGGTTTCTTTCCTGGAATTCCAATGGAGTAAGTTAAAAATGTGAAATTTGTCCATCCGGTTTAATGACATCCTTGCATATCTTCATAAAATTATTAAGGACTAACTAAGATATAGAACTCTTCAAAAGCTCGTTTGACATATATTAACTGTTTCCTAATGTCTAATTTGTGATATATATTTGAACTTAACTACTGATAATTAGTTATAACACAATTAGCATATATATGATATAACTTAATTAGCTGTCTTAAAAGAATTATAAACTATTAAAACACAACATATATAATTGGTTACGTCAAACTAGGTCTAAATGGATGCAAGCTATTGCTTGCCAATAAGCATGCACTAATACACACAATTAAGGATTCAGGATAGAGGGGAGAGATCGATGGTTCCCGGTTGTGATTGTTCCCCTTTTCTTTTTGGATTGTTGGTGGGTACTTATCGCCTCAAATAAGCTTTCACGAAGGAACCCATATCGCATAATTATCTACTACTATTTTAACTTGTAGTATGTGCGTGCTAACTTATTTTTATGTTTTTATGAATTTACTTATTCATATTTTATCTTCATTTTTTTCTCTTCTATAGAAAAGAGAATCTCATTATCAAGTATATAAATTGTCTATTTTATCCATACTTTCTTAAATTATTAGATTTGAACTTTAATAAATCAATAATATAATTAAAATATAAAAAATTTAACCATTCGGACTGTTTTCCAAATCTCTTCTACCTTTATTAATACAAAAGTTGTCTTTGTAGCCAGTAGCCTTTACCCTATTTGCACGGAATCACCCACTCATCCAATTTAATGTGTAGTAGTCATGACTCATGAGTTAATATCTTGCCATATAATTGCTTTCTTACGCACAATATTGAACCTTAGATATCAAATCTCTTTTAGCTGAGAATCCGCTCCATAAAACGTTTGTTCAATTGTCTTAGTTCGTTCTTCATTCAAAATCTCAATTAAATAGACCAATTGAGTACCTAAACGCAAATGCATGTTCTGGGTTCGTTGTTTGGGTCGCCAACGTCGAGTTTCAGAAACGTCCGAGACGAAGCTGGTGTTCTTCTGGGTTGATGATTATTGATTTATCTTCTCCCTTTTGTAGTCAGCACATCATGGTAACTCCCATCTTCTTTTTGTAGTCAACACATCATAACTCCTATCTCCCCAGCCGTTAACTCTTCACGTTGTTCTAGTTGAGCGAGCAGTTGAGTTCGTGCTATCCCACGTTCTTTCCTGACGTTATATTAATTTTTTTCTTTTCCATTTTAATGTAATAGCCCATGTTTTTCTCTACCAGAGTTATGGGATCAAAAGGCAAAATTGGCCGTTCATATTTTGGTGATTTTCATGAATCTCTCGCTTTATTGTAGCAGAGATAGATTTATTTTATATATAAAAAATGATTTAGAAACCCTGCCTTCTAACTAATTTCGTCACGCATAAAAATGATTACCATTTCGACAGCACTAGAAACAACGCATGGCAAACCAGTCGACCCTCCTATAGTAGCAGCAGATCGAGAGCACTACATTTTCAAGTAAAACTGAAACGTATAACATCATTAGTCTAGAGATTAATTATTCATCAATTGGTCCCTTTCCATTTCCTGAATTCCCTCTTAAATAAAACCTTCATGAGTCTAAACCCTGGTTATAATTAAGTTTACAACTGTTGTGCAATAAGGTAGAGAAGGAAAAGGTCAATCTCTGCTAATCGTGGAAGAGATAAACGACCCAAATCTGAGAATGCGCATGTAAACAGTGATATAACAATGGAGGAAGTCAATGGTTAATGCCACAGACATATCTGAATATCATGTAAGCGAATCCCACCGAAGGCAGAAGAATATATGTGATCGATCGAGCTGTTCATCACTGAAACTTTGACATTCTATATATGAACCAAACACAAAAACAAAACCAAGATTTGGGGTGTGTTTATTCTAGTTGCAGAAGCAATCGATATCTAGAATTAAAGGGAATAATATGATCGGTAATTTGATATGAGAGTTGAAAAAACGGGGAGTTGGTATTTGGAAACAGCTTAGGGTTAGACATTTTGATAGTGATGGTCGGAGAGGGTTAGTACCTGCAATCCCGCCATGTTATGTGGTGATTTTGACGCATTCCATTCCCCCATTACTAGGCATCACCAGAAATGGATTCTTTCACAAATTGTATTCATAATTTCTGAGACGGCGCGGGTCTAAATTAATTTCTTCACCTTAATATAAATAGTGACTTGGATCATCACTCCCTTACGAGTTACTAATCAATCATGGACAATGTTTTCGTCTATTATTGTCAATTGGAGTGTATGTTGAGCAGGTAACCAGATTCTCAGAAATAATATCACACACCTAGTTGAACAAAAGATGCTTATATAGCTTGTCAAAGAAATACCCACTAATGTATGTAATCGTCATTAGTGGATTATGGTTCTTAGCCGATGGAAATTTCGTCGACTAACATTAGTCGGCTAAGATGCGTCAGTGAAGACCCTAGCCGATGGAAAATTTTATTCAGTTGACTAAGAGACAACCTAGTCGACAGAAAGCTACTAGGATCTTAGTCGACAGAAATATTTTAAAATAAAAACTAATTAATAATCATCCGTTAGCTAAGATCCTAGTATACAGAAATATTTTAAAATAAAAACAACTTAATAATCATCTTAGCGACGGAATTCAAAATACTTCGTCGGCTACAGAATTATTTTAAAATAAAAACTCTTAGCCGAAAAATATTCCGTCGGTAAACCTAAAAAAATATATATATAAAAACGAAGATTGATCTCCGGAAATCCACCGTCGGAAATAAGGGGTAAAAAATTATTTTTTAAGAACTTAGGCGATGTTATAATTCTAATGATCAAACTTGACAAACGAAAATCTGACCGTCAGATGTGATCATTATAGTAAAAAATGGATATGGTAAAAATTCAATTTGATCCGACAATATTAAGGGCTCGATCCTGACAGTCAATCCCGTAAGTCAAACCCTAAAACGCACGGAAATGGTCATTTGACCGTCTAAATTATGTATTTTGGCTGGACATTCAATTGAAAATAGTTTCAAATCGATGTTACGCAACTAGTGGTATAAAAATTTACTGAAAAATAATCCCCGAAGATAGGGCTACCCATAGGGAGCAAGAATGGTAAATTACGTTCATTGTAACTATCGGCACATAGACTTTGTCAGAATTACGTGATTTTTCAACTGTAAACGTATTTCACTATTCTGGTCATATCTTATTTCACGATTTTTTTTTTGAAAATTTTGCTTCCTGTACAGTTCTAAAGAAAAAACTTATGGCTGATTTGTTACTGTATTTTTAATCTTAGCCAACAGAATATAAACTTTTTCGTCTGCTAAGAAAGAGCCTAGCCGACGGAATATAGTTTTTCCGTCTGCTAAGAAAGCTCTTAGTCGACGAAAAAGTTTATATTCCGTCGGCTAGGCTCTTAGGTCTTAGCCGACGGAATATGAATATTACCGTCGCCTAAGAGCTTTCTTAGCCGACGGAAATAGCTAGGAACACAGATCCGTCGGCTAAGAAGGGCTTAGTCGACGAAAATTCCCGACGACCTTGTTTTATCGGCTAAGAAGGGCTTAGTCGAAAAACCTTTTCTCCTAGCCGACGGAACAGTTTAGATTTCATCGGTTAAGCGTGAAAATCCACTAGTGCGTCAATCTCAATGTTGGTGCTAGTTTTTCGGTTTTTCTGAGAGTCTAATTTGTAATTTATAAAACTACATCGAAACTTGTTTAAAATCAAGTAAGAAAAGTAAGAGCTAAACCTATAATTATCTTGTTGATTCAAATTCTTCCATGTCATGAACAACCCTTGTTTGTTTTTTCACAAAATGTGAAAATACCTTTATTGGAGAGGAGACATTGTAGAAAAGCCCACTTCAATCTTGGGCTCCTTATTAAGATCGACCAGGCCTAGATTTGTACCTCTCCATTCCTCGCTTTTTTGTATATGCAGTGGCTGTGATAGTAGAGAGAGAGGGAAAAATGAACAGAGGAGGCAGAGCAGGAGCCGGCGCAGGAAGCAGGCCCACGTAGGCGGCAGCTAATAGGATTCAACAATAAAGGAAAGGAATTTGCTGGAAAAAGAAGCAAAACAGGAAGTAAGAAACATCAAAATTCTCATGGATGCGGACAAACTCGTCCCAGTTCATATACACCCTACTGGCTGCTATGATCGCGCCACTTGGCACAAATCCGGTCTATCGATTAAACAACATTAGTTTGATTTATTAACCCTAATGATTATAACGGCTACTTAAAACTTAAACACGTTGGCGCGCGCTCGACTGTTGCACTTCTCCTACTCGACCCAGGAGAGTTCCTATCATTGCATCATGCTCCACCAGAAACTTGTCCTCAAGTTTCTACAATGAATTCAGGAAACCTTGCTTGGATTTCGGCAGCACACTCCTAAGTAGCTTCCTCTGGTCATGTGCCAAACCAATGCACTAGCCACTGCGTTTCTGCTGCATTTCCTTTCTTCACCATTTTTCTTTGTAAAACTGCAGCTGGTGGTAGTTGAGTGGCCACAGAAGGCTGATCATCCACTTTCTTCTTGAGCAAAGAGACATGAAAAACATTATGTATTTTGACAGTGGGAGGCAGTTTGAGTCTGTAGGCCACTATTCCTATTTTCTCCAACACTTCATAAGGTCTAAAATACTTAGGAGACAGCTTGTGAAAGGCTCTTCTATGAACAAAATGTTGCTTGTAAGGCTGCAGCTTGAGGAATACCAAGTCCCTTACTGCAAAAGATCTTTCTGTGTGCTTCTTGTTGTGGAAATTTCTCATTCTGTCTTGAGCTAACCTCAGATTTCTTTTGATAACTGCCAACAACTCCTGCCTGCTTCTGAGTTGTCTATCCACTTCTGTAACAGCAGTTGATCCTAGGGAGTAGGGAGATATAGGATTGGGAGCTGCTCCATAGAGTGCTTCATATGGAGTCATTTGAATGACTGAATGAAAGGTTGTATTATACCACCACTCAGCCCAAGACAGGGCTTGGACCCATTTCTGTGGTATTTCACCAGTCACAAATCTGAGATATTGTTTAAGGGTCCTATTCAGATTTTCAGTTTGTTCATCAGACTGTGGATGATAAGCTGAAGATTTACTGAATTTGGTTCCCTGAAGCTTGAAGATATTCTCCCAGAATAAACTCATGAAGATGGGGTCCCTAACAGATACTATGTTTTCAGGCATACCATGAAGCTTGAAGATTTCTTGCATGAAGATCTTGGCTAGAGATGCATCAGTATAAAGGTGAGAAAGGGGAATAAAGTGAGCATACTTGGTATGGATAATGGTTGCAGGATCCACTGTCATTCCTTCTGCATTGATCACATGGCCTAGGTACTACCCAAAGCTGGTTTGCAGACCTAAAGTGGTTTGCAGACCCTTCTGCCCCAAAGCTGGCAGTGGGTAATAATGCAAGCTATTATTGTAGGATCCACTACCACTCCCTCTGCACTGATCACATGGCCTAGGTACTCTACTTGTTTAACCCCAAAGCTGCATTTGCTAGCTTTAATCTTCATTGAGTGCTACATTAATAACTTCAAAACCTCCTCCAGAATCTTCAAATGCTGGATCATAGAAGGACTGTAAATAAGGATATCATCAAAGAAAACCAAGACTCATTTCCTTAAAAGAGGCCTAAGGATATCATTCATGTTGGATTGGAATGTGGCAGGGGCATTGGTGAGGCCAAATGCCATCACTAAGAACTCATAATGGCTTTTTTCTCAATATCATGTTCTCTCATCCTAATTTGATGGTAACCAGACCTCAAGTCTAATTTGGTGAACACCTGTGCTCCATGTATCTCATCAATCAGTTCATCTACTACTGGGATAGGGTACTTATCTTTGACAGTGGTTGCATTTAGGGACCTGTAATCAATGCATAACCTTCATGTGTCATCCTTCTTTTTACCAAAATAACTGGTGAATAATAGGGACTGACGCTAGGTCTGATGACTCCATTGGCCAACATCTTTTGCACAATTTTTTCAATTTCTCCCTTTTGGAAGTGAGGGTACCTGCAAGGCCTCACACTAATGGGTGGAGTATGAGGCAACAGTACAATGCATGATCCTGAGCTCACTTGGGTGGCAATTGACTAGGAGGATCAAAAAGTGTAGAATATTTAAGCAGCAGTGGTTGAATCTTAGTAGGTACTTTAGAGCCTGGCTGAGGCTGAACCACTTGCACTATGACTACCTCCTTTTCCTTCCTCAATACCCTACTCATTGCCTTACAACATACCACAGATGCCTGAGGTTCAGTTTCCCCTTACAGCACCTGCTGCTGACCTTCTCTAGCAAATTTCATAATCATGTGTTCAAAATTTCACACTATGTCTCTTAAGGTTCTCAACCAATTAGTCACCAAAATCATCTCACTGTCAGATATAGGTAATACAAAGTACTGAAAAGTGAATTTGCACTCTTGGATATTTAACTCTAGAGTGGCTAGCTTGGTGGTCTGTAGTACCTTCCTACTAGCTACTCCAACTCTCACAGGAGGGATGAGATGTACCTTTAGCTTTCATATTGCGCAGCAGGTTGGGGTGCACAAAGCTGTGGGAGGCACCTGAATCAATCAGTATGTGCACCCTTTTATTGTTACAACTTCCCTTCAATTGCATAGTATTAGTGGATTCCTCTCCTAAAGCATTCAGTTTTATCACTGGTTTATCCTCTAGAGCTTCAATCTGGTCTGCCCCAGCCTTTACCCCTTGAGGTTTAGGTTCCACCTTTACCATGCCATCCTGGAAAACCTCTATAACCATCAGTGGTTGTCTCCTTCTGCAATTATGGCCAAGTCTGAATAGCTCATCACAGAAAAAACATTGGTTCCTTGCTCTCCTGGTATTTTGCCTGAGTTAATCTTTTTTTGTTAGCTACTCCATTGGCACCAAGGGGTGCTACAGCTCTCATAGGTTGTTGCACTCTAGTTGGTATTGGCCTAGTAGTAGGTGCTGCTGCTCTAGCAGGAAATGGTGCCCTATAATGAGCTCTAGTGAGTTTCTCCTTTTTCCCATAGAGTTTGGCCAACTCACAAGCTTCATACATTGTCTTTGGCTTCATCACCCTCACATCAATCCTAATACTATCTTTTAGCCCCTCCACAAAGAAAGACAATAAGTTTTGTGGTGAATACCCAGAAGTTCGCCTAGATACCTTGGTAAACTCCTCCATATACTGCTCCACAGAGCCTGTTTGGTTCATTGTAGCCACTACAGATTGGTAATCCCTCATGTTGTAGTCACTGAATTCTCTCATCAATAGTTCCATTAAACTTGCCCAAGAGTTAGAGAATTCCTGTCTAAAGTGGTTCCATCTATCAGATGCCTTGTTAGTCAAGTGTATTTGTTCACTTCAGGGACTTGATAGAATCGAATATTTGTTCAGCCCTATTAATCCACTCCACAGGGTCTCCTCCACTAAATGGAGTAAAGTCAAGCTTCATTTGTCTCATAGTGGGTAGGTTGGGGTCAAAACTCAAAGGAGTTCCATGCTGATAAGGGAAATAAGGCTAGTATGATGTGGTGGCAGCTTGAGTGAACACAAGCTGTGGTCTATAGCTGTCATTTTACGCATAGGCCATAGATGCAGGAATATGGTGATGAAGTGGGTTGGGGATTAAATGGTTAGGAGTGAGGAAATATGGTGCAAAATTGGGGATCATTGGGTTAGAAGGCATAAATCATTGGGACAAAAATGGAGGCTGAGCAAAACTTGTTGAAGGGACAAAATGGTGTTGAGCAAAACTGGTTGGTGGTTGCAGAAAACTGGTTTGGTATGGGGCACACGAAAATGGTAAAGGACCAAAATTAGAGTACTGGTATGCTTGGTTTGAAGGTAACCCAACGCTACCCACACCCTATGCTTTCAAGCCACTCGACTGCCCTTTCTCTTAACAGACCTCTCTCTCTACACATGCCTCCTTCCCTTTCTCCCTCACCGGCTTAGGATCAGTAGTCGAAGACACAGTGAGTGTGTTCATTACTACGCCAGACCCATTAGTGATTATGGGGAGGCTGGTGTTGAACGGCATCTAGGGTTTAGACAAGGTAAGCGGTTGTTTTTCCAAATCTGGCACTAGTGAGCTCGAAGCTGAGCTCGCCAAAGCTTGCACAGACCTAGCGGAGTCATGTAAGACGGCCAAAGCCGAGCCATCACCACTCAGAGGGATTGTCCCAAACTTGAGCGGAGTGGAGCCAACCTGACTGGTCTGAGGCAGTGAAGCTTCTCTCAAGGCTCGAAACTCAGCCATAATCTCATTTCAGAATGTGTTTAGGGACTAACGGATTTCTCCGATCTGGACCACCGTGTGTTCACGGTGGCTAACCAGCTCAGATTCAAAGGCTGCAATTTCTCCAGCTTGAGAAACTGAGTCTGCCTGGCCAGTCACTTGGGGGGCCCTATTCTTTGCCATAGTACCCAGAGCAGAGCTCTGATACCAGATAATAGGATTCAACAATGAAGGAAAGGAATTTGCAGGGAAAAGAAGCAAAACAGGAAGAAAGAAACGTCAAAATTCTCATGGATGCGGACAAACTCGTCCTAGTTCATATACACCCTACTAATCGCTATGATCGCGCCACTTGGCACAAATCCGGTCTATCGATTAAACAACATTAGTTTGATTTATTAACCCTAATGATAATAACGGCTACTTAAAACTTAAACACGCTGGCACGCTCGACTGCTGCACTTCTCCTACTCGACTCAGGAGAGTTCCTATCAACAGCTAAGAAGCAGAAGAAGTGGCTGGAGGGTGTGGAGACTGACATTGCCACCATCGTCGACTATTTCAGCTACCTTGGCAACGCCTCCAGGGTCTCTCTCTCTTCTTTGTTTCTTTAACAACGAAATTCTTCTTTTTTATTGTAGAATTGTAGTGTTTGATTTATGGTGTTTTATAGGTGAGTGCACCACCTGTTAGAAACTCTCAAGAAGCTTGTATGATGGAGATGCATGCTGCTAGAATGGTGAGACTCCTAGTACTTATTACTTCTGCTTCTTTGCTTGTGTTTCTGTGTGTTTTCTTAGAGACTTATGAAGTCTATGGAAACCAGTAGAAAGTAAAGTAACAATATGCGTTGAGTTGTGTTTCGAAATTTTAGGAGTTCATAATGTTGTTATGATGATAACCTGAGGTGTTTCTGAGTCTGAAATCTCTCTTCATGAAGTAAAATCCTGCTAGTTGTTGGTGTGTTTTGATAACATGGCATCCATGACAGTATTGAAGCTAAGAACAGACGAAAGAAAGATATGAATGCAGAGAGGAAAACCTGTATAACTTCTCTATATTCTTCAGCAAAATAAAACGAGTCTCGATCACACAATCAAATACAATTCAGTGGTTTATATAGTGTTTACAACCAGAAAAATATCTCCTAACAGAATGAAGAATCAAAGGAGAGAAATGCTGTTGTGCTGACAGCTGGATAACCGAATTTGTTGACAGTGATGTTGACAGCTTGATAAGGAATGTTGACAACTTGATAAGGAAATGTAACTGTGGTAAAAAACTTAATCTTTAACACCTCCCTCAATCTCAGCTCGGGTCAGTAAGCTGAGATTGCCACAGTGATGCTGCAACATAGGACTATGAAGACCTTTGGTAAATATATCTGCTGTTTGAAACTCAGTTGGCACATACTGAAGAAGCAGATCACTCCTTTGAACTTTTTCACGCACAAAGTGAAAGTCATTATCCAAGTGCTTAATTCTTGAATGAAAAACCGGATTTGAACTCAATGCAATAGCAGACAGATTATCACACTTTAACAATGGAGGAGCTGGAATTGTAATATGCAAATCACAAAGCAGGTGTCTTAACCAAGATATTTCAGCTGCTGTATTAGCTAGAGCTCTATACTCAGCTTCTGTAGAACTCCTAGCCACTGACCCTTGTTTCTTGGACTGCCAAGAAACTGGACAACTGCCTATGAACACAACAAATCCAGTTGTTGACCTTCTGTGATTAATATCTCCTGCCCAATCTGCATCACTATAAGCTGTAATAAAAGGATTTGGAGAACCATACCTCAAGAATAAACCTTTATGAAGAGTATGTTGCAAGTATCTAAGTATTCTTTTGACAGAAGCATAATGAACATTTGTTGGTTGAGACATGAATTGGCACACAATATTAACTGAAAAGGCTATATCTGGTCTTGTCAGAGTTAAATACTGAAGTGCTCCAACAATACTTCTGTATAAAGATGGATTAGATAAAAGTGTACCCTCTGTCTTTAACAACTGATTGTGAGGTAAGCAAGGAGTATTACAGCCTGTACATGTAGTCATACCAGCTTTCAAAAGCAAATCTTTAGCATACTTTGTTTGAGTCATAAGAATTCCTGACTCAGTATACTCAATACCAATTCCCAAAAAATAGGACAATGTACCAAGATCCTTCATCTCAAAAACTCCACTTAGCTCTTTAATTACTGCATTGATTCCTGTAGTATCTGATCCAGTGATAACAATATCATCTACATATAACAGTAGAGCAACAAGACCATCTGAAGAATGTTTAATGAACAAACTTGGATCCGAATGAGTAAACTGAAAACCAAGAGAAGGAAGATAAGTGGTGAATTTTTCATGCCAAGCTCTAGGCGCCTGTTTTAAACCATACAGTGACTTCTTAAGCAAGCAAACATGACTAGACTTATCAGGATCAACATAACCTTGAGGTTGCTGCATATACACTTCTTCTTTTAATTCACCATGAAGAAAAGCATTTTTCACATCTAGCTGTCTAAGTTCCCATCTGTTCATAGCAGCAAGAGTTATGAGAATTCTTACTGTACTGTGGCGAATGACAAGACTAAAAATCTCTTCATAGTCTAAACCTTTCTCCTGGCTATAGCCTTGAGCTACTAGTCTTGCTTTATATCGAGATATTGTACCATCTGCATTTTTCTTTACTTTATAAATCCACTTGCTCCCAACTATATTCTTACCAGTTGGCAAGGGAACAAGATCCCAGGTTCCTTGTCTTGTTAAAGCATCTATTTCTTCAGTCATTGCAGCATCCCATTCTGCTATACCAACAGCATGCTTAAAGGATTTTGGTTCAACAACATCAGTAACATCAAGAACTGTTGTAAAACCATTGAAAAAGGGAAATTCCTCAAGAATATTCTTATGAGCAATGCAAGAATATGCACAATAATCTGCAAAAGATTTCCTCTTGACAATCCCATTCTTAGCTCTAGTCAACATGGAATGGTGATTATAAACCTGTTGGGGATCTGCAACAAAATGCAATTCTTGAGGAAGACTGTTAGGTTGGAAATCATGACTGTGTGCAATAGTGTCACTAGCAACCGAAGAAGGAAGACTATTAATCTGTAGGTCATGACTGTGTACAATGTTTTCATTAGCAACTGTAGAACTCTCTCTATTGTTAGTATTGTCAGTGTCTTGTGCTACAGGCTGAGAAAAAGATAATACAGCTGAAATTTGTTCTGAAGTTAAACCTGGAACTGAGAAACTGGATGACTTTGGTGCACTGGATGATGATAAACGAGAATGAACAAGTAGATGATAAGGAAATACACTCTCATCATGAACCACATGTCTGCACATCCACAATTTATTCTTCTCAATACTATAGCAAAAAACACCTTTATAACCAAGAGCATATCCCAAAAATACACATTTGACAGGTCTGACATCCAATTTATCATGAGCATAGGGCCTTAGATAAGGGTAGCAGGCAGTTCCAAAAATCTTGAGAAATGTCAACTCAGGCTGAGTACCAAAAAGCTTGAAATAAGGAGAAACCATCCTAAGAGATTGACAAGGCATTCTGTTAATGAGATAAGCACTATGTGCCACAGCATGAAACCAAAAGGGTTTAGGAAGTTTAGCTGCTGTTAATAAAGTGACACAGGTTTCAACCACATGACGATTCTTTCTCTCTGCTACTCCATTCTGCTGAGGAGTATAGGGACAAGTGATATAGTGCAGAATGCCTTTAGACTGCAAATAGGAACTGAAAGCCTTACTGTTATACTCCCCTCCACCATCAGTTTGAAGAATTTGAATTGTAAGATGAAATTGAGTGTGAACAAAGGCACAAAATTTGACAAAAGTTGAGTAAGTATCAGATTTATTAATCAAGGGGTAAATCCATACAAATTTAGTGTAGTCATCAATGAAGGTAACATAATACTTGAAACCTTCAATTGATATACTAGGAGAAGGACCCCATACATCTGAATGGATTTTCTGAAACATAGATACAGACTCAGATTTTGACTCAGAAAAGGGTAACCTATGCATTTTCCCAGATAAGCAGGCAACACATTTTTCACTAAACTGATCACTAGAATAAGGAATCTGAGAGAGAGACAGCATCTTTGACACTATACCAGAAGAAGGATGTCCAAGTCTCTGGTGCCAGAGAGAGGACTTCATTGCAGTTCCAACATAAGCAAAAGACCCTTCACAGGATGACTTCACTGCTGAAGACTTGAACACAAAAAGACCTTCATCATTACTCTTTTCTTTGTACAACAGGGCTTTGGAAGCCTTGTCCTGCACAGTTATATTAATATCATCCATTGTAATATAGCAATTATTGTCTTTGCATAACTTGTTAAAAGACAACAAGTTAACAGCAAGACTAGGAACATGCAGCACATTATTCAAATGGAATTTATGAGTATCAGGGGTAATAAAAGAAGAGCCAATATGTTTAACTGTCAAACCTTCACCATTGCCAATAGTGATGGAATTAGGAGACTCATATAGATGAGCAATATGGAGATTTCTGATATCTGATGTCATATGATGAGTTGCTCCAGAGTCTCCTATCCAATAGTCATGAGAAAGAGGATTTGGTTTACTAGAAGACTGAGCTGTCATAGCAGACGACTGAGCTGTCATGGCTGTAAGAGTAGTTGGAGGTTTAGTTCCTTGATAAGCATAATTGCTTCTGTTAGAGCAATCCAAAGCAGCATGACCCTTGTTGCCATAAATTTGACAAACTAGAACTGCACTTCCACTATCAGTAGAGACAACATTTCTTGTAACACAATTAATTGTTGTATGACCTTTCTGACAACATAGCTGGCATTCAGGAGCTGCTCCTACATTTCTCTTATATTCAACAAGATGTGGTCTATAGAATATAGACTCAGGATTAGTATAGCATCTTCTGGCTATGTGTCCATGCATATGACAGTAAGTGCAAGTAGCATTTCTCCAGCAGTCAGTTGAAACATGACCTTTATTATTGCATGTAGTGCAAAATACTCTAGATCCAAAATGCTTATAAGCATCACCACTATATTTGTTCTGCATAAAATTTGAATTTGAATTCTGACCATAGTTGTTAGACCATGTCTCTTTCCCCTTATCACCTTGATACTGACTGAAATTTCTTCCCCTGAAAACCATAGCAGACATTGTATTTGAAGGAACAAAATGAGCTTCAATATCTCTTTCTGCTGCAAGTAACTGAGTTCTGAAATCTCTCATAGATATAGAAGTATCTCTAGCACGAATAACAGTCTTGATCATTGAATACTCATCAGGCAAACCATTAAGAGCAACTATTATGATGTCTTCATCAGTAATTGAAACTCCCACAGAATTAAGCTGATCTCTAGAATGTTTAATGTGATGCAGATACTGATCAATAGATTCACTTCCTTTCTTGATTGTTTGTAAGTCAGTTTTAAGCTGCATTATATTTGCTCTTGACACAGTAGAAAACTTTTCAAATAAAGCTAGCCAAGCCTCCCTGCATGACTTACACCCCACAATCACTTCCTGAGTAACATCATCTAGAGTAGCTATTAACAGTCCAACTAATGCTCTGTCATATTTCTTCCATTTTATATATGCTGCAGTAACATTTGTTGTCACCTCTCCATCCTCAGCCAAAGTAGCAAAACAATTCATCTCCTAACACTGACTGAAATTGAAAACTCAATTTTATGAAATTCCTTTCATTAAGTCTCGCAGATATCATACTCAGAAGAGAATTAACTTCTGTCTGAATAGAAGACATCCTGTTTATCTGATCAAAAGAATAACACAACACCTCACAATGTTAATCTTCAGAGTAATTAGCTGATATAAGTGCCAATATTCTTCAGATTATATAGAATTCTCAACTCAATTTCTTCCTTCAACCTACTGTAACACTCAACAGTATACCATACTTCATCACATACTATCTCAAACCTCAATACCTCACTGATTTACTACAAAATAACATCTCATACTACAATATCACATCAGTTTACTTGCCGAATACTACTCCATACTTCAATACTTCATACTACACAGAACTTCATAAAACCTTCATCAACTTTAGCACAGCTCACAATCAAACAATTCAACACATTACAAATCTTCTTCAAATCATAAACCTCGTCTAACGAATCCATCATTCAGCAAATTTACAGAATTTGTCAGCAGATACAGTAACTAGATCTATAAAATCTCAGCTAGATTATAGATCACAGTCACAAAATCTTCATCAACGAACAACAAAGACTGATTGAGCAGCATATTCCGAAGTCTAGGGATTTAAAAAACAAATTACACTAGAAATGAAGATATGAACGGAAGCGAACATCAATATGCACAAGGTTTACCACAGAATCAAGAGCCACAGCTCTGATACCATGATAACATGGCATCCATGACAGTATTGAAGCTAAGAACAGACGAAAGAAAGAGATGAATGCAGAGAGGAAAACCTGTATAACTTCTCTATATTCTTCAGCAAAATAAAATGAGTCTCGATCACACAATCAAATACAATTCAGTGGTTTATATAGTGTTTACAACCAGAAAAATATCTCCTAACAGAATGAAGAATCAAAGGAGAGAAATGCTGTTGTGCTGACAGCTGGATAACCGAATTTGTTGACAGTGATGTTGACAGCTTGATAAGGAATGTTGACAGCTTGATAAGGAAATGTAATTGTGGTAAAAAACTTAATCTTTAACATGTTTGTGTGAAAAATGTTTGATTTTCTTAGTTGGAACCCATGTTCCAGTATCCACAATTTCTTGTCAATGAGTAAACTTTTGTTATGCGATCTTGGAACAATCAAAAGGGTTCAAGGATAATTGAGTGAAGGACCTTACGTTTGAAACAGGGTTTGTTATTTATGCTTTTCCAATCTAGAATGGTGGGATTTGGGTTTAAGCATTACAGGTTTGGTTTTAGCATTATGAGTAGTAAGTAGTAACTTGATTGTAGTTTTGGAATTGAGGAAAATGATACCAAAACAAAACAGAAGCAAAGGACCTGCACTTCGTTTTCCATATATGGAGTGCGATATGGGTTTAGGATTTCCCAGTCTCATCAAGTTGGCTCTAGATTGGTTCTGAGCTTCTTTTGTCTATCACATGTTTATCTGTTGCTTACGTGATATTTGGTCACAAGTTCACATAACCTATGTATCTTGACTACAGGTTCAGACATCTGAATCTCTACTCAAGTTGGTTTCCGTACTGAAGCAGACTGCACTCTTTTCTGGATTTGCATCCCTTAATGACCATGTGGAGAAAAGAATCGCAGAGTTTGACAAGCAGGCCGAGAAAGACTGACCGCCTATTATCTAGAATTGGGGAGGAGGCAGCTGCCAGCCTCAAGGAGCTTGAAGCCCATTATTATTCTTATTCTGTACCACATACACATGAGAACGACTTGCAGCAATGAGCTGACATTTGAAGAAGAGAAGTTGACTCCTATGGTGCTTCGTTGTTTGAATCATGACACTGCTTATGTAAACACATGCAGCAACATTATATTGCTGCACATTTAGTTCTACTTACCAACTTTTTGAACTCTTGGCCTTGGAAATGATTAGTTGCTCAGTTATGTAGCTAATTGTAAGTTTAATCTGTATGCTACATCTTCTGTACCTTGATACATGCTTTACCCAAGTAGAAATTAGAGGGAATTTATCTACTTAATGCAGACCTTAATGCAGGCTGTTGATTACCCTATGAAATGGGGATTCTATGGTTGAAGTTGTACAGTAAAGATTGAGAACAAGTTTCTGTAGAGCTCCGGATGTAATGTTCAAGTTGTGAGGGAATGGAGGACATTATCCTTTAGCTAAGTAAGCTCACTTGTACAATCCTTAGCTAAGATAACTTGTTTGACTTGATTCACCATATTTTGTATTGGAAGATACAATTGAATGATGTGGTGTAAACAGACGGAAATACGGCCCGTCAGTGAGGAATTAAGGACCTGCTCTTCAATAATCATGAATTTGATTTTTATGCAGAAGCAATCAAATCGTTTAAAACCAATGCTCCAAATGGCCAGTTAGGTGAATCCAAAGCTTGAACGAGAGGGTACTTGCCTACCACTGTTAGTACAAAAATAAAGAAAATGAAACTGTTGTTTCTGCACTTCTGATATCCACTTTGGTCCTTCATATGCATTGGGAGGAAATACAGCTACATTAGGAGCAATGATCTATGATTACAATATTGATGCTAACTTCTGAAGTTTACTTTATCTACTACATTCTGCTTCAGACTCTTGAGCGAGGCTTTAAGATGAGAGACTATCCGGTGCACCGGGCAGTGCAGCTGCACCAGTCAAATTTAACGACGCGTGATTGTACGCGCTGTTTGTGCAATTCTGCTTCTCTCCCTCTAACACAACACAGGAAGTCTATGGTGATCCACAAGGCCAAGCTCTCGAAGCCACAAAACCTCCACAACCCCATGGTGGTGAACCATGCCCTCTGTCCCAGACGATGAAGTCGTCCGTTGTCGGCCAGAAAAAGAAGGCGGCTTCGGCCGTGAAGCTGGAGAAGAAGATCAGTCAGGTTAAGAGGATCAACGAGCGATGGTTCAGGAGTACCAGAGCGGGAAAGCCGTGCTGGCGAAGATGGAGACTGGAGAGGGAGGTCAAAGTCGATCGGGGTTTCAAAACGGCTGTGTTTCTGGGATTTTGGTAAAGTATGGGAAAAAGAAAACGTAGTTCGGAGTTTCTGGTATGTGAAGCTTCTGGTACCAACTCGGCCGCTCGAGCTCGGAGTTCTTGTGCCTTTCTCAGAATTGCACAACGAGTCCTATATTGTTCTCTCTATTTTGTTCATGGGAATCGTATTTTTTTTTCACTCACTGCAGCATGTGCAGCATTAGTTTTGAATCATAGAATTTGATTATCAATTTTGTTTAGTGCTCTTCAATGTTTGTTTACTTTTGATCATGGGCTCCTTTTGTGATTTAGGGTACATCTAACTGGTTATGTAAGCAGGGGCACATAACCTGTTTGTGAAAATGTCAGAATGAGATTGGTAATGAATCTGCTGGTCGGAAGCACTTTACTGATGCTAGCATTGCCCATTACTAGGATCTTGCTGTCAACTTTGCATATGATGATTGGTAAGAAGTGGATGCAGTCGTGGATGTACTTTGGAATGCTTATATTTAATCCTCGTACCTATTTTTGTGGATGGTTATTCTAGTTTTAGAATTATAACGTGATCATATATGTATAAATAAAAGACATAAATAGTTGAACGGATCAATTTTCCCTTCAAAATATAACACTTAACATACCACATGACATTAAACGTCTACAAATTTTTACATGGATGGTTACATCACTACCAGAGAAAGTACTATAGCTGACAACAACAAAATCAGACCGACGAAAAAGAAATTGCGTCGGCTAAAGTTTTCGTCGGTTTTAGTTTCTATGATATAATAAATAAAATAAAAAATATTTAAATATCCGACGAGATTCATATTTAAGGTATTCGTCGATTAAATTTTTTAGGCTTAAGGTCAAGACCTTCAATTTGTTTCGTCTCATCGATTTAGAACTATTTTGTGATGAAGGTCCGGCCAAAATACGTAATTTTGACGGACAAATGATCATTTCCATGTGTTTAAGGGTTTGACTTACAGGATTGATCGTCCGGATCGAGCCCATAACGTTATCGGATCAAGTTGAATTTTTTCCCATACATGTATTTTATCATGATGGTCATATCAGATTGTCATATTTTCGTTTCTCAAGTTTGATCATAGAAATCATGATGTGGCCACTACTGTTGTATAACTTAGTTACTAAGTTTTAAATAAATGTTTCATTTCAAAAATAAACTCTGCATAGAACCTTCAAACTCAAAAAAGTTTTGAAATAAGATATGACCGGAATGGTGAAACAAGTCTACAATTGAAAAATCATGTAATTCCGGTAAAATCTCGGTGCCGATAGCTGCAGTCAACACAATTGACCATTCTTTCTCTCTATGGGTAGGCCTATCTTAGAGGGTTATTTATAGTAATTTTGATACCACTGGTTGCGTCTCATCGATTTAAAAATATTTTGTGTTTAAAGTCCAACCAAAATACGTAATTTAGACAGTCAAATGACCGTTTCTGTACATTTAGGGGTTTGACTTACGAGATTAACTGCCCGTATCGAGCCCATAGCTTTATCGGATGAAGTTGATTTTTTTTTCATACATGTATTTTATCATGATGGTCATATCAGACGGTCGAATTTTCTTTTCTCAAGTTTGATCATTGGAATCACGATGTGGCCACTAACTCTTCGTAAGTTTTAAATAAATGTTTCATTTCAAAAACAAACTCTTCGTAGAACCTTCAAACTCAAAAAGTCATGAAATAATCTATGATTAGAATAGTGAAATAAGTCTACGGTTCAAAAACCATGTAATTCCGATAAAGTCTCAGTGCCGATAGTTGTGGTCAACATAATTGACCATTCTTTCTTCTCATGGGTAGCTCTATCTTCGGGAGTTATTTTTCAGTAGATTTTTATATCCCTGGTTCCGTGTGATAACTGACAATGGATCAGGGTTGACCGTTTCGATCGAGCCCTTAACTTTGTCGGATCCAGTTGAATTTTTTTCCACATACATCTTTCGTCATAATGATCATATCTGTCGGTCGAATTTTAATTTTTGACTTTTAGTCATCGGAATCACAATATGCATACTAATGTTGTATAACTTGTTTATTATGTTTTAAGCAAATGCATAACTTTATGAACCAACTCTACATAGAAGCAAAATTATCAAAAAACTCGTTAAATAAGATGTGTTCGGAATGATGAAATACAGCTCTGGTTAAAAAATCACGTAATTCGGGCAATGTCTCGGTGCCGATAGTAGCGGTCAACCCTATTTACAATTATTATTCCATTTGAGGAGCCTTATCGTCGGAAGGTAAATTTCCCAAAATTTTTATATGGGCGGTTGCGTCTCATCTACGTGAGTGTTTTTCGTGTAGAAGGTTTGACAAAAATACGTAATATAGAGGTAGATATGAGTGTTTCCGTGTGATAAGTGACGATAGATCAGGGTTGACCGTTTCGATCGAGCCCTTAACTTTGTCGGATCCAGTTGAATTTTTTTCCACAGACATCTTTCGTCATAATGATCATATCTGACGGTTGAATTTTAATTTTTGACTTTTAGTCATCGGAATCACAATATGCATATTAATGTTGTATAACTTGTTTATTATGTTTTAAGCAAATGCATAACTTTATGAACCAACTCTACATAGAAGCAAAATTATCAAAAAACTTGTGAAATAAGATGTGTTCGGAATGATAAAATACAGCTCTGGTTAAAAAATCACGTAATTCGGGTAACGTCTTGGTGCCGATTGTAGCGGTCAACCCTATTTACATTTATTATTCCTTAGGGGGAGCCCTATCGTTGGAAGGTAAATGTCCTAAAAATTTTATATGGGTGGTTGCGTCTCATCTACGTGAGTGTTTTTTGTGTAGAAGGTTTGACAAAAATACGTAATATAGAGGTAGATATGAGTGTTTCCGTGTGATAACTGACGATGGATCATGGTTGACCGTTTCGATCGAGCCCTTAACTTTGTCGGATCCAGTTGAATTTTTTTCCACAGACATCTTTCGTCATAATGATCATATCTGACGGTCGAATTTTAATTTTTGACTTTTAGTCATCGGAATCACAATATGCATACTAATGTTGTATAACTTGTTTATTAGGTTTTAAGCAAATGCATAACTTTATGAACCAACTCTACATAGAAGCAAAATTTTTAAAAAACTCGTGAAATAAGATGTGTTCGGAATGATGAAATACAGCTCTGGTTAAAAAATCACGTAATTCGGGTAACGTCTCAGTGCCGATTGTAGCGGTCAACCCTATTTACCTTTATTATTCCCTAGGGGGAGCCCTATCGTTGGAAGGCAAATGTCCCAAAATTTTTATATGGGCGGTTGCGTCTCCTCTATGTGAGTGTTTTTCGTGTAGAAGGTTTGACAAAAATACTTAATATAGAGGTAGATATGAGTGTTTCCGTGTGATAAGTGACGATGGATCAGGGTTGACCGTTTCGATCGAGCCCTTAACTTTGTCGGATCCAGTTGAATTTTTTTTCCACAGACATCTTTCGTCATAATGATCATATCTGACGGTCGAATTTTAATTTTTGACTTTTAGTCATCGGAATCACAATATGCATACTAATGTTGTATAATTTGTTTATTAGGTTGTAAATAAATGTGCAACTTTGTGAACTATAACCATTTTTCACTATAATGATAATAAGAAGAAAAATTATCAATTTGAAAAAAAAAACCTAAAAAAACCGATCCACCGAACCGTAGGTGTGGTTTGGTTTGCGGTTTGGCCTCTTGAATAGTAAAAAACCGAACCGAACCGAACCGAACCGATGTATAACATTGGTTTGGTTCGCGGTATAAACCGAACCGAAGTGGCACGGAGCCAGCCCTAGTGGCCACTAATGTTGTATAACTTAGTTACTAAGTTTTAAATAAATGTTTCATTTCAAAAACATACTCTACGACAACTTTCAAACTCAAAAAAGTCGTGAAATACGATATGACCGGAATGGTGAAATACGTCTACGGTTGAAAAATCAAGTAATTCTGGTAAAGTCTCGGTGCCGATTGTTGCGGTCAACGCAATTTACCAATCTTTTTTTCTACGGGTAGACCTATATTCAGGGGTTATTTTTCAGTAAATTTTTATACCACTTGTTGCGTCTCATCTATTTGAAACTATTTTGTGTTGAAAGTCTAGCCAACATACGTAACCGCCAATATAAAAATTATGATACATTTATCTCCTAACGACAGGGCCCCCATATGGAATAATAAGGATAAATATAGTTGACCTATATTATCGGGACTGAGACTTTGTAACATCCTAAACCAACAATTTACCCATTTACCGAGTTACTATGAGTTACGGAAATTTTAACAGAATCAGGTAACTCAGTAAATGATCATTTAAGGTAAATTTTGAGTTTGGTTTGAATGTCAAAATTATTCTTGTGAAGCCTCAATGTCATAATGCATGTCGGTACGAGCTTACCGCTATGTCCAGATTATTTTTCTGAGCAACGAGCAATTTTCTGTGAATTTTTGAAGTTTATAGTAATTTTCAGTTACTATTTTGGTTACTGCTTTAGTAAATTATAATTATTATTCTGGTAAATAATTTTTACTATTTTTAATTTAGACCGTTAGATCGATTTGGTTTCGATCTAGACCGTCCAATCCCATTTAAATAATGAAGAGGAGGTTGACCCCGGTCAAACCTCCCCTCCTCTCTCAAATCGATCGTAGATTCCTCTCTCGACGGTTGCGGCAGGGTCGCTGCCTTCGGCCTTGCCAAGCTGAACTGTGGCCATCAGGCTACTCTCGTCTACTCTGTCTGCTTAGCCCGGGCCACCGAGATATCGATTTTCATCACGAGGGAGAGATCGAGGACGACACAGTTCGACTGCGGAGGTTGAACTTTGACAATCTCCAGCAAGACAATGACAACGATGATGACCTCAACTCCGATCAGGTATGGTTCACCTCATTTCACTCTCCTCTACCTTCAACTGCTCTTTTATCCCTCAAGTCTGTCTAATAAGGAAAATCCTTTTTCTGGTACGTTCCTATTATCCATGGAGGTGCTCTGGGAATGTAGATGCAGACCCTTTCGATGGTGTTGGGAGAAACCCAAAAATCATGATCCTTTCTTCTTCGGATGGGTGCATCAAGTAGGTTGGCGAAGGAAATTGACATAAGGGAGTGCATAAGATGGTTAATTGAATTATGTGGGATGATTGATGCAAGGAGCATGACTGCAGGAGGTTGGCAGACCCCTTCTCTCTCCTCTCTCCTCTCTGCCACTCGCCTACTAACGGAGGCCAAACGACAAATTAACGCCTTGATCTACAAACTAATCCACGTAGCAAAATCGACGGTGGAGGATGGATAGGTCACCAGCATCAGAGGTGCATTGAGATGTGGTTGGAGATTGGTAGCCATCTGAACCTTATAAGACAATTCTTCGTCAACCAACTTAAAAACCCTTGTTATCTCTTTCACCTATGCCAGAAGCAAAAAGAAGGATTAAACATTCAACAGTCCTTTTAGGACAGAAAATCATAACCAAAACAACAGTCCTTTCAGTACCAGATATATTCTTCAAAAGTAATCCATAGTTTCAGCAGGTTACCAGTGTAGACATTTCCATACTTCAGATACCACAAATTCCATGAATCTCTAATCCTAACTCAGAATTGCTTCAGTGACCAATTCTATGAGTAGACTTGGGTTTTCTGTTTCTCTTACTTTCTTATATTTTTCTCTGTTAAGTAAAAAACGAAAATGAAAGCATGTGAAGTGTCATCTTCTGATTGGGCAATGGTATGCCAGGTCAACCAGGGTGGAGGTAGTCCCGGGCACAGAGGAATAGCAAACACAGAGGATTAAGCGCCCGACCAATCCTCCCAGCAACGACCATTTCCCTCCTCCTCTCTCTTCCCTCTGAAGTTAGCAAAAAAGAACCCAAACCCAACACAAACACACACCCTTCTTCTTAATCCCCCCATGTTTAAATTTAACCCTCTCTCTCTCTCTATTATATAATGGAAAATCAAAAAGTGGATTATCCTAATTCTAGTTTTGTTTTGCTCCACAATTTTCTCCCAATTCTGATTATGGGTTTGTGTGGTGGTCTAGTCATGAACCACCTCATTCTCAATACCCTATTCCCATTTCTCCTCCTGTGGCCCTTCTTTCTTTCTCTCTCAACATTCCATCATCAAAGATTTTAATTGATCAATGCTTGGAAACCCACCAACTCATTCATGCAGTGATGAGCTTTTGACAAGGGGAATAAGATCACATCTTTCTTGCTTGGTCTTGATTGCTGCATTGGACTTCTGGTTGGTCCTGCAATCCCTGCTATCTTTTTTTATTCCCTTATTCTTGTGTGTGGATTGAGCCTTATTAGTTTAGTTTTATGTCTAACATGAAACATTCAAGTTTTGTTTGTTTATTCATTTGCTTTGTGTATGTGTTGTTTTGGTCTACCACGCCATTACGTGCCTGGCGCAAACTGATATTGATATTGATTCTGACATAAGCATACACAGATCAAGTACATTATATTGGCGCACAACAAAGATTGACTTGTTGTTTTAATGGTGATTATTCGGTATCTGATTTTAGATAAAACATAGGATTATCTGATATGATCACAAGTAATGAATTTGGGCTCCTTACTCATGTTAAGGATGTGATTTAGTCATTAGAGGGTTTAACTTGTGTTTAGCAATCGTCGCACCTTCAGCTCGATTTTTATTGTAAGAATCTGATAATCTCATTTGGCGAACTTTTATGTTCGAAAGATGAATGATTTATGTTATATGCATATTGGTTCACTGATGGATTTTTGTGATAATATGATCAGGAAATTGTTTTAAGGGGTATTCTTTTTTTACCTCATTAATGTCTTCAAATCCAGCATCTGATGTAAGTGTTTCATCTACTCTTGTTTATGATTATTTGTTCTTGGAAGGTGTTATTTTGTGGATACTGCTGTTTAGAACTGTTTCTTTTGTTAATGCAGTCGGAAGATATACCATCTGGACCGCAGCTGATGGTATTGAACGGCCAGCGTGGTATCAATTCCTCCAATAGCAAGGATAGCTCAGCAAAATCTAGTGGTAGTTCAACTCAGGATCCTAGTTCCAAAGGAATGGACCTCAGTAGTAAGATTATAGCTGAATCGACCACCACCAGTAGTCGTCCTTCTCCAAGCCCTATGCCACATGCAAATTCTGAACTTCTAACCAATTCTATCCCCAGCCATGGCCGTCGAAGTCGCAATCACTCTCGTTCTGATAGCTTAGAAAGTATCACCGCACCCCTAAAGCCTCATACTGGTGGCGACGTTCGGTGGGATGCGATCAACATGGTTTCTAGAGGTTCCCAACTCAATCTTAGCCATTTTCGGCTTCTCAAGCGCCTAGGCTATGGAGATATCGGTAGCGTTTATCTGGTAGAACTCAGAGGAACAAATGCTTTTTTTGCCATGAAAGTCATGGACAAGGCATCTCTTGCTAGTAGAAACAAGCTTTTGCGAGCACAAACAGAAAGAGAGATACTTGGACTTCTTGACCACCCATTCTTGCCCACTCTGTATTCGTACTTTGAGACTGACAAGTTCTATTGCTTGGTCATGGAGTATTGTAGTGGAGGTAATCTACATTCCCTGCGACAGAAGCAACCTAACAAGCATTTTACAGAGGAAGCTGCACGGTTAGTAACTTTCCACTTTTCTGATTTCTTTTGTTTTAGACATGCTTGAACTCAATATTGTCTGATTTTTTATCTTTAATATTAAATTTTCTGACTGTCATGGGAGTTACTGGTTTGACCTTTTAATTCACTGTATGAAGCTGTACTGTTAGTCCATTTCCAGCTTTTCTAGTAAAGCATGTAGATGTCATGAGCAGAATTTCCTTAAATGCATGTGCTACGTTATCAAAAGTTGGATACAGTTCATATAACTATAAGAGCTTGCCGTTGGTATTTAGTCCTCCTTCTCTATCATTTCCTTTTTATGGGCAGTGACATTTGCAATATGGTACTTTCTGGGTGTAGATTTTGCAACATCCAGGCATGAATCAAATTAACTGTCTATCTTGTAAAACACCATACCGTTGTTTCTTATGTGAAAATAACAAGGTCATATCTTCAGCATGGATTATGGAATTTCATAATTCCTTTTAAGTTGAGGTCATTGTTCCATTATATGACTTCTAGACTGGGGCAAGGTGTATTTAATGTTTTATCTTGTGGCAGGTTTTATGCATCACAGGTTTTGTTAGCACTTGAGTATCTGCATATGCTTGGAATCGTGTACAGGGATTTAAAACCAGAAAATGTTCTAGTAAGAGATGAGGGCCATATCATGCTCTCTGACTTTGATCTATCACTCCGTTGTTCGGTGAATCCTACACTAGTAAAGTCTTCATCTGTCCATGTAAGCAATGGTCATGGCGGTGGTGGTGTTTCTGGGGCCATTTTGGAAGAGGAGTATGCCCAGGGTTGTATGCAGCCATCGACTTTTTTTCCACGCATTTTACCTTCCAAGAAGAGCCGAAAATCTAAATCAGATTTTGGCCTTTCTGCTACCAACTCCCTCCCAGAACTGATGGCAGAGCCTACAAATGTGCGCTCCATGTCATTTGTCGGAACACATGAATATCTAGCCCCAGAGATTATCCGTGGAGAAGGCCATGGTAGTGCTGTGGACTGGTGGACATTTGGCATCTTCTTATATGAGCTCTTACATGGAACAACCCCATTCAAGGGCCATGGAAATCGTGCCACACTTTCTAATGTTGTCGGCCAGCCTCTGAAGTTCCCTGAAACGCCACAAGTAAGTCCTGTCACACGTAATCTCATTCGAGGGCTCTTGGTCAAAGAACCAAATAAACGAATTGCATACAAAAGGGGTGCCACAGAAATAAAGCAACACCCATTTTTTGAGGGAGTGAACTGGGCTCTAGTGAGATGTGCCATGCCTCCTCATGTACCTGAACCTGTAGACTATTCACAATATGCTAGCAAGGAGTCGAGTGCTCCTGACAAAAAAATGCCGGACGAGGGAGGTGATAAAAATGGCAGCAACTCTAATGACTCTTCTTATGTAGATTTTGAGTACTTTTAGCACTCATTTTGGGAGTCAATTCTCTTGTGGAAAGTTGCTTTGTACAAAGAAAAAAAGAGAGCTGCGAACCAGTCAACCATATTCTATACAGAATTTTGTTTACAAAATACTATTGATCTTTGTCCAGGCAAGGGGCAATAAAAGATGCTTATGCAGGCAGGATGCAATTTTTTTACCCAGTCATTCTTTCATGTATAGTTTTGGACTGCAGGCTTGTATTTGAAGTCTGCCATTATGTTCCGTGCCTGGTGTGGTGATATAGTCAAATATTTCATATGCTGGTTCCTAATTTCATGTTGGTAATGTAACTTCTCAACCTCCAGCACAAGGCTGAACTGGAACGTTGCTTGTGTTAGCGTTGAACCATTATACTCAGGCAGATGAACAGTTGATGGAAAACTCTAGAGTTACCTTGTGTATGATTTAGGGCAACTGAATACTTGATTGTCAAATTCTTCCATTGAAAGACTTACGGATATTAGAGGTGATTTAGTGTTAACTTTTTTTTGGATACAAGGGGGTCAAAAGACCCAAAAAAGAGAAACTAAACACAAGTTACATTCCTAAACTTAGCAATTCACACAAGTCATCAAGAGCAAAACTGACAACTTGAGGAGGAGGTTGCTGAAAATATTGCACTCCACTCAGAACCCAATCTGGACTTAGAGAGAATATCAGCCACCATATTGATCTCTCTGTACACATGTGAGACCTCACACATAGAGAGCTTGCCCATCAAAAATTTGCATCTACCAAGCACGTTGTATAAAGGATGTAAATCATCAATATAAATGACATGTTAAGTTCCGAGTTTGATTCATTTAACTATTTCATTCAGAGATCGTGAATATGGAACAAGTTCTAAAATTACTATGTTCTTGATAATAATGCTTGTAAAAAATTAATAGAATTTTCATTTCGTTTAGTAATTACTAGCCTCTTGACTCGCACTACGTGCGTGTTAGTTTGTTTTACATCTTTTTTTATTTTTCAATTTTTTTTATTTTCAGTTTATTGTTTTAACTCATCATTTTCAGTTTTTTCTTCCTAAAAAGGATTGAGATTTAAAAAATAAAAAAACTGTTAATAAGTTGACCATTCTACCTATGATCTTATAATTTTTTAAATAGATATCGTAAATGCTTGATGAAAGTCTTTAAAATTAATCGAAAAAAGATGTGATCTGTCCAAGAGACGGATCCCTAGAATGATGCGATCACGTTCCTCGAGAGAGCCCGTAACACGTTAGGATATCCGCACCCGACCCTAACCTCCCAAAATGACCACCTTTATTGCCCCCACTTGGGTCACAGGCTCGCGTGACCGAGCTCGTCAACTCTGCACCTAAATGGAACGTATATAAAAATGCTCATCTATTATACTTCAATGTGGGGCATACTCGCCATTTTAACGATTCTTGTGTTACTGCATAGGTTTAGATGCATGCTTTCAACTGAATCAGTATGATGGCACCGATAGGATCCGGCTATATATATCAGCGGGTATTGGTTGCTCTTCTTCTGTTTTTGTTTGCAATGGGGAGTCAAGTGTGCTAGCATTTTGGTGATGGAATCATTGAAACTGGGCTAACTACTTGGGACATTGATGGTGGCACATTGACGCTGCAAGATAAACTTTCTTGCCCCAAAAGCCTCAATTTGAAGTAGTGCCTCTCATTCAGGGTACACTCACCTTTCAAGATGGGATCAACAGATGCAGTTATTGTAAATTTATTCCTGCAGACTTGTAGGAGCTAGGAATACTGCTGTACTTAGTTTTACAGGGCATATGAATCTTATTTTTTCTTTATTGGCAATCAGGGCATATGAATCTTAAAAGAGTGCGGCTATTTGGATTTTCGAATTTTCTCAATATACCTCTTATTCTCTTCACATTTCTAATTTACTTTTCAATACTAACATTTGTTCATTAGACCTCCATTTAAATTTCTAAAATAACCTTGTTTATATATTACTCATTATACCTCTTATTCACTCATTAGACCTCTCATTCTTTATTTTGTTTCTTTATTGACCATCAAAACTCATTATGTGTATAATAATAAATAAATAAATAAATAATCATCTAATTACGTTTTACTCTACATATTTTGATTATAATTTCATTTATGAATTTAGGAACATAAATACGTTAAAAATCAAATAACACGAGGTATCGGGTTCAAAGACTTAATTTTTAATAGATAAGAAAATTTGTTACATTAATTAGATATTTTTTTATTTGTGCTGGATTATAAGTTATTTAATTTTCATAATTGATTTTTTTCTTCTCCGGCTTTCACCATGTATAATAATATAAAATTTTATGTCACTTGAATGATATTGATCATGGTTTTAGCTCTTATCAAATATATAAATGCTTTAATAATAATATGTAGTAGAATTGAAAAAATGACAATATATATGAAAAATAGTAAAGAATATGATATAGTACAGAATTGGAAAGTTTAGAGAGAATAAATATGGTTTCTTTTTATGTAATTATTGTCCTTAATAGTCATTATGTAAGAAAATATATCTGTCATTTAATAATTTACAATAAAGGAAGGTAAAGTGAGCAAATCTGGAGGTCCCAATAGCCACACTCATCTTAAAAGTATAAAGAATTGATTGACCGCTATGAATGTACTCAGCGATACAAAGGTGCCTGAAATTTCTATGCTACAATGAGATGTATGGGGCATGTTCGAAATTAGCAAATCTTTGTAGTAAGATCCTAAATTTGGCTTAAGGATCAAAATATACTTCTCTTGTAACCCAATTTGACCCAAACAAAAAGACACAGAAGAGAAAAATTTGTAAATACAAACGAAACACAAACCAGTTTTATGCATCTCCAACTGGCAACTGAATCAAAGTAGGAGTCTTGGGAAACTACTAAACAAGTAGAGAGAGATCTTCTTAGAGTAAAGCTAGAGTCCACATTCCATCACTCAATCCGTCCATTTTCTTCTTCAAAAATTGAACATGGCAGACAACATATATAGATTCCTTGAATAACATATGTGGCTCACTAAACAAAAGTCCAGATTCCTTGAATAGCATATTGCAGATGAGATAAAAAGAGAATATCTGGGCAATTTGATGCTATAACTTGGTAGGAGTCTACAAGAAAGAATCAGTCTTGAGTATCAATCTCATATAGTCTGTCTATTTGAATTTTGAAGACTGATTCTAAAGAAAACTAAACTTTTTATTAAAATTAGAAACTCTTATTACATACTGCCATGACTTTTGGGTCCCAAATCCCCAACAGCAGAAAGAAAACCATGCTTAAAAAGTTGCAAGCTAAAACCCCAAAGAAACATTACATTTATCAACCCAAAAGCCAATAAATAAAACCCAATCTAGGAGGGGAGATTGTTGGGTAGACATTAGTATGCCTATACCACTAAATTTAAGTAACACTTTTTATGTGGGCTCACGAGCTATAACGAGACCCGGTCATGATATGTATTACGAAGCCCGACATACAAGCTACGCACCGGTATTTGGACATCGCCGGTCCGACATCGGAAAACCATTTTACCGGCCTCAGCAACATACCCTCATACAACACTAATAGAACTCTTGTCTCACATCGAAAGCTATGTAAAAGGAGTCTGATTCTCCTATAATATGAGACTCCTTCCCTCTTACTGTACACACTAAAGCAATCGTAGAAGATCATAACCTAAAGCAATTGTAAGTGTCAGTCTCTCTGGTGATTAAGCTAAGTATCTTGAACTTGTCCTTGGTTGGAGCAACTTTAAAGTCAATTTCTGTATAAGCACACACTCTTTATTGAACAAATCCTTTCTATTGTATATCTTTCTTAATTTGAGAACCAACTGAAGACAACCATTGACGAAATCGAAAATATATATATTTTTCTTAGGGATTCTCAGCTAAGGACGTCCTTACCTAAGCTTTGGTAAAGATTTCTTAAATTGACCAACTTTTAGATCATATTTTCTCATCTTAACTGTTCAATTTCTAGATATATATGAGTAAATATCTCTGCAAAATTTCAGCTAATTTGGTTATCGTTAAAGCATTCAAAACTGTGATTTACAGAGAAGAACACGAACGATTCCGGTTAAACAAATTCAGTTCGTTTATTGTATTTATACGTTTTCGAGACCTTAACGATTACCAAATCAGCTGAAATTTTGTAAAGATGATCTATAAATATATCAACTCAGTTTTCCATTTCAGGCCTCCTCTAGGAAATAAAGAATCACGACCAACAAAACATACAATGGTAGCAAAATCAACAGAGTGAAACAGAGAGAGAAGAAGAGATTAAATGAACATAAATGTTTTACCTTTGAGTGTTTGCCACTGACTAGTGGTAGAGCCATTCTCAGCTGAGACCAGAGCTGCTAAGTGCAGAAGCAGAACTGCAACAAGAGCACAAGAGCTCCACATTACTGGCCAATCACCTAGAAACGGTGTAGAATTCCAGGTCTTCCTGGAATATGTTATGAGATTATAGAGAGACCGTAGAACTATGAGCTATGAACCTTTTTCAAGATTGGCTAGCTTTTCCAGAATTACTGCACGTTCAACAAATTTTCTTTTCCAAGACAAATAGTCTGTTTAGTACAAACACATTTATGAGAAGAATACGAGTAATCTAAAGCTTGTGGGGTTGTTAGGTTGGAAATGAATGGATCATGCGTGTAATTTCCAATGATAAGAGGAAAGAAAGTAAATTTTTTTGAAACGTATAACTCCAGGTGAGTTCCATTTCCAGACCTTGTTGATGACACTCATCAGCTATTACACTACTATGACTAGTGAGCAGCTCATGCATGCTAAGCAAGGATGTCAGGACTGCCATTTTTATTTTGTTTTTTTAGCTGAAACTAGATACCCTAAAAATTTATAAAGGAAAAGGATGCAAATAGGGGACCAAACCCCCCATTCCCCCAAACCAAGAACTTTGAAAAAAAGACAAGCCAGAAATAGTGCACTGTTTTAATTGTTGAAGACTTCAGTGGGTACTTACATTTTTGGGTACAAGGTCTACATAGTGGACATGTAGTGCAGCTCAGAGTTTAGCACATTGCTAGCAGAACTTTTTGTGGATGGTAATTTTTAGCTGGATGAGGATCCTATAATCTTGTTTGATCGATGTCCTTATTGAGGACCATAGGGTGGAAATTTTTTATATAAGAATTAGAACTGAGATATATCGCTACCTGTGCAGGTGTGCGCTTGCCTGCTATTTGTCAAAATGTACGTGTTAATCCCATAATCAATTTATTGAAGGAACAAGGACAAATTGGGATGAATATACAGGGCAAATGATGATGGTAGAGTCCTACAAAGACTCCGAAACAGAGGGCATGGAGAAATTTTATTAGGAAATACCAATCTTGATCAAAAAAGCATGCCTCCGCTGCTCGTTTGTATGCTTTCCCACAAACTACAATAATTGACTGGCACAGTTTCCATCTAATCCCGATACAACCAATGTCCCGGGAGATTTAAAGCCGGAACTGCGACTTGAAGTTTTCGCAACTCGACCCACATGACATACTCCTTTGTATGATACTGCCATCGAACAACGACTTCAATGACTGCAGCATGTTGTTTTCACCCTGAATTATAATCAACAGCTAGCTCCAGTATCATCCCATCATCATAGATATATTAAGCAGGATAGTTGAAGGGAACTGTGGCTTTTCAAGGCGTGACACATGTAAATTGGATGTAACGCTCAACCATTTGGAATGTACAGTTACTGCCCTGCGAAGAAGTTCAAATGGCCACTAAAACCTTGGGATCAAAGAGAGCCCGACATACAGGATCCACCGCTGCAAATTCCTTTTCTTCTGTCCTGTGGCCAAACTTTGACTTTCCACGAACACTACATTCTAAGCGACTAAATTCCCCTTCACTCAGGTCCAGCTTAGTTGTGTCAACTACATAGACATGTAAAACAGGAGGTTAGTCAAAACATCAAATGAAGGCATCTCAAAAGTAGTCTGAGAGGTGGTGTTTTACAGAAACTTCACAATTATTTTTTGGGAAAATTAAGTATCACAACATTGGAGCTTGGAAGAAATTCATTATTCAATGCAACAATGAAGACCGGTAGGGGAATGTGAACAGTATAGAAAATCAGGAATTGTCAGCACGAACAAGGAAGACCAGTAAGGGACTATGAACAATCACATGGTCTGTCAATAACTCAATATCTGTGTATGGCTGACACTTACAAGAATACAAAAAATGTTTCTGGTGATACAGGTAGTCTAATATTAAAAAATATAAATAAAATATATCAAGAATCACATAATATTACTTCTATATCTATTTTCTTCACATAAACCAGCAATGGAAAATGTATGACTGAATTGGTATAAGAATAGAAGGTTTAACAACATCAAACAGATTAAAAGACAGAAACAAACAATCAATAAAACCTTCCACATCTTAAAAAGGGTAAAGGTTTGGTCTGCAACATTTGAGTTACCTGATTGTTAGATGCAAATTGCTAAGATTGTCAAGGAGTCACACCTGCAGCAGTACATATTGTTCACCCATTCCATCAGCAGATCAAGAACAGCCCAAAAGAAAATCATGCACATAAATCTATCGACTATTGCTAATCAGCAAAATACTTCAGCAACCAAAATTGTGTTTCCACTGTTTTCTGACATACGCTGTTTTCTGACATATGGTGCACCATGCAATAACGAACACAGAAGTAACTCCTTGTCAAAATGGAAGGAAAAGATGGCCTTCCTGATTCTCAAGTTGATATTGTTACAGGGATTTCACTATGTAAATTACAAAAAATATCGGATGCATTGAAAATGATCCATGTCATCCACTTCATAAGGAGCACTCTCCTACTTATTTCTCTGGTAATCTAAAAAAATCTACATCAACTGTCCTGTTCACAAACACCAGTAATACAGGTTGATGCAAGGGGGCGTCAGATTGTTCAACAAGCTCCGTTCTAACACATTTTCCTGACAGTGATCTCACATTGAACTGTTGAAAAACTGTATCATGGCGTTTATGGAGCAGTATTATTTGACCATCAGATAAGCCTGAGGCTAGTCAAGAATTGTTGCCATTGGGACTCACGATCAAAGTAGCCCCTCTTTAGTATCAGCCATGAACAAAATGTATTCACATGAATTACCCATTCCATCACGGTCTAGTGTCATTGTAGAAGAAACTTCGTAGTCTGGTGAAGACAAGCATCAAGATCATATCCAAAATTTCTCATCCTACGAACGAGATCAAAGGCATGGCCCTTTTTGTCTCGAGAACGAAGAAGACACTTGAGCAGCTTATTGCATATTTCGGGCATTAACAAGAAACCCCTCTCCAGTGTATAATTGAAAATATGTATTGCCAGCTCCAAATTCCCTTCTCTGCAGAGACCATTTATCAGGTACACACAACTTGGTGGAGTGACATTGACTTTGGACTCCTGAAGTACATAAAACATTCTCAGAGCTTCATCCACTCTTTGCACCTGACACAAACCAATGAGCAAAATAGTGTATGGTCCTAAATCTAATTCTTTAAACTCTACATCAATTTCAAGTAAGCCTTGGATAGCCTTCTCAATTCGCCCTTCCTTAAAATTTGTCTCTATTGCTTTGATTGTTTCCTCTTCTCTGTTAGGAAGGCTGCTCAGGTACTTCAACCAAAGACTAAGAGCTAATGTAACCTTCCTATTCCGGCAAGACCAAGTCATCAGTGATTTGTAAACATCAGAGCTAGGTGTGCATCCATTCTTCACCATTTGATTAAAGACCAAAAAGGCATCTTCTTCCCTTTCAGTCCTTTGAAGTCCATCAATAAGTGTTCCATATGTAACAGAATCTGGGGTGATCCCTTTCAGTTGCATGTCCTTGAAGAGTTTAAAAGCACCATCTATGTTTCTACTTTTACAAAAGCCATTGATTAGAGTGTTATAAGTGATGACGTCGGGGGCAACCCCACTACTAGCTAGCTGCATCAGAAGCTTATAGGCCTGAAGAATCAATCCTGAATCACACAATTGATCCACCTTCTTCTGAAGACTAGCACTATCAATAACTCGATCACTACCTTGAGAAAGACGAAGAAATAACGAAGGCTTTCTTCCTATCTCCATCTTGTAAAACAGCATGTGTGCATCCTTAAGCTTAGAAGCCATGCAAAGCCCATCAATAAGAGCATTGAAGGTTACAACAGATGGAACACATCCAATCTTCTCCATCTCATTGAATATCTGTTCTGCCTCCCCTACCAGCCCGTTCCTGCACATACCACAAATGAGAATGGTGTAAGTGCAGGCATTAGGGAAGCAATCTTGCTTTGAAATCTCAAGATGGAGAGATCGAGCTTCATCCAAAAGACCTAAATCACAGAACCCCTTGATGACAGCATTATAACAGTAAGCATCTGGAACCAAGCCTTTCTCACTCATCTCACCCAAAAAATTCAAAGCATCCTTAACCCTGCCAGCGTCCGATAGCCCCTTAATCAATATAGTACACAAGACAACATCAGGCTTAATCCCCACACTAATCAATTTGCCATACAACCCAAGCGCCTCATCAAATCTCCTAGCATTAAACAACCCGAAAATTAACGAACTATATCCCTCTACTCCAAGAACATAACCATCTCTCTGAAGCGACCTCACAAGCGCGTAAGCCTCATCAAGCCTACCTAACTTACAATACCCATCAAGCAAAGCATGATAAGTAACAATATCAGGAACACACCCACTCTCCTTCATCTTATCCAACAGCCTATGCGCCTCGTGCGCCCTCTTCGCCTGGCACAACCCCGAAACCACTATAGTATAAGTAACCGTATTGGGGGCAATCCCTCTCTGTGTCATCTCATCAAACATCTGCAATGCATCCTGGGTTTTCCTAGTCTTGCAAAACCCATTGATCAAAATGCTATAAGTACTCCTAGTCGGACTAAGATTACACTTCAACATCTGATTATACACAGCTAAAGCTAACAAAAACACCTCTTTCCTCACCAAAACATATAAAACCGCATTGTAAGTACAAACATCCGGCTTACAATCAAACTCCTTCATCTTCCCAAAAGCCTCCACGGCCTTCGCCGCAGCTCCAATCCTCTCATACCCTCTGATCAGCACAGTAAACGCGCCGCACCCAATCCCAACCCCGCAGTCCCGGAACTCCTGCATTGTGCTCCAGTAAATGTCGAACCGTTTGTCGTCCTTGACGAGCATGTCGACGATGGCCGAGTGGGTTATTCTGGTGTAAAGGTTGGATCTTTGGGTGGCCCAGATGAAGAGACGGAAGGCGAGTTGTGGGTTGGTGTGGTTGTGGTGGATTAAGGAGATGAGGTGGTTGCCGTTGGATTTGTGGAGGTGGGTGAGGAGGTCGTGGACGGTGGGAGATGGGTCGGGTTGGGTGTGGGAGTAGCGGCGTCGCCATGGGGGTTTGGGGATGAAGTAGTGGATGGGGCGGAGCAGGGGCTTCATGGCTTCATCAAAGAGCCATCTTTGAGGGTTTTGGAGGTCTTTGATTGATGTGATGAAAAGAATTGGGGATTTAGGTTTAACTAGAGATGGCAAAGTATAAAACTTTATACCTTTTGAGTGGTAAAACGGCGTCGTTGGGTTTTGGGGATTTTAGCTGGGTGTGACTGTTTTTGACAGTTGTGCCCACAGTTAAGTGCCCAAATGGATGAAAGAATGAGTCTTTTATCTATCAGAGGCAGAGGGATAGAGGTCATTTGCGGGTTGACTATATCTCAGTGCGAGTGTCTTTGGTCCAGAAGAATAGAGAAAAACATGTTGCTCCAATTTTGGAGCATTTCAAGTTGTGGAACATTTCACAGTTCTTGGGATGCTAATACAAGAAAGCATCATAGTCTCATCTTTAACAAACGCTTCTGCCTTGGGAGGTCAAGAAAATCAGCACCCTTTTGCCTGAAAGCTCAGTTGGTAGAGGAATTAGCTCAACTTGGACACAACAAGGTCAAAACCAATTCCGGGTATCTCTGAATTTTGGTGCTTTCATTCATAATCACAACTGTTCTTGACTTGTATTGATGGTGTGGTGTCTGAATGAAATTTCGCTTGCATCTGTTTTGTATATAAAGGTTTTGGTTGCAGCTGGTGTTTGTGCTGTGATTGGGCAGCTGTCCAAGCCTTTCACTAATGTAATTCTGTATGGGAAAGAGTTTGATTTCAAGTCAGCCGTTCAGGCTGGAGGCTTCCCTTCTAGTCATTCATCTGTAAGCTAACTCTTAACTTTTATGATCCAATCATTTAAATATACAATCAAATGATTGTTCATTCTTTCAGTTGGATATTGACTCGTGCTGAAAATTGCTTTTGTTGTTGTTTTCTGCATGTATAGGCAATGGTGGCTACTGCAACAATGCTTGGGCTTGAAAGGTATGTACCATTTCCTTTGTTTACATCTTCATTTTGTTTGAGAAATAAATCAGTGAACTGATACCCACTTCATCACTGTGCTGGATATGAATCAGGGGGCTGTCGGATTCAATATTTGGCTTGAGTGTTGTTTATGCAGGCATTGTGATGTATGATGCCCAGGTATTGATGTTGGCATATATCTTTCTTTCTATGTCCATCTTTCCCTTGATGCTATTAATTTGATAGGTCAACATATCTGTTCAGTGAGCTGAAATACTGTTCAACCAGATTATGAGTGTAGGTACTGTGAAAAGTGCAATATTGTTTACCGGTACAGTATTGTTTATGAGATGAAAAGTGTAATATTGTAGGGTGGCATTGAAACCTAGGGTAGCATATGTCAAAAGATACTAAAAAGCCTTTCACCATATGCAATATCATGTGGTTTCATCTGATGTAATAAAAATAGGGTAGCATTGAACATTAAAGTTAGGGTAGCTGAAAAGTGCAAATCCTACATTTATCACACCAGATGAAACCACACACTGAAATACTGTGAAACCAGATTGTTCACGTAGAGTCACTAATATGAGCTGAAATACTGTCTATGATTATGGAGTTTGATGTATTTGACATTGAAAACAACTCAAATCTAGTCAAACTTGATATGTTTCAAAGGTAGGGTATTGTTTTGAAATGTTGGGCTTGTATGCTAGTCAGGATTTGTGGTTCTATTGGTTTCATGAGAAGAGGAACCAAAACGTGCCTCTATACTCAATGATTATGTTAAGACGGATGCTTAAAAGAGCAACAGTCTGACTCTGATGTTGAAGCAGTCTGCCATGAAACTTCATTAGGAAGGATGTTTTACTTGCATATCAGATAGTGATAACAAATTCGTTAGTTTCAATTTGTTTGAACTATTAATCGTGTGCTCATGCTGATTGTATATTTATACTCTGAAAGGTGAGAGGCTGCATAGTATCTCTCTATGCCATCTTAATCATTAGGAAAGAGATGCTTCAGAATACTAAGAAAGAACAGATATAGTATTCTTGAAAACAATCAAAATAAAGATAGATTTTATCTTTTGCGAAATCAGTAAACAATATTGCACTTTTCTTATCAGATGCTGTGATAGTGAACTTTATTCTTAGGATGTTTAACTGTTGTCATCCCCAGTTCAAAACCTGACCAAGAGCCATTTTGCTGACAACAATAGATGGGGCAGTTTTGTGCATTCAAATCCATACCGCACCTTGCCAGTAAATGTACTTTGTGAGAGGTTTATATATGGAGAAGTCATATGTAAATCCCTGAACCTAGGCCTGTTACACCTGTTTATCAAAATCGATTTTACATCAATGCTGAATAATTATGCTTCAAACCGTTCATTCTGGTCTTTTAGGAAACCATAGCTTACTGATCCTATTGCGATTGACTGGCCACGGATCACATCGTTCATAAAAGGTGGAACCTATTTGCATAAGTATGTCCATCTCTGATATGTGATCAGTAAATATAGAATGAAAATGTTCCCTGCCTTTACTGCTCATCTTCACTTCGTGGGATTCCTTCTCTGTCTATTCCTTTTCTTTTAGGTTTGCGCTATATGCAGTCTTTGGTTTTGATGTTTACCTTTGTACCTGCTCATAGGTCTCAAGTTCTGACTAAAACTGAAGGGAATTCCTTGGTTTTCAGGGGGTGAGAAGAGAAGCTGGAAATCAAGCAAGAGTACTGAACAAAACACTGTCTCAAATTACAAGGGTGAACAGCATCCCATCCCAAGATAGAGGTAGACTTAATACTCAACCCAAAACATCATCTTCATCACAGTTGTATAGACTCAAGTCCCTTGCAAAGTCTATTTCATCGAAAGAAACAAATGTCCCTTTACTATCTAAGTCTTTCACCAAAATGAGTGAAACCACTCAGAAGCAGATCATGTCTTCTGGCTTAGGAACTGATGCTGAAGAGGGATTAGAGATAGCTGGAAGTTACACTCCACTGAAAGAAACGATTGGTCACACTGAAGTTGAAGTAGCAGCCGGTGCTCTTTTGGGTTTCTTAGTAAGCTTGGCAGTGTATACCACATTATGATCTAAATGCTCATGTTTTCTTTCCTAAATACAAAATATAATTCCTGTCCTTGCTAGGATTAGCTTATATCCAACATGTGGCTTAAGCTGCTTAGACCGTTTGAGCATCTCACTCTACTTAGAGTACGGAAGTTAAAGCGTGTTGAGCTTGCCTTTTACTTGGTATTCACCGAGGGTGGACTGATGTTGATATTGAGTGATTTTTTCTTCATGTAGCTGCCCTATAGAGGGAGGGTGAGGATTATCTATGATATGTCAAGTTCTGGAGGATTGTAAAGACTATATGAAGGCTTTTAGATCTATTCGGGTGACAAATATTATTTATGGTTAGAGGAGACCTATCATTTAACACGGTCTTTACAAAAATATTAGTAACTTTTGATGTAGCACGTGATATCGGTATATCTGAGTATGAGGGTGAGTCTTTCCTATTTCAAAAAAAAACATATCTATCACTTATGAGGAAGATGGCGGGTACATTTGACCTTAGGGCACGTTATGTCGGTACTGAACATGTGTCCTGCAGATAATGAATCAAGGCTTCATCAGCTCAAACAGTAGACTTGACCACCTCCAAGTCTCAAAGGCCATATAAACCACAAAGTACTCCATCACAGATCAAAAGTCAATTTCACAACGATCACTAGCTACATTCAATCATCATATCAGAGTTATCAGAATACACATGGCCATGTCAGGAGCACAGGGAGAGCTCAGCCACCGGAGTCATTCACGGCGACGACATACAAAATAGCTGAAGGAGGGGAGAACAAAGCAGGACTGGCATACGTTCCCGGGAGGACCAGGGAAGTGTTCAGATTGATAAGCTCCAAGACAAGGTGAAGGATGCCGTTGGAGAAGGTGGTCCTGTCTTTGGTGCAGGTAAGGACGCGTATAAAGACGACTTGGGTGTCAGCGGCACCGGCTGATATACAGCTAGCCGGAGACGACGACGTGACACTGTTTCTCCCTTGATAGATGATCTACGCAGCTGTACTGGCGGAACCATCATTTTTAGTCAGAGGTCCGAGTTTAACAATGAACAACTGAGTTTGGATTCATTTATTTTGTTTTATATTAAGCGTAGCAATTTTTCATAGATAGTTTTTATCAAGACAAGCTTATTGAATTTTATTTAATATCAATAACAATACTGAAATGATACATATATCAAAAAATATTCTTATGCGGACTTATGTTGGGCTCGTGCAAATATAATTCAAAGGCGATGCAGAATTAACTGATAGCAGTTTTGTTGCATAACTCTAGATTGCATAACTGTGCATTATATCTAAAATTTTAATATGTATCTTAGTGTCATTGCATAACTGTGCATTATATCTAAAATTTTAATATGTATCTTAGTGTCATTGCATAACTCTACATTAAATCTAAAATTTTAATATGCATTTCAGTGGCACTAAGCTAGTGTGGGATTAGCTTAGGGGTTCATGTATAGAATACAATCATATTACAACAGTTTTATCAATGTCTCACATGAAATTGCATGATCTGGACCCTCTTGGATCCAGACCCCTTTAAATCGGAACATAGATCCGCCCTGTGTTTGCGTTAGGCAGCAATAACACTCATAATATGTTTTGGTCATTGTTTTTTTAAACATAGTTTTGAATGAGTCCTAAAATCAAATATTTCTATTCTTAAAATAAATTTATGAAACAACCAATTATCAATGCATGTTAGCAAGAAAGCAAATTCTCACCCGAATGGTTTTTTTACACTTTCATATTTAAACAATATTTTATGTTTAGTTTTCTCTAATATCTCTATAAACTTCCTCAACGTTAAATTTGATTCAAATATGTAATCACTAATCAGCCTATCTCCCATTCTAAAATTATGCATTTCATACGGAGCTTGTTGTCACACTATATACTTGTTTTTAAGAACTTATTTATCATGGGTAAAGAAATGAAATGTGTATGCGTAGAACTGTAGAAGCTAGTGCTCGACAAGTTTGGCCTTTCCTCCTCGAGGATTGTATGATGGGTGCCACTTTGGCAACTCATAAGGGTATAGTCTATCACTACAAGAATAAACATTATATTTGACGTAAAAAATAAAACAGGCCGATGAATTTTTTTCCTAGGCTAACGTCCACTTTAGCCGACGAAACAAAAAATCGTCGGCTAAGTTAATTTTTCGTCGGTTAAAGTGGATTTTTAGCCGAAGAAATTTATTTTCGTCGGCTAAAATAATTTTTTCGTCGGTTAGAGTCTGTAAACTATATTCGACCAAATTTTAAAAGTTTAGCCGACGAAATATGTAATATCGTCGGCTAAAAGTTCTTATATTTTCAGATCTAGACAGCAGCTCATTTGAAAAAAAAACAGGAGAAAAAGTTTGGGTGTTGTCGAAATTGTTGGGTGTCGTCGAAATCTGTCCAAAATTAGTTTGTGGAGCTATATATAGGTACGCATATGTGTATATATCTTGATTTTGAGTTGATTTAAGAGTTTTATTTGAGTTATATATATATATATATATATATATATATATTGATTTTTAGTAGTTTAATTTGAGTTGAATTATTGGATTTTGAGTGTGATTGAGTTGATCGATTTTGATTTGATAATATATATGAAGTTGTTATTAATAAGTAGTAGTAGCTATATATATATATTTATATAATAATTTAATTATAATATTGTGTTGATTATGATTGATATTAATTGATATATATATATATATATATAATATTGTTATATAATTAGTAATTAGTATATATATGCATCTATATGTGCGTTAATTATTAATTTGTTATTAATTGTACGTTAACTGTAGATAGAATACTAAATGATTTGAAAATTTAATTAATTATTTAGAGTTTATACATATATATATATATTATGTTATCTTTTCAGGACATGGATAAGAGTTGGATTTCGCTTTCAAAATGGGACAAAAGATATGGTAAATGAGTTATTAGTTTTATTGAATATGTGATGGATAATACTAAAAGGAATACAATTTTCTATTGCACGTGCACTAAATGTCAGTGTCGTAACGATATGCATCGATCTGCAATTGACATGTTTTGGCAGCACCTTAAGAGTAATGAGTTTTGGGAGAAGTACACATGTTGGATATATCACGGTGAAACATCATCAGGGGTTCGCATGATCATGGGCAATTTTTTGAGACGGGTAGTACATCCAACGATCCAACAACGGCCTTCATCAACGATATGTTTCCTTATGAGAACGGTGTATTCTCTGAAGGACTGTATATGCCTGAGCCGGTGCAGCCATTCCCTAGAGTTGTCAACATTGCTGGTATTGACAGGTACAACAAACTACTTGCTTTCCAACAGACCCCTGTGCACCCCGGTTGTCAGAAGATGGTTCTTGAAAGTGTGATGGACGTTATGAAGATTAAAGTTGAGACAAAATCGACTGTGAAGGCTGTTGATGACTATCTATAGTACACTGCTTCGATGCTGCCCCACGGTCATCGTCTTCCTACCACTCATCATAAGGTGCGATGTATCCTAAAAGATCTTGGGCTTTCCTACATCAAGATCCATGCATGCAGATATGACTGTGTTCTCTTCTGGGGTAAAGATCCAGAAGGGAATGACCTTGACGCATGTCCAGTATATCAGAGTGACAGGTATAAGCTGACTCCTGCAGGCAATACGAAACCTGTGAATGTACTTTGATATTTCCTGTTGAGTGATAGGTTGGAACGGTTGTACATGTCATCACACGCGGCCAAAGCTATGAGATGACACGCTGAAAGGGAATTGCATGGCGAAGATATCCTTATACACCCTGCTGACGAGGAGGCTTGAAAGCATATAAACCGTGAGTTTTCTCATTTTACGTCAGAGGTCTGAAATGTGAGGCTCGGGCTCTCATCCGACGGGTTCAATCGTTTTGGCAACATGAGTCTTCAATACAGTGTATGACCGGTGATTTTGGTATCATACATCGGTAAAACAAGTGTTTTGTCTTGATGACCTTCTTAAGGGTGACACGTGGAAAGTCGTCAACCTTGTGCACCCTCAAAACATTTACCGGGCGGCTACACTTGGAGAGGCCGAAGACGAGGAAGAAGATGTTGTGTATCAAGAGCCCAGTGCAATAGGTATTTCTGACTCCTCTACAATTCGCCTTAATAATTTTAAAGCGGGTCGTTCGGTTCGAATTCGTGATTTAGACGCAAGGCTTATTGATGTAGATCCAAATCAAGAAACAGACGACTCTTGTGATGAGGAAATGTATAGTTTGTCAGAAATTAATTCTGACACCGAAGAAGACTCATCAGATGATTTCGATTACGAGCCTTCTTAGTTTGAATTTGTAATACAAATTGATGTGTGCTTTATATGCTAGAAGTTGTTAAATTTATAATTTAGTTTAATTTTGGTGATATATGAACAGGAAATTGGTATGGTTAAATTAAACAATCTATTTTTTTATATGTATTTTTCATTTTTAGCCGACGAAATAATTGGTATTTCGTCGGTTAAAACTATCTTAGCCGACGAATACCCTAATATTTCATCGGCTAAACCATAAACCTTATACTATAGCCGACGAATACCTTAATTTTTCGTCGGCTAAAGTTAAATAAAATAATAATAATTTATACCATTGGTTGCGTCTCATCGATTTGAAACTATTTGTAGTTGAAGGTACGGACAAAATATGTAATTTGAACGGTCAAATTACCGTTTCTTTGCGTTTAGGGGTTTGACTAATGGGATTGACCATCCGGATCGAGTCCTTAACGTTTTCGGATCAAGCTGAAAATAGACCCACACACATGTTTCAACATAATGATGATATCTGACAGTCACAACATGTCTACTAATGTTGTATAACTAATTTACCAAGTGTTAAGTAAATGTTCCGTTTCAAAAACAAACTATACGTAGAAGCTTCAAACGAAAAAAAGTCATGAAATAAGATATGACCGAAACGATGAAATATATCTACTGTTGAAAAATCACGTAATTCTGATAAAGTTTCGGTGCCAATAGTTGCGGTCAATGCATTTATTCATTCTTTCTCCCTAGAGGTAGCCCTATCTCCGATGGTTATTTTTCATAAATTTTTTATACCGCTAGTTGCGTCTCATCGATTTGAAACTATTTGTAGTTGAAGGTCCGGGCAGAATACGTAACTTAGACGGTCAAATTACCGTTTCTTTGCTTTTAGGGGTTTGACTCACGGGATTGACCGTCCGGATTGAGTCCTTACCCTTGTCGGATCGAGCTGAAAATTTACCCACACATATGTTTCAACATAATGATGTTATCTGACAGTCAGATTTTCGTTTCACAAGATTAAACATATAAATTGGACATAAATTTAATAAATTAGTATAAAAGTACTATAGCTGACGAATTTTAGTAAATTCGTCGGCTATAGTATTGTAAATAGCCGATGAAACACATAGTTTTAGCCGACGAATTTTTTATGTCGTCGGCTATACTTCTTCCTATATATCAAAACCCAGCGACAAAACCCTAACATTTTCTCATTCTTTCACTCTCTCCTCTCCTCTCCTCTCGGCCTCCACTCCGCTCCCTCTCCTCTTAGCCTCCACTCCGCTCCTCTGCCTCCCACTGCCCTCCTCTCTCTTTCGATTTTTTCAAGAAATTAAGGTATGCGATTCGATTTATATATTGAATTATATAATTATTTTGAATTATTGATGTATATATTGAATTATATGAATTTATTGATGTATATATTGAATTGAAATTTTTGTTAATTTGGTATATTTGTTATTGAAATTGTGAATATTTAATAAAATTTGGTATATTAAATAAATTTGGTATATTTGTGTATTAAAATATTAATTGTAATAATTTGGTATATTTAATAAATTTGGTATATTAAAATATTAATTGGTATATTTAATATATTTGTGATAATGTTGTTGAAATATTTAATATAATTTGGTATATTAAATAAATTTGGTATATTTGTGTATTAAAATATTAATTGTAATAATTTGGTATTGTTTGGTCTAGAATTTGTAGTCCTTCAAACAACCGGCTTGTAAATTTGTGCTAGGCGTGCCAGTACCTTTGGGTTAGGTACAACCTTGAAGTTGGATGCTGTTTGCGTCCCTCTTCTGACTTCTTCTCACAGCGACCATGACAGACGCCGATCTTCTTCCTCTGTGCTGGGTTCTCCTTATAGACCTACAAGGGAAAAGTCCCTCTAGGATTTTTCTCCAACCCTTGTGGATGGCCAAATCTTACTTAGTATGCTACGAAACTAAGCAGCGGGTATCAAGATGTGCAGGATATGGACTGGCGAACGGGTTCTCCAGAACTGGTTGCGGGAGTAAGCACTGCTCAACGGATCGAACAGGGGAGTAGAGAGATTTCAACGGATTGAAACCTGTCAGACTTAACGGATTAAGTCCCTTGTGCAGCTTGACGGATCAGGCTACGGTTGCTGACGGATCAGGCTTGGTTGCTCCGGAGAGGCTTTGAAGACTTTCGCGTGGCGAAGTTGTTGTCTGTTTGTTGATAGATGTAGTTGTGTTTTTCTCTTGCACCTCAACCCCTTTATATAGTGAATACTAGGGTAGATATTTCCTTGCGAATCAAGGCATGGCCTCAAATAATCCTTCTTGTAGTGCAAGACAAACTCTTAAAGCCCAATCGTGGAAGCCCAACACTATTATGTTGGTAACTTAACCTCCTGCAACCACGCGGCTAGTTTCTGATAATACTCTCGCGAACGTTTTTCCAACCGCGAACGTATTTTGCTAACACACGCCCTGCTTCGCGAGCGCGTTTCCCTTAGCGAACAAACTATCCCCCTTCGCGAGCGTGCTTTATTACTGTGCTCCTCGCGAGCGCTTTTGACTTTCCAAGCGTCCTCTGACCTTCTTGACCGCAGGCATCGGTCCACTTGCTTTTCTATAAATGGGCTTACCGTCAACATGCATCCCGAATTCCCCCTTTAATCTTTCGCAAGGAAGAAGCTTCCTTCGTTGACTGGCAGAAGTCAGACGCCCAGACCAGATTTGGGCAGTGGCCGAACACCAATGACGCCGAAATCCAATGGTACCAGCAACGCCGTAGTAAAGACCTTGAGCGATGGCAAGCCGTTGGAATCGCCGATCCCATTGACCTCTGCTTCTCCCTAAAGTCTGGCTGCAATAGAGCTCCCCTGGCAGCAGCAGTCTGTTTCTGGGACACTTCTTCAAACACCTTCCATCTCCCCGCAGGCCCAATGGGTATTACCCTGCTGGATGTGTATACAATTACTGGGTTTCCATTCGCCAACGCACCAAGTCCTCTTAATGACCTTGCTTTAGAACATCAAATCCCTTCTGATCAGCCTCGCCCCAATTCATACACCGCGTGGGTCAGTCACTATGGGAGTATTGACGATGATCTAAGTGGCCTAGCATTCCTGGACTTCTGGCTACTCAAATACGTTGAATGCAGCGCCACCAACAAACCCACCTTCGCCTGGGCCAGAACGGCTGAGCTGCTTTACAATGGTATCCCTCTCAACCTCTTAGAGCTAGCCACTGGATTACTATATAGGTCACTACACTTTCTATCCTTAGAGCCCTTTAAACACAGATCTGTTAGCGGTCCTCTTTGGATTTTAGACTTGTGGCTTCAAACCTACTTCCCTGTCTTCCGTTCCTCTTCTGTCACCAGTTTTCTGAAAGATAAGGTTTTAGGCCAAACCATCGTGTCCGCCCCACATCCTCCAGCCATTAGCTATTCGCGTTGTTTCCACTATCTGTATAGTATGGAGAACCTGCCTTCAGATTCTATCACCATTGTCTGCATACGAACATACCCTTCTCTTGTAAAGGAAGGCTTTATTTTCAGCAATCGCCACAACGTCCTGCAACTCTTTTTCTTTCTACGCCTCCTTTCCAATCGCGACTTTAAACTACCAGGGAGAGCCGGAGTAGAAATTTATGCCCCCAACTTCTTCGCGAGGCAATTTGGAATGTGCCAATGTATTCCATATCCTCCGTTGACTAGCCGCAACCATTTCACTTCATGGCGAGAAACCTACAACGCTGGGACTGATCCTGAATCCATTCCCTCCTGCTTTAAAGACATCATTCAGCCTGTCAACACTTATCCCCTTGGTGGAGTACGTCTGAGCTTCGCGGCTACTAATGAGTTCACTAGGTGGTGGGCTTCAATCAACGAGGGCAAATGGAACCTAGACCACCTATCTGCGTTTAGAAAGATTTTCCAGCCGTATCAGAAACAATTCCGCCATGCCGAAGATTTGGCTGTGTTTGCTATCGAAGGCCCTCACCCAACTGTTGAACCTTCCTTGGTTCCTGAGGTGCGAACAGAAGTGCTTCCTGCCCCCTAGGTATTTTAAACTCCTTTAACTCTAATGATCAATTCCCTGATCTATATATCCTTTCTGACCAACTTCCTCCCTTGCAGCGTCCCCAAAGAACCAAGAAGCATGCGAACAAAATTGGTGTTCGCCCTTCAAAAAGGTTCAAACCAAGTCTTCCTACAGAAGAGGCCGTTTCTCGACCCCAGGTATGGGTCATTTAATTCGAAAGCTCGTATGCTTATGTAATCAAGTCAACTAACCCTCTGATCGTCTTACAGGTGGATCGGCCTATGCAGTCTAGTCCTGAAGCCGCGCGATCCCCCGAGGAATGCAGTCAACATCCTACTGCTTCTGGTGCTCCGAACCTGACTGTCCTGGCTGAAGTAACCTCTGCCGAGGCCCAAAAGGCAGCTCCTCCCTCAGCTAACCTGGACACTGGGACTCCTACTGAAGCAGATCAAGAGGTACTGTTTCGATAACCCACTCAATTGGAAATATTTCAATGAACTTGAGCTCAATTGTGCTTCTGTCGTTTTAGGGACCAATTCCTGTATTTGAAGTTAGCTCTTCCTCCGAATCAATTGCTTCTCCGGTCCTGGATACTATAATGGGAGAGATCTGTAGTGAAAGCGCTAAGCTCGTCCCTATCCAAACTGTTGCTGCGAATGAGCCAATCCCCCGCGAGACAATTTCCTGTTCGCCTCAGAGAACAGTGACTGATATTCCTGCGAACGAAATTCCCCCCGCGAACGCAGTCTCTCTTGCGAACGAAACTGCTATCGCGAATGCCGATCGCGCGAATGATATTGCTCAACCAGTGCTTCAACCGGTGATCCCAACTGAAACTGACCCAAAGGTAACAATTTTTACTCTGCAGCTTCTGTTTGTATTCTTACAAACACTTATTGTTTCTTTACTTGCCAGATTCCGGAGAACCTTCCAGTGACTTCCTCTTCTGATCATGCTACGCCTTCCCTCATCGAGCAAGTCCAACTAATGCTGGATCCTTTCCAAGCAAACCACCCCATTGCTAATGCGACATTATTCCTCCGTAACCTGGAGCACGAGGATCTTCTCCACCCACATACTAGGTTACAAATTGAAGATGCCATTCGTATCCTTCGAGTTCAAGCTGACGAAAGACTCTTGAAGAAATTACGGCGTTTATGGGAATTCACAACCTTGTCTGAGCGTGCCAGAGCCACACGATTGGAGGCTCCTCAGTATCATCAGCAGAAAGAGAAATTCCAAGCTGAACGGGTTGACAAAGCCACCAGTCTTGCTAAACTTGTCCATAACGCGACCCATTTGCTTCCTAACCGACTTGCTGAGCTCAAACGTCAAAAAGCTGAGATTGAGGCCCAGCTAGCAATTGTCGAAGAGGAAGCCCAGAACAACTTAGACGCCTTGGAGCAAGAGAAGAATTCCTATCAGACTCTTCAACAAATGATCAACCAGGTGGACGACAGGATCGAAGATTCCCTGATCAACGAAGAGAATATCCAAAACGCCCTTGACACTGCTTTAGCGAATATCAAGCACATTAGTAAATTTATTTAACTAGCTATCTGTACTGACTTTGTTCGCGAGTATTATTCTGAATGCAGAAGATCTTTTCAAATTGATTCCATATCCTTGACCTCTCGAAAACTGTCCCCAACTTTAACTGCAACGTTGCACCATTAACTTGCGCATTTACCGCATTCAACTAACACAGCACGCGTGATAAATGCTTGACCAATGAACGAACAACAAACCATTCAGTTCCCTTCGGTGAAAACCTAGCGTTTCGCCTATAAATATTGATCAACTCCTTTCATCACCTTCAACAACCAAGAACATGTATTCCCCTTTCAGTCTCAAAGCAGTTCCACCAGACCTCTTTCTTCAACCTTCATGTCCTCTAGGCTTCACAACCAAACCTCAAATCCTGGGTAGGCTTCACAACCTAACCTCAGGAATAAGATCTGATGCGCCCAGCCCTGAAGTCGCCTCAAAGTGCATCACTGGAACCAAATTCCACTTGATGAGGGGATTGACTTCTGGTATTGGACCGAAGAAGGCTTCTGTGCTGACAGGATTCCTCTGTCGAGCCTCTTCCGCGCTAGGTCAGACCAAGTTGCTTCTACTCCCATCACCGTCGACTTGCTTTCAACATGCTGGCCGCGCAAGGTGGAAGATGAAGCGAAACCTGTAACAGTTTGAGGAGAGACTTTATGAAAGGAGTTGTAATAGCTCTTTCTTCAAGCAGCTCTGTTCTTGTTCAACACTGTACTTGTTGCAATCAGTTCTTGTTCAACACTGTATTTGTTGTAATGTATCCATGAATATTATGCAATAAACACAAATTGTTTATGTTTAATGTATAAACCACAGGTGTTGGTTCAAAATAAATTAGGGCTTGAAAAAACACAACTTGTTCTTCCCAAAAATTGTCGAAAATTTCGAAAAATTTCGAAAAACCACATTAATTGGTTTGTATATCTATGGGTTCGAAAAACCACATTAATTGGTTTGTATATCTATGGTGCCCCCCAGTTTTATCATGTGCACAGAAAGCCAAAACCTCAAACAGGTTAAGCGTTAAGCAACATGAATGAAACTGACAAGATCCCAGTTCTGCGAACGAGACCCTAAGGCTCTAAACTCTGCCCCCTTGCTAGCAAACAAGCTGTTCTGTGGTCTGTGGCGGCAAAGGATCGTCAGAAGCCCTAACACTTGGAAAATACTGTTTCAGATGCCTCCCATTAATAGGGTTATTATGGACTTTTCCATCCAAATTTCGCAAATAATAAGCACCTTTACCCACGATCTGGTCAATCACAAAAGGCCCCTGCCACGTAGGTGACCACTTACCCCTGCCGCGAACATGTTCGCCAAAGGGAATTACTGCTTTCCAAACCAAATCGCCAACTCCAAAACTTCTGCCACGTGTCCTGGCATCATATGCGCGAGCAACTCGTTGTTTTTCAACCATTATATGATCTAAGGCTTCCATACGAGTAGTATCCAACTGTTCATGCTCTTGAAACATGGCCTGAACATAATCCTCCCCTACTAACTGATGTTGTTCGCGAACCCTTAAGGAATTAACATTTATCTCCATGGGTAAAACTGCATCATGCCCAAACATCAAGGCATAGGGTGTGGTTCTTGTAGGTGACCGCTTAGATGTTCGATACGCCCACAGAGTATGATCAAGCTCATTATGCCAATCTCTAGGATTATCAATCAACATCTTTCGCAAGATATTGATTATGACTTTGTTACTAGCTTCAGCTTGTCCATTCGCCTGAGCATAATATGGTGTGGAATGCAGAAACTTAATCCCATAGTCAGTGATGAAGTCTTCAGTTTCTTTTGCTAGAAATGCTGCCCCCCTGTCTGCGACTAAACACTCTGGGATACCATACCTGCTAATGATGTTGCTGAAGATGAAGCTGCAAACTGTACGAGCGGATGCATCTTTTAAGGGTACAGCCTCCACCCATTTTGTAAAATAATCGGTTGCCAACAGGATGAACTTATGCTGCTGAGACGAAGCTGGATGAATAATTCCTATAAAATCCAACGCCCATCCTCTTGCTGGCCAAGGTTTAATAATGGGTTGCATGGGCACATCTGGAACATGCCGCACTGGTCCATGCGCTTGACACTCCTGACATCCTTGAGCAAAGGCAATGCAATCTTTCAAGATCGAAGGCCAAAAGTAACCATAACGACGGATCAGCCACCTCATCTTTGGTCCAGCCTGGTGCGAACCACACACACCTAAATGTACCTCTCTCATTACTCGCTTAGCTTCCTTTCCAAAGATACACCTAAGATCAACTCCATCCTCTCCTCTGCGTAGGAGTTCGCCACCTCGTAACACATAGTTAGTGGCAAAGTATCTGACTTGTCTATCCACTGGAGTAGATGGATTATCCAAGTAATCAATGAGTGGTTGACGCCAATCTGTATCGATAGCCTCTATCGTAGCGACATACCATTCATCCGCGTCTACCCTCCGAGCCATGAAAGAAGGTAACGTCCTCCTTTCCACCTTCAAAATCCGCTCGCAGACTCCATCAGCCAAAGTTATGCCAGTGGCAATTTGTGCCAATTCATTCGCCGCAAAGTTGTGTGCCCTTGGGATGTAATCTAGAGTGACATCACTGAATTGCTCCAGCAGTTCTATAGCTCTTTCCCAAAATGGAACCAAAGTGAAGGTTGTGCACCTATATGCTCCCTTAAGCTGATTGATTACCAACAAAGAGTCGCCGAACACACTTACCACTGTTGCCCCCATTGCGAGCAACATTTCCAATCCGATTATGAGTGCCTCATATTCAGCCTGATTGTTGGTGCATTTCCACTCTAGTTGGAAAGAATACGCATGACGAACCCCCAGAGGACTTACCAGAGATATCCCAGCGCCGGATAGGCTCTCGGTGCTGCTCCCATCAAAGTATAGCTCCCAGGGCTGCAGTAGAATAGCCACCACGTCTAACTCTCTGTACTGTAGGTCTTGTTCTACTGGATGATGAAGCAGGAAATCCGAAACCGCCTGTCCGGTTTGTGCCTTCAAAGGTGTATATTGTAGTAAGAATTCAGACAAAGCTAACACCCATTTACCAATTCGACCCCTAAGAATAGGTCTAGTTAACATGTATTTCACCAAGTCCGTCTGTGCCACCACTACCGTTGTGAAAGATAACATATAATGGCGTAACTTGCAACCGGCGAAATACAACGCGAGGCACAACCGTTCCATGTCACTATATCTGGTTTCTGCATCTATCAACGTCCTGCTAAGGTAATACACAGCATGCTCAACCACTTTATCATTATCTTGGCGTTCATCTTGTGCTAAAAGTGCAGCAATGGATGTTTCGCATGCTGAAATGTAGAGCTTCAAAGGGTGACCAGGCCGTGGAGGCATCAGAACTGGCGGTGAAGTTAGATACTGTTTTATCCTGTCAAACGCTTCCTGGTGACTTGTTTCCCAACGAAATTCTGTATCTGCCCTCAACTTTAACAGAGATGTAAAGGGTTGAATCTTTCCTGCTGAATTCGAGATGAACCTGCGTAAGAAGTTAATCTTTCCTAGTAACTGCTGCAATTCCTTCTTGTTAGTTGGAGCTGGAGCTTCCATTACCGACTTGACTTTGTCCGCTGGAATCTCGATACCACGCTGATGAACCACAAACCCTAAGAAGTCGCCTGACTGAACCCCAAAGACACATTTAGCTGGGTTCATTCTAAGTTTATGTTTTCGCATCCTTATGAAGACCTTTCGTAAATCCTCTATGTGATCTGCCTTAATCTTGGACTTCACTACCACATCGTCAATATAAACCTCCAATATCTTCCCCAATATGTCATGGAAGATAAGGTTCATCGCCCTTTGATATGTGGCACCAGCATTCTTAAGCCCAAAAGGCATGACTTGGTATTCGAATGCTCCTGTAAATCCTGGACATCTGAAAGCCGTCTTGTGCTTGTCTTCTTCCTCCACAGGAATCTGGTGATATCCTGCGGTTCCATCCATGAACGATAACAGCTCATGCCCTGCCACTGCATCAACTAGCATGTCTGCCATTGACATAGGATACACGTCCTTAGGTGTGGCAGTATTTAGATTCCTGTAATCCACGCACACCCTCATCTTACCATTCTTCTTTCTGACTGGTACTATGTTAGATAACCACTTGGCATACTTTGCAGGTCGAATAATTCCCGACTTAAGCATCTTTTCCACCTCTTCCTTAACTGAAGCCGCTGTATCGGCATGCATTCGCCTTGGTTCTTGCCTGACTGGCCTGTAACCATCCATGATTGGTAGTTTGTGACAAACTAACTCTGGTGCTAACCCAGGCATGTCCTCATATTCCAAAACATCATCGTTAACGCACTCTACTGCTGCCACCTGTTGGTAAGCCTCTTGCTCCTGCCTAAAAATAGATAATCTCTGGTGCAGGGAAGCGTAGGCTTCCAACTCCTCCTTGCTGAGTTGTGGCTTCATTGATTGTTTTGGGGTAAAACCATGGAGATTGGTCTACTGGCGTCTGCTTGAAGTTGCGCCAATCCCCATTGCGTAAGCTCAGTGGAGGTCACCCCATACGGATGTCCTTTCTTTGTGATACCACTGACTCTTAAAGGCCTCATGTCTTCACTGTAATAACTTGCATCAACAAAGCAAGCTGCTACTGAAAATGGTCTAGGATCGGCCTTAATTATTTCAGACTCATCAGTCTCTAGGTTCCAGATAGCGAGCTCTTGATGGAGTGATGATGGAACACAACCGGCTTGATGAAGCCAATCTCTGCCCAGGATCATAGTATAAGGAGCAATGCACTCAGCCACGAAGAAGGTCTGATACATCTCTGATGGGCCAACCCTAGTTTTTAGTATCACCACACCGAGTGTCTGAGCTATGTTTCCAGCAAAACTCTTTACCTTCATCTTGCTCTCTAGAATTTTCTCCTTCGGAACCTAAAGGTAATTCATGGTCTGTACGGTAAGGACACTTACAGCAGCCCCTGTATCCACCAATATCCTACTGACCCTTTTTTCCATCATGTCAGCAGACACGTACAATAGTCGCAAATGTTGCTTCATGGCGAATGTGGGCTTGGAGAACAAAACGTATTTCCTTCTCAACTCAGGGTCCACGTTCTCTTTATCCTTCTTTACAGCAAGCTCTTCTCTGCGAACGGATGACTCCGCTCCAGTTTCATCTTCTGACATGTTGAGGAAGACTTCAGACGAAATTGGCTCATCCAATGCGTACATAGAAGGTAAGACATACACCATATTGCAATAAGTGTTTGCCTCTGGAGCTGGTATCACAGCTTCGGTCGTCACGTAAACCTGAGCAGATTCAGATTGGTCTGAGATCATCTCACCATACTCGTTTTCCACGTAAAGCACGCTGCATGGCAAACTTTCGTCCATGCCCTCGGTTTCTTCTTCATCTTCCTCCATATCGTCTTCTATGACTCGAGGTGTATCGACTTCTGATTCCTCTTCTGCACGGGCAAATGCTTCAGCCATCTGCTTTACTAAAGAAATCTCTGGAACAGGTTTCTGTTGCTCAACCTCAATTATAGGTTCAGCCTTATCTGTTTCTCGAGACCCCTGATCCTGACGCTGAATTGCTTTTGGTCTCCATTCGAACTTTGTTTTCGACGTCTCCCTCATGTCTTCGTTCTTAGGACCTTCTGATACCCTAACCCTTTTTGCCAGAGACGTCTCAGGTGTCTTACTAAAGGTGGAAGTAGATATTTCACCCACCACCTTTTGACCTACCCGCGACCAGACTGATCCTCGCGTATGTTGACTTTTGTCGGCGCCCACTATTGACCATACAGACTTTCGTTCGCCGCTATTTTCTTCTCGCGAGACCCTCTTCTGTCCGCTATGTTTGGTGGTAGAAGTCTCGGAGGTATCGCGAACGTTTCTGATAGGACAAAAAGGTCTAGCTGACAATAAATCCAGCTTCCGCCTTAACTGTTCCGGAGTCTCCCTGATTTGGTCTGGGCTGACTAGACCCTTATCCAAAGCCTCCAAAAGCCTCTTGGTTTTACCATATCTTCGCTGCACGTTCCTAGTCTGAGTAGGCGTAGCTTCTACCACCTTTCCTCTTTCTCTGACCATCCAGACGTTGTCCTTGAGGATATTCCGGGAAGCTGGTGGTATGTAAGGCTTAGTTACTACGTCCTGCTGGTAGACCACTGGTTTCTTCTGCTCCATCCTTGCCTGGCGTAACCACAAGTAGAGGTTGGAATCCCTCTGACTAGGACTTGCTGATCTTCTCGTCTGCTTTGGGCTGTGTGGCTGATACGCTTCAGGGGGTGTAGTAACAGTACTCTTCTGCTCCTGTTGTGGCTCTTTAGCAATGCCACATTCAGTTTTGCACCTATCACACAATATGACTGCTGATGTACCTGCTCTTGATTCTTTCCGCTTGACAACTTCTGTTTCTCCAGCTATAGTGCTCAGGTCAAGCGTCAGTTTTCTGCTACCCCGAGCCAAATCAACCACAGCCACATCTGCTACCGCTGGATCACAAAAGGTGATTGACCCCTCATTGACCCATTGTTGTATTTGATCTTTGAGCTGCATGCACTGAGAAGTCTTGTGAGTCCACAAGTTATGAAAGGTCTTACCAGCTATTGCTTCTTCTGGGGGGTAGACTCCCCATGGGATGGCCACCTCGTTGGCCATGATCAGCTTGTTCAGGATAACATGAGCCCTACTAGCGTCGTAAGTATACTCTTTGAACTTTGGTCTTGCTGGTAGTGGCTTCTCCTTCTTTCCCTCACATGGCACTAAGTCAACCATATTGATTGTGGGAAAAGGATCGATGTCCACCCAAGCCGCAGTCTTTTCTTCATTCGCTCCGAGCTTTCCCTCGTTGATCCAAGTCTGGATAGTGTCCTTCAAGCGAATGCACTCTGACGTGTTATGGTTCCAGAGATTATGGAACCTGCAGTACTTCTTTCCCTTGAGCTGCTCCTGTGTAGGGGGAGATCCAAAGTCATTCCTTACCTTCCCCAATGCCGTCAAGTCCTCCAAAATCTCTGGTGCCTTGTGTGCATTATATGTATAAGATTCGTACTCCGGCTTGGCAAACGCGGCGAACGAAATCTTTACTGGCTCCTTAGACATTTTTAACACCTGGGACTTGATAGGCTGTTTGCCTGCTAACTCTACCGCTGCGACTTCTTCCTCATAACCCATCATGTATGGGTCTGCATAGGGCATAGCTTGTGGAGCCGAATAGTAGGGATCCATGTGGGAATATATTGCCCCCACAGTCTTGTGCCTTGCTGGAGGCATTCTGGGCCTCAGCGTTCCTGGGATGAGAGCCAAGTTGTTCCTGGAATTGTTGGCTTCCTCGTCTAGCTCATTCAGGAAGTACTGGTAACTGCCAACCCTGTTCATTAGGTCAGCCATGCTAGAGAATACTCCATCGTGGTGTTTTGTTCTCTGCCTCTTCTCCAACCCTCGAATTGCAATTTTGATCAAGTCAGGCTCTGGGATTGGAGTTTTGCACTTGGCCTGCTGAATCTTGAACCTCTTGAGGAACTCCACAGATGACTCCATAGGTTGCTGATACATAGCTGTCAAAGAAGACAAGTCAACCTCTGGTTCCACAGTTCCAAATGTGGTTCTAAACATGGTTTCCATCACGTTCCAGTCAGGGACCGATCTTGGTATCAACTTGGTGTACCATGTCAGTGCTGAACCCGACAATGAGGCCCCGAACGTGCGTAACTTGAAAACAGTGTCCGCACCATATGGTCCACACTCGCCTGTGAATCTTGCGATGTGGGTGGCTGCGTCTTCAGATCCTTCTCCAGAGAACGAAGTGAATCTTATCTGTCGATAATGTTCTGGCCATGGGCTTTCAGCCACCCATTCTGGATACGGATGTGCGTATGCAGTGTTCACAGCAACAACGGGAGTTGCCCTTATTGCCTCCTGTATCATATTCTGGACTGCATCCCAGTCCAGCTGAGGTCTCCTTTGATTAGGTGTTGGCGAACGACGTGGTTGCTGCCTTGGAGCCCTCTGTCGTCCTCTAGCCCCTCCAGGGTTCTGATTATTGTGCACCGCTAATTGGTCATCACCCAAACGAAGTGGGCCAAATCCCTCTCGGTGCACGGTTCTTCTATCCACCTGGTGATCGACCTCTTCTAGCAACTCTTCTTCTGGAGGCTGTTGGCGGATAAGCTGTTAAGTTCTCATGGCATTTAAAGCCTCCATGAACATATCCATCCTCTTATTCAGCGCTTGCTGATTCTCGTTCATCTTAGTTGCTAGGTCTGTATACCTCAGGTCTTGAATCTCGGCCTTTTTGTCCTGCTGCCGGGCTCGATCGCGGACCTCCTGGAAACCTTTAGTCAGGTTATCCAATGATGAGCTCAATGCTCCAACGTGCTCAACAAGGTTTTGTGACTGACCTTCGTTAGCCATGACACCAAACTTGCTAATGGCTTGTTCTGTAGATAGTTTCCTACAATGAGCCGAGTTATGTGGCCTTGCGATTATGTGTTCTGGTTTGGAACACGAAGGATATTCCTTTCGATATTCGCTGAAGCCTGTAATCTTGACACCGTCCCACTGGGCGTGCCAGATGTTTGGTCTAGAATTTGCAGTCCTTCAAACAACCGGCTTGTAAATTTGTGCTAGGCGTGCCAGTACCTTTGGGTTAGGTACAACCTTGAAGTTGGATGCTGTTTGCGTCCCTCTTCTGACTTCTTCTCACAGCGACCGTGACAGACGCCGATCTTCTTCCTCTGTGCTGGGTTCTCCTTATAGACCTCAAGGGAAAAGTCCCTCTAGGATTTTTCTCCAACCCTTGTGGATGGCCGAATCTTACTTAGTATGCTACGAAACTAAGCAGCGGGCATCAAGATGTGCAGGATATGGACTGGCGAACGGGTTCTCCAGAACTGGTTGCGGGAGTAAGCACTGCTCAACGGATCGAACAGGGGAGTAGAGAGATTTCAACGGATTGAAACCTGTCAGACTTAACGGATTAAGTCCCTTGTGCAGCTTGACGGATCAGGCTACGGTTGCTGACGGATCAGGCTTGGTTGCTCCGGAGAGGCTTTGAAGACTTTCGCGTGGCGAAGTTGTTGTCTGTTTGTTGATAGATGTAGTTGTGTTTTTCTCTTGCACCTCAACCCCTTTATATAGTGAATACTAGGGTAGATATTTCCTTGCGAATCAAGGCATGGCCTCAAATAATCCTTCTTGTAGTGCAAGACAAACTCTTAAAGCCCAATCGTGGAAGCCCAACACTATTCTGTTGGTAACTTAACCTCCTGCAACCACGCGGCTAGTTTCTTATAATACTCTCGCGAACGTTTTTCCAACCGCGAACGTATTTTGCTAACACACGCCCTGCTTCGCGAGCGCGTTTCCCTCAGCGAACAAACTATCCCCCTTCGCGAGCGTGCTTTATTACTGTGCTCCTCGCGAGCGCTTTTGACTTTCCAAGCGTCCTCTGACCTTCTTGACCGCAGGCATCGGTCCACTTGCTTTTCTATAAATGGGCTTTTTACTTCTGGATCTAACAGGTATATTTAATAAATTTGGTATATTAAAATATTAATTGGTATATTTAATATATTTGTGATAATGTTGTTAATTTTTGATAATTTGGTATATTTGTGTATTAAAATATTAATTGTAATAATTTGGTATATTAAAATATTAATTGGTATATTTAATATATTTGTGATAATGTTGTTAATTTTTGATAATTTGGTATATTTTTGTATTCAAATATTAATTGTTATTAATTGTACAAATTAAAATTCTAATAATTTAATAAACATGATAAAAGGCTTGTTTAGTAAAACTAAGGGTTCAAAGGGCCAAAAGTCTGAATCGTCTGAGGGAACGTCTAACAACCCTTAAGCGTCGCTTCAGAGCCCCATGACAGCCCGACGTGCGTCTCTTCTGGAGCCGACGTAGAGACAGCTGGGCGCCACTCATTCCTCCCGACAGCCGGAGGCCACACATTCCACCAGACAGCCGGGGGCCACACATTCCTTCAGGCAACCAAACGCCCCTCGTTCATCGAGGCAGCCGAGCGTCCCTCACTCCTCGAGGCAACTATGGCCTTCGACTCAGGCAGAGGTGTCTGCACCACGTATGCCTAAGATACACAGGGCACCGACTCCGGGCCCTACTGTTTCGGAGGGTGGGTCTTCTGGGGTACAGATGTCGCCGCCTCTTCTCTACCTTCAGCGGTTGATACCGGCAGTAGATGACTCAAGGGCGCCGATTTATCCACTACCCCCACAGGTGACCCCATCAGCGGCGTACATGTTCGTGCCTTTTGGTACGGATTTAATTTTTGCGAGGATATCATCATCGGCGACAGAGTCGGAATCCGTCGCGTCCGCCCCGACGCCCTCAGGTAATGAAAGATAAATAATTTGTTTTCATATAATGTCATAATAAGAATAATCTATTAATAATCAATTTGTGATAGGCACCATCTGACCCAAGCCGATAAGGAAGAAGAAAGGCCCTGTCACAGGGAATGCTCTCAAGAAGACCGTGAGTACCTCGGGAAGGATCTTCATCGATACTGACGGGGATGGGAACGTAATATCAGGCAGGAAGATGAGGATGTACGAGTCCCTATGTTGTGGTCAGACTAGAGCGAGGTCCCACATGAGGTTAAGGACATGGTATACAACGCAATGTCGGTAAGTATAAAAAATTCACAATTAATATTATGTATTACATTATGGATTTATGAAAAACTAAACTAATAAACGTTTTAATGCAGGTGTGGTTTGACGTTCCCCAGCACCTGAGGAACATCTCGGCGGACGTTGTGTATGGGGGAATGTACGTTGGAAAGTTAATGAAAAAACAAAATTATATGTATAAGTAATAATATTTATAATTTTTTTGTGGTATCTGTAGGTAGAAGGAGTGGAAGAACGAGTTACGGACCAACTGAACTACGCATGAGAATGAACGTTCTGGTACCCCCTTGAGTTCCAGTTCAGGGTGTACGAGTGGCGTTGGCTTTTGATATCAGAATTCAACAACCCTCATAAACAGATAATTAAAAATAATAATTTCTTATATTGTTATTAATTAGTACGTTTTAAAATATTTTACTAATTTTTTTTCCTTTGTAGGCCGTTTCTCGGGCGAACGCTCGGAACTGGCAACGCAACAAAAGGAACCATCATGTCGGTTCTAGACCGTTCGCATCGTTGATGGATGAGGCGGCCAGGGAACATCCAGAAGTCAACCGGTACGTCTATACGTACTAGAAGACATATCCTGACGCCTAGGAGGATATTGTAAGTCGTTTTACGTTTTCAAATTTTTTAAATTATATTTATATATATTTCAAAATGTGAATTAATTATTTTTTCCTATCCAATTAGGCGAGGGTGAGGCAGACTAGTGACGAGGTGATGACTGCTATAATGAGGGAGACATGGCCAACCACGCAAGAGGAAGACATGTCTGAAGCCATGTCTTGGATCGACACTTCGGATCTCATGGTTGGGGCGAGGATCATGGGCACAACATTCCCACCGTGAGGAAATAACTTATACTGCTGGGGTCTAGGAAAGAAGGGCGAGGAGGTACTGAAGACCACTCCCGAATTTCAAAAAAATGTAGTCTCGACCAGCAGCAAAACGACTCAGCTAGAGGCGGAAATTCAGATGCTACGGGAACACCAAACTGCTTTACAAGAGTATAATGCTGCAGTATATGCCACCAACCAAGCACAACAGCAGCAAATATTCCAGTACTTGCAAGATTTTTCAGCTGCCCAGCTTCAGGGACTTCCGCCTTTGCCCATGCCTACGCCTATTCCCTTACCTCAGCCGCCACAACCTCCTCAACAACAACCTCCTCCTGGCGCGGATATAGATTTAGATGATATAGATTTTATTTAGTTTTATGGGTTTATGAACAATTTATAAATTAATAATTTAATGCAAAACGTTTAGACTACTTTTGATGGTGTACATTATTGGTTATATGAAATTGTTTGTGTAATTTGCAGCTTACTTGGATAGTAATTTAGAAATTTTATGGTTTTTTAGTATAAAAGTACTATGGCAGACGAAATTTATCATAATTCGTCAGCTATAGTATTTTTTTTCAAAGTTTAGCCGACGAAATGTACTATATTTCGTCGGCTATATTATTTTAATTTTAATTTTTTAAAATATTTAGCCGACAATTTGTTGTACATTTCGTCGGCTATAGTTTTTTAAATTGACTGACGAAATATTTATAGTTCGTCGGCCAAAGTCTTAGGTTGAGTCAGACGACAATTTATTTCGCCGGCTAAAGTCTTACTTGATTCCGGCCAAAGTCTTAGAAAATTTTTTGTCGGCCAAACTACTGATTCCGGTAGTGTATTGTATGATGGGTGCCACTTTGGCAACTCTTAAGGGTATAACCTTAGTGATTCTAGTGATTCTAGTGACAACTGTGAATCTAGTGATTCTGAAGACAACTGTGATGAAGATGATTCTGAATTTGATTATGAAGTTTGAAGAAATGTGTTTGGAGTCTACCAAGGCAGTTTCGTCCAAACATTTAGTGACTCACTAGACAAGTTGGGCATTCAAGACTTGTATGCGCCAACTTGAGGAGGAGTGTTGACGTGAGTCCTAATCCTAGTATGATTAGAAAATATAATCAAACTAGGATTGTGTAAGTCTTTCTGTATAATTAGTTTCCTTCTAGGATTACAACTATTCTTATATATAAATAGGACCCTAGAGGCATAGTTTTAGGTGTAGTGGTGTGATGTAGATCGTTGAGAGTTCTGATCTTGGGAGCTGGAAGCTATGGTAGATCATAGTAGATCTGTCCTGACTATCTTGACAACCTGAATCTGTCCTGAATCTGAATCTGATTTGTTCGCATGATTGAATTAACCCTGAATTAAAGTATTCTTTTCTACTTGGTATCAGAGCCTAGGTTTAAAACGATCTTGGGCGCCGCACCACCGATACACGCCGCACCATCACCATGGGAGAGAAGACGGCTCCTCCTATTGTGATACAATCTGAAGGTTCTGGATTCAATGCCGGAATAACCCTGACTGAAACAAACTACGATGTATGGTCTCAGATGATGGAGATGCACATCGCTGGACGTGAGAAGATTCAATACATTCGTGGAAAAAGTAAACAACCAAGAGAAGGAGAAGCAGATTATGACAAGTGGTATGCTGATAACCAAAAGGTCAAAGGATGGTTACTTATGTCCATGGTTCCTGAGATCCAGAAGCGCTACCTCAGATTGCGCACTGCCCGTGAAGTATGGAGTGCCCTTGAAAAGGCATTCTATGATGGTACTGATGAAGTACAAGTTTTTTGCCCTACATCAGGAAGCTTTTTCTGCAAAACAAAACGGAAAAAGCCTTTCTGCCTATTATGGCGAGTTGACGGAAATTTTCCAAGAATTGGATCATCGAGACAAGGTGATCATGAAAGATGCTGATGATATCGAGTTGTACCGGAAGTCCATTGAACGTCAGAGGGTGCATATTTTTCTGGCCGGATTGGATTCAGAGTTCGAGCAGATTCGCGGAGAAATTCTGCGGAAATATCCGGTCCCAGAGTTAGAAGAAACATTATCCTAGACCTTGTTTTAAACTTGGTACCAGTAACCATCTTGAAACCCTGAATTCCACCACTACCACCATTGAAATCGAACCATCTTGAAACCCTGAATTCCACCACTACCACTATTGAAATCGAACCATCTTGAAACCCTGAATTCCTACAACCCTGACTTGAATTGAAACCCTGAATTGAAATCCTGAATTGAAACCCTGAATTGAATTGAATTGAAACCCTGAATTGAAACCCAGAAATCCACCACCACACTGTTTAGGAAGATTGCTGCAGCTTTACCAGGAATGGAAACACTCTTTTTCTTTATGATTGATTGTGTGATCGATCGATCGATCTGAAATGGCGCCTGTGTCAGCTTTGGCGAAGTACAAGCTGGTCTTTCTGGGCGATCATTCCGTCGGCAAAACCAGTATCATCACTCGCTTCATGTATGATAAATTCGACAACACCTATCAGGCTACAATTGGTATTGAGTGAAGAAAAAGAAGATGATGAAACAAGAGATGAAGATAAAGAAGAGGGAGGGGCTGAATGAATGAATGAACGAACGATATTACTTGAGGCCATAGTCATGACACCTGAACTTTATTACTCAGGAGGAGTTTCAGAGTCTTCCTTTCAGGGGGAGAGCAAGTATGTAGGAAATCCTCTGAATATGGACGAATTTAAAGAGTTGAAGAACCTGGAAAGTCAATTTGGGGCTGGAAACCAAGTAAAAGAAATATGCAGCAACAAGCGTCTGCAATGGAGGTGATCAGCAGAAACAACCAACTTCCTGGTGTGAGGTTCTGCCCTATGGACGACGAGCTGCTTCTCTGCTACCTCAAGCCGATGTTGAGTGGACAGAACAACGAATGTGCTTCTCTGCTCCAAGACTTTGCAACGGATGCTTCAAATAATGCAGATTTGGTGTTAAAGGCAGCCGAAGAACTCTCTTCTATAGAAACAGACAAATGGCTTTCATCAACTGAAGCCTTGGAAGCCAAGAAAATGGAACTAGAATTTCAGTCGCATGTTATTGGTGAAGCAGGGCTTGGGTTAAATAGTTGCATTGAGACTTCAGTGGAGGATGACAAGAAAGAGAAAGAATCTCTCTGTAAGAAAAAGGACATTCTTATGGATGAACTAGAGAAGCTTCTTGCATTAGTGAGAGAGAAGGAACAAGAGATTGCACAGAACGATCGTGACATCCAACAAATCGAAGAAAAGATTGCTAATGTTCTCTCTGGCTTCGGGGAGATGCAATTCACTATTCAGGCCAAGACTAGTGACTTGCAAGAAGCCCTTTCTCAGATATACTTGGAGAGTGAAGCTCTGTCAACAAAAAAGTCAGAAATTGATGTTGAACTTAGTCTTGAGCAAGAGAGGGGATCAAGGTTGAGGGAAGTTGCCAGGGTTTCTGCAGAGGAAGCAGAGGGATATCAACAAGTTGCTGCGCTTAGAAAGAGCCTGATGTCCTCTATTTTGAAGTCCAGGGAAGACAAGGTCAGGTTAGCAAAAACTGAGGAGAAGCTTTCTGAGGATGTTCATATGCTCCAACAGGATGTTTCTTCAGCAAGAACTTCACTTCAGGAACTGTCGTCAAGAAAGTTAAGCATTCAACAAGATATCGCATCCTCTAAGCAGAAAATTATTTTCATAGATAAAAGAATCCCAGAGCTCGAAGCAGAAAAGAAAGTTGCTGCCACTGCAAGAAATTTTAAAGAAGCTGCACGAATAGCTGCTGAGGCCAAGTCATTGAATGTTGAAAAGGATGGTATACAGATTGACATGGAAAAGTCCATCTCAGAGCTTGAAAAGCTTGAAGAAGAGATTAAAGAGACTGTCGGCAGATTGCAGGAAACCGAGGGACACATTGTGTCTAAGAAAAAAGAGGTAGCAACGGCTAGGTTTCAGAGGTTGCTACTGGTATATGGTATTGCTAAAGCAGAAAGAGAAGCTGCTGTGGAGTTGGGTGACCTTGAAGAAGCTAACCTACTGCTTGCAGAGGCTGAAGCAGCAGACTTTGAAACCAAGGAGTGATGCTATGAAGTGATTGGTTACCCCGATTGGTGGGACTTCACCAAAAAACCACGAAAGAATCTGGGCAAGGCTGCCGTTGCTACTACAGAGGAAGAGCATCTAGACAATGCCTCCGCTAATGTAGCGCATTCTGACTCGGCGGATTCTTGGTTATAGTGTTAGAAGGGGGAATTTATACTACCTGGAACTTGAATCTAGTGATTCTGAAGACAACTGTGATGAAGATGATTCTGAATTTGATTATGAAGTTTGAAGAAATGTGTTTGGAGTCTACCAAGGCAGTTTCGTCCAAACATTTAGTGACTCACTAGACAAGTTGGGCATTCAAGACTTGTATGCGCCAACTTGAGGAGGAGTGTTGACGTGAGTCCTAATCCTAGTATGATTAGAAAATATAATCAAACTAGGATTGTGTAAGTCTTTCTGTATAATTAGTTTCCTTCTAGGATTACAACTATTCTTATATATAAATAGGACCCTAGAGGCATAGTTTTAGGTGTAGTGGTGTGATGTAGATCGTTGAGAGTTCTGATCTTGGGAGCTGGAAGCTATGGTAGATCATAGTAGATCTGTCCTGACTATCTTGACAACCTGAATCTGTCCTGAATCTGAATCTGATTTGTTCGCATGATTGAATTAACCCTGAATTAAAGTATTCTTTTCTACTACTACTGATTCCGGTAGAGTATTGTATGATGGGTGCCACTTTGGCAACTCTTAAGGGTATAACCTTAGTCTATGAGTACATACACACCAGTTAACTTGCCTGACCACCTACATCTTCTACACTTCAATATTAAGTTTCAGAGTGTGGTTTTGTAAATCTTCCCAGTTTTGTTCCCCTCCCTTTACAGTATCAGGAGCAAATTGGGATGTTTGATTTATTGGGGAAATTTTGACACCAAATTTAGGCTTCCCGTTATAGAAGTTTAGATCATCCTGTAACTATAGTAAAAACTTGTTTACCTACTCGTGTGAAAGGTAAAAAAACACTCGAAGAGCAGTAAAAAATAGAAAAGGATGTGAACAAAACTTACCCACCCTCCAAAAAGGGAGCATGACCCCTTTAACTGTAAACACACTCTAAGTCTCACTCTTCTTAACACTCCAATTCAACAATGGCGAGCCATCTCTTCACGTACGGAGGAGCCGCCTCCCGCTCTTCCTCTCTTCACCGTCTACACACCCTGCTCCCTGGCCCAATCCTACCTCCCCGACCCGCTCGCCCACCGCTACCTCTCGGGCACCGACCCTCTCTCCACCTCCTCCATGTACTTCTCCGGCGCCGACAGCCTCGGCGCTTATTCCGACGCCGCCAGGGCCACGTCATACATGATGTCATCCTGGCCCGCTCCTGATATCGAACCCACCCCGCCCGGCTTCAAACTCTCATCTGAAGGTTGGTGAGCTCTCACTTTACTGTACTTATCTCTTTGCTGATTGGAAAGTTTGAATCTTTGAATTGGGTTTGATGCAAATTGCTTAAAGTTTTCAACTTTTTCGTGTTGTGAATTGATGTGTGTTTATGTTGGTATTGGCATTCCTATTCCACCGATAACAAAGTATCGATATGTATACATTTGTTATCTGATAAATTGTTGTTTAATTAATTTGCTGGTTTGGAAAGAATTATTGAAAGCAATATTATGTAATTGAATGCTAACTTAGTTAGGATCATATTATGTGATTCTGTGGGAGGGCGACAGTTTTTCTAGCAAGGAAAGGATTCCTACTTTGTTGGGATATTCTTTCACATTAATTAGATAATATCATGGGCTCTTATTATATGATTGTGACTTGATTAAGTTTCCTTGGTGGACAAGAACTAGGGTTCGACACCAGAGGATGAAGCTCTATAAGAGAGGCGTTGTTATTCAAAGAAGACATCTTTGCATGCTTAGCATTTGAAAGAGCTTTTCTGCTACCTTTGTTACGAATCCAACTGTTTCTTGTTTAGTTGGATTTGTTATGTATGCATGTTAGCTTTTGTCTAGTTGATATAAAGAGCAACGTTGGTATATCAAGGCTAATGTCTGTGCCTTAGAGTTAGGAGAAGAAGACCATACTCATAGGGGAGTTGGAATTTGTAATAGATTAGGATTTACAAGTGTTGTAAAACTCTAGCAAATTCAACTTGTAGCAATCTTCTTCTGGGCTTGTGCCCCACAGTGGTTTTTCCTCAAATTGAGGTTTTTACACAACGAAAAAATCTAGTGTTGGTTTATTGTTTAAACTGCTGTCTGTTCATCGAGGATTTAAAGCTTGTTTCAATACATGCGCACGTTTCTGTAACTTCAGTTTATAGCTTGGTGATTTAGTTAAGCCTGAAGGGTGGTTATGTAATGTAATATAAGCTTTTGCTGAGTATTTGTCTAATGACTGTAAAGCTGTTAGGTTCTGGACAAACTGGTTACTGCGGTAAGTACAAATGAGATTAGGATGCCAAGATTTTTATTATCATCCAGACTTGCTCACTGTAGTTATGATGATATGATTTCATACTCTGGTTTCAGGGTGCTTCGGAAAACGGTGATGTTAATGCCTTACCCGAGAGGGCTTTTGAACCCCCATGTGCAGTGAGATATTTATCCCATACTTTTGTATTGTGCATTATCTATCAATTAATGTCAACCAGGTTTAGCTCAGTTGGTAAGGACGGGTTTGTGGTGGAGACTTCATTCGAGTTCGATCTCCGCTATCAACATGCCTCGTTGGTTCGCGATCTATAAATTTTTCTGTGGAAATTCATATCTGGAGGCTAGTGTGACAGATACGTGTCCACTGTAAGTCCTTCCGGGTTAAAGTTGCAGGTTTACCCTGACAATGATGATGTAGCGTAACCAAGCTTTCACCTAAACTTTTATATTAAACGAATTATCTATCAATTAATAATGTGATTTGGACCCAAAAAAATTCTACACAGTTCTACTTGAAAACTGGGCAATGCAAGTATGGTTCAACCTGCAAATTTAATCACTCAAAAGACATCCAGATACCATCAACCAGTCAAGAGAATAAATCTACCGAAACTGAGACAGCTCTGAAGACGGAGAGCAGTGAAGTTGCTGTGAAGCCTCTTGTTTCATTTGCTCCAGCACTATTATATTACTCCAAAGAGCTTCCTTTGAGACCGGTATGTACTATTACAGATGATTGAGCCTCTTCAGAATTGCAACATCAGCTTTATGATAATATTGCTTAGCTGATGATGTGTCTGTTGTTTCTACCAGGGTGAAGCTGATTGTCCATTCTACCTGAAAACTGGAAGGTCAGTTGTCTTCTTTTTTGTTAGATTATGATTACTATAGATGACCGTGAATTTATAATGGCTTTTGTTTTCTTAAATCAGTTGCAAGTATGGGGCCTCTTGCCGGTACAACCACCCTGATAGATATGGTATAACCGTGAATTTAACTGCTAAGTTTTTGGGCAGATTTCAATCCACCTGTTGCTGCAATCAGCTATCCTCTTCCAGCGCCTTCAGTTGCAGGTTTTAACTTAGGAGTTGCTAATCTAGCCCCCTTCACTTATCAAACTTTGGCGCAGTCAACGGTAAGTATGGCCTATTGTGTATTATGTCTAACCTGGCCTTTTGTTTTATATCAGTAACTGAATCAAACCTCTCCCCCCTCTATATCTATACGCGTACACATACACCTATAAATTTGATTCGTGTTATTACATGCATGTCACAGGTGGGAGTGAACCCTACTGTCTATCCTCAGCGCTTTGGACAAGCTGAGTGTGAAGTAAGTAACTTCTTTAGTCAAATGAATTTGATTCCAATTGTATATGATTGGCCTTCCAGATCTGATCCTTTAACTAAAAAAGAAAGAAAATAAAGCAATCCAAAGAGAAAGTATATGAATTTGATTTTTAACACGTTTTAGTTCTCATCATATTATTTATGAAGTGTTGCTTTATCTATCCACATTATGGTACACGTTTGGCCAGAAATAGTCCTCCCTGTTTGATTGCTTTTTCATATTTCTGAATCATTCAGAACTTTATGATGATCACTCTCATGTTCGTGTATTATGTGTTTTCCCATGTTGTAGTACTATATGAAGACTGGGGTTTGTAAGTATGGTGCGCAATGCAGATTCCATCACCCGATAAATAGGCCAGCAGTGCCGTTTTCAACAACAAAGCCATCTCAACAAGAGAATGTGAATCTCACACTTGCTGGACTACCTAGGAGAGAGGTACAAATGGTGGAGCTATACTTTTTGGCATCATCTCGTCTGTAGGGTTCACGTGTCCTTATTTTAAGCAGGGTACCAGTATATTCATAAAACTTGAAAAGCATACGCCTATTACTGATAAGAATGTTTACATTATGCTAAGTCTTGCATTAGTAGTTCAGATTGCATTTATCTCGTCAAGCTATGAAAACTATGAATATACAGTTTGCACGATAGTGAGTGGAGAAATGGAAATGTTAAAAGTTAATACCATTTTTTCCAGTGAGAAGTGACTGGATTGCATAGCATTTCACCATATCTATATCTTTAAGTGACTGGAACTTTTGTACAGGGTGCTGTTATCTGCGTTTACTCCCTTAAAACTGCACATGCAAGTATGGTGCATCCTGCAGATTTGACCACCTACCTCCTGGCGAAGTTGTAGCAATGGCAGCATCACGAGCAAAATCTGATTCTTCTGCAGGGAAGGCATAAGCAGCTGAATCCACACAACAGCATCAGTAAGCCTAGCCAGAATGAAGAAGAAATGAGGCCTGGAAGGAGGTCTGTGTCAAAAGTATTGCCATTTGCGATGGTCTACTTTGTACCATGTTTCTGAGTAAAATGGTTTATAAATTGCTCCAATCAGCCATTCTTTATGCCCTGCGTATAAGCTGCAAGTGTTGACCGATTTGTCTTCTGTATTAAGGGAGTCTTTGCATGTACTCTGTATCTGGACAATCAGACTGACAAGTTTCACTGTTAAGGTTTTATGGAAGTTTGCTCTCACTGTCTTCTGCTTCTTCCTTCTATGATGATGTTTCACCCTTTTTTAATAAAGGAAATAGTGGTTTCTTTGATCTTTTTCTGTTGATGGCACATTCATTTTGTTGTCAATAGGTGAAAGATCCACAAGCCAAAATCTGTTAAAAATGTGGCCCAAGCTTCAGTTCATTCTGTTGAAGTTTATAATAGCCACTGGTCTCGTAGTGAAGAAAACAAAATTTACCAAAAGCAAAGGGAAAACAAGTTGCAGAAAGATCTAATCCAATTGTCTGTCTCAACTTCATGCTTCATAGAAATGATTCTCATCTTTCAGTTGGGCAGGAAAGTTATGCTATAAAAATTTGATGGCAATTGGAGAGGGACACGTTCTGATACCATGTCAAAGCGCGAGAGACAAACGTGACACGTAGATCATCATTGTATCGATACTGTCCCAACTTAACCACCTTTAAGGTGTTGAGTTTTATCTATAAAAGATCTCTATACAATTATGAATGATTCACCCGCATATATGTTATATTTTTATTTGTCACTTTTCTGATGTGGGATATCTCCTCTCCAACATTCCTCCTCACGTGTAACCTAATAGCTTTTAAGTCTGTACGTGAAACTAATTAAGAAACTGAACTCGTACCACATGGTTAACCGAAAGAACCCAAACTCTTAAACAACTTCAACCAAACCAGAGCCATGACCTCCGAAAGAATGCACTTAGGCGTCTCGTGAGAGAAGCAATTGTAGAGAGACCCGCTCTAATACTATGTCAAAGTGCGAGTGACAAACGTGGTCCGTGGATCATCCTTATACCGATAAGGTCTCAACTTAACCACCTTTAAGGTGTTGGGTTTTATCTACAAAAAGTCTCGGTACAATTATAAATGATTCACCCACATATATGATATATTTTATTTGTCACTTTTCTGACGTGAAATCTCTCATCTCCAACAAAATCCATCCCCATTTTTGTGAACTTGTGATGACACCAAAAGCCAAATAGTAGAACATGTCTTGGCTTCATCTTAGAAGAAACAGAAAAAGGACAATCGAGCAGGTTTAAAGTCTTCATTACCAGCGGAGTATTCACGATTCAAAAAGTCATGCAGTCAGAATCGTAGCTACGCAGTGACAAAAAGGCCATAGTCACACAACTAACAAGATTGGCGTTTCCGGCCAACTCCGATATTTCTTTCTTATGCGATAACTAATCTTATTTCAGTTCTTTGAAGTGTGTGGTTCATATCATCCACTTGACTAAGCAAAGATACAATTGTTTCCTAAATCAACTTGGCAATGACTTGGAGATGTAGGCACCTTTCGAATCATCTTCAATTCCAGTATCCCTTTCACCCGATATTCTGCAAGTAAATTAACAAACAACTAGCTAGTAGTTTGGTATGAATCATTCAAGTCCCAAATACCCGTATATATGGCTCATGACTCGAGTAGACTTGGAAGTGGGGTCGTGACTTTAGAATTCCTGGACACCATTCATTTCAGACTTTACAGTATTTAACCTAAGTTGTCCGGTTTAAGAATTCTATACATTTCCAAAAGTTGAAGAAAAAAATTGTATAATCATGGATAGCTTGTGTGCGAACCTATTCAAGCCTACAAGCTGTCGCTTCCTCATCAAAAATGTTGCTCACTGCTTGCTCTTTCTTTTTCTGGCATCTTCATATCTCCACACTGCTCAATTGTGTTCGGGAGATGCACTTCCGAGTGGTGTGAGATCAACCTTATGCATCGAGGAAGAGAGACGAGCGCTTCTCAGCTTCAAAGTAGATGTTACTGATCCTTCCGGCAGGCTATCTTCTTGGGTTGGTCAGGACTGCTGTGGATGGAAAGGGATTTTATGCAACAACCGTACAGGCCACGTTGCAAAGTTGAACCTCCGAAACCCGAACCGTACAGGCCCGGATACGTCTTTAGGGGGTAAGATCAATCCTTCTTTGCTTAGCTTAAAGAAGATGTATCACCTTGACCTAAGCGGAAATAATTTTGAAGGACTTCGAATTCCTAACTTCTTTGGGAAGCTTACAAGTTTGAGGTATCTTAATCTCTCCTCTGCTACATTTGAGGGAGAGATTCCCCCAGCTCTTGGTAACCTCTCAAACTTGAACTATCTTGACCTTAGTTCTGATAATTCCATTCTTAGTTATTCCAAAAACTTGAATTGGGTTTCTCATCTCTCTTCCCTGAAGCACCTCAATCTTGGAAGTGTGGACCTAAGCAGCACAGGCGCAAGTTGGATACACGATGTCATTATGCTTCCTTCACTCTTAGAGTTGCATTTGTCTTTTTGCGGAATTGAATATCTTACACACTCCCCGCTGCCGTCAGTAAACTTCACATCCCTATTGGTTCTTGACATATCATATAATTCTATCAGTTCATTTCCCAGCTGGTTTTTTAATCTTACCAACCTAGTAAAACTTGATATAGCAAGCAATTCGTTTGAGTCCGTACCTGATCAATTTGCAAACCTGAAGTCATTGGAAAACCTTGATTTAAGTGACAATTTACTCAGTGCTCAAATTCCAAAAATCTTTGGTAGATTATGCAGCCTAAAAATATTACATCTTTCTCGTAACTTGTTCAGTGGTTTGGACGAGGTTTTGAATGAATTCTCAAACTGCACAAGTTATAGATTAGAGTCGCTCGATTTGTTCACCAATGAGATGGAAGGTGAACTGCCTGCAGCCTTAGGAATGCTGAAAAATCTGAAGGAACTTGTCCTCTCTTATAACCAATTTTTCGGTCCCATTCCACCATCCATTGGTAATTTATCATCTTTGGAAACACTGGATATCTCTCATAATCGTATGAATGGGTCCATTCCTGAAAGTTTGGGAGAACTCTCTCAGCTATTTTACCTGGATCTATCTTGGAACTCGTGGGAAGGCATTCTAACAGAAGCCCATTTCCGAACTCTCACAAAGCTGCAGGATTTTGCGGTGAGCACAGAGCGACCCATGTCCCTCATTTTTAATGTGGCTCATGACTGGGTTCCTCCTTTTCAGCTTGGTTCAGTCGGCATTATCAACTGCAGTGTAGGTCCTGCCTTTGGGGGATGGCTTCAGTCTCAAACTGAATTAACGTATGTCACCCTTCGTAATACTGGAATCTCAGACTTCCTACCAGAGGAATGGTTGTTGAAAATATCTTCCCAACTCTCATTGTTGGATTTATCTCACAACCAAATCCGTGAGAAGCTTCCGTTTCACATGAACTCCCCATCTTTGAAGTATATAGATTTGAGTCATAATCAATTTGAGGGCCCTCTGCCTCTGCCACAATGGTCTATTGATGCTGCCGCCTATCTCAATGTTGGAAGCAACTCTTTTTCCGGGCGAATTCCCTCAAATTTTGATCAACTGTTGCCTCACTTGCAAGTATTGTCTCTATCTGACAACAATCTGAGTGGTAGTATACCACCCTCTTTATGCAATATGTCAGGTTTGAAATTCCTTGGGTTAAGAAACAATCACTTGTCTGGAGAATTCCCTCGAGCATGGAGTCTGTGGCCAAATATAGAGGTTGTAGATGTCTCAAACAACAATTTGTCCGGCACTTTCGCCAGTTCAATGGATGTCCCAAGCTCACTACAGGTATTGAGTCTGAGCAACAACAATTTCGAGGGTCAAATTCCATCTGCTTTATTCGAAAATTGCACAGAGGTTTTCAGTATTGATCTTGCAGACAATAAATTTACAGGAGGCATACCTCTACATACAAGATCAAATGTGTCATCCAACTTACGTAGGCTCCAATTGCGATCTAACTCTTTAAGTGGACATATTCCCAGTCGGTTGTGCTCTCTTCAATATCTGCATGTCATTGACCTTAGCCGCAACAACTTTTCAGGGACCATTCCCAAATGTTTGTATAATTTTACTGCTTTGGCTTTCGGTAATGACACTGATACGAGTTATCTCCATATTTCCTATAATCCTGATTATCATGAGACGACCAGGTTGACATTGAAGGGACAAGAACTGTTATATAACACGACTCTGGACTTGGTGACTAGCATCGACTTGTCATCAAATAACTTAGAAGGTGTAATCCCTGAAGGAATTGGGAGCCTCATTGCCTTGGGGACGTTGAACTTATCCAGAAATCATCTGACCGGAAACATTCCCTCAGACATTGGAAACTTGCAATGGCTTGAAACTCTTGATCTCTCAAACAATCACCTCTCCGGGAAGATCCCTCGAAGTCTCTCTTCATTGACCTCCTTGTCTCATCTGAACTTGTCTTACAACAACTTGTCCGGAAGAATTCCTTCAGGTAACCAACTGCAAACACTCGATGATTCATCCATTTATGTTGGCAATCCTTCCTTGTGTGGGGTTCCTCTTTCAACTCTCTGCCCGGGAGACGACGCACCCGCACCAGCTGATGTCGACGCTGATGATCATGATGGTGATGATAAAGATGAGAACGGGAAGTTTGGTATGTATGTTAGCGCTACGCTCGGCTTCATCATAGGGTTTTGGAGTGTTTGTGGCACATTGGTTATGAAGAAGTCATGGAGGTATGCCTATTTCCGATTCTTTGATAGCATACAAGAGAGGACAGCATTGGTACTTGAGAAGAAAATTAATGAATAAAATCCACAGAAGGCGGGGGGATGGGACATTAATTTGTGGCTTTCTTGAGGGGTACATTGTTTCATTCTCCTTTGGTTCGGGTGTTTTTCATGCGACTGCTCTTTGGTGCTGGTCATGACTGTGATGAAGATGACGGCCTGTATTGTTCTTGGGTTTACTGGTGTATTAGCTTTTGGGTACTGTTTATTTCTGTGTGAGCTTTGTATAATTTAATTTGTTATGTATTGCCATGTAATAAATAATTAAGCATCTATCATGTTGGAGATGTTGGGTATAATACCTTGTTGAAAATGTGTATCCGAGTTCGATGCATTTGGAACTTGTAAAAAGGCTTGGAACATATTTCAATATTTAATCTCATGCAATCCATCTAAAAATTGATCATATAGTACTAATTATAGGGATTGATAGCTAATTACAAAGAAAACAGATCTGACCTCATTTCAATTAATTTTGATAAAAATATATTTTTGATACTAATCTAAATATCTACCACTCATCTCTCTCTTCCACACCCTCACCCTCTCACATCTCTCGATCTGCTCTCACTCTCTCGATCTTCTCTCTCACCTCTCTCAATTTTCTCTTTCTCTCTCTCATCGACGACGCATAGACCTAGCCTCTCATCCCGCCACCACCTCAACGAAGGCTGCCACCGCCTCGAGGAGGCCGGTGAACCGATATTCGGATTGCAAGCTCCGATCTCGACGCTGGTGAGCCGAGATTTCGATCTGCAAGCTCCTATCTCTAAGCAACCTCAACGACACCGGTGGATTCGATCTGCAAGCTCGAGAAAGAGGCCGGCATCAACTCCATCAAGTCCACCCTTTCTGATATCGACCTTTTTGCTTGTCTATTAGGGTTAGTATACTTTGTTTTTGTAGTATATTGGGGTTAGTAGACTTTGTTTTAGAGTATACTTGGTTAGTAGACTTGGTTTTGGAGTATACTGGGGTTAGTAAACTTTGTTTTGGAATATACTAGGTTAGTAGACTTGGTTTTAGGCTATACTGGGGTTATTAGATTTGGTTTTGTAGTATACTGGGGTTAGTATACTTGGTTTTAGAGTATACTAGGGTCAGCAGAAGCGTCGCTGCCTCACTGACGAGCCTATTAACGACTGTAGCAACTCCATATCTGATTCGAGCTCGATGACTACGACGTTCTCAACGACTGTAGTAAGTCTCCCTCAAATACCAGTACTCTTGCTTTGCTTTCGTGGAAGAGAGGTCAGATCTAGTCAAAAACGAATCCAAGGTTTGTGAAGAACACTCTTGTTCGGTGTCTTCCTCTTCTTCTTCTTCTTCTTCTTCTTCTTTTATCTTGTCCAATGCATCGAGTTTGTTCATCTGCTCGAGTTTACTACCCCAATAAAAGTTTACTAAGGGTAGTAAACTTTATTTAATCGCATCTAAGTTGATTTTCATTGTTTTTAATGTGTATAATGGGTTTTGGAGATACTGTTTTGCAAGTTTACTACCTCTGGTAAATTTTACTACCTCTGGTACAAGTTTATTAGAGGTAGTAAACTTATGATTTACTACCAATGTCTCGAGTTTGTTTATCTGCTCGAGTTTACTAAGGGTAGTAGACTTGATGAAATACTTGGGTTAGTAGACTTGATTTGAAGTATACTAGAGTGAGTAAACTTGGTTTTGATTTATACAGTGGGTTATTGGACTTGGTTTGGAATATACTGTGGTTAGTAGATTTGATTTTGTAGTATACTAGGGTTATTAGACTTAAATTTGGAGTATACTGGGTTTAGTAGACTTGGATTTGATGTAGATGTAGCAAAGTAAACTTTCTGTAAAAGTTTATTGCCCCTAGTACAAAAAAATCCGGCGAAATTCCGGCTACCAGTAATTTTCTGACGTCCGGTGACTGGAGTCTGGCGGTTGGTGACCGGAGACTAGAGTCCAGCGGTTAGTGACCGGAGACCGGAGTTCGGCGACCGGAAATGCTTTGGCAAAATATTCTCTCTTCTTTTTTTCTCCCAGTTTTTATAAGGAATAAGAGTCAAAAAAATTCAGTGTTCTAAAAGGCTCCGCCTAGCACCGCCTAGTCCCCGCCTACGCTCTAGGCTGCAACAAGCCGCCTTGCTTTTCTTTAAGGCCTTTGTGCCAGGCTGTGGGCAATTAGGCGGCGGCCTAGCCCGCTTAATCGCCGCCTAGAGACCGCCTAGCCGCCTAGGGTTCTAAGCTCTCCAGCTAACTTTATTTACATTTAGTGGTGGAGTTGTTACATTGTGGGGAGCATGCGAGTATAAAAGTAAATGATGTTTTTAGAATTAGAAATATATGTGTTTATTGTTGTTGTTGCTCACTTTTACATGAAGTTATGCTAAATTTTAGCTATAATCTATTTTATAAATAGGTCTAACAAGATTTATGTTGAATAATTTATCCATATTTGACTGTTTTTAAATATTATAGTACATAAAATATATATTTTTTTAATTAATAAATATGAAAAAAGTAAATCGCCTAATCCCCGCCTAGCCCCTAGTCCCCGTCTAGGCTGTCCAGGCGCTAGGCTATGGGTCGCCGCCCGCCTAGCAATTTTTTGAACATTGAAAAAATTATTTCCCGACGAGCCATGAAAGAAGATAAAGTACGTTTTTCCAGTGGCAATCTATGCTAACTCGAAGTTCTTCTCTCTAGGTATGTAATCGAGCATAACATCTGTAAATTCATCCAGCAATTCCATTGCTCTTTCCCAGAAAGGAATTAGTCCGCAATACATTTGTACACACCTCTAAGTTGGTCAATCACCAAGAATGAGTCGCACAACACTTCAACTTCTTTGATTCCCATCTCCAGAAGCATCCCCAAACCAATGATTAACGCTTCATACTCTGCCTGATTATTAGTACACTTCCACTCCATCTGGAAAGAATAAGAGAACTTGTCCCCTGCTGGATTAACTAATGAAATGTCAGGTCCTGACAGAGAATCTGTACAGCTACCATCAAAGTACAAAACCCATGGCTATATATAAACCAGGTCAACTTCTTTATCCTGACATTCCACCTGTTCCTGAACAGGATGATGCAAAAGAAAGTCTGAAACCGCCTATCCAGTTTGTGCCTTGAGTGGAGCATACTGAAACGAAAACTCAGATAAAGCTAGCATCCATTTCCCAACCCTACCTCTTAAGAAAAGCCTAGTCAGCATATACTTTACTAAGTCAGTCTGTGCTATTACCAATGTACTGAATGACAGCATATAATGTCGTAATTTGCATCCAGCAAAGTATAAAGCCAAACAAAGCTTCTCAATTGGCGAATATCTAGTTTCGACATCTAACAATATCCTGCTAAGGTAATACACTGCGTGTTTGATGACCTTACCATCCTCCGTGGTCTCATCCTGAGCCAACAAACCTGCAATAGAGTGAGAGGAAGCTGATATGTATAATTTCAGAGGAATTCCTGGATGTGGTGGTCATAGCACATGAGGACTTGTCAAATATTCTTTGATTTTCTCGAAGACTTCCTGATGTACTGACTCCCAAACAAACTTCTCCTCAGCATGCAACTTAAAAAGATGAGAGAAATGAGCGATCTTCCATGCAGAATTAGAAATAAATCTTCGCAATAAATTAATATAGCCTATCAGACTCTGCAACTCCTTGTTTCTTGAAGCCGAAGCTTCTATTACTGCTTTAGCCTTATCTCCTGGAACTTCTATGCCACGCTGTTGCACCATAAAAACCAAGAAATCTCCTGCATGAACCCCAAAAATGCACTTGGCTGGATTCATGTGAAGTCTGTGCCTCCTCATCTTTTCAAACACCATTCGTAGGTCTTCAATGTGATTCTCCTTCTTTTTGGACTTAACTACCACATCGTCAATGTAAACCTCTATCTTGGTACTGAGGATGTCATGGAAAATAAGATTCATAGCTCGCTGGTAGGTGGCCCCTGCACTCTTAAGTCCAAAAGGCATACCTATATACTCAAAAGCCCATGTAAAGCCTGAACACCGAAAAGCTGTCTTATGTCTGTCTTTTTCACGTACAGGTATCTAATGATATCCAGCTGTTCCATCCATGAAGGATAGAATTTCATGTCCTGCTACAACATCTACCAGCATATCTTCTATGGACATAGGGTACACATCCTTAGGTGTTGCTGGGTTGAGGTTCTGGTAATCTACACACACGTATCTTCCCATTCTTTTGCCGGACCGGAACAATTTTGGATAACCACTGTGTATACTTTGCTAGCCTGATTATCCCTGCTTTGACCATATTCTGCACCTCTGTCTTAACAGCCTCTGCAGTTTCAGCATTCATTCGCTGTTGTTCCTGCTGAACTGGTTTATAACCAACCATTATAGGTAACCTATGACAGACCAGCTCAGGTGCTAGACCAGGCATGTCTTCATATTTCTCAGCAAAACAATCTTTAAATTCTTGTAACAACTTAATCAGTTGTTGTTTCTGTTGTGGTTCTAAATATTGACTAATGTAAACCTTCATTGGTTCATCAGAAGAACCTAGGTTAACTTTCTCGACTAGATCTTTCACTTTAGGTGGAGTATCATCCAACGCTGTAGGAACTGGTTGGATAATCTCCTTCTCGTCACATTCGTCATTGATTAAATCATCTTTAATACATTCCACCAAGACTATTTCATTCCAGGCCTCATGTTCTTGCCTAAAATAGACAACCTCTGATGCAAGAATGTGCAAGCCTCTACTTCTTCCTTGATGAAGTTTGCTATCATTTATGATTACTGGAGCTATGCACGATAAAGCTAGACCTGCTGGTATCAGCGCGAGCTTGGACTAAACCTCATCACAAAAGTTCTGAGGAGGTGACCCCTTATGGATTACCTTTATTATCTGCCCCAAGTACCCCAAGAGGGCGTATATCTCTATAATAATACTCAGAATCTAGCATACATGCAGCCATTGAATATGGTCGCTCGTCAGCTTTAACTAGTTCTGGTTGATCTGTTACTAGGTTCCACATGAGTGACTCCTGATGCATAGAAGATGAAACACAATATGCTTGATGAATCCAATTCCTGCCACGTATAATGTTGTAGGGAGCAGTACAATCTGTAAGAAAGAATGACTGGAAGAAGTCAGATAGCCCTAATTTTATCTTGATCAGCAAAACCCCAGAGGTTTTGGTAACATTTCCCACGAAGCTTTTGACTTTGAAGTTGCTATTAATGATCTTTTCTTTAGGGATATTCAATGCATCCATTGTTTGTACAGTAATGATACTAACAGCAGCACCATTATCAATCAAGATCATGTTCACCTTCATGCCTTCCATCTCAGCTGTCATGTATAAAGGTTTGAGATGTTGAGTCATAGTTATGGTTGGCTTGGTAAACATCATAAACAACTGTTTGAGCCCAGATTCGCCATTCACGTTCTCAAGCTTCCTAACCTGGACTTGCTGCATATCTGAAGACAAATGTTCAATCTTTTCTGTGATGGGAAACTCCTTTTTCTCAACGTTATCTGTATTCAGAAAGACATGAAATGGTACGGGCCTTGACAAAACATACTTTTAGATATAGTATATGTCATGTTACATCCCAACTCTATGGAAATTGGAGGTTCAGGATTTGCCCCCATGTCAAATGTAGCATGTCACACTCCAAGCTTTCTTCCTGCTCCTCTGCTACGAGCCATTTCATGTTGTCATCACCGTTGAACTCCAAAACAACCTCGTTTTCTGTCTGCTGCTCAAATCTAGATGTCACCACTGCAACCAGCACAATTATTTCATCGATGACAGGAGCCTTAGAAGCAGAATTCCCTTTTAAAATAGCCTCAGGTGTAGGCTCATGAGTAACCTGTGAACAGATTACTGCTTTATTCTCTTGAGAAACCACTTTTGGTTTCCATGCAAATCTCTGGTGGCGAACCCCTTCATTCGAGACAGTATCCACCTTAGCTTTCTTGCTTTTAGCCTCCTCAGATGTGGCTTCTTTGGCGAATGACAGTCTACTAAGGACTGAAACCCTTTGTTCTTGTTCATCATTCATTGGTTGTTAGGACAACCTATTGAAGACACTCTCTCTCTGCTGAGGTCTATCATTCACCGGCTTGCTGCCTTTGATTCCATGGCAAACATACACATAAGGCTTGGCCTTCAGATTTTCAATCACCCTTCGCAACTGCTCCGGCGTTCGCCGTATCTGGCCACGCTGAATTTTACCTTTCTCCAAAGCTTCTAGTGTCCGCTTTGCTTGACCATACATCTTCTGTGCATTCCTAGTCTGAGTTGGTGTCGTCTCTACCACTCTTCCTTTTTCTCGTACATACCACTTGTTCTCCTTGATAACTTCTTTGAAGCGGGTGGTATGTATGGCGTCGTTAAAATATCTGGCTGAGCTTTCACATGAGCCTTAGCCCTGGCACTGGTGGACGCTTAGAACTGCTACACTGCCTTAGACCCTGAAGGATCTGATTCACATGTCCTGATGTCTTGACACTTCGTGGACTAGAAGGTGTATAATGGTTTGGTGGTGAATGCAAAATTATGGCTTCAGATGACTTAACAGTCTTTTTAAACTCTTCATATCTCATCTTCAAACCGCACTACCTTGCATCTGGAGCACATCACCATCGTAGAACCCTCCATAGCTGATTCCACTTTCTTGATTACAACTGGTTGCTTTGAATACTTTTCTTTATGCAGATCCAATGTCAACTTTTGTGCACCTTTCTGGTTGAACGTAACATCAACCATAGACACCTCCGCTTCTGACTTATCTCTAAAATTTAGGTGTCATTCATTTAGCCATTGCTGGATCTGGTCCTTAAGCTGTACACAAGTCACAGTATGATAAGTCCAAACATTATGGAACTTACAATATGTTTTACCTGCAATAACCTCTTCAACTGGAACTGATCCCCAAGGAATCTCCATTATTCCTTCTGTAATCAATGTATCCAGAATGATATGGCCAGATAAGCATCATATATGTAATCTGAAAATCGAGGCCTGACATTCTTCCATGCAGGAGTTATTACTGGCTTGATATCAACCATGACGACTGTAGGGAATGGATCAACAACGACCCATGTTGTTGTCTTTTCACCCTCAACATCTAGTTTACCCGTAATCCTTAACATTTCAAGTCCCACAGGGCGTGCCAAATATTCTGCGTAAAATAGATTTTCTTCGAACAACCAAGCTTGAGGCGTGCCAGTACCTATGGGTCAGGTACAACTTTGATCTTCGATGCTTGTTCGTCTTCTGATTTCTCTTCAAACGACTGTCGTACAGGCGCTGGTCAAGCCTGCACTTAGGTTCTTCTTAGACCTAGCTGAAGAGCAACTAAGATTCGGACTGGTGTGGTTGAGCAGAGCTATAAACAAGGATTGCGGGTCGTTCGCCAAAGGATTCCCTGACAAACTTGGAATATTTGCTAAGGTTATTCACCCTAACAATGGTTTTACGGATATTCGCCGACGGATCGGTCTTTATGAAGCGGTGGTGGATTGTTCGCTCGCGGATGAGGCTTGGTGAGTAGAAGCGGTAATGCCTACGGATAGGGCTTTAGTGAGATAGAAGCGGGTACTACCAACAGATCGGGCTTTGGTGAGTTGCAGCGGAGAATGCCTACGGATAAGGCTTTGGTGAACAAAAAGACTCAAAAAATCTTTTTGGTAGAGGTGCTCTGAGGGAGGCTTGTTTTGCAGTGTGCAAAAGTTGTTGTTGATTGATTGGAGATGTCCCTGAACCATATACCTTGACCCCTATATATAGTGAACACTAGGATTTGTTCTTACTTGCGGACATGTCCGGACTTGAGATTTTCAGACCTAGGTCGAACTTTTAAAAATGGGCCCTTAAACTATAGTATTCATTCAAATTTATTCTCTTTTAAAAAAAATCATGAACTAAAGCTATAAACTCAAAATCTAACGACATAAAACATTAGAAATCTTTTTTATACTTAGTTACACTACTCATTTTTTTTTCTAAAATAGTAACTCATGATTGTAATATAATGCTTGTTTTTTACTAAACTAATGTGATCACACAATGAGGAAAAAAAATTGGACCCTTTAAGGTTCTAAGCCCTGAGTCTATTAACTCTTGAGACTCTATTCAGGTACGGGTCTTCTTGCGGATTAAGGTATATCAAATCATATTCTGAAGATCATGAAAAGAATCCTTAAGCAACTGTAAATCCTTATCAAACATGACCTCAGACGGAAAGGAAAAATATAATAACGTAGACCGCAAGACTCAGTCTAATGGAATTTTTTGTAAGGCATTCACCGAAAGATATTATTTTGACTCTGTTTGGTGTAGAATTTGCAGTCCTTCAAACAACCGGCTTGTATATTTGTGCTAGGCGTGCCAGTACCTTTGGGTCAGGTACAACCTTGAAGTTGGATGCTGCTCGCGTCTCTCTTCTGACTTCTTCTCACAGCGATCGTGACAGACGCCGATCTTCTTCCTCTGTGCTGGGTTCTCTCTTCAGACCTACAAGGGAAAAGTCCCTCTAGGATTTTTCTCCAACCTTTGCTGATGGCCGAATCTTACTTAGTATGCAATGAAACTAAGCAGCGGGTATCAAGATATGCAGGATATGGACTGGCGAACCGATTCTCCAGAACTGGTTGCGGGAGTAAAACTGCTCAACGGATTGAACAAGGGAATGGTGAGATTTCAACGGATTGAAACCTGTCAGACTTAACGGATTAAGTCCCTTGTGCAGCTGACGGATCAGGTACGGTTGCTGACGGATCAGGCTTGGTTGCTCCGGAGAGGCTTGAAGACTTTTGCGTGGCGAAGTTGTTGTCTGTTTGTTGATAGATGTAGTTGTTGTTTTCTTCTTGTATCGTAACCCCTTTATATAGTGAACACTAGGGTAGATATTTACTTGTGAATCAAGGCACGGCACCATACTGCTAGGGTTTAAGAATCCTCCTTGTAATGCAAGACAACCTCTTAAAGCCCAATCCTCTAAGCCCAAAACTCTTATGTTTGTAACTCAAACTCTTGTGGCCACGTGTTTTCTCCCTCGCGAACACTTTTCCTCCCGCGAGCGTGTTTCCTTAATGCATAGCCCCTTCCGCGAGCGCGTCTCCTCCTGCGAGCAAACTACCTTCCCTCGCGAGCGTGTTTCGTTAATGTGCTCCTTGCGAGCGTATTTGACTTTCTAAGCATTCTCTGACCTTCCTGACCGCATGTATCGGTCCACTTGTTTTTTCATAAATGGGCTTTTTACTTTTGGATCTAGCATTGCCCCTAGCTCTTGAGATTAAGCCCGTTTGCGGAAATCGAAAAGAGTTATACCTAAGCGTCGATTTAAACAAAAGCAAACGTCCTTTCGTTATCAAACTCCTCAAGACACTCAACCATCATTTCCCTCTGCAACTCTTTTCAAACCCCTCTGAAACAAACCGCCGCCGCTTTTGCTTTCCTCCACTGTTTTCAATTCAATGGCTCCCAAACACACTTTCTCCGCTGTGAAAACCTCACCCAGAACCCCCTCTGAGCATGAAGCTAGAGACTTTGTGCAAGTCATGGCCAACTTCCAACCTGCCCAAAGGCCAGAACACTCCTGGTTGAAAGTTGAACCTGACAACTCCTGTTCCCTGGGCCCTTGGGTCAACCTTTTTCCTGACCAATATCAATTGCCATACCTCCGACATGCCTCCCGGATTCCTCCTTTGGTCTTTCGCGAGGATGAAACTTCTTTCGCCGATTGGCAAAAATCAGACGCCCAAACCAAGATTGGGCAATGGCCAAACACCAACGATGCCGAAACTCAATGGTACCACCACCGCCACAGCAAGGATCTCGCACGATTGCAAGCCGTTGGAATTGCCGACTACATTGACCTCTGTTTCTCCCTGAAGCCTGGTTGCAACAGAGCTCCCCTGATAGCAGCAGTCTGTTTCTGGGACACCTCCTCCAATACCTTCCATCTCCCAGCAGGCCCGTTAGGCATCACCTTACTGGACGTGTATACGATTACTGGGTTTCCTTTCTCTGACGCACCAAGCCCTCTTAACGACCTCGCGTTGGAGCATCAAATCCCCTCTGATCTGTCTCGCCCCAACTCTTACACCGCATGGGTCAGCCGCTATGGGAACTCTGATGATGACCTTAGTGGCCTAGCATTCCTGGAATTCTGGCACCTAAAGTATGTTGAATGCAGCGCCACCAACAAACCCACCATCGCTTGGGCCAGAACTGCTGAGCTGCTCTATAATGGTATCCCTCTTAACCTTTTAGAGCTAGCTACTGGGTTGCTATACAAGGCATTACACTTCCTGTCTTTAGAGCCTTTTAAGCACAAATCTATTGGAGGTCCTCTTTGGATCTTAGATTTGTGGCTACAAACCTATTTTCCCATTTTCCGCTCTTCTTCTATCACCAACTTCCTAAAAGACAAGGTCTTAGGCCAAACCATTGTGTCTGCCTCTCATCCTCCAGCCATCAGCTATTTACGCTGTTTCCACCATCTATATAGCATGAAAACCTTGCATTCCGATTCTATCACCCTTATCTATAGACGTAGATACCCTTCACTTTTAGATGAAGGTTTTGTTAGCAGTGATCGCCAAAACATCCACCAACTCTTTTTCTTTCTACGCCTCCTCTCCACTCGCGATCTCAAACTGCCAGGCAGGGCAGGAGTCGAAGTCTATGCACCAAACTTCTTTGCTAGACAATTTGGAATGCACCAAAAAATTCCATACCCCCCATTGGCTAGCCGCAACCATTTCACTTCGTGGCGAGAAACTTACAATGCTGGAACCGATCCTGAATCTATTCCCTTCTGCTTCAAGGACATCATACGGCCTGTGAACACCTATCCTAGCTGTGGAGTACGTTTAAGCCCTGTTGCCACTAATGAGTTCACCAGGTGGTGGAATTCAATTAACGAGGCTAGGGCAAATGGAACTCGGATCACCTGCCTGTGTTCAGAAAAATCTTCCAGCCATATCAGAAGAACTTCCGTCATGCCGAAGACTTGGCTGTGTTTGCTATTGAAGGTCCTCTCCAGAGCGCTGAACCCTCCTTGGTTCCTGAGGTGCGAATAGAAGTACTCCCTGCCACCCAGGTATTCTTAAACTTTTTCCACTGTAATGATCAACTATCTGATTTGTGTGCACTTTCCTGATCATCTTCTTTCCTTGCAGCGTTCTCAAAGAACCAAAAGGTGTGCGAGCAAGATTGGAGGTCGCCCTCTCAAGAAGCTTAAGCCAATTCTTCCTACAGAAGTAGCTGTTTCTCAACCCCAGGTATGAATTCATTCAATCTGAAACCTTGTATTTCTATATGGAAAACACAACTAACCCTATAATTGCCTTATAGGTGGATCAGCCTATACAGTCTAGCCCTGAAGCCGTGCGATCCCCTGAAGAATTCAGCCAAAATCCTGTTGTTTCCAGCGCCCCAAACCTAACCGTTCTGGCTGAAGCTACCTCTACCGTAGCCCAGGATGCAGATCCCCCTACAGTCAACTTGGCCACTGAAACTCCTACTGAAGCAGTTCCAAAGGTATCCCTTAGCCACTCCACTCAATTGGAAATATCTTGAGAGCTTGAGCTCAATTGTGTTTCTTATGTTCCAGGAATCAGTCCCTGTATTTGAAGTTAGTTCCTCCTCTGGGTCAGACTCAACAGCTGCTTCCCAAGAGATTGACGCTATGATGGGAGAAATCTGTGAAGGAAGTACTAAGCTCGTTCCCTTCCAGACTGTGGCTGCGAGCGAGACAATCCCCCGCGAGACTGTTTCCTGTTCGCCACAGATTATAGTAACTGATGCTCACGCGAAGGACATTCCTCCCGCGAGCGAAATCTCTCCCGCGAATGAAAGTCACGCGAAGGACCTTCCCCCTGCGAGCGAAATCTCTCCCGCGAGTGAAACTGCCCCCGCGAGCGACAGTCGCGCGAGTGAGACTGTTCAACCAATGCTTCAGCCAGGGTTCCCAACTGAACCCAGCTCAAAGGTAAACTTCTCCATTATTCTATGGCCTTTGTTTGTATCTTCACAAACACTAACCCTTTCTTTGCTTACCAGGTTCTGGAGAACCTCCCAGTTACCCTTTCTTCCGGTCATGCCGTGCCCAACATTGTGGAGCAAGTTCAACAGATGCTGGACCCTTTTCAGGCAGACCGCTCAATTTCTGATGCGAAAGCATTCCTTCGCAACCTGGAGCACGAGGATCTTCTTCACCCACAAACTAGGATCCAAGTTGAAGATGCCATTCGTATCCTGAGAGTTCAAGCTGACGAAAGGCTCTTGAAGAAATTACGGCGTCTATGGGATTCATAACCAGTTCTGCAACTATGTCTGAACGTGCCAAAGTAACTCGATTGGAGGCCTTTCAGTACCTTCAGCAAACTGAGAAACTCCAAACTGAACGGGCTGCCAAAGCTACCAGCCTTACTGAACTTATCCATAACACTACTCATGTGCTCCCTAACCGAATTGCTGAGCTTAGACGACAAAAATCTGAAATTGAGGCTCAGCTAGCAATTGCAGAGGAGGAGGCCCAACAACACTTAGGATTCTTGGAACAAGAAAAGAATTCCTACCAAACTCTTCAACAGGCGATTGACAAGGCAGAAGACAGAGTCGAAGATTCCCTATTTAACGAAGAAAATGCCCAAAAGGCCCTTGATGCTGCCTTAGCTAATATTAAACATATCAGCAAATTTATTTGACTAGCCCTCTGTACCAGCTCTGCTCGCGAGTATAACTTTGAATGCAAAAGGTTTTGACGATTAATTCCATATCTTTGACCTCTTGAAAACTGTCCCATGCTTTAACTGCAATGCTGCACCATTAACTTGCGCATTTACCGCATTCAACTAACTCAGCACGCGTGATAAATGCCGGCCAATGAATGGGTAGCAAACCGTCCAATCCCTTAGGTGAAAACCTAGCATTTCACTTATAAATAGTGATCAACTCTTTTCATCACCTTCAGCAACCAAAACATGGATTCTCCTTACAGTATCAAAGCAGTTCCTCCAGACCTCTTTCTTCGAGCTTCCCATCCTTTAGGCTTCACAACCAAACCTCATATCCTGGGTAGGTTTCACAACCTAACCTCAGGCATAAGATCTGATACGCCTGTATCAGAAGTCTCTTCAAGCTGCACCATTGGAACCAAATTCTACTTTGGTGAGGGAATTGACTTCTGATATGGGAAGAAAGGCTTCTGTGCCGACAGGATTCCTCTGCCGAGCCTCTCTCGTATCATCAAGTCTGCTCAAGTCGCTCCAACTCCACCATCCTCGGCTCACTTTCAACATGCTGGCCGAGCAAGGTGTGAGTTTCACTAAGACTGTAAAAGTTTGAGGCCACAAAGCCTTATGAAAGAGTTGTAACTGCTGTATAGATTATCGTTCAAGCATTTTTGTTCTTGTTCAACACTGTATTTGTTGAATTCATATGTATCTATGAGTATTATGAATCAATAAACACAAATTGTTTATGTTCAATGTGTAAACCACGGGTATTGGTTCAAAAAATAAATCAGGGCTTGAAAAACACAACTTGTTCTTCCCAAAAATTTCAAAAAACCACATTAATTGGTTCATGTATAACTATGGTGCCCCCCAGTTTTATCAGGTGCACAAAAAGCAAAACCTCGAACAGGTTAAGCGTTGAGCAACCTGAATGAAACTGACAAGACCCCCAGTGCTGTTATAAGTCAAACGAACGAACCCTAAGGCCCCAAACTCTGCCCCTTCCTAGGAAACAGGCTGTTCTGTGTTCTGTGGAGGCAAAGGATCGTCATAAGCCCAAACACTTGAGAAATACTGTTTTAGATGCCTTCCATTAATAGGGTTATTATGGACTTCGCCATCCAAATCTTGCAAATAGTAAGCACCTTTACCCACGATTTGATCAATCACAAAAGGCCATTGCCACGTGGGAGACCACTTACCCCTGCCGCGAACATGCTCGCCAAAGGGAAGTACTGCTTTCCAAACCAAATCGCCAATTCCAAAACTCCTGCCACGTGTCCTGGCATCATACGCGCGAGCGACCCGTTGCTTCTCAACCATAATATGATCTAGGGCTTCCAAACGAGTTGTATCCAACTGTTCGTGCTCTTGATACATGGCCTGAACATAATCTTCCCCTACTAACTGATGTTGCTCGCGAACCCTTAAGGAATTGACATTTATCTCCATGGGTAAAACTGCATCATGCCCAAACATCAAGGCATAGGGTGTAGTTCCTATAGGTGACCGCTTAGATGTTCGATACGCCCACAGGGTATGATCAAGCTCATTGTGCCAATCTCTAGGATTGTCAATCAACATCTTTCGTAAAATATTGATTATGACTTTGTTGCTAGCCTCGGCCTGGCCATTCGCCTGAGCGTAATACGGTGTGGAATGTAGAAACTTAATCCCATAGTCCGCAATGAAGTCTTCAGTTTCCTTGGCTAAGAATGCTGCCCCCCTGTCTGCGACTAAACACTCTGGAATGCCATACCTACTAATGATATTGCTGAAGATGAAGCTGCAAACTGTACGAGCAGATGCATCTTTTAAGGGTACAGCCTCCACCCACTTTGTGAAGTAATCTGTTGCCAACAGGATGAACTTATGCTGTTGAGACGAAGCTTGATGAATAATTCCTATGAAATCCAACGCCCATCCTCTTGCTGGCCAAGGTTTAATAATGGGCTGCATGGGCACATCTGGAACATGCCGCACTGGTCCGTGCGCCTGACACTCCTGACATCCTTGAGCAAACGTAATGCAATCTTTTAAGATTGAAGGCCAAAAGTAACCATAACGACGGATAAGCCACCTCATTTTTGGTCCAGCCTGGTGTGAACCACAAACTCCTAAATGTACCTCCCTCATCACTCGCTTAGCTTCTTTTCCAAAGATACATCTAAGATCAACTCCATCCTCTCCTCTTCGTAGGAGCTCGCCACCTCGTAACACATAGTTAGTGGCAAAGTATCTGACTTGCCTATCCACTGGAGCAGATGGATTATCCAAGTAATCAATGAGTGGTTGACGCCAATCTGTATCAATAGCCTCCACTGTAGCCACATACCATTCATCCGCATCTACCCTAAGAGCCATGAAGGAAGGTAACGTTTGCCTTTCAACCTTCAAAATCCGCTCGCAGACTCCATCAGTTAACGTTATGCCAGTGGCAATTTGTGCCAACTCATTTGCTGCAAAGTTGTGTGCCCTTGGGATGAAATCTAAAGTTACATCACTGAATTGTTCCAGTAATTCTGTAGCCCTTTGCCAAAATGGTACCAAGGTGAATGTTGTACACTTGTATAAGCTCTTAAGCTGATTGATCACCAACAAAGAATCGCCAAACACACTGACCACTGTTGCCCCCATTGCGAGCAACATTTCCAATCCGATTATTAGTGCCTCATATTCAGCCTGATTGTTGGTACATTTCCATTCCAGTTGGAAAGAATAAGCGTGACGAAACCCAGAGGGCTTACCAGAGATATTCCAGCGCCAGACAAACTTTCAGTGCTGCTCCCATCAAAGTATAACTCCCAAGGCTGCATTAAAATAGCCACTACGTCTAACTCTCTGTACTGCAAGTCCTGTTCCACGGGATGATGAAGCAAGAAATCTGAAACAGCTTGTCCGGTTTGTGCCTTCAAAGGTGTATATTGTAGCGAGAACTCAGCCAATGCTAATACCCATTTGCCAATACGACCCCTGAGAATAGGTCGGGTCAGCATGTATTTTACCAAGTCTGTTTGTGCCACCACTACTGTTGTGAAAGACAACATATAATGACGTAACTTGCAGCCAGCAAAATACAACGCGAGACACAACCGTTCCATGTCACTATATCTGGTTTCTGCATCGAATAGTGTCCTGCTAAGGTAATATACAGCATGCTCAATAACCTTACCATCATCTTGGCGTTCATCTTGTGCTAAGAGTGCAGCAATTGATGTCTCACATGCTGAAATGTAGAGTTTCAAAAGGTGACCAGGCCGTGGAGGCATCAGAACTGGCGGCGAAGTTAGATACTGCTTTATCCTATCAAACGCTTCCTGATGACTCGCTTCCCAACGAAACTCCGTAGATGCTTTTAGCTTTAACAGCGATGTAAAAGGTTGAATCTTTCCTGCTGAATTCGAGATGAACCTGCGCAAGAAGTTAATCTTTCCTAGTAACTGCTGCAATTCCTTTTTGTTCGTTGGAGCTGGAGCCTCTATTACTGACTTGACCTTGTCCGCTGGAATCTCGATACCACGCTGATGGACCACAAACCCTAGGAAATCGCCTGACTGAACCCCAAAGACACATTTAGCTGGGTTCATCCTGAGTTTATGTTTTCGCATCCTTATGAAGACCTTTCGTAGATCCTCTATGTGGTCTGCCTTAATCTTGGACTTTACTACCACATCATCAATGTAAACCTCCAAAATCTTCCCCAATATGTCAGGGAAGATAAGGTTCATCGCCCTTTGATATGTGGCGCCAGCATTCTTAAGCCCAAAAGGCATGACTTGGTATTCGAATGCTCCTGTAAATCCTGGACATCTGAAAGCCGTCTTGTGCTTGTCTTCTTCCTCCACAGGGATCTGGTGATATCCTGCGGTTCCATCCATGAACGATAACAGCTCATGCCCTGCCACTGCATCAACGAGCATGTCTGCCATTGGCATAGGATACACGTCCTTAGGTGTGGCAGTATTTAGATTCCTGTAATCCACGCACACCCTCATCTTACCATTCTTCTTTCTGACTGGCACTATGTTAGATAACCATTTGGCATACTTTGCAGGTCGAATGATTCCAGATTTGAGCATCTTTTCTACCTCTTCCTTTACTGAAGCCGCTGTATCGGCATGCATTCGCCTAGGTTCTTGCCTGACTGGCCTATAACCGTCCATAATTGGTAGATTATGACAAACCAACTCTGGTGCTAGTCCGGACATGTCTTCGTACTTCTCCGCGAAGCAATCCTTGTATTCGTGTAGCAGCTTAATGAGCCTTTGCTTTTGTTCAGGCTCCAAATATACACTTATCCCAACCTCCATTGGTTCCTCTGGGGTCCCTAGGTTGACTTTCTCTACTGGATCCTTAACCTTAGGTGGAGTATCATCCAAGGCAGCCGGAGCTGGTTGGATAATCTTCTCCTCTTCTTCATCATACTCCAAAACATCATCCCTGACGCACTCTACTGCTGCCACATGTTGGTAGGCCTCTTGCTCCTGCATAAAAATAGATAATCTCTAGTGTAGGAAAGCGTAGGCTTTCAACTCCTCCTTGCTGAGTTGTGGCTTCATTAATTGTTTTGGGGTAAAACCATGGAGATTGGTCTACTGGCGTCTGCTTGGAGTTGCGCCAATCCCCATTGCGTAAGTTCAGTGGAGGTCACCCCATATGGATGTCCTTTTTTTGTAACACCACTGATTTTCAAAGGCCTCATATCCTCACAGTAATAACTTGCCTCAACAAAGCAAGCTGCTACTGAGAATGGTCTCGGGTCAGCCTTTATTAATTCGGACTCGTCAGTCTCTGGGTTCCAGATAGCAAGTTCTTGATGGAGAGACGATGGAACACAACCGGCCTGATGAAGCCAATCTCTGCCCAGAATCATAGTATAAGGAGCTGTGCATTCAGCCACAAAGAAGGTCTGATACATCTCTGATGGACCAACCTTAATTTTCAATATTACCACTCCTAATGTTTGGGCTATGTTACCAGCAAAACTTTTTACCTTCATCTTGCATTCTAGAATCTTTTCCTTAGGGATCTGGAGATAATTCATAGTCTGCACGGTGAGCACACTTACAGCAGCCCCTGTATCCACCAATATCTTGCTGACCCTTTTGCCCATCATGTCAGCAGACACGTACAATGGTCGTAAATGCTGTCTCATGGCGAAGGTGGGCTTGGAGAACAAAACATATTTCTTTCTTAGCTCAGAGTCCACGTCTACCTTATCTTCACTCGCGGCAAGCTCTCCACCGTGAGCCGATGATTCCGCTCCATTCTCTTCCTCTGACATGTTGAGGAAAACCTCAGACGAGATTGGCTCATCTAATGCATACATAGAAGGTAAGACATACACCATATTGCAATAGGTGTCTTTCTCTGGGGTTGGCATCGTAGCTTCGGTTGTTACGTAAACCTGGGCAGATCCTGGTTGGTCTGTGACCATCTCACCGTGCTCATTCTCTACGTAGAGCATGCTGCATGGCAAACTTTTGTCCACGCCCCCAGTGTCTTCTTCGTCTTCCTCCATCTCCTCTTCTGGAACGCGAAGTGCACCAATTTCTGACTCTTCTTCTGCACGGGCAAACGCTTCAGCCATTTGCTCTACTAATGAAACCTCTGGAGAAGGTTTCTGCTACTCAACCTCAGTTATAGGTTCAGCCTTACTTGTTTTACGAGACCCTTACTCTTGACGCTAAATTGCTTTTGGTCTCCACTCAAACCTCGTTTTCGACATCTCCCTCTTATCTTCATTTTTAGGACCTTCTGAGATCCTAACCCTTTTTGCTGGAGATGCCTCAGGTGTCTCATTAGAGGTGGAAGTAGATGTTTTATCCACCACCTTTTGACCTACGCGCGACCAAACTGATCCCCGTGTGTGTTGACTGCTGTCAACGCCTACCCTTGACCACACAGATTTTCACTCGCCACTATGTTCTTCTCGCGAGACTCTCTTCTGTCCACTATGCTCCGTGGTAGTAGTCTTGGGAATACTACTAACATTCCTGACAGGGCAATAAGGTCTAGCTAACAACAAATCCAGCTTTCGCTTTAACTGTTCTGGAGTCTCTCTGATTCGGTCTGGGCTGACCAAACCCTTATCCAACGCTTCCAAAAGCCTCTTGGTCTTGCCATACCTCCGCTGCACATTCCTAGTCTGAGTAGGAGTAGCCTCTACCACCTTTCATTTCTCTCTGACCATCCAGACGTTGTCCTTAAGTATATTCCTAGAAGCTGGCGGTATGTAAGGTTTGGTCACGACGTCCTGTGGGTTGACCATTGGTTTCTTCCCCTCCATTCTTGCCTGGCGCAAACGAAGGTAGAGGTTGGAGTCCCTCTGACTAGGACTTGCTGGTCTTACCACCCGTTTTGGACTGTATGGCTGATACGCTTCGGGGGTGTAATAACAGCACTCCTCTTCTCCTGCCGTGGCTTTTCAGCAATGCCACACTCAGTTTTGCATCTGGCACATAACATAACCGCTGATGCACCTTCTCCTGATTCTTTCCGCTTAGAAACTTCCTCATCTCCATTTCCAGTACTCAGGTCAAGAGTCAGCTTTCTGTTACCCCGCACCAGATCAACTATAGCAATATCTGCTACTGCTGGATCACAAAAGATGATGGACCCCTCATTGACCCACTGTTGTATTTGGTCTTTGAGCTGCATACACTGAGAAGTCTTGTGAGTCCACAGGTTATGATATTTACAATAAGTCTTACCAGCTATTGCTTCTTCTGGGGGGTAGACTCCCCACGGGATGGCCACCTCGTTGGCTGCAATCAGCTTGTCCAGAATAACATGAGCCCTACTAGCATCATAGGTGTACTCCTTGAACTTTGGCCTTACTGGCAGTGGCTTCTCCTTCTTCCCATCACATGGTACTAAGTCAACCATATTGATTGTGGGAAAAGGATCGATGTCCACCCAAGCCGCAGTCTTTTCTTCATTCGCGCCAAGTTTTCACTCGTTGATCCACGTCTGGATAGTGTATTTTCAGGCGAATGCACTCTGATGTATTATGGTTCCAAAGATTGTGGAACCTGCAGTACTTCTTTCCTTTGAGTTGCTCAGGGGTAGGGGGAGGTCCAAAATCATTCCTAACCTTCCCCAACGCTGTCAAGTCTTCCAGAATCTCTAGTGCCTTGTGTGCATTATACGTGTAAGACTCGTACTCCGGTTTGGCAAAAGCGGCGAACGAACTCTTTACTGGCTCCTTGGACATCTTAAGCACCTGGGACTTGATAGGCTGTCTCCCTGCTAACTCCACCGCTGCCACTTCTTCCTCATATCCCATCATGTACGGGTCTGCATAAGGCATAGCTTGTGGAGCCGAGTAGTAAGGATCCATGTGGGAATAGATTGCCCCTACTGTCCTATGCCTTGATGGAGGCATTCTAGGCTTCAGTGTTCCTGGAATGAGGGCTAAATTGTTCCTGGAGTTATTTGCCTCCTCATCTAGCTCGTTCAGGAAGTATTGGTAGCTACCAACCCTGTTCATTAGGTCAGCCATGCTAGAGAACACTCCATCATGGTGTTTTGCTCTCTGCCTCTTCTCCAACCCCCGGATTGCAATTTTGATCAGGTCAGGCTCTGGGATTGGGGTCTTGCACTTGGCCTGTTGTACTTTGAACCTCTTGAGGAACTCTACTGATGATTCCATAGGTTGTTGATACATAGCGGTCAAAGAAGACAAGCCAACCTCAGGCTCCACAGTTCCAAATGTGGTTCTAAACATGGTCTCCATCACGTTCCAGTCAGGAACTGATCTTGGTATCAACTTGGTGTACCATGTCAGTGCTGACCCTGACAATGAAGCCCCGAACGTGCGCAGCTTAAAAACAGTATCTGCACCATACGGTCCACACTCACCTGTGAATCTTGCGATGTGGGTGGCTGCATCTTCAGACCCTTCTCCTGAAAATGAGGTGAACCTTATCTGTCGATAATGCTCTGGCCATGGGCTCTCAGCCACCCATTCTGGATATGGATGCGCATACGCAGTGTTCACAGCAGCAACAATGGGGGTTGCCCTTATTGCTTCCTGTATCATATTTTGAACTGCATCCCAATCCAGCTGAGGTCTCATCTGAATAGGTGTAGGCGAACGACGTGGTTGTTGCCTTGGAGCCCTCTGTCTCCCTCTAGCTCCTCCAGGGTTCTGGTTATTGTGTACCGCTAACTGGTCATCACCCACACGAAGTGGGCCAAATCCCTCTCGGTGCACAGTCCTTCTATCCACCTGGTGATCTACTTCTTCTAGCAACTCTTCTTCTGAAGGCTGTTGGTGGATAAACTGTTCAGTTCTCATGGCATTTAAAGCCTCCATGAACATATCCATCTTCCTGTTCAGCGCCTGCTGATTTTCGTCCATCTTAGTTGCTAAGTCCTTATACCTTAGGTCCTGAGTCTCGGCCTTTCTGTCCTGCTGTCGGGCTCGATCTCGGGCCTCTTGGAAACCTTTTGTTAGGTTTTCCAATGATGAGCTCAATGCTCCTACTTGTTCAGCAAGGTTTTGTGATTGACCTTCTTTAGCCAACCAAACTTGCTAATTACTTGCTCTGTAGATAGCTTCCTACAATGAGCCGAATTGTGCGGCTTCGCGGTTACGTGTTCCGGTTTGAAACAAGAAGGGTACTCCTTTTGGTAATCGCCGAAGCCTGTAATCTTTACACTGTCCCACTGGGCGTGCCAGATGTTTGGTGTAGAATTTGCAGTCCTTCAAACAACCGGCTTGTATATTTGTTCTAAGCCCTGAGTCTATTAACTCTTGAGACTCTATTCAGGTACGGGTCTTCTTGCGGATTAAGGCATATCAAATCATATTCTGAAGATCATGAAAAGAATCCTTAAGCAACTGTAAATCCTTATCAAGCATGACCTCAGACGGAAAGGAAAAATATAATAACGTAGACCGCAAGAATCAGTCTAACGGAATTTTTTGTAAGGCATTCACCGAAAGATATTATTTTGACCCTGTTTGGTGTAGAATTTGCAGTCCTTCAAACAACCGGCTTGTATATTTGTGCTAGACGTGCCAGTACCTTTGGGTCAGGTACAACCTTGAAGTTGGATGCTGCTCGCGTCCCTCTTCTGACTTCTTCTCACAGCGATCGTGACAGACGCCGATCTTCTTCCTCTGTGTTGGGTTCTCTCTTCAGACCTACAAGGGAAAAGTCCCTCTAGGATTTTTCTCCAACCTTTGCGGATGGCCGAATCTTACTTAGTATGCAATGAAACTAAGCAGCGGGTATCAAGATATGCAGGATATGGACTAGCGAACGGATTCTCCAGAACTGGTTGCGGGAGTAAAACTGCTCAACGGATTGAACAGGGGAATGGTGAGATTTCAACGGATTGAAACCTGTCAGACTTAACGGATTAAGTCCCTTGTGCAGCTGACGGATCAGGCTACGGTTGCTGACGGATCAGGCTTGGTTGCTCCGGAGAGGCTTGAAGACTTTTGCGTGGCGAAGTTGTTGTCTGTTTGTTGATAGATGTAGTTGTTGTTTTCTTCTTGTATCGTAACCCCTTTATATAGTGAACACTAGGGTAGATATTTACTTATGAATCAAGGCACGGCACCATACTGCTAGGGTTTAAGAATCCTCCTTGTAATGCAAGACAACCTCTTAAAGTCCAATCCTCTAAGCCCAAAACTCTTCTGTTTGTAACTCAAACTCTTGTGGCCACGTGTTTTCTCCCTCACGAACACTTTTTCTCCCGCGAGCGTGTTTCCTTAATGCATAACCCCTTCCGCGAGCGCGTCTCCTCCTGCGAGCAAACTACCTTCCCTCGCGAGCGTGTTTCGTTAATGTGCTCCTTGCGAGCGTATTTGACTTTCTAAGCATTCTCTGACCTTCCTGACCGCAGGTATCGGTCCACTTGTTTTTTTATAAATAGGCTTTTTACTTTTGGACAGACATGATGCATAAAAGTTAAAAAATTGTTGCGTGGCATTACGTGGGTCATCCAATCCAAGGATAAGTCATATTTTCTGCGGACTCGATAACAAAATCAGAAAATCTAACGCTGCAAACCAGTAGTGGCATGGCGGCGCTTCCTCCATAGCTAAATTAGATAAACCCGCCTTGAAATGGAAGCACCATATTTATGTCCAGAAAAATAAAAGAAGAAAAAAAGAATGATAACACAGGCGCAAAGTCAGAGTGTCTCACTCTGCTTGGCTCATGGCTACTCCACCCACCATCACATTAGAGCAGTATTAGTTGGAGCAGCCTCGTTTCCCTCGTCACTGCACACAATGCCAATCAGAACCTCCCTCAGAAGAAGAAGACGAAACGACGCCGCTTCATGGCGTCGTGCCGCGGCCGCGTCTGACTCGGTTCCTGCTCCTCCAACTCCGCCGGAGAAGGTGCGTTCTTCGGATTCTCTAGTTTGGTTAGTGCAAGTATGGTGTGGTGATTCTGATTTGATTGAATCTGGCAGCAAAGGGAGGGTTCGGATTTGCAGACTTTGCTCCGGAGATTCTGGAAAGTGGCGGCGCCGTACTGGTCGTCCGACGACAAAGTCCAGGCCAGGATGCAGCTCGGCGGAGTGTTTCTTCTCACTCTCGCCACCACCGGAATCAGCGTCGGATTCAATTTCCTCGGCCGTGACTTCTACAACGCCCTCGCCAGTCAGTCACTCTCTCTCTCTCTATTTGTTTACTGCTGTAAAAAGTTACTGATTCTTGTTGTTGTTTGGGGTGAAATTTTTTGGATGGTGATGTGAAGATAAGGACCAAGAGCAGTTCATGAAGCAATTGCTGTACTACCTGGGTGCCTTTGCTGGTGGAATTCCGGTGAGCACCAATCGCTGCTCTTTCGCTTAGGTATCATATGTTCCCTCTGTTTGTTGTATCATAGAGTTCAGTGATTATTGTGAATGTTTGATGCTTTCTCATTCAAACAGTTATCTCGTCTGATTGATGCATTTGCTCCTTGTTTACAATAATCTCTGCAGATTTTTGTGTTGAGGGATTATGCAAGAGATACTCTTTCCTTGAGGTGGAGATCTTGGATGACGCGTTATTACATTGACCGTTACCTTAGCAATCAAACCTTTTACAGAATTCAATCCCAGTCGATCATTGATAATCCAGATCAGCGAATTGTTGATGATCTGAGTTCTTTCACAGGGGCGGCCCTATCGTTTGCTTTAACACTCTTCAATGCTGTGATAGATCTCATATCATTCAGCAACATCTTGTTTGGTATCTATCCTCCGTTGTTCGTTGTTCTTCTAGTATATTCGATTGGTGGAACAGTGATCAGTGTCTTTCTTGGAAGCGTACTTATCTGTAACTCACCTAGCAAAAGTTTAATTTCCATCTTTATGCAATGGAATGTCTGGCAATAGGAAATGATGCCAACTTGATTTGATGAAACTGTGTTATCTTTGTTTTCAGGGTCTGGTGTCATTAAATTTCTTGCAAGAGAAAAAGGAGGCAGATTTTCGTTATGGACTTGTGCGGGTTCGAGAAAATGCTGAATCAATAGCTTTCTATAGTGGTGAAGACAATGAAATGCAACTCTTGCTGCAACGCTTCAAAAGTGCTTTTGAGAATTTAACTGTATGAACAACTTTAAAGTTCTTATGCTTTCACTTGAGTTTTCTTTGCATGCAGTCTGTGCCTTTACGTTACAGTTTTGAAACAATTTTTTCTGCCATGATCTTTTATTTCAATAAAGTAGTTTCATTTCACTTTCGTAAAAGTTTCTGCAGGTAGATTGTTACAATTTTAAACACTTTTCTGCCTTCAATAAAGTTTCGTTTCACTGATGTAAAAGTTTCTGCACGTAGATTTGTCATGCTATGTACAGATAAGATGTGTACTGACCTCATATTCCTATGTTACCTTGCAGCAATTGTTGATATCTTCAAGAAATCTCGATTTCTTCACCAGTGGATACCGCTATCTTATTCAAATTCTTCCTGCTGCTGTTGTTGCTCCTATGTACTTCGCTGGAAAGATTGAGTTTGGTGTCATTAATCAGTCAGTATCTGCTTTTAATCATATCCTGGGGGATTTCTCCCTTATCGTATACCAATTTCAGTCTATAAGCGCATTTTCAGCAGTAATTGATCGACTTGGTAGAGTCCCTGTATCCTTCTCTCCTCTGCTATAGCTTTGGTGTGTTGTATATCTCTGAAGTCTGTTCAGAATCACCTTTAACAGAAAGCTGGCTAATTTGGTTGATGAACCAATGGAGTCTTAAAAAACAATTCAATTAGTGCAAACTTTTTACAATGAACATTAGATTTATCCTCACATTCCAAAAAAGAAACAAACAATAAATAATAATAATAATAATAATAATAATAAAGAATAACAGTTTTCGTTACACACTTTCTGTTCATTTTTCCCCGTTTTGGATTCATTTCAACATTGGACGCAGATACCACTTTTCTATATTTCATAATTTCTAATTCATCTGATACAATCTGCGTAGTGTTTCTATTCATCAGTAATGTAAAACTATATTTTATTTGATCTTTTTAGTATCTTCCATCTTGTTTTCTACTCGGTTGTAGCTGTTGCATTTAACACCAGAAGCCCTATACCTATACTGTTGAAGTTAATTAGATTTGTTCCATCTTAAGCATATTCCTTGATTTCTTCTTTTCCCTCCTGTCTATTCTATTATTCTCCCTACAGAAATTTACTTGTAGTCTGCAATATTGTTTCCACTGCAATGCATACTTAACTGGTTCTGCATAGGATCTGTTTATCATTGTGGTACTCAACCTTTACCACCTAATAATATTCCTCATATGCAGGTGAATTTGATGATTATTTGGACATCAGCTCTCAATGCCATTCTGACCCCGCAGAGGGGATAACTCTTACGTATAGTAATGTTAAAACTTTGGCTGATCTGGAGCCAAATGGATCCATGCCTATAGATAAGCAACAAAAGCTACTGCATATAGAGAATTTGATTGTACAAACACCAAGTAGCACTACTTTGGTTAGGGATTTATCATTGGTAATCAACAACAATGAAAATCTATTGGTTAGTAAGCCTTCTTTATGCTGAAATTTTTCGTGAGTTTCACTAGATGTAATGAAAATAATGATCACGTAGAGGCTGAACATGTGAATTTGTTAACAGGTGACAGGACCTAGCGGGAGTGGTAAGACTTCTTTGTTAAGAACTTTGGCTGGTCTTTGGAGTGCTGGGAAAGGAAAAATCACGTTCTATGTGGAAGATGAAGAAGAGCTTCTACCATCCAATTCCCCGGGTGTAGCTCCTCTTGATACTGCTAATGGTAAATATGGGGAACTTGAAAGATCCTCGAATAGGAATTATAAGGGCATATTTTTCCTTCCTCAAAAACCATATATGGTTCTGGGAACACTACGTCAACAACTGCTGTATCCTACATGGGCTAATGATGAAGGCTTCCACATCGGATAATACTAAACCAACTGGTATGTATCTACATGCTTCCACCACGTGTATAATTTGTGTTTAAGGTTCCATTGAAATTTAAATTGCTTCCACATCGAAATTTACCATATTTCGTCGGCTATGCTAGTTTTTTTTTTCCAACAACCTTTAGCCGACGAAATTTGCCATATTTCGTCGGCTAAAAGTATCATAACCGACGAAAGTGTGCTAATTTCGTCGGCTATTCTCTATTTAATTTTTAATTTTTAAAAACTTTAGCCGACGAAATATTAACATATCGTCGGCTAAGTGTTGGATTATAGCCGACGAATTTTTAATATTATTTCGTCGGCTAAGTGTTGGATTATAGCCGACGAATTTTTTATATGATTTCGTCGGCTAAGTTTTGGATTATAGCCGACGAATTTCTTATATTATTTCGTCGGCTAAGTGTTGGAGTATAGCCGACGACGGACTTTATTTCGTCGGCTATAAGCATAGCCGACGACTTCTTAGCCGACGACGTGTCGTCGGCTAAGGTTATAGCCGACGAAAATTGTGAACAGGCCGACGAAAAAATTTCGTCGGCTAAAGTGCTTATCCTGGTAGTGTGATTTAAAAATATAATTAATTATTTAGAGTTTATACATATATATATATATATATTATGTTATCTTTTCAGGACATGGATAAGAGTTGGATTTCGCTTTCAAAATGGGTCAAAAGATATGGTAAAAGAGTTATTAGTTTTATTGAATATGTGATGGATAATACTAAAAGAAATACAATTTTCTATTGCACGTGCACTAAATGTCAGTGTCGTAACGATATGCATCAATCTGCAATTGACATGGTTTGACAGCACCTTAAGAGTAATGAGTTTTGGGAGAAGTACACATGTTGGATATATCACTGTCGCATCCCGGGGACTATTCTCGGTCCCGGAACACGACGGTAACCGCCGTAATCCCGATCTAGCAAGTAATCAATATGTCTTTCGACGTATTGATGACCCACCGGACCGAAACCACAAGGCTATAAATGAAATATACAACACATGAATAATAATATGAATGTCAAATACTGAATGACAAATGATCAGAGTAGCATACAAATGTCTTACAAGCGGAAGATAATAGAAAATACCCGAGACAGAAATAGTACATGAAAAAGTCTCGGAACACTGGGCCCGAATAAATGTCTCAGAGTATCCAACAGATTACAACATACGAAAATACGGAAATCAAGAAACATGAAAACCACACCAGAATGGGAGTCCTTGAAAAGTGAAGTGCACGATAACCGACGCTCCGCGATCTAGTCCAGCTCCTCTAGTGACGGGTGCTGTAGACCTGAAAAGATGTAGAGGTGAGCAACTCGTCCTCGCTAACCCAATTGGGGCCAAAGCCATCCAAGTCGGGGTTTAAAACCCATGAGAAAGCATTTCGTATATATGTATATGTACTCGTAAGTACGAAAGAGCATGTGGAAATGTAAATGCACGGCACGCACACAAAGCTCGGTAAAACATGTGACCACATATGAAAGGACTCTCTGGATCTGAGCGGCCGAATCCCGGGTTTGTCTTCACTGCAAACCGGGGCCAACTATCTAAGCGCCCGAGTGCGCAGAATAGCGAGAGCGTCCATTTCCAGCTAACGCCCAACAAATAGCAGGCCACACTTACGTCACGTTTTACTCTGTACGAGACGAGCGTAAGCGGGATAAATGAATAGAATAAACAGGGCATAGCCCCTCCGGAGGTTAACGGTCATCGACACCGTAGGAGTGCTAGAATACTAGGTCCCGTCGCTCTCAGGCCAAGCATCGGAAATCAGGACGACGGTACTACTTTTCGATCCAAAACTCACACACACACACACCAAGTGCTATAAGAAGCATGTGGTCAAGCTTAAAACAATGCATCATTATTTAATACGTAAAAAGTAAAAGAGCCGCCGACCCAAGAGGGTTTCGGCTCACCCAATGGGCGTGCTCCCCCTACCTGGTGTGATGGTACAGCTGGCTGCGCTCCAACTCCTGGTCCTCCTGAAGCCTGCGTGGACGAGCTCCTGAGTCTGTGGGTGAGACAACAGTGATAGTCAGGTATAAGTAATTCGAGGTCTACTATCTACGACTAAGACTTGATAAACACTCTTTGTTTATCTTTCTGACATTAGGGTTTGACTTGTTTGACACTCCGATTCTCGAACCAGCGAGAAGTCGGGATTATTTCTTATTCAGTACTTACGTCGTTTTTGCCACGTTTACAAGCTAAAAGTCTTTAAAACGTTTAACCGTAGTGTTTGAAAACGTAAAATAGGTGTTCTACGGCATAAATGAAAAGTCAACTTTGGAATAGTAAAAGTCAACGGTCAACAATAAAGTCAACTGTCAAAAAGTCAACGGGTCAAAGTCAAAAAGTCAACCGGTCAAAGTCAAAAAGTCAAAGTCAAATAGTCAACCGGTCAAAGTCAAAAAGTCAAAGTCAAATAGTCAACCGGTCAAAGTCAAAAAGTCAAAAGTAAACAGTAAAAGTAAAACAGTAAAAGTAAATAGTAAAACAGTAAAAGTAAACAGTAAAAACTGTAACTGTAAATAACTTAAACAGTCAGGAGCAAAATGGTAACTCTGCCCCTGGGTTAAAGTAAAAGTAAAACTGACACGGTAAAAACCAGGGTTTTTACCGTGCCGGTTCTAATCACTGTTTTGGCCGGATTTCGAAGCTTTTCCGGCCAAATCGAGTCCCTAGGCCTGTGTTTCCTCCTTCTACACAACTTAAGCTAACCAACAACATCTCAAACATGGAAAAAGATCGAGTTTTATACCTAGGGCTTCCTCCTCTGTGTTTTCCGGCGGTTCTCCTCCGGCGGAGCTCCGCTGGGCTCCTCCTTCCTCCTCCTTGCTCCTGGGCGGCTCCTGGTGGCGCCTGGGAGTGTCCTAGCTCTCCAAAAGCTTTGGTTCGCTTCGATCCAGTCTGCACAGTGTATCCGAGCTTCTCTCCTCGGCTGGGCGGTGCTGGCGTCGCTGGTGGTCTGGCTGAGGTCGCCGGGGTGAGGCGAGGCTGATGGGAGGGGTGGTGAGGACTGACGCGCGCCGGGGCGGAGCTGGGTGGTTGCTGTGTCGAAGAGGGGAGGAGAGAGAGCTGCTTCGCTCGAAGAAGAAAGAGAAACAGAAAGGGAAAGTGACGGAAAAGGAAGGAGAGAAGAAGGAAAGTAAGGAGAAAAGGAAAGAGTTAGGGTTTTAAAGAAAAACGAGTGGCCACGATTCGTCGATCGAATCAACGGCCACGATTTAACCCCAATCCCAAAATAAATTCAAAACCAAAACCATTTTCGAAAATTCATTTCAAATAACCAAACGTCAAATATAAACGTAAAAGTCGTACGAAAAATTACGTGAAGTGCCGGAAAATATTCCGTAAATACTTTCACGCAAGTGGCGACGTGTCTAAACGTAAAAACGTTAGACGAAAATGACGACGTACTGAAAAGTAATCGGAATTAAACCCTAAATGTGTCGGAAAAATAAATTAAAATTTCGGGGTCTCACACTCTACCCCCCTTAAATTGAATTTCGTCCTCGAAATTTACCTGACATCAGAAGCGGTGTGGGTGAGCCTGCTGCATGACTGACTCAAACTCCCAAGTAGCCTCTTCCTCACTATGGTGATCCCACTGAACTTTCACCACTGGAACCTCTCGGTTCCTGAGCTTCCTTACATCACGATCCAAGATGCGGTACGGTCTCTCCTCGTACGAAGCATCGTTGCGCAGCTGTACATCAGTCCAAATAACATTCTGTGGGGCACCCGGTGGGCTCTTCCGTAACTGTGAGACGTGGAACACGTCATGTATATGCTGCAGTCGTGGTGGCAGGTGAATCTGGTATGCAACGGATCCAACTCTCTGGGCTATCTGGAAGGGCCCTACAAACCTTGGGGCCAACTTCCCCTTAACCCCAAATCGTCTAACTCCCTTGCGGGGACTGACTTTCAAGTACACAAAGTCTCCCACTGCAAACTCAAGGGGTGTCCGACGTGTATCTGCATACGACTTGCTCCTGCTCTGGGCTGCTCTAAGCCTCTCCTGGACAATCTGAAGTTTCTCTGAAGTCTCCTGTATCACATCTGGACCAAGTAGAACCCGGTCCTCTCTGTCCAACCAACATGTAGGGGATCTACATGGTCGACCATACAGTGCCTCGAATGGAGCCATACCAATGCTGCGGTGGTAGCTATTGTTGTAGGCAAACTCTGCAAGAGGCAGGCACTCATGCCACTTTTCACCAAAATCAACTATGCAGGATCGAAGCATGTCCTCCAAGGTACGGATCGTACGCTCGGACTGTCCATCTATCTGAGGATGATACGCTGAACTCAAATGTAGCTCGGTACCCAACTCTTTCTGCAATGACCTCCAGAGCTTGGAAGTAAAACGTGGGTCACGGTCTGAGATGATGCTCTTCGGTATCCCATGAAGTCTGATCACCTCACTAATGTACAGATCTGCAAAGTACTGTGTACGTGAGCTCATCTTGACAGGTAGAAAGTGTGCAGATTTCGTCAACCTGTCAACTATCACCCAAATCCCATCATGACCTTCCCGTGAACGGGGTAAGCCGGTGACAAAATCCATGGTGATATGGTCCCACTTCCACTGTGGAACTGCCAAAGGCTCAAGAAGTCCTGCTGGATGTCTGTTCTATGCCTTTACTTGCCTGCACACGTCACATCTAGACACATACTCTCCAATGCTCTGCTTCATGCCCTTCCACCAAAACTGGCGCTTCATATCCTGATACATCTTTGTGGCTCCTGGATGCATGGTGAAACTAGTCCGGTGTGACTCCTCCAACACTAGTTTCCGGATGTAATCATCACTAGGGACAAAGACACGTCCCTTGTACCTGATAAGTCCATCATCACTGACACTCCACTTGTTGTCGGCTTCACCTGAGTAGACCTGAGCTCGAACCAAGTGGCTCTCTGGATCATTCCACTGATACTCCCCCACCTGCTGTAGGATGTGGGGCCTGAGTGACACACTGGCCAAGAATCCGTGAGAATCCCCAAACCGTACGTCCAAGTCATAATCCTCCAGCGTCTCCAGAGCTTCCATGCGAGAGAGGAAAATACTCGCAAGCTCATACCTCGGCTTCCTGCTCAAGGCATCGGCAACAACATTTGCTTTCCCTGGATGGTATCGTAGGGTGAACTCATAATCCGTAAGATACTCCATCCATCTCCGCTGCCGTAAATTAAGATCACGCTGGGTGAAGATGTACTGTAGGCTCTTGTGATCCGTGTAGATCTCAAAGGTGGCTCCGTAGAGATAACACCTCCAGATCTTCAGAGCATGTACAACAGCTGCCAACTCCAAGTCATATGTAGGATAGTTCTTCTCATGTGGCTTCAACTGTCTAGAGCCATAACAAACTACCCCACCATTTTGCATCAGCACACAACCTAAACCAGTCCCTGAACTCAAAAGCCACCCTCAAGTATAAGGGCCAAGTTATAGTATGATGGATTAGGAGTAGGGGATATCGTACCCAAGGGATTGGAAAACCCACACTAGCTAGGAAAACTTAAAGGATGCTAAAAGATTATGCAAATGTACAAGTCACAAACAATGGCTCACAAGTGAACCAAAATTCATGGTGGATATATGCAAGATGTGGTAGATTTGATTTTTTGGTTTTGGATGTATTTCAATCCGAACTTGATAAGTGAAATGCTTCGAATGTAAACTAGGCTAAACTAAAGTAGATGTGATGATATGGAGTGGAGTTGGGACTTAGGGTTTTCACCTCTAGCCTCTCTTGCAAACAATGATGCTTCTAAAGTGAATGATGCCATTTTAATTAGCCAATTTCTCTCCTTGCATCCCTCTCGGGTATGACAAGGGACAATCTCCTTTGTCGATATCAAGCAACCCCTCTCGGGTGTAATACTTAACTACCTAAGTCATGCATTTCAATCCGGTTAAGTATGAAATGCATTACCCTAAGTGCATAAAGCTTGGAGATTAAGAAATCATGCAAACCAACCATGCTTATCTCTAAGTGATTGTAGTTCACAACGTTCACATGCACATATGATATGCTATCATGCTTCAAACAACTAAGGTTAATCAAGCCCTAATCATCCTTCATGTCATGGCAAACAAACACACCCAAAGTGATTAGATTCAAGCATGAGTGTTCAACTCTTGAAATAGCATATGAAAGTGCTAATGAAAAGTGCATCAAACATAATATTCACATCAATGTCATACAAGATTTGCTAGGGATTCAACCCTAGCCCCAACAAGCTAACTACTCACTCATAATCACATATACAAGCTTCAACAATCTCATAAACATCAAATGAAAGAGTAAGGGAAGAGAAGTGACTAATTCTCAAGATGAGGATGGAGTGGGTGAGCTCATGAAACTCATGTCATGGTGATGGTGGAGGTGATGAACTAGCTCTTCTTCCTTCTTGCTTGATGATGAGGATGGAATGGAATCAATGGCAAAATGATGAAGCTTTGTGTATATGATTTGAGATGGGTAGAGATGAAAAGTGATGAACTTGGTGGTGGTGGTAATGGAGGATATGGATTGAAGGTGGTGGTGATGATGGATATGGAAATGAGGGAAAAATGAGAGAGAAAAGTGAGGTAGTGTGTAGAGAGGAAGAAGGTGGTATGGGTTAGAGTGATGAAGTAGATATATATGAAATGATGGAGCAAAAGAGGGAAGAGAAAGCCCCAAAACAGCTCCTTCTCCTCTCTTTTCCGATTTTCTCCCAAAATGAGTGTCATAGTTGCCATAATTTCCCCAAAAACAAAGCCAAAAAATGAGGGGATGTAGGGAGTAGGAAGAAAATGTAATGATGAAGAGAAAAGGGAGTGGGAAAAAGGGTGATAATCACCCAAAAACATGATGGGATATAGGGTAATGATGGTGGACTTTAGGTGTGATAATTGTGGTGTGGGAAAGAGAAAATGGTGGTTTAGTTCAAATTGAACTAAAAGTTAGGACTTGGTTGTGTATGAACACAAAAATGCTCCACCCTTCCTCCTCCATGAAGATGACCGGAAAATGCATGGCACCACCAAAAGTGGTGGTGCGCCGCTACTTGTGCCGCCAAAAGTGGCGGTGCTTGGAAAATTGCCGGAATTTCACCAAGTTCTTCTCTTGTCAAAATTTCCTAAAAAACATGGAAATGAATTAGTTGCTAATAAATTAGACACTAAAACAAGTAAGTTTCAAGATTTTAGGGAACAAAACGATATAAGAATTATGATCCAACAAATTCCCCCACACTTGAACCTTGCTTGTCCTCAAGCAAACCAATCCCAACCCGACACAACAACAAAGACTAAATAACTAATCCTTCCAACAATTTCCTCAAAGAACATCATTAGCTTAGAGCAAGAAAATCATGCAATGTCTCAAAAGTGTTGAAGTTATGGGTCACATGCTAGAGTGATACTTATGTCATGCCATGATTGTCACTTTGATGCATCAAAACCAAGCATTTGCATAATAAAACCGTGCTAACCATAAAACTCACAAGATAATCACTCTAATTTTCACACAAGTGTTTATGGGCTAGCTACACTATCACTCAAACAATTTCATGTAAAAGCCGCCATATGCTTGATCTTCAATCTCATCTCCACGGGGTCATGCACAAATCATTATAGACAAAGAGGACTGTTATTGGGTTGTAATGAGGCTTCGGGAGAGGGTAAAAGAAATGAAGTGGATAGGAAAACACAAATTCCAAGCAACTTAGCAAGCAACTCTCTTGTTGAGAGTTATGAACTTAAGAACCTAAGATGCTCAATATAGTTCACTCCTTTGATCACTCCCCCAAACTTGAACTAAAAACTAATTATTGAACTAAAATACTTTCTTTTGGATTTTCTTTCTTGCTTCTTTTTTTTTTTGAAAAGTAAATAACCTACAATTGCACAATACAAACAACTCCCCCACACTTATCTCTTTCCAAGTACCCCCACACTTTGTTTCTTTAAGCATCTTGACATATACAATCTCACATTGCTCACTAAGATAACTTGGAAAGGGTAAGGATGGTGTTTAAGCTAGTGGGTAAGACATTTGTGGTGCAATGAAATAAAAGGCTAACATAAGGCACAAAATGGCTATCTAAGGGTCATCATCTTTTTGGGGTCAAAAGCTCATTTGGCCATGGTGGATTCCTAATGCCTCAAACAATCCATAATGACACATGCATGACAAAAGTCTTGAGAGATATGAATCAAGTTCTAGAGATACAATTCACATGAAATTGACACACATGAAGAACAAGGTGCTAACAGATATATCATGCACTTTTCAATAGGCTCAAATTCACATTTGTGGTGCAAATAGCTCTCACAAATCTCATTATGCAAACTCTTTCTCAATGCATCAACTTGGCAACACGAGTACAAGTAAAAACAAGCACAACCCACAACATTTATTTTGAAAGAATTAAGCCCACATGACAAACTCATGCTTTCTTGCCCAAATCGAAATTTAGCTCAAGCTTCATCATTGGAGTTGGAAGGAACTTAAAAGAAGCTAATAAATACTAGAAAAGAAAAACAAATTTTTTTTTAGACACTTAAGACATACACATTGTCGTCCCCCCACACTTGAACTTAACATTGTCCCCAATGTTAAAAGAATTTTCTTTGAAAGCAATTTCAATGAAAGTCTAAGAATGAGAGAAAACAAGCTACCATAATATATACAAGGACAAAATCAAGAAAAGAGTTAGAGATTTCTCCCCCTTGAAGACCATGAAATCCAAGCATCACCATCACATCTCACCATCACCATTAAGCTCATCCTCAACTACATTGTCACTCTCATTATGCACATGAGCAGGAGGTGGATGTCCCATAGCAGATAGATGACTCCAAAGTGAGTCATAACGGGCATCCAAAGAGTTGAGATGAGCAACGATAGCACCAAGTTTGCCCGCAAGTTCCTCAAAGCGAAAGTTGATGAATCTTGCCATATCTGGATTGAGACCCGTGATATCATAAGAGGCAAGGATGGAAGTGGAGGATGTGGTATTGGGGTCATGAATGGGGGAAGTTGCTTTCGCTTGCACTTTACTCTTAGACACAGCAACCTCATTGAGTTCACCAAATGGTTTACTCCAAGCACTAGTAGCATTAATCTTTGGAATCTTCTTGCTTTGGCAAAGTCGAGTGATGAGGCAAGGAAAAACCAACTTGCTTGAGGGCTTCCCACAAGCACTTGCAATGATAGTATCAAAGATAATGATATGAAATGGAATGACACGATCATTGGCTACCATAGGCATGAGAACATGGAAACCACTCACCGGAATCTCGGTGTTTTGGGTGCTAGGATGGAGATTATGGCGAACAAATTGCCAAAATGTGCGGTATGGAGACTTGAGGGTTCCGTGGTGTGTTTTCTTGCGAGCCTTGATGTCACGTCCAGTGGCCTGGTATTGTTGATAGGCACCGATATAAGCATTGCTCAAGACATGAGGGAGGTCTATACATTTGATGTGCTCGAAGAAACTTGTACTCTCCTCATTTGAAATGGTAGGTAGCTTAAGCAACAACCGAATAGCCTCAGGGGAAAACTTGATGGTCTTGTTGCGGATTCCAATATTAACCTCACGACCTTGACACCCAATTTTAGCAAGCTCATCATAAAACTCCCTAACCAACTCCTCATCATAGCCTAGATTGTCCGAGGCTAAGTGTTTCAAATGATGCTCCACAATGTACTCTCTAAGGGTTGCAAATGATTCATCTTCCGTTTCGGATTCCAAATCCACATTCCGCTCAGGGAGAATGGCCCTAAGAGAATCACATTTAGCCTTTTTAGTCGGAGGAGAAGAGTGGGGGGTGCCCTTTGTATCTTTAGTTCTCGATTTTGTCATCTCACTGCAAGGAAATAGACCGACAACATAAGCACCAATTAAAAAGGAAAGTAAAAGAAAGAACCACTATGATAATTTTTTTTTTTTTTTTTTTTTTCAGGCCAACTGGTTGCCCCAGTGAGCAACCTGTTGGTGAGAATCTGTGACTTAAGCTTCTTTTTTTTTTCTTCGGACCAACCGGTTGCCCAAGTGAGCAACCAGTTGGTGAGAACCTGAGACTTAAGCTAAACTCCACCGATGGGTTGGGCAATTGAGCCAACTCGTTGGTGAGCCTCTGTGTTAAGAAAGCAAAGACCGCCAAAATTCCAACCCATCGGCTGAAACTACCAACCCGTTGGGTGACTAAAACCCAACAACAAAACTTCAAATTCAATGAACAAATCACCAGAACAAGAAGATTAACAAGCACCCATGAACAACTACTCACAAAACAAGAAGATTAGGGTACAATGTGATGAAATTGAAGCAAAATCAAACATTAATCAAGCAACCCATGAGTGGAGACACTAAGATTCGCTAGAAACTACACCACAATCAACAAATTTCATCCAAATCATAGCAAAAATGACAATTTTCAGAAGTGGGCAAATCATCATACCTTGAGATTTAGACAATGAACAATGAATTCTTGCAAGAGATCGAGTTGGATTAGAGCAAATAAGAAAGTAGATGAATTTCGTGGTCTTTTGGATTTGAAAAGGTAGAGATTAGAAGAGAAAAGGGGGAGGCCGTGCTACTGGGAAGAGAGAAGAAAAGAGAGAAAAGAGAGAGACGGGGTGGGAGGAGAGAAAAGAAAGAAAGAAAAGAGAGAGAGAAGAAAAGAGAGAGAAGAAAAAGAAAAAGGAGAAGAAAAGAAATAGATTTTTTTTTTAACAACTAAAACTACAAACAAGTAATTAACAAACAATCTAAAATGTAAAATTGAAATGCAAGATAGAGATTTAGAAATGCTCCCCCTCGAAGATCAACATCACCATGAGCGCATTCAATTTCCGAGAAATAAGACAAAGGTCTTGCAATCCAAACTTGTCATTGGTGTTGTTGCTCCAAAAATTCTCATTCTCCATCTTGTAACAAGCATGGGTACCTCCAAGTAGGGCTTTGCTTTAAGGACTTCTTGCCGGTCCGTTGGCCTCTCCAAATCATTGAAGAGGAACAAGAGGAGCATCCATGAAGTAAAGGACCTCCTCTACATCTCCCACACTTGCTAGCAAATATGGCTTCAACCGGTGGCCATTAACCTTGAAAGTGCTCTCATCTCTTGGATTCTTGATCTCTATGGCGCCATGGGGAAAAACTCGCACAACTTCAAAAGGGCCACTCCACCTTGATCTAAGCTTTCCGGGGAACAATTTGAGTCTTGAGTTGTAAAGAAGAACAAGTTGTCCCTCATAGAATTGCTTTTTCACCAACTTCTTGTCATGGTAGAGCTTGCTCCTCTCCTTGTACAACTTGGCATTTTCATATGCCTCCATCCGGATTTCATCAAGCTCACATAAATCAAGCTTCCTTTTCTCTCCCGCCTTGTCAAGATCAAAATTGAGCATTTTAATTGCCCAACTTGCTTTGTGCTCCAATTCCACCGGTAAGTGACATGCTTTACCATAAACCAACCGATAAGGTGACATACCAATTGGAGTCTTGTATGCGGTCCGATAAGCCCATAGTGCATCTCCAAGCTTGGTACTCCAATCTTTTCTTGTAATCCCGACAACCTTCTCTAGAATGCTCTTGATCTCCCGGTTTGAGATTTCAACTTGACCACTAGTTTGTGGATGGTATGGAGTGCCAACTTTGTGCTTGATGTCATACTTCTTGCATAAAGCTTCAAATTGCTTGTTGACAAAATGAGATCCTCCATCACTTATGATAGCTCTTGGAGTGCCATACCGTTGAAAAATGTTCTCCTTGAGAAACTTGAGCACCACATTGTGATCATTCTTGGCACATGCAATGGCTTCTACCCACTTAGAGACATAGTCAACTCCAACAAGGATGTATTTGTTACCATAAGAACTTGGGAGTGGTCCCATGAAGTCAATCCCCCAACAATCAAAAAGTTCTACTTCCATGGAGTTGGTGAGTGGCATTTGATTCCTTGATCCAATGTTACCACTTCTTTGGCATCGATCACAAGAGCTCACATAGGCATAAGCATCTTTAAAAAGAGTAGGCCAATAAAAACCACAACTAAGTACCTTGAATGCCGTTTTCTTCCCTCCAAAATGGCCTCCACAAGCAAGTGTATGGCAATGAGAAAGGATACTAGGAACCTCCTCTTGGGGTATACATCTTCTCAATATTTGATCCTTGCCAAATTTGAACAAATATGGGTCATCCCACAAGTATTGGCGTGCTTCCCTAAGAAACCGCTTTCTTCCTTGATAATCAAGCTCACTTGGAATGCACTTCCCTTCACTTGCATGGTAGTTCACCAAATTAGCGAACCAAGGGAGCTCCTTAACATTGACATTGAACAATTGCTCATCCGGAAAAGTATCCTTCAAAGGTATGGATGAGTCATCACCCCCCTCACTCAACCTTGACAAATGATCCGCCACTTGGTTTTCCTTGCCCGGCTTGTCCTTGATCTCAATATCAAACTCTTGTAACAACAAGATCCATCTTATCAACCTTGGCTTTGCCTCCTTCTTTGACAAGAGATGCTTCAAAGCACTATGATCCGTGTGCACAACAACTTTGGTACCAAGCAAATAGCTTCTAAACTTCTCGAGAGCAAAGATAATTGCAAGAAGTTCTTTCTCCGTTGTGGTGTAGTTGACTTGTGCATCATTCAAAGTACGACTAGCATAGTAAATAGCATGAAGTACCTTGTCTTTCTTTTGAGCCAAGACCGCTCCCATAGCGTAATCCGAAGCATCACACATCAATTCAAATGGAAGAGACCAATCCGGTGCCATCATGATAGGAGCTTGAGTGAGCAACTCCTTGATTTTCTCAAATGCATCCATGCAATGCTCATCAAACATGAAAGGAGCATCTTTTGCTAGCAAATCACAAAGGGGCTTGGAGATCTTGGAGAAATCTTTAATGTATCTTCTATAGAAACCGGCATGTCCAAGAAAACTTCTAATTCCCTTGACATTGTGTGGAGGAGGTAGCTTGGAAATGAGATCCACCTTGGCTTTGTCAACTTCTATTCCTCTAGCACTAACCACATGCCCAAGAACAATTCCTTCTTTCACCATAAAGTGACACTTCTCCCAATTCAAGACTAGGTTGCACTCTTCACATCTTTGGAGCACAAGAGCCAAATGGTGTAGGCATTGGTCAAATGAATCCCCAAACACACTAAAATCATCCATGAACACTTCAATGAACTTCTCCACCATATCACTAAAAATGGAAATCATGCACCTTTGGAAAGTTGCCGGTGCATTGCATAACCCAAATGGCATTCTTCTATAAGCAAATGTGCCATATGGACAAGTGAAGGTGGTCTTCTCTTGGTCTTCCGGTGCAATAGGGATTTGATTGTAGCCACTATACCCATTAAGAAAGCAATAATACTCATGGCCGGCAAGTCTCTCTAGCATTTGATCAATGAATGGCAATGGAAAATGATCCTTCCTTGTGGCACTATTGAACTTCCGGTAGTCAATACACACTCTCCATCCGCTTGCTACTCTTTGAGGGATAAGCTCTCCTTCATCATTGGCAACAACCGTCATACCACTCTTCTTGGAAACCACATGGATCAGTGATACCCACTTAGAGTCCGAAATAGGGTAGATAACACCAACATCAAGCAACTTTATGATTTCCTTCCTCACAACTTCTTGCATTGGAACATTGAGCCTCCTTTGAGAATCCCTTCTAGGCTTCATATCATCTTCAAGAAGGATCTTATGCATGCACATACTTGGACTTATGCCTTTGATATCGGCAATAGTCCACCCAATGGCCTCCTTGTGATCATCCAACACCCTAAGTAGCTTTTGTTCTTGCAAATCACTTAAACATGAAGAGATGATTACGGGCAACTTGTGGTTTTCACCAATATAAGCATACTTTAAATTTGAAGGAAGTGGTTTCAATTCAAGAGTAGGAGGACATTTAATTGAAGGAAGTAAAGGAGTAGAGTTAGTAAGAGGTACCTCAAGCTTTGGTTGCAAATGTGGAATACATGGCCTTAAAGCCTCAAGTGAAAGCTCCGCTTCTTTGGTAGCTTCTTCCAAGAACTCCATACCATTGTGATGCAAACATGTCTCCAATGGATCTTGAGAAGCATTCTCAATGAAAGTATTCTCTACCATCTTGTCAATACCATCCACAACTTCAATCCGAAAACAATCGTAGGCATATGATGGCTTGCTCATTGCATCAAAAATTCGAAAGCCAATGGTAGTATCATGAACGGTCATGGTCATTAAACCCTCCTTCACATCAATCTTAGTGCCGGCGGTTGCCATAAATGCTCTTCCAAGAATGATAGGCAACTCCTTGTCATGGAGAGGAGCCTCTTCCATATCTAGAATGACAAAATCCGCCGGTAGGATTAAATCTTGCACCTTCACAAGAACATCTTCCACAACCCCTCTTGGGTACTTAAGACTCCTATCCGCCATTTGCAAAGAGATAGAAATGGGAAGGATTTCACCGATGCCAAGAGACACATAGACACTATAAGGCATTAAGTTGATACTAGCACCCAAATCCATCAAAGCTTTATCAAAGTAATTATTTCCAATCTTGCAAGGAATTGTGAATGAACCCGGATCTTTCAACTTGGGAGGAAGCTTCCTTTGCAACACCGCACTAACTTCTTCACTTAAGCATACTTTCTCATTCTTCTCAAACTTCCTCTTGTGAATACAAAGCTCCTTGAGAAACTTGGCATACGAAGGAATGGTTTTGATTGCATCCAAAAGAGGGATGTTAATCTCCACCTTCCTAAATAAGTCAAGAAACTCCTTCTTCACCTTCTCATTCTTTTGCTTCAATGCTTCATTTCTTTGAAATTGAGGATAAGGAAGGGGAACTTCTTTCTCTTGGACTATCTCCAAAGGAGGATTAAATTTGATACCTCTTTTGAATGGTGCTTCATTTGGAGTAGATGTAGATGCCTCTTTGTCATGCGTTCCGGCTTTGGCATTAAGATTGTTCTTCAAGGCTCCTTCTTGGACTTCATCTTCTTCTAAAGCTACTCTCAAACCAATAGGCTTGTCCTTCTCAAAAGCCTTCATTTTCTCCTTCATAGCTTCTTCTTCACCATCATTAAACCCCAAGATGACTTCTCCATGTCCCAACTCTCTTGCCTTACCCTTTGATTTCTTTTCAAAACCGGGTGGCACCCTTGGGGGTGCATCTTCTTCATTGGTAGGCATATACACATTATTCTCCACTTGTCTACCACTTCTCAAAGTAGTGATAGCCTTGGCTTCATGCCTTGGATTATTCTCCACTTGGCTTGGAAACACACCTTGTTTCCTTTGGCTTAGCTCATTAGCTAGTTGCCCCATTTGTACCTCAAGCTTGCTCATACCTTGGGTAAGGATATTGATCTTCTCATCTTGCTTAGCTTGATTACCAACAAATGCCGTCATCATTTCTTCAAGCGTAGGTGTCTTCCTTGCTTCTTGATTTGGCACTTGGTGTTGATGAAGAGGTAGGGGATGTTGAGGAGGTGCTTGGTATGGTTGTCTTGGAGCATGATAGGCATTGTTTGCTCCTTGATTGTTGTAGATTGAGGAACTTGCACCTTGAAAGCCACCACTAGACCTTTGGAAACCTAAACCTTGACCATGATCACGGTTTTGGTTTCCACCCCATCCAACATTAGAATTGTTTCTCCATCCGGGATTGTAGGAATTCCCATAAGAATCATTTCTCGGCTTCATCGGATAACCAAGAAGATTGCATTGCTCTATCAACTCCGGGTACATATCACTTTGAGAACACTCCCTAGTGTCATGAAAAGCACTCTCACAAATCAAACACACTTGCTCCATGGATTTAGCTCCCATTGAAGGCTCCCGAATTTGGCCTTGAGGTCTTCCTTGAGCTTCAAGAATCATGTCAAGCTTCTTTTGCATTTCTCCTTCTATCCTCTTCAACTCTTGTTGCATATTAATATTTGGGACATCAACATTGTACATACCTCTTCTTGGCTCTAGGTCCTTCATAGGCACTTGGGCACTCTTCACCACCATTGGCTTTCTATCCGAGACACAATCATAGAGTTGAGAAGACTCACTCAACTCATCTAGGATTTGAGTTGCTTCCTCTTCGGTCTTGTTCATGAAACATCCCCCACAAGCATTATCAACTCTTCTTCTTGACTCTTGTGAAAGTCCGGTGTAGAAAGAACTTAGAACCGAAACCCTTGAGAGACCATGGTTAGGAACACCACTTTCTAGATCCTTAAATCTCTCCCATGTCTCATAGAAAGAGTCACTTGGTAGCTCCCGAAAATTCAACAATTCATTCCTCATTGAGTTAGACTTGTGTGGAGGAAAGTAAAATTTGAGGAAGACTCTTTGCATCTCTTCCCAAGAGTTGATACTGTTTGGTGGTAGCTTGTACAACCACTTCTTGGCCTTGTCCTTCAATGAAAATGGAAAGAGCCGAAGACGCAAATTGCCTTCATCAATTCCCAAGAGTTGGACGGTGGAACATGCCTCATTGAACTCTCGGAGGTGTAGATATGGCTCATTGTTTGGCAACCCAAAGAAGAGAGGTAAATTGGCAATGGTACCCGGCTTGATGTCAAAGGCAACCGCACATGGTGGAAGCACAATGCAACTTGGATGATTGGAGAGAGTCGGCAATGTATACTCCTTCATAGGACGTGGTTCCCCCTCATCCGTCATATTTGGAACTTGCTCGTTCGGTTCTTCTAAGAAAGTAGCTTGCAACCTTTCCGCAATTCCCTTTAACTTGTCTAGACTTGCTCTAGATACCCAAACTCCTTCACCACTTGGATCAAGAGTGTCAACAAATGCTTCTTCACTTGATGAACTTGGAGATGATGGAGAAGGACAAGTTGGTTGTATTGCAAGGTCACTTGGTCCTTCCCCAAAATTCATTAACACCTATAAGAATTCAAAGCAAAGGTAAGAACACAAATATAGACACTAATAAAGATTATAAATGTACAAGTAAAAATTTCTAGCTTCTCCCAAATGTGAACCGAGCTAGGGAAAAAGATTTTACTCCAATCCCCGGCAACGGCGCCAAAAACTTGTTAGCTCAAAAGCCACCCTCAAGTATAAGGGCCAAGTTATAGTATGATGGATTAGGAGTAGGGGATATCGTACCCAAGGGATTGGAAAACCCACACTAGCTAGGAAAACTTAAAGGATGCTAAAAGATAATGCAAATGTACAAGTCACAAACAATGGCTCACAAGTGAACCAAAATTCATGGTGGATATATGCAAGATGTGGTAGATTTGATTTTTTGGTTTTGGATGTATTTCAATCCGAACTTGATAAGTGAAATGCTTCGAATGTAAACTAGGCTAAACTAAAGTAGATGTGATGATATGGAGTGGAGTTGGGACTTAGGGTTTTCACCTCTAGCCTCTCTTGCAAACAATGATGCTTCTAAAGTGAATGATGCCATTTTAATTAGCCAATTTCTCTCCTTGCATCCCTCTCGGGTATGACAAGGGACAATCTCCTTTGTCGATATCAAGCAACCCCTCTCGGGTGTAATACTTAACTACCTAAGTCATGCATTTCAATCCGGTTAAGTATGAAATGCATTACCCTAAGTGCATAAAGCTTGGAGATTAAGAAATCATGCAAACCAACCATGCTTATCTCTAAGTGATTGTAGTTCACAACGTTCACATGCACATATGATATGCTATCATGCTTCAAACAACTAAGGTTAATCAAGCCCTAATCATCCTTCATGTCATGGCAAACAAACACACCCAAAGTGATTAGATTCAAGCATGAGTGTTCAACTCTTGAAATAGCATATGAAAGTGCTAATGAAAAGTGCATCAAACATAATATTCACATCAATGTCATACAAGATTTGCTAGGGATTCAACCCTAGCCCCAACAAGCTAACTACTCACTCATAATCACATATACAAGCTTCAACAATCTCATAAACATCAAATGAAAGAGTAAGGGAAGAGAAGTGACTAATTCTCAAGATGAGGATGGAGTGGGTGAGCTCATGAAACTCATGTCATGGTGATGGTGGAGGTGATGAACTAGCTCTTCTTCCTTCTTGCTTGATGATGAGGATGGAATGGAATCAATGGCAAAATGATGAAGCTTTGTGTATATGATTTGAGATGGGTAGAGATGAAAAGTGATGAACTTGGTGGTGGTGGTAATGGAGGATATGGATTGAAGGTGGTGGTGATGATGGATATGGAAATGAGGGAAAAATGAGAGAGAAAAGTGAGGTAGTGTGTAGAGAGGAAGAAGGTGGTATGGGTTAGAGTGATGAAGTAGATATATATGAAATGATGGAGCAAAAGAGGGAAGAGAAAGCCCCAAAACAGCTCCTTCTCCTCTCTCTTCCGATTTTCTCCCAAAATGAGTGTCATAGTTGCCATAATTTCCCCAAAAACAAAGCCAAAAAATGAGGGGATGTAGGGAGTAGGAAGAAAATGTAATGATGAAGAGAAAAGGGAGTGGGAAAAAGGGTGATAATCACCCAAAAACATGATGGGATATAGGGTAATGATGGTGGACTTTAGGTGTGATAATTGTGGTGTGGGAAAGAGAAAATGGTGGTTTAGTTCAAATTGAACTAAAAGTTAGGACTTGGTTGTGTATGAACACAAAAATGCTCCACCCTTCCTCCTCCATGAAGATGACCGGAAAATGCATGGCACCACCAAAAGTGGTGGTGCGCCGCTACTTGTGCCGCCAAAAGTGGCGGTGCTTGGAAAATTGCCGGAATTTCACCAAGTTCTTCTCTTGTCAAAATTTCCTAAAAAACATGGAAATGAATTAGTTGCTAATAAATTAGACACTAAAACAAGTAAGTTTCAAGATTTTAGGGAACAAAACGATATAAGAATTATGATCCAACAAAGCGTCCGTATACACTTGGTACGGATCTACACCATTGGGAAGAACGAGGACTGGGGCTGTGGTCAACCGGTTCTTCAACTCTGCAAAAGCCTCTTCACATGCGTCACTCCACTCAAACTTGACTCCTTTCTTTGTCAAGTTGGTTAGTGGCGTGGCAATCTTTGAGAAGTCCTGCACAAACCGACGGTAGTATCCAGCTAAACCAAGGAAACTCCTCACTTCTGTAACATTCCGAGGATGTTCCCAATCTAAAACTGCCTCGATCTTGGAAGGATCCACTGACAAGCCTGCACCTGAGACTACATGCCCAAGAAACTGCACCTCTGAAAGCCAAAACTCGCACTTTGATTTCTTGGCGAAAAGCTGATGATTCCACAAAGTCTGTAGAATGGTGCGAAGATGATACTCATGCTCTGCTTGGGTCTTGGAGTAGACTAGGATGTCGTCGATGAACACGATCACAAACTGATCCAAATAAGGTCGGAAGACTCTGTTCATGAGATCCATGAAAGCTGCGGGAGCATTCGTCAACCCGAACGACATGACGAGGAACTCGAAGTGCCCGTAGCGTGTACGGAAAGCTGTCTTCTCTATGTCACTATCCCGTACCCGAAGCTGATGATAACCGGACCTCAGATCAATCTTTGAAAAGAACTGAGCTCCTGTAAGCTGATCAAACAAATCATCAATCCTCGGAAGTGGGTACTTATTCTTCACAGTGACACTGTTCAACTTCCGATAATCTATACAGAGTCGAAGGGTCCCATCATGTTTTCTGGCAAACAACACCGGTGCTCCCCACGGTGATGAACTATACCTGATAAAACCCTTGCTCATAAGATCCTCCAACTGAAGCTTCAACTCTTGCAACTCAGCTGGTGCCATACGGTAAGGTGGAATCGAAATCGGTGTGGCTCCTGGAACCAACTCGATCTGAAACTCTACCTCCCGATGAGGCGGTAATCCTGGTAAATCTTCAGGAAATACTCCGGGATACTCATCAACTACCGGAATATATCTGTCCCCACTAGATCCATCTGTCTCCTTTGACGATCTCACAACGCTGTAGCAAGTCAAAGTCCTTCTCCCACGAAAACATGGTCGCAAGAGTGGACTCGGCTGTGTAAGTCGCTCATCCATTCTGATCACCATAACCTTGTCCTTACCTGGAGTCCTCACTGTGACTGTCCTCTTCTCACAGTCTATGAGAGCTCGATACTTTTCCAACCAATCCATCCCAAGTATCAAATCATACCCATCAATGTCTAACGGGTAAAGATCTGCTAGTAACTTCCCTTCGTTGACCAGCAGCTGACACTTGCGAAAGATCCTGTCTGTGGCTGCCCCCATTCCAAGGGCAGAACTAAAACAATACGTACTACCCGTGGACTCAGACTCTAATCCCAAGGAATCCGCAAACCACGTGGCAATAAAAGAATGAGAAGCTCCTGTGTCAAACAATACTCTAGCCTCTGAATTAGAAACAATGATCGTACCATCTAAAGCTGTCGAGGCATCGAGAGCTAGCTGACCTCCTGCAAAAGCATAGACCTGTCCACGTCCCCTAGCACTGCGTCCACTCCGGCCTCTAGTGCGTGAACTCTGACTAGCCTGACTGCCCTGACTCGGGGCAGGCTGCTGCTGAGGTGCCTGAGGGTAAGACGGCTGTGCATAGCCCTGCTGATACTGCTGCTGCTGTGGGACCTGGGAGTAAGACTGTTGCTGCGATCCCTGCTGATACTGCTGCTGACCCTGTGGCCGGATACGGCTGGAAGAACCTGAAGCTGAAGCCGTACCCAAGTCTCTGTTGGGGCAATGCCAACAGGTGTGTCCCACCTGACCGCACTCATAGCAGGTATAGGGCCCTGACCGGCCTCCTGAGGATCCACTGCCACTACTGCCAGCACTGACGTTTCCGCCAAAAGGTCTACTGCTGTTTCTCTTGGTCATCTTCCTGTCTCTGCTCCGAGAGTGGGACCTACTGCCATACTCATCTCTGCCCTGAGGAAAGGTCGCCTGATCAGCCTCAATCTTGTAAGCTGCGCTCACAATCTCCCGGTAAGTGCGAGTGGTATTAGAGAGCAACTCGCGGCGAACAGAATCCCGTAGACCAAACTCAAACCTCTGGGACTTCACCTTCTCGGTGAGGCCTGGGACATACTTCTGCAGAGAAGTAAACCGCACCACATACTCGTGGACTGTCATGCTCCCCTGTGTAAGGCCGAAGAACTCGCCAATCTTCTGGTCTCTCAAAACCGGGGGAAAGTACTGCTCGTAGAATAACTCCTCAAACTGATCCCAAGTCATCTGATCGGGATCATGGCGGTCTGCAACGGTGTCCCACCAACTGTCAGCCTCTCCTGTGAGGCAGTGGACTGCAAAAGCTACTCGGTACTCAATGGGGGTATTGACCGTCCCCTGCAGCTTCTTGATATGCTTGAGCCAGACCTCAGCATCTACGGCCTCTGTAAGACCGGTGAAGTTAGGTGGCCTAACTTTCAGGAAGGTCGCCAAGCAGTTGGACCTCCTCTCCAACTCCAAGTCCTGCGGAGTAGGAGGTGGTACGTTCCCCATGGCTCGGAACGCTCGAGTGACCTCATCCACCTCACGGCGCGGCGGCATCGTGACTGACTGAAAAGAAACAAGGATTAGTCATCGAAACAATGTCCAGTGAATAAAGATAATGAGAATGGCAACTACTGGAACATTAATGAACTTTTGACTTCCGTATGAAGGAATACATCATGAGATCATGCAATGACGTCAGCATCGCACACAAATAACTCGAAGCATACGACTCGAAGAAAACAAGCTGGTCGTACACCAATGACATGGAAGGTACCAAAACGATGCTCTGATACCAAGTAATTACGGTCGCATCCCGGGGACTATTCTCGGTCCCGGAACACGACGGTAACCGTCGTAATCCCGATCTAGCAAGTAATCAATACGTCTTTCGACGTATTGATGACCCACCGGACCGAAACCACAAGGCTATAAATGAAATATACAACACATGAATAATAATATGAATGTCAAATACTGAATGACAAATGATCAGAGTAGCATACAAATGTCTTACAAGCGGAAGATAATAGAAAATACCCGAGACAGAAATAGTACATGAAAAAGTCTCGGAACACTGGGCCCGAATAAATGTCTCAGAGTATCCAACAGATTACAACATACGAAAATACGGAAATCAAGAAACATGAAAACCACACCAGAATGGGAGTCCTCGAAAAGTGAAGTGCACGATAACCGACGCTCCGCGATCTAGTCCAGCTCCTCTAGTGACGGGTGCTGTAGACCTGAAAAGATGTAGAGGTGAGCAACTCGTCCTCGCTAACCCAATTGGGGCCAAAGCCATCCAAGTCGGGGTTTAAAACCCATGAGAAAACATTTCGTATATATGTATATGTACTCGTAAGTACGAAAGAGCATGTGGAAATGTAAATGCACGGCACGCACACAAAGCTCGGTAAAACATGTGACCACATATGAAAGGACTCTGGATCTGAGCGGCCGAATCCCGGGTTTGTCTTCACTGCAAACCGGGGCCAACTATCTAAGCGCCCGAGTGCGCAGAATAGCGAGAGCGTCCATTTCCAGCTAACGCCCAACAAATAGCAGGCCACACTTACGTCACGTTTTACTCTGTACGAGACGAGCGTAAGCGGGATAAATGAATAGAATAAACAGGGCATAGCCCCTCCGGAGGTTAACGGTCATCGACACCGTAGGAGTGCTAGAATACTAGGTCCCGTCGCTCTCAGGCCAAGCACCGGAAATCAGGACGACGGTACTACTTTTCGATCCAAAACTCACACACACACACACACCAAGTGCTATAAGAAGCATGTGGTCAAGCTTAAAACAATGCATCATTATTTAATACGTAAAAAGTAAAAGAGTCGCCGACCCAAGAGGGTTTCGGCTCACCCAATGGGCGTGCTCCCCCTACCTGGTGTGATGGTACAGCTGGCTGCGCTCCAACTCCTGGTCCTCCTGAAGCCTGCGTGGACGAGCTCCTGAGTCTGTGGGTGAGACAACAGTGATAGTCAGGTATAAGTAATTCGAGGTCTACTATCTACGACTAAGACTTGATAAACACTCTTTGTTTATCTTTCTGACATTAGGGTTTGACTTGTTTGACACTCCGATTCTCGAACCAGCGAGAAGTCGGGATTATTTCTTATTCAGTACTTACGTCGTTTTTGCCACGTTTACAAGCTAAAAGTCTTTAAAACGTTTAACCGTAGTGTTTGAAAACGTAAAATAGGTGTTCTACGGCATAAATGAAAAGTCAACTTTGGAATAGTAAAAATCAACGGTCAACAATAAAGTCAACGGTCAAAAAGTCAACGGGTCAAAGTCAAAAAGTCAACCGGTCAAAGTCAAAAAGTCAAAGTCAAATAGTCAACCGGTCAAAGTCAAAAAGTCAAAAGTAAACAGTAAAAGTAAAACAGTAAAAGTAAATAGTAAAACAGTAAAAGTAAACAGTAAAAACTGTAACTGTAAATAACTTAAACAGTCAGGGGCAAAATGGTAACTCTGCCCCTGGGTTAAAGTAAAAGTAAAACTGACACGGTAAAAACCAGGGTTTTTACCGTGCCGGTTCTAATCACTGTTTTGGCCGGATTTCGAAGCTTTTCCGGCCAAATCGAGTCCCTAGGCCTGTGTTTCCTCCTTCTACACAACCTAAGCTAACCAATAACATCTCAAACATGGAAAAAGATCGAGTTTTATACCTAGGGCTTCCTCCTCTGTGTTTTCCGGCGGTTCTCCTCCGGCGGAGCTCCGCTGGGCTCCTCCTTCCTCCTCCTTGCTCCTGGGCGGCTCCTGGTGGCGCCTGGGAGTGTCCTAGCTCTCCAAAAGCTTTGGTTCGCTTCGATCCAGTCTGCACAGTGTATCCGAGCTTCTCTCCTCGGCTGGGCGGTGCTGGCGTCGCTGGTGGTCTGGCTGAGGTCGCCGGGGTGAGGCGAGGCTGATGGGAGGGGTGGTGAGGACTGACGCGCGCCGGGGCGGAGCTGGGTGGTTGCTGTGTCGAAGAGGGGAGGAGAGAGAGCTGCTTCGCTCGAAGAAGAAAGAGAAACAGAAAGGGAAAGTGACGGAAAAGGAAGGAGAGAAGAAGGAAAGTAAGGAGAAAAGGAAAGAGTTAGGGTTTTAAAGAAAAACGAGTGGCCACGATTCGTCGATCGAATCAACGGCCACGATTTAACCCCAATCCCAAAATAAATTCAAAACCAAAACCATTTTCGAAAATTCATTTCAAATAACCAAACGTCAAATATAAACGTAAAAGTCGTACGAAAAATTACGTGAAGTGCCGGAAAATATTCCGTAAATACTTTCACGCAAGTGGCGACGTGTCTAAACGTAAAAACGTTAGACGAAAATGACGACGTACTGAAAAGTAATCGGAATTAAACCCTAAATGTGTCGGAAAAATAAATTAAAATTTCGGGGTCTCACAATGAATGACCGGTGATTTTGGTACCATACATCGGTAAAACAAGTGTTTTATCTTGATGACCTTGTTAAGGGTGACGCGTGGAAAGTCGTCAACCTTGTGCACCCTCAAAACATTTACCGGGCGGCTACACTTGGAGAGGCCGAAGACGAGGAAGAAGATGTTGTGTATCAAGAGCCCAGTGCAATAGGTATTCCTGACTCCTCTACAATTCGCCTTAATAATTTTAAAGCGGGTCGTTCGGTTCGAATTCGTGATTTAGACGCAAGACTTATTGATGTGGATCCAAATCAAAAAATAGACGACTCTTGTGATGAGGAAATGTATAGATTGTCAGAAATTAATTCTGACACCGAAGAAGACTCATCGGATGATTTCGATTACGAGACTTCTTAGTTTGAATTTGTAATACAAATTGATGTGTGTTTTATATGCTACAAGCTGTTAAATTCATAATTTAGTTTAATTTTGGTGATATATGAATAAGAAATTGGTATGGTTACATTAAACAATCTTTTTTTTTATATGTATTTTTCATTTTTAGCCGACGAAATAATTGGTATTTCGTCGGTTAAAACTATCTTAGTCGACGAATACCCTAATATTTCATCGGCTAAACCATAAACCTTATACTATAGCCGACGAATACCCTAATTTTTCGTCGGCTAAAGTTAAATAAAAAAATAATAATTTATACCACTGGTTGCGTCTCATCGATTTGAAACTATTTGTAGTTGAAGGTACGAACAAAATATGTAATTTGGACAGTCAAATTACCGTTTCTTTGCGTTTAGGGGTTTGACTAATGGGATTGACCATCCAGATCGAGTCTTTAACGTTGTCGGATCAAGCTGAAAACATACCCACACACATGTTTCAACATAATGATGATATCTGACAATCACAACATGTCTACTAATGTTGTATAACTAATTTACCAAGTGTTAAGTAAATGTTCCGTTTCAAAAACGAACTATACGTAGAAGCTTCAAACGAAAAAAAAGTCGTGAAATAAGATATGACTGAAACGATGAAATATGTCTACGGTTGAAAAATCACGTAATTCTGATAAAGTTTCGGTGCCAATAGTTACAGTCAATGCATTTATTCATTCTTTCTCCCTAGAGGTAGCCCTATCTCCGATGGTTATTTTTCATAAAATTTTTATACCACTAGTGCGTCTGATCGATTTGAAACTATTTGTAGTTGAAGGTCCGGACAGAATACGTAACTTAGACGGTCAAATTACCGTTTCTTTGCTTTTAGGGGTTTGACTCACGGGATTGACCGTCCGGATTGAGTCCTTACCCTTGTCGGATCGAGCTGAAAATTTACCCACACATATGTTTCAACATAATGATGATATCTGACGGTCAGATTTTCGTTTCACAAGATTAAACATATAAATTGGACATAAATTTAATAAATTAGTATAAAAGTACTATAGCTGACGAATTTTAGTAAATTCGTCGGCTATAGTATTGTAAATAGCCGATGAAACACATAGTTTTAGCCGATGAATTTTTTATGTCGTCGGCTATACTTCTTCCTATATATCAAAACCCAGCGACAAAAACCCTAACATTTTCTCATTCTTTCCCTCTCTCCTCTCGGCCTCCACTCCGCTCCCTCTCCTCTTAGCCTCCACTCCGCTCCTCTGCCTCCCACTGCCCTCTGAGCCTCCCACTGCCCTCCTCTCTCTTTCGAATTTTTCAAGAAATTAAGGTATGCGATTCGATTTATATATTGAATTATATAATTATTTTGAATTATTGATGTATATATTGAATTATATGAATTTATTGATGTATATATTGAATTGAAATTTTTGTTAATTTGATAGATTTGTTATTGAAATTGTGAATATTTAATAACATTTGGTATATTAAATAAATTTGGTATATTTGTGTATTAAAATATTAATTGTAATAATTTGGTATATTTAATAAATTTGGTATATTAAAATATTAATTGGTATATTTAATTAATATATTTTTGATAATGTTGTTGAAATATTTAATATAATTTGGTATATTAAATAAATTTGGTATATTTGTGTATTAAAATATTAATTGTAATAATTTGGTATATTTAATAAATTTGGTATATTAAAATATTAATTGGTATATTTAATATATTTGTGATAATGTTGTTAATTTTTGATAATTTGGTATATTTGTGTATTAAAATATTAATTGTAATAATTTGGTATATTTAATAAATTTGGTATATTAAAATATTAATTGGTATGTTTAATATATTTGTGATAATGTTGTTAATTTTTGATAATTTGGTATATTTTTGTATTCAAATATTAATTGTTATTAATTGTACAAATTAAAATTCTAATAATTTAATAAACAGGATGAAAGGCTTGTTTAGTAAAACTAAGGGTTCAAAGGGTCAAAAATCTGAATCGTCTGAGGGAACGTCTAACAACCCTTAAGCGTCGTTTCAGAGCCCCATGACAGCCCGACGTGCGTCTCTTCTGGAGCCGACGTAGAGACAGCTGGGCGCCACTCATTCCTCCCGACAACCGGAGGCCACACATTCCACCAGACAACCGGGGGCCACACATTCATTCAGGCAACCGGACGCCCCTCGTTCATCGAGGCAGCCAAGCGTCTCTCACTCCTCGAGGCAACTGTGGCCTTCGACTCAGGCGGAGGTGTCTGCACCACGTATGCCTGAAATACACAGGGCACCGACTCCGGGCCCTACTATTTCGGAGGGTGGGTCTTCTGGGGTACAGATGTCGCCGCTTTTTCTCTACCTTCCGCGGTTGATATCGGCAGTAGATGACTCAAGGGCGCCGATTTATCCACTGCCTCCACAGGTGACCTATCAGCGGCGTACATGTTCGTGCCTTTTGGTACGGATTTAATTTATGCGAGGGTATCATCATCGGCGACAGAGTCGGAATCCGTCGCGTCCGCCCCAACGCCCTCAGGTAATGAAATATAAATAATTTGTTTTCATATATTGTCATAATAAGAATAATCTATCAATAATCAATTTGTGATAGGCATCATCGGACCCAAGCCAACAAGGAAGAAGAAAGGCCCCGTCACATGGAATGCTCTCAAGAAGACCGTGAGTACCTTAGGAAGGATCTTCATCGATACTGACGGGGATGGGAACGTAATATCAGGCGGGAAGATGAGGATGTACTCCGGCCGCGTGGGAGCGCTCATTAAGGATGGAGTCCCTATGTTGTGGTCAGACTAGGGCGAGGTCCCACAAGAGGTTAATGACATGGTATACAACGCAATGTCGGTAAATATAAAAAATTCACAATTAATATTATGTATTACATTGTGGATTTATGAAAAACTAAACTAATAAACGTTTTAATGCAGGTGTGGTTTGACGTTCCCCAACACCTGAGGAACATCTCGGCGGACGTTGTGTATGGGGGAAAGTACGTTGGAAAGTTAATGAAAAAACAAAATTATATGTATAAGTAATAATATTTATAATTTTTTTGTGGTATCTGTAGGTAGAAGGAGTGGAAAAACGAGTTACGGACCAACTGGACTACGCATAGGAACGAACGTTCTGGTACCCCCTTTAGTTCCAGTTCAGGGAGTACGAGTGGCGTTGGCTTCTGATATCAAAATTCAACAACCCTCATAAACAGATAATTAAAAATAATAATTTCTTATATTGTTATTAATTAGTACGTTTTAAAATATTTTACTAATTTTTTTCCTTTGTAGGCCGTTTCCAGGGCGAACGCTCGGAACTGGCAATGCAACACAAGGAACCATCATGTTGGTTCTAGACCGTTCGCATCGTTGATGGATGAGGCGGCCAGGGAACATCCAGAAGTCAACCGGTACGTCTATACGTACGAGAAGACATATTCTGACGCCCAGGAGGATATTGTAAGTCGTTTTACGTTTTCAAATTTTTTAAATTATATTTATATATATATATATATATATATTTTTTAAAATGTTAATTAATTATTTTTTCCTCTCCAATTAGGCGAGGGTGAGGCAGACTAGTGACGAGGTGATGACTGCTATAGTGAGGGAGACTACTTTTGATGGTGCACATTATTGGTTATATGAAATTGTTTGTTAATTTACAGCTTACTTGGATAGTAATTTAGAAATTTTATGGTTCTTTAGTATAAAAAGTACTATGGCAGACGAAATTTATCATAATTCGTCAGCTATAGTATTTTTTTCAAAGTTTAGCCGACGAAATGTACTATATTTCGTCGGCTATATTATTTTAATTTTATTTTTTTTAAAAATATTTAGCCTACAATTTGTTGTACATTTCGTCGGCTATAGTTTTTTAATTTGACTGACGAAATATTTATAGTTCGTCGGCCAAAGTCTTAGGTTGAGTCAGACGACAATTTATTTCGCCGGCTAAAGTCTTACTTTAGCCTACGAAAAATATAAAAATAAGTCGTCGGTAAGTGTTAAACTATAGCTGACAACCACTTTTATTTCGTCGGCTAAAGTCATAACCGACCAGTCTTTGCCGACGACATCTTAGCTGAAAATTTGTTGTCGGCTAAGATCTTAGCCGACGAATTTGGTTAACAGGCCAACGAAAATTTTTTGTCGGCCAAACTACTGATTCCGGTAGTGTATTGTATGATGGGTGCCACTTTGGCAACTCTTAAGGGTATAACCTTAGTCTATGAGTACATACACACTTCAGTTAACTTGCCTGACCACCTACATCTTCTACACTTCAATATTAAGTTTCAGAGTGTGGTTTTGTAAATCTTCCCAGTTTTGTTCCCCTCCCTTTACAGTATCAGGAGCAAATTGGGATGTTTGATTTATTGGGGAAATTTTGACACCAAAACTTGTTTACCTACTCGTGTGAAAGGTAAAAAAACACTCGAAGAGCAGTAAAAAATAGAAAAGGATGTGAACAAAACTTACCCACCCTCCAAAAAGGAGCATGATCCCTTTAACTGTAAACACACTCTAAGTCTCACTCTTCTTAACACTCCAATTCAACAATGGCGAGCCATCTCTTCACGTACGGAGGAGCCGCCTCCCGCTCTTCCTCTCTTCACCGTCTACACACCCTGCTCCCTGGCCCAATCCTACCTCCCCGACCCGCTCGCCCACCGCTACCTCTCGGGCACCGACCCTCTCTCCACCTCCTCCATGTACTTCTCCGGCGCCGACAGCCTCGGCGCTTATTCCGACGCCGCCAGGGCCACGTCATACATGATGTCATCCTGGCCCGCTCCTGATATCGAACCCACCCCGCCCGGCTTCAAACTCTCATCTGAAGGTTGGTGAGCTCTCACTTTACTGTACTTATCTCTTTGCTGATTGGAAAGTTTGAATCTTTGAATTGGGTTTGATGCAAATTGCTTAAAGTTTTCAACTTTTTCGTGTTGTGAATTGATGTGTGTTTATGTTGGTATTGGCATTCCTATACCACCGATAACAAAGTATCGATATGTATACATTTGTTATCTGATAAATTGTTGTTTAATTAATTTGCTGGTTTGAAAAGAATTATTGAAAGCAATATTATGTAATTGAATCCTAACTTAGTTAGGATCATATTATGTGATTCTGTGGGATGGCGACAGTTTTTCTAGCAAGGAAATGATTCCTATTTTGTTGGGATATTCTTTCACATTAATTAGATAATATCATAGACTCTTATTATATGATTGTGACTTGATTAAGTTTCCTTGGTGAACAAGAACTAGAGTTCGACACCAGAGGATGAAGCTCTATAAGGGAGGCGTTGTTATTCAAAGAAGACATCTTTGCATGCTTAGCATTTGAAAGAGCTTTTCTGCTACCTTTGTTACGAATCCAACTGTTTCTTGTTTAGTTGGATTTGTTATGTATGCATGTTAGCTTTTGTCTAGTTGATATAAAGAGCAACGTTGGTATATCAAGGCTAATGTCAGTGCCTTGGAGTTAGGAGAAGAAGACCATACTCATAGTGGAGTTGGAATTTGTAATAGATTAGGATTTACAAGTGTTGTAAAACTCTAGCAAATTCAACTTGTAGCAATCTTCTTCTGGGCTTGTGCCCCACAGTGGTTTTTCTTCAAGTTGAGGTTTTTACACAACGAAAAAATCTAGTGTTGGTTTATTATTTAAACTGTTGTCTGTTCATCGAGAATTTAAAGCTTGTTTCAATACATGCGCACGTTTCTGTAACTTCAGTTTATAGCTTGGTGATTTAGTTAAGCCTGAAGGGTGGTTATGTAATGTAATATAAGCTTTTGCTGAGTATTTGTATGACTGTAAAGCTGTTAGCTTCGGACAAACTGGTTACTGCGGTAAGTACAAATGAGATTAGGATGCCAAGATTTTTATTATCATCCCGACTTGCTCACTGTAGTTATGATGATATGATTTCATACTCTGGTTTCAGGGTGCTTCGGAAAACGGTGATGTTAATGCCTTACCCGAGAGGGCTTTTGAACCCCCATGTGCAGTGAGATATTTATCCCATACTTTTGTAGAGAGACTATCCGGTGCACCGGGCAGTGCAGCTGCACCAGCAATCAGGCGGCTGTGGGTGTGTCTGTGGGAGAGTCTCCCTCCACCTAGCAAAATCAACGGCGGAGGATGGGTAGGTCAGTGCACCGCAGGTGCACTGAATAAGTTCCGACTTTTGTATTGTGCATTATCTATCAATTAATGCCAACCAGGTTTGGCTCAGTTGGTAAGGACCGGTTTGTGGTGGAGACTTCATTTGAGTTCGATCTCCGCTACCAACATGTCTCGTTGGTTCGCGATCTATAAATTCTCCTATGGAAATCCATATCTGGAGGCTAGTGTGACAGATACGTGTCCACTGTAAGTCCTTCCGGGTTAAGGTTGCAGGTTTACCCTGACGATGTTGGTGTAGCGTAGCTCTCACCTAAACTTTTATATTAAACGAATTATCTATCAATTAATAATGTGATTTGGACCCAAAAAAATTCTACACAGTTCTACAGTATGGTTCAACCTGCAAATTTAATCACTCAAAAGACATCCAGATACCATCAACCACTCAAGAGAATAAATCTACCGAAACTGAGACAGCTCTGAAGACGGAGAGCAGTGAAGTTCCTGTGAAGCCTCTTGTTTCATTTGCTCCAGCACTATTATATAACTCCAAAGAGCTTCCTTTGAGACCGGTATGTACTATTACAGATGATTGAGCCTCTTCAGAATTGCAACATCAGCTTTATGATAATATTGCTTAGCTGATGATGTGTCTGTTGTTTCTACCAGGGTGAAGCTGATTGTCCATTCTACCTGAAAACTGGAAGGTCAGTTGTCTTCTTTTTTGTTAGATTATGATTACTATAGATGACCGTGAATTTATAATGGCTTTTGTTTTCTTAAATCAGTTGCAAGTATGGGGCCACTTGACTAAGCAAAGATACAATTGTTTCCTAAATCAACTTGGCAATGACTTGGTGGAGATGTAGGCACCTTTCGAATCATCTTCAATTCCAGTATCCCTTTCAGCCGATATTCTGCAAGTAAATTAACAAACAACTAGCTAGTAGTTTGGTATGAATCATTCAAGTCCCAAATACCCGTATATATGGCTCATGACTCGAGTAGACTTGGAAGTGGGGTCGTGACTTTAGAATTCCTGGACACCATTCATTTCAGACTTTACAGTATTTAACCCAAGTTGTCCGGTTTAAGAATTCTATACATTTCCAAAAGTTGAAGAAAAAAATTGTATAATCATGGATAGCTTGTGTGCGAACCTATTCAAGCCTACAAGCTGCCGCTTCCTCATCAAAAATGTTGCTCACTGCTTGCTCTTTCTTTTTCTGGCATCATCATATCTCCACACTGCTCAATTGTGTTTGGGAGATGCACTTCCGAGTGGTGTGAGATCAACCCTATGCATCGAGGAAGAGAGACGAGCGCTTCTCAGCTTCAAAGTAGATGTTACTGATCCTTCCGGCAGGCTATCTTCTTGGGTTGGTCAGGACTGCTGTGGATGGAAAGGGATTTTATGCAACAACCGTACAGGCCACGTTGCAAAGTTGAACCTCCGAAACCCGAACTTTACTACAGAGTTTGACCGATACTTATTCTTCGACCCGGATACGTCTTTAGGGGGTAAGATCAATCCTTCTTTGCTTAGCTTAAAGAAGATGTATCACCTTGACCTAAGCGGAAATAATTTTAAAGGACTTCGAATTCCTAACTTCTTTGGGAAGCTTACAAGTTTGAGGTATCTTAATCTCTCCTCTGCTGCATTTGTGGGAGAGATTCCCCCAGCTCTTGGTAACCTCTCAAACTTGAACTATCTTGACCTTACTTCTGATAATTTCCTTCTGGGTTTTGATCCTTGTTATTCCAAAAACTTGAATTGGGTTTCTCATCTCTCTTCCCTGAAGCACCTCAATCTTGGAAGTGTGGACCTAAGCAGCACAGGCGCAAGTTGGGTACACGATGTCATTATGCTTCCTTCACTCTTAGAGTTGCATTTGACTGCTTGCGAAATTGAAAATCTTCCACACTCCCCGCTGCCGTCAGTAAACTTCACATCCCTATTGGTTCTTGACATATCATATAATTCTATCAGTTCATTTCCCAGCTGGTTTTTTAATCTTACCAACCTAGTAAAACTTGATATAGCAAGCAATTTTTTTGATTCCGTACCTGATCAATTTGCAAACCTGAAGTCATTGGAAAACCTTGATTTAAGTGGCAATTTACTCGGTGCTCAAATTCCAAAAATCTTTGGTAGATTATGCAGCCTAAAAATATTACATCTTTCTGATAACTTGTTCAGTGGTTTGGACGAGGTTTTGAATGAATTCTCAAAATGCACAAGTTATAGATTAGAGTCGCTCGATTTGTCCGCCAATGATATGGAAGGTGAACTGCCTGCAGCCCTAGGAATGCTGAAAAATCTGAAGGAACTTGTCCTCTCTTGTAACCAATTTTTCGGTCCCATTCCACCATCCATTGGTAATTTATCATCTTTGGAAACACTGGATATCTCTGATAATCGTATGAATGGGTCCATTCCTGAAAGTTTGGGAGAACTCTCTCAGCTATTTCTCCTAGATCTATCTCAGAACTCGTGGGAAGGCATTCTAACAGAAGCCCATTTCCGAACTCTCACAAAGCTGCAGGATTTTGCGGTGAGCACAGAACGACCCATGTCCCTCATTTTTAATGTGGCTCATGACTGGGTTCCTCCTTTTCAGCTTGGTTCAGTCAACATTATCAACTGCAGTGTAGGTCCTGCCTTTGGGGGATGGCTTCAGTCTCAAACTGAATTAACGGATGTCACCCTTCGTAATACTGGAATCTCAGACTTCCTACCAGAGGAATGGTTGTTGAAAATATCTTCCCAACTCACACAGTTGGATTTATCTCACAACCAAATCCGTGAGAAGCTTCTGTTTCACATGAACTCCCCATCTTTGAAGTATATAGATTTGAGTCATAATCAATTTGAGGGCCCTCTGCCTCTGCCACAATGGTCTATTGATGCTGCCACCTATCTCAATGTTGGAAGCAACTCTTTTTCCGGGCGAATTCCCTCAAATTTTGATCAACTGTTGCCTCACTTGGAAGTATTGTCTCTATCTGACAACAATCTGAGTGGTAGTATACCACCCTCTTTATGCAATATGTCAGGTTTGAAATTCCTTGGGTTAAGAAACAATCACTTGTCTGGAGAATTCCCTCGAGCATGGAGTCTGTGGCCAAATATAGAGGTTGTAGATGTCTCAAACAACAATTTGTCCGGCACTTTCGCCAGTTCAATGGATGTCCCAAGCTCACTATTGGTATTGAGTCTGAGCAACAACAATTTCGAGGGTCAAATTCCATCTGCTTTATTCGAAAATTGCACAGAGGTTTTCAGTATTGATCTTGCAGACAATAAATTTACAGGAGGCATACCTCTACATACAAGATCAAATGTGCCATCCAACTTACGTAGGCTCCAATTGCGATCTAACTCTTTAAGTGGACATATTCCCAATCGGTTGTGCTCTCTTCAATATCTGCATGTCATTGACCTTAGCCGCAACAACTTTTCAGGGACCATTCCCAAATGTTTGTATAATTTTACTGCTTTGGCTTTCGGTAATGACACTACCCATATTTCCTTTAATTCTGATTATCATGAGACGACCAGGTTGACATTGAAGGGACAAGAACTGTTATATAACACGACTCTGGACTTGGTGACTAGCATCGACTTGTCATCAAATAACTTAGAAGGTGTAATCCCTGTAGCAATTGGGAGCCTCATTGCCTTGGGGACGTTGAACTTATCCAGAAATCATCTGACCGGAAACATTCCCTCAGACATTGGAAACTTGCAATTGCTTGAAACTCTTGATCTCTCAAACAATCACCTCTCCGGGAAGATCCCTCGAAGTCTCTCTTCATTGACCTCCTTGTCTCATCTGAACTTGTCTTACAACAACTTGTCCGGAAGAATTCCTTCAGGTAACCAACTGCAAACACTCGATGATTCATCCATTTATGTTGGCAATCCTTCCTTGTGTGGGGTTCCTCTTTCAACTCTCTGCCCGGGAGACGACGCACCCGCACCAGCTGATGTCGACGCTGATGATCATGATGGTGATGATGATGAGAACGGGAAGTTTGGTATGTATGTTAGCGCTACGCTCGGCTTCATCATAGGGTTTTGGAGTGTTTGTGGCACATTGGTTATGAAGAAGTCATGGAGGTATGCCTATTTCCGATTCTTTGATAGCATACAAGAGAGGACAGCGTTGGTAATTGCATTGCGAGTGGCTCGTTGGCAAAAGAAGACTTGAGAAGAAAATTAATGAATAAAATCCACTGAAGGCGGGGGGATGGGACATTAATTTGTGGCTTTCTTGAGGGGTGCATTGTTTCATTCTCCTTTGGTTCGGGTGCTTTTCATGCGACTGCTCTTTGGTGCTGGTCATGACTGTGATGAAGATGACGGCCTGTATTGTTCTTGGGTTTACGGCCTGCCTTTATTTCTGTGTGAGCTTTGTATAATTTGTTATGTATTGCCATGTAATAAATAATTAAGCATCTATCATGTTGGAGATGTTGGGTATAATACCTTGTTGAAAATGTGTATCCGAGTTCGATGCATTTGGAACTTGTAAAAAGACTTGGAACATCTGTTGATTTCAATATTTAATCTCATGCAATCAATCTAAAAATTGATCATATAATACTAATTATAGAGATTGATAGCTCATTATAATGAAAACAGATCTGACCTCATTTCAATTAATTTTGATAAAAATATATTTTTGATCCTAATCTAAATATCTACCACTCATCTCTCTCTTCTACACTCTCACTCTCTCACATCTCTCGATCTGCTCTCACTCTTTCACCTCTCTCGATCTTCTCTCTCACCTCTCTCAATTTTCTCTTTCTCTCTCTCATCGACGACGCATAGACCTTGTCACATCCCGGACCATCTCCGCCGTAGCACGATATTGTCCGCTTTGGGCCGCCGGCCCTCACGGTTTTGTTTCCAGGAGCTCTCAGAGCAACTTCCCAGGGGGTCACCCATCCTGGGATTGCTCTAAGCTTAGCAAGCTTAACTTCGGAGTTCCCATCCCCTCCAAAGCCACTGAGCTCCCAAAAGGCCTCGTGCTAGATGGGTGTCACCGATGTACATATATAGTACATCACCCTCTCCGTTGGTCGATGTGGGATGTTACATCCACCCCCCTTAGGGGCCCGACGTCCTCGTCGGCACACTCGCACCCTTCGACAGAGTGGCTCTGATACCAATTGTCACATCCCGGACCATCTCCGCCGTAGCACGATATTGTCCGCTTTGGGCCCGCCGGCCCTCACGGTTTTGTTTCCAGGAGCTCTCAGAGCAACTTCCCAGGGGGTCACCCATCCTGGAATTGCTCTAAGCTTAGCAAGCTTAACTTCGGAGTTCCCATCCCCTCCAAAGCCACTGAGCTCCCAAAAGGCCTCGTGCTAGATGGGTGTCACCGATGTACATATATAGTACATCACCCTCTCCGTTGGTCGATGTGGGATGTTACAGACCTAGCCTCTCATCCCGCCACCACCTCAACGAAGGCTGCCACCGCCTCGAGGAGGCCGGTGAACCGAGATTCGGATTGCAAGCTCCGATCTCGACGCTGGTGAGCCGAGATTTCGATCTGCAAGCTCCTATCTCTAAGCAACCTCAACGACACTGGTGGATTCGATCTGCAAGCTCGAGAAAGAGGCCGGCATCAACTCCATCAAGTCCACCCTTTCTGATATCGACCTTTTTGCTTGTCTATTAGGGTTAGTATACTTTGTTTTTGTAGTATATTGAGGTTAGTAGACTTTGTTTTATAGTATACTTGGTTAGTAGACTTGGTTTTGGAGTATACTGGGGTTAGTAAACTTTGTTTTGGAATATACTAGGTTAGTAGACTTGGTTTTAGGCTATACTGGGGTTATTAGATTTCGTTTTGTAGTATACTGGGGTTAGTATACTTGGTTTTAGAGTATACTAGGGTCAGCAGAAGCGTCGCTGCCTCGTTGACGAGCCTATGAACGACTGTAGCAACTCCATATCTGATTCGAGCTCGATGACTACGACGTTCTCAACGACTGTAGTAAGTCTCCCTCAAATACCAGTACTCTTGCTTTGCTTTCGTGGAAGAGAAGTCAGATCTAGTCAAAAACGAATCCAAGGTTTGTGAAGAACACTCTTATTCGGTGTCTTCCTCTTCTTCTTCTTCTTCTTCTTCTTCTTCTTTTATCTTGTCCAATGCATCGAGTTTGTTCATCTGCTCGAGTTTACTACCCCAATAAAAGTTTTCTAAGGGTAGTAAACTTTATTTAATCGTATCTAAGTTGATTTTCATTGTTTTTAATGTGTATAATGGGTTTTGGAGATACTGTTTTGCAAGTTTACTACATCTGGTAAATTTTACTACCTCTGGTACAAGTTTGTTAGAGGTAGTAAACTTATGATTTACTACCAATGTCTCGAGTTTGTTTATCTGCTCGAGTTTACTAAGGGTAGTAGACTTGATGAAATACTTGAGTTAGTAGACTTGGTTTTGAAGTATACTAGAGTGAGTAAACTTGGTTTTGATTTATACAGTGGGTTATTGGACTTGGTTTAGAATATACTGTTTCTTTGAGGTGGAGATCTTGGATGACGCGTTATTACATTGACCGTTACCTTAGCAATCAAACCTTTTACAGAATTCAATCCCAGTCGATCATTGATAATCCAGATCAGCGAATTGTTGATGATCTGAGTTCTTTCACAGGGGCGGCCCTATCGTTTGCTTTAACACTCTTCAATGCTGTGATAGATCTCATATCATTCAGCAACATCTTGTTTGGTATCTATCCTCCGTTGTTCGTTGTTCTTCTAGTATATTCGATTGGTGGAACAGTGATCAGTGTTTTCTTGGAAGCGTACTTATCTGTAACTCACCTAGCAAAAGTTTAATTTCCATCTTTATGCAATGGAATGTCTGGCAATAGGAAATGATGCCAACTTGATTTGATGAAACTGTGTTATCTTTGTTTTCAGGGTCTGGTGTCATTAAATTTCTTGCAAGAGAAAAAGGAAGCAGATTTTCGTTATGGACTTGTGCGGGTTCGAGAAAATGCTGAATCAATAGCTTTCTATAGTGGTGAAGACAATGAAATGCAACTCTTGCTGCAACGCTTCAAAAGTGCTTTTGAGAATTTAACTGTATGAACAACTTTAAAGTTCTTATGCTTTCACTTGAGTTTTCTTTGCATGCAGTCTGTGCCTTTACGTTACAGTTTTGAAACAATTTTTTCTGCCATGATCTTTTATTTCAATAAAGTAGTTTCATTTCACTTTCGTAAAAGTTTCTGCAGGTAGATTGTTACAATTTTAAACACTTTTCTGCCTTCAATAAAGTTTCGTTTCACTGATGTAAAAGTTTCTGCACGTAGATTTGTCATGCTATGTACAGATAAGATGTGTACTGACCTCATATTCCTATGTTACCTTGCAGCAATTGTTGATATCTTCAAGAAATCTCGATTTCTTCACCAGTGGATACCGCTATCTTATTCAAATTCTTCCTGCTGCTGTTGTTGCTCCTATGTACTTCGCTGGAAAGATTGAGTTTGGTGTCATTAATCAGTCAGTATCTGCTTTTAATCATATCCTGGGGGATTTCTCCCTTATCGTATACCAATTTCAGTCTATAAGCGCATTTTCAGCAGTAATTGATCGACTTGGTAGAGTCCCTGTATCCTTCTCTCCTCTGCTATAGCTTTGGTGTGTTGTATATCTCTGAAGTCTGTTCAGAATCACCTTTAACAGAAAGCTGGCTAATTTGGTTGATGAACCAATGGAGTCTTAAAAAACAATTCAATTAGTGCAAACTTTTTACAATGAACATTAGATTTATCCTCACATTCCAAAAAAGAAACAAACAATAAATAATAATAATAATAATAATAATAATAAAGAATAACAGTTTTCGTTACACACTTTCTGTTCATTTTTCCCCGTTTTGGATTCATTTCAACATTGGACGCAGATACCACTTTTCTATATTTCATAATTTCTAATTCATCTGATACAATCTGCGTAGTGTTTCTATTCATCAGTAATGTAAAACTATATTTTATTTGATCTTTTTAGTATCTTCCATCTTGTTTTCTACTCGGTTGTAGCTGTTGCATTTAACACCAGAAGCCCTATACCTATACTGTTGAAGTTAATTAGATTTGTTCCATCTTAAGCATATTCCTTGATTTCTTCTTTTCCCTCCTGTCTATTCTATTATTCTCCCTACAGAAATTTACTTGTAGTCTGCAATATTGTTTCCACTGCAATGCATACTTAACTGGTTCTGCATAGGATCTGTTTATCATTGTGGTACTCAACCTTTACCACCTAATAATATTCCTCATATGCAGGTGAATTTGATGATTATTTGGACATCAGCTCTCAATGCCATTCTGACCCCGCAGAGGGGATAACTCTTACGTATAGTAATGTTAAAACTTTGGCTGATCTGGAGCCAAATGGATCCATGCCTATAGATAAGCAACAAAAGCTACTGCATATAGAGAATTTGATTGTACAAACACCAAGTAGCACTACTTTGGTTAGGGATTTATCATTGGTAATCAACAACAATGAAAATCTATTGGTTAGTAAGCCTTCTTTATGCTGAAATTTTTCGTGAGTTTCACTAGATGTAATGAAAATAATGATCACGTAGAGGCTGAACATGTGAATTTGTTAACAGGTGACAGGACCTAGCGGGAGTGGTAAGACTTCTTTGTTAAGAACTTTGGCTGGTCTTTGGAGTGCTGGGAAAGGAAAAATCACGTTCTATGTGGAAGATGAAGAAGAGCTTCTACCATCCAATTCCCCGGGTGTAGCTCCTCTTGATACTGCTAATGGTAAATATGGGGAACTTGAAAGATCCTCGAATAGGAATTATAAGGGCATATTTTTCCTTCCTCAAAAACCATATATGGTTCTGGGAACACTACGTCAACAACTGCTGTATCCTACATGGGCTAATGATGAAGGCTTCCACATCGGATAATACTAAACCAACTGGTATGTATCTACATGCTTCCACCACGTGTATAATTTGTGTTTAAGGTTCCTTTGAAATTTAAATTGTTTTTGGGATCAAAACTTGACAAGTACTACATATGAATGATCTCTAGAGCAGTGCATGCAGTTGGTAGTCCTATAGCTCTGAAGCAGTGGCTTGATTTGGTGTTGAATCTCTGATAAATTGTTTTTTTTGGTAAATGATAAATAGATTAATACATCTGCTTCATCTGGCTTCATTTTGTTAACTGAAATCCCCCAGTGAACACTGAATTTGAAGAGCCTGCATGTTAGAGCAAGGTGACGAGCTCCAACACCAGTCTATCAAAGTACATACCACACAACCCTAATGAACTTTTAAGAGGAACAGTAGACCACTGGTTTAGCACTGATATAATGTAGGATGTACAACTTAATACATCATTAAGCTCTTTTTATCTAGAAAAACAACAAATAACCATTAGTTTGGGATCATAAGTACCATATTATTGATCAAATAATCCTGGAGGTTATATTGGGTTGACATTTTAGTTTCTCTCTCGAGTGGATTTTTTAAATTACACTTTAATCTCCTGTATCCTGGTATAATCAGCTAAATTTATGAATTTATCTTGCAGGTTCTATTCCTTTCTTGATGCGGGCCCCAAACTCAGAGTTTAAGACTTCAAAGCCTAAACCTACAACGGAGGATCTGATAAAGGTTTTGGAAGATGTCCGCCTTGGCTATATATTACCCCGGTTCAGTAACCTGGATTCCACTTATGAATGGTCTAGTGTCCTCTCCCTTGGAGAGCAGCAACGCCTTGCTTTTGCACGCCTGTTGCTTTCCAAACCAAAGTTGGTTCTTTTAGATGAATCTACCAGTGCTTTAGATGAAGCCAACGAGGTATGCATTTTATAGCAGTTATCCATTAATTGATCATGCAAGTCTTAAAAGTAATCGAATATAAGATTCTTTTTCTCTTTTTTGAGAGCAAATGGAATATAAGATTCAGCTAAAGCACTTGGCATGTTTTACTCATTGGCGTAGTCATTTACTCCTGTTCACACATTATCTTGAAGACTTCTGGTCTAGAGTACCTCCAGGATTAGGCGTGTTTAATATTGGGCGCCAAAGCAGGACCTCAGTGTGCTCCAAATTGTTAGATGTATTATGTATTTGAAGTCTAAAAAAGAAAAGGAAAATCTGTAAATTACTAAAGCAAATACCGATACATATCTATCAGGTTTTAAAATATATTTTGCTTCCTGTTTGCAGGCTCATCTATACAAGCAGATAGAAAGAGCTGGTATCACGTATATTAGCGTTGGCCACCGGCGAACTTTATATCAGTACCACAGCAAGAACTTGCGTATATACACAGTGGATCCAAGCAATGCGCAACAGAATTGGCTTGTTGAACCCATCAATCAAGACAATTTGTTTAATCTGTCAAATCTATAGTTGTAGCTGCTTCGACAGTGACCCTGGCTTTCTAGGTTACTTGATTATAGTTCCAGAATGTGAAGACCCTATATTGGAGTATAATTCAGAACAGCGGTAGATCATATCCTGTTAGATGGATTTTGTTTGTGCATTTGTATTGGCTCTATTAATCAGTAACATTAATGTCTTTACTAAGCAGTGAAATAGAAGAATTGAGGGATACAAAGGACTAAAATTGAAGCTTAAAACCCCACAAAATTTTGTTTGTTCATTAAAAAAGTTGAAAAGGCCACACGGGTACCGACAAATCTGTTGTTTTGGAAAATCGCCTATGCAGTGCAGGCTCAACTCCTGGACACACCAGGAAGTTCAGTAGTATTCCAGATTGTAAATGCCGATGAATACCTCCAGATCAGGTCAGTAAGCAAAAAATTAAAAAAAAAATTATTCCAGTGCCAGGATTTGAACCTGGGTGATACAAGAAATCCATAGCATGTGCTACACTGGATTAGTTGCTACGTACTGTTTTGGAAAATATATAACCAATATGAACCACACATTTGTAGGAAAACTTGAAAACTTGAAAATCGAGTGCTATTGCAAAATAGAAACTCCAGATTCGAAGACTGAATTTATCAGTTTGAAGTATGAAACACTTCAAGATACTCTACTACAATTGAATGAATTGATCATATAGGAATATCAAACGGATTGATCAAGTGAGAAATGGTCTACCATTTTCGGTCAGCCTTTAGTTCTGTGTTTACATACGCTTGAAAATGACTAGATAATAACCACCACAAATTAGAGAAAGCTACAACCCTCCGCTGGAGAAAAGTCCTAATTCTAATACCACCACACTCCCATATGTCCAATTCTTCCGGACAGAAGAAAAGGAAAGATTCTATCAGAGGGGCTACAGGCCAAAGTGCTTAATTTTCTAACAGATATTTTGAGAAAGAAACAAGTCAACTCCGATATTTCTTTCTTATGCGATAACTAACTAATCTTATTTCAGTTCTTTGAAGTGTGTGGTTCATATCATCCACTTGACTAAGCAAAGATACAATTGTTTCCTAAATCAACTTGGCAATGACTTGGTGGAGATGTAGGCACCTTTCGAATCATCTTCAATTCCAGTATCCCTTTCAGCCTATATTCTGCAAGTAAATTAACAAACAACTAGCTAGTAGTTTGGTATGAATCATTCAAGTCCCAAATACCCGTATATATGGCTCATGACTCGAGTAGACTTGGAAGTGGGGTCGTGACTTTGGAATTCCTGGACACCATTCATTTCAGACTTTACAGTATTTAACCTAAGTTGTCCGGTTTAAGAATTCTATACATTTCCAAAAGTTGAAGAAAAAAATTGTATAATCATGGATAGCTTGTGTGCGAACCTATTCAAGCCTACAAGCTGTCGCTTCCTCATCAAAAATGTTGCTCACTACTTGCTCTTTCTTTTTCTGGCATCATCTTCATATCTCCACACTGCTCAATTGTGTTTGGGAGATGCACTTCCGAGTGGTGTGAGATCAACCCTATGCATCGAGGAAGAGAGACGAGCGCTTCTCAGCTTCAAAGTAGATGTTACTGATCCTTCCGGCAGGCTATCTTCTTGGGTTGGTCAGGACTGCTGTGGATGGAAAGGGATTTTATGCAACAACCGTACAGGCCACGTTGCAAAGTTGAACCTCCGAAACCCGAACTTTACTACAGAGTTGAACCTCCGTAAAGACCCGGATACGTCTTTAGGGGGTAAGATCAATCCTTCTTTGCTTAGCTTAAAGAAGATGTATCACCTTGACCTAAGCGGAAATAATTTTAAAGGACTTCGAATTCCTAACTTCTTTGGGAAGCTTACAAGTTTGAGGTATCTTAATCTCTCCTCTGCTGCATTTGTGGGAGAGATTCCCCCAGCTCTTGGTAACCTCTCAAACTTGAACTATCTTGACCTTAGTTGTGATAATATCCTTCTGTGTTTTGATCCTTGTTATTCCAAAAACTTGAATTGGGTTTCTCATCTCTCTTCCCTGAAGCACCTCAATCTTGGAGGTGTGGACCTAAGCAGCACAGGCGCAAGTTGGATACACGATGTCATTATGCTTCCTTCACTCTTAGAGTTGCATTTGTCTTTATGCAAAATTGAAAATCTTCCACACTCCCCGCTGCCCTCAGTAAACTTCACATCCCTATTGGTTCTTGACATATCATATAATTATATCATTTCTTCATTTCCCAGCTGGTTTTTTAATCTTACCAACCTAGTAAAACTTGATATAGCAGGCAATTCGTTTGAGCCCGTACCTGATCAATTTGCAAACCTGAAGTCATTGGAAAACCTTGATTTAAGTGACAATTCACTCAGTGCTCAAATTCCAAAAATCTTTGGTAGATTATGCAGCCTAAAAATATTACATCTTTCTGATAACTTGTTCAGTGGTGGTTTGGACGAGGTTTTGAATGAATTCTCAAACTGCACAAGTTATAGATTAGAGTCGCTCGATTTGTCCTTCAATGAGATGGAAGGTGAACTGCCTGCAGCCTTAGGAATGCTGAAAAATCTGAAGGAACTTGTCCTCTATAATAACCAATTTTTCGGTCCCATTCCTGAAAGTTTGGGAGAACTCTCTCAGCTACTTTACCTAGATCTATCTCAGAACTCGTGGGAAGGCATTCTAACAGAAGCCCATTTCCGAACTCTCACAAAGCTGCAGGATTTTGCGGTGAGCACAGAACGACCCATGTCCCTCATTTTTAATGTGGCTCATGACTGGGTTCCTCCTTTTCAGCTTGGTTCAGTCAACATTATCAACTGCAGTGTAGGTCCTGCCTTTGGGGGATGGCTTCAGTCTCAAACTGAATTAACGTATGTCACCCTTAGTAATACTGGAATCTCAGACTTCCTACCAGAGGAATGGTTGTTGAAAATATCTTCCCAACTCACACATTTGGATTTATCTCACAACCAAATCCGTGAGAAGCTTCTGTTTCACATGAACTCCCCATCTTTGAAGCATATAGATTTGAGTCATAATCAATTTGAGGGCCCTCTGCCTCTGCCACAATGGTCTATTGATGCTGCCACCTATCTCAATGTTGGAAGCAACTCTTTTTCCGGGCGAATTCCCTCAAATTTTGATCAACTGTTGCCTCACTTGCAATTATTGTCTCTATCTGACAACAATCTGAGTGGTAGTATACCACCCTCTTTATGCAATATGTCAGGTTTGCATTTCCTTGGGTTAAGAAACAATCACTTGTCTGGAGAATTCCCTCGAGCATGGAGTCTGTGGCCAAATATAGAGGTTGTAGATGTCTCAAACAACAATTTGTCCGGCACTTTCGCCAGTTCAATGGATGTCCCAAGCTCACTACAGGTATTGAGTCTGAGCAACAACAATTTCGATGGTCAAATTCCATCTGCTTTATTCGAAAATTGCACATGGGTTTTCAGTATTGATCTTGCAGACAATAAATTTACAGGAGGCATACCTCTACATACAAGATCAAATGTGTCATCCAACTTGCGTAGGCTCCAATTGCGATCTAACTCTTTAAGTGGACATATTCCCAATCGGTTGTGCTCTCTTCAATATCTGCATGTCATTGACCTTAGCCGCAACAACTTTTCAGGGACCATTCCCAAATGTTTGTATAATTTTACTGCTTTGGCTTTCGGTAAAGACACTGATACGATCGATATCCATATTTTCTTTGATGTTGATTATCATGAGACGACCAGGTTGACATTGAAGGGACAAGAACTGTTATATAACACGACTCTGGACTTGGTGACTAGCATCGACTTGTCATCAAATACCTTAGAAGGTGTAATCCCTGAAGGAATTGGGATCCTCATTGCCTTGGGGACGTTGAACTTATCCAGAAATCATCTGACCGGAAACATTCCCTCAGACATTGGAAACTTGCAATGGCTTGAAACTCTTGATCTCTCAAACAATCACCTCTCCGGGAAGATCCCTCGAAGTCTCTCTTCATTGACCTCCTTGTCTCATCTGAACTTGTCTTACAACAACTTGTCCGGAAGAATTCCTTCAGGTAACCAACTGCAAACACTTGTTGATTCATCCATTTATGTTGGCAATCCTTCCTTGTGTGGGGTTCCTCTTTCAACTCTCTGCCCGGGAGACGACGCACCCGCACCAGCTGATGTCGACGATGATGATCATGATGGTGATGATAAAGATGAGAACGGGAAGTTTGGTATGTATGTTAGCGCTACGCTCGGCTTCATCATAGGGTTTTGGAGTGTTTGTGGCACATTGGTATTGAAGAAGTCATGGAGGTATATTTCCGATTCTTTGATAGCATACAAGAGAGGACAGCATTGGTACTTGCATTGCGAGTGGCTCGTTGGCAAAAGAAGACTTGAGAAGAAAATTAATGAATAAAATCCACTGAGGCGGGGGGATGGGACATTAATTTGTGGCTTTCTTGAGGGGTACATTGTTTCATTCTCCTTTGGTTCGGGTGCTTTTCATGCGACTGCTCTTTGGTGCTGGTCATGACTGTGATGAAGATGACGGCCTGTATTGTTCTTGGGTTTACTGGTGTATTAGCTTTTGGGTACTGTTTATTTCTGTGTGAGCTTTGTATAATTTGTTATGTATTGCCATGTAATAAATAATTAAGCATTTATCATGTTGGAGATGTTGGGTATAATACCTTGTTGAAAATGTGTATCCGAGTTCGATGCATTTGGAACTTGTAAAAAGACTTGAACATCTGTTGATTACAATATTTAATCTCATGCAATCAATCTAAAAATTGATCATATAGTACTAATTATATGGATTGATAGCTCATTACAATGAAAACAGATCTGACATCATTTCAATTAATTTTGATAAAAATATATTTTTGATCGTAATCTAAATATCTACCACTCATCTCTCTCTTTCACATCCTCACCCTCGCACATCTCTCGATCTTCTCTCTCACCTCTCTTAATTTTCTCTTTCCCTCTCTCATCGACGACGCATAGACCTAGTCTCTCATCCTGCCACCACCTCAACGAAATCTGCCACCGCCTCGAGGAGGCCGGTGAACCGAGATTCGGACTGCGAGCTCCGATCTCTACGCTCGTGAGCCGAGATTTCATTCTGCGAGCTCCTATCTCTAAGCAACCTCAACGACGCCGGTGGATTCGATCTGCAAGCTCGAGAAAGAGGCCGACATCAACTCCATCAAGTCCACCCTTTCTAATATCGACCTTTTTGCTTGTCTATTAGGGTTAGTATACTTTGTTTTTGTAGTATATTGGGGTTAGTAGACTTTGTTTTAGAGTATACTTGGTTAGTAGACTTGGTTTTGGAGTATATTGGGGTTAGTAAACTTTATTTTGGAATATACTAGGTTAGTAGACTTGGTTTTAGACTATACTTGGGTTATTAGATTTGGTTTGTAGTATACTGAGGTTAGTATACTTGGTTTTAGAGTATACTAGGGTCAGCACAAGCGTCGCTGCCTCGCTGACGAGCTTATTAACGGCTGTAGCAACTCCATATCAGATTCGAGCTCGATGACTACGACGTTCTCAACGACTATAGTAAGTCTCCCTCAAACACCAGTACTCTTGCTTTGCTTTCGTGAAAGAGAGGTCAGATCTAGTCAAAAACGAATCCAAAATTTGTGAAGAACACTCTTATTCGGTGTCTTCCTCTTCTTCTTCTTCTTCTTCTATCTGCTCCAATGCATCGAGTTTGTTCATCTGCTCGAGTTGACTACCTCAATAAAATTTTACTAAGGGTAGTAATTTAATTGCATCTCAGTTGATTTTCATTGTTTTTAATGTGTATAATGGGTTTTGGAGATATTTTTTTGCAAGTTTACTACCTCTGGTAAATTTTACTACCTCTGGTACAAGTTTATTAGGGGTAGTAAACTTATGATTTACTACCAATGCCTCGAGTTTGTTTATCTGCTCGAGTTTACTATGGGTAGTAGACTTGATGAAATACTTGGGTTTTGAAGTATACTAGGGTGAGTAAACTTGGTTTTGAAGTATACTAGGGTGAGTAAACTTGGTTTTGATTTATACAGTGGGTTATTGGACTTGGTTTGGAATATACTGTGGTTAGTAGATTTGGTTTTGTAGTATACTAGGGTTATTAGACTTAAATTTGGAGTATACTGGGTTTAGTAGACTTGGATTTGATGTAGATGTAGCAAAGTAAATTTTCTGTAAAAGTTTATTGCCCCTAGTACAAAAAAATCCGGCAAAATTCAGGCTACCAGTAATTTTCTGACGTCCGGTGACTGAAGTCTGGCGGTTGGTGACCGGAGACTAGAGTCCGGCGGTTAGTGACTGGAGACCGGAGTTCGGCGACCGGAGATGCTCTGGCAAAATATTCTCTCTCTTCTTTTTTTCTCCAAGTGTTTATAAGGAATAAGGGTCAAAAAAATTATTTTATTATGAATTTAATAAAGATTTGTGTATTTGGACATTAGTAAGTACACATTGTATTGGAATGAACATTTGACTTTTTAATTCATTAGTTTGGGGTTTGATTTTTTTTATATTGTGCAAATGGTCATTCCTCCAAAATTTTAATATGGGGATTATGAATCCTATGATGAAGTTAATAGATAGGAGTCATGTTTGTGCTCGAGCATAGCGCTAACTATAACACAAATGCTCGAGCACAAAATTTTTTAATCTCATGCAGTTAATATAGCTGCTAGCCTGTTAATCTGGTATTACGAATCATATCTAGTATCTACCACAAATTTATGGGTTACTATTTCTACTAGCTCTTCATTTTATGTTTGTCACCATGAGCCTTGATCGGAATTCCAACCAAGCTATGTATATGAAACTGAATCTCTAACTTCTGCTTACTACTTTTAATAGCTCTTCATCTTATTTTGAAAATGTTATGCACTTGTATTTCTATATGTGTAACAAGTTAAATTCATTATCATCCTGATCGAGTTGAAGAATCAAAGATAAAAATTATGTAAAAAGTCAAATTAATCATACTAATTAAATTTTTATAAATAAAGAATTCAAATGCTACAACTAATTTTTCGTGAATCAAACTCATACCCTCCTAAAAAATGAATTTTTGACTCCATAAAATGTTGGTAAATCGAAATTGAGGGTATTGTTCGGCGTGAAAATAGATTTTCTTCAAACAACCAGGCTTGAGACGTGCCAGTACCTATGGGTCAGGTACAACCTTGATTTTCGATGCTTGTTCGCCTTCTGACTTCTCTTCAAAAGACTGTCGTACATGTGCTGGTCAAGCCTGCACTTAGGTTCTTCTTAGACCTAGCTGAAGAGCAACTAGGATTTTCTTCATCTTCTCATGAAGCGGATGTTTCTTACTCGGACGGTGTGGTTGAGCAGAGCTATAAACAAGAATTGCGGGTCGTTCGCCAAATGATTCTTTGACAAACTTGAGATATTTGCTAAGGTTATTCACCCTAACAATGGTTTTGCGGATATTCTCTGACGGATCGGTCTTTATGAAGCGGTGGTGGACTGTTCGCTCACAGATGAGGCTTGGTGAGTAGAAGCGGGTAATGTATACAGATATGACTTTGGTGAGGTAGAAGCGGGTACTGCCGACGGATCGGGCTTTGGTAAGTAGCAGCGGGGAATGCCTACAGATAGGGTTTTGGTGAACAAAAAGACTCAAAGAATCTTTTTGGTAGAGATGCTCCGAGGGAGGAATGTTTTGCATTGTGCAAAATTTGTTGTTGATTGATTGGAGATGTCCCTGAACCATATACCTTGACCCTTATATATAGTAAACATTAGGATTTGTTCTTACTTGCGGATCAAGGCATATCAAATCCTATTCCGAAGATCATGAAAAGAATCCTTAAGCAATTGTAAATCCTTGCCAAGCATGACCTCAAATGGAAAGAAAAAATATAATAACGTAGACCACAAGAATTAGTCTAATGGGCTTTTCTGTAAGACATTCACCGAAAGATATTATTTTGTCCCAAATATTGCCCCCAGGCCTTGAGATTGAACTCAAGCCCACTTGTGAAATCGATAAGGGCTAGAAACCCGGCCCAGTTTCTTTAAAATAATTGGAACGCCACATCGTTCCCCCTTTGTCGTCGTCTACCTTCAGCAAACAACGCTTCGCTTCAGTGATACCTGTTCAATTTCTCTAAATACCCTACCACCAAATCTCATTCCCACCACATCTTTGCACAATGACTGACATTTCAACCAAAGAAATGGTCATTGATGGCAAGAGAATCTCTGAAAATCTAAGAGTCATCGCTCACCCAACTCACTCCCATTTAGAATTGACCACCAGAGCCACCGCTGGGCTTGGTCCATTCATGAAGAAGTTCCTAGAAGTCCAACACTACTATCATGAATCCAAGATACCAATCTTTCTCTTTCAAAAAGTTTCTGTAAATATCACTACATGGCAGAAGTAAAGCGACTGTCCAGCCAGAATTGGAGCATGGTCATTCCCAAGTGATCAAATGATGCAGTGGTATCAGAATCGCATAGCTCTTGATCTGGATCGATGGAGGCTGGCAGGAATCGCGGATGCTATTGACCTGAATTTAATCTGAATAGTCACGATGCAAATCAACCTCCGTTGATGGCTGCTGCCTGCTTCTGGAACTCCTTCAGTAACATCTTTGATTTCAGGTTTGGTCAGAAAAGTATGACTTTACTGGATATCTATGCTATTGATGATTTCCTAGTTACTGAGGAAGCATATCAGGAATATCTCTTCGAGGATGCAAACATCTTTCATACTACTGACCCAGCAAACTACCCAACACACCTATCCTATAAAGGATGGGTTGGACATTTCTACGCTCGCGCAGACGAACAGAGGGGGATTGCATTCCTAGACTTTTGGCTCCACAAATTTGTAGCTTGCATAGCAACTCAAAAGTTAACCAAGGCCTGGGTACGCACTGCAACTCTTCTCTTTAACGGGCACTGTCTTGGTCTAGCCCAGCTAGTATTTGGATTCCTATATCGAGCGCTGCACAAGCTTCCACTTCATCAACTAAATTACAATGATTTTAGACCTCTGGTTACAGATCTACTTTGTTTAGTTCAGAGATGAGCAAGTTACTGATTTTCCAGAAAACCAAGTGTTAGGAAGAGCATTCGCCAACGCTTCTTCGCCTCCATCAATTGAATATGCTCGGTCTCTAGAGTATCTGTTCAACCTGGATGCCACAACCCTAGACTCTGGTCTCCTTGTTCTCAATCATAAATATCCTGAAGCACTTGTGAATGGGTTTATGTGGTCCACAGCACAAACTCCTGAAGGGCGGACATTGGTCAACCAATCTATCTCCCTTATAGATATTCCTCTGCCCAAACTGACTGGCTTTGAACTTTATGCACCTAACCATTTCTGTCGCCAGCTTGGCTTACATCAGCGTGTTCCTTTCCTCCTTACCAATAGTATCAACTGCTACAACTCTTGGCGAATAGAAAAAGCACTAAAGCAAAAAGTTAGGGATCCTTGCTTCCAATCCAGATTAATTCCTTCAAAAGCCAAGGTACACAGTTTTGAACTGTTATTTCCCACCAATGGTGTCTCCCAAAACTATGCACAATGGTGGAATTCTCTTCATGATCATCACTGGCCTGTAGACATTAGTACCTTCTTCAGAATGACCTTTGGACAAGCCAGATCCATCTTTTCTGCTGAGGACAAATTAATGTTTGATGGAGCTGTTATCCTAAAAAAACTTGCACAAGTTGGAGGCTCAAAAGCAAATCTTCAGGTTACAATACTTCCAATTGATTCTTACTCTTTCTAGCTAACAAACCACTAACTGATTGTTTAACTATGCAGAGTCATGTTCCAAGTGCACTTCTAGCCCAAACATCATCTTCACAACCCAAAAAGAGATGCAGGAAAGCAATCATTGAAGATTCTGATGAAGATATCGAACCTCATCCGGTGAGTTTCTAAAGATCTTCAATAGATTTATTGATGTTTATCTAAATACTATCTACTGATATTTAAATCTTGATGCAGTTAACTCATAAACGAAGGAATACCACAACGGATGCCTCCTCTTCTCAGCATGCTTCAATTACAAAACCTTCTCCTCGAGATTGGGAAACTGAAAGGCGGTTAACAGTGGTCGCTATGTTATGTAGTCTATTGCCTCCATCAAACGATGTTCCCTTGCAAATGCTGCGTCCGTCAAAGGTTGAAGCTTCTTCAAACCCTAACTCCACTGCTGAGACTGACAATGAGAATTCTCTACCAGAACATTCCAGCAAGTCCAATGAAAACAACAAGATGATCATCCTGGCAGGAGTTGCTCATGACACAACGAACAACTCTATTTCTACTGCTCTTGAATCTCCCGAGATAATCCCTGATATGAGACCACTAGATACTCATATTCCACAAGTAAGATGGTTATCATGTTGCTATTTCAATTATTAGTTTATCTAAGAAAAACTCATCATCATGTTTATTTGACATCTTCAAACAGGAATCAGTCCTGAAAGGAGCTGCGAGTGCGTCCTTAATTGTTCAGACTTCACCAGGTGAAACACAAATCCTCTCTGAAATAACTGCTGGTAATGTAGAGGAAGATACAGAACCCTCCAAGATACCAACTGTCCAGGTATAATAGTTTCATTCCTCTTGAAGAATTAATTCATTTTACAAAACTCATGCTTAGTTTTATTTCCAGTAATCAACTCCTTTTCTGACCGCGAATGCGCCTCAAGTTGATATTCCTGAATCCTCGAATGCTTCTGTGACTTCCGAGAAGTATGAAGATATTCCTCCTTCAACCTCTCTTAATCCACAAGAGAATTCTTCTACTGTTGAGGTTATACACTTCTCATATTTTGATATACCAGGAATTGTAGTCATTCTTGAAACCTAACTGCTCAAGTTTTAACATTTTAGGTGTTAATGGCTGGACAAGAGCATACTCCCATGGCTGGTGGATCAACAAGTGTAGCTGCCACAATCATGCCTACTACAAAGAAATCCTTAGAAAAAAGTCTACAAGCCCTTTTTGAAATCACCACCATTGATCCTGGAATAGTTACAAGCAAGAAATTTCTGGCGAATCTCGACACTGTTGACATCACCTTGGAGGAGAATGAAAACAAAATCCTCGAAGCCATTTCGACCCTCAGTGGTTATGTAGATGCTGAAAAATTGGAGCTCCTTGAAAGCTGCATGCAACATTTGCCTTCACAAATTGACAACTGAGAGTCTGATGAAAACAACGCCAAAGCCATCAGCGAACAGAAAAGTCAGCTACTGAAATCCTTTTCTGAAGCATCCCAACAACTCTAGTTTGAGTATCAAGAGGCTACTGTAACTGCGGACAAGCGCATAGCAGAACTGGAAGCTCTACTGAAGCAAGCACGTGAGGAAAAACAAGTCAAACTTTCTGTCATCCAAGTGCGAATTCCAGAAGTAAAGAACTTAAAGGACCAGCTGGTACATGCAGATGATTTATAGAAAAAGGCCAAGGAAAAGGCTCTAGTATCAAAGGCTGATCTTGAGAGAATCCTAATAGATATTAGGTTCGCTGGCAAACTTCTGTAAATAGCTCATTGGGCTTGAAATCTTCTAACCCTTCTGTAAATGGCCCAGACTTCATTTCATTTATTAAAACCAACTGTTCTGATTCTCTTTCAAATACATTTCCTCAGAAAATCTCAACGCCTGACTCCCAATTAATATTGAGATCCTTAAAAGATGTGAAACGTAACCACTTTTGACCGAAATAAATTAAAACCATTTCCTGAAGCTTTCAAGATTTATCCATTTTCCACTATAAATTGGAGAACTCATAACGGTTTCTCTCAATCATCACAGCATCATCTCAATGGCTCTTTTCTCTTATCTTCTTCTTCTCAAGAAATTCTTTCCACCAGATATCATACACTATGAACAAACCATTTCTAAGTTTAGTGGTCTGCCCTGATATGCTACATAAGTTTAATGGCATGCCCTCATGTCCTTCCACAAAGTGTGAATTGTGTTCTAGGATCTGTGCGAACGTGCAACATCCTCACAACGTAGTCCATCAGAGGATAATGGGGGCTGCCAACTTATACCAACCAATTCTGGCTTGTGCTCATTCCTTGATCGGTACATGACCTGCCAAATGGTATATATGACTCTCCTTCTCCAGCTGTTTTTCCTATCTTGTACTTCTTGCGATAAATAGCGAATAGCAGTATAATTTGTATCAAGGTATCAAAGCCACTTTCTGGTTTCTTCATATTGTAAATGTTCTTGGCCACAAAGCTAAATATAAATAAAACACTTGACTGTTTTTCTTGTCTTTGTCTGTATTGGAACAAAAATTAGTTTCTCAATTTTAAACCACAAGTGTTGGTTCAATTTATATAGATGAAACTCTCAAAGTTTCGATAAATTCAAAATTTCAAATTTTTTTGAAAAAGTGGGGTCCCAAAACTCATCCACATGTATAGTGTTGCCCCCAGTTTGATTTGGTTGCCACGAACAGATTCCAGAGAAGCTAAACCAAGCAAACTTATTATCTGTACCATGCCCCCATGTGGGAAAGTGGGAAATCAAAGGAAAAACAAAGTTTTGTTAGGAGGCTGAACAACTAATGAAGGATCTTCATACTCCCAGATACTAGGAATATATTTCTTTAAATGTCGGCCATTGATAGGATTAGCATGAATCTCACCATCTAACTCTCTGAGATAATAAGCACATTTACCAATAAGACGATCAATGACAAATGACTCATTCCAAGTTGGGGACCATTTTCCTCGTCCGCAAACGTGTTCTCCAAAGGACAAAATAGCTTTCCAAACTAGGTCTCCAACTCCAAAACTGCATCCTCTAGTGCGTTTATCATATGCTAGAGCAACTCTTTTCTTTTCCATGATGAGACTGTCCAAAGCTTCCATTCGTTTCAAGTCTAAGTCTTCATGTTTCTGATACATGGCCTGTCACACCCCGAATCTTTTGAAGTTAATAAAAGTTACTTTTCACAGAGATTCACGAGTTACCGAGGACTTTTAATTGCGATCGGTAATTCGTTAAGTTATCGCTCGAGTTAATTCTCGAGTTTTACTAAGTTCTCCAAATACCTGAAGTGATGGCTCGATGTTGTAGTACGTGTCAACACGAGTCTCCCGGTATTTTCGGAATATTTTTCGGAGCTTCTGGCTAATTTCTGTGAATTTATGAAGTGTATGGTAATTTCCAATTTCTATTCCGGTAAATAATTTTTACCATTCTATCATTTACTTCTTACCCATCTTAAATCTGAACCGTTGGATCATTTCAAGATTGAATCTCAACCGTTGATTTCTCTATAAATAGAGAAGAGAGGTTTGACCGAGTCAAACCTCCCCAAATCGGTCAAACCGAGCTCCCCGAGCTCTCCTCCTGCGTCGGTAATCCCTGCTCGACGCCGGCGATTCCGGCCACCGTTCGCCGGCGGACAACCACCCATTTCTTCCTCTTCTCATTCTCATCAAAACCCCCTTACCAATTTCTTCAAATATCTGTTGTGGGAGAGGATTGGCTGACGAGGAGCTCGACTGTGCTCCGATCGAGTTTTCGGAAATTGGTCACGACAGAGGGCGCGAGTGGTGGTGACAGCTTCGCCTCGTCGTCCACAACCTCTTTGTGGTTTCAGTTTCAAGAGAGGAGCTTTGGTGGCAGAGGAAGGGAGGAGAGAAGGTGGCTCTGCATCCGGTTTGGGGGATTCTGTCTCAGACCCAGTCGAAGTCTCTCCTTGGTGTCAAAGCTTCGTTTGGTCATCCTTGACGCCACTGAGGTGTTGTTTTTCGAAGAGGAGCATTGGGGAGAAATATGTGAGCAGAGGGAGGGATTACTGTGCTGTCGAATTCCTAATGCTTTTGGTATCCAGCGTAAACAACTGAGGTGAGGAAGACAATCTACTCACTGTCTTTTACCCCTCTATATAATTGATTTTGAGGTTTGATTGAGATTGGGGGATTGGATGAATTTGGGTTTTCTGCTCAATGCAGGTCTAGTGTAAGTTTTACTGATGTTGGAATAAGCTTCTGTCCTTCAGTTATTTTGGACGAGGAGTAGCATCTGGTTCATGGAATTAGAGGTTTACAGGTGAGTTAGAACTAGGTTGTTGTTGCTGTGATAGTTGTTGTGGTGCTCTATTACTGAATTGGAGTTGTGTTGTTTTGTGCATGTGGTCGATAACTTGGTGACGAAGGAAACGGGGAGGTGATGGCGAAATTCCGGCAAGTCACCAGAATCCGGAGAAGATTCCGGTGATACGGTAAAACCGGCTGAATGCCGAAGAGGTAGGAGTTGATTCTTTCAATAACCTAATTGTCGTAAAGTTTCCGTAAAATTAAAGAATTGGATTATTTACGGTTAATTGGACGTAAGTAGGAAGTTTCCATTTTGGGAAACTTGCCATTTTAAAGAAGACTTACCAATTTAGGAAACTTCCTATTTTGGGAAACTTTCCCTTTTTGGAATGTTTCCATTTATGAGAAAATGATAAAGCGGTAAATCGACTCGAGGTTAAATATATTGGTTAATATGACACGTTAGGTGTCCATAGTAATTCAACGAATTAATACGTGACACCCTAACGTCAAGTTAAAAGTAATAAAGGAAAGTTCGGAAGCTGAGTCGGACTTTCGGTAAATTGAAAAGGAGTTGATGACCGGGAAAGAAAGTTAAAAAGGTTAAAGTGCCATAAAACGGAACTTGGTCAACATGTGGTCAAATAAGAATTTCCTGGTCAAACTAGGAAAAGACCAAGTCAACCGTGATTGACTAATTTGATGATTTGTTGTACAGTCTCTGGTCGGACGTGAGACGGGCTCGACTACGCGGGTAGTTCGAGGGTGTCGCTCGAGGAGCTTTCAGAGCGGAAAGGTCGCAATAGTACTGTGAGTGGACATATTATTTTAAATAAATGCATGCTTTAATTATTGAGTTAATTGCATGGTTTTATGATGGTTTTCGAGAATTATATCTTTCTCGGGTTCTTGAACGATTTTATTTGGTTAAAGTTTAGCGGGAGCCTCGGTAAAAGATTTTTACTATGGTTTGAGATATTGACACTTATGCGTGAAGTATTTACATTATTACTCAATTTTCTATTTCTCCCGAAAATGGTTATAGACGGTGATGGCCGTCCTTCGAATGGATTTGAACCCGAGACTTCGTTGGAAATTGGTTTTATGCATATATGACAAGGAATTGTTTTACTTATTTGTTTTGGGAAGAGAATTTGATTATTGTCTTGTTATGAATTTTTATTTTAAGGGTTGACCAATAAATATGCTAGTTAGAGTAGCGTGAGGGCGCTACTAGAGCTCTTTGCTCCGACCCTAGCCTGAGAGGTCAGGCAAACTACGTAGTGCACTATGAGGGTTGACCATTTCCACTTTATCTAGAGCTCTTAGCTCCGACCCTGGTCTGAGAGGTCAGACAAGCCTGAGAGGTCAGGTTGATATTATAAGGGTTGACCGTATTATTTTATCTAGCTAGCATAGCGTAGCGTGAGGGCGCTACTAGAGCTCTTAGCTCCGACCCTAGTCTGAGAGGTCAGACTTATTATGTTTGGTGAACATTTCTCTTCCCATATTCTTTATTTGTTTACCTTGTCATGCGTTTGTGGAAATTTGGTAATTGTGGGCATGCATAAATGTTATTTGAATCATTAAAGTTTTGGGAGAGCATCAAAGGAAATAGAGTTTTTATATTTCATTTTCGTCCACTCACTCTAACAGTTTTTAAATGTTTCTCCCCTGGGCCTTTCGTTTTTAAACGCCCAGTGATGCAGGGTTCTTGAGAGGAGGTCGAGCGCGTACGAGAGTCGAGGCATAGTCGATCATTTCCGTTGCTGCTTGAAATTCTTTGGGTAATCATCTCTATAGACTGCTCTGACTAACCCGGTTTAGTTAGTTGTGTAGGAAGGGTTGGCCATTTCAAGGGAGTTGCGGTAAGAAGTTCCCTTGAGGTGGTCCCCGCAGGATTTACTTCGGGTTAAAGGGGTTTAACCCGGGGTGGGTCCTGTTATGGCCTGGACATAATTTTCACCAATCAACTGGTGTTGTTCGTGAACACGCTGAGAATGAACATTAATTTCCATAGGAAGAACTGCATCATGGTCAAACATCAAGGCATATGGAGTGGTACCAATAGGAGTTCTTTTGGAAGTTCTGTATGCCCACAAAGTGTGGTCTAACTCATTATGCCAATCCCTGGGGTTATCTGACAACATTTTTTGTAAAATACTCAGGATAATCTTGTTGTTAGCTTCTGCCTATCCATTAGACTGAGCATAACAAGGTGTAGAGTACAAGATCTTAATTCCATAATCTTCAAGAAACTCTTGAGTTTCCCTAGCCATAAAAGCTGCCCCCCCTCCCGATCTGTTACCAAGCACTCTGGTATGACATACCTGCAAATAATATGCTGAAAAATGAACCGGCAAACTGTTGTAGCAGAAGAGTCTTTCACTGGGATTGTCTCTACCCACTTAGTAAAGAAATCTGTCCATACCAGAAGGAACTTATGCTGTTCAAAAGAATAAGGATGAATAACCCTTACAAAGTCTAACGCCCAGCCTCTGTCAGGCTAAGGCTTAATAATAGGTTGCATATGAATATGTGGAACATGCTGGACTGGTCCATGAGCCTGACACTCGAAACAACCCTTAGCAAAGCTTATGCGGTCTTTAAGAATAGATGACTAGAAGAAACCATATCGGCGAATGAGCCACCTCATCTTGGGTCCATCCTGATGAGATCCACAGACCCCCTAAATGCACATCTCTCAATAATCTTTTAGTTTTTTTCCATAGATACATCGTAGGTCAATGCCTTCCTCTCCTCGGCGCAAAAGCTCTCCTCTCTTGAGGATGTAATTGAGTGCAAAATATCTAACCTTTTTATTCAACGGAGCAGATAGATTTTGTCAAGTAATATATTATAGGTTGTCGCCAATCAACATCAATAGGATCCAATGTTTCCACCAACCACTCATCATTAATTTCCTGACGAGCCATGAAAGAAGATAAAGTACGTTTTTCCACCTTAAGAATCCGTTCGCGAACCCATCCGCCAATCTAACACGAGTAGCAATCTGTGCTAACTCGAAGTTCTTCTCTCTAGGTATGTAATCGAGCATAACATCTGCAAATTCATCTAACAATTTCATTGCTCTTTCTCAAAAAGGAATTAGTACACAATACACTTGTACACACCTCTAAGATGGTTAATCACCAAGAATGAGTCGCACAACGCTTCAACTTCTTTGATTCCCATCTCCAGAAGCATCCCCAAGCCAATGATTAACACTTCATACTCTGCCTGATTATTAGTACACTTCCACTCCATCTGGAAAGAATAAGAGAACTTGTCCCCTGCTGGATTAGCTAATGAAATGTCAGCTCCTGACATAGAATCTGTACAGCTACCATCAAAGTACAAAACTCATGGCTATGTATAAACCAGGTCAACTTCTTTATCCTGACATTCCACCTGTTCCTGAACAGGATGATGCAAAAGAAAGTCTGAAACCGCCTGTCCAATTTGTGCCTTGAGTGGAGCATACTGAAACGAAAACTCAGATAAAGCTAGCATCCATTTTTCAACCCTACTTCTTAAGAAAAGCCTAGTCAGCATATACTTTACTAAGTCAGTCTGTGCTATTACCAATGTACTGAATGACAGCATATAATGTCGTAATTTGCATCCAGCAAAGTATAAAGCCAAACAAAGCTTCTCAATTGGCGAATATCTAGTTTCGACATCCAACAATATCCTGCTAAGGTAACACTGCGTGTTCGATGACCTTACCATCTTCCGTGGTCTCATCCTGAGCCAACAAACCTGCAATAGAGTGAGAGGAAGCTGATATGTATAATTTTAGGGGAATTCCTGGATGTGGTGGTCATAGCACATGAGGACTTGTCAAATATTCTTTGATTTTCTCGAAGACTTCCTGATGTACTGACTCCCAAACAAACTTCTCCTCAGCATGCAACTTAAGAAGAGGAGAGAAATGAGCGATCTTCCCTGCAGAATTAGAAATAAATCTTCACAAGAAATTAATCTTGCCTATCAGACTCTGCAACTCCTTCTTGTTTCTTGGAGCTGGAGCTTCTATTACTGCTTTAGCCTTATCTCCTAGAACTTCTATGCCATACTGATGCACCATAAAAACCAAGAAATCTCCTGCATGAACCCCAAAAATGCACTTGGCTGGATTCATGCGAAGTCTGTGCCTCCTCATCTTTTCAAACACCATTCGCAGGTCTTCAATGTGATTCTCCTTCTTTTTGGACTTAACTACCACATCGTCAATGTAAACCTCTATCTTGGTACTGAGGATGTCATAGAAAATAAGATTCATAGCTCACTGGTAGGTGACCCCTGCATTCTTAAGTCCAAAAGGCATACTATATACTCAAAAGCCCATGTAAAGCCTGGACACCGAAAAGCTGTCTTATGTCTGTCTTCTTCACGTAAAGGTATCTGATGATATCCAGTTGTTCCATCCATGAAGGATAGAATTTCATGTCATGCTACAGCATCTACCAGCATATCTTCCATGGACATAGGGTACACATCCTTAGGTGTTGCTGGGTTGAGGTTCCGGTAATCTACACACACGTATCTTCCCATTCTTTTGCCGGACCGGAACAATGTTGGATAATCACTGTGTATACTTTGCTAGCCTGATTATCCCTGCTTTGACCATATTCTGCACCTCTGTCTTAACAGCCTCTGCAGTTTCAGCATTCATTCGCCGTTGTTCCAGCTGAACTGGCTTATAACCAACCATTATAGGTAACCTATGACAGACCAGCTCAGGTGCTAGACCAGGCATGTTCATATTTCTCAGCAAAACAATCTTTAAATTCTTGCAACAACTCAATCAGTTGTTGTTTCTGTTGTGGTTCTAAATATTGACTAATACAAACCTCCATTGGTTCCTCAGAAGAACCTAGGGTAACTTTCTCGACTGGAATCTATCACTTTAGGTGGAGTATTATCCAACGCTGTAGGAATTGGTTGGATAATCTCCTTCTCGTCACATTCGTCATTGATTAAATCATCTTCAATACATTCCACCAAGACTATTTCATTCCAGACCTCCTGTTCTTGCCTAAAAATAGACAACCTCTGATGCAAGAACGCGCAAGCCTCTACTTCTTCCTTGATGAAGTTTGCTATCATTTATGATTACTGGAGCTATGCACGATAAAGCTAGGCCTGCAGATATTAGCGCGAGCTTGGACTAAACCCCATCACGAAAGTTCTGAGGAGGTGACCCCTTATGGATTGCCTTTATTATCTGCCCCAAGTACCCCAAGAGGGCGTATATCTCCATAATAATACTCAGAATCTAGCATACATGCAGCCACTAAATATAGTCGCTCGTCAGCTTTAACTAGTTCTGGTTGATCTGTTACTGGGTTCCACATGAGTAACTCCTGATGCATAAAAGATGGAACACAATATGCTCGATGAATCCAATCCCTGCCACGTATAATGTTGTAGGGAGCAGTACAATCTGTAAGAAAGAATGACTAGAAGAAGTCAGATAGCCCTAATTTTATCTTGGTCAGCAAAACCCCAGAGGTTTTGGTAACATTTCCCGCGAAGCTTTTGACTTTCAAGTTGCTATTAATGATCTTTTCTTTAGGGATCTTCAATGCCTCCATTGTTTGTACAGTAATGATACTAACAACAGCACCATTATCAATCAAGATCATGTTCACCTTCATGCCTTTCATCTCAGTTGTCATGTATAAGGGTTTGAGATGTTGAGTCATGGTTATGGTTGGCTTGGTAAACATCATAAACAACTATTTGAGCCTAGATTCGTCATTCGCGTTCTCAAGCTTCCTAACCTGGACTTGCTGCATATCTGAAGACAACTGTTCAATCTTTTCTGTGATGGGAAACTCCTTTTCCTCAATGTTATATGTATTCAGAAAGACATAAAATGGCATGGGCCTTGACAAAGCATACTTTTAGATATAGTATATGTCATGTTACATCCCAACTCTACGGAAATTGGAGGTTCAGGATTTGCCCCCATGTCAAATGTAGCATGTCACACTCCAAGCTTTCTTCCTACTCCTCTGCTACGAGCCATTTCATGTTGCCATCACCGTTGAACTCCAAAACAACCTCGTTTTCTGTCTGCTACTCAAGGCTAGATATCCCTACTGCAACCTGTGTAATTACTTCATCGATGACAGGAGCCTTAGAAGCAGAATTCCCTTTTAAAATAGCCTCAGGTGTAGGCTTATGAGTAACCTGTGAATAGATTACTGCTTTATTCTCTTGAGAAACCACTTTTGGTTTCCATGCAAATCTCGGGTGGCGAACCCCTCCATTCGAGACAGTTCCACCTTAGCATTCTTGCTTTTAGCCTCCTCAGATGTGGCTTCTTTGGTGAATGATAATCTTCTGAGGACTGAAACCCTTTGTTCTTGTTCATCATTCACTGGTTGTTGGGACAACCTATTGAAGACACTCTCTCTTTCTGCTGAGGTCTATCATTCGCCGGCTTGCTGCCTTTGATTCCATGGCGAACATGCACATAAGGCCTGGCCTTTAGATTTTCAATCACCCTTCGGAACTGCTCCGGCGTTCACCGTATCTAGCCAGGCTGAATTTTACCTTTCTCCAAAGCTTCTAGTGTCCGCTTTGCTTGACCATACCTCTTCTGTGCATTCCTAGTCTGAGTTGGTGTCGTCTCTACCACTCTTCTTTTTTCTCGTACATACCATTTGTTCTCCTTGATAACTGCTTTGAAGCGGGTGGTATGTATAGCGTCGTTAAAATATCTGGCTAAGCTTTGGCACTGGTGGATGCTTGGAACTGCTGCATTGCCTTAGACCCTGAAGGATCTGATTCACATGTCCTGATGTCTTGACACTTCACGGACTAGAAGGTGTATAATAGTTTGGTGGTGAATGCAAAATTATGGTTTTAGATGACTTAACAGTTTTTCAAACTCTTCATATCTCATCTTTAAACCGCACTACCTTGCATCTGGAGCACATCACCATCGTAGAACCCTCCACAGCTGATTCCACTTTCTTGATTACAACTGATTGCTCTGAACACTTTTCTTTGTGCAGATCCAATGTCAACTTTTGTGCACCTTTCTGGTTGAACGTAACATCAACCATAGACACCTCTGCTTCTGACTTATCTCCAAAATTTAGGTGTCATTCATTTAGCCATTGCTGGATCTGGTCCTTAAGCTGTACACAAGTCGCAGTATGATAAGTCCAAACATTACGGAACTTACAATATGTTTTACCTGCAATAACCTCTTCAGCTGGAACTGAGCCCCAAGGAATCTCCATTATTCCTTCTGCAATCAATGTATCCAGAATGATATGGGCCGGATTAGCATCATATGTGTAATTTGAAAATCAAGACCTGACATTCTTCCGTGCAGGAGTTATTACTGGCTTGATATCAACCATGTTGTTGTCTTTTCACCCTCAACATCCAGTTTACCACTGTTGATCCAAGTTTGGAGCTGATCCTTCAACCTGATACACTCAGAGGTATTATGATTCCATAAATTATGGTATTTGCAGTACTTCTTTCCCTGGTCTATTCTGGCTTTGGACAAACCCCAAAGTCATGTCGCACCTTTCCTTGAGCGAATAGTTCATCAAGGATCTCTGGAGCCTTGTGAGCATTATATGTGTAAGACTCATATTCTGGTTTGGCGAATGCCCCAGTTGTCACCTTTACTAGGTTCTTCTTCATGCACAAAGCCCTAGACTTGACCACTTGCCTCCCAGCTAACTCCACTGCTGCGACGTCCTCTTCACCATCCTGCTCAACATACCCTTGTGGCTCCACATAATGATGTTGTGGGCTATAAAAAAGGATCTAGATGTGAGTACACAGTGGACATCATCATGCCCCTGTTGGGACCATATCTGGGTTTCAAAGTGTCTGGAATATAAGATGTTAGTGAGCCTTGTGGTGCTCCAGGACCTCCATCTAGTTCATCTAAAAAGTTATGATAGCTGGCTACTTTGCTCATTAGATTTGCCATGCTTGCAAAGTGAACGTCATGGTACTTAGCCTTCTGACAACGCTCTAAGCCCTTAATAGCTATATGAATCGCATCTTGCTCTGAAATTGGAGTCTTGCACTTGGTCTGCTGAATTTTAAACCTTTTCAAATACTCCACAGGGGACTCCATCGGTTTTTGATACATGGAAGTCAGAGAGGATAGATCAACTTCGGACTCCACCGTGCCAAAGGTTGTTCTAAACATAGCTTCCATGGTTGGCCAATTAGGGACTGGCCTAGGAGCCAACCTAGTATACCAAGTTAATGCGGACCCTGTAAGAGAAGACCTAAAAACTCTTAATTTAAAATATCATCAGTCCCATAAGGACCGCATTCACTTTGGAAGCGAGAAATATGAGTGGCTGCTTCCTCTGATCCCTCTCCAGAAAAAGTTGTAAATCGAAGCTGCCTATAATGCTCAAGCTATGACATGCATGTCACTTCGTCTGGATATGGATTAGAGTAATTTAAATTGATGGCTGGCTGACCCTGTATTGTCCTCACAATTTCTTGGATCATCTGCATCACCTGATCTGGTGTGCATACCTAGCCATTCGCCACTCCATGAGGAATCACCACTCATGGTTCAAGACCTTTAGGTAAATCCAGATTCCTTTGATGCATCATAGTCACCTCTTGCCTGGCAGGCGTCCCGGTTACTCGCCTTCTTCTGTCTGTTTGAACTAATATGAATGGTCTCGTAACCTTAATAGTCATAGTTTTGGCAGATGACGATGAGTTTGTCACCTCTTCAAAACTCTGCTGCTCCTAAGGACTAAAATTTCGATGATCATGGAAATTTCGATTATTCGAAAAAAAGAAATCTCGATGGATATATCGAGAAAATATCGAATATCGATTCAAATTTTACCAAAAATTATATTAAAATTGTATATTCGACCAAAAATAGACTAAATACAAAATATCAGAAATATATGAAAATTAATATCAACACTTGTAAAAAATGGAAATTTCCAAGAAATATCGCGGATATTATAGATATTTTAGTCCTTGGCTACTCCAGCTCTTTTTCGAGCTTTCTTTTTGTTCTAGCAGCCCGTTGAGCCTCACGGCTTCTTTCTATTCTCAGGACTTTCTCCACTTCTCAAAGGTGTTCAAACTGCCTATCGATCTTGTCATAACTCTCAGCGCCGTCCTGGATAGTAGAATTTTACAGCTTTTTTATGTTCTAGCTTGCCGCCTTAATCTCTTAGTCATGCTGCGTTTGTGTCTGCCCAAACTGCTGTATAGTCATCTCTACTCGATCCATCTTCTTGGAGAGAACTGCCATCTTGGCAACAAGATCTGCTAATAGTCATTTTGATTCTTTGTTCATGATAGCTCTACTACAGCTAGTAGACTCTGTTGGTTCTCTTGGTAATAAACCGAAACATAAGATCGTTTCTTCAACTGCCAAACCTCTGCAGTTCGCTGAATTATGTGGATTAATCCGCTAATGCTGTGGTTTGTTGCACAATTGGTACAACTTCGAATATTCGTTGAAACCTGTAATCCTTAACACTTCAAGTCCCACTGGGCGTGCCAAATATTCGGCGTGAAAATAGATTTTCTTCGAACAACCAGGCTTGAGGCGTGCCAGTACCTATGGGTCAAGTACAACCTTGATCTTCGATGCTTGTTTGTCTTCTGATTTCTCTTCAAACGACTGTCGCGCTGGTCAAGCATGCACTTAGGTTCTTCTTAGACCTAGCTGAAGAGCAACTAAGATTTTCCTTCTCCTTCTCGCGAATAGGACGTTTCTTACTCGGACTGGTGTGGTTGAGCAGAGCTATAAACAAGGATTGCGGGTCGTTGGCCAAAGGATTCTCTGACAAACTTGGGATATTTGCTAAGGTTATTCACCCTAACAATGGTTTTACTGATATTCACCGACGGATCGGTCTTTATAAAGCGGTGGTGGATTGTTCGCTCACGGATGAGGTTTGGTGAGTAGAAGTGGTAATGCCTATGGATAGGGCTTTGGTGAGGTGGAAGCGGGTACTACCAACAGATCGGGCTTTGGTGAGTAGCAGCGGAGAATGCCTACGGATAAGGCTTTGGTGAACAAAAAGACTCAAGGAATCTTTTTGGTTGGGTGCTCCGAGGGAGGCTTGTTTTGCAGTGTGCAAAAGTTGTTGATTGATTGGAGATGTCCATGAACCATATACCTTGACCACTATATATAGTGAACACTAGGATTTGTTCTTACTTGCAGACATGCCCGGACTCGAGATTTTCAGACATGAGTCGAACTTTTAAAAATGGGCCCTTAAACTATAGTATTCATTCAAATTTATTCTCTTTTAAAAAAATCATGAACTAAAGCTATAAACTCAAAATCTAACGACATAAAACATTAGAAATTTTTTTTATACTTAGTTACATTACTCATTTTTTTCTAAAATAGTAACTAATGATTGTAATATAATGCTTGTTTTTTACTAAACTAATGTGATCACACAATGAGAAAAAAAAAATTTGGACCCTTAAAGGTTCTAGGCCCTGAGTCTATTGACTCTTGAGACTCTATTCAGGTACGGGTATTCTTATGGATCAAGGCATATCAAATCTTATTCCGAAGATCATGAAAAGAATCCTTAAGCAACTGTAAATACTTACCAAGCATGACCTCAGACGGAAAGGAAAAATATAATAACGTAGACCGCAAGAATCAGTCTAATGGGCTTTTCTGTAAGACATTCATCAAAAGATATTATTTTGACCCAAACAGACATGATGCATAAAAGTTAAAAAATTGTTGTGTGGCATTACGTGGATCATCCATCCAAGGATAAGTCATATTTTCTGCGGACTCGATAACAAAATCAGAAAATCTAACGCTGCAAACCAGTAGTGGCATGGCGGCGCTTCCTCCATAGCTAAATTAGATAAACCCGCCTTGAAATGGAAGCACCATATTTATGTCCAGAAAAATAAAAGAAGAAAAAAAGAATGATAACACAGGCGCAAAGTCAGAGTGTCTCACTCTGCTTGGCTCATGGCTACTCCACCCACCATCACATTAGAGCAGTATTAGTTGGAGCAGCCACGTTTCCCTCGTCACTGCACACAATGCCAATCAGAACCTCCCTCAGAAGAAGAAGACGAAACGACGCCGCTTCATGGCGTCGTGCCGCGGCCGCGTCTGACTCGGTTCCTGCTCCTCCAACTCCGCCGGAGAAGGTGCGTTCTTCGGATTCTCTAGTTTGGTTAGTGCAAGTATGGTGTGGTGATTCTGATTTGATTGAATCTGGCAGCAAAGGGAGGGTTCGGATTTGCAGACTTTGCTCCGGAGATTCTGGAAAGTGGCGGCGCCGTACTGGTCGTCCGACGACAAAGTCCAGGCCAGGATGCAGCTCGGCGGAGTGTTTCTTCTCACTCTCGCCACCACCGGAATCAGCGTCGGATTCAATTTCCTCGGCCGTGACTTCTACAACGCCCTCGCCAGTCAGTCCCTCTCTCTCTCTCTCTCTGTTTACTGCTGTAAAAAGTTACTGATTTTTTTGCTGTTTGGGGTGAAATTTTTTGGATGGTGATGTGAAGATAAGGACCAAGAGCAGTTCATGAAGCAATTGCTGTACTACCTGGGTGCCTTTGCTGGTGGAATTCCGGTGAGCACCAATCGCTGCTCTTTCGCTTAGGTATCATATGTTCCCTCTGTTTGTTGTATCATAGAGTTCAGTGATTATTGTGAATGTTTGATGCTTTCTCATTCAAACAGTTATCTCGTCTGATTGATGCATTTGCTCCTTGTTTACAATAATCTCTGCAGATTTTTGTGTTGAGGGATTATGCAAGAGATACTCTTTCCTTGAGGTGGAGATCTTGGATGACGCGTTATTACATTGACCGTTACCTTAGCAATCAAACCTTTTACAGAATTCAATCCCAGTCGATCATTGATAATCCAGATCAGCGAATTGTTGATGATCTGAGTTCTTTCACAGGGGCGGCCCTATCGTTTGCTTTAACACTCTTCAATGCTGTGATAGATCTCATATCATTCAGCAACATCTTGTTTGGTATCTATCCTCCGTTGTTCGTTGTTCTTCTAGTATATTCGATTGGTGGAACAGTGATCAGTGTCTTTCTTGGAAGGGTACTTATCTGTAACTCACCTAGCGAAAGTTTAATTTCCATCTTTATGCAATGGAATGTCTGGCAATAGGAAATGATGCCAACTTGATTTGATGAAACTGTGTTATCTTTGTTTTCAGGGTCTGGTGTCATTAAATTTCTTGCAAGAGAAAAAGGAAGCAGATTTTCGTTATGGACTTGTGCGGGTTCGAGAAAATGCTGAATCAATAGCTTTCTATAGTGGTGAAGACAATGAAATGCAACTCTTGCTGCAACGCTTCAAAAGTGCTTTTGAGAATTTAACTGTATGAACAACTTTAAAGTTCTTATGCTTTCACTTGAGTTTTCTTTGCATGCAGTCTGTGACTTTACGTTACAGTTTTGAAACAATTTTTTCTGCCATGATCTTTTATTTCAATAAAGTAGTTTCATTTTACTTTCGTAAAAGTTTCTGCAGGTAGATTGTTACAATTTTAAACACTTTTATGCTTTCAATAAAGTTTCGTTTCACTGATGTAAAAGTTTCTGCACGTAGATTTGTCATGCTATGTACAGATAAGATGTGTACTGACCTCATATTCCTATGTTACCTTGCAGCAATTGTTGATATCTTCAAGAAATCTCGATTTCTTCACCAGTGGATACCGCTATCTTATTCAAATTCTTCCTGCTGCTGTTGTTGCTCCTATGTACTTCGCTGGAAAGATTGAGTTTGGTGTCATTAATCAGTCAGTATCTGCTTTTAATCATATCCTGGGGGACTTCTCCCTTATCGTATACCAATTTCAGTCTATAAGCGCATTTTCAGCAGTAATTGATCGACTTGGTAGAGTCCCTGTATCCTTCTCTCCTCCTTTGCTATAGCTTTGGTGTGTTGTATATCTCTGAAGTCTGTCCAGAATCTCACCTTTAACAGAAAGCTGGCTAATTTGGTTGATGAACCAATGGAGTCTTAAAAAACAATTCAATTAGTGCAAACTTTTTACAATGAACATTAGATTTATCCTCACATTCCAAAAAAGAAACCAACAATAAATAATAATAATAATAATAATAATAAAGAATAACAGTTTTCGTTACACACTTTCTGTTCATTTTTCCCCGTTTTGGATTCATTTCAACATTGGACGCAGATACCACTTTTCTATATTTCATAATTTCTAATTCATCTGATACAATCTTCGTAGTGTTTCTATTCATCAGTAATGTAAAACTATATTTTATTTGATCTTTTTAGTATCTTCCATCTTGTTTTCTACTCGGTTGTAGCTGTTGCATTTAACACCAGAAGCCCTATACCTATACTGTTGAAGTTAATTAGATTTGTTCCATCTTAAGCATATTCCTTGATTTCTTCTTTTCCCTCCTGTCTATTCTATTATTCTCCCTACAGAAATTTACTTGTAGTCTGCAATATTGTTTCCACTGCAATGCATACTTAACTGGTTCTGCATAGGATCTGTTTATCATTGTGGTACTCAACCTTTACCACCTAATAATATTCCTCATATGCAGGTGAATTTGATGATTATTTGGACATCAGCTCTCAACGCCATTCTGACCCTGCAGAGGGGATAACTCTTACGTATAGTAATGTTAAAACTTTGGCTGATCTGGAGCCAAATGGATCCATGCCTATAGATAAGCAACAAAAGCTACTGCATATAGAGAATTTGATCGTGCAAACACCAAGTAGCACTACTTTGGTTAGGGATTTATCATTGGTAATCAACAACAATGAAAATCTATTGGTTAGTAAGCCTTCTTTATGCTGAAATTTTTCGTGAGTTTCACTAGATGTAATGAAAATAATGATCACATAGAGGCTGAACATGTGAATTTGTTAACAGGTGACAGGACCTAGCGGGAGTGGTAAGACTTCTTTGTTAAGAACTTTGGCTGGTCTTTGGAGTGCTGGGAAAGGAAAAATCACGTTCTATGTGGAAGATGAAGAAGAGCTTCTACCATCCAATTCTCCGGGTGTAGCTCCTCTTGATACCGCTAATGGTAAATATGGGGAACTTGAAAGATCCTCGAATAGGAATTATAAGGGCATATTTTTCCTTCCTCAAAGACCATATATGGTTCTGGGAACACTACGTCAACAACTGCTGTATCCTACATGGGCTAATGATGAGGCTTCCACATCGGATAATGCTAAACCAACTGGTATGTATCTACATGCTTCCACCACGTGTATAATTTGTGTTTAAGGTTCCATTGAAATTTAAATTGTTTTTGGGATCAAAACTTGATAAGTACTACATATGAATGATCTCTAGAGCAGTGCATGCAGTTGGTAGTCCTATAGCTCTGAAGCAGTGGCTTGATTTGGTGTTGAATCTCTGATAAATTGTTTTTTTTTGGTAAATGATAAATAGATTAATACATCTGCTTCATCTGGCTTCATTTTGTTAACTGAAATCCCCCAGTGAACACTGAATTTGAAGAGCCTGCATGTTAGAGGCAAGGTGACGAGCTCCAACACTAGTCTATCAAAGTACATATCACACAACCCTAATGAACTTTTAAGAGGAACAGTAGACCACTGGTTTAGCACTGATATGATGTAGGATGTACAACTTAATACATCATTAAGCTCTTTTTATCTAGAAAAAAAACAAATAACCATTAGTTTGGGATCGTAAGTACCATATTATTGATCAAATAATCCTGGAGGTTATATTGGGTTGACATTTTAGTTTCTCTCTAGAGTGGATTTTTTAAATTACACTTTAATCTCCTGTATCCTGGTATAATCAGCTAAATTTATGAATTTATCTTGCAGGTTCTATTCCTTTCTTGATGCGGGCCCCAAACTCAGAGTTTAAGACTGCAAAGCCTAAACCTACAACGGAGGATCTGATAAAGGTTTTGGAAGATGTCCGCCTTGGCTATATATTACCCCGGTTCAGTAACCTGGATTCCACTTATGAATGGTCTAGTGTCCTCTCCCTTGGAGAGCAGCAACGCCTTGCTTTTGCACGCCTGTTGCTTTCCAAACCAAAGTTGGTTCTTTTAGATGAATCTACCAGTGCTTTAGATGAAGCCAACGAGGTATGCATTTTATAGCAGTTATCCATTAATTGATCATGCAAGTCTTAAAAGTAATCGAATATAAGATTCTTTTTCTCTTTTTTGAGAGCAAATGGAATATAAGATTCAGCTAAAGCACTTGGCATGTTTTACTCATTGGCGTAGTCATTTACTCCTGTTCACACATTATCTTGAACACTTCTGGTCTAGAGTACCTCCAGGATTAGGCGTGTTTAATATTGGGCGCCAAAGCAGGACCTCAGTGTGCTCCAAATTGTTAGATGTATTATGTATTTGAAGTCTAAAAAAGAAAAGGAAAATCTGTAAATTACTAAAGCAAATACCGATACATATCTATCAGGTTTTAAAATATATTTTGCTTCCTGTTTGCAGGCTCATCTATACAAGCAGATAGAAAGAGCTGGTATCACGTATATTAGCGTTGGCCACCGGCGAACTTTATATCAGTACCACAGCAAGAACTTGCGTATATACACAGTGGATCCAAGCAATGCGCAACAGAATTGGCTTGTTGAACCCATCAATCAAGACAATTTGTTTAATCTGTCAAATCTATAGTTGTAGCTGCTTCGACAGTGACCCTGGCTTTCTAGGTTACTTGATTATAGTTCCAGAATGTGAAGACCCTATATTGGAGTATAATTCAGAACAGCGGTAGATCATATCCTGTTAGATGGCTTTTGTTTGTGCATTTGTATTGGCTCTATTAATCAGTAACATTAATGTCTTTACTAAGCAGTGAAATAGAAGAATTGAGGGATACAAAGGACTAAAATTGAAGCTTAAAACCCCGCAAAATTTTCTGTTTGTTCATTAAAAAAGTTAAAAAGGCCACACGGGCACCGACAAATCTGTTGTTTTGGAAAATCGCCTATGCAGTGCAGGCTCAACTCCTGGACACACCAGGAAGTTCAGTAGTATTCCAGATTGTAAATGCCGATGAATACCTCCAGATCAGGTCAGTAAGCAAAAAATTAAAAAAAAATTATTCCAGTGCCAGGATTTGAACCTGGGTGATACAAGAAATCCATAGCATGTGCTACGCTGGATTAGTTGCTACGTACTGTTTTGGAAAATATATAACCAATATGAACCACACATTTGTAGGAAAACTTGAAAACTTGAAAATCGAGTGCTATTGCAAAATAGAAACTCCAGGATTCGAAGACTGAATCAGTTTGAAGTATGAAACACTTCAAGATACTCTACAATTGAATGAATTGATCATATAGGAATATCAAACGGATTGATCAAGTGAGAAATGGTCTACCATTTTCGGTCAGCCTTTAGTTCTGTGTTTACATACGCTTGAAAATGACTAGATAATAACCACCACAAATTAGAGAAAGCTACAACCCTCCGCTGGAGAAAAGTCCTAATTCTAATACCACCACACTCCCATATGTCCATTTCTTCCGGACAGAAGAAAAGGAAAGATTCTATCAGAGGGGCTACAGGCCAAAGTGCTTAATTTTCTAAAAGATATTTTGAGAAAGAAACAAGTCAATTCTTTGAAACATGTATTGAAATGGGTCTGTCAGTTCCTCTTTTCCAAGGCCAACAAGCCAAAAGTCCTCTCATTTTGAGAAAAGAAAAAACCGAAATAAAAAGACAGTTAAATGGAGCAAGCAACATCAAACTTCAAGCCAAACCTTCTTGGGAGTTACCAGCTGTCATTCAAAACTTCAAAATCCAGCTTCGTCCTGAAGACAATTCCTCTAGAGCTACACCATCTACCCATAGTCAGCTTCTGTACATCATAACCGACAACTAGCAAAAGCATTTCGGAGAAATATCACCTTGAGGTACCCAACTTCTCTTACAAGTGCACGCCATTACCATTGCTATACACACCATTTAGTGACCCATTGGATGACTTAAAAGCATGTCCATTCTGGAGGGATTTCACTGTGAAGTGTCCATTACTAGCCCCATTTGCAACAGGCTTTTTCTGATGGCCATTGTTTTGTTGGCTTGTTGTATCTGAAGGCCTGCATGCTGCTATTAGTCCTGTACAATAGAACAAGTAATTTATCAGAAGCAAGACAATCCCTAAAACTATATGAAATTGCATGACATAAAACCCATCTATCCAATGTTATCCAGGAAATCTGACACCCTTTCTTTGATCATGGCATAGCATGGTCAGTTATTATATATATATATGGTCATTTAAAATAATAACCAATCAATAATGATCCCGCTCTATAATCCCTACATAATATATTACATCTAAATAATATGTTTTCTATTCAAAATAAATAAATATGTTTTTGATGCACAAGAAAGCAACAGTGATTGCCCTCAGCTTTACTGTAACCACTATGAGTATACACTAAAGTGACCCTCACAAATTGCTGATATTAGTCCTGTACAATAAATCATGAAATTTATCAGAAATGAACTATCCTTAAAACGATATGAACCAGCATACATAAAACCCATCTATCCATTGTTGCAAGTTTTACCTGTAGAATAATCAATAATGCTTCAAGTATGTAACAAATCATAGACAAACATATAGTTAGCAACAGATTCCAAAAGCAGGGAACAGAAATTACCTAAGAACAGGGCAGAAGGTTTGCCTGGTCTCGACTTAAATTCAGGATGGAACTGAACACCAACAAAGTATGGATGGGCAGGCAGCTCAATAATCTGTGGCATTACTAATATGTCAATTTATTGTAGTTGAGAAAAAAAATACAACAAAATATCAAGCTGAACTATGGCCATCATATACAACATGACCTATGATACTCTCTAACACATGCTAACCTCCATGCGCCGACTGGTTTCGTCTCTGCCAACAAATGATAAGCCAGCACTTTCGAATTGCGATATCATATCAGGATTGACCTACATACCACAACAAAGCTGTTCCATGAACAGGAAGAAAAACAAAACGCTTTCTTTTATCCAAGTGCATGTATGAACAAAACTTACCTCATATCTATGTCGATGTCGTTCATCAACGAAAGCCACATCTCCATACCTAAACATAACCCAGAAACAATATCAGCTAGACTGAATATATATATATATATATATATATATATATATATATATATATATATATATTTTGTTTCAAGGAAAGCAGTCATGTCTTTTTCTATATATGCATATATGTAGATAAGATGCAAGTCCTCACAGTTTTGCAGATTTACAGTCAGTAACCTTGAAGTAGGTCCTCCTTGATCCCAGACGCATAGTACCTCCCATATGAGTTTTGGAACCCTTTCAGACAAAATAAAAAACTACGTTTAGAAAACAAAAACAAAATCAGGTATTAGAGTGTACAGTGTTGTGTCAACTTGGATAAAAGAATAATATACCTCTGGCATAAATATGACACAAGGATTTGTAGTATCAGGATCAAACTCTGTGCTGTTAGCATCAAGCATACCAAGGACAGATCGTGCAAACTCAATGACAGCAATTTGCATGCCCAGACAAATGCCAAGGAATGGAACTTTGTTTTCACGAGCATACTTCGCTGCAAGAATTTTCCCTTGGACTCCTCTATCACCAAATCCTCCTGGAACTAAAACACCATCGGCGCCCTGAAATGAAAGGATCAACGTCTGAATAAGCAGCCAATGATATAAACAAAGTTTTTGCCTCATGCAAATTAATCAGTAAAGCAGGATCACCTTCAAAAGATCCCATGCAGCCTTATGAACCTCAGGGGCCTGCAAGCAGTAAAACAATTAGCATAACGGATACTAATTAGAATATTAAAAGAATGTAATTCTATATGTGTTAAATTACTGTACCTCTTCAGCAGTTGCATCTTCAAGATCACCTGCTGCGACCCAGTCTACAACAAGTTTCCGATGGCAAGCAACAGAAGCATGTAAAAGAGCCTGGCACAAGAAGCTCAATGTTACAAATCTGGAGTACCATTTCTCATATCATGCACTTAATAGGTGCAAATCAGTTTGTTAATAATGAGGATTATGTGTAAAATCCCCAAGCAATAGTGTACATATTGGCTCTTATAATGGTATTTTATATCCAATCCCAGTATACAGTGATTTTATCACTGTAAATAAATCAAGCGCCAAAAACTTAAAATATAAAAGCTCCTCGCATAGATGGATAACAATAACATAAACATTCCAAGTTGAAGTTAGTACAAAATCAAAGCACACATAAAGCAAAAGCAGTTTAGGTAGTTAAACAAAAAGAAGCAATTGGACATATAACGAGTAACAAATCTATGAATAAAATGATATCTGGCACGAACATTCATCACCAGACATATAATTTGAGACCATTGTGAATCTCGTTTAAATAAAGGTTACCTTCAAAACAGAGAGGTAAGCATCTGAAAGACCAGTGTATTTTCCAACCATTGCAATTCTGACCTGTAGTGCACAAAAACAGTACGAGTCAAAAGCAAGATACGACATTACACAAGAAAACAATTCCTAAAATTAGTAAGTATTGATTGTCCAAAACAATTTTTAGTGAAGTATTTGGAAACCCACAGAATCATGTAAAGTTGAGGAAATTTCTGTCCTGGTAGTCCATTCCTTCAAATTTGGCTCTCTAGCAACACTGCAGAAGCACATAAAAATTAGTGGCATGGTCAAAAACAGGAAGTAGACCAATCATACAGCTAAATACATAATAGCAAAGAGTGAATTTCAAAGACAAACCTTTGAAGGTTTAGTTCTTTCAAGATTGCTTCATGTGCCTTTTGATCCTATTTATAGTAGAAGAGAAATAATTTTTTAGTTAAAAAAATTGCTGCAAATAAAGTATCAACAGAAATCAAATATAGAACTATACTTACTCTTAAAAGCAAAGGAATGTGCCAAATGTTTGGTACATCATACAGAGTGACAATATTTTCACCCTGTACAAGTTTTCTGATTAGTATAACAGTTTAAAAACTTAAACAAGGACAGACCATTAGACTACATTGAGAACTGTATGTTACCGGAACATGACAAAATTGAGCAAGTTTTGCCTTGACATTCTCCTCAAGTGGCTGTCAAACACAAAGAGAAAAGAAAATTAGATCTATATTCACACTACTAAATTATTTCTGGAGAGAAAGACAGAAGGATACCTTTGTACTCCTACAAGCTAGAATATTAGGTGTCAAACCCTGTCCTCTGAGTACCCGAACACTGTGCTGTGTAGGCTTTGTTTTCTACAATGCAGATAAAGTGGGGATATCAGTTTAGTCAAAACGGCTGAAGACTTGCCATCAGTCCATCACACACCAAATTTTATGGAAAGACAACTAAATTAAGCCTGCATATTTACGTACAGCCATATAAGTACCTGCTCACCAACAACGTTCAGAACGGGCACAAGGCTGACATGAACCAAGCAGAAATTTCCAGGACCTAAAGGACAAAACTTCAGTAAGAAAAAATAGACTAAGGATGTAAAATATAGGATGTGCATGAAATGCAGTCCAAATTTGTCAAGATTGAAAACCTTACCAACACGATACGAAAATTGGCCAAGGGCCTCAATAAAGGGCATTGATTCAATATCCCCTGCATTAAGAGAAAGATAATTTTAGGATTTCTTGTGCAGATATATACATTTCTAGACAGCAGAAAAACATCTAACCTTAGAAGAAAAAAATATATTTATATGATAATGTACCTATAGTTCCACCCAATTCGATGACACATACATCAGCTGGACCTTCTTTCCCGTCCACAGGTACCATTGCCACATGTTCTATCCACTCTTGGATGGCATCCGTAATGTGTGGAACTACCTAGTTTAAAAGTGAAATAAAACTCAGGTACCATATTAATTATTTTGCAAATCGTGGATAGGAAAATGAAGAGAAACAAACCTGGACTGTCTTTCCAAGATAGTCTCCCCTTCTCTCCTTGTCAATAACAGACTGTTAAAGTCAGAAACAGAAGAATTAGAAGAAAATAGAACAAGAAAATTGGCATGGCACAATTTATCTACACTTATGTCGAAACGACAAACATGACTCCTCAAACAGAAATACAGAAGTCAATTAACCTGATAAATTTTTCCGGTTGTGATATTATTGTCACGGGTCAAAGTGAGATCCAGAAACCGCTCATAATTTCCAAGGTCAAGGTCAACCTATATAAACAAAAAATGAAGTTATGCCCATTCTTTTTTACCACTAAAATAAGAGTACTAGCTGCGTCTGGATATAATTATAAACACCAGCACAGACAGCAAAAGTTAAACAACTGCCTGCAATATTGGTGACTTACCTCGCCCCCATCATCTAATACAAAAACCTCCCCATGCTCAAAAGGAGACATTGTCCCAGCATCGGTGTTCAAGTAAGGATCTGCTTGCATGAATAAATTTAAACATCAGTACGACAACATAGCCTATTGATGTATAAAGAAGCTTCAAATATTCTTTACTGATACCAGCGAATTGTATAAGAATATGAGGTAAATATCAGAAGGGTTCAATATATAACAAAGCAAAAAAATATAAGACATAGGAGCTACTTGCAATCAAAGCTCTTTTACCAATATGTAAAAATCAACACTCAAGATAGTACAACAAAAGTAAATCCCAGAACTAATGCTAGTGCAAGAGCCACAAGCAAATTGTACTGCCAAGCAGTTAAAGGTAACCAAAACTTTCACCAATCAAGTACATAGAAACCAAACAGTGCCGATTTTGTTTTGTATACTCCATCAAATCACTAAAATAAAAAGCGCATTCAAAACAGAACAGAGTGGCCAAAAAATCAAAACAGAACTGTACCAATTTTGATGGACGTAACACGAAGGCCACAGGCTTGAAGAAGCAACCCAATACTACTGGCCGTGACTCCCTTGCCGAGTCCACTAACAACACCACCCGTCACCAACACGTACTTCATTTTTGTCTCTCTGTTATAAAGTTCCAAACTTTCCAACCTCCCAACTTCTTATACCAACACCTGAGCAAAACCCAATGATACAAAGACTTAACTGAGTTAAACCCAAAAGAGCAGACCAAAATGCAATAGCAGAAAGCAAGCAACTCCACAACTACTTATAGGCTTCAATGGCTAAAAGTGAGACTGATAAAACCAAAGGATAATAAATAAAAATGAGTGTGAAAGATGCTAATCTGCATAGATATTTATAAGCAAAATCTAGATAAAAAGAAACACGAATGAATAAAGAGGAAGAAAAATCAAACCTTGTTCACAATGGCGGTGAATACAAAGGTCTCTGTCTCTCTTTAGCTTTTCTGGGATTTGGTGTGGGTTTAACAAATACAAAACCAAATAGTAAGTACTGGGTTTACACTCAAAAGCCTAAAGGAGAGTGATTTAACGGAAGCAGAGAAAAAGGTAAAGAGAAGAAACTGCAAGAAAAGCAATGCAACTTTTTCTCTGCTTTCAAACTGCTTTGGTGGGTTGGCTTTGGTGTTAAACGTGAACGAGAGACAGAGATTGGAGAACGTTAAGAACGCAAGAGAGGAGGGACTTTGGAATTCAAGATAGGACCCAAAGGCCTCTTCTTTGTTCTGTTTCTCCAGGCGGCGAGTGGCAGAAACCAACCTCTTATATGAGAGAGGGAGACGAGGAAAAACAAGACCTTCACTTTTTAACTTGCAACCCATTCTCTTTACTACAAGATTTTTCCTTTTTTATTTCTTTTTTTTCAATTTAAAATATTTACAATGCGGCAGTTAAACTTTTAGGGTTTTTCATGTACTACTTTTTGACCTAGTTAAATATGTAATTTTTAAGAATTTTTCATCAAATATATAGATACGTTCGTATGTTATTGAACTACTGTTTCACTACAGATGTACGTCTGTCAGTTGTAGAAACAGAATATGTTACTAAAGTGTATGACACTGTTTTAAGATAGATGTTGGTTCGTTGTGGAAACAAAATCTGACGGTCTAAAAATTAGATTGTTCACATCACTACCAGAACAACCACTTTAGCCGACGAAATTTTTTCGTCGGCTAAACCCTAAATTTCGTCGGCTAAAGCCTTAGCCGACGACACGTCGTCGGCTAAGAAGTCGTCGGGCAAAATCCGTCGGCCAACACTATAGCCGACGAAATTACTGTTCATCGTCGGCTAAAGTCATTTATTTAGCCGACGAATAAATTTTTCGTCGCTTAATTTCTGGACTTTAGCCGACGAAATTTATTAAAATTCGTCGGCTATAGCTATTATTTTTATTTATTTATTTAACTTTAGCCGACGAATTTTAGGTATTTCGTCGGCTATAGTTATTATTATTTTTTTAAAAAAAATTTTAGCCGACGAATTTTATTAAAATTCGTCGGCTAAAGCTATTATTTTTATTTATTTATTTAACTTTAGCCGACGAATTTTATTAAAATTCGTCGGCTAAAGTTATAATTTTTTTATGTAATTATTATTTTTTAAAAAAAAAAATTCTTTTTTTTAATTTTAGCCGACGAATTTTATTAAAATTCGTCGGCTATAGTTTTTTTCTTTTTTATTTTTATTTTTTCATATTTTTTTCTTTTTTAATTTATGTAATTATTATTTTTTTAAAAACTTTAGCCGACGAATTTTAATAAAATTCGTCGGCTAAAGTTTTTTTCATTTTTTTTTTCATATTTTTTTCTTTTTTAATTTATGTAATTATTATTTTTTAAAACACTTTAGCCGACGAATTTTAAGGTATTTCGTCGGCTATAGTTTTTTTTCTTTTTTTTTTTAATTTTTTCATATTTTTTTCTTTTTTAATTTTTGTAATTATTATTTTAGAGAAGTAGGAGGGATTTGAAGGAGGAGGAGGAGGGAGAAGGTTAGGAGAGGGAGGAGGAGGGAGAAGGTTAGGAGAGGGAGGAGGAGGAAAGAAGATGAAGAGGAGGAGGAGGGGAAGGGAAGATGAAGAGGAGGAGGAGGGGAAGGGAAGATGAAGAGGAGGAGGAGGAGGAGGAGAAGGGAAGGATGAAGAGGAGGAGGGGAAGGGAAGATGAAGAGGAGGAGGAGGGAAGATGAAGAGGAGGAGGAGGAGGAGGGAAGATGAAGAGGAGGATGAGGAGAAGAAGGAGAAGGGAGGATGAAGAGGAGGGAGGAGGAGGAGAAGGGAAGATGAAGAGGAGGAGGAGGAGAAAAATGAAAGATATAGAAAATTTTGAACTTTAGCCGACGAAATTTCGTCGGCTAAAGTTCAAAATTTTCGTCGAAAAATTTTGAATTTTTAATTAACTTTAGCCGACGAAATACCCTAATTTCGTCGGCTATAGTTATTTATTTTATTTATTTATTAATTTAACCTTAGCCGACGAAATACCCTAATTTCGTCGGCTATAGTTATTTATTTTATTTATTAATTTAACCTTAGCCGACGAATTACCCTAATTTCGTCGGCTAAAACCCTAAACCCTAAACCCTATACGTAGAAGCTTCAAACGCAAAAAAGTCGTGAAATAAGATATGACCGGAATGGTGAAATACGTCTATAGTTGAAAAATCACGTAATTCCGGTAAAGTCTCGGTACCGATAATTGCGGTTAACTCAATTTTCCATTCTTTCTCCTTAGAGGTAGCCCTATCTCCGGTAGTTATTTTTCATAAAATTTTTATACCACTGGTTGCGTCTCATCGATTTGAAACTATTTTCAGTTGAAGGTCCGGGCAAAATACGTAATTTAGACGGTCAAATGACCGTTTCCGTGCATTAAGGGGTTTGACTTACGTGATTGACCGTAAGGATCGAGCCCTTAACGTTGTCAGATTAAGTTAAATTTTTTCCTATATACATATTTCAACATAATGATCATATCTGACAGTCGGAATTTTGTTTCTCAACTTTGATCATCGGAATCACAACATGCGTACTAATGTTGTATAACTTGTTTACTAAGCTTTAAGTAAATGTTTCGTTTCTAAAACAAACTGTACGTAGAAACTTCAAACGCAAAAAAGTCGTGAAATAAGATATGACCGGAATGGTGAAATACGCCTACGGTTGAAAAATCACGTAATTCCGGTAAAGTCTCGGTGCCGATAGTTGCAGTCAATACAATATAGAGGTTTGACTTACGAGATTGACCGTCTAGATGAAGTTCTTAAATTTATCAGATAAAGTTGAATTTTTTACCAGAGATATATTTCAACATATTGATGATATCTGACGGTCGTATTTTTGTTTGTGAATTTTGATGACCGGAATCACAACATGCCTACTATTTACCATTATTTATCTATACGGGAAGGCCTATCATGGAGGGGTAAATGTCTCAAAATTTTTAGATGGACAGTTGCGTCTCATTATGGTAAGTGTTTGTTGTGTTGAAGGTTCGGCCAAAATACCTTATATAGGCGTAGATATGGACATTTTCGTGTATTAAGCGTTTAGAAAAACTTCATTTTGAAGCCTTAAACGAACTCGGATGGCCAAAAAAGCTTATATGTCATGGCAAAGCGATGAGTTTTGCTCCTACGCCCGTTCTGCTTCCAGATTGGTATCACAATAGTCAATCGGACACCGAAATATCCGTAGTACAATTTTATAACTAAAAGTTACTTTAGCCGACGAAATACCCTAATTTCGTCGGCTAAACTTTTCAAATTTCGTCGGCTAAAGTTCACATACTATAGCCGACGAAAAAAGCACTTTAGCCGACGAAAATTTTTTTCGTCGGCTAAAATCCCACTTTAGCCGACGAAAAAACCACTTTAGCCGACAAATTTTTTTTTCGTCGGCTAAAATGCCACTTTAGCCGACGAAATTTTTACTTAGCCGACGAAAAAAAAAATCGTCGGCTAAAGTGGACTTTAGCCGACGAAAAAAAATTTCGTCGGCCTGTTAATTTTTTTTTCGTCGGCTATGATACTTATTCTGGTAGTGCATATTTTTTAAACATGGCTTTTATCTTTCATTATTATGTCATTCAAGAAAGAATCTATAAAAAAGACAGTTTTCACATTTGAAAAGATTGGAGATATGAAAAAATCTTAAGATTTGAGGAAGCAAGCATCAAGAATCTAGGATTTTAGAGATATAAAGATGAAAGGAGGCAGTCACATCTATTTTTCCTTTTTAACCATTTCTAGCTCAATTCATAATATTCATTCACACCATGACAACGATTGGCATTATAATAATAATTGACACAAACCAGGACACGTGGCACTGACTCTATATCTTTAGTATCTGAGTCACTGACAATTGCATATAGGGTGGACAAATATTCGGTTTTCAACCGAAAACCGAAAAAAAATCATCTGAAAAATCGGGTCGGATAACCGAACCGATTAAAACGGGTCAAAAAATAACGTAAACCGGTCTGAACCGGTTTGAATCGGATTGGTTCCGGTTTGAATCGGATTGGTTCCGGTTTGGCCTAAAAACCGGTCCGAATTAACCGAATATTTTATATTTGGTGTTATATTTTGTTTAATACATGTTACTTTATTATTAGTCAATATATTTCTTATTATGTGTCACCTTAAGAAGACAACATTTATTTATCAAATTATACGTATTTATATACACACTGTATAACTCACATTCTTGAACAAGTACTATTAAAAATATATATACTTTGACATATAATTTAAGCATGACTGTAAATTCGTGAAAAAAATAATAATTGAGAGAAAAACCTAGCTAGAACTATATACGTTTTAATTATTATATGGAAAAAGACAAAATAATAATTTTTTTAAAATGTCTCATCTTATTGTTTTAAATTCGGGTTAAATCCGAAACCGATCCAACCCGATCCGGTTTCCGGCTGATCCGAATAACAGTTGATCCGATTTTAAAATTTGGTTTCGGATACAAGTTTTACAAATCCGAATAATTCGGATTGGATACAGTTTGGACCAAAAACCGATCCGATCCGATCCGAATATGCCCACCCCTAATTGCATATGCTGATATGCCTTAGTCCTGTGGATGCATATGTCTTTGGCCAACCCGAGATCTTAACAAGGGAGAGAGCAAGTACTAGTCTCGGATTCAATTTTGCCCACCACCTCTCTTTTGTTGGTCATACCACCATCCAACTAAAAACCTCCACGTCAAAAAACTCATAACCATGACTAACCATGATTAACTTAAAAAAATGAAATTATTAACTTTTATAATTTACCATTTCCATAGCAATCAGCCAATCACATGTTCATCATCTGTCTGTTATATATTCTTGAAATTTTTTCCCGGCCACCCGCGTCGTGCGGCATGCACCTTGACGCCCATTGAGTCTCATCTTCTCTCGGCACCCAACAAAAATTTAAAGGATAGACAAGAGGGGCTCTACTCATATTGAGAATTCGAAATGCAAAAGTTTGTGAATTGGATGGGAAAACTTAAAAGATTCATACATCTGGAATTATGAAGATGGGATGTGGAGATGATAAAAGTAGAAGAGGAGTTTGTTTGATAAATAAAAGAATAAATAATTTTTTTTCTGTGTTATATTTATTGAGTTAACCATGGTTAGTAATGGGTTATGAGTTTTTATAAGTGGCGTCTCTTAGTTGGATGGTGGTATGACCAATATATCAATGGTGGTGGGCAAAATTAAATCCACTAGTCTCACTATCTCTTCAAAAAAAGTACTAGTCTCACTAGTCACTATTATGTTGATTTGAATATGCTCATCCTATAGCTCTACATTAATCTGCATTATCCCTTACTTAGGTTACATCTTAAAAGACTTCATGTTGTGCATCTATGGTCCTATTCAATGCTTACAATATTGTATTTAGGGTTTTGGATTTTGCTATTTCTCCAAAACATGCTTTGGACTGTCCCTAATCTTTCTTTTTATCTTTTTCGACGAAGGTATTGCATCCTTGGTAGTTATGTTAGGTAGGAGGTTGGACGATCGGTACTCTCCTGTTATATAGTTGAAATTCATTTATCCGTTTCTCTTTGAAACTATTTTACCAACACATTTTTGTTTGAGTTTTGCTTGAACAAAAGGTACTTTTTGTGTTGCACTATCTACTTTGAAAAGTCTTAAACTACTTGTTATTGTTGATCATATAAATTTTATATCGGAAATTGAGACATAGCATGTGTGTTTATAAGCAGTGGCGGAGCAACGTTGAGACAGAGTGCTACTCATGCCCCACTGTTGGAGTGATGTTGTGACACACTGCAGAACATACCTCATTGTTGTCATATTATTATATACTTAGACTTCTGCTATCATACAAAATATTGTGTTTCAGTGTGATGAAAATCTGTGAAATCTCAATAGTTAATGACCTAGAAGGCATGTGTTCGAAACCAACCAAGCACCTTTTTTATTTTTTTTTCTTTCTCTCTTATTCTAATACTGAATTTATTTTTTCCTTTCTTTTTTCCAATATTGACGCATTTCTTTCTTTTCTTTTTTTCCAATATTGATCTTTTTCGTTCTTGTATTTTTTTTTCAAATATATATTTTTTCCTTGTATTTCTTTAAGGATTTTTTCTTGTTTTGTGTGTTTTTTGGTATGAATTATAATTACATTTTGTTTGTGCCCCATTCAAATTTAAATCTTGGCTCCGCCACTGTTTATAAGGGTTTGGGTCACTCTATCTATTGCCAATTGGTTTTAGATGTGAATTCTATACTACTTTATCATAGTACCAGAGTGAGTCTCTATCCAGTTACTTTCTCCAATTCTCTTGTGTATTATATCTCATTGACCCGATTTGGGTTCTTTCTTTTCGCCCGGTCCGGGCTTAACTCGTCATTGAAAATTTCGGATTTGGATTGTCACCAAGTATCCATTGGTTTGTTCCGTCTTATATCATCACGTGCAAACCTTGAGTCAAGTTGCATGTGAGGGGCAACTCCTACACGTGGAATGAATCGGGACGGAAGAGACTAAGCTGGCTCTGATACTATGTTAAACAATGACAAGCGTGGCCCGTGGATCAATCTTGCACCGATACTGTCTTAACTTAACCATCAATAAGGTGTTGGGTTTTAATTATAAAATGTCTCGGTACAATTAGGAATGATCCACTCACTTATGAATTATATTTTATTTCTCACTTTTATGATATAGAATCGATTACTCTTTAATGCCTCCAATAATTATTATAATTGAAGTCTAAGAAATTAGTTATCAACCAGAACCGTTCGTGTTCTTCTCTGTAAATCACAGTTTTGAATGCCTTAACGATAACCAAATTAGTTGAAATTTTGCATAGATGATATATATATATATATATATATTAAGATAAGAAAATATGATCTAAAGGTTGACCAATTCAAGAAATCATTACCAAAGCATAGGTAAGGACGTCATTAGCTGAGAATCTTTATACATATACAATGATTTCACAAATAAATAGGCCATCAATGAGCTCACTATAGGCCATACATAGAGTTTCACAAATAAATTGCCCTAGACTAATTATTGTGGATGTTTCCTTATAGATTGTGTTAAGTAGATGTTCCGTTTGAAAAACAAACTATACGTAGAAGCTTCAAACGAAAAAAAGTCGTGAAATAAGATATGACCGGAACGATGAAATATGTCTACGGTAGAAAAATCACGTAATTCCGATAAAGTTTCGGTGCCGATAGCTGCGGTCAATGCATTTTTTCATTATTTCTCCCTAGAGGTAGCCCTATCTCCTATGGTTATTTTTCATAACATTTTTATACCACTGGTTGCGTCTCATCGATTTGAAACTATTTACAGATGAAGCTCCTGGCAAAATACGTAATTTAGACGGTCAAATTACCGTTACGAAGTGTTTAGGGGTTTGACTTATGGTATTGACCATCCGAATCGAGTCATTAACGTTGTCGGATCTTGATGAAAATTTACCCATACACATAGTTCAACATAATAATGATATCTGACGGTCGGATTAGTATAAAAAGATAATTAAGCACATAAATTGGAAATAACTCCAACAAATTAGTATAAAAAGTACTATAGCCGATGAATATATTGAAAATTCGTCGGCTATGGTTACATAATAAAAAAAAGATAATTAAACATATAAATTGGAAATAAATTAGTATAAAAAAATACTAAAGCCGACGAATATATTGAAAATTCGTCGGCTATAGTATTATAAAAAGCCGACGAATTTATTTAAAATTCTTCGGCTAAAGTTGAACTATAGCCGACGAGTTTTTTATTTCGTCGGCTATACTTCTGCCTATATAAACAAAACCCAGCGACAGAAACCCTACAATTTCAGTTTTTTCAATTCTCTCCTCTCTCTGCCTCTTTTCCTCTCCTCTGCCTCCCACTGTGGGCCTCCTCGGCTCCTCCACTGCCTCCTCCCTCCTCCCACTGTCTCCTTCGCTCCTCCACTGCCTCCTCCACAACATCCTCTCTCTTTCGAATTGTCAAACAATTAAAGTAAGAAATTCGAATTTGTATATTTATTTGAATTATTGATGTATATATGGTTGTATATATATATATATTTGTATACATATTTGTATATATATATATATATTTATATATTGCTACAAATAAATATATATATATATATATTGCTGCAAATTATTTTGAAATTTTTGTATATATATATATATATATATTGCTGCAAATTTGATGTATATATTGATTTAAGTTTGCATATAATAAAGTTGATGTATATATTGATTTAAGTTTATGGTTGTATATATTTGTATACATATTTGCATATATATATATATATATATATATATTTGTATATATTGCTGCAAATTAATATCTAATTTAAATAAATTAAATGATAAAAAATATTTGTTTGCATATACTAGTTTAATTGATGTATATATTGTTTGCATATAATTGGTTAATTAATATATTGTTGAAGATAATTAATATATTGATAACATGTGTTAATTAAAATATATAAAATTACAATTAAATTTAAAAATTTATATAATTTAATAAATAAATATTTTAAACAGGATGAAAGGCTTGTTTAGATCAACTAACGGTTCAAAAGGTCTAAGTCGTCTGAGAGGATGTCTAGCAACCCTCAAGCGTCGTTTCAGGGCCCCATAACAGCCCGACGTGTGTCCATTCTAGAGCCGACGCAGAGACAGCCAGGCGCCACCCATTCCACCAGACAGTCGGACGCCCCTCGCTCCTCGAGGCAGCCGAGCGTCCCTCACCCCTCGAGACAGCTGTGGCCTCCGACTCAGGCGGAGGTTTTTGCACCACGTATGCCTGAGATACACAGGGCACCGACTCCGGGCCCTACTGTTTCGGAGGGTGGGTCATCTGGGGTACAGATATCACTGCCTCTTCTCTATCTTCCGTGGTTGATACCGGCATTACTGGCAGTTAATGACTCAGGGGCGCCGATTTATCCACTGCCCCCGCATGTGACCCCATCAGCGGTGTACCAGTTCGTGCCTTTTGATACGGATCTTATTTCTGCGAGGGTATCATCATCGGTGACAGAGTCGGAATCCGTCGCGTCTGCCCCAACCGGCCTTAGGTAATGAAATATAAATAATTTGTTTTCTTATAATAATTCAACAACCCTCATAAACAGGTAATTAAAAAAATAATTTCTTATATTGTTATTAATTAGTACGTTTTAAAATATTTTACTAATTTTTTTTCCTTTGTAGGCTGTTTCCCAGGCAAACGCTCAGAACCGGCAACGCAACACAAGGAACCATCATGCCGGTTCTAGACCGTTTGCATCGTTTTTGAATGAGGCGGTCAGGGAACATCCAGAGGTCAACAGGTACGTCTATACATACGAGAAGACATATCCTCACGCCTAAGAGGATATTGTAAGTCGTTTTACGTTTTTAAATTTTTTTAATTATATATATATATATATATTAAAATGTTAATTAATTATTTTTTTCTATCCAATTAGGCTAAAGTGATGCAGACTAGTGACTAGGTGATGACTGCTATATTGAGGGAGACATGGCCAGGCAAGAGGAAGACATGTCCGAAGCCATGTCTCGGATCAACACTTCGGATCTTAGGATTAGGGCGAGGATTATGGGCACAGCATTTCCACCGTGAGGAAATAACTTCTACTGCCGGGTCTAGGAAAGAATGGCGAGGGGGTATTGAAAACCACTCCCGGATTTCAAAAAAATGCAGTCTCAACCAGCAGCAGAACGACTCAGCTAGAGGCGGAAGTTCATATGCTACGGGAACAACAAGCCGCTTAGACAGCCTATATTGTCGCTTTACAGGAGTATAATGCGGCAGTATATGCCACCAACCAGTCACAACAGCAGCATATGTTCCAGTACTTGCAAGATTTTTCAGCTGCCCGGACTTTCGGCTCCGCCCATGCCTACGTCTATTCCCCTACCTCAGCCGCCACAACCTCCTCAACAACAACCTCCTCCTGACGCAGATATAGATTTAGATGATATAGATTTTATATAGTTTTATGGGTTTATGAACAATTTATAAATAATTTAATGAAAAATGTTTAGACAGTACTTGCAAGATTTTTCAACTGCCCGAACTTTCGGCTCCGCCCATGCCTACGTTTACTCCCCTACCTCATCCGCCACAACCTCCTCAACAGCAACCTTCTCCTGACGCATATATAGATTTAGATGATATAGATTTTATATAGTTTTATGGGTTTATGAACAATTTATAAATAATTTAATGAAAAACATTTAGACAGCACTTGCAAGATTTTTCAGCTGCCCGGACTTTCGGCTCCGCCTATGCCTACGTCTATTCCCCTACCTCAGCCGCCACAACCTCCTCAACAGCAACCTCCTCCTGACGCAGATATAGATTTTATATAGTTTTATGAATAATTTATAAATAATTTAATGAAAAACGTTTAGACCACTTTTGATGGTGTTGTTGGTTATATGAAATTGTTTGTGTAATTTGCAGCTTGCTTGGATGGTAATTTAGAAATTTTGTGGGTTTTTAGTATAAAAAGTATTAAAACCGACGAAATTTACCATAATTCGTCGGCTATAGTAGTATTTAGCCGACGAAATGTATTATAATTCGTCGGCTATATTATAGTACATTTCGTCGGCTATATTTATTTTTAATTTTTTTTTATAAAATACTTTGGCTGACGAAATATTTATATTTTGTCGGCCAAGGTCACAGGTTAAAGCCGACGACAATTTATTTCGTCGGCTTTAGTCTTACTTTAGCCGACGAAAAATTAAAAAATAAGTCGTCGGCTAAGTGTGAAACTATAGCCGACGACCACTTTTATTTCGTCGGCTAAGCCGACGAGTCTTTGCTGGCGACATCTTAACCAGCGACAACTCGTCGGCTAAGATCTTGACCGACGAATTTGGCTAACAGCCCGACAAAAAATTTTCATCGGCTAAACTGCTAATCCTGATAGTGTCGAGCTGAACGAACGGAAACCCAAGGCTGCCTATGGGTACGTCCGGGGTCGATCGTATAGATCAACTAATGCCCTCAAAAGGGTTACAACTTATGGAACTCCTAAAAAAGCGCGTAAGGGATCCTCCCCCTCAATCGGGAGCAGTCGTAACGTCATAAGAGTATGCATTCTTTCTTTATTCATACATTTCTTTTTAGATGCTTTGAATAGTAAGGAAGTTAGTCAACTGGAAGTAGCTTGATATAATTGTAGTCTTCGCTTGTTAAGCATATAGCTAGTTTTCTTTCTGAGCGAATGCTTACCTCAGGGCATCTCGTATAAGTCCTATGGTGATAAAGCTATTCGTGTGAAAGAAAGAAAGACGTTTATGGATGAAATTCCCATGAGAAAGAATCCGCGGGGTGGCATTATGTAGTATGTCAATTGAAGGGCTTTCTTCAGAAATGCAGTTTTCACTGTTAATCTTATCTTTGGAAGACCCCAATACCTGTAAGAGGAGGCTTTCTCGGAAAGACCAGACCTTGAATGCAAGGGAAGTGGTTGTTCCTTTTGGAGGTAGAAATCATGCACTCTTGATGACAAGTAGTATACAAAAAACAGTTATAGGGGTAGAAGAAGTGTGGCACCGAAGGAGCCGGAGGATGCATACAATTTCAAATTAAGTAAAAACACTAAAAAGTAGGGCACTAAAGGAACACAAAAAATGTGAGTTTCAAGAGCCAAATTAACCATTTCGGATGCAAATGACTGATCAAACCGGTGACAGATGAACTCAAACATGAGGCATAGAGGCCACCTATCCGTTGCCGACCTTAAGTCAAAACAATGGTAACACGTTTGACCAATCAGACAGGGTGCCTCTTAAACGTACCATCGGTCGGTAATTTATGTAACACAGCCATTAGCCAGTCATCTATGAGTTTACTTAAGCGCTGGTTTACAAAATTTCCATGGACTGTGTTTTGGTTGATATCGTCTTCCATCCAAGTTGGCTCCCAAGGGATCCATTTTTCCAATTATGAAGCATGACTAAGTGATCCTACTCACATTGGACCTAGTGCCCAAGTGGTTTGGCCGATTTTGCATGCTCTACTCCCAAAAATGCAAAGATACTTTCGAGGGGTTCAGAAAGTCATGGGAGAGGTAGGCTAAGTGAAATAATATACAGGTCTCACTATATAATCTTATGAATCACGCACAGCACACCTTCTATATCTACTCCGTCTACAAGGCGAACAACTTAGCTTACAGTACAGCGTGTTCGCCACCACATCGCCTGGCTGGTGCATTGGCCTTACCATAATAAGGCCGAGATGAGAAGAATGGCCCTTCAATTAGAACGCCCCATATCTTGTGACACGCGGAGCGTGGCATTTCCTTTTATAAAGTCCGTATAACTTCTAACCAAAAGATTCATTCTTTATAAATCAATAAGTACCATTCAAAGAGTGCATTGCTTCTTTGAGTGAAGAAGAGAAGGGCTTTGTATAGAAACCCTAGAGCCGTGTTAGTCGCCCTACTAGGCTCACCATTATTTCATTTCATTCTTTTTATGTATGACCAAAGAACATATACATGGAGCTATGTTGACTAAAGTAATTCTTGTTGACCAAATCTATATCTTGTTAAAGATTAAAAGAATAGTCTTGCTTGGTTCTTTTTCCCTCATAGAGGTTTTGCACCAAGCCTTTGAAATTGTTTGTGTTGTTGTTCTTGCTTAGGATACCCTTTTTTAGCTTCTAGAATCTATTTCTTAGTTCAAGACCCCTTTTACCAACTGGAATCAAAGAATTAGTAGATCTGTTCTGCCCAAAATAGGAATGGGCTAGGGTTATGAGATAATACAAGGGGCAGATGTAGCCAAGTTGATCAAGGCAGTGGATTGTGAATCCACCACGCGTAGGTTCAATTCTCGTCGTTCGCCCTAAAAGCTTCCAGATATACGAACTCTCCTCCAGCTAGGGGTCCAGAACCCTAAAATGAATTGATTTAGTCTTTTAGTCTTTTCTGGAATAATTAGATGCACATGCCTTAAGGTAAGGGCTGGACTAGAACTTCCCCCAATCATCGTCCCTGAACAGGCAGGCATGACGGACAATCTAAATGACTGCCCACGAGATCTGCAATACTTTTAAGCCGTGGGTCCAAAAAAATAAGGGGAGATCTTTAGCGTCATAATGTGCTATTTTTTCTGGTGCGTTGCTAACAAGAAATGATCTATATGACCCTGGTTGACACATTTCGCACGCAATGCGGTCAACACAAATGGTTACTAGCCGTCTCGATAACAAGTATCATGAGAGAAAGCCTTGAAAACAGATATAGAATCGCCTACGGCTGCGTTTACATGAATAAGATAGTTAAACTCTGAAGAATGATTTCTATCATCAATTGAAAGCGGTATGGTGTGAAAAAGACCTTTTACAACACTTATGGCTAAGTGTTACACCCCTGAGTTTACAAGGCAGCAAAGGTGCGCGGCATGGTTTATCTTTGCACCATGTCAAGGCACATGAAGTCACAAGTAAAGGAGCGTAAGTAGGAAGGGAAAGTCGGTGTGCGATACAGACCAAGCAAAAGGTGGGAATCATGCAACCCTAGGCTTGACAAGTCCTGGGCAGGAGCTTGACAAGTGCTCAAGAAGGTGGACAGCAGGGTGCACACGTGTGCAAAGCGGTTATCAGAAACGGTTGCAGCAAGTTAGTGGGTGGTTAACCTCCACATAGTGGGCGGTTATTGGCACAAAATGTGGGGAAGTTGCCAGGGAAGTTATGCACACCAAGGTGGTTATCAAAGTAGTTGAAATAAACCAAAGTAGTGGGGGATGTCCACTACATCTATAAAGAAGGCATGTGTGCCAAGTGTCCATGGGAAGTTGTAACTTTTATAGTTGCAAGTAGGTTAAATATGCAGGTTTGTTCTACATGAGACTCGGGTTCAACTATGTTGAATATGTAAAATCCATGCTTATGAATGTATGTCTTCTTCTTTGTGAAAATGAAAGCTATTTCCTCAGCATACGAGTGTAAGATGATCTTGTTAAACACCCAAAACAAAGTCACAAGAGAGTGAACTGGAAACACTTAGGTGCAAAGTAGATTGCAATCCTACTAAACAGAAAGGGGAAGAAAAGACAGGGGAAGAGTAAGTGATGGGGAGAAAGAAGTGTGTACACATTAGCATGATCCTGGCTTTGTAAGGCTTGCGCCTACCAAAACCAAGGCGTTGTAAGAGAGGAAGATTTGGCTAGTTGGGGTTCAAGAAGGAGCCTCGACTCCATCACGGTGTCATAGCTTTGCAAAAGCCTGAGAAAATTCTGCTGCGTACTTAGGGCCCGTGACAATTTGGTATCAGAGCCTGGTTGGGCTCGATACTAGCCACCTATTTCGGTTCGGGTGTGTTGTTGGTGAAAGAAAAAAGTACGAGGGGTAGAACCGTGCATTAACACCAACCAAGTACAATAGAGGCACTTCGTGCAACGAGAAGGTTTGCACCGGTCCAAGTGAAGGATCAACATCGGTGGTGAAAGAAAAAAGTACGAGGATGTGGTAGATCCGTGCATTAACACCAACCGAGTGCCATTGAGGCACTTCGTGCAATGAGAACGTTTGCACCAGTCTAAATGAAGGACGAGTTCGAGTGAAGGACAAGGAGCTTGTAGGTCATTACCTAAAGTTTCATAGAGTTGCTGGTGAAAGGAGGAGATTGAAGCGTCGGGTGCATTTTGAAGCACTTTGGAGTACATTTGTTGCGAAAGTGTACTAAGGGAAGGAGTCGCCTAATCGATCAAAGACAAAGGAAAAGGGTAGAAGTCCAACGCGTTAGCATGGCCGATGACACATTGAAGGATCACATTGCACTAGTCGAGGATTTTCTCGACGCCTTAACTAGTGACAGAGCAGTGAGTCTCTCACTACAAGTTGATGAATTGAGGCACGTAACAAGGAGGATGCGTGAAGCATTTACAGCGCATGTGACGGAAGCTAAGACGAAGTTTCATGGTATGATGCAAGACATGAATGCCTTATCGGACGCGTAAGAGCAAGGTTGACGGATTTGGAAGAGAACATGGCATTGGTAAAAGCTGTTACAGCCAATATCGGGCTCAACAACGAGGGAAGTGTCATTCAAAAGATCAAAGTCCCGGAGCCTAAGATGTTCAATGGATAAAGGATTGCAAAGGTCTTGGAGAATTTTATATGGGATATAGAATAATATTTCAAAACGGCTCGGATAGCAGATACCGATAAAGTCTCCATGGCTTCGATGTACCTTGAAGGAGATGCCAAGTTATGGTGGAGAACTAGAGTGCAAGATGCGGATGGGAATGAGGAAGAACACCCACTTGATAGTTGGGATGTTTTGAAAAATGATTTGAGGGTTCAGTTCATGCCTTGCAACTCGGCATGGATGGCTCGTGAGACATTGAGGAACTTGAGAATGAGTTCTTCAATAAGGGAGTACATCAAAGAGTTTTATTCTTTGATGCTTGACATCCACAACATGGTAGAGGAAGACAAGTTTAGCTTTTTAGCATGTTTACAACTGTAGGCAAGACACAAGCTGCAAAGGCATAATGTTATTGATTTGCAGACGTCACTAGCATTGGCCGAGAGGATGGTGGATTTTTGGGCAAGTCTGGTATTTTCAGACAAGAGGAAAGATCATGGCAAGAAATCAGGGGCTGACTTAGTCCAAGAACGTTCCAGGTGGACAGATCATGGGAAGAGCAGTTACAAAGCGGTTACTCAGCCCACTACTCAACATGGGGGCAGAATGAAGCCCGGTACCCATGATGCTCCACAAAATAAGGATTACTCATGCTATATATGCAAGGGTCCTCACTTTGCATGATTCTGTAAACAGAGAGAAACACTTTCGGCCATTGTTTCCATTGCCGAGAATTTAAAAGGGTAGGAAATTGAGAAAGAGCCAGAAGCCATCATGAGTTCAATGAAATTGTTGAACGCACTCACAATTGAAGAAGGTACGAGAGATGGGGCACTTTTTGAAGTGTATGTTGATGTCTATGCCTATCATTTTGGGCAACACATCATCATGTCTTCATTGGTGATCGACAGGGAAGTGATCTACATCTATGAGATGATGCCATTGGAGGATCCGATACTTAGGTAATACACACTTGAAGAGGCAGAGGTCATTGCTGCCCACAAAACTATGAGGATGTGGGATGACTATCTGAGAGGCAAGAGATTCGATCTCTACACCAAAGTCTGGAGGGACACTTTTCTGCCAAGTGTGTTTCCTCTATTTCGAAGGATGAGTAGGATATATTTGGAAGTGAAGAAAGCCATGAGTGTGTATGAGTATGAATGGTTGAAGCAGTCGAGAAATCATCAAGCAATTATGCAAGAGGACGCTATGTCCTTACCAGATGTTATCGTTATGAGTGATGACGAGAAAAAAAGTTTTGAGAATGAGATAAGCTCGGAAACCAGTGTTTGGACCAAGCAAGAAAAGGAGAAGGCCGCAACAGGTTGGCCAATGTGGGGAGAGTCATAGAAGATGAATGAGGAGTCAATTTTTGACATCCTAGGTGAAAATAATCAAGACAAGAAGCCGAGATTATTGGAGGAGCAGAAAGGAACTTGGGACAGATTCACCAAGTCTTTGATAAGTGATGTCAACATGAAGGGCAGCAAGGAAGGGGTTGATGTAGCCACAAAGGAAGAGGCAAGCAGATCAAGGTGGTGGTACGGTGGTACTGGCGAAGGAGGCGGTGGTGGCGGAGGAGGTGATGGTATGGTGGTTGTGATGACGGAGGAAGAAAAATAAGAAGAAGAAGAAGCGTACAAGAAAGCCCCTACTCCTAACAAGTTGCAGAATTCGACCTATTGTTTAATCGAAATTGCTTGAACTAATCTGACGAAGAATCCCTTGATTGATAGGGCTTGAGGTTAAAAATCCAAGATGAAATCCCGATGCATCACGGATGTGGAAAGTGGCCTATCAACTAGCTCTAAAGGCAGAGGAAAAGCTAATTATACATCATATATATAGATTCATAGAAGAAGAAGGTGGTGGTGGTGGTGGAGGAGGAGGTGGTACGGTGGTTGTGGTGGCGGAGAAAGAAGAAGAAGAAGAAGAAAAAGAAGAAGAAGAGGTGGTGATGGTGAATAAGTAGAAGGAAGAAGAAAAAAGGAGGAAGAAGAAAAAAGGGAGGAAGAAGGGGGGGTGGGGGAATTTTGGCAGAATGATTCAAAATTTTTGTCAGAACTGATGCGATGAAATGAACAAATTTCGTCGCATGAGTGTGAACTAATACGATGAAATTTTGAATATTTCGTCACATGAGTCTGGACCAGGGAAAATTTTTGAGGAAAAGTTTAAAACTGATGCGACTAAATTTTGAATATTTCGTCGCATGAGTTAGCACTAGGAGAGGAATTTTGACGGAAAAATCCAAAACTGATGCAACGAAATTTAAAATATTTCGTCGTATGAGCATGAACTGATGCGATGGAATTTTTTATTTCGTCGCATGAGTCAGTACTATACGAAAAAATGTGTTTCGTCGCATCAGTTCATGCTCATGCTACGAGAGTCTAAAAACAAAAATTTAAGTTTCTCTTACAAACTAAGAGAACCTGTAGGTAGGTTGACCTAAGAAGTCATGGTCGAAAAGCAAATGTAGGAAAGGCGGTAATGAAGCCCTACAAAAAGAACTCTCTGAGTTTGCACCATAATTAGCTAGCTTATCAGCAACCGAGTTGCCTTCCCTGAATATATGTGAGATGCGAACATTCATTTGGCGAGCAGTATGCATGCAATTTCCCCAAGCTATTCGCAATCGCCATGGAATTGACAAAGGCACCCTAAAGTAGTTTAATAATATTAAAGAATCAACCTCTAACCAAAGATTGTGCCATTGATTAGTTGAGGCAATGCTTACTGCCTTTATGACCGCCAACATTTCGGCATCAATCGCATTAGATACATGGGCACGAGCTGCAAAAGCACCTAAAAAAGATGCCTCATGATTTCTAAAAATATTGTCATAACTTGAGTGAGCTTGGTCATGAAATGATCTGTCTGTGTTCGCTTTGACCTAGTGTATAAGAGGAGACGTCCATAAAACATGGACAACCATGGGGCCATAAGCCTTAGCGTCGAAAAACCAAACCAATCAAAGATAGGAATAGATTGGGGATTAGGAGTTGAAACAAAAGCCAAGGACCCTGATTCTTTGAGGGCCAATATTAGTCTCTGTTTGAAGAGAGCCTCCTTAAACTCACCACCATCATGATTTAGTCTATTCCGCTCCATCTATAGGTTCCAAAATAAGTTACATATGAATATGTACCAGTGTTTTCAAAGGCGAAGTGAGGCGGCGCTGGGGCGCGCCTTAGGGCGGGGCGACGGGAAAATGCCTCGCCGGATGTTTCGCAGCGACGCGGCTGGAAAGGCGACCGCCGGAGCGACGAGGCGGCGCAGAGGCGGGGCGAGACGAGGCGCGCTGCAGAAATTTTTTTTTTGGTTTTTCCGCGTCAAAACGACGTCGTTTTGCTACTGTGTTTTTGTTTTTTTTTTCGCGTCAAAACGACGCCGTTTTAGTTTTTTTTTCCAAAACGACGCCGTTTCGGTCGTCTCCTTCGATTAAACCCTACGTCTCTTCTCTCTGCCTCCTTTCTGTTCGCTCTGCCTCCTTTCGATTAAACCCAAATCCGCCACGATCCTATTCGAACTCGAGCTCGAGCTCTCCACCGCCACAGTTCCCCCATCGCCACCTGTTATTGCTGCCTCCTCTTATTCCCATCACCCCCACAACACCAACCGCCCCATCACTTCCTCCTCCGCCTCGAGCGCAACATCACTGCCTCCTCCGCCACATCACTCTCATCCCAACATCACTGCCTCCTCCGCCACATCACTCTCATCCCAACACATCACTGCCTCCTCCGCCTCGAGCGCAACATCTGATCACCTCCTCCCAATCCGACCGCAATTGCAGCAACCTCCAGGTTTGTTTCTTAATTTTACTAGCTGATTTGATTTTACTGTTCTTGCAGGACCTTAATTTATCCACTGAGAGGCTGACATCCAATAAGGCTTTCACTAACAAACTATGAAATGCTGGAAAGTTTGTATTGCAGAATTTGCCCAGTCAGAATGATGCCTCAGCTTGGGAAAGTATTCTAATGTATAAGGTTTGTTCCTCTATGCTTTTGTTGTCTGTTCTTATATTGAAACATGTAAACTACTTTGCTTTTGACGGTTACCACACTGAGTGATCAAAATGCTGCTGCCTTCAATTGATTAGCAAGAAATGTTGGTGTATATAAACTTCTCTTAGTTCTTTGTTCTTGCATTTCCTAAAAGCTTGTGTTGTATGCTGGGATATAATAAATTTGTTATTAAACTGCATTTCATACATCTGCATCCTGCTGTGAAAGATGAAATTTCATGGGCACCGGAGTATGCTGTTGACATGCTTGATTCCTTGATATTAACTTACTAACTGGTAATTTTTTTTTCTTTCTAACGGTTTATTGGTTGGAGATATATGTCTTTGGATGATCAAAAGATAACTGGTAATTTATTTATTATTTGTTGGAAAGGCGGTCGCCTCGTCGCCTCAAGGCTTTCGCCTCGCGGGGCTTCCACAATTCGCCTTCGCCTTCGCTTTCGCCTTTGAAAACATTGATATGTACCATAAGAGCTTAGAGATAGCAGAGAGAGTAGCAGTATAGTAATCACCAAAAAGATCAACTAATTGCATACCTAGGTCAAAGTGAAGCCTGAACATAAAAGCATCCTAATTCCATGCACCTAAAGAGACTTCACATGTAAGAAAAAGATGATTTGTGCTTTCGAAACCCTTTCTAAACAGCTGATAACTTGAGCAAATAATGGAACCCCAACGTTGAACGAACTCATCAGTAGGAATTCTAGTCAACATAACTTTCCACGTTACGAGACTCTTACATGGTTGAATGGCAGCGTGTCATATTTTACATCCCCAATTTACAACTGGTAATTCTTCTGTCAGCATGCAGTATGCAGATCGAGCTGTGAGTATGCCTGATGTCTCTGTAGCCCAAACCAGCTGGTCTGACATATCAAAAGCTGGCAAAGGAAGAGAAGAAATAACCTCAGCCACCTCTTGATGTGTCCGTTTGAAACTCCAAGGGATTCTCCATTCCCTGTTTTGAATGAAAGTACATACCTTATCATTAAGAAAAGGTAGAATTTCAGGAGCAAAATTGACAGAATTGACAAGTGCTTGGCCAAGCCAGTTATCTTTCTAAAAATGTATTTGTTCACCATCACCCACAATCCATTTTAAACCTGTCTGGAACTGTGGCCATAATTTTTTAAGCCCAACCAGATCGATGATTTTCTGTAGGTCGCTATAGGGAAAAAGCCAGAATTTAAGAACCGATCACTAAGCAAGACAGCAGAAGGAGTGGTTCGGTTGACGACGTCCCAACAACGTTTCAAGAGAAGCGACTTATTTAAAGTAAACAAGTTTTTCAAGCCCAAACCCCCTTGATCATTAGGGATGCAACAGTTCTTCCAAGCTACAAGTGCCGAACCATTTTTCAGAGGGTCCCCATTCCAGAAAAAGTTTCGTACCCATCGTTAGACTTTCTTCAAAAGCTCTTTAGGCCATTCATATACTTGAAAACTATAAAGCAACTGACTCTGAATAACAGATTCAATTAATTGGAGTCTTCCGGCTTGTGAAAGTAGTCTCCCCTTCCAAGAACTAAGTTTGGCTTTGATTTTGTCAGCAATGGGAAGTAAAAAAGCCGATTTAGGACGACCAACAAAAATGGGAACTCCCAAATAGGTAAAAGGAAAATTGCTCACACTGGTGCCAAGAATGTTTGTAATACACACTTACCTTAGGATTGCAGACTTGCCAACGAACAATTGTGATTTAGCCTTATTAACTGCTTGGCCAGAGTTCTGAGCATACTTTTCCATAAAAGACATGAGGTTCCTCAAATATTTGGACCGGCCTTGAGTAAATATCATAACATCATTAACAAACAAAACATGTGTTGGAGGAGTGAAACCCCTTGATGCTTTAAAGCCCTTGATTTTATTTTGACTAGCTAAATCAGCAATACTCCTACTCAGAACCTCTTTGGCAAGACAAAAAAGAAGTGGTGAAAGTGGGTCACCTTGACGCACTCCCTTGAACATGTAAAGAAACCACAAGCCTTGCCATTCACATTGACAGATAGATAAGTTGATTTTAAAATTACCTCAACATATCAGATAAATGTTGGGTGCTTGAGTAGAAAACACCAATCTAGCGTATCAAAGGCCTTGCTAATGTCAAATTTAATTGCAACATTACCGTACTTGCAACTGTCATTAAGGGCCTGTTTGGTACAGTTGTGGCTTCAAAAATAAGCTGGCTGTGGCTTATTTTGAGAATAAGCAGCTGACAAGCAAAGCTGCTGAGTGTTTGGTAAACTGACTTTTTATAAGTGCTGTGAATAGTAGAAGCAGTGGTAAACTGTTTGGTAAACTAGCTTTTTAAAAGTGCTTTAAGTTTGTAAATTACCAGTTTAGTCTTATAATATATTTTTGCTTTATTTATTTAGTAATATATAAAAACATAATTGCTCATGAATCCTTATGTCATTGAAGCAATGGGTCTTGGGTCACATTCTCAGGCTTCTTATCATCATAAAGACAACATGGTGTCACCTTAACTGTTCCAATGCAGTTCAATGAAGGACAAAGATAGCAAAATAACAAAGAATAACTTCCAATGTTGAAAGGTACAGTTCCATGTAAATCGAAGATCAATATCTCAATCACCCTATAAGGAACTATGAGGAAAGGTAAATATCAGAAAGAGATCCAAACACCAATTTGTAACAAAATGCATTATCTAATATCATATAATCTTACTTCATGCATCAATCAGACAAATGCAACCGAAAACAAATTTATGGAAGATAACAATTTCCCTTTGAATGACAAATAACTCAAGATTTGTTTCAAGTGTATATATTCACATTGTTTTTAAGCAGTATCAAATACAAAGAATTGCAGAACGACAACTATACATAAAAAAAACTATTACAGTATGACAACCGACACTACTCAATTCTCTCTTTGAAGAAAAACATCCATGTTTCGCCATTCCAACTCGAACTTCGGTGCTTCTTGCTTTGATCTCAAGTTGCATATCCAACCTTGCACAGAAAACAGGCCATACTCTTTTCTTTCTGATTTAACGAGTGTGCTTATTCATATAAGTATAAACCTAACAGTACTAGTCATTATGAGACTTTCATCCTTACAGCCTATGACAACATAGCTACAGGTAAGGGATAAATGACTAGGTACTATTAGCTTATATGAAAATTACTGTAGGTGTCAGAACCTTAACTCAGGGAGGCAAAAAGAATACTAAACGTTAATAGACCAGGAATTACCTTGGAGATGAACAAAACTTTCAGATACAAATCATATGCACCATTCAACTCCTTGCCCTGTAACTCTTGATCTGGAAATCCAAAAAAAACTGTTAGAATCAACCCATCCATAATAGGCCACCAAACATATATGAATGGCTGAGTTGCAAACATTACGCTTTGCGAGTTCTTTCTCCTTAGCAATCGCCATCCTCCTAAGCTTTGCAGCTTGCGCAAATGTTGCTGGCCTGCATTCAACAAAAACTAAAATCATACAACTGCAAAATGTATACTCCTTCAATTTTCTAATTCACTATTCATCCTACCAGAATGCTGTTACATTTCTACAACAACACTAATAGTAAAAAATCAAGGAAAACACAAAAGAGCCATCTGTAAACCTCTAATCGATACATAGGTTTCAAGTTTCATACATGTTTTTAACTCGTTAAAGAAGCAAACAAAACCAACTGATCCAAAATTAAAGCCGAAACCATAATGCTGTGTAAGATTGGGAACACATAGACTTGGATTAACAAACTACTCACTGTGACAAGGAGCTTGCCTCTTTGGCAAGCTCTTTGATCTCTCTCCGCAACCGAGTCTCCTCAGCAGTTACTGGCCCTCGCTGAAAACAGCAAAACCACCCAATCAAAGCCCGAATTGAACTTTTAGAAAGCATGAAAACCAATCCAATTCAAGAATTCAAGCATCAAATTCGATGATTAAGCCAAACGATTCCTGAAAATCTATGCGGTATGGGTAGAGTTTCGGTTACCTTCTTTAACTGTTCGAGCCACTTGTAGAGGAGCTGGAAAGCGACGACGATGAGGAAGACGACCGGAGCTGCGGAGGAGATTCGGTGCTCCGATAAGGTTTCCATTACGTCACCCATGGATTGATTCTAGCTGAGGAAAGAGAGACCGTAAAGAGTTGAGAGAGAAGGAGAGACCGCGGAGAGTTGAGGGAGAAGAGTCTGTTCTGCCTGTGAGGGAGATCTTGCGATAGAGAGGCGAAAAGCCGAAAGCGGCTTTTCAAAGCTGGGGCAAGGCAGCTTCCATATTTACCAAAGAAAGAGCCGTGCTTTGAAGCGAAGCCAGGTCTCTTTTTAATTACCAAACACTTCAAGCTGCATTGCTTTGTAGCAAAGCCGCTTGGAAGCCCTGCCAAACGGGCACTAAGAAGGTTCACACATTCAGAAGTTTGTGTTATCGGGTCCAAGGTAGTGCGACCAGCAATGAAAGCACTCTCATTGGGGGAGACAATTCTTGTTGCCACGCGACCAAGACGATCTGCAAGGATATTTGTAATGATTTTGAAACTGAAATTTGCAAGAGCGATGAGAAACATCCTTCTTCTGCTGTATCTTTCAAAGTTAAAACAGAGAACTCAGCAGTTAAAGTAAATGGTGCACAGCAAACTGAACAATCCAAACGGCAAGGGTCATGACTCATGAAAATGGAAAATTGTTTCATCGTCTTGCTTGTTATTACATAGAAGCTAGACCGTAGTTTAATCGCCTGTGATGACTTGAAGAATCTACGAGCTGCTTTAGAGGAGTACAATTAATCTTAAATATCAACTGGAGGAATTTGATTTCACCAACCAAAATAGCATGAAAGTTTCAAAAGCGCAAGCATTCTAGAAGTGACCAGTTCACAGATAAGGAGATCATCATCAGGTTCATAAGATCGAAAACACTGAAAAAGAACTCACGTGCTGTGAAAAATAATATCTCGATCACCTGAGTTAGTTTCTTCCCTCAATGTATGACAAACCTTTCCATTAATTGTTTGAATGTTTGAGTCGGATATATATGAGGCTGATCGAAGACTCAGCTCTCTGCAAATAGTGATATAGAATCTCAGAGTAGAGTAGGGTGGACTAATTGGTTATTTCATCGAGATCTCTTCTCTGAGAAGCTGGATCAAATATCTCGTAAGCAAGAAGGAAAGAGTACTTCAAGATCAATAGATTACATTCTCTAGTTTTTATATATATATATATATATATATATATATATATATATATATATATATATATATTTCACCATGAGAACTCGATCTGTAAGGTCATTGCTGGTTGAAGATCTCCAAAACATTATACAGGTCATTGGCTGTAGATGATCAAATCAACGTACGTTGATCGATCTACTCCTCCGTTCTGCTTGACGTACTTAGCTAACCATATATATATATATATAGGAAAATTCTATGTTACTGGTTGGTATACATACAGTGACTTTTAGAAATATTTGTGATTATTGGATCGGAAATATATATGGCTAAAAATATTTTGTAATAAATACTTGTTTACACAGTCACTATCAAGTTGATATTAAAAAAATAACTGGTTTATCAATTTAGAAAGAACTATCAATTTAGAAAAAACGACCGGGTAATTAAACAATTCTGCTTCTGATCACTATCAGTTTAGAAAGAACTGGTTTATCAGGTTTCAATCGAATCAAAGTTGGGTTCGGTTTCGATTGAGGATAACAAGAGGCTGATACAATTGGAAGAATAGAGGTCAATTGATCGCCATTTTTCATCTCCTCTAATCCGCAAGTTCTCGAAACAAGGTTCAATTCTAATTCTTCTTTTTATTATTTTGTAGTTTTTTGGTTTGATTGGAGTTAAAGTCTAGTGGGTTGTGGTATTGATTTTGAGTGGTTGTGTCTAGGGTCTTAGTTCGCAGAAATAGAGAGCAAGAAGGTCCAAATACACTGCAACAATAAATATTTATGTTGTTATCGTTTATAAAATGTTTCCTTGTGGGATTACGTCACTTAGCACAACCACAACAATTGATGTCAAAGTAGTAAATTTTGTTCAAATTGTCGTATATACTCAACTATAACCAATTTACTAGTCTTTAAATAATAAAACAAGTGTGACAAAAAATTTGTTGTTATAGTGGTAAATATTTATGTTTTTATCTTTTATGAAATGTTTACTTGAGTGACTATGTCACTTACCACTACCACAACAATTGATGTTAAAGTTGTAAATTTCGTTCAAATTGTCGTAGATACTCAACTGTACCCAATTTACTTGTTTTTGAACAGTAAAACAAGTGTGAGAACAAATTTGTTGTTAGAATGATAAATATTTATGTTTTGATCATTAATGAAATACTTACTCGCGTGACTACGTCATTTACCATAACCACAACAATTGATATTAAAACTATAATTTTTGTCCAAATTGTATCAATTACTTCACTTAACCCAAGATACTAGTTTTTAGACAATATTACTAGTGTGACAACACTTTTATTGTCAAAGTGGTAAATTATTTGTTTTCATCATTAATATTATGATTACTATATTAACTATCATTTTACCCACAATCTACTACGGTTGATATAAAATTTGTAACTTTTGTTCTATTTGTAGTAATTACTTAAAATACTATAACATTTACAAGGTTATGAACAATTTTACAATCATGACAACATCTATGTTGTGAACGTGGTAAAATCTAAATTAGACCAAAAGTTATGTAAGTTCTCAAAATAGTAAATATGTTCTCCATTTGATAAAAAAGGTCTTCCATTTGATAAAAGTTATCAAACTATGGTATTTACATCATTAACCACTCAATTACAATAATCACAATAACAATGATCTTAAGTTGTAATTTTAGTTCTATTTTCTGTAATTTATTATTTGACAATAATGGTTACATGTTTTTGAACAATTTTACTTATCAACAATAACACGTTGTTATCATGGTAAATTTTATTTTTTAAATGACACATGTAAATATTTGATTGGGTAATGTTTGGTCTAGAATTTGCAGTCCTTCAAACAACCGGCTTGTAAATTTGTGCTAGGCGTGCCAGTACCTTTGGGTCAGGTACAACCTTGAAGTTGGATGCTACTTGATGCTACTTGCGTCCCTCTTCTGACTTCTTCTCACAGCAACTGTGACAGACGCCGATCTTCTTCCTCTGTGCTAGGTTCTCTTCTTAGACCTACAAGGGAAAAGTCCCTCTAGGATTTTTCTCCAACCTTTGAGGATGGCCGAATCTTACTTAGTATGCAAAGAAACTAAGCAGCGGGTATCAAGATATAAACTGGCGAACGGATTCTCCAGAACTGGTTGCGGGAGTAAAACTGCTCAACGGATCGAACAGGGGAGTAGAGAGATTTCAACGGATTGAAACCTGTCAGACTTAACGGATTAAGTCCCTTTTGCAGCTTGACGGATCAGGCTACGGTTGCTGACGGATCAGGCTTGGGTTGCTGACGGATCAGGCTTGGTTGCTCCGGAGAGGCTTGAAGACTTTCGCGTGGCGAAGTTGTTGTCTGTTTGTTGATAGATGTAGTTGTGTCGTTTCTCTTGCACCTCAACCCTTTATATAGTGAATACTAGGGTAGATGTTTCCTTGCCAATCAAGGTATGGCCTCAAATAATCCTTCTTGTAGCGCAAGACTAATTCTTAAAGCCCAATCATGTAAGCCCAACACTACTCTGGTGGTAACTTACCTTTCTGCAATCACGTGTCTAACTTCTTATAATATTCTCGCGAACGCTTTTCCAACTGCGAACGGATTCTGCCAACACACGCCCCGCTTCGCGAGCGCGTTTCCCCCTGTAAACAAATTAACTCTCTTCGCGAGCATACTTTGTTACTGTGCTCCTTGCGAGCGCTTTTGACTCTCCAAGCGTCCTCTGACCTTCTTGACCGCAAGCATCGGTCCAGATGTTTTTCTATAAATGGGCTTTTTACTTTTGGATCTAACATTGCCCCCCAGTTCTTGAGATTAAGCCCGTCTGCGAAAATCGAAAAGAGCTATACCTTAGCATTGATTTAACCAAAAGCAAACGTCTTTTCATTGTCACTCCTCAGAACACTCAACCATCATTTCCCTCTGCAACTCCTCTCAAACCTTCCTGAGATAATCCGCCGCCGTTCCTACTTCCAAATCAATGGCACCCAAACACACCTTCTCTGCTGTGAAAACCGCACCCAGAACCCCTTCTGAGCATGAAGCCCTAAACTTTGTCCAAGCCATGGCTGGCCTCCGACCTGCTCCAAAACCCAAGGGTTCTTGGTTGAGAGTTAAGATTGATCAAACCTGCGACCTAGGTCCCTGGGTCGATGTCTTCCCAAACCCACTTGAACTGCCTTACCGTCAACATGCATCTCGAATTCCCCCTTTAATCTTTCGCAAGGAAGAAGCTTCATTCGTCGACTGGCAGAAGTCAGACGCCCAGACCAGATTTGGGCAGTGGCCGAATACTAATGACGCCGAGATCCAGTGGTACCAACAACGCCGCAGTAAGGACCTTGAACGATGGCAGGCCGTTGGAATCGCCGATCCTATCGACCTCTGCTTCTCCTTGAAGTCTGGTTGTAACAGAGCTCCCCTGGCAGCAGCAATTTGCTTCTGGGACACTTCATCAAACACCTTTCATCTCCCCGCAGGCCCAATGGGTATCACCCTCCTGGATGTGTATACAATTACTGGATTTCCATTCGCCAACGCACCGAGTCCTCTCAACGACCTTGCTCTGGAACATCAAATCCCCTCTGATCAGCCTCGCCCCAACTCATACGCCGCGTGGGTCAATCACTACGGGAGTACTGACGATGATCTAAGTGGCCTAGCATTTCTGGAATTCTGGCTACTCAAATATGTTGAATGTAGCGCCACCAACAAACCCACTTTCGCCTGGGCCAGAACGGCTGAGCTCCTTTACAACGGTATCCCTCTCAACCTTTTAGAGTTAGCCACCGGATTACTATATAGGTCACTATATTTTATATCCTTAGAGCCCTTTAAACACAGATCTGTTAGCGGTCCTCTTTGGATTTTGGACTTGTGGCTTCAAACCTATTTCCCTGTTTTCCGCTCTTCTTCCGTTACCAGCTTCCTAAAAGATAAGGTTTTAGGCCAAACCATCGTGTCCGCTCCACATCCTCCAGCCATTAGTTATTCGCGTTGTTTCCACCATCTGTATAGTATGGAAAGCCTGCCTTCAGATTCTATTACCGTTATCTGCAGACGCACATACCCTTCTCTCATAAACGAAGGTTTTATTTTCCGTAACCACCACAACGTCCTGCAGCTCTTTTTCTTTCTACGCCTCCTTTCCAATCGCGACCTCAAACTACCAGGGAGAGCCGGAGTAGAAATCTATGCCCCCAACTTCTTCACGAGGCAATTTGGAATGTGCCAAAACATTCCATATCCCCCATTGGCTAGCCGCAACCATTTCACTTCGTGGCGAGAAACCTATAATGCTGGGATTGATCCTGATTCCATCCCTTCCAGCTTCAAAGACATTGTTCAGCCTGTCAACACCTATCCCCTCGGCGGAGTACGTCTGAGCTTCGAGGCCACTAATGAGTTTACTAGGTGGTGGACATCAATCAACGAAGGCAAATGGCACCCAGACCAACTATCTGTGTTTAGGCAGATTTTCCAGCCATATCAGAAACAATTCCGCCATGCCGAAGACTTGGTTGTTTTTGCTATCGATGGCCCTCACCAAAGCGTTGAATCTTCCTTGGTTCCTGAGGTGCGAACAGAAGTGCTTCCTGCCCCCCAGGTATTTAAAACTCTTTAACTATGTTTATCAACTTTCTGATCTGTATCCCTTTTTCCGACCATCTTCCTTCCTTGCAGCGTCCTCAAAGAACCAAGAAGCGCGCGAACAAGAATGGAGATCATCCACTCAAGAGGCTCAGACCAAATCTTCCTACAGAAGGAAATGCTCTCCAACCCCAGGTATGGGTTCATTTAATTTGAAAACTCGTATGCTCATGTAGCCAAGTCAATTAATCATATAATTGCCTTCTAGGTGGATCAGCTTATGCAGTCTAGCCCTGAAGACGTACAATCCCTCGAAGAATGCAATCAACATCCTGCTGTTTCTGGTGCCCCAAACCTAACTGTTCTAGCTGAAGTAACCTCTGCCGTGGCCCAAGAGGCGATTCCTCCCACAGCTAACCTGGACACTGGGACTCCTGCTGAAACAGATCCAGAGGTATTGTTTCGATAAACCATTCAATTGACAATATTTCAATGAACTTGAGCTCAATTGTGCTTCTGTTGTTTCAGGGACCGATTCCTGTATTTGAAGTTAGCTCTTCCTCCGAGTCAGTTGCTTCCCCGATCCTAGATACTATGATGGGGGAGATTTTCAGTGAAAGTGCCAAGCTCGTTCCACTTCAAACTGTTGCTGCGAATGAGCCTTTTCCCCGCGAGGCAACCTCCTGTTCGCCTCAGAGAAAAACGACTGATACTCGCGCGAATGAAATTCCCCCCGCGAACGCAGTCTCTCCGGCGAACGAAACTGCTGTCGCGAATGCCGATCGCGCGACTGATATTGTTCAACCAGTGCTTCAACCGGTAATCCCAACTGAAACTGACCCAAAGGTAACAATTTTTACTCTGCAGCTTCTGTTTGTACTCTTACAAACACTTATTGTTTCTTTACTTGCCAGGTTCCGGAAAACCTTCCAGTGACCTCCCCTTCTGATCACGCTACGCCTTCCCTCATCGAGCAAGTTCAACTGATGCTGGATCCTTTTCAAGCAAACCAATCCATCGCTGATGCGACACTATTCCTCCGCAACCTAGAGCATGAAGATCTTCTCCACCCACATACTAGGGTCCAAATTGAAGATGCTGTTCGTCTCCTTCGAGTTCAAGCTGATGAAAGACTCTTGAAGAAATTGCAGCGTCTGTGGGAATTCACAACCAAAGCTGCAACTTTGTCTGAGCGTGCCAGAGCCACGCGATTGGAGGCTCCTCAGTATTATCAACAGAAAGAGGAGTTCCAAGCCGAACGGGTTGTCAAAGTCACCAATCTTGCCAAACTTGTCCATAACGCGACCCAGTTGTTTCCTAACCGACTTGCTGAGCTCAAACGTCAAAAAGCTGAGATTGAGGCCCAAATAGTAATTGTTGAAGAGGAAACCCGGAACAACTTAGACGCCCTGGAGCAAGAGAAGAATTCCTATCAGACTCTGCAACAAATGATCAACCAGGTGGACGACAGGATCGAGGATTCCCTGATCCACGAAGAAAATATCAAAAACGCCCTTGATACTGCTTTAGCGAACATTAAGCACATCAGTAAATTTATTTAACTGGCTATCTGTTCTGACTTTGTTCGCGAGTGTTATTCTGAATGCAGAAGATCTTTTCAAATTAATTCCATATCCTTGACCTCTCGAAAACTGTTCCCAACTTTAACTGCAACGTCGCACCATTAACTTGCGCATTTACCGCATTCAACAAACACAGCACGCGTGATAAATGCTTGACCAATGAACGAATAGCAAACCATTCAGTTCCCTTCGGTGAAGACCTAGCATTTCGCCTATAAATGTCGATCAATTCCTTTCATTACCTTCAACAACCAAGAACATGTATTCTCCCTTCAGTCTCAAAGCAATTCCGCCAGACCTCTTTCTTCAACCTTTCTGTCCTCTAGGCTTCACAACCAAACCTCAAATCCTGGGTAGGCTTTACAACCTAACCTCAGGAATAAGATCTGATGCGCCCAACCCTGAAGTCGCATCAAAGTGCATCACTGGAACCAAATTCCACTTGATGAGGGGATTGACTTCTGGTATTGGACCGAAGAAGGCTTCTGTGCCGACAGGATTCCTCTTGCCGAGCCTCTTCCGCGCCAGGTCAGACCAAGTTGCTTCTACTCCCATCACCGTCGACTTGCTTTCAACAAGCTGGCCGCGCAAGGTGGAAGATGAAGCAAAACCTGCAACAGTTTGAAGAGAGACTTTATGAAAGGAGTTGTAATAGTTTTTTCTTCAAACAGCTCTGTTCTTGTTCAACACTGTATTTGTTGCAATCAGTTCTTGTTCAACACTGTATTTGTTATCCATAATAAACACAAATTGTTTATGTTCAATGTATAAACCACAGGTGTTGGTTCAAAAATAAATTAGGGCCTGAAAAACACAACTTGTTCTTCCCGAAAATTGTCAAAAATTTCGAAAAAACCACATTAATTGGTTTGTATATCTATGGTGCCCCCCCAGTTTAATCATGTGCGCAGAAAACCAAAACCTCAAACAGGTTAAGCGTTTAAGCAACATGAATAAAACTGACAAGATCCCAGTTCTGCAAACAAGATCCTAAGGCTCTAAACTCTGCCCCCCTTGCTGGCAAACAGGCTGTTCTGTCATCTGTGACGGCGAAGGATCGTCAGAAGCCCAAACACTTGGAAAGTACTGTTTCAGATGCCTCCCATTAATAGGGTTATTATGGACTTCTCCATCCAAATCTCGCAAATAATAAGCACCTTTACCCACGATCTGGTCAATCAAAAGGCCCCTGCCACGTAGGCGACCACTTACCCCTGCCGCGAACGTGTTCGCCAAAGGGAAGTACTGCTTTCCAAACCAAATCGCCAACTCTAAAACTTCTGCCACGTGTCCTGGCGTCATATGCGCGAGCAACTCGTTGTTTTTCAACGATTATATGATCTAAGGCTTCCACACGAGTAGTATCCAACTGTTCATGCTCCTGAAACATGGCCTGAACATAATCCTCTCCTACTAACTGATGTTGTTCGCGAACCCTTAAAGAATTAACACTTATCTCCATGGGTAACACTGCATCATGCCCGAACATCAAGGCATAGGGTGTGGTTCCTGTAGGTGACCGCTTAGATGTTCGATATGCCCACAGAGTATGATCAAGCTCGTTATGCCAATCTCTAGGATTATCAATCAGCATCTTTCGCAAGATGTTGATTATGACTTTGTTACTAGCCTCAGCTTGTCCATTCGCCTGAGCATAATATGGTGTGGAATGCAGAAACTTAATTCCATAGTCAGTAATGAAGTCTTCGGTTTCTTTTGCTAGAAACGCTGCCCCCCTGTCTGCAACTAAACACTCTGGGATACCATACCTGCTAATGATGTTGCTGAAGATGAAGCTGCAAACTGTTCGAGCAGATGCATCTTTTAAAGGTACAGCCTCCACCCATTTTGTGAAATAATCGGTCGCTAATAGGATGAACTTATGCTGCTGAGACGAAGCTGGATGAATAATTCCAATAAAATCCAACGCCCATCCTCTTGCTGGCCAAGGCTTAATAATGGGTTGCATGGGCACATCTGGAACATGCCGCACCGGTCCATGCGCTTGACACTCCTGACAACCTTGAGCAAAAGTGATGCAATCTTTCAAGATTGAAGGCCAAAAGTAACCATAACGACGGATAAGCCACCTCATCTTTGGTCCAGCCTGGTGCGAACCACACACTCCTAAGTGTACCTCTCTCATTACTCGCTTAGCTTCCTTTCCAAAGATACACCTAAGATAAACTCCATCCTCTCCCCTGCGTAAGAGTTCGCCACCTCGTAGCACATAGTTAGTGGCAAAGTATCTGACTTTTCTATCCACTGGAGTAGATGGATTATCCAAGTAATCAATAAGTGGTTGACGCCAATCTGTATCGATAGCCTCTATCGTAGCGACGTACCATTCATCCGCGTCTACCCTTCGAGCCATGAAAGAAGGTAACGTCCTTCTTTCCACCTTCAAAATCCGCTCGCAGACTCCATCAGCCAAAGTTATGCCAGTGGCGATTTGGGCTAATTCATTCGCCGCGAAGTTGTGTGCTCTTGGGATATAATCCAGAGTGACATCACTGAATTGCTCCAACAACTCTGTAGCCCTTTCCCAAAAAGGAACCAAAGTAAAGGTGGTACATTTGTATAACCCCTTAAGCTGATTGATCACCAACAAGGAGTCACCGAACACACTTACCACTGTTGCCCCCATTGCGAGCAACATTTCCAATCCAATTATGAGTGCTTCATATTCAGCCTGATTGTTGGTGCATTTCCACTCTAGTTGGAAAGAATATGCATGACGAACCCCGAGTGGACTTACTAGAGATATCCCAGCGCCAGATAAACTCTCAGTACTGCTCCCATCAAAGTATAATTCCCAGGGCTGCATCAGAATGGCCACCACATCTAACTCCCTGTATTGTAAATCTTGTTCCACACGATGATGAAGCAAAAAATCTGAAACCGCTTGTCCGGTTTGTGCCTTCAAAGGTGCATATTGTAGTGAGAACTCCGACAAAGCTAACACCCATTTACCAATTCGACCCCTAAGAATGGGTCTAGTTAACATGTATTTCACCAAGTCCGTCTGTGCCACCACTACCGTTGTGAAAGATAACATGTAATGGCGTAACTTGCAACCGGCGAAATACAACGCAAGGCACAACCGTTCCATGTCACTGTACCTAGTTTCTGCATCTATCAACGTCCTGCTAAGGTAATACACAGCATGCTCAATCACTTTATCATCATCTTGGTGTTCATCTTGTGCTAAAAGTGCAGCAATGGATGTCTCGCATGCTGAAATGTAGAGCTTCAAAGGGTGACCCGGCCGTGGAGGCATCAGAACTGGCGGTGAAACTAGGTACTGCTTTATTCTGTCGAACGCTTCCTGGTGACTTGTCTCCCAACGAAACTCCGTATCTGCCCTCAATTTTAACAGAGATGTAAAGGGTTGAATCTTTCCTGCTGAATTCGAGATGAACCTACGCAAGAAGTTAATCTTTCCTAGTAACTGCTGCAACTCCTTCTTGTTAGTTGGGGCAGGAGCTTCTATGACTGACTTGACCTTGTCCGCTGGAATCTCGATCCCCCGCTGATGGACCACAAACCCTAGGAAATCGCCTGACTGAACCCCAAAGACACATTTAGCTGGGTTCATTCTGAGTTTATGTTTTCGCATCCTTGTGAAGACTTTTCGTAGATCCTCTATGTGGTCTGCCTTAATCTTGGACTTTACTACCACATCGTCAATATAAACCTCCAATATCTTCCCTAATATGTCATGGAAGATAAGGTTCATCGCCCTTTGATATGTGGCACCAGCATTCTTAAGCCCAAAAGGCATGACTTGGTATTCGAATGCTCCTGTAAATCCCGGACATCTGAAAGCCGTCTTGTGCTTGTCTTCCTCCTCCACAGGAATCTGGTGATATCCTGCGGTTCCATCCATGAACGATAACAACTCATGCCCTGCCACTGCATCTACCAGCATGTCCGCCATGGGCATAGGATACACGTCCTTTGGTGTGGCAGTATTTAGATTCCTGTAATCCACGCACACCCTCATCTTACCATTCTTTTTCCTGACTGGTACTATGTTAGACAACCACTTGGCATACTTTGCAGGTCGAATAATTCCTGACTTAAGCATCTTTTCCACCTCTTCTTTAACTGAAGCCGCTGTGTCGGCATGCATTCGCCTAGGTTCTTGTCTGACTGGCCTGTAACCATCCATGATTGGTAGCTTATGACAAACTAACTCTGGTGCTAAACCAGGCATGTCCTCGTATTTCTCTGCGAAGCAATCCTTGTACTCGTGAAGTAGCTCAATAAGCTTCTGTTTTTGTTCAGGCTCCAAATACACACTTATTCCAACCTCTATTGGTTCCTCTAGGGTCCCCAGGTTGACTTTCTCTACTGGATCCTTGACCTTAGGTGGAGTATCATCCAAGGCTGCCGGAGCTGCCTGGATAATCTCCTCCTCTTCCTCGTAATACTCCAAAACATCATCGTTAACGCACTCTACTGCCGCCACCTGTTGGAAAGCCTCTTGCTCCTGCCTAAAAATGGATAATCTCTGATGCAGGGAAGCGTAGGCTTCCAACTCCTCCTTGCTGAGTTGTGGCTTCATTGATTGTTTCGGGGTAAAACCATGGAGATTGGTCTACTGGCGTCTGCTTGAAGTTGCGCCAATCCCCATTGCGTAAGCTCAGTGGAGGTCACCCCATATGGATGTCCTTTCTTTGTGATGCCACTGACTCTTAAAGGCCTCATGTCTTCACTGTAATAACTTGCATCAACAAAGCAAGCTGCTACTGAGAATGGTCTAGGATCGGCCTTGATTATTTCAGACTCGTCAGTTTCTGGGTTCCAGATAGCGAGCTCTTGATGGAGCGATGATGGAACACAACCGGCCTGATGAAGCCAATCTCTGCCCAGAATCATAGTATAAGGAGCAGTGCACTCAGCTACGAAGAAAGTTTGATACATCTCTGATGGGCCAACCCTAATTTTTAGTATCACTACACCGAGTGTCTGAGCTATGTTTCCAGCAAAACTTTTCACCTTCATCTTGCTGTCTAGAATTTTCTCCTTCGGAACCTGAAGGAAATTCATGGTCTGTACGGTAAGGACACTTACAGCAGCCCCTGTATCCACCAATATCCTACTGACCCTTTTGTCCATCATATCAGCAGATACGTACAATGGACGCAAATGCTGCCTCATGGCGAATGTGGGCTTGGAGAACAAAACGTACTTCCTTCTCAGATCAGGGTCCATGTCCTCTTTATCCTTCTTTACAGTCAACTCCTCTCTGCGAACGGATGACTCCACTCCGGTCTCATCTTCTGACATGTTGAGGAAGACTTCAGACGAAATTGGCTCATCCAATGCATACATAGAAGGTAAGACATACACCATATTGCAATAAGTGTTTGTCTCTGGAACTGGTATCACAGCTTCGGTCGTCACGTACACCTGAGCAGATTCCGATTGGTCTGAAATCATCTCACCATGCTCGTTTTCCACATAAAGCACGCTACACGGCAAACTTTCGTCCATACCCCCGGTTTCATCTTCCTCAGTTTCCTCCATATCATCTTCTATGACTCGAGGTATATCGACTTCTGACTCTTCTTCTACGCGGGCAAATGCTTCAGCCATCTGCTTTACCAAAGAAACCTCTGGAACAGGTCTCTGTTGCTCAACCTCAATCATAGGTCCAACCTTATCTGTTTCTTGGGACCCCGGATCCTGACGCTGAACTACTTTTGGTCTCCATTCGAACTTTGTTTTCGACGTCTTGATATTGTCTCCGTTCTTAGGGACTTCTGATATCCTAACCCTTTTCGCCGGAGACGTCTCAGGTGTCTTACTAAAGGTGGAAATAGATATTTCACCCACCACCTTTTTACCTACCCGTGACCAGACTGGTTCTCGCGTATGTTGACTTTTGTCAATGCTCACCCTTGACCATACAGACTTTCGTTCGCCGCTATTTTCTTCTCGCGAGACTCTCTTCTGTCCGCTATGTTTCGTGGTAGAAGTCTTGGTGGTATCGCGAATGTTTCTGATAGGGCAATAAGGTCTAGCTGACAATAAATCCAGCTTCCGCCTTAACTGTTCCGGAGTCTCCCTGATCTGGTCTGGGCTGACTAGGCCTTTATCCAATGCCTCCAAAAGCCTCTTGGTTTTGCCATATCTTCGCTGCACGTTCCTAGTCTGAGTAGGTGTGGCTTCTACCACCTTTCCTCTCTCTCTGACCATCCAGACGTTGTCTTTGAGGATATTCCGTGAAGCTGGTGGTATATAAGGCTTAGTTATTACGTCCTGCGGGTAGACCACTGGCTTCTTCTGCTCCATTCTTGCCTGGCGTAAACGCAAGTAGAGGTTGGAATCCCTCTGACTAGGGCTTGCTGATCTCCTCATCTGCTTCGGGCTGTGTGGCTGATATGCTTCAGGGGGTGTAGCAAACGCACTCTTCTGCTCGTGTTGTGGCTCTTTAGCAATGCCACATTCAGTTTTGCACCTATCACACAACATGACTGCTGATGTACCTGCCATTGGTTCTTTCCGTTTGACAACTTCTGTTTCTCCAGCTATAGTGCTCAGGTCAAGCGTCAGTTTTCTACCCCGAGCCAAATCAACCACAGCCACATCTGCTACCGCTGGATCACAAAAGGTGATTGACCCCTCATTGACCCATTGTTGTATCTGATCTTTGAGCTGCATGCACTGAGAAGTCTTGTGAGTCCACAAGTTATGAAACTTACAATAGGTCTTACCAGCTATTGCCTCTTCTGGGGGGAAGACTCCCCAAGGGATGGCCACCTCGTTGGCCATGATCAGCTTGTTCAAGATAATATGAGCCCTACTTGCATCATAAGTGTATTCTTTGAACCTTGGCCTTACTGGCGGTGGCTTTTCCTTCTTCCCTTCGCATGACACTAAATCAATCATATTGATGGTGGGAAAAGGATCGATGTCCACCCAAGCCGCAGTCTTTTCTTCATTCGCTCCGAGCTTTCCCTCGTTGATCCAAGTCTAGATAGTGTCCTTCAAGCGAATGCACTCCGATGTGTTATGGTTCCAAAGATTATGGAACCTGCAGTACTTCTTTCCTTTGAGCTGTTCCTGTGTAGGGGGAGGTCCAAAGTCATTCCTTACCTTCCCTAATGCCGTCAGATCTTCCAAAATTTCTGGTGCCTTGTGTGCATTATATGTATAGGATTCGTACTCCGGCTTGGCGAACGCGGCGAACGAGATCCTTACTGGCTCTTTAGACATTTTCAACACCTGGGACTTGATAGGCTGTCTGCCTGCTAACTCTACTGCTGCGACTTCTTCCTCATAACCCATCATGTATGGGTCTGCATAGGGCATAGCTTGTGGGGCCGAATAGTAGGGATCCATATGGGAATATATTGCCCCCACAGTCTTGTGCCTTGCTGGAGGCATTCTGGGCCTCAGCGTTCCTGGGATGAGAGCTAAGTTGTTCCTGGAATTGTTAGCGTCTTCGTCCAGCTCATTCAGGAAGTACTGGTAACTGCCAACCCTGTTCATTAAGTCAGCCATGCTAGAGAACACTCCATCGTGGTGTTTTGCTCTCTGTCTCTTCTCCAACCCACGAATTGCAATTTTGATCAAGTCAGGCTCCGGGATTGGAGTTTTGCACTTGGCCTGTTGAATCTTGAACCGCTTGAGGAATTCTACAGATGACTCCATAGGTTGCTGATACATCGCTGTCAAAGAAGACAAGTCAACCTCTGGTTCCACAGTTCCAAATGTGGTTCTAAACATGGTCTCCATCACGTTCCAGTCAGAGACCGATCTTGGTATCAACTTGGTATACCATGTCAGTGCTGACCCTGACAATGAGGCACCGAATGTGCGTAACTTGAAAACATTGTCCGCACCATATGGTCCACACTCGCCTGTGAATCTTGCGATGTGGGTGGCTGCGTCTTCAGATCCTTCTCCTGAGAACGAAGTGAATCTTATCTGCCGATAATGTTCCGGCCATGGGCTTTCAGCCACCCATTCTGGATACGGGTGTGCGTATGCAGTGTTCACAGCAACAACGGGAGTTGCCCTTATTGCCTCCTGTATCATATTCTGGACTGCATCCCAGTCCAGCTGAGGTCTCCTATGATTAGGTGTTGGCGAACGACGTGGTTGCTGCCTTGGAGCCCTCTGTCGTCCTCTAGCCCCTACAGGGTTCTGATTATTGTGCACCGCTAATTGGTCATCACCCACACGAAGTGGACCAAATCCCTCCCGGTGCACGGTTCTTCTATCCACCTGGTGATCGACCTCTTCTAGCAACTCTTCTTCTGGAGGCTGTTGGCGGATAAGCTGCTCAGTTCTCATGGCATTTAAAGCCTCCATGAACATATCCATCCTCTTATTCAGCGCTTGCTGATTTTCGTTCATCTTAGTTGCTAGGTCTGCATACCTTAGGTCCTGAATCTCGGCCTTTTTGTCTTGTTGCCGGGCTCGGCCGCGGACCTCCTGGAAACCTTTAGTCAGGTTATCCAATGATGAGCTTAATGCTCCTACGTGTTCAGCAAGGTTCTGTGACTGTCCTTCGTTAGTCATGGCACCAAACTTGCTAATAGCTTGTTCTGCAGATAGCTTCCTACAGTAAGCCGAATTATGTGGTCTTGCGACTACGTGTTCTGGTTTGGAACACGAAGGATATTCCTTTTGATATTCGCCGAAGCCTGTAATCTTGACACTGTCCCACTGGGCGTGCCAGATGTTTGGTCTAGAATTTGCAGTCCTTCAAACAACCGGCTTGTAAATTTGTGCTAGGCGTGCCAGTACCTTTGGGTCAGGTACAACCTTGAAGTTGGATGCTACTTGATGCTACTTGCGTCCCTCTTCTGACTTCTTCTCACAGCGACTGTGACAGACGCCGATCTTCTTCCTCTGTGCTAGGTTCTCTTCTTAGACCTACAAGGGAAAAGTCCCTCTAGGATTTTTCTCCAACCTTTGAGGATGGCCGAATCTTACTTAGTATGCAAAGAAACTAAGCAGCGGGTATCAAGATATAAACTGGCGAACGGATTCTCCAGAACTGGTTGCGGGAGTAAAACTGCTCAACGGATCGAACAGGGGAGTAGAGAGATTTCAACAGATTGAAACCTGTCAGACTTAACGGATTAAGTCCCTTTTGCAGCTTGACGGATCAGGCTACGGTTGCTGACGGATCAGGCTTGGGTTGCTGACGGATCAGGCTTGGTTGCTCCGGAGAGGCTTGAAGACTTTCGCGTGGCGAAGTTGTTGTCTGTTTGTTGATAGATGTAGTTGTGTCGTTTCTCTTGCACCTCAACCCTTTATATAGTGAATACTAGGGTAGATGTTTCCTTGCCAATCAAGGTATGGCCTCAAATAATCCTTCTTGTAGCGCAAGACTAATTCTTAAAGCCCAATCATGTAAGCCCAACACTACTCTGGTGGTAACTTACCTTTCTGCAATCACGTGTCTAACTTCTTATAATATTCTCGCGAACGCTTTTCCAACTGCGAACGGATTCTGCCAACACACGCCCCGCTTCGCGAGCGCGTTTCCCCCTGTAAACAAATTAACTCTCTTCGCGAGCATACTTTGTTACTGTGCTCCTTGCGAGCGCTTTTGACTCTCCAAGCGTCCTCTGACCTTCTTGACCGCAAGCATCGGTCCAGATGTTTTTCTATAAATGGGCTTTTTACTTTTGGATCTAACAGGTAACATGTTAACCGGTTTAGTAAGTTATCATTATATTATATTATAAATAATATAAAATAATATAAAATTCAGGTATGAGATACATTTCAATACCATACACGACCCCATATATATATATATATATATATATACTCTCCTAGTCTCCTTGACTAAAAGATAGTTGCATCAGTACGGTGTTAACCGGTTTAGTAAGTTATCATTATATTATATTATAAATAATAAAAATAATATAAAATTCAGGTATGAGATACATTTCAATACCATACACGACCCCATATATATATATATATATATATATATATATATATATATATACTCTCCTAGTCTCCTTAACTAAAAGATAGTTGCATCAGTACGGTGTGCAGTTGTTGTATTATTCTCAATGCAATACCTACCTGGGTACGTAAAGCAATAAGATAGAGTTGAAACCTGCGTAGCGGAAAAATGAAGCTAGAGTAAATTGAAGAACTATATATTGTACTTAAAAACCTAAGAAAATTCATTAAGCTCCAAGGTCTCATGCATCGTGGAAAATCCCATCACTGGCTTGTTTGAACTTATATAATATACAGTTTGATACTCAAAAGAGAACATTAAATTAACGAGCAAGGAAAATAAAGTTTGAACTAAATAAAAACTACCAAAACAAGAGTGGAAAAGGATTATGCGTGCGCATACGAACAACTTAACGGTACTAGCTAGCTCGGTGGATGATGAATCGAAGTAGACATCTGTTGGATTGGTCATCAGAGACCTGCAGGTTTGCATACAGATAGCTACTTGGAGAACTTTAAAATGTCGACATGAGTAGTTGATCCGCTGCAGCCAAGGTATTGGAATGGGAATAATCTCTGCGTTGTTGAAGTAGTAGCGGCGGCGGCGGCCACATGATGATGATCTTGGGGCTGAGGATGATGAGATTGGAGGAGCTTGTCCAAGAATGACCAATCACCGTTGAAAGATCTCATCTCCTGCTGCTGCTGCTGCTGCTGTTGCATGTTGAGTCCACAAGAACCGGCTGTGGTGGAGGTTAGTTTCAACAGGTTCTGAGAGCACTCCAAGTCCAGGGGGTTCAAAGCACGCATACAGTTACTAGGTGCAGATAGAAATGATGATGAATTGTTTGATGCAGCAGCAGCAGCTGCGGACTCTGGACTGAACAACTGCGGCAGGTGCATCGAGCCATCAAACGTGTTAGGATAATCATACAGTGAAGCTTCCAGATGGTGGTGATGATTTTGTTTTGGCTGATGATGATGGTCCAGTACTACTTGGCCATGAGAACCACTTGCCTTCATGTGCGCGATCAAGTCATGTTCTAGTTCTTGATGATGACCAAACTCTGGCTGAAAACCTCTGCTAATGTGATTCTTCTTCTTGAAAACCCTACAAACAACCCATCCGTCCTCCTGCTCAAGCAAATCAAGAATCAATTTAGCATTTTGTTTGTTATTTATTTAGTAATAACCCTATTTATGCAGCTGATTTCTTTTAGATATGCAAGGTAATATTAATTAGTTACTGCATACAATCAAATAGTCTGACATGATGTTGTTAAAACCTATGAACAAATTATATATAGTAACATAACTTGGCATTTCTGACAACAGATCGCTCATAACCCTAGATCTGTATACGCCGAGACGCCGAGTTGAGTTCTAAGTTTTTTTTTAAATCATACAAATCAATTAACTTGTTCTTTATTACCTGAACTTCATGGACATTAACATTGTCATGATGATCTTCAAGGCGATACTCATGCATGATCCAGTCAGTCTTTTGGCCATGAGGAGCGCGGCCGGTGTAGAAGACTAGTGTCTTCCTCATTCCGATCCTCTTGGAATCGCTGAGGTGAATGGCCTTGTCTCTCCCGGTTGCCTTCCAAAACCCAGCTGTAGTAGCACGGTTTGTTCTAGTTCCTGTTGGATACTTCTTATCCTTGTGGCTGAAGAAGTACCACTCATTCTGAGGTCCTGAACCTATTCTGCATTTCTCTACACAAACACTTAAGATTAATATACGTATCCGGCTATTAAGTGCGACTTGTATATGGCCAATAATATAGTTGAAGTCTAACCTTTGAGGTCCCAGGGCTCTAGTTTGTTGAGATCGATCTCCCTGATAACATCAAGGTCGATGGCTTCATAAGAGACCTTCTTCCTGAGGTAATAGTAGAGAAGCTCCTCGTCTGTTGGGTGGAATCGGAAGCCAGGAGGAACTGTCAACTGTCCATTGCCTGCAGACATCATCCTGGATAGCTAACCCTCCTCTGTATGCAGATCGATTATCTGTACCCTGATGAAAAAGAAAACGATTAATTAAGATTGAGTAAAAAGAATATGCATGCACACTGGAAGATGACCTTATGTAACTGATTATGCACACAATGAAACAAACCCCATGGAATCCGTTATACATGATGATATATGGGCTAAAACGTTAAGCTAGAACCGATCGGTTTAAATGGGACTTACCCACAAGAAACCCTAAAACTGTAAACGAGTTAAACAGAGAACATAACTATAGCTATAATTGTGGACTGACTGGACTCTAGATCGATCGTCTGCAAAAATCAAGGTTTTTGAGAAGTGAGGAATGTACAGAGTAAACTCAGCTGGAAAATAGTAACCAAGATACCTAATCATCTCTGAGTTGTATTGTAGGATCTTGAAACCCTATAAAACTTCAGATCCGGTAATACAGATCCATGGAACCCTAGAAATCAACTTTTCACGTGTACACAAAATTAAGAGCCTTCTAAGTAGTAAGAGATATTCATGAAGAAAGAAGAGGAATTAAGAACAAGAAGAACTTGGAGAAAAGAAAAGGAGATCGATGAACAGCGAAAGTGCAAAGATAAACGAATCATGAATGCTCAGAAGCAGCAGCAGACCTGTTCACGGTAGGTAAGAAAGGTTCCCGGTTTTCCTCAGAGACAAAGAAAAAAGGACAACGTACGGCGCTGCACAGGAAAGACGCAGAGACAAACGGAGAAAGCTAAGACTGCAAATTTCTTGGCTTGAATATGGTACGACGTCTGAGTTAGGTTTAAAGAGAGAGCTGGGGAGCGACAAAGAGAGAGAGTTGTGGATGAGTTCTAGCTGAAAGTCTGACAATGGAGGACGGGCACAGAAATATAGAATGAAAGAAACAATTTAATAAAAACCAAAAGGTAACAAAGGAAGAAAATGAAGGTAGAAATGTGAATGATAAGGGGTTTAAACGGATTTGGTAAATATTTTGGGGCGGTGTTTTGTATTCTCATGAGGGTTTGATACGAAATGAAGGGCTTTTGGTGAAAATATGTCGTTGAATATGAAACCTTAATCCTCAAAATCGCCTCATTAGGATGAACGAAATCTGCAAACTGTCAATTACCCTAGTTCATTTTCATTTCTTTTTTTGTAATTATTTGTCTTCTAGCTTATCGCATCTCTCTGTCTTCAATTATCCTCTGGTCAGAGTCAAAGAGGAATTTAGAGAATTTTTCATACATTCCTTCATAGTCCAATCGATCTGAATATATTCATATACCCTTGAATAAAAATATATTCATATACTTTCAAACAAAAAACAATGTATATATATATATATTCATATTTACACCTACATTTTATTATTATTATTTTTTAATTTATTAATAACTAACACACCTTATATATATATATATGTCTGTGACATTTGAACTTTTGATCTCAAAGTTGTTAGTTAAATACCTTAACCAACCAAGTCACAACTCACCTCAAAGTCGTATTATTCAACCTCTATCATGTCATTGTATAGTGCTATTATATATTTAAATTTTTTGTATGCACAAGTTTATGATGTAATTTCAGCCCTTCATATATCCAGACTATCATGTATATGTATTTAAGTCTTCAGGACCCTTCCATTAAAGGACCCCTCATTGTGATTTATATGAAGGATTGAGTATTATACCAACTTTTTTATCATATTTTTCAATCTCCACCATTCAACATCTAGGTATATATGAGTAGATCATTTCTGAAAATTTTCAACAAATTTGGTGGTTGTTAAAACTTCGAACTAGCTAAATCAATTGACGGTTCAAATCTGTCAAATCTAAACCGTTCATGAAAATCACAGTTTTGAGCACCTTAACAATCACCAATTTGGATGAAATATTGCATAAGTGATCTACATATTATGACCTAAAAAATGAATGGTGGAGATTGAAAAATTTGATCAACAAGTTCCTTAAATACTCAATCCCTCATATAAGTCATAATAAGAGATCTTTCATTCGAACGATCCTCTTTAAGTCTTAAGTTGTAACTATTCACATGATATTGTGTATTTACACATCTTGAACTCTCTGATGATATCTACATGTGCGTGGTGAACCTTTCATTCTAATACATGGTGATGGATGAACTAATTTGTAGAAAAATAGAAATTCCTAGCCGTACGTAGTCAAACATGAACTCTAATGATGTTATCGATCGACTTAGTGCCCTCATTGATCGCGTTAAACGGTTAAAGTGGTGCCAATTTTAGCATCAAATTCAGTGCAAGTGAGAAACTAGAGGCCCTCGGCTGGCTTATTTAGTTGTTCGAAAATAGGGCATGCTGCATTTTAGTTCTTACCATGCTCACTGTTTTGGAATGATCAATAATTGGTCATGAAAATGATGCATGTAAAATTGTCAATTCAATCCAGATTCCGGATCCAAAGCAAACCTAGCTAGCCTTAAACTACTATCAATTAAACATTGAAATTACATGACTATAAAAAAGCTAAAAACCACCCAAATACATGGTGTGACTAGCTAGTACTGCAAGCAGAAACCTACCATATACGTAGCTCTTCAAACTCTGGATATCATGTCAGATATGTAATGTTTAACCTAATGAATAACAAAAATAAGCTGATCGACCTTTTTTTGACTGTTAGTTTATAACATTTACTTAAAATAAGGAAGACATAGTTCGCAAATAGCCTTGGTGAAATGGTTAAAGTCCACAACAAAAGATAGAAGAAGAAGAGGAGGGATGATATCATATACATTATGGAATATAGGCTGAATCCTTAAAAGTCGGTGGCATTTACACGTGCTGATCCAACATGGACTACTCGATTCAAGGTCTCGATTCGATTAGCTCAATTTATAATACACCACTAATTTGCCAAAAGAATTTAAAATAGATATATATCTCACATCAGAAATATGAAACGTTGTCTGTGAGTTTATAAGCTACTCTTTTTATTGGTAATTGATTTTGGAGTTGAACCTCAGACTACTTTATCATGGTATCAGAGCGGGTTACTCACGTCCACGTGTGAAGCTCAAAGACCACTTGAACTCCACGACCACCCAAGCTGTTGTCAACGTGTTAGGCTTAAAGATTCGTCACACATGCGGAGGCGTATTGAGATATATATATATATATATATAGATATATATATATATATATATATATATCCAACATCGGAAATGTGAAATTTTGTCTGTGAATTTATAAGGGTTTGAGCTACTATTTCTATTACCAATTAGTTTTGAAATTGGATCTCAAACTACTTTATCAACTACAAAGCTTTGATCGATCGGGATGGCTTAAATTTTGTTTCAGACCCAAATGGATTCCTACGCAATCGTTTGTATATGTTTCATTTCGTACATTTTTTTTCGATCCTTATTCCTGGTGAAACACATCGATGATTGCACCGGAAGTGTAAATAAAACAATGCAATGCATATCATATTCATTTCACTATTCTTATTAGACCAACTCCTGCTGCTTTTACATACCTTAAATTTTCAATTTATCATAAGAATGATGAAATCTATAAAAGATAGCAGATTGGTTTGGAGCAAGAAATATTTCGATTTTTACTTTCTTATGTAATATTAAAGGGATGTTCTTGTAACTAATATATTGGTGTTTCAGCACATTGCAGTAATGAACAGGTAAGAGATCGGTATATGATCCTGGATTTGTTTACATGAAGAACACAGCTGGGTGCCGTTGGCTTCACGTACACTACTGTTACTGATAAGATTATATTATGTAATGAGATCAAAGGGAATCCTATATATGGAGGATGAGAGCTTCTATTCTCTAGCTATATGTGCCAGTTTTCTGAGTTTCCATGGTACATGCTCCAACAATCATTAATACAAACCAGTGGTCAGAACTCTAGGCCATATGCACGCCATAGCTATTGCTTGCAATTGAAATGCTTTAAGCCTTCTTTAATAATTTCAACTACAATCTCGATCACAATGCGTATAATTTCAGTTAGATAACATCATATTCGTATTCGATCAAATACTTTCTGGTTTTCTTGTTGCAAACCAAAAACATTACTCAATTTACTGTATGAAGAAGATAATTGGAATTGAAGGGTACAGGTCACTAAACATATAATTCAAAGTTATTTATCAGCTACTTTATAAATTGCTGGACGATCGCGGTTATCTGTTAGTTTTTTTCCTTGGTTTAAAACCCTGATCACATTGTAGATTGCCCTAATCATTGAATTACATGTTCAAAGACGGATGATTTTGCTTGCTCGCATTTTCAAATGTAATTCGTGGTGTAAGTTTATATCTTCGCTAATCTCTAGAATGCATGTTATACGTACGTACCTACATGGTTACCTAGTATTCTGTAGTATACGCGTATAGCTAATTTTGCATCATATGTACGTACATCGGATGTTAAACAAAGAGCTATATGTCACAAACTAATTGATTAACACTAATGTTGTACATTGTTATATCGATAGGGGGCCGTTGCCTTTACGAACACTTCTACTACTTACAAATATAAAATGTGATTCTATGGAGGATGGGAGCTTCTATTCTCTAGCAGTATGTGCCATCTTGCTCACTTCCACGATCCATGCTCCAACAATCATTAATTCAATCTGTCTAATTAAGTCTGGTCAGCTCTAAATTCAATTGCATACAACTAGCTTAAGTGAAAAATCTACAGGATGGGTATGTCATACTGTGATTTTTGTAAATATTTATAACCATTAGATGGATAATATATCTAATGGTTAAGAATATTAGTATCACTTGCTTACCCGGTCACAGACCGAATGAAAAAAGAAAAAAATAATTGAAAGAAGAAGAAACCAAAGAAAAGCAAAGAAGATCTCAGATATAGAGCTCAGAAAGAGAGAAATCAGTTTGATTGTTTGATTAGATTTGAGCAGAGGTTGAAATTGAATCATAAATGATTTCGACTGTGTAAGCAGCGTGAATATCTCTCTTGTATCTTCGGCATTCGATATTGAATTTCGTACAGCTTCAGGTAATTCTGAATTCCAATTTGAAAAATAGGTCTTGAATCCTTTCCCATTTTTCAGAAATTGTAATATTTGGTTATGAATATATGATCGTCGTCCATTGAATGTGAATTGATTGACTAGTTATCTTTTGGTCGTGACTTGTGGGAGTTCCTAAACTATCATTTTTCTTGAAATTTTCCCTCTCTGTTATGCGAGGGGTGGGCGGGTAGGCAGCAATTACTGGGTTTCATGTTTACTTAAGGTTATACAAGGAGGGTGCTCCTTTCGAGATCTGGCTTTGGAGTGTTTCTTGACTTACTTCCGCTGGAGAACTGGAGTTAAAAGCATGATAGCGGTGCAATGTTAATTTGCTTTGGGTGTCCAGAGTACCTATTTGGGTTGTGTGTTCTTCCGGTCACTTCTTGTTTCATTAAATTTTGGTCTTATTTTTATTGCTTACACTAAAGTTTGATGGTTCATATTTGGTCTATTGATTGTTGCTTGTACCCATTATACTTTCGAAGGCAAAATCTGTAGTTTAGACTACAGATGGTTTTACAGAAGGCAAAATCTTATCCAATTTACTAGTTTTTGAACAGTTGAACAAGTGTGACAACAAATTTGTTGTGGGTAGTAAAATATTTATGTTTTTATCGTTAGTGAAATATTTATTTGTGTGACTACGTTACTTACCACAACCACAACAATTGATGTTAAAGTAGTAAATCTCGTTCAAATTTATTCTAGGATATTTGATATATATGTGTATCTTGGTCCATGCCTTGTATATGGGCTTTATGTAGTAAACCATGTTGTAATAGGGTTTTACACATATCCATGTAATATGCCCATTGGCTCATGTAATAGCCCAAGAGGCCCATGTATTTCTCTATATAAAAGAGCTTCATTTTATCCATAAGATAAGGAGAATTTATTCCCTCAATATGATTCTATAACACGTTATCAGACACTTAGCTCTAAACCCCAAAAAGAGCAAGTAAGCCACCGAAAAAAAAGAGAAAAATTCTGTCACGCGCACGCCTGTGCACTGCCGCACGCACCTCCTGGGCACCACCGCGCACCTCCTGAGCACTGCTGCGCACCGCAGGGCACTGCTGCACACCTCCTGTGCACCACTGCGCACCCTCTGTGCACCTGTTGGGCACCGCCACGCACCACCTGTGCACCTACTGTACACCTGCACTACCAGAACAACCACTTTAGCAGACAAAATTTTTTCGTCGGCTAAGATGTCGTCGGGCAAAATCCGTCGGCCAACACTTTAGCCGACGAAATTATTGTTTCATCGTCGGCTAAAGTCATTTATTTAGCCGACGAAGAAATTTTTCGTCGCTTAATTTCTGGACTTTAGCCGACGAAATTTTATTAAAATTCGTCGGCTATAGCTATTATTTTTATTTATGTATTTAACTTTAGCCGACGAATTTTAGGGTAATTCGTCGGCTATAGTTATTATTTTTTTTAATTTTAGCCGACGAATTTTATTAAATTTCGTCGGCTATAGCTATTATTTTTATTTATTTATTTAACTTTAGCCGACAAATTTTAGGGTAATTCGTCGGCTAAAGTTATTTTTTTTATGTTATTATTATTTTTGTAAACTTTAGCCCATGAATTTTATGGTAATTCGCCGGCTATAGTTATTTTTTCTTTTTTTAGGACACCAAAAACTATAGTTATTATTTGCAACTATCGGCACCGAGACTTTACCGGAAGTACGTGATTTTTCAACCGTGGACGTATTTCTCCATTCCGGTCATATCTTATTTCACGACTTTTTTGCGTTTGAAGTTTCTACGTAGAGTTTGTTTTAGAAACGAAACATTTACTTAAAGCTTAGTAAACAAGTTATACAACATTAGTACGCATGTTGTGATTCCGATGATTAAAGTTGAGAAACAAAATTCCGACCGTCCGATATGATCATTATGTTGAAATATGTATATTGGAAAAAATTCAACTTAATCTGACAACGTTAAGGGCTCAATCCTTACGGTCAATCACCTAAGTCAAACCTCTTAACGCACGGAAACGGTCATTTGACCGTCTAAATTACGTATTTTTCCCGGACCTTCAACTGAAAATAGTTTCAAATCGATGAGACGCAACTAGTGGTATAAAAATTTTATGAAAAATAACTACCGGAGATAAGGCTACCTCCGTACTGGAACGCTGTTTGCCATAGTGCCAGCTATCGTATTAGAGTCACAAAGTTTCAGCTTGCAAGCGTTGTGGTACAGGGCGCCATAATGTGACAACATGGTGTCCTAGGCCTTGTGGCTCCCTGAAGGTTAGGTTGCTGCCCTTGGGTTCGATATACACTCGCACTGAGAGAGAAAGCGAGTTTGGCACTACTGGTCCATTGATTAGTGATACTCACTCTGTCTCATGTTAGTTTGAATTGTGGCTATCGTTGGGGGACGCATCAACGTCAAAATCTAATTCATAGAAAGAGATCTCTACAATGACTACACTAGTGTACATGAGGACGTGGGATGATGAGTTTATCGAACCACACGTTTGTTGATATGTCAACGAAGTGTATTGACCTAAAATGGGAATATGCGACCTAGACAAAGGGATAGGTCATTGGGCAGGTGTTGTCGACACCGCAAGCGTAAACCCTATCAAGTAAACCTTTGTGAATTAGCGTAGTGAGAACAAGAGTCTCAGACTCCCTTATGGCGCAAGGTTTCTCATAAACACGCACTGGGATCGACTACGATGAGATGTACTCTCGTAATGGATGTTATTGCACTCCACTACCTTATCAGTTTGGTAGTTCCCCAATAATTGTACATGCAGCCCTATGAATATGATCATAATAACGTCTCTATGAGATCAGAGATATGCATGAAGATCTTAAATAGACTTCATAAGCCAAATCAAGTAGAGCTTGCGTTGGCCAAGTGTTTTGGACGTATAGTACATGACTCCTTGATTTCGGATGGGATATGATGAATAATGTCATTGCGTATTGATTCCGGATGATCGCAGTATATGCTGGATATCCGATGATTGAATGAAAAGTATCTTAGGAAAGACACAATCTCGTATTGAAGTCGATCGATTGTGTATTGATGATGTATTTCCATCAATCGGCTTAGATCCTCTGAAGAATAGTGGAACCTTCATAGACTCTCATGATTAGTCAAGGTCTTTACTCTAAGAGAGAGTGATCCGTTTAATCAAAAGAAAGACTTGACCTCACCTCCATTCATTATAAAGCTAAGTAGCTTTGCGCCCACACAATGTCAATGATATGACAAAAGACATCACTTAAATACTCTATGAGTATCTGACATATTCAATCCCTATGGCATAAGAGAAAGGTTGTTGCCTATGCCATCGCTAGCCATGCATGAATCGAGATGCATCAGAAGCCGAATCATGATCTAGGCACCGGTCGGTTTAGTGGCCGAGTTGCCGGACATATGGCACGCTGCCTGAGCGCTGCATGTGTGCTGCCTGTGCACTACCTGAGCACTGCTTGTGCACTGTCCGTGCACACGGGCACTATTGCCAGACACTATACGTGCACCTGTGCACCCAGATGTCGAGCGATGTGCACCAGCTGCTGAGCACTGTGCACCTAGCAGCTGAGCGTTGTGCACGCAGGCTGTCGAGCACTGTGCAGACAACTGCTAGGCACCGTGCACATAGCTGCTGGCACTGAGCAATGCCACATTTGAGACATGTTAAAAGAGCATACATATGCCAGGTTGTCAAAACAGCTCTGTGGTCACTAAGGATCCGGAAACGCCCTATGAATGATCTTAAGATCAAGGGGAGATGCAGATTTAAAAGAAAATCTAGCATATACATGTCATGATCAAATGTGAAGGATGTGGTTGTTTGTGTCAACAATGTTGCACTCTTTTTCCCTTAGTCACAGCTTTTTGTCCCACTAGGTTTTTGCTTGACAAGATTTTTAACGAGGTAACATTGCATGCACCGCTAAGACCATTGATCCTCATTTGTGGTTGATCATAGCAGACTTGTTTAAGTCTTGGCTCACATCTACTCTTGAGAAGCATGTTGGAATGCACCATTCATCAGGAAAATTCTATTGAAGTACACATCAGGGGGAGCATCACATGTCGAGTTCTTAATGAAGTAGTTGGTGCGTTGTACTCTTTTCCCTTCGACCAAGGTTTAGTTTTCCCACAGGGTTTTTGTTACTTGGCAAGGTTTTGATGAGTCAACACCGTAAGCACCATACCAGCATGAAGACACGTGACACAAGGGGGAGTATTCTAGGATATTTGATATATATGTGTGTCTTGGTCCATGTCTTGTATACGGGTTTTATGTAGTAAACCATGTTGTAATAGGGTTTTACACATATCCATGTAATATGCCCATTAGCCCATGTAATAGCCTAAGAGGCCCATGTATTTCTCTATATAAAGGGGCTTCATTCTATCAATAAAATAAGGAGAATTCATTCCCTCAATATGATTCTACAACAAAATTATCATATATAATGAAGTATAACCAATTTACTAGTTTTTCAATAGTAAAACAAGTGTGACAATAAATTTGTTGTTAGAGTGATAAATATTCATGTTGTTATCGTTTATAAAATGTTTAATTGTGGGATTACGTCACTTACCACAACCACACCAATTGATGTTAAAGTAGTAAATCTCGTTGAAATTGTCGTATATACTCAACTATAACCAATTTACTAGTCTTTGAATAATAAAACAAGTGTGACAACAAATTTGTTGTTAGGGTGGTAAATATTTATGTTTTTAACGTTTATGAAATGTTTACTTGAGTGACTGTGTCACTTACCACTACCACAACAATTGATGTTAAAGTAGTAAATTTCGTTCAAATTGTCGTATATACTCAAACCAATTTACTAGTTTTTGAACAGTAAAACAAGTGTGAAAACAAATTTGTTGTTAAAATGATAAATACTATGTTTTAATCATTAATGAAATACTTACTCGCATGAGTACGTCATTTACCATAACCACAACAATTGATGTTAAAACGGTATTTTTTGTCCAAATTGTATCAATTACTCTACTTAAACCAAGATACTAGTTTTTAGACAATATTACTAGTGTGACAACACTTTTGTTGTCAAAGTGGTAAATTATTTGTTTTTATCATTAATATTATGATTATTATATTAACTATCATTTTACCCATAATTTACTAAGTTTGATATAAAATTAGTAACTTTTGTTCTATTTGTAGTAATTACTTAAAAGACTATAATATTTACAAGGTTATGAAAAACTTTACAATTATGACAACATTTGTGTTGTGAACGTGGTAAAATTTAAATTAGACCAACAGTTATATATATAAGTTCTCAAAATAGTAAATTTGTTCTCCATCTGATAAAAAAAGTCTTCCATTTGATAAAAGTTATCTAACTATGGTATTTACATCATTAATTACTCAATTACAATAATCACAATAAAGAGTGATTTTAAGTTGTAATTTAAGTTCTATTTTCTGTAATTTATTATTTGACAATAATGGTTACATATTTTTAAACAATTTTACTTATCAACAAATAACACGTTGTTATTATGGTAAATTTTATTTGTTTAAATGACACATGTAAATATTTGATTGGGTAACCTGTTAACCGGTTTAGTAGATTATCATTATATTAGATTATAAATAATAAAAACAATATAAAATGATGGTATGAGATACATTCTAATACCGTAAACGACTCCAACTTAAAATGTTTCTTCGATATGACTGTCTCATATTTGAAGAGCATTGCTCAGATATTTAACACTAACTGATCGAAGTAGGAGAGAATGGATTTTATAACTGGATTGGGTCCTATCAAAAAAACTGGATTAGGGTGGGTTTTGGATAATATAATAACCTGATCGAACCAACTCATTTGGTTGAAATAAGAACAAAGCTGGTGCCGTTGCCTTCACGAACGCTACTATTTCGAGTTACCAATAACATTGTAATTCTGAGAAGGAATCCTATGGAGGATGGGAGCTTCTATTCTCTAGCACTATGTGCCAGTTTTGCTCACTTCCATAGTTCTTGCTCCAACTCCAACAGTCATTCGTCTGGTCAGCACTTATCAATCCTTCAATCTTGTTGCATGTAATATTTTTTTATCTATATTTTGCAGTGTTGTGTCCAATAATCACACCTTTACTCTCTGACTTTCATGTATTTGAAGTCTTGTCTTTGCTCTCTCTCCAACTTCCATGCTTCCATGAGATGTACACACATATTCGTCGACGTATTTACGTGTTGGTATGCAAAGTAGGTATAAGCCGAATGTTAAGAAGATCAAGAGCGGTAACCCAAAGCACAAGCAATCCAAAAACAGCAAATTGGCAGAGGGACATGTACAATTTGCAAAGTTATATATGTACCCTATCTGTACCTAGGTATAATGGTTTTTATACACTACATGTTGTGTACTGTAGTCGAAATTGCATGTACATCATATATCAAGATGTCAATGATATTGCTGCACCCAATATAATTGGGTAAATAGTTAGTTACTTATATATTTACATCATGATCAAAAAGATTAGGGGCCGGCACCGTTCACGAACATTGCTAACACATATAATATGTATTCTTATGGAGGATGGTAGCTTCTATTCTCTAGCATTATGTGCCATTTTGCTGAGTTTCATGTCCATGCTCCAATAATCATCAACTTACACTGTCATCCAAGTCTGGTCAGCTCTGAATCGAATTGCATGGTCTAGATCCATATGCAGGCAACTATTTCAGATTATAAGACTTGTTTTCTGTCTGATTATAACCAAATATTTGGTACTAGTACTGATTTTGCTGGCATAAGGATATGAAGAACACTGCAGGTGCCGTTGCCTTCACGAACACTACTGCATATTTCAAATTTTTAATGGAGGATGGTAGCTTCTATTCTCTAGCATTATGTGCCAGTTTGCACACTTCCATGTATGTAAATATATAAATATCTCCAACTCCAACAATCATAGATATCACCCTGCAGGTTTCGTCAAGCACCGATCGATCAGTTTGCAATTGCATGGTCTTGAATCTTGATGCATGCAACTATATACTTAATACAGACCGCATTTTGTGTCCCAATAGTCAGATCACCCTATTTGACTCTAATTGACAAGTACATGATCATCAACTAGCATATAATTAGATACTCAATCCTCAAACAAGGAGCTTATTGTCACGCCCTGCCGATTTGACAAGGAATTTCCTTGAGCAATTTTGAGGCTAGCTTGGCTTAAGGAAGATTTTGGAGGGCACAAGAGCATTCTGTAGACATTCGAAATTAGCATCCAGAGAATTTCGTAATTCTCTAGTCTTAGTGAGGCTGTAGGACACTCCGAAACTCTCTATAACCCTTGAGATGTTTAAGGGTCAAGACCACTCCGGAAGCTTCTAAAATACTCACGGTGTTGCTAGATAAGTGTGACAGTCTCTAGAACCTTGGGAAATGTTCATGGGCTAGAGAACCTTAGACTTCTCTAGAAACTTCAAATAGGCACCTAGGCATGTGTAGAATGTTCTAGGTGTGTGTATACTTGTAAATGTCCTAGATTTCTCTAGAACATAGACAAGGGAGAAGGATGCCTATAAATAGGGAGGCACCTCTTCCATTTGTGCATAGAGAGAGTTCATAGCTTTTAGCTCACTTGAAGGCATTGTAAAGCTTTCTTGAATTCAATACAAGTTCTCTCTTTCAATGCTCTTTTTGCTTTCTTTCAAGGAGTGCACGCGAGTAAGACTGACTTAGCGCTAGAGAGTACTAAGGCCGCACGAGTACACTTTGGGAGGAAAATAAGCTTGTGACATTAGGCTAGCTTGATGTCATGCACTGCTGGTTGCTTGCCTAACATGGTAATAGGTTTTGGGTTCGAAATCTCCCTGATCTTCATCCTCTTCTTCTTTGTGGTTTGTGACTTTGTGAGTATGCAACCTGCTCTATTATATTTCTTTCTGTCTCTATCGCTTTCAGCGTACAGGATGGGGCTGCATGTGAAAGCGGATGTCAAGCAAAGAGGTGAAATCCGAGGTTCCAAACTACAAGCAATCAAAAGATGCGGCTGTAGAATCGGGAAAGGTACATAAACACATCTGGAGATATAACACTCATAACAGAATGGTTTGCTCTTAGACAGATGATGAATCTATGGTATCTTGGGTTTCCAGTGATATTGAAACCAATCAAAACTAATCAAAGGCGAGAACATGCTTAGACAGATGAATCCATGATATCTTGGGTTTCCCGTGATATGTGCTGCAAGAATTTGCATGCACTGGTCTCATCATATACAATATTGGAAATCATGTAATGAAACAACTGTGCCGATACAATGTAGCATACGCTTGAACTTAGCGAGTATTATGGAAGATACAGATGTACACACCTTGAGGCATTACAAGCAGAATTCAAAACCAATCAATTGCAAGTATTAGCTACAAAGATTTCCAACATGACTGCTAACACCTTAAGGCATCTCAGTACGTGTTTGTTTCAACCTATCATGATGGAATAAACCGTAGAAGGTGCAGCATTCTTTGGGATAAATCACATGCACGCTTTGTGGCACTGATCTCCAAGAACGTGGATGGTGGGCGTTGAGTGTTGAATACAACTTCGACCAGCTAAAACAATTCATAGTGAGCTCTCTGATAAATTTTATATCAGGCTATAGGTTCCACCAAGGAACAGGTTAGCATGGTCTCCATTGCTTCACACTGGCAGTCAAGGGACCTGGTATTGCAGCAGACCATGAAGTAAATTTTGGTAAAGGTCCTGTCAGTGCAAGATAATTTGCACCAAAATTTGCTGGCATTTTCTTCCAGCTTACCTGTTTTATCAAAAGAACAAGAGAGCTTTCTTCAATTTAAAATACATCGGCGAATGAAATGAGTAATGGGAAGAGATATGTTCAATGTCTAAGCACTATTTGGATGCTCCATGAGTTAAATCATTAAACTCATCGGAAATATCACAGCAATATATGCAAGACGAACACAATAAGTTTCAAATATAGGATCAGCCAGACAATCAAGCCTAGCACCATGTGAAAAATAACTGCTCATTTCAAAAAGTAAGCTAAAAAAGCCAAGCCCTGGTTCTTCGCAATAAGACTCACTAACAAGTAACAAATTCATTGTGCTCTGTGCTTGTGCAGTTGTGCACATACACATGAAGAGGACAATCAAGTGCCAGGTATGAATATAAATAACGGATCAAAAAATGAAAGAGTTTGAATCCAGATGTCAAGGCTAATATCACACACACACACACATATAGTTCAGTATGTATCAAGAGGTGATAGGGCCAACTTGTCCGGGGAAAGCATCAGATAATGCTTTGATAACCGGATTTTTTACCCAACTGTCATCAGTGGATATATTGGTTGGATGAACATGTCCATTGCTTACATCAGATGCACAATCTATACCACCACAGTTCACCATAAGACGGCCTTCGGGCATCAGCAGTCTCCAAATCCAACCTAGTGACCTTTTGCATAGATCATAAAACAAGTGTGATTAAACATACTGTGTGATGCAATGCAAAGGGATGACAAGGAAAATACGTGATGTGGCAATTGGATACAACAGAGGTACTCTGGGAAAGTGGACAGATCTAGGAGTGAAAGCCAGATTGTCACATGCAAGCCCATGAAGGTAAACATATAGTATTTACCAGAGAACTTGTTAAATTATACAAATTCTCAGATCCATGTTTACTAAAAGTCTAAAACAACTTTAGAATTCTACATGGAGACAACTAGGTTGTGTCAGTGTGTCGCAACAAGTTCAACATACTTCCAGTTTTTAGTTTGAAGCTTGAGAAAGTTTTAATGTGTTACTCCTAAACACTGTTGGTAGCTTTTCCTCCTAATAATCATATTATTTGCAAGAAATGGAAATGATGCATTGAGGTCCAAGATAGATATGACACCTGAAATATTGCTACCCTTAGGCTAGCATCAAAACACTAATATCAGTTCCCTTGATGTTATATCAGAAGATGGTAGCTTTCTATGGATACTCTATTACTACTTTTTTCCGACCTTACTTTCATGTTTAACAAAAATGTTTTCTGTGGCACAGCATGCTTGCTTGATCACATTCTTAATGGCATAATTGGCATTTGAAAATTTTCTGTGCATATCTCAGATAATAGGAGGTTCTTCTGAATCTCAGCTAATAGGTTTTTCTCCAATCTTATTTTTCCTTTTTTTTTTGCTCCAACCATTGGCATTTGAAAATTTTCTGTGCATATCTCAGATAATAGGAGGTTCTTCTGAATCTCAGCTAATAGGTTTTTCTCCAATCTTATTTTTCCTTTTTTTTTGCTCCAACCATCGTCTGTTTGTTACTTGATTCATTTAATTTCTGCAGTTAAAAACCTTCTCATGGCATGTCCATCATAATCTTTTAAGAACTTTTCTTTAATGAACCTCCACACAGGAATTTATCTATGAAAAATAAATAGTGAAACTCTCTCTCTAAAAAAAATTCTTACCAGTCATCTTGATTATCATCAACATAAATAGCCAGTTTCACTCTATATTTTCAGAGACCAACATGTGACTGTTGGCTTGAAGACAATATGATTTAGATAGCTTATTGTAGAAAAAATTGAAATAGCTATCACTCTGTTGAGATAACACAAAAATGGTTGAAATAGCTTAAACCTCAAGTACCATAAAACAAAATGTAGCTAGCTGAGGAACCAAAAATGCATTTAGGAATTAGGATAACTTCATACCTTCTCCAACTGTGGCAAAACTTTTCCATCCGAAAACAAATCAACGACAATGCCTGACATTTAATGCAAGTACAAGTTAGAAACATAATAGAGCGAGAATTGCTGGTTATTTGAATTGCAAAACTTTTCCATCAGAAAACAAATCAACGACAATGCCTGATATTTACTGCAAGAACAAGTTGGAAACATAATAGAGCAAGAATTGCTGATTATTTGAATTGAAATCTGTGTTGGTACTGTTACTAGACTAACGTAGTATCACATATTTTCTCATTTAGACGGTGCGTATATGCATTAGAGTTCCAAAAAATGAGGCATAACAAATTTATATTCAGCAAGTAATATAATTGAGCATATCTTGTAAACATGTCCTTAAATTTGACTGTCCACAAATCCAGAATTCCCAAAAAGGTAAAAGGTGAGTAAGGTAATGCAAAAAGTAATGTAGACACTGATCTCACCAGCATATCCTCCACACTTACGAACTTCAGGCGCAAATGCATCACCAATATGGATGTTTAGTACACCACCAGCTTTAGTAGGCTTCTCAAGATCTGAAAGCCCAAAATATTCTCTTGCTTTGTGAATTAACTAAAATATATATAATACAAGTCAGAAAGATTCACCACGGCTAACAAAGATATGATTCCACCAAAATTCTAACATGTATTCCTGAATGAAGACAATTGCAACCATTTTTACCACATTAGAGCGATCAAATATGCTTTAGGGTTACTCATAAATACTTAAACAGTCTAACTGGAGCAATCTAAAATCAGTGTTACTTATTATCACATTCAGAATACTTCGAAACCTATGGCGTAGATCAGGCATGAACATATAAGGTGAGGGTAAAGGTACATATCAACTAATGCAGCTCTTCTGATTATTCAAAGAACTCAAGTCCAGGGGTTTTCAATAATCAGATGAGGATTACCAAATTGGCACCATATCAAACATTGCAAGAGGAGTGCCAATCACTTTTAAGTTTTTAACCATAAGACACTCACAATTTCATCAATTTCCCAACCTTCAAGCTGCAACAACGGCCACAAGTCGAGCATCAAATGCGCAGCTGTTCCTCCACCCTGACTTGAACAGCACTCTCATTCAGAAACTCACTAATTTAAAATACAAAAGGCATTTCACAGAATACCCACATAACTTCAATTGAAAGGATTAACTTACCAAGCCCAAAATGGCAATAGGACCTTATGGGACAATAGCACGCAAGCTAGCAAATTCATCCTGCTCAACACAACAATAAAGACCAAGACTTTCTCAAATTTGCATCCTTAAACAACAGACATCTTCAATTATATAAACAAAGTATGAAACTTTAGACATACCCAATACGACTTGGTCCATTTCTGGTGCTTGAAAGAACACTATGCACATTATCTGAACTAATCATCCAAAACATCACAATTAAACGAAGAACAAAAATGATGGGTGGTGATGATTAAGATGAGAGAATTGAAGAACATACGAGTAGAGTCGAGAAGTAACATTCTTGATTGAGCAGTGTCCACTATTACAATATCATTGCAACTGCTCCTTATAGCAGTTAGTACTTGATATTCTTCTCCTTCGTTCTTGTTCATCTCCACTTCTTGCCTATCTGCAGTGGAAGAACTGGTCTTGAATCTTCGATTCTCATTATGCAACCAAGGTAAAACAGAGGATCCCAATGTATAGCTACGATTTTAAGGCCAGGAATGAGTGAACTGAAAAGGGGCGGGCAACTGAGTTTGAGTTTGAGTTGCAGTGAGTAGTTTGGGTGGGAGAAGCAGGCTGTTTGTTAACACAGCCATTAGTTCCACTGCTCCATTCCATTTCACTCTGTCTATTTGACTGGAGAGTATTTTTTCAATATTTTGAGATTAAATAATATAATATTGATATATGGATGATTAAACATATGAATGGTTTTAAATAGCTAAAATTGTATCGTGTGTATACATGTCGTACATACAAGAATTTCTCATTTGACCCCAAAAAAACAAAAATTTTGTTTTAGGCTCATGGTTTTTCAGTGTGAAAACTAGAGGCCAAAAGCTCTTTTAACTTGTTATTTCTCAAAGATTTAAAAAAAATAAAGTTTTTGTTTTGGGCTCATGGTTTTACAGTGCAGACCCAGGGCCCAAAAGTTCTTTTTAACTTGTTATACTCTTAAAGAATTAAAAAAAATAACAACTAGGATCGTCCAAAGATGTGAAATGAAGAGCTGGCACGAGCGAGGAGGTTAATGCTAGGTTGAAAAACAATATATTGTGTCTTGTTTCCTACACTTTATCTTAATATATATTGTGGGTTATAAATGGGTATTTCACATTAAGCGCAACCTAGATGGTTTTGATTATGGTGAACCTTATCAAGCCCGCTACCATTCGATTCTTTCTCTCTGTTGCAGTGTATAGGAATTGGCCCCTTCATCAATTGAATGTCAAAATGCCATCTTCCATGGCTATCTCCAAGAAGAGGTTTACATGATGCAGCCTCCTAGCTTTGTTGTCTCATCTTAGCCTTCCCATGTTTATACGCTTCACAAGTCCCTTATGGCATCAAACAAGTATCTCGTGCTTGGTTTCAACGCATGAGTTTATTTCAGCTATATCTTGGTTTTTGACAAAGGCAGACTCATCTTTGTTCATCTATCAACATGGATTGGAGACAATTTTCTTTTTACTCTATGTTGATGACATTGTTATTACGGGCAACAATGATCGTTGTTTTCAATTCTTAATTGATGTCTTGGAGTGTGGATTTAACATCAAGGATCTTAGTCCTCTTCATTATTTCCTTGGTTTACTAGTCACATTCACTTTAATGGTCTTCACATTAATCAACTCATGTATGCACATGACGTTATAGAGAAACAGGATCTATCACTCGGTCAACCAGTGAACACCCTAGAGGCTTCTAAGGATATTCTCACCACCCATGATGAAGATGTTCTTGCTAATCCTACTGTCATTTGAGAGATTGTTGACTCCTTGTAGTACATCACCATTACGTGCTAGAGCATTGCATTTGCGGTTAATCATGTGCCACAATTCACAAGTCAACATCATGCTTCACATCTCTTGGTCGTGGTCTCTCATTTAGTCCTCAACGATAACTTGTTCATCTTTCGGCATATTCAGATGCAGATTGGGCAAGTTTCCCAAAATCTCATTGTTTTCATTACCTCCTTGTCTCCTAGTGCTTCAAAAAACAACCCAGCAATGCTTGCTCTAATGCCAAATCTGAATATAGATCTCTTGCTCATGCTAGTGCCATGACAACTCGGGTAAGTTTCTTATTAGGAAAAAAGTACAAACAATGTCTCAATTTTCTCAAAATATGCATTTTAGTATCTCACATTTTAAAAATATAAGAATAGTACTTGAAGCTTCACTACCGCTCCAACATTAGTACTATGTTCTGTTAACTCCAGAACAAGACTGAAAACTGGGGTATTTTAATAATGGAATACCTAATATACCATTTATTTATTATTTCTTCAGCTTTCTCTATATAATTAAATTAAAAGCAAAAAAGATTATTTTTTTCTAGTTACAGAGCAATTGTTTTCCAGTTCCAGAACAAGTTGCCATGAATATTTATTTGTAGCCATCTTTTTCTGTTTCTTTTCATTCGTGATTGTTCCTTCTCTATTTTTTGAAATGTACTCTCTCTCCATCAAAGATCCATATTAAATGCAGAAGAGAGGAAATTGATTTGAGATTCAACAGTAGGCAATCCCAAAAGAAAGCAAAGTTAGACGGATGGTTTCAGGGAGGAATACGGTTGGAGAACTGATGGGAATTAGCCGCTTGTTGAAACAAGAGAAGGATAGGTTCAGGGCCGGTCCTAAATGATTTAAGGCCCAGTGCGAATTTTTTTTGTGGGCCCCTATATATATAATTTTTAATTCAAGAAGAATACCGATTTTTGTTTTTAGAAAGAAATTTTGTGCCCCTTATATATGTTATATGGTTTTTATGTTTCAAACCTAGTCAAGCATAAGTTGGCATGGAGATCAAAAATGAAAAATTGGATATGAAAAACTCGTAACAACGTACCGTCGAGTCTTAATAAAATTAAAATTTATGAGAGAGGATGCGAAATGGAAATGGAGAAATGATGAAAAAATTTGAAAGATTGTGAGCAATTTATATAAGAGCAACTAAAATTGTTTGATTGTGGAGAAAATCAATAGTCATTGTAAAATTAATGCAACAAGTATATGAATTCAAGAATCAAGGGAAATATTTAAAAAATTACTCCAAATTATCAAAAACGAAGACTATTTAAGTAGTTCTTAGAAAATATCAAAACTTTATTTATGAAGATTACACTACACACTATGTCTCTTTTTTATTGTGTTATTAATATATTTTATCTTAATTATATAATACATATAAAAATCAGTTTATTCAAAAATAAAAGTAAAAGATGCTCCTTGGCATAGGCCCATTGCGGGTGCATTGTTGGTACTGTGCCAGGGACGGCAGTGGATAGGTTGATGAGGTTATCGATCAAAGAAACGACGACGTTAGGAACCGGCTTTGACGATGGCGGCAATAAAAGAACTGGCTTCGACGACGGCGATAGGGATGCCTTGAATATCATATTCAAATTTCTAATAGGCCTGGTTTTGTTTTAGGTGATTATATGTCTAGAAGAATTATTGGGAATGCAGGTGGTGGCTAAATTGGTTCTAAGGTTATTGTGATATCAATGTGCATATTTGAGAAAGTTAGGACACTGTTTGCACTTTTTTCCTTTTTTATTACTAGCATCTTGACTTCACAATGTGCGTGTTAATTTGCTTTTATATTTTATAAATTAATTTTCTAATTAATATTTAAATATTCTCTTTAGTTAATAATAATTGAACTTCTCATCTTTCCAATTCCTATCTCCACATTTTTCACTTCCAAGAAAAAAGAATCTGATTCTCAGTAGAGTATCAATTAGTATTTTACCCATGGTTACTAAAATCTTAAGTTTGAAATTTAATAAACTACAATTTAGTTATCAACCAAATTTCAGTTTACAAATACATCATTTAGACAATATCTTACACTTTTAATGACACAAATTAACAAATTATGACAAGTTGATGTCCATATGTCATGTGTCACTATCTATTTTACCAAATTACCCTAAATAACATTTTGACATTTTTTACTGCTACTGCCGAGTATGAAGGTACTACTGTCTACTGTCGAGTATGAAGGTGTTACTGTCAGTATGAATGTGTTACTGCCTACTGCTGAGTATGAAGGTGCTACTGCCTATTGCCAATTATGAAGGTGCTACTGCCTAGTATAAATGTGCTACTAGGTGTCGACTACTATGCTATTAAGGTTCGGCAACAAGTGTGCTATTGCTGAGTGCCGACAATAAGTGTCCTACTGTCTGAATGTCAACTATTAATATGCTACTGCTGTGCTATTGAAATTCTCTAATGCTAGCGGGTTGTCGGCTTTAACCATAGCACCTGGCTAGTAACAACATTAATGACAACATTGCTAATATGAAAGCTGCTAATGTCGAACAAAACAAAACATTAACAGCAGTAGCACAAACTTTAAAATAAAAAAAAATCTATTTTCCCAGCACAATCGTTGTTTATTCTGACCCGTTGCAGGCCAGACCCGGACCGCCAGCCCGACTCGAGTTTCCAGGCCAACTCTGGTTGATCCAGTCGATTCGATAGCAGAGAATCGATTTGAGATTGAATTGGAAAAGAAACTAAGCATAAGTAGCATTACTGACCCTTTTTGAAGTTGTAGCATCCCTCCCCTCCGTCTAAGGCGTTTGCCCTACCACCGTGTCTGGATTTTGCCTTCCTCGAATGCGTCGTTGACGGTCACAACTGAAATAAGCTAGCACGAAAATCCTTTTGAATTGGCCTTCATCGAGATCGATCATGAAAACTCGACATCTGCAATGTCTGCATCTCCCTCTCTCGAGAAAGGCTTGCCTTTTGGTAGCAGACTCAGATCCAGTGTTGTCGGCACCGCCATCGAAGAGAGAGAGAGAGTAAATCGAATTCGGAGGAAAGAGGAGAGGTTGAATTCGATAGATATACTAGAGATGTAGATTAGTTTGAGATATGTATGTGGTAATGATCCTAATTTTATTGTAAAATTAGGATATTTTGGTCATTTTTATGGAAAATCGTATCAGGCCTGTTATCAAAGAGTATTGGGCCTGATGCTTAGGTCCTAATTTGTCTAAAAATTAGAGGGTGCGTTTTTTGTGTTTTTTTTGGTCGGGTGCTACTATGAAATTTTAATTAATGAAAGATATTTTAGATATTTTAAAAATTTAACTATTTCTAAAATCCTTTTGGCTTTATTAATATAGATATACATGTGTGTCAATTTGTTTTTCATCATTTGTCAGTTTGTTTACATCCTTTTTTTCAGTTTATTTGTTTAACCCATTATTCTCATCCTCCAAGTTTTTTCTCCCTAAAAAAGGATTGCGGTTTAAAAAATAAAAAAATTGTCAAGGAGTTGACTATTCTACTCATGATCTCATAATTCTTTTAAGTATGAAATTTTAATTAATCCAATGGGTAATTATGCTAGCTCAAAAATTTAACTGTTTGACTTTATCAAACTTTTATTCTGACTTTATTAATAGTAAATAGATATATGTGCATTTTAAGAAAAAAAAACTTCCGATCGGATGGAGTTCCCCGTTCGATCTCCAAGTTAGGCTATGTGTACAATATCAATCATAATCTTAACCGTTCAATAGTTGAATTAACTAATGAAGATCATCTATACAAAAAATCAATGTAAAAAAGATTGTTTACTTGCCCGAATGCATCAAACCAAATGGACAATTCATGAGCTTTTATGATAATCCATTCATTTTGTTCGATACATTCGGACGAGCAAACAATCTTTTTTTACATTGATTTATTGTATAGATGATCTTCATTGGTTAATTCAACTATTGAATGGTTAAGACTATGATTGATGTTGTTAAAAGTACATTTTGAGGAGATCGAACGAACTACTTGGTCCGATCTAGATCGGACGGAAGTTTTTTCTCCTTAAAAAAGGATTGAGATTTAAAAAATAAAAAAAACTGTCAAAGAGTTGACCATTCTATCCATGATCTCATAATTCTTTTATGTATGAAATTTTAATTAATCCAAGGGTATTTATGGTAATTCAAAAATTTAACCGTTTGACTTTGTCAAACTTCTTTTCTGACTTTAGTAATAGTAGATATGAACTTAGTGTTTATATTCGGTTCCCCATCCTGATGTATTGTGATAACCTAAATGCAACATATATGACCTCTAATCAGGTATTTCATGCTCATACCAAAAACATATATATAGCTGGATTATCACTTTGTTCGTAAAAACTCGCACTAAGGAGTCACCAAATCCATTTTGTCCTTTCCATTGACCAACCGGCTGACATCCTTACTAAAGCACTCCACAAGCAACGACATCATGCCTTTCTACCCAACTTGTGTGTGTAGTGCCACTCAGTTTGAATGAGGTGTTAGTGAATAACACATTGGCAACAATCTAGCCAGAACCTTAGCATCAGTTTTAGATTAGTTATAAATTTAGTGTAAATGCATATTCCAGCATATCTAGTTCATGTAGTGATTGCAATTGACCATCCCTATGTAACAACAACAATTGTGCTGCTATGTAACTTGTATCCTTGTAATGAGTTTGACAAGGAAAATCACTTTCTACTTTTACATCTTTCTCAGATACAGATCGATGAAACTTTCTAGGGAGTGATATTTTCACACTTAATTAGGATCCACACACCTTGATTCATTTTTTGTTAGCGGAGTCCGAATAGGAATATAAATATATTGTAGTCTGCTGCTTTGTTTGTCAAAACCACAGACTTGTTCTTCAATCCACACCGGCCTCCATCTCTATTAACCACATATCTATTCTTCTTATTTTTCATCTCTGTCTGGCATAACAGACTGACAACAATGCAATTCCACCATCTCTACCCAAAAAAGGCATCTGCATCGATGTCCGGCATTGCACTAGACCGGAGCCACCATCTCAGTCCAATCCACTGCCGCCGCTAGTTCTTGTCCATCAAGACCTGTGACCCGGCCAGATCCACTTTTCGGCAAAAACTTGCAAGATTCAAATCCATTACACCGTTCCAAATCCAGATCTCCTTCCACCCCAGACAAACTCAGACGCCTTCAGCTTTTGCAGTCGCCTTCTGCCTCCTCTCGTAGAAATGGGGGTGTCCAAAGCAGATTTTCGACCCGCCTAGCAGATCCGACCCGATCCGACCTGCATTCGACCCGACCTGGTCTAAATCTGACCTGAATCACATCTGACCTGACCCGGTCTAGATCCGACTTGACCTGCATCTGACCCGATCCGGTTCAGATCCGACCTAGTCCGCATCTGGCCCAACACAACCTGCATCCGACCTGACACGACCCGCATCCGAACTCACCCGACCTGTGATCTGATCCGCTGACCCTACCCGGTCAACGACCAACTCGCTGCTCTAGTCTAGGTCATTTATCCGACCCGCTGCTTCAGCCCAGCTCATTTATCCGGTATGTCATCACTGTTTTCATACTTGCATCCTTCACTGATGGGTGCCCAAATTAAATTACATCCTTCATCGAAGGGTGTCCAAATCAAATTACATTCTTCACCGAAGTGTGCCCAAATAAATTTTTGCTACCTCAAGTGTAGTTCCACCCATGCACGTATTCACCAGAATTCAAGAAAAGAAATGACCTGTATGTACATCAGAAATTTGAGTCATTGGGTGGCAGAGGAAGAGCTCGACAATGTGGTCTGCAAGTTAAGAACAATAAGGAGGATATGGGTTGCAAAAAGGCCATCAGGTTTCGCTCTCATCGATTTTAATGATAGTAGAGATGCTGAAGATGTCATTCGTGAATTAGATTACTACAATGACTGGATGGTTGAGTTTTCGCACAACCCTATATGTGTAGTGAAACATGACTTCAATAATTGTAATACTTTTGTGACTAAAAAACCACGAGGAAGTGGTAAGATCAGTATTACTTTAAAAATCTCTAACTTTGATGGTTCTAATATTGATTCAGGTGCCACTGATCATATGACTTATGATAAATCTTATTTCACTGAGTTGTCTTCCCCTCCAGTGTCACATGTCACTAATGCTAATGGTGAAGCTTTTTCTGTGTTAGGAAAATGGTCGGTCCGTGTCACTCATACTTTAGAGTTACATAATGTTTTATATGTACCTGATTTATCTCATAACTTGATTTCTGTTTCTCAGTTGAATACTGAGTCTCAATGTTATGTCACCTATTATCCCATGTATGTGATTTTTCAGGATCTTCTTACCCTGGAGCTTATCGGTCGGGGGTATTTGAGGGGTCGACTGTTTCACTTGGACCAAACATATGCAAAAGAGAAACCTAGAGCACAGCCTCACACCGCTTTGACTTCGAGCTCTATCTGGCTAAGTGAAATCTGGTTGTGGCACCGTCGCTTAGGGCATCCATCGTTCAGCCTTACGAAAAAATATATGCCTTCTTTATTTATTGGTGTGAATAAGTCTTCTCTGCGCTGTTAAACATGTGTCTTGGTCAAGAGTCATCGTTCTACCTATTCTCTGAGTTTTACTAAAATTGGTGTTCCTTTTGAAATAATTCTTTCAGATGTTTGGAGACCTTCTAGAGAGCCTACTATGTCGGGTATGAGATACTTTGTCTTGTTTGTAGATGGTTGCACACGATTGTTGTCACGCCCCAACCCAAGATTACCTCTCTAATCCTGGGTTAAGACGTGCGGGACCCAACACAAAAGAGATTTACTCGCAATCCCCCTTGAGTCAGGATAACCCTTTTCTTCATAACCCAAATCAAACCGTCCGAACGGTGCCGGAATAGACCTCAAACCGGAGATTATCCTGTTTCCCACATTTGAATCTCAAATGTGCCAATTAAAGAGCCTAGGGGTTCTAATAATATTTGTGACTGCACCTGAATCCCGGTCAGGCTGCCTACGTACCCTGTCTTCAGGGATCAAGCCACACGTAGCTCTTGTAGTAACTAACACCCTAACCGGGTGAATCCCGTTATTCTATTTATCGGTTGCTTTCTAAATGAGGATAACATACACCTAACGCATAACCTGTGTTAACCTCTCAAATGAGGTATCCACCGACCAACTAATCCTCGGGATTAAACCAAACATTCTACCATTCATAACAATAACATCCATACACAGAAAGACGGATAATAAAGGCAATCACACGATATAAACAACCATCACACACAACTATAAATATAAAACATAATGGCATCCACGTAAATAAACCAAACCATGGGCATTTAAGATATTTCCTCCTACTTGGCATCCCTGAAGAATAACTATAATTACCAGGGGTATTTATGGAATTACCACCTCAATGGCATTCCTATAATTAGCCCAAAACTGTCAGGGGCAACATGGACATTCTAGCCTTAATGGCAGTTCCGTAATTAATCTGAACTACCAGGGGTCTTTTAGAAATTACAGCCTTAGTGGCAGCCCCTGTAAATATACAGAACAGCTAGGGGTAGTATTGGAATTCCAGCTCTAGTGGCAGCCCCTGTAAATATACAAAATCTATCAGGGGTATTTCTGCCATTTTGATCTTAGTGGCTGTTTTGTAAATACACAGAACTACCAGGGGTATTTCCAGGATTTCCACCCGGGTGGCACCCCTGTAATTACCCTAACCTGCCAAGGGCAGTTCTGTCACTTTGCCAACACAGTAAATTGGTAACAATTCAGATCTACCGCGGTAACTCTCTGAGAATTTACCCCTAACTATACCGGCCGGTCTACCGGCCGGATTCTCTCCTAATTCAGGCCATCATTCTCCCACTACAACCAACATCACAATATCTCAATCACTACACACTACCCAGCAACCTAACACACTCAAAAACATAAGAAGAAAGGGGGTGGAGAAGCTACCCAGTCGATCTTGAAGGCTCGACGGTGGCTGTTCCACATCCCGAGGTTGGTTCTCCACTTCCTCTGCGTTGGGCTCCTCCATAGTTGCCTGCCTCCACCTTGGAACCCCTGTTGACTGAGGGAACAGCTTGGTGGAGGTCATCTGGTTTGGCTGGACACAGGCGGCAAGGCTGGGCGGAGCTGAGGACGAGGCGAGCCGCGGCGACAACGAGGCAAGGCGGAGCCCATGGGAGGTTCGGTGAAGTTGGACGCGCGCTAACGAGGGCGCATCTGGGGCGGCTCCCGTCGACTGTCTCTCACAGTCGAAATGAGAGAGAGAGTGTGGGAGATCGAGGAGAGAGAGGGAGTGAAAACCGAGAAAATCCCCCCACCACTGATCAACACACATATATATATATATATATCATCCAACGGCCCAGATTTGATCTCCACTATCAACGGTTCAGATTTGGCAATAAGTAGTTACCGTGAATAGTAAAAAGATATATTTTTTTATTTACTTTTACCGCACGGTAACAACATATTATCCCGCATAACTTTCGCATACGAACTCCGATTAATTCATAGGGCATACCCACGAGTTCGTATTAACGTCCTCTACATCTTTCCCGAAGGAAACTTCCTCAAATTCTCGACTTATCGCAAAGTCCCCTTTTTCTACGGTAACGTAACTTAACATTTGTTACATCCGTAAATTGGATAATTCATAACTAACAACTCGAAGCTCCGGAAAAACCTTCCGGACATACCGGGAAACTCGTAATAACATAACTATCCTTCGAGACATTAATTCTAATTTCCCCTCAGAACCGAGAATATCTTGATATTAATTCGGGGAAAAACAACAGTGCGATTACCATTCTCTGTAACTCGCCTAAACCCGGTAAAAATGTTAATTTCAGGACGGGTGTTACAATTGTCATGAGTTGCTCTCCTTAAAATCAAAGATGAAGTTTTTTCCAGCTTTTTAAGCTTTTTGTACTCTTGTTCATACATAGTATAATAGTACCATCAAAGTTCTTCGCTCAGACAATGAGGAAGTATGTTAATCGTGTTTTTCAATAACACATGAAATTATTTATCAGACTACATGTCCACAAACACCAGAGCAAAACAGAGTATCTGAAGGAAAAAAAACTGTCATCTCCTAGAAATGGCTCGTGCTATTCTTTTTAGTACTCATATGCCTAAATATCTTTGGGGTGATGCAGTACATGCTTCCGCTCATCTTATTAATCGTCTTCCATCTAATGTTCTTCAAGGAAGGATTCCCTTTGAGGTTCTTGTATCTCATGTTCTCATTCCCTCATTTCATAATCCTCCTGCCCGTATATTTGGTTGTGTGGCTTTTGTTCATGTTCCTAAAAACCAGAGGTCTAAGCTGGATGCCCGGGCGATTAAGTTTGTGTTTGTTGGTTATGAAGGACATCAGAATGGCTATAAGTGTTACCATCCGCCCATCAGAAAGTATTATGTCACTATGGATGTTACTTTCTTTGAAGATATGAGTTATTTTTCTTCATCTGATACTGCTCTGCATGAGGAGAATTCATATTTGAAGAGTTGTATCACGGTGAGGGGGAGAAATTAGAAGAAGTGGAAGAAGTCACACTTACAGTTAAGATCATTGTTCTTTCAATTTCGGAAGCAGAGGCTCAGCGAGAAACAAATGTACCGGTTCCAAGTACTGAAAATGTAATTAAAGACACAACTGTCTCTCCTGCCATTACTCATACCCCTGATCCACAGCTCGCTGGTACTGAAGATCACATATTTGAGGTATGTCACCCTAGTGATACTAATAATAGTGACTCTGATAGTGGTCAATATGTGTTACCAAATAGATCTACTCGAGGCCAACCACCCAAAAGATATAAACCCACTCTTCAAGCTAAATCAAAGTACACAGTAGTCAATTACATGTTCACTAAGAGGTTATCTAAGTCATATGCATCATTTGTGAATCAAATATCTGTTACATAAGTGCCTACCAAAATGCAGGATGCATTAAGAGATCCAAAGTGGAGGAAAGCAATGGAAGAAGAGATTGAGGCATTACATAAGAATGATACATGACAACTTGTGCATCCACCACAAAGCAAGAAGGTCGTAGGCTGTCGTTGGGTGTTCACTGTGAAACACAATACACATGTGTCAGTAAACAGATATAAAGTGCGTCTTGTGGCAAAAGGATTCACTCAGACGTATGGAATAGACTATGATGAGACATTTGCTCCAGTTGCCAAAATGAATGTTGTTCGGGTTCTACTTTCTTTTGCTGCTAGCTTAGACTAATCACTCCGACAGTTTGATGTCAAGAACACTTTCCTGCATGGAGAGTTAGCCGAAGAGGTGTACATGAGTCTTCCATCTGGGTATGTAGCTGGTTCTCTAGGTGAATTTGTGTGCAAATTGAGAAAGTCTTTGTACGGTCTCAAACAGTCACCTCGTGTTTGGTTTGGGCGATTTTCACAATTCATGAGTAAGATTGGTCACAAACAAAGTAATTCAGATCACACCTTGTTTCTCAAATATCAAGGTGGAAAGTTAATAGACTTGATTATTTATGTCGATAATATGGTAATAACTGACAATGATACAATTGAGATGGAGAGGTGCAGAAACAGTTGGCCTCAGAATTTGAGATGAAAGTCTTAGGTGATCTTAAGTACTTCTTTGGTATTGAGGTAGCAAGGGGAAGAGAATGGATCTAGTTGTGCCAGAGGAAGTATATCCTGGATCTATTGACGAAGATTGGTATGTTGGATTGCACACCCATTGACACACCTATTGAGCAGAACCATCATCTAGCAGAGTATCCAGACCAAGTACCTACTGATCGAGCTCGCTATCAAAGGTTAGTTGGGCTCTTGATTTACTTAACTGATACTAGACCAGATATTGCATATGCAGTGAGTGTTGTGAGTCAGTTCATGCATAACCCGAACGAAAGTCACATGGATGTTGTTGTGAGAATTTTAAGGCACTTGAAGTCAGCTTCAGGAAGGGAAGTAATGTTTTTCAAACACAACATTCTCGATGTTTATGGCTTCACGATGCAGATTGGGCTGGAAACATTAAAGATAGAAGGTTGACATCATGTTACTTCACCTTTGTGGGGGTAATTTGGTTACATGGAAAAGTAAGAAACAAAATTTTGTGGCACGATCCAGTGTTGAAGCTGAGTACAGAGGTATGACTCATGTAGTGTGTGAATTGTTATGGCTAAGGAATTTGTTACATGATTTGGGTGTTCATCCCAAAAAGGCTATGCAGTTGTATTGTGACAACAAAGCTGCAGTTGATATATCCCAAAATCCAGTTCAACATGATTGTACTAAACACGTGAAAGTTGATTGACACTTCATAAAGGAAAAGCTAGATGCCAAAATTATTAGCATTCCCTTTGTTCCAACTGAAGAGCAGCTTGCAGATATACTCACTAAAGAAGTTTTCAAGAAAGCGCTCTATGACTCACTAGGCAAGTTGGGCATGGTTGATGTATATGCGCCAACTAGAGGGGGAGTGTTAACGTGAGTCAGAATATGAATGTAAATATATTGTAGTTATGTCACAGATTAATTTCTGTTATTTTATAGTTAATAGTTACCATTTGTATTCCTTGTAAACTCTTATATAAACCTCCATGATGAGATGAATAATTTGTGAGAAAATATATTCCTCTCAATATCGTTATATTTGAGATTTTTATCATGAAGTTTTGGAAGTGTTAGTGCTAGCCTAAGCCTCTCTTTAGCGCTCTTGTAGGTTCCCTTCTTTATACTCCCCTTGGTTCAGTATCAGTAAAATTGAGTTAGAAAGTAGACTTTGAATCAAACGAGAATAACGATTCCTTTCAAAAAAAACTTCAAAAAATATCAAAACATAGTCCATGGATAACAAGTACTTAATACTCCATTTAAAACAAGAAAACGAGGATAGGAAGCAGGGGAAGGGGTTCTAAATGTCCCAAAACAAACTCGAGACTTTGAGGAGCTGTGTCCTTTGTAAAAAGACCAGGACTCAGCTCCATTTCTACGTTTGAGTCCGGAAATTGGAAAGGCTAATACATGATCTAACCACACCCCAATGAATACAAACTCTCCTACGATATATAACCTAAGAGACCCCCTTCTTGCAAGTAAAATCCCTAATGCCACCACCTAAAATGCCTTCTCACAAGTGCATCCCGTTAAAAATGCTGAATACACCGTCTTGAGGCCTATTAGTAAGCTTGGTTGCGCCTCCATTTTGGCATGTTTTGGCTGAATATACATCGTGGCCTGCTCCATTTGGAACATTCCTTTTCGCCTCTGTAGAGGCCTGGAGGAAGGCATCCAACTGCCCACATACTCCTTCAAAATCGTTGCATGCTCCGTATGAGGCACTCCTTTTCCTATCAGAGCTTGGTAACAGAGCATCCAACTGTCCACATGCTGCTGCTAATAGCCCTATAAACATTGCAAACAGAAATTTATTCATAAGCTTATACTTCTGTAATCTGATGTGCAGGGAAGTAGAATACAACAAAGTTAGACTGATCAAGTTGCAGCAATGAACTACAAAACGTTATATTTGTCAATCAAAACATGAATTGAATGCGTAACTTCCAAAATGAGACGTACCCTGGAATAAAGGAGAAGGTTTTGCTGGTCTTGATTTATATTCAGGATGGAACTGGACACCGATGAAATAGGGATGATTACGTAGCTCAACAATCTATTATGTCAGAGTATCAAGCATGGGATCAGAATCAGCAATGTATACAAATCAAATCAAGCTAAAGTTGCAGGGATCATAAGTGTAAACTACTAAACTATACCTCCATGCGCTGGCCAGTTTCATCCTTGCCAGTGAAAGAGAGGCCGGAAGTTTCAAGGCGTGCAACCATGTCAGGGTTCACCTAAATGCAACAAAATTAATCCTTATACCAAAATAGTGTCTCAGAAGACAATATTTTTAATTGAAACGCTACATACCTCATATCTGTGCCGATGTCTCTCATCAACAAAGTGTTTATTTCCATATCTAAAACATTGCAAAAATTGCACACAGGTTAGTCAACATTGGTATCTGATTCAGCATTATGGTACCTTCCGATTTTCCTATCAAGTTACTATTAATTTATGTGCAACAATAAGCTTTGGTTATGAAAATTCAGGTTAATATTTTAGAGAAATGTGTCAAATTACTAATGTATGTGAAATGCACAAAATAATATGTTTTATTTATCTCTTTCGAAGTTACTACTCACAGTCTAGCCGACTTGCTGTCTGTAGACTGGAAATATGTTCTCCTGGATCCAAGGCGCATGGTACCTCCCATATGTGTTTTTGAGCCCTGCTTATATGGTACAGAAGATCAGATAAATGAGAAATGAAATGAGTTCTAAACACTGATATAAGCTAAAAACGCTGAATGCAGACCTCAGGCATGAATATAACACATGGATTCTTGGTATCAGGATCAAATTCTGTGCTGTTGGCATCCTGCAGACCAAGAACAGATCTTGCAAACTCAATCACAGCGACCTGCATTCCTAGACAAATGCCGAGGAATGGAATTCTCCTTTCCCGGGCATACTTTACTGCAAGAATTTTTCCTTGCACTCCTCTATCACCAAATCCTCCTGGAATAAGAATACCATCTGCGCCCTGAAGAATTAGCCCACAGTCAGAAGGCTAACAAAGAGAACAAGTACAACTTGAGAAGGGGAGAAGAATGACAATTGTAGCTGTAGATTCTAAGCCTTTAAAACTAAATACAAACCTTCAACAACTTCCATGCAGCTTTATAAGCATCAGGATTCTGCAACGTGTCATTTTCTTTTGTCAAGTTGTGAAACAAGCTAAAATGCAAAAACTACACTAGAACTGAATTTCAATAATAACCTCTTTCGCAGTTGTGAGCTCAAGGTCACCAGATGAAACCCAATCCACAAAAAGTTTCTTGCCACAAGAAACAGAAGCATGCACAAGAGCCTGCGAAAAGTTATAAATATGGTACATCAGAACAATGTACTAATCACCTGCTTTAAAATTTTCATAATTAGGTAGTAGGTGCACCTTTTGTATAGAGAGGTATGCATCAGAAAGGCTTGTATACTTCCCCACTATGGCAATGCGCACCTGATATTTAAACAACATTAACATATTAATTTGATGGCCACAAAACACAAATATAGTATTAACATTGAATTTTTCTAATTCGGAGACTGACCGGTTCATGCAACATATCACAAACTTCAGCCATAGTAGTCCACTGTTCTAAATCAGGTTCCCTTATTAATCTGCGCATTATGGGATATCCTTGTAAATGAATGCTGGAATACTAATATCAAGTGATGAACCTAATAACAGATGAGAAGAGCTCATTTGACGTACCCCTGAAGGTTAAACACTTTCAAGATTGCTTCATGAGCTTTCTGGTCCTATTTGAGAAGAAATATGAAATGTCAGTATGTTACAGTTACACACAAAAATCATTTAAGATCAGTTAGATAAATTTCAGAAGTTGTAGAGAAGTACTTACTCTTAAGAGTAATGGAATGTGCCAAATGTTGGGAACATCATACAGAGTGATGATGTTCTCTTTCTGGAAAACAAAACCATGTTAGCTTCCCTAAAGTAGCATATTTCAACACATGTAGACAAGTGATATGCTTGAAGTAAAATATATATCAAAAAGCTAAATTATACCTGAACATGGCAAAATTGACTGAGCTTGGTCTTCACATTTTCATCTAGTGGCTGTGAAAATAAATAAATAAATAAACCTCAGGCCACAATGATAAAAGAGTATCATTCGGGTCCATGTGTGTTTGTGAGAGAAAGGGAGAGAGAAGAAGAGACTGACCGTTGTGCTGCGACAAGCTATCACATGTGGTGTCAAACCCAGACATCTTAGTCCACGAACACTGTGCTGTGTTGGTTTTGTTTTCTGAGAATAATTCAATGCATTGATCAAATACACCAACAAATTCAATGCATTCATTATGGTTTCTTAATATCATAGAGAAAATCATTATCAGCTTACCTGTTCACCAACAACATTCAAAACAGGCACAAGGCTGACATGAACTAAGCAAAAATTATCAGCTCCTGAAATTAAAGTCATAAACAAAGAGTCAAGCGACTAACTGGAGATCAGAATCAATAAACAGTAACAATTTCAAGTTGGTACACAATATGCTTACCTACACGGTAGGAGAATTGTCCCAATGCCTCAATAAACGGCATGGATTCAATATCACCTAATCCAATCCCAGAAAGCTGTTAGTAATCTGAACTAAGCCATTGAAACAGCTCAAATCACTCTGCAATATTTATACCTATAGTTCCGCCCAACTCTATGACACAAACATCAGCAGGGCCTGACTTTCCATCAACTGGTATATGTGCTACACGTTCAATCCAGTCCTGGACAGCATCTGTGATGTGAGGTACAACCTGCATATTAAAAAAACAGCAAGAAAAGTAATCAATATAAGAAAATTAGGGGCAAGATTAATATATCTTAAAGAGCTCAAATGCAGACAAAAAACCTGGACAGTTTTTCCCAGATAATCCCCCTTTCTCTCTTTGTTTATAACATCCTGTGACCCCAAAAAATAAAATTCAAACCTTTGTCAATTTTGTCATCAAAGCTTATACAGATATTTTTAGAATCATATATATATATATATATATATATATATATATACATGTGAATTGTGAAACTTAACCAACTTGCCTGGTAAATCTTTCCAGTAGTAATATTATTGTCACGGGTCAGCTTGATGTCTAGGAATCGCTCATAGTTTCCAAGGTCCAGGTCCACCTGTGAACATATGAAACAAAAATAGTAAAACACATTCTGTGAATCACTGAATCTCTAGATTTCTGCAGAAGCTTCACACTTGAGTGCAAATTTTAAATAGATAGCCACTATTGCAAATAATGTCAGTTTGCATTAGCTTTATGATCTTGTAACTGTAAACAGAACTAGATTCATCAAGTTCTTGTCTTCAGATGACTTATGAGTTTTGTCAAACATAAAGAGAGCAACTTCCAGTTGCAGAGGCCAAAGAGGGCAGGAGAGTATTTTTATGTACCTCACCACCATCATCTAGAACATAGACTTCGCCATGCTCCACAGGTGACATAGTTCCAGCATCAGTGTTCAAGTAAGGATCTGGATTACAAAAGCACCAAATGGTGATCAGAATATTGCAGGCATTTTTTCTTTTTCCTGACTGAGATTACACTAACTTAAATTTAGAAGCTTTTAATTCATGCACTATTCAAAAAGCGTGTAAACAGAAAAAGTTAAATCTGAAATATCTTTTCTCCATTAAGAAAAGTCTGGTGATCTTTCCAACAAAAATGGCTTCTTGGATTGCCTCAAAAAGTTAAAAACAGCAACAGAGGGATTAAGACCACACCATGAATTGAAAACAAACAAAGAATATGAAGAAGAGGAAGAGACCAATCTTGATGGAGGTGACCCTTAGTCCACAAGCCTTTAGGAGAAGACCAATACTACTAGCAGTGATTCCTTTTCCAAGGCCACTCACAACTCCACCAGTCACCAAAACATACTTCATTTTCTTCTCCCTTCTTCTTTCAAACAAACAGCTCTAGCCCTGTTTTGGATAGCTCCTAAATACACAGAGAAACATATATCACTACCAAAGCAAGCATTTTTAAGCAAAACATTGAAACCCCAAATGAAGAATGAGAAGAAAAATGGGATCTTTTTGTTGCTAAACAATAACAACAACAACCCACCGGCACAGTGCCAGTGTTTCAAGGCAGAAACAAAGCTGCTGAGTCCTAGTTTCCGTAAAATTCTAGCTGTGTCTTTGCCGTTATCTAGTTTTCTCTCTCTTGAATTCCAACAAGTGCAAAGAGCATGAGTTATCATACAAAAGCCAAAGTGAGAAACATCATGAAATGCCTCTAACAGCAAGAAAACAAAGAAAGAGGGAGAGAAAGAGGCAGAGAGAGGAGAGGGAGAAATATTAATGCAGTGTGGAATGGGGTTAGGCAAAGACCGGCAATTTATAGGCACAATCGCACAATGTCTTCCGGAAATGGGAATTTCTTTTTTCTTTTTGGTCAAATTAAATAAAGAAAAGAACCCATTTCGCTTTTTTCATCTTAAAATTATATAAATTAAAAGGTTGGTTAAATTATGCCCTGCTTTTTTTTCTTTTCAACTCAGCAGTCCATTCTTCTTCAAGATAAAAAAAGACATCAATAATATATAAGAAAATAACTCAGCAGTCAGCAGCAAGGCATGCCCGATAGCGACCAAGACTTGTACGTCAAAATTATAAAAGGATGAACTTCTATGTGCTAATTCTCATTATCAGTCAAATTTCTTTTATAGAAAGTAAAGAAAGTCGGTTGGATAAATTTTGACACTTCAAGGACTAATATATTCTCAATATTCTTGATACTCGAAATTTCCGTTCTACAAGCACTGATATTAAGTTTGTTTTTGGAAGAATTTACCATATTCATATAAAATTTTAATATAATTTCTATTGATATTCGATTTTTTTATGTTCATCACAATTTTTTAGCCATCGATATGTTCATGATTGTTTATTATTTTAGTCATTGATCCGGTTCCACTCAGTTATTTTGCATTTTTGCTACGCGATATACATATTTCCTAGCGGTTCCTAACTTACATATGCACATTGCGGCTATACAGTTCTTCAAACAAGTTTTGATCCTCAATAGGTTGATCGTAGTAGCCCATGGAAAATGTTGTATTACATTTAGTGTCTTTATAGCATAAGATGTATGTAACTTTTAGTTTTTGTTCCCCCTCACTCATTCTGCTTGAGATATAAGATTTGTCTGGTTTGAATAAAGATATAAACTTTACGAAGGAAAATTGATTAATTAATGATCAAAATTTTGGTAGTCTAAAAATTGTACCTATTACCTAATATCTTTAGTCTAGTGACATAGCTTGTCATTTGTAAGTGGTAGCAAATCTTAAACTGATGAGTTACTAGTTGTACAGTTTTGAGCTGTTTATCCGACAAATTACTGTTCAATAGACGTTAGGGAGAGGCAGGTTAGCTTGCGCCGAGGATCTTTTTTATTTCTATTTATTTATAAAACTTAAGATTCAAGGTAGCTAGCTTTAAGAACTCCGGACTATCATAACGTTCTCTACTTACAAACTAAGCTCTAGCTCTTGTAAACTCCATCCATACCCCATGCCTTCATTTTGTGGATTATAATCAATATATTATAGTCTTAATCAGTGGCGTAGCCAGACATCTCACTTAGAAGGGTCAAATTTGATTAACGAAAAAATTAAATGATCTTCGGTTACTTTTAGCAACAACACAATTTTACTTAAAAAAGTGACACAAACTTAATTTCAACAATGTTCCTTATACTAATTCAAAATTGATTTCGGCTAATGCAGCGGGACGATACAGGGGGCTAACCAACGTTAAGCCCTAGATAAGATGAAGAGTTAACCAGCATTAAACTCTTAGATAGAAGACTGGAATTAACCAAAAAAATAAGAGAAAACTGTACGCTTAATCGTTAATAATATGATTGATTCATCGAATGCCTGAATTACAATATAGAGATGCCTTTATATAGGCCCTAACATATGACTAAAACCTATTTAGAATAGAACTAAAATAATAAAACCTAACTGAACTATAAATCCTAGAATAACAAAGAATGTGTCTTTTTTGCTCGAGAATCCCGATATATCCAAAAGAGTAACTTATGATTAATTTCATCATTAAGAAGCCTATTTGAATACCAATTTCTGATATTCAAATCATTCTTCTTAATGTGACGCCGTTTCTTTCTTTTCGAGATTCTTTGTTAATTTCGGCTAGAATCTCGTCCTACATCAGTTTCCTCCATTTGAAAAGAACTCGCCCTCGAGTTCATCTTGAATGAAAGACAAGAGTTTGTAGACAAAGTCCCTAATGATTTGGATAATAGAACGTGTGGATTATTAGCATGATCTTATGCATACTCTAGCAGTACAATCATGAACTCCATGCCAAAAATGAGTTTATCATATGCAACTTGGTCAGATTCTTTTGGGCACTCAAAATTGCATTCTTTTATGTCGCCTGGTTCCGAATTATTTACTTGAGGTTGCAAGCTTTCTTCAATAGCCTGTTCTTGGATGATTTCTTGAGGAATTGCTTCATTTGAAAGTTCTTGAATAATCTCTTATGGAGCTTCTTCCGTTGGAATTTCTAGATTAGTTTTTGGTGTAGCTTCTTCCGTCGGATATTCATGTATTATTTCTGGTAAAGCTTTTACAATTGGAAATTCTTTTGGTTTTTCTTCAGTTAAAATATTACTCTCAACGGGCCAAGCAAACTGTCTAGCTGTTAATTTCCTCGCTTCAACCTTCGAATGATACATCTTGATAGAAAAATCTCTAGGTATAAATTTTCCTCTAAAAACTCTCATCTTCCTCCACGTTCGAACAGGTTCTTTACCTTGCAACTTTCTACCTCTTTGCAATTCATCCCACCAATCAGCAACAATGCTTTTAAGTCTGAAAGAAACAACCTTTGCATGCTTGTCTTCAGGAACCTTCATAAACTTAAAGAATCTATCCACGTCATCCAACTAATCCAAAAAGTCATCCACGTGCATGAAACCGGAGAATTTTGGAATTTCTGCAGTAGATAAGAAATTTTGATTATCAAAGTGATATTGCCCCATGGATCCTCTTCCTCCATCTCTTTTGTAGTTGTTGTTGTTTGTCGGAATTCCTCCAATCTGAGCTTGAAAAGTTTTAATGGTTTCAGTTATCTGAGCGAAAAGACAATCTAAATCTACTCTTATAACTGTCATGGATAATTAAGTAGATAAAAGAGATGGGAGAGACCCGCTCTGATACCACCTAACGCAGCGGGACGATACAGGGGGCTAACTAGCGTTAAGCCCTAGATAAGATGAAGAGTTTACCAGCGTTAAACTCTTAGATAGAAGTTTGGAATTAACCAGAAAATAAGAGAAAGTTGTACGCTTAATCGTTAATAATATGATTAATTCATCGAATGCTTGAATTACAACATAGAGGTACCTTTATATAGGCCCTAACACATGACTAAAACCTATTTAGAATAGAACGAAAATAATAAAACCTAACTGAACTAGAAATCCTAGAATAACAAATAATGTGTCTTTTTTGCTCGAGAATCCCGATATATCCAAAAGAGTAATTTATGATTAGTTTCATCATTAAGAAGCTTATTTGAATACCAATTTTCGATATTCAAATCATTCTTCTTAATGTGACGTCGTTTCTTTCTTTTCGAGATTCTTTGTTGATTTCGGCTAAAATCTCGTCCTACATCAAAAATGAAAACGCGCTCTCGAACAAACTATTAATTCATCTCCAATAAAGTTCAGATTTTCAGAATTTTAATATGTTATTTTTGAGACATAATGTACGTCAATGTATAATAAACATCAATGTGTTGTTTCCATTTAGCTTATTTATAAAAAAATAAATAAATAAAAAATCATAAATGAAATTTAAAACATTAAATTACATATTAGTAGGGATCAATAAGGTAAAAAACTCTTGACATGGTTTGTATTAATTAGATTAAGTATTAATTTTTATATTTTATAGGTACCTACATATATATAGTTGATGCATAAACATTATAATATGGTAATCACTTGGCTTTCACTAATTGGTTTACACAACCAGATCGATAAACTAGGGTTTTGGGGACCATGCCTCTTTGATTGGCTCACATCGATCATATGCTTTTCTTTTGTTGTTTGGCCTTGGCATTTGGCTTATTCCTTGTTCTTCAAAGAGGCCTGTATTTACATTGTTTGTCACAACCAAGCATGTAAGATGTAATGATACTATAAAATATAGTTTCTTTCACACAATCTCTGAACAAACAAAATGGCTTCCGGCTAAATTAAACCGAGTTGGTTACCTATTGCAACAAGGAGCTGGTTAGTTTAATCGACAAGTCATTGTGTAATTTTGTACGGCACCCTTCAATTTCTTTACTAACTATTGCTCATTTAATTCATCTTACAATTTTCCTAATTATATTAAAATGGAAATTCTCGTTATCTTATTCATCAACTCATAATTTGATGATTGCACTGCTATATATATATGACATCTTTTTACTAGCTTTCTAGTCTGCATTTGAAGTAATTTGTCGAACATTATTGTCTCTGTCATTTTATGTATTTCTCTATTCTTTAACACATCTTTTTATACGTAAATATGTTTTTGATGTAGTAAAAGAACACACAAGTCTACAGAAAAGTACGTAAAGTTATTTTTGAACCAAGTACGTATAGTTTTCGAACACTTAAATATATAGCGAAATCAAATAAATGATTGATTAGCCCTCACTCAAATCATACAACTTTGATTGAGAAGGTTCTTGTTTGCATGTATTACTAACACACATGCCTGCTCAGACGCGGGATACGATAGTGGGACGAAACGACGATGACCGTCCGATCTTTAATGAATTGATCATGTCCATTTGAGTCCGTTTGATCCTGTACGTTTGATTAATTCATTAAACATCAGACGGTTGTCGTCGTTTCATCTCGTTTCGTCCCGCACGTGTATCTCGCACCTGAGCAAACATGTACTAACACATTATATGCTTATTAGAGTTCCAAATAAATGGATTTCCCATGCTTTAGAACTTATAGGCATGCAACGTGCAATAATTCAAGTAAAGATAAGAAGAGATTCTTCAAACATGGCAAGGCGGTGACATCTCTTCCGGTCTTTTCTATCCATGGCAAAAAATGATGGCTGTTTCTTTCAGTTTTGTGTTCCGACGCTGCAGTTGTGCTTTAGGAAAGGAATATTATATTCCCCAGTTTCCTCATATATCTCGTTCTCAATGATCGATAACAAAATAATCTTTCATTTTATACAAAATATAATTGCCATGCTTGAATATGATCTAACCGATCCAAACCAACAACCTGCTTCAATTTTTTTTTCTTCTGGGTCAAGTAATTACTCCCCCACTGACTCCACCCAATTCCATTCAGAACCCTACCACGTAACCCTAATGGGGTTATGATCAGTGGTGTTAATGTTATACCTATCATTTGACAAGTTGAATATCCCTATGGCTCCACATATCTTCATGTCGACAATGTTACCAAAACAAATCTATATGTACTTACGTAGACAAATATATAACAGGAAAAAGGAAATTAATTATTTGCTTACAATAAGCTTGGACAATGTAGAAGGAAAAGGATATTCTTCATGCAATAATACATAAATTGATAGATCGAATCAAGTTTTATCGTGCCCTCTCCTAGAACTTTCGGAAAAAAGCACCACAAAGAGAAAATTGAGAGAAAAATAAAGACCAAGAAATGGAAAATGGGGGTCATTGTTCTTTGGGGATAGAATGACTTTTGTTTGAAACACTGGGGATAAAATAACCAACCCAAAAAGATAAAAAGGAAGATCAAATAAGGATCCTTGCCTTTCAAGTAAACTACCTAACAACCAACTTCAACCAACGACCACCGAATCTCATTTTGTTTTCTTTCTCTTTTGTGCTCGATCGAGTCTAAAGATAAATTCTCATTGCGTACATACTTATTCAAGTGATTACAGAAAGAACCAATATTGTTTGGTACGTAAAGCACTACAGTAGTTATGGCTGTTGATTAATGATTAGCATGATTAAGATATGAGATTAGAAACGGTTGTCATCTGCAAAATACTTAACTCATTACCGAATTACCGATTCTTCTTTTTTTCCTGATGAAAAAATGTCTCTAAATCTTATGCCTGTGCTAAAGCATGCTTAAGTAGCTTTTGTTCAACATCAATTTGTCTTGTTAGGTGCCAATTACCTAAATCTCTGTAGTCAAGTTCTGCTGCTACGATAATAAGAAACATCCAGATGATTAAAGACATGTTTATCAGTTTATATATCTAATTAACCTGATTCTTTACTTGTGTTTGCTAGAGCTCATCAAAATTTCTTGTTCGAACAATTTTATATTCAAATAATGGACATGCAAAACCTTGTTCTTTGTATTTTTTACTTACCGCCGTCAGTAATTGAATTACATGCAAATATGGGATCTTGATCTACCTAGTTAGGTAACCCCATGATCCAATCCCTTTAGTATTTGAGATTTTTCTATATCTCTAGGGTGGTGTGTCATCCATCCCATATATATTTAAGAGTCTAATGAATTCGTTGCTCCAATAATATGTATTTATTAATCAGATCTATAGTTGAATATAGTTTAATTACTTTTTTCAACGATGTGTCAACAGTTACACCGTTGGATCGTACGAAGCACCTAGATTTTATAAACTTCATATAAAATTACTTTAGAGAAACCGGATCCTCCTGGATATACATGACCATTTAGTTTCCTCCAAAAAAATGTGTCACTCATTTTAGTTTCCCTTCAGAAAGATGCATGGATTTACAATATTATTGAGTTGATATCATGAAAGATCAGATGTTGATCCGGTCGAAAAGAGCTTGCTAGCTAGTTTGTGTTATATTCGACCTTGTGATTAAGAAGAAAAAAATCTACTGGATAATTAGTTCACGAATGCAATGACATAAATTTCAAAAACTGCATGTAGACAATGCCTTTCTTCATAGTCTTAACGAGTATTGAATCGAATTCTGAAGAATAAGTATTCAAATACGTATATATGCAAAAACATCCTGCCTTTATATCATTCACTACCAGAATAACTATTATAGCCGACAAAAAAAATAACAGGGCGACGACTTTTTTTTCGTCGGCTAAAATAGACTTTAGCCGATGAAACAAAATATCGTCGGCTAAGTTAATTTTTCGTCGGCTAAAGTGTATTTTTAACCGATAAAATAATTTTTTTATCGGCTATAGTCTGTAAATTATAACCGACGAAATTTTTAAAGTTTAGCCGACGTCATATATAATTTCGTCGGTTAAAAGTCCTTATATTTCCAGATCTAAACAGCAGCTCATGTGAAAAAAATGGGAGAAAAAGTTGGGGGTTGGCGAAATTGTTGGATGTCGTCGAAATCTATCTTAAATTAGTTTGTGACGCTATATATAGGTGCGTATATGTGTATATATCTTGTTTTTGGGTTGATTTAAGAGTTTTATTTAAGTTATATGTATTGATTTTGAGTTGAATTATTAGATTTTGAGTGTGATTGATGAGTTGATCGATTTTAATTTGATAATATATGTGAAATTGTTATATATATATATATATTAAATTAATTATAATATTGTGTTCATGCATATATATAGTATGAATTAAGTAATATTTTGATTATGATTGATGTTAATTGATATATATATATATAATATTGTTATATAATTAGTAATTAGTATATATATATATATATATATATATGCATGTATATATATATATATGTTAATTATTAATTTGTTATATATTAATTAATTGTACTTTAACTGTGGATAAAATACTAAATGATTTGTAAATTTAATTAATTAATTAGAGTTTTGACATATATATTATATTATCTTCTCAGGATATGGATAAGACTTGAATTTCGCTTCCAAAATGGGACAAAAGATATGGTAAAAGAGTTATTAGTTTTATTGAATATGTAATGGATAATGCTAAAGGGAATACAATTTTCTATTGCCCGTGTACTAAATGTCAGTGTCAGCGATATGCATCGATTTGCAATTGATAAGGTTTGGCGGCACCTTAAGAGTAATGAGTTTTAGGAGAAGTACACGTGTTGGATATATCACGGTGAAACATCATCAGGAGGTCCGCATGATCATGGGCAATTTTCTGAGACGGGCAGTACATCCAACGATCCAACAATAGTCTTCATCAACGATATATTTCCTTATGAGAGCTGTGTATGCTCTGAAGTACCGTATATGCCTGAGCCGGTGCAGCCCTTCCCTAGAGTTGTCAACACTGCTGGTATTGACAGGTACAACAAACTACTTATTTTCCAACAGACTCTTGTGTACCCTGGTTATCAGAAGACGGTTCTTAAAAGTGTGATGGACGTTATGAAGATTAAAGTTGAGACAAAATCGACTGTGAAGGCTGTTGATGACTACCTACAGTACACTGCTTCGATGCTGCTCCACGGTCATCGTCTTCCTACCACTCATCATATGGTCTGATGTATCCTGAAGGATCTTAGGCTTTCCTACATCAAGATCCATGCATGCAAATATGATTGTGTTCTCTTCTGGGGTAAAGATCTAGAAGGGAATGACTTTAGTGACCTTGACGCATGTCCAGTATGTCAGAGTGATAGGTATAAGCTGACTCCTGCAGGCAATAGGAAACCTGTGAAGGTACTTCGGTATTTCCTGTTGAGGGATAGGCTGGAACGGTTGTATATGTCATCACACACGGCCAAAGCTATGAGATGGCACGCTGATAGGGAATTGCATGGCGAAGATACCCTTATACACCATGCTGACGGGGAGGCTTGGAAGAAATATAGACCGTGAGTTTCCTCATTTTGCGTCAGAGGTCTGAAATGTGAGGCTCGGGCTCTCATCTGACGGGTTCAATCCATTTGGCAACATGAGTCTTTAATATAGTGTATGGCCGGTGATTTTGGTACCATACAACCTTCCTCCATGGATGTGCATGAAGAAGGAATACAATATGTTGAGTTTGTTGATTCCGGGCCCGGTTATCCCGGGAAGTGTCTCGATGTGTATTTGAGACCATTGATTGAAGAGCTTAAGTTTTTTTGGGACGTTGGTATCAAAATATGCCTACTAATATTGTATAACTAATTTACCAAGTGTTAAGTAAATGTTCCGTTTCAAAAACAAACTATACGTAGAAGCATCAAACGAAAAAAAGTCGTGAAATAAGATATGACTGGAATGATGAAATATGTCTACTGTTGAAAAATCATATAATTCCGATAAGTTTCGGTGTCAATAGTTGCGGTCAATGCATTTTTTCATTCTTTCTCCCTAGAGGTAGCCCTATCTCTGATGGTTATTTTTCTTATAATTTTTATACCACTAGTTGCGTCTCATCGATTTGAAACTATTTGTAGTTGAAGGTCCGAACAGAATAAGTAATTTAGACGGTCAAATTACCGTTTCTTTGCATTTAGGGGTTTGACTCACGGGATTGACCGTCCGGATCGAGTCCTTATGTTTGTCAGATCAAGCTGAAAATTTACCCACACACATGTTTCAACATAATGATGATATCTGACGATCGGATTTTAGTTTCACAAGATTAAACATATAAATTGGACATAAATTTAATAAATTAGTATAAAAAGTACTATAGTCGAAAAAATATTAGTAAATTCGTCGGCTATAGTATTGTAACTAGCCGACGAATTTTTTTAATTCATTGGCTAAAATGGAACTATAGCCAACGAAACATATAGCTTTAGCCGACGAATTTTTTATCTCGTCGGCTATAATTCTTTCTATATATGTAAACCCAGCGACAGAACCCTAGCATTTTCTTATCTCCCTCTCGGCCTCCACTCCATTTGTCCCTCTCCTCTCGGCTTTGTTTGCATTTTTTATCTCCTCTCGGCCTCCACTCCGCCTCCCACAGCCACTGCCCTCTCCCAAGCAATTAAGGTATGCGATTCCATGTATATATTGAATTATATAATTATTTTCAATTATTGATGTATATAATGAATTATATGAAATTTTGGTTAATTTGGTATATTTGTTATTGAAATTGTGAATATTGCATAACTGTTGTTAATTTTTAATAATTTGGTATATTTAATAAATTTGGTATATTTAGTAAATTTGGTATATTAAAATATTAATTGGTATATTTAATATATTTGTGATAATGTTGTTAATTTTTTTTAATTTGGTATATTTGAGTATAAAATATTAATTATTATTAATTTGGTATATTTAATAAATTTGGTATATTAAAAATATTAATTGGTATATTTAATATATTTAATAAATGTTGTTAATTTTTTATAATTTGGTATATTTGAGTATACAAATATTAATTGTTATTAATTTGGTATATTAAAATATTAATTGGTATATTTAATATATTTAAAAAATGTTGTTAATTTTTTATAATTTGGTACATTTTTGTATTAAAATAGTAGTAATTGTTATTAATTGTACAAATTAAAAATTCTAATTATTTAATAAACACGATGAAAGACTTCTTTAGTAAATCTAAGAGTTCAAAGGGCCAAATGTTTGAATCGTCTGAGGGAACGTCTAGCAACCCTCGGGCGTCGTTTCAGGGCCGAATGACAGTCCGACGTGCGTCTCTTCTGGAGCTAACACAGAGACAGCCAGGGGCCACACATTCCTCTAGCCAGCCGAACGCCACTCACTCCTCCAGGCAGCTGGACGCCCCTCGCTCGAGGCAGCCGAGCGTCCCTCACTCCTCGAGGCAGCTGTGGCCTCTGACTCAGGCGAAGGTGTCTGCACCACGTATGTCTAAGATACACAAGGCACCGACTATGGGCCCTACTGTTTTAGAAGGTGGGTCTTCTGGGGTACAAATGTCGTCGCCTCTTCTCTACCTTCCGCGGTTGATACCGGCATTACCGGCAGTCGATGACTCAAGGGCGCCGATTTATCCACTGCCCCCGCATGTGACCCCATCAGCGGCGTACATGTTCGTGCCTTTTGGTACGGATTTAATTTCTGCGAGGGTATCATCATCGGCGACAGAGTCAGAATCCGTCGCGTCCGCCCCAACGCCCTCAGGTAATGATATATAAATAAATTGTTTTCTTATAATGTCATAATAAGAATAATCTATTAATAATCAATTTATGATAGGAACCGTCGAAACCAAGACGACAAGAAAGAAAAAATGTCTCGTCACAAGGAAGGCTCTCGAGAAGACAGTGAGTACCTCGGGAAGGATCGTCATCGATACTGACGGGGATGGGAACGTAGTATCAGGCGGGAAGACGAGGATGTACTCCGGCCGCGTGGGAGCGCTTATTAGGGATAGAGTCCTTATGTTGTGGTTAGACTGGGGCGAGGTCCCACAGGAGGTTAAGGACATGATCCACAACGCAATGTCGGTAAGTATAAAAAATTCACAAATAACATTATTTATTACGTTGTGGATTTATGAAAAACTAAACTAATAAACGTTTTAATGCAGGTGTGGTTTGATGTTCCCAGGACCTGACGAACACCTGGGCAGACGTTGTGCATGGGGGATGGTATGTTGGAAAGTTAATGAAAAAACAAAATTATATGTAATTAATAATATTTATAATTTTTTTGTCGTATCTGTAGGTACAAGAAGTGGAAGAACGAGTTACGGACCCACTGGACTACGTATGGGAACAAACGTTCTGGTACCCCCCTTGAGTTCCAGTTCAGGGAATATGAGTGGCGTTGGCTTCTGATATCTGAATTCAACAACCCTCATAAACAGGTAATAAAAATAATAATTTCTTATATTGTTATTAATTATTACGTTTTAAAATATTTTACTAATTTTTTTTCCTTTGTAGGCCGATTCTCGGGCGAACGCTCAGAACCGGCAACGCAACACAAGGAATCATCATGCCGGTTCTAGACCGTTCGCATCGTTGATGGATGAGGCGGCCAGGGAACATCCAGAAGTCAACTTGTACGTCTATACGTACGAGAAGGCATATCCTGACGCCCAGGAGGATATTGTAAGTCGTTTTACGTTTTTAATTTTTTAAAATTATATATATATATATATATATATATATATATATATATATATTCAAAATGTTAATTAATTATTTTTTCCTATATAATTAGGCGAGGGTGAGGCAGGCTAGTGACGAGGTGATGACTGCTATAGTGAGGGAGACATGGCCAGACACGCAATAGGAAGACATGGCCAAACACGCAAAAAGAAGACATGACTGACGATTTATAGTACATTTCGTCGGCTATATTATTTTAATTTTTTAAAATATAGTGAAGTCATGTCTCGGATCGACACTTCGGATCTCAATGTTGGGGGGAGGATTATGGGCACAGCATTCCCACCGCGAGGAAATAACTTCTATTGCCGGGGTCTAGGACAGAAGGGAGAAGCGGTACTGAAGATCACTCCCAGATTTCAAAAAAAAGGCAGCCTCGACCAGCAGCAGAACGACTCAGCTAGAGGCGGAAGTTCAGATGTTACGGGAACAACAAGCCGCCCAGACAGCCTATACTGCCGCTTTACAAGAGTATAATGCGGCAGTATATGCCACCAACCAAGCACAGCAGCAGCAGATGTTCTAGTACTTGCAAGATTTTTTAGCTGCCCAGCTTCAGGGACTTCCTCCTCCGCCCATACCTACGCTTATTTCCTTACCTCAACCGCCGCAACCTTCTCAATGATAACCTCCTCCTGGCGCGGATATAGATTTAAACGATATAGATTTTATTTAGTTTTATAGGTTTATGAACAATTTATAAATTAATAATTTAATGCAAAACGTTTAGACTACTTTTGATGGTGTATGTTGTTGGTTATATGAAATTGTTTGTGTAATTTGCAGCTTGCTTGGATGGTAATTTAGAAATTTTGTAGTTTTTTTAGTATAAAAAGTACTATAGCCGACTAAATTTACCCTATAGTATTTTTTTTAAACGTTTAGCCGACGAAATATGATAAATTTCTTCGGCTATAGTTGTATTTAACCCGACGAAATGTACTATATTTCGTCAGCTATATTATTTTAATTTTTTAAAATATTTAGCTGACGATTTATAGTACATTTCGTCGGCTAAAGTGTTTTAAATTGGCCGACGAAATATTTATAGTTCGTCGGCCAAAGTCTTAGGTTGAGACCGACGACAATGTATTTCGTCGGCCAAAGTCTTACTTTAGCCGACGAATAATTGAAAAATATGTCGTCGGCTAAGATCTTAGCCGACGAATTTGGCTAACAGGCCGACGAAAATTTTTCATCGGCAAACTATTGATTCCGATAGTGATTGTTGTGAAGTGATAAATCAGAAGATATTGTTTCTTGTTTTACACTGCTTGTATCAAATTGCAAGGCTAATTAACTGGAGCAGGCTATCCATGGAGGCGTGCAACAAGTGCGAGACTCGAAGCCAGTTGGCATTTTTTCGTCGGCCAAACTACTGATTCTGATAGTGATTGTTGTGAAGTGATAAATCAGAAGATATTGTTTCTTGTTTTACACTGCTTGTATCAAATTGCAAGGCTAATAACTGGAGCAGGCTATCCATGGAGACGTGCAACAAGAGCGAGACTCGAAGCCAGTTGGCATTGCGAAACAAACATTGGGGATCGGTTCTAACTATCTATCTAGCTTCGAATATCATACATGCATGCATTGTTTCTTCCCATCTCTATGCATGCTCGACCGAAAACTCCTATAAGTTAGGCTAGTTTCAAAATAGTACAAAAGATTATAACACAAGGCCACAAGCCATGTCAAAATATGGTACTCGGTAATTCCGGAGTATGACATTTATCAAAATGATATAACTTGGCGTATGTACTTATTGGAGTTATTGCTTCTATCATATTAAGATCAAACGTTTTTCAATATCACATCATATACAAAAAGACTCTTATCATGGGTCTGTCTCTTATACAGATCTGTATAATATATAGAATTGAAAATTAGCCTATCATTACACTTGAAGCGCATTTCAAAAGGGTAAATTGTAGTTATACAGTCACTTTTCAAACTCAACAACAAATCACAGTCACAAGTTTTAATCTGCATAATATACAATGTTGCACAATAAAATTTTCTCATTTAACATAGTTCATGAGAAATTACATGTGTTTTACGTCACTTAATATAATCGGTAAGTTTTAGTCAAATTCCATAGAACACAAACAAGGACTAAAATACTCATAATATCCGCTATATTTCCTTGAAATTTCTGTTTTTTATAAGTGTCGATATTAATTATAATATAATTTTTGATAAAACTTTCATTGATATTCGATATTTTCTCGATATATCTATCGAAATTTTTTTTAATGACCGAAATTTTCATGATCATCAAAATTTTAGTCTTTAAACACAAATCAATTTCCAATGCTAGCTAGTAAACCCTAGCTACTCGCAACAAGCACCATAAAGAGCAACGTACGTGGAGCTGAGTAGACATATATATGCTTCGATGTGAACTATGTAATCTCCTCCAGCAAACGTGGGTAAATGACTAAATGGCGAAAGCAATGTTGCATTGGCTGGGGAGGTAGGTAGGGTTTCAATTTTGGGCATTGTATACCTTGCCAAAAAAAAATTTGGGCATTGTATACTTCAGTTTAGGACCCAGCAACCACTCGACACCTCAGATTTACATGTCACCACGTCATCGTTGACGGTATTACGTGTCGGACTTCTTCTTCTTCTTGATAGCAACGCCTTCCGCAGACTCGCCTCAGTCCTCTTCTTCATGCACAGGGTACGTATGATTACGCAGATTGAGATAAGATTCTTGGATATATGGCGGTTTTCTTGCCGCTTTGTGTTTTAAAATGCACAACTGCCCGCAGCATAGCAAACCGTAACACTTGTCCGCGCCGGTGGCTTGCCGGCCAATACAAGTTGCGCGCCAACAGTTGGTGGAAAGAGAGTGCTAGCGTCACACTAATCAGTAGATGAGCCACACTCATCTTTAAACTACAAAAAATGTATAAAAAATATAATTTATAGTAAAAGAATTTTAAAATGAATTTTTTTTGGTTTTAAGGGTGAATATGAATGAAGCTCATATTGACCTCTTCAGCTACTGTTGCCAGCAATGTTCTAAAACTCGGTCAACTCGGCCGAGTACTCGCTACTCGGCTGCTAGCCGAGCTGATTTTCACTTACTCAATGTCTTTAGTCGGCTGAAAGAAAATCGGCTGAGTACTCGGTCCAACTCAGTGAACTCGGTGCAAGTCGTTTTTGTTCAAACCTAATTCTCTAACTCAGTCTCTCACACTTTACAGCTCTCTGACTTACACAGTCGCATTACCTTGGATTGCCAAATTGGATTTTGATATGTCATATTGTGTTCTTGTTCAGTTGTTCTATTGTTCTGTGACACATAAATAGATGATGAGTTTTAAATTTGAGTCGGATTCAAATGGAGTACTAGATGGATATGGAGAAGAAGAATTTGAGACATAGTTACAAATGATATGTTTGGAATTGTTTGTAAGAATTGAATTTCGTATTTCCTTTTATTACTTAGAACTTATTGAGTTATTATAATTGTTGTTTTTACTTTTTAGTTATTATTATCTATTTAATATGGTAATGTTTTATTAACTATTTTTATTATTTTGAACAATATATATTTAATTATATATTTTAAAAATAATAAATTAATCCAAAAATTAAAAACCGAATACTCCCTTAAGTACTTATCTACTTGCTACTCTCCTGCATGCCGACCGACTAAGGAGTAACGAGTTTCAGAACCTTGGTTGCAAGGATCGATTTCCACACCGCTTGCATTAGCAGCATCTCCCGTGACTTTTTGGCCTGTTTTTCGTTGCATAGGGCATATTTCCTATCTTACTTTTGTTTTATTGACCATATTATGGTAATGATATTATTCCAATCGGGAGTTTAGATTGCCGGTTAGGCACGTTACACATGATTTCAAATGAATAAATAAAACACCGTGATTGGTCAACGTGCTATTGTTGTACTGCGCCATCCAAAGAATGAAAAGAAAATAACCTCGTTTGGATTAGAAGGTGACTCAGAAATATGTGGAATTCAGAGTGCCTGACATCGTGAAAAGAAATATATCGCATTCAAAGTATCGGATGCTATTTGAGTGTTTAAAACTTTAAATGAATCATACTTCCATGTTCGACTAGACTTATTCTTTGTATGTAGTAATCGTTGTTAAACCATAAGATTTTGTTCAGCAATTCGTCTATATGAACTATAATCACTACACCTTCAAAACCGGCAATTCGTCTATATGAACTATAATCACTACACCTTCAAAACCGGCAATCATGTATACTTAAGTATAGTCGACTTACGGGTAAGGCCCGACATGGTATGCGCATATGAAGGGGGAGGGAAAAACACGTTAGAATTCTGCGTCGACTTACAATACTATTGTATATTGTAAACGAAACATAATGACTTTTCTTGCAATATGTATGAAATGGATAGATAGTCGTTAGGTCGATCAAAACTATACACTATCCAAACCTCTAAAGTCGAATTGGTCTACGTTAGTCGTTGGATATTCAACAGTGATCAGTGATGCTGTAGTATTAGATACTAGTGCAGACTATAGCTAGTCGCTCAAAACATGTAGCTTCCCATGCTAAACATGACCACGATATCTCATATTTCGAACACGTCAAGACAGAGTCTCCCTCACCAACTCAATCTTAATCTCTAATTCGAATACGATCTTCAATTACACTACCAACTTGAATTAGAGTAGACACATGCACACTTTCCTCATTGCTCTCACTGTTTAACGAGCTCGCTCGTTCTTGCACATGCACGAGAGTTGTCTGATTAAAGAAGCTCCAAAATCATCTTGTACGCACTTAACTAACATTTTTGGACTATCTAATCTGTGATCTTATAAACTATTCAAGTTACGATCATACAATCACTTTCGTCATCACAAGATCTTGAATCTAAGATACATGTGCATACAAGCATAAAGCATTAGCTACTCGATCACTAGCCAACCTCTAATTTTCGAACTAATTATTGTCAAACAATAACAAACGACAAGTGCGGAATCTCTCATCTTCAACAGTTATGTTAATCGGGCGGTATACGTGTTAAGGCTGAAATAGATACCATTTATGTTAATGATATGCAGGCTGATTCTGTTTTGTATATATCATGGACAAAATCAAGGAACTTGATATTCTTCATAAACATGGGTTAATTGTAGATTCATATTAGTGTCACAGTTTATATATAGTATTCCACCGTGTTTGGTCTAGAATTTGCAGTCCTTCAAACAACCGGCTTGTAGATTTGTGCTAGGCGTGCCAGTACCTTTGGGTCAGGTACAACCTTGAAGTTGGATGCTACTTGCGTCCCTCTTCTGACTTCTTCTCACAGCGACCGTGACAGACGCCGATCTTCTTCCTCTGTGCTAGGTTCTCTTCTTAGACCTACAAGGGAAAAGTCCCTCTAGGATTTTTCTCCAACCTTTGAGGATGGCCGAATCTTACTTAGTATGCAAAGAAACTAAGCAGCGGGTATCAAGATATAAACTGGCGAACGGATTCTCCAGAACTGGTTGCGGGAGTAAAACTGCTCAACGGATCGAACAGGGGAGTAGAGAGATTTCAACGGATTGAAACCTGTTAGACTTAACGGATTAAGTCCCTTTTGCAGCTTGACGGATCAGGCTACGGTTGCTGACGGATCAGGCTTGGTTGCTCCGGAGAGGCTTGAAGACTTTCGCGTGGCGAAGTTGTTGTCTGTTTGTTGATAGATGTAGTTGTGTTATTTCTCTTGCACCTCAACCCTTTATATAGTGAATACTAGGGTAGATGTTTCCTTGCCAATCAAGGTATGGCCTCAAATAATCCTTCTTGAAGCGCAAGACTAATTCTTAAAGCCCAATCATGTAAGCCCAACACTATTCTGGTGGTAACTTACCTTTCTGCAATCACGTGTCTAACTTCTTATAATACTCTCGCGAACGCTTTTCCAACTGCGAACGGATTCTGCTAACACACGCCCCGCTTCGCGAGCGCGTTTCCCCCTGTGAACAAATTAACTCCTTTCGCGAGCGTACCTTGTTACTGTGCTCCTTGCGAGTGCTTTTGACTCTCCAAGCGTCCTCTGACCTTCTTGACCGCAGGCATCGGTCCACTTGCCTTTCTATAAATGAGCTTTTTACTTTTGGATCTAACATTGCCCCCCAACTCTTGAGATTAAGCCCGTTTGCGAAGATCGAAAAGAGTTATGCCTTGGCATTGATTCAAACAAAAGCAAACGTCTTTTCATTGCCAAACTCTTCAGAACACTCAACCATCATTTCCCTCTGCAACTTTTTTCAAACCTTTCTGAAACAAACCGCCGCCGCTCCTACTTCCAAATCAATGGCACCCAAACACACTTTCTCTGCTGTGAAAACCTCATCCAGAACCCCTTCTGAGCATGAAGCTCTAAATTTCGTCCAGGCCATGGCTGGCTTCCGACCTGCTCCGAAACACAAGGGCTCCTGGTTGAAAGTTAAGGTTGATCAAACCTGCGACCTGGGTCCTTGGGTCGATGTTTTCCCAAACCAACTTGAGCTGCCTTACCGTCAACATGCATCCCGAATTCCCCCTTTAATCTTCCGCAAGGAAGAAGCTTCCTTTGTTGACTGGCAGAAATCAGACGCCCAGACCAGATTTGGGCAGTGGCCGAACACCAACGACGCCGAGATTCAGTGGTATCAACAACGCCGCAGTAAGGACCTTGAACGATGGCAAGCCGTTGGAATCGCCGATCCCATTGATCTCTGCTTCTCTCTGAAGTCTGGCTGCAACAGAGCTCCTCTGGCAGCAGCAATTTGTTTCTGGGACACTTCATCAAACACCTTCCATCTCCCCGCGGGCCCAATGGGTATCACCCTGTTGGATGTGTATACAATCACCGGGTTTCCATTCGCTAACGCACCAAGCCCTCTCAACGACCTTGCTCTGGAACATCAAATTCCTTCTGACCAGCCTCGTCCCAACTCATACACCGCGTGGGTTAGTCACTATGGGAATATTGACGATGACCTCAGCGGCCTAGCATTTCTGGAATTCTGGCTACTCAAATATGTTGAATGCAGCGCCACCAACAAACCCACTTTCGCCTGGGCCAGAACGGCTGAGCTCCTTTACAATGGTATCTCTCTCAACCTTTTAGAGTTAGCCACCGGGTTACTATATAGGTCACTACACTTTCTTTCCTTAGAGCCCTTTAAACACAGATCTGTTAGCGGTTGTTTCCGGGTCGCTCGTGGCCCCTTTAGCGGGTTGCACGGCTCCAGAAATAGCGGACTTCCCTGTACTCCGAGTTTTCCTGTGTAAAGAACAAACACGTCAAAGAGGCGTCCCCGGGTTTACCGAGGGAAGCCACTCCGATGCTTAAGTTAGATACTGTCAATTAAGCATAAAACTCGGGAATAGTCAAGAAGTTTCATCGTACCTTTAAGGGGAGGCATGTGCCGGTATTTATAGTAGCATTGAAGGCAGCATTCCTGTCCCTTTCCAATGTGGGAGTAGTTTCCCTTGCTTTACTTAGCTTTATGGCGAATTGGGCCCAGACAAAAGGCCCAGAGTGGCTTCACATTTAATTGTAACCCGGTAAAGGTGAAATATTAGGTTCCACCTATAAACAAGTCCCCCAAGTCCTCAGTCAAGGGGTACGCTTGGGTGGGGACTTAAAATCGTTTCTTTACCGGGTTACAAAGTTAGCAACCAAACCCGGGGTACCCAGTCCCCCAAGTCCGTACGCAAGCGTAAACCGCAGACATTCTTTACGTTGAGAACTCAAAACGACGTCTCCGGGTTGTAGTGGGGGGAAACTGAAAAGTTTTCAGTTTGAAGTGGTGGAAACTGAAAAGTTTTTTCGGTTTTGGGACGCGGCATGCACGACACGTGTCGATTTTCTCGAAAAACCGAAACGTCCCTTCAGTGTACGTCTCTAACTGTATAAATAGGGGTTGAGGGTGACAGTTTTGTCTCACCTCCAAACCCGATAACTTTTTCGTGCTTTTTCCTGTCGCTTTCTTTTGTCGCTGTTTCTTTTGATTCTCAATCTCAAATCGATCTCAAAAACCCCTTCAAACACTCAAAAGTGAGGTATTGTTTCTTCTTCCCTCCTTTTTGATTGTTTTGGGACGATTTGTGTACTGTTTCTGGGTTCCCAGGAACGTTTTCTGGGTTTCTGCGTCTGGGAATTTAGCTTCGTGACGCCGGGTTACCTGGTTTTTGTTGACGCCCCCGTGTTTTCTTGTTTTGCAGATGGCCAACGAAACAATGGACACTCACGTCCCCGAGTTTGCCTCCGTAACCTTCACTGATGGGACCGCTCTTGACCCTCCCGGGTACTCATTGACAGCGGAGGAGATCGTGGAGCTAAGGAGCAACTGGAAGATCCCCGAGTCTGTAGAAATTCGGCCTTTAGAACCCGAGGATCAGTTCTTCGCTCCCGGGGATGGGTGGACGCTATGCTACGAGTATCAGCTACGGTGCGGCCTGTCACTCCCGCTGAAGGTAGAGGTGCAGTACCTCTTGGCTGCGAGCAACTTCGCAATCGGGCAAGTTGGACCGAACATGTGGAGGCAGCTACTCGGGTTGTGCGTTATGTACAAGGTGCTGAAGCAGCAGATGCCAACCTATCACGAGTTACACGCCATGTACCGGGCCGAGTACTCCCGGAAGGCGGGTTTCAGTGGGACCATCCAACTGAAGTCCAAAGCGGTTTTCAAGAAGATCGTCGAGGACCTGCCAACCTCCGTGAGCCGGACCTGGAGGGAGAAAAGTTTCTTGATAAGAAACTTTCAAGACCCGGGATACGCGTTTCAAGTACCGGGTGACTTCCAGCCACTGATGAGTGAGTCCTTCTCTCTCCGGATTCTTCTTTCTTTTCTCTATCCCGGGTTATAATTATGTTGTTTTTGTTGCAGATGTCCCCGACATTCCTCTGGAGCCGGTGATGGAGAAGAGGATCCGGAGGATGCTGTGGGCTTTTCGGGGGCAAGACGACCGGAGTTCATACCGGCTTTGTAGGCTGTATGTGTACAGCAGGTGCCGGTTGATGGAGCTCCTAGGTTTGTCTCGTGTTCCTTCAACTTTTGTTGTTAAATGCTTCTTGTGTAACGGGCTATATGTGTTTCTGCAGCTCTTCTTCCAATGGAGTTTACGAAGCGGAAGAACCCGGGAATATACGACGGGTTTGAAGATAAGGCTGTTTGGGCCGGGATCCGGACACAAGCAACGGATGGTCAATTATACGACATTAACCTGACCACGAAAGCGGCTTTCCTGCGCCCAGAAGCAGAGCAAGGGGATACTGAGAAATTCCTCGTGGACACCTTGCACTTCAACGAGATCCCCGGGTACCTTGCTGAGGTACTTGGCACGGAGATGTACCAGGAGTTAGATGAAGAGATTGTGGGGAGCCCCGCGGAGGTGGCGGAAGACCCGGTGATTGAAGAACCGGTGACTCAATTTACCTTCGCCGATGAAGAGATTGAAGAACCGGTGATGAGCGCGGTTCCCTCGTCTGTGCTCCCAGGTGAGGAGGAGTTTACCGAAGAGGATGACGACGGGTGTGAAGAAGTTGTCGGTTTCGAAGGGGTGGCGAGTGAGAACCCTGAGGGGAGTAACGGGAGCGACGAAGTGCATGAAGTGGAACCCGTCCCCTCCCACAAACGCACCCGGGAGGCATCCAGCTCGGCAAGGTCCGAGAGGAAGAAGAGGAGGAAGGAGAGGAAAGAGAGGAGGGAGAGAAAGCAGCACCGGGATACTGACGAGATAATGGAGGAGTTGGCGAGCGGGGGAATGGCGGACGTGGCCATCCAAAGGATGGTAGCGGACTTGAAGAATTGTGCCGCCGACTCCTATGTCCTGGAGCATCAGGACCCGTTGATCGTAGCCCGGAGGACGCAGGAGAAACTGATGCGAGTTAGTGTTTCCTTCGTGACTTGTGTTGGGGGTTTCTTTTTTCTTTGATACTAACCCGCTGAATTGTTTTTTGTAGGCGGTCAGGATGTCATACTTGGCAACCGATCGGCTAATCAACGAAGGCATCCCCGAGAGAGAGAGAGTGCTCAGGGACGACCTCCGGGCGGCCCGGGATCAAGTGACGGCGAGCGAGGAATGCCTGGCTCGGGTCCGGGAAGAGGCAAGCTCATCAGCCATTGCGTCGTGTGCGGAGTTGACCAAGGCAGAAGAAAAAATAGCAGACTTGGTGGCCAAGAACTCGGAGTACGAGAGAGTCATCGAGGGTCACCGGGAGGACCGGTGTGCTCAAGATGCTGCTATTGCTCAGCTTACTCAACAGAATCAAGCGCTGCAGCAGCAAGTGACTTCTCTGGAGCAGCAGAAAGGAGCGTTGGTGCAGGCTGTTTCCCGGGCCAGGAACTCTGCTGTCTCCGAGTTTCTAGCGAGTCCAGAGTTTGAGCTGAAGCTGCGGTCGGCGAGGGCTGAGGCTCGTGCCGAAATTGTTAGCGCCGGGATTCGCCGAGGGTGGCTCGACAAAGCCGGGTATGATGGTCACCAAGGTCACGTTAGACCCGACGAGGCTGCAGGCACCTCCCGGTCGACTCCTGCCATGGCCGCAAACCCTAGGGCTCCTGCAAACCCGGCTCGGAGTCCCCCAGTTCATTCTTCAGCAGCCCGGAGAGGTACTTCCAGTGGTGGGATTGTCGGTGGTCCTCAAAACCGGCCACCGCTCCGTAGGGGACAGTTTATCATACGGCCCCGGGGAGGACGTGGCGGCTCGAGCACTGGCGGTGGTAGCGGGTCTGCAGCGCTCTGAGCTGGAGCCTAAGTATTTGTCTTTGCTTTTGTAGTGTAGTCTGTTTTGTAGCGGTTCGCTACTTTTTGTGATTGACCTCCTTGAAGTAATCAAGCTTTTCCTTCGCATAATTCCTCCTGTGAAATAACACGGTAACTTGATGCATATAAAAATTTACACATCATGCCGGTTTGACATGTAAATAAAGATAGTGCCGCTAGAGTATACGGGTCCGTTAGGACTTTCATGGGCCGCTAAGGCCTTGCGGGAGAATGTCCTTTTATAACACGGGTTTTTCCCTGTAAAATAACACGTTAATCTTGATGCATATCTCGCAAGTGTAGACAAAATTTACACATAGTGCCGGTCTGGCATGTTATCGTCATAAAATAACAATAGGCCCGGTAGGGCTTTACCGGTTCGTTTGGGCTTCCTGTCAAATAACACGGTAATGTGATGCATAATATACAAGTGCTGACAAAATGTACGCATATTATGCCGGTTTGGCATGTTAATAAAAATATGGCCGTTAAGGCTTCACGGGTCCATTAGGACTTCCAACCTGGTACATAACCTGCAAATGTTGACAAATTTCACATATAATGCCGGTTTGGCATATAAATAAAAATAGTGCCGCTAGGGCTTTACGGGCCCATAAGGACTTTGAAAGGCCGCTAGGGCTTTAAGGGTCCGTTAGGACTTCCAACCCGATGCTTAACCTGCAAGTGTTGACAAAATTTGCATATAGTGCCGGGTTGACATGTTAATGTTATAAAATGAAAATAGGGCCGCTAGGGCTGTACGGGTCCGTTAGGACTTCCAACCCGTTGCATAACCTGCAAGAGTTGACAAAATTCACATAGTGCTGGTTTGACATGTGAATAAAAAATAGGGCCGCTAAGGCTTTACGGGTCCATAAGGACTTTCAAGGGCTTCCTGCCAAATAACACGGTAATCTGATGCAAAATATGCAAGTGTTGACAAAATACACATATAATGCCGATTTGGCATGTAAATAAAAATAGTGCCGCTAGGGCTGTATGGGTCCGTTAAGACTTTCAAAGACTGAAATAAGGCCGTGAAAGGCTTGCAATATTTCAAGTTATGGAGATTACCAGAGATTATCAGAGATTTATCGGAGCTTGCCGAGTTTTGACCATGAAATGGAGATTATCGGAGATTTATCGGAGCTTGACAAGTTTTGACCATGAAATAAGGCCGTGAAAGGCTTGCAATATTTCATGTCAAATGGAGATTATCGGAGATTTATCGGAGCTTGACAAGTTTTGACCATGAAATAAGGCCGTGAAAGGCTTGCAATATTTCATGTCAAATGGAGATTATCGGAGATTATCGGAGCTTGACAGTGAAATAAGGCCGTTAAGGCTTGCAATATTTCACGTCATGTAGACCGGAGATTATCGGAGCTTGTCGATTTTTGACAGTGAAATATGGCCGTTAAGGCTTGCAATATTTCACGTCATATGGAGATCGCCTGCATTCATTCAACAAACTGATTGATAAACCTAACCCGGTAGGGTTTTATGTGGGCCTGAAAAGGCTCTATATATAACATCAAAATATAATAAATTTGAACATTTGCAGATAACTCGGTACCTACTTGGGATGTACGCACTGTCAAAATTACCTTAGCAAGGGTTTCCATAACCCGGAGGTTTCCCTACTGGGTTTATTACCTTAGCAAGTCTGGCTGGCGTCCATTTGGTAAGCGTGAGATCCTGAGTTCAACTCTCAACGAGAGCACCAATTGTTTCCGGGTCGCTCGTGGCCCCTTTAGCGGGTTGCACGGCTCCAGAAATAGCGGACTTCCCTGTACTCCGAGTTTTCCTGTGTAAAGAACAAACACGTCAAAGAGGCGTCCCCGGGTTTACCGAGGGAAGCCACTCCGATGCTTAAGTTAGATACTGTCAATTAAGCATAAAACTCGGGAATAGTCAAGAAGTTTCATCGTACCTTTAAGGGGAGGCATGTGCCGGTATTTATAGTAGCATTGAAGGCAGCATTCCTGTCCCTTTCCAATGTGGGAGTAGTTTCCCTTGCTTTACTTAGCTTTATGGCGAATTGGGCCCAGACAAAAGGCCCAGAGTGGCTTCACATTTAATTGTAACCCGGTAAAGGTGAAATATTAGGTTCCACCTATAAACAGCGGTCCTCTTTGGATTTTGGACTTGTGGCTTCAAACCTATTTCCCTGTTTTCCGCTCTTCTTCCGTCACCAGCTTCCTAAAAGATAAGGTTTTAGGCCAAACCATCGTGTCCGCCCCACATCCTCCAGCCATAAGTTATTCGCGTTGTTTCCACCACCTGTATAGCATGGAAACCCTGCCTTCAGATTCTATTACCGTTATCTGCAGACGAACATACCCTTCTCTTGTAAATGAAGGTTTTATTTTCAGTAATCGCCACAACGTCCTGCAGCTCTTTTTCTTTCTACGCCTCCTTTCCAATCGCGACCTCAAACTACCAGGGAGAGCCGGAGTAGAAATCTATGCCCCCAACTTCTTCGCGAGGCAATTTGGAATGTGCCAAAGCATTCCATATCCCCCATTGGCTAGCTGCAACCATTTCACTTCGTGGCGAGAAACCTATAATGCTGGGATTGATCCTGATTCCATTCCCTCCAGCTTCAAAGACATCATTCAGCCTGTCAACACCTATCCCCTTGGCGGAGTACGTCTGAGCTTCGCGGCCACTAATGAGTTCACTAGGTGGTGGACATCAATCAACGAGGGCAAATGGAACCCAGACCACTTATCTGTGTTTAGACAGATTTTCCAACCCTATCAGACGCAATTCCGCCATGCCGAAGACTTGGTTGTTTTTGCCATCGACGGCCCTAGCCAGAACGCTGATTCTTCCTTGGTTTTCAAGGCGCGAACAGAAGTACCTCCTGCCCCCCAGGTATTTTAAACTCTTTTATAATGATCAACTCCCTGATCTATATACCCTTCTGACCAACTTCTTTCCCTGCAGCGTCCCCAAAGAACCAAGAAGCATGCGAACAAAATTAGTGTTCGCCCTCTTAAAAGGTTCAAACCAAGTCTTTCTACAGGAGAGGCCGTTTCTCAACCCCAGGTATGGGTTCATTTAATTCGAAAGCTCGTATGCTTATGCAGCCAAGTCAACTGACCCTCTAATTGTCTTATAGGTGGATCAGCCTGAAGCCGCGCGATCCCCCGAGGAATGCAGTCAACATCCTGCTGCTTCTGGTGCTCCGAACCTGACTGTCCTGGCTGAAGTAACCTCTGCCGAGGCCCAAGAGGCGATTCCTCCCACAGCTAACCTGGACACTGGGACTCCTGCTGAAACAGATCAAGAGGTATTGTTTCGATAAACCATTCAATTGACAATATTTCAATGAACTTGAGCTCAATTGTGCTTCTGTCGTTTCAGGGACCGATTCCTGTATTTGAAGTTAGCTCTTCCTCCGAGTCAGTTGCTTCTCCGATCCTGGATACTATGATGGGAGAGATCTTTAGTGAAAGCGCCATGCTCGTTCCACTCCAAACTGTTGCTGCGAATGAGCCTATTCCCCGCGAGGCAACTTCCTGTTCGCCTCAGAGAAAAGCGACTGATACTCGCGCGAATGAAATTCCCCCCGCAAACGCAGTCTCTCCGGCGAACGAAACTGCTATCGCGAATGCCGATCGCGCGACTGATATTGCTCAACCAGTGCTTCAACCGGTAATCCCAACTGAAGCTGACCCAAAGGTAACAATTTTTACTTTGCAGCTTCTGTTTGTACTCTTACAAACACTTATTGTTTCTTTACTTGCCAGATTCCGGAGAACCTTCCAGTGACCTCCCCTTCTGATCATGCTACGCCTTCCCTCATCGAGCAAGTTCAACTAATGCTGGATCCTTTTCAAGCAAACCAATCCATCGCTGATGCGACACTATTCCTCCGCAACCTGGAGCACGAGGATCTTCTCCACCCACATACTAGGATCCAAATTGAAGATGCCATTCGTCTCCTTCGAGTTCAGGCTGACGAAAGACTCTTGAAGAAATTGCAGCGTCTGTGGGAATTCACAACCAAAGCTGCAACCTTGTCTGAGCGTGCCAGAGCCACGCGATTGGAGGCTCCTCAGTATTATCAATAGAAAGAGGAGTTCCAAGCCGAACGGGTTGTCAAAGCCACCAATCTTGCCAAACTTGTCCACAACGCGACCCAGTTGTTTCCTAACCGACTTGCTGAGCTCAAACGTCAAAAAGCTGAGATTGAGGCCCAATTAGCAATTGTTGAAGAGGAAACCCGGAACAACTTAAACGCCCTGGAGCAAGAGAAGAATTCCTATCAGACTCTGCAACAAATGATCAACCAGGTGGACGACAGGATCGAGGATTCCCTGATCAACGAAGAAAATATCAAAAACGCCCTTGATACTGCTTTAGCGAACATTAAGCACATCAGTAAATTTATTTAACTGGCTATCTGCTCTGACTTCGTTCGCGAATGTTATTCTGAATGCAGAAGATCTTTTCAAATTAATTCCATATCCTTGACCTCTCGAAAACTGTTCCCAACTTTAACTGCAACGTCGCACCATTAACTTGCGCATTTACCGCATTCAACAAACACAGCACGCGTGATAAATGCTTGACCAATGAACGAATAGCAAACCATTCAGTTCCCTTCGGTGAAGACCTAGCATTTCGCCTATAAATGTCGATCAATTCCTTTCATCACCTTCAACAACCAAGAACATGTATTCTCCTTTCAGTCTCAAAGCAATTCCGCCAGACCTCTTTCTTCCACCTTTCTGTCCTCTAGGCTTCACAACCAAACCTCAAATCCTGGGTAGGCTTCACAACCTAACCTCAGGAATAAGATCTGATGCGCCCAACCCTGAAGTCGCATCAAAGTGCATCACTGGAACCAAATTCCACTTGATGAGGAAAGAAGGCTTCTGTGCCGACAGGATTCCTCCTGCCGAGCCTCTTCCGCGCCAGGTCAGACCAAGTTGCTTCTACTCCCATCACCGTCGACTTGCTTTCAACAAGCTGGCCGCGCAAGGTGGAAGATGAAGCAAAACCTGCAACAATTTGAAGAGAGACTTTATGAAAGGAGTTGTAATAGTTCTTTCTTTAAGCAGCTCTGTTCTTGTTCAACACTGTACTTGTTGCAATCAGTTCTCGTTCAACACTGTATTTGCTGTAATGTATCCATGAATATTATGCAATAAACACAAATTGTTTATGTTCAATGTTTAAACCACAGGTGTTGGTTCAAAATAAATTAGGGCTTGAAAAACATAACTTGTTCTTCCCAAAAATTGTCGAATTTTTCGAAAAATTTCAAAAAACCACCTTAATTGGTTTGTATATCTATGGTGCCCCCCAGTTTTATCATGTGCGCAGAAAACCAAAACCTCAAACAGGTTAAGCGTTTAAGCAACATGAATGAAACTGACAAAATCCCAGTTCTGCCAACAAAATCCTAAGGCTCTAAACTCTGCCCCTCTTGCTGGCAAACAGGCTGTTCTGTGGTCTGTGGCGGCAAAGGATCGTCAGAAGCCCAAACACTTGGAAAATACTGTTTCAGATGCCTCCCATTAATAGGGTTATTATGGACTTCTCCATCCAAATCCCGCAAATAATAAGCACCTTTACCCACGATCTGGTCAATCACAAAAGGCCCCTGCCACGTAGGCGACCACTTACCCCTGCCGCGAACGTGTTCGCCAAAGGGAAGTACTGCTTTCCAAACCAAATCGCCAACTCCAAAACTTCTGCCACGTGTCCTGGCGTCATATGCGCGAGCAACTCGTTGTTTTTCAACCATTATATGATCTAAGGCTTCCATACGAGTAGTATCCAACTGTTCATGCTCTTGAAACATGGCCTGAACATAATCCTCTCCTACTAACTGATGTTGTTCGCGAACCCTTAAAGAATTAACACTTATCTCCATGGGTAAAATTGCATCATGCCCAAACATCAAGGCATAGGGTGTGGTTCCTGTAGGTGACCGCTTAGATGTTCGATATGCCCACAGAGTATGATCAAGCTCGTTATGCCAATCTCTAGGATTATCAATCAGCATCTTTCGCAAGATATTGATTATGACTTTGTTACTAGCCTCAGCTTGTCCATTCGCCTGAGCATAATATGGTGTGGAATGCAGAAACTTAATCCCATAGTCAGTGATGAAGTCTTCGGTTTCTTTTGCTAGAAATGCTGCCCCCCTGTCTGCAACTAAACACTCTGGGATACCATACCTGCTAATGATGTTGCTGAAGATGAAGCTGCAAACTGTACGAGCAGATGCATCTTTTAAGGGTACAGCCTCCACCCATTTTGTGAAATAATCGGTCGCTAATAGGATGAACTTATGCTGCTGAGACGAAGCTGGATGAATAATTCCTATAAAATCCAACGCCCATCCTCTTGCTGGCCAAGGCTTAATAATGGGTTGCATGGGCACATCTGGAACATGCCGCACTGGTCCATGCGCTTGACACTCCTGACAACCTTGAGCAAAGGTGATGCAATCTTTCAAAATTGAAGGCCAAAAGTAACCATAACGACGGATAAGCCACCTCATCTTTGGTCCAGCCTGGTGCGAACCACACACTCCTAAGTGTACCTCTCTCATTACTCGCTTAGCTTCCTTTCCAAAGATACACCTAAGATAAACTCCATCCTCTCCTCTGCGTAAGAGTTCGCCACCTCGTAGCACATAGTTAGTGGCAAAGTATCTGATTTGTCTATCCACTGGAGTAGATGGATTATCCAAGTAATCAATGAGTGGTTGACGCCAATCTGTATCGATAGCCTCTATCGTAGCGACATACCATTCATCCGCGTCTACCCTCCGAGCCATGAAAGAAGGTAACGTCCTCCTTTCCACCTTCAAAATCCGCTCGCAGACTCCATCAGCCAAAGTTATGCCAGTGGCGATTTGCGCTAATTCATTCGCCGCGAAGTTGTGTGCTCTCGGGATATAATCCAGAGTGACATCACTGAATTGCTCCAGCAACTCTGTAGCCCTTTCCCAAAAAGGAACCAAAGTAAAGGTTGTACATTTGTATAACCCCTTAAGCTGATTGATCACCAACAAGGAGTCACCGAACACACTTACCACTGTTGCCCCCATTGCGAGCAACATTTCCAATCCGATTATGAGTGCTTCATATTCAGCCTGATTGTTGGTGCATTTCCACTCTAGTTGGAAAGAATATGCATGACGAACCCCCAGTGGACTTACTAGAGATATCCCAGCGCCAGATAAACTCTCAGTGCTGCTCCCATCAAAGTATAATTCCCAGGGCTGCATCAGAATGGCCACCACGTCTAACTCCCTGTATTGTAAACCTTGTTCCACTGGATGATGAAGCAAAAAATCTGAAACCGCTTGTCCGGTTTGTGCCTTCAAAGGTGTATATTGTAGTGAGAACTCAGACAAAGCTAACACCCATTTACCAATTCGACCCCTAAGAATGGGTCTAGTTAACATGTATTTCACCAAGTCCGTCTGTGCCACCACTACTGTTGTGAAAGATAACATGTAATGGGGTAATTTGCAACCGGCGAAATACAACGCGAGGCACAACCGTTCCATGTCACTATATCTGGTTTCTGCATCTATCAACGTCCTGCTAAGGTAATACACAGCATGCTCAACCACTTTATCATCATCTTGGCGTTCATCTTGTGCTAAAAGTGCAGCAATGGATGTTTCGCATGCTGAAATGTAGAGCTTCAAAGGGTGACCCGGCCGTGGAGGCATCAGAACTGGCGGTGAAACTAAGTACTGCTTTATTCTGTCGAACGCTTCCTGGTGACTTTTCTCCCAACGAAACTCCGTATCTGCCCTCAATTTTAACAGAGACGTAAAGGGTTGAATCTTTCCTGCTGAATTCGAGATGAACCTGCGTAAGAAGTTAATCTTTCCTAGTAACTGCTGCAACTCCTTCTTGTTAGTTGGGGCTGGAGCTTCTATGACTGACTTGACCTTGTCCGCTGGAATCTCGATACCCCGCTGATGAACCACAAACCCTAAGAAATCGCCTGACTGAACCCCAAAGACACATTTAGCTGGGTTCATCCTAAGTTTATGTTTTCGCATCCTTATGAAGACCTTTCGCAAATCCTCTATGTGATCTGCCTTAATCTGGGACTTCACTACCACATCATCAATATAAACCTCCAATATCTTCCCTAATATGTCATGGAAGATAAGGTTCATCGCCCTTTGATATGTGGCACCAGCATTCTTAAGCTCAAAAGGCATGACTTGGTATTCGAATGCTCCTGTAAATCCTGGACATCTGAAAGCCGTCTTGTGCTTGTCTTCTTCCTCCACAGGAATCTGGTGATATCCTGCGGTTCCATCCATGAATGATAACAGCTCATGCCCTGCCACTGCATCTACCAGCATGTCTGCCATGGGCATAGGATACACGTCCTTAGGTGTGGCAGTATTTAGATTCCTGTAATCCACGCACACCCTCATCTTACCATTCTTTTTCCTGACTGGTACTATGTTAGATAACCACTTGGCATACTTTGCAGGTCGAATAATTCCTGACTTAAGCATCTTTTCCACCTCTTCTTTAACTGAAGCCGCTGTGTCGGCATGCATTCGCCTAGGTTCTTGTCTGACTGGCCTGTAACCATCCATGATCGGTAGCTTGTGAAAAACTAACTCTGGTGCTAAACCAGGCATGTCCTCGTATTTCTCTGCGAAGCAATCCTTGTACTCGTGAAGTAGCTCGATGAGCTTCTGTTTTTGTTCAGGCTCCAAATACATACTTATTCCAACCTCTATTGGTTCCTCTAGGGTCCCCAGGTTGATCTTCTCTACTGGATCCTTGACCTTAGGTGGAGTATCATCCAAGGCTGCCGGAGCTGCCTGGATAATCTCCTCCTCTTCCTCGTAATACTCCAAAACATCATCGTTAACGCACTCTACTGCCGCCACCTGTTGGTAAGCCTCTTGCTCCTGCCTAAAAATAGATAATCTCTGGTGCAGGGAAGCGTAGGCTTCCAACTCCTCCTTGCTGAGTTGTGGCTTCATTGATTGTTTTGGGGTAAAACCATGGAGATTGGTCTACTGGCGTCTGCTTGAAGTTGCGCCAATCCCCATTGCGTAAGCTCAGTGGAGGTCACCCCATACGGATGTCCTTTCTTTGTGATGCCACTGACTCTTAAAGGCCTCATGTCTTCACTGTAATAACTTGCATCAACAAAGCAAGCTGCAACTGAGAATGGTCTAGGATCGGCCTTGATTATTTCAGACTCATCAGTCTCTGGGTTCCAGATAGCGAGCTCTTGATGGAGCGATGATGGAACACAACCGGCCTGATGAAGCCAATCTCTGCCCAGAATCATAGTATAAGGAGCAGTGCACTCAGCTACGAAGAAAGTTTGATACATCTCTGATGGGCCAACCCTAATTTTTAGTATCACTACACCGAGTGTCTGAGCTATGTTTCCAGCAAAACTTTTTACCTTCATCTTGCTTTCTAGAATTTTCTCCTTCGGAACCTGAAGGTAATTCATGGTCTGTACGGTAAGGACACTTACAGCAGCCCCTGTATCCACCAATATCCTACTGACCCTTTTGTCCAACATGTCAGCAGATACGTACAATGGACGCAAATGCTGCCTCATGGCGAATGTAGGCTTGGAGAACAAAACGTATTTCCTTCTCAAATCAGGGTCCATGTCCTCTTTATCCTTCTTTACAGCAAACTCCTCTCTGCGAACGGATGACTCCGCTCCAGTCTCATCTTCTGACATGTTGAGGAAGACTTCAGACGAAATTGGCTCATCCAATGCATACATAGAAGGTAAGACATACACCATATTGCAATAAGTGTTTGTCTCTGAAACTGGTATCACAGCTTCGGTCGTCACGTACACCTGAGCAGATTCAGATTGGTCTGAAATCATCTCACCATGCTCATTTTCCACGTAAAGCACGCTGCATGGCAAACTTTCGTCCATGCCCCCGGTTTCATCTTCCTCATTTTCCTCCATATCACCTTCTATGACTCGAGGTATATCGACTTCTGACTCTTCTTCTACGCGGGCAAATGCTTCAGCCATCTGCTTTACCAAAGAAACCTCTGGAACAGGTCTCGGTTGTTCAACCTCAATCATAGGTCCAGCCTTATCTGTTTCTCGGGACCCCTGATCCTGATGCTGAACTGCTTTTGGTCTCCATTCGAACTTTGTTTTCGACGTCTTGCTACTGTCTTCGTTCTTAGGAACTTCTGATATCCTAACCCTTTTCGCCGGAGACGTCTCAGGTGTCTTACTAAAGGTGGAAGTAGATATTTCACCCACCACCTTTTGACCTACCCGTGACCAGACTGGTTCTCGCGTATGTTGACTTTTGTCAATACCCACCCTTGACCACACAGACTTTCGTTCGCCGCTATTTTCTTCTCGCGAGACTCTCTTCTGTCCGCTATGTTTCGTGGTAGAAGTCTCAGTGGTATCGCGAACGTTTCTGATAGGACAATAAGGTCTAGCTGACAATAAATCCAGCTTCCGCCTTAACTGTTCCGGAGTCTCCCTGATCTGGTCTGGGCTGACTAGGCCTTTATCCAATGCCTCCAAAAGCCTCTTGGTTTTACCATATCTTCGCTGCACGTTCCTAATCTGAGTAGGTGTGGCTTCTACCACCTTTCCTCTCTCTCTGACCATCCAGACGTTGTCTTTGAGGATATTCCGGGAAGCTGGTGGTATATAAGGCTTAGTTATTACGTCTTGCGGGTAGACCACTGGCTTCTTCTGCTCCATTCTTGCCTGGCGTAAACGCAAGTAGAGGTTGGAATCCCTCTGACTAGGGCTTGCTGATCTTCTCATCTGCTTTGGGCTGTGTAGCTGATATGCTTCAGGGGGTGTAGTAACAGCACTCTTCTGCTCGTGTTGTGGCTCTTTAGCAATGCCACATTCAGTTTTGCACCTATCACACAACATGACTGCTGACGTACCTGCCTTTGGTTCTTTCCGCTTGACAACTTCTGTTTCTCCAGCTATAGTGCTCAGGTCAAGCGTCAGTTTTCTGCTACCCCGAGCCAAATCAACCACAGCCACATCTGCTACCGCTGGATCACAAAAGGTGATTGACCCCTCATTGACCCATTGTTGTATCTGATCTTTGAGCTGCATGCACTGAGAAGTCTTGTGAGTCCACAAGTTATGAAACTTACAATAGGTCTTACCAGCTATTGCTTCTTCTGGGGGGTAGACTCCCCATGGGATGGCCACCTCGTTGGCCATGATCAGCTTGTTCAGGATAATATGAGCCCTACTGGCATCATAAGTGTATTCTTTGAATTTCGGCCTTGCTGGCAGTGGCTGTTCCTTCTTCCCCTTGCATGGCACTAAATCAATCATATTGATCGTGGGAAAAGGATCGATGTCCACCCAAGCTGCGGTCTTTTCCTCATTCGCTCCGAGCTTTCCCTCGTTGATCCAAGTCTGGATAGTGTCCTTCAAGCGAATGCACTCCGATGTGTTATGGTTCCAAAGATTATGGAACCTGCAGTACTTCTTTCCTTTGAGCTGTTCCTGTGTAGGGGGAGGTCCAAAGTCATTCCTTACCTTCCCCAATGCCGTCAGATCTTCCAAAATTTCCGGTGCCTTGTGTGCATTATATGTATAGGATTCGTACTCCGGCTTGGTGAACGTGGCGAACGAAATCTTTACTGGCTCTTTAGACATTTTCAACACCTGGGACTTGATAGGCTGTCTGCCTGCTAACTCTACCGCTGCGACTTCTTCCTCATAACCCATCATGTATGGGTCTGCATAGGGCATAGCTTGTGGGGCCAAATAGTAGGGATCCATATGGGAATATATTGCCCCCACAGTCTTGTGCCTTGCTGGAGGCATTCTGGGCCTCAGCGTTCCTGGGACGAGAGCCAAGTTGTTCCTGGAATTGTTAGCGTCTTCGTCCAGCTCATTCAGGAAGTACTGGTAACTGCCGACCCTGTTCATTAAGTCAGCCATGCTAGAGAACACTCCATCGTGGTGTTTTGCTCTCTGTCTCTTCTCCAACCCTCGAATTGCAATTTTGATCAAGTCAGGCTCCGGGATTGGAGTTTTGCACTTGGCCTGTTGAATCTTGAACCGCTTGAGGAATTCTACAGATGACTCCATAGGTTGCTGATACATAGCTGTCAAAGAAGACAAGTCAACCTCTGGTTCCACAGTTCCAAATGTGGTTCTAAACATGGTTTCCATCACGTTCCAGTCAGGGACCGATCTTGGTATCAACTTAGTATACCATGTCAGTGCTGACCCTGACAATGAGGCACCGAATGTGCGTAACTTGAAAACAGTGTCCGCACCATATGGTCCACACTCGCCTGTGAATCTTGCGATGTGGGTGGCTGCGTCTTCAGATCCTTCTCCTGAGAACGAAGTGAATCTTATCTGCCGATAATGTTCCGGCCATGGGCTTTCAGCCACCCATTCTGGATACGGATGTGCGTATGCAGTGTTCACAGCAACAACGGGAGTTGCCCTTATTGCCTCCTGTATCATATTCTGGACTGCATCCCAGTCCAGCTGAGGTCTCCTTTGATTAGGTGTTGGCGAACGACGTGGTTGCTGCCTTGGAGCCCTCTGTCGTCCTCTAGTCCCTACAGGGTTCTGATTATTGTGCACCGCTAATTGGTCATCACCCACACGAAGTGGACCAAATCCCTCCCGGTGCACGGTTCTTCTGTCCACCTGGTGATCGACCTCTTCTAGCAACTCCTCTTCTGGAGGCTGTTGGCGGATAAGCTGCTCAGTTCTCATGGCATTTAAAGCCTCCATGAACATATCCATCCTCTTATTCAGCGCTTGCTGATTTTCGTTCATCTTAGTTGCTAGGTCTGCATACCTTAGGTCCTGAATCTCGGCCTTCTTGTCTTGCTGCCGGGCTCGGTCGCGGACCTCCTGGAAACCTTTAGTCAGGTTATCCAATGATGAGCTTAATGCTCCTACGTGTTCAACAAGGTTCTGTGACTGTCCTTCGTTAGTCATGGCACCAAACTTGCTAATGGCTTGTTCTGCAGATAGCTTCCTACAGTAAGCCGAATTATGTGGCCTTGCGACTACGTGTTCTGGTTTGGAACACGAAGGATATTCCTTTTGATATTCGCCGAAACCTGTAATCTTGACACGGTCCCACTGGGCGTGCCAGATGTTTGGTCTAGAATTTGCAGTCCTTCAAACAACCGGCTTGTAGATTTGTGCTAGGCGTGCCAGTACCTTTGGGTCAGGTACAACCTTGAAGTTGGATGCTACTTGCGTCCCTCTTCTGACTTCTTCTCACAGCGACCGTGACAAACGCCGATCTTCTTCCTCTGTGCTAGGTTCTCTTCTTAGACCTACAAGGGAAAAGTCCCTCTAGGATTTTTCTCCAACCTTTGAGGATGGCCGAATCTTACTTAGTATGCAAAGAAACTAAGCAGCGGGTATCAAGATATAAACTGGCGAACGGATTCTCCAGAACTGGTTGCGGGAGTAAAACTGCTCAACGGATCGAACAGGGGAGTAGAGAGATTTCAACGGATTGAAACCTGTCAGACTTAACGGATTAAGTCCCTTTTGCAGCTTGACGGATCAGGCTACGGTTGCTGACGGATCAGGCTTGGTTGCTCCGGAGAGGCTTGAAGACTTTCGCGTGGCGAAGTTGTTGTCTGTTTGTTGATAGATGTAGTTGTGTTATTTCTCTTGCACCTCAACCCTTTATATAGTGAATACTAGGGTAGATGTTTCCTTGCCAATCAAGGTATGGCCTCAAATAATCCTTCTTGAAGCGCAAGACTAATTCTTAAAGCCCAATCATGTAAGCCCAACACTATTCTGGTGGTAACTTACCTTTCTGCAATCACGTGTCTAACTTCTTATAATACTCTCGCGAACGCTTTTCCAACTGCGAACGGATTCTGCTAACACACGCCCCGCTTCGCGAGCGCGTTTCCCCCTGTGAACAAATTAACTCCTTTCGCGAGCGTACCTTGTTACTGTGCTCCTTGCGAGTGCTTTTGACTCTCCAAGCGTCCTCTGACCTTCTTGACCGCAGGCATCGGTCCACTTGCCTTTCTATAAATGAGCTTTTTACTTTTGGATCTAACACACCGTACCCTTATGGATTTTGTAACTTTGTGCATGTGATGAGCACGGTTGGTAGATCAGGACCGATTCTTAATAATTATTTGGATGGTAAAGGTGAAAGCTTTTGTGCGTGCTTGGAAGCGATAATTTTGATTGATGAGGGGATCGATATATAGATATCATTAGCTTCTTGTTATCATAATGCCTAGGATCTAGGTATAGCATGCGACCTAGATGATTTATTCTAAGATATGGCTCCCTCATATTTATTTTATTCTAAGTTCTGTAAATATAGTTTCTTTATTCCAAATCAATTTCTTTAGGCCCGAAGGCTAAACGATTAATTCACTCGGTACATGGCATAACACTGATAACACCTTTTTTGGGTCAAATAACACTGATAACAGTCCTAAGACTTGTCATTAAAACTAGGTCGATCGACACTTAACTGCAATTAATTTAGGCGACATTTGAACTTGATTATGAGGGTTTCACACCCATAATTTTACCGACTCGACCACATCTAATTATAGAATAAGTTGAATACTCCAACTTCTGATGTTGTTCCAAATACAAGAGATGCGTCAGCCTTCGATATCTTTATGATTCTGATGCCTTTGATTTTAATTTTGATAACAAAATACAAAAGGAAGAAAAACAAGAAACCACATTACAACCGAAAACTTCTTAAGACAACATAGACAATCATAAAAGTCAAAGTTAAAAGTTGGAGAACAAACATAGATGAAGTATCTTCAATTAGGGTTGGGTATGAGACGAGATTTGCCGATTTCCGTTTCATCATGAAAATATATTATCAGGACAGGATGGGACATGATTGCCTTTTTAGAAACGTATCATATATGGGACAATCTCGTACACCGGATGAGATCGGGACGGAACCGGGATCCCACAACGATAGAAAAAAATTAAAAAACACATAAGAGATAAATTGATCCTAAATTCTTGAAGAAATTTTATATTTATTTTTATAAAGTCAATATGAAATCATCCAATGTTGATGAGGGTTTTATTATGTATTAATTTCTTATATATATATATATATATATTTTATGGTGTTACTTTTTTCATGGTATAAATGTATAATTACCCTAGTTCTAAACTCCAAACTCTATATAAGTACAAGATGAACAAAAATTATAAAAATGAAAAGAGAATCAATAACTAATTAATTAAATGCTTTTAATTTATATCTAACTAATTAATTAAGTTCTCGAGAAAACTTTAAAGTTTGAAAAATCAGAAAATACTTGCATCAATACCGGTATTAACGCATGTGTACTCTCATTTTTTTACATATTTTTACTAATGTAAATCATAATCTTAGCCGTTCAAAAATTTAATTAACCAATCAATATCACACATGCAAAAAATCAATTTGAAAAATGATTGTTTACTCAACCAAATGTTTCAATCAAATCGACAGTTTTGGTAAAAGTTAGCAGCCTCATGTCGTCCATTTGATTGATATATTTGGTTGAACAAACGATTTTTTTTTCAAATTGATTTTTTACAGAGATGATCTCGATTGGTTAATTAATTAAAATTTTGAAACGGCTAAGATTATAATTTACATTGTTAGAAATATGTAAATAAAGGAGAGTATGCATGCAATCATCAATACCAATATTGACGCAAGTATTTTCCTTCATCACATTTTACTACTAGTATTTATGGTTTCACAAAAACAAAAACTAAGAACTCAAAGATGCTGATTGATTCTTTTATCAATGAAATTGAAATTCTTGAAGAACAAACATATCTCTTCAAGATACAAAGAAGCTTTCACATCCATTTCAATCAATTAATTTCACTCATGTTTGGTGATAAGCAAACTTTATAGCGGATGAGAGTGCATATATTGGTCATTCAACTCCAATTGTTGGCTAATTGTAACCGAAATTAACAACCTATGTTTGAGAAATTCTTGTATGCACGGCCGTATTTGTACACGATATAATTTTAACAATTCATATATTTGACCACTCATGTATCAATATTATATTTTTTAATCTCAACAGTTCACATGTGTCGTGTATATACACGGTCGTATATTGAATATAGGACTTGGCACTTAGTACCACAATTCTGATCACGTCCCGGTCCCGTATCGAAAATTGGCGGAATGGGACGGGAAAAAAAATTTAAATGGCGGTACCGTCCCGATAGTTTGGAAACTAGACGGGACGGAACGAGATCGGGACGAGACCATCCCAAAAGTATAAATGTACTTGTATCCGATCATAACCATCTGATTTTTAAGGTGTATAGTATCTTACAATGAACTCAAAAACACTCAATAAGACGTTCAAAATCTAAATATAAATTCACAGTACTAATTCCATACAATATGAGTTAGATAATTCATTCACATTTGATGATGATCATCATATAAAAAATATCGACCGTCACAACGATGTTATGTAGTGATAAACCGGAGCTCATTTGACAATAAAACATTGGTCTTAGCTAAATTGCATTTTCGGTAAATTGTCTAACCTAAACACTGGTTTTACGTAAATTGTTATATTTTCTTTCTATTCCGTAAACAATCAAAAAAAAGGAAATGACCACTTTTTTTTGTTTTCGGTGGAAAAAAACGTTGCGCGGAGGCTACACGTGAGCCGAGGTCGGAGGACCAAGTCACAGTTATTGTCGGTTATGGCAGTTGCCACGTTAGGGACACGTGCTAATATCGTTTGGTGTTCGTTACATGGCCCCCCCTCTGCTTAACGGTTGACCGTTCCCGCGTTTGGAAATTGACCCCACCAATCTCAACTGCTGCCGACAACATTTCTTTAACCATATCTCTTTAAACTTTGACAAGTACTTTTACCTCAGAAATAAGAACTGTTATTGTAAAAGTTTCTTTTACTTTATTGTGATTAAGATCTTAAATATTTAAAATATTATCGTCATGTTTTTTAAAATTTTGATTTTTATAAGAACTGATATTAATTTTCATATTTTTTTGATGTTTTATATTTAGTTTATTTTTAATTAAATATATAATTTTTATATAAATTTTAAAAATTTCATCGAAATTTGATAATTTGTCGATATATCTATTTTCCGAACCACCGAAATTTCTATGATGATCGATATATTAGTCCTTGATTGTGATGATCCTTTCATTATTATATCTTTGCCCGAATTAAAGCACCTTCAAGTCTTCAACTACTTAAAAGTGTTTTACTTCGGTTTAGTGTTAAAATCATCCTTAAAACAAACAAAAAAACTTGAAAAATTTAGATTAACAGCCAAACTGTAAAGATATTTCATGTGTGTAAATTAACGGCAGCCGTGTTTGTTGACATTTTAAAAAAATACTGTACGATGCATGTGCAAAGTTACGTAAACCTCCAAATGATAAAGAAGATATCTTAAGTTTTAAATTTTGGCCAGCTTTCAATTGGGATTGAGTGATTAGATATCTTCATTGTAAGGCGCATAATGAAACAAAAAACATAAGCTATTTTTTTTGAATAAAGCTTCAAGGGGAACTATTTACACTTGATGCACCTAAATTTACTTTATATTTTGCTCTCTACCAACATTAGACATACAATTACTGTCCAATTTTGTGGCCTTTTTTAATTTACATTTATACAATATACTTAGACTGGGTTTGGAAGAGCTTATAAGCTCCTTTGCTTTTAAGCACCAAAGGTTTTGGTGTTTGGTAAGTCCAAAAATAAGCTACTTCTAAAAAAGTATAAAGTGTTTTGAGGAAAAAATGAGAAGCTGCAAACACCCACCTTTTGCTTATAAGCTAAAAGTCAGAGTATATCTTATAAACCCAACTGTATCAAACCCAATCTTAAAAAAACAGACTACGGATTAGATACCTAAAGTCCCAAGTGGATAACGTACGTAATCTAGAAAGGGTATCAAATTAGTCGACGTAGAAATTAATAGCACTTCGATTTTAGTCAATTACCAGAAGCAGCACAGCCGACACTTGACTGGGGTTGGCTCGTCCCACGGGAGCATCGTCTAATTTCTAAACTAGTGCCTAAATCAGTCAAAGCTGTTGGGTTTAGTTAAATGCCTAGCTCAAGGCTCGATCACTGTCACAATATTTTCTTATCCTTAATATTATCACCAAAACAATCACCTTCTAGACATGGCATTTCTATTGTCATGTTCGATCTTTTTGTTTCCAACCAGACCATGTAAGCTTGTATACCATGTCAAACTTAGCGATTAAGCTTGGATTCCGGTCCAAACACATGCCTAAACTGAATCTAAATTACCAACTCAAAAGCAATACAAACTCTTAATGAAAACAATTATTAATTTATGGGTTGAATAGTTGTTCCATACAAACAGAAAATTACAAGGAAAAACTTTTATCACAACCCTAACTCTATATGAAAATCAAAATGAAATTAAAGACAGACGATGCTGAAAGAGGTAGGCAAGGGCTTTAGGTCGCAACGACATTAGAATGTCCTAGATTTGCAACAACACCGTCTAAGAATTCTGAACTAAAGTTGATTAGACTACATTCATCACAATTGAACAAGATCAATTGGAGAGCATTGTTGCAACAAGATCCGCATGTAATGTTGATATTTCGATTAGTAACAGTTTTGAAATTCTTGCCCAAATGCAACAACAACCTATTGTTGCAAATGAACTAGAGATAGAACATAATGTTCATAAAATTTGTTGGGGTGACCTAGAAAATGAAGATCCTCTTGGCAATACAGTTTATGCTCAATCTGAGGTTAGATACGAAACTTGGTTTGATGAGGGTGAAGCAGCTTCAGATGTTAACATTCTTCGTTCTCTTCCCAAACAAAAAAAATTCAAGAAAAAGCAATATTTGTCGATCGAGTCCACAGAATCCTGCACGCATAATGCTTCTAAAAAGTTTGATCGAACAATTCCAAGTATTTTCATGGTTTGTTTAACCCGCATCTTTTACATTTGTTAAAAGGGGTTATGGTTAATATCCTCCCCTTTCTTGTTGTTTAGTTATTTTTATTTATTTAATAAAGCTTAAACTAGATTGAAAGGAAATGAGTTGAAAAGTATCTATTATATGATGCGCGAAGGAATAGAACAAATTAACATTATTGATGGAATCAATTAGGACTTTGGAATCATTTGTGAAATAGTTAATATTATGATAAAATTTAGTTTATTATCTTGAACTTTTAAGTTAAAATCGGTTCGGTCCATCTTTTTGAAAATTCATCTTTTTAGTACCCTTAACTTATACCTTGGTCCATATTTTCATCTTGGGTTCCAAATATGACGTCAGATGTTAATATGAAGTCAGCAAAGAGGCTCTATATATTAGTGTTATCTCTCAATATGTATGATAATGACCAAAATAACTTTTACGGGTCATAAGGGAAAACGATCATAAGAGTTATTTGTGATCGTTTCGTACATTTTGAGAGCCAATACCAGTATGTACGGCCTCTTTCTCAGCTTCACATCAACACCTGATATCATATTTGGAGCTCAACATGAAAATTTTGACTGAGTTGTAGGCATTTAAATGTTAAAGATATTAAAATGATGAATTTTCAAAAAGATGGACTGAATTGATTTTACCCATAAAGTTCATGGTATTAAACTGAATTTTATCCTTAATATTATTATGAAATATTTGTTGTAGACATTTAATAAGAAAAATGACCAAAAGAAGAAATTCCCAGTACATCTTTTGCGTAGATATGCACTACATGCAGTCATACAGATTAAAAATTGACCAAAAAATATTTATAGAAGACAAATAAGACAATACAAATTATTTTATAAACCTCTATAATCAATTACAGTCACATATTATTAATCTGCATACCAAAATAAAATTTCTACTCATATATTGTATGCAAGGGTAATGTCTTTTACAGTTCAAATCTATTAGTTGATATGACTTTCGGATTGTGAGCGACTGTGGTGAATAGTGATAATTGTTATCACTGGCCCGGCCCCCTTATGTTATACTTTGCAATAATTCTCTATTAGTCAATCTTTCTTCTTACAACATTCGATCAATGGGGTAAATTTTGACGTGCTTTTGACTTCATTTTGACGTGCTTTTGACTTCTGGGTAAAATTTTCAGTAATCAGCTTAAAAGTGACAGCGCGATTGCAATATGGGAAAGAGGAATTAGCGGAAATCTCTGTTAACGCATATCATTGTTGGAAGGAAAATGTCGACCCTTTAGTGTTGCTGCATGCTGTAGTTTGAAACCTTTTATTTCTCAAACTCTGCTAATACATGCAAATCAATCCTTCGATATTTGTCTCATTTCTTCCTAGTATTGCATAAAATTGATGAGAGATCCACTCACAATTATTACGATTTTTTATCAATTTCACCTTATGATCGACTGCTTTTGACTAGTCCCTGTTTGCATGCTTGAGTAGTTTTGTCGATCGAGAAGGTTACAAGATACCTAGCTAGCTTTTGGCTACAAATACAAATGTATATATATATATATATATATATATATATATATATATATATATATATTGAGACCTAGCTAGCCTCCTGACGGCCATCCACAGATGTCGTCGGGCATTGAGACACAGACGACACAGTGCCATAGATGATGGAGCTGGTTGGCCTTGATTCAAGGATCAATAGCAACTAACCCAAAATCTCCGGCATGATTGCTTCTAATGAGCGTGCGCTTAACATTGCAACTTTGTCAACACGCACATAGACTCGAATTATGATAAAACAATTGAGAGCACATTGCATTTGAGTTCGATTTCGTTATCTACTCATGGTCCTTGCATGAAAAAGTGACCAATGTGGATCATTGCATTCCATCCATGGCTGCATGCTATTTGGCAAAAGATGATTCATCTATCATCTCCCATTATTATCAACCAAGACTAAGATCATCAGCTACTCATGAAGTGAGCCTTCTTCCCTATATATCAGATAAAATACACAATGAGATTTAACTATTCAAGTTTAAGATTCGCATTCAACATATTTAAAGTTGGTACAAATTTTTAGTGAAAGAATTTATATATAGTTATATAGTAGCATTTACAATTGTATCCACGTTTATTTTTTATAATTATTTATTTATTATTTTGCTTTTTACTACAATAACCCTCAACTATATTATCTTAATCAACTTTATAAGGGCAATACAAACATGGCACAATTTGATGAATTTCCAAACCTGCTCGCTTTATGAGTAGATCACTTCTATAAAATTTCATCTAAATTGGTAATCATTAAGGTGCTCAAAACTACGAATTAAAAGTTTAAGCATGAACGGTTCAGGTTTGATAGATTTGATCCGTCAATTGATTTTAGTTAGTTCAAAACCTTAACGATCACCAAATTAGATGAAAATTTTGTGGAGATGATCTACATATATGCATCTAAATATTGAACGGTGGAGACGTTGATATGTGATCAAAAAGTTGATGCAATCTCAAATCCCTCATATATATATATATATATATCAAAAAATAGATCCTTTAATGGAAGAGTCCTATATATATAGGGGTATTTGATGTTACACCCAATTTATTAGACCCATTGTAAATTACACCAATTTTTAAGATTATTTTAAAATACACCCAAATTTTTTAATTAAGTTTATTTAAACAAAAGAAACCTATTATTTAGGATAAAAAATAAAACATATTTTTTTTCCTATAATTACAGAAGTTGTCATTACATCTAAATGTTAATAAATTGGTATCCCATGAAGATATGAACCATAAACCCTAAACCATATACCCTAAACCCTAAACCCTAACCCTTACCTAAAACCCTATACCCAAAACCCCAAACTCAATTCTTCTATTTGTTACCTAACTTAAATGTTATAACAAAATGCATGGTTAATACCTACACCATAAGCACAAATTAAAATATAGAAAACATAATTAAAATCAGAATGGCAAAATAGCCAGGAGAAAACGGTGACAAATTTTAATTTTAAAAATAAAACCTATAAGGCATGTTAAATAATTTGAATTAGATATAAATTAAAATGAAATATGTGAATGAATTTATCTTAAAAGAGGCTTCAATTTTTAGATTTTTCTCTAATTTCCTTGTATATATATATCATCCGTGATAACAAGATAATTTGATAATTAAATAATTAGCGATGAATCATGACGTCTTCGCAATACTGTATCTGATTCGTATGTTATAACTTAACTAGATTTTTTTTCTAATTTCTTGTCTCTGTGACCTTGAAAGCAATATAACTTAACTAAAAAATGAAATTGAGAGCGCGCATAATCCGTGCTAAAGTGAATCATCTTTTCGATCAACTTATTAAGCTCAGGCTTAAAAACCTCACACAAACAATTTAAACCATCAACATCTCCTCAAAACAAACAAAACTACAGAGCTTATTTTGTAATGAAAATCAAGTGTTAAATAACTGTTTTTAAATTTTACTTAATATTCTTATTAATTTAATGTAAATGTTATATAACATTTCATTCAAAAGTCATCATTTAATCCTAAGAAGCGCTCCACAAATCCCTTATATCATAACTCTTTTTATCTTCTTCTCAATTATGAACATATAATCTCGCTTTCTTGTAAGCCCGGTCAGGATGACAAAAGCTAGTATAAGTCAGTGTCAAAGATAGCGAGTGGGAGAGACAATTAAAGAAGCTTACCTTTTCAATAGGCCAATTAGTTTTGGCTTAATTTTCCTTCGTAAGCTAGATGGATTACGATGAGGCCACGTTGAAGCATGTCTATCCTCAATATTCAATATCTCGAGCTCTCATTATAATCAATCTTTCAGATATATTCCTTAACTTGGTTGAGGCTCTTATCTAATTTGGTAGTTGAATTCACGGTCGGTCGACACTCTTTAGTACGTAAGAGATATTGATACTTCACCTAAGAAAAAACAAGAATTTGGGACAGAAAATTGTCTAATGGTTTAAGAATCGACGTACTGTGACCTTAGGGTTTAATATATATTTAGCCAAAAATTTGGATCCTGCTGCCTGCAACAGCACAAGATCAGTGTTAAATTGTTTGATTAAGCTAAAAAAATTATAGAAGCAAATATTCAACGATTTTTTCTTGTTCAAGATCGAAATCGATTCATGTATATGAAATTGTATTGAAAATTCAGAGCAGATTAGAGTACTACTAGCTCCTTAATTAAAAGAGTTGACGAACTTGCATTTTATTATGTATATACGTATCGTTTTGGATAATCTTGAATTTAGATACCTGTTGAAAGATCTCTCAGATTTTTTTCTGTTCTTCTTCCAGAAGGTAAAGAGGCTTAGTCACCGACAGCACAGCTTAGGGTTCGAAATTCTCAGCTGCTGCTGCTGCTGCTGCATGCGCGTAAGTGTTTTGACTGTTCGAAGTCTCAATCGTATCGATCAACAGTCTCACCACGTTTTGGGATCTTCTAATTCTCAGTCCGGTCACGGTTAAATATTAGTGACACCCTTCATTGAAATCAAAACACAAATCGATTGGTCGAAAGAGAGAAATATATTGGATGTTTTAAGTTTTAACTAACTGGAAACTAGTTGATTACCTAACCCTATCCCATTGCGGTTGAAGATTTTGTGCTCTCTGTAGGCAAAACCATGTGAATATGACTATCCTGCGTCGCATTACCTTTGTTCTTTTCTTTATCCGGAACATGTCTCTCTTTATCAGTCGCGTTCATATCCTGTTGCTACTTTGTTATTCTTTTCCAGAAAAGATTCAAACACAATAGAAGTCGGAAATCAAGCTCCACAGAAAGCAGGTCTATGCTCCTAAAGTCTTAAAGCTCATGAGAAAGCAGATGATTTTATTGTTATGTTCGAGTTCTTGAACTACTGTCTGATTGATATAAAGCAATAAAAGGGAATATAATTCTTCGGAAGACATTCACAAATGGATATGAGACTAACAGAGCCTCTTTCATACCTAGGGTGATTAAAATTCTGGCCATTCTTTGTTTGTAAAGAGTTGTGAACTGGCTGAGCTATTCGATACTTGTTTCGTTTCTAATTAGCTTGAACTATAACTCACATGAGAGCAAATCAAGCATATGTTTCACTATTTCATACGGACTATGATCTTTATGATTTCTGTATTGAAAGGCTAATTAACAACCAAAATAAAAGAGCACCAGAATTCTAAAACACTGAAAGATTTTCCTTATTCTTCAACCAAACTAGCCGACTAGCAAGCCAATAGTGGGGAATCTGCTCAAATGGATTGTGACTTTGGAACGGAAGTGAAGGATAAGATTCTTGTAACAAGATGGAGGAACACATGACATGAGAGACGTCTGAGGTTGAGGTACGTAGGACTGTTCTAAGAGGCATATGTAGGTGAGAATCGACGTACTGCTGTGCTTATATATATGCAGCTCCATCTGAAAGGCCATGTGAGTGTCATATTTCGCTGCCTAGTCTCATTCGCAATATGCCGACAACGTACGTGGCGATGATTCACCATTGCATGTCATGTTTTAATAATGCTAGTCCTATCATTCCTAACATGTAATGATGCTCTATATGTTTTCATTCTTTTTATATAGTAACATTATATATAGTCAACCAAACATTTGCAAATAATATCAGGAATCTATACGTAATTAACATTGAATTAACATGTTGCTAGGCACCAACTATTAGAGAATTAACGCTCTATTACTTAGTCTATTTATTTTAAGAAAGTTGTGACATAATTGAAAGAATATTTTACATGTAATGCGTTTACACATTTTAATGTTTAATATTATAGATTTCCAACTATATTGCCACTGAGAAATAGATCTGATCGACAACACTTAGTAAGTTAATTAGTTTCACCTCTAACACAATGCGGAAACGTGCATTTGACGAAACAAGAAACTCGTTGTTTAACCTATAAACACCAACTATCAAAGAGTGTTTCATTGCTTATTCTATTTGTTTTAACATGCAAAGTGGTGACATGTTGGAAAAAACATTTGACATGTAACGCGTTTACACATCTTAATGTTTTTCTAACTATATTGCTTCTGAAAAATAAATCCGACAACACTTTGTAAGTTAGTTTCACCCTTATCACAATGTGAAAAGGTGCATTTGACATAAAAAGGAAGTCGTTGCTTTACCTATAACATGCAAGGTATTTTGAGTGCGCACATGCACAATATTGTGGATGCTTATAAACAAAATGAAATTTGCTTACCCTCTAATATTGCAGTCTATTTGCAAGTAGTGCGTAAAAGATTTTCCCATAAACACAATATCAACAAATCAAAGAGGACATAGATTAGGTGAAGCAGTAAAACAGAAGAAGCACCCAAACCAAATAAAATGTAAATGCTAGATTTGGTGTATCAGCGGGACCTGCCCTCAATTCTACATCTGAGAATTTCCAACATACGGAATCATTGGAGTTAAATCTTGAGGGACACGACCTGGAACAAAGGGCAGATGCATGTGATGACTGATGAGTGATGGGAAAGTTTACTAGGGTAGTTATGGAAGTTAATGAAAGGACCATAACCTGTCATGTTAAACCCAGAAAGCATTCCCGCCATTTGGAAACCAAAACCTCTAACTTCGTTGTGATATTGACCAAAGAAAGAAGCTCTCAAGTCTCAATCACTCTTCTCCTTTGAGACACCCCCGATTTAATATGTTTAAGTGCGAGCACACGACTCTTTGATTTAGCAAAGTCTATAAGATTTGTACATAAGAGACGTGTAGTATTGTTTATTGGGTGAATTATTTCAAAGCAGTTAGAGCATTAAAACCAACTAGTTGAGTATGGGGAGGTTTATTTTATGTTAAAGCAAGGTTTAGAAACTCATTAGGCGGTGCCAGACCGAAGGGTTCTTGGAGCCACCTACGCGCTGGCTAAGAGGGATGGGCGACATTGTTTTATAACACTGCATACAGTCAAGGTTCAAAAACGTACCATCTAGATGCTACTAGGACGGAGTGCGTCTAGACGGGGGCTGGGAAGCCTTGTTTTATAACACTGCATATAATTAAGGTTTGAAAACCTTAGCTCTAGATGCTAGTTAGACGGCCTTGTTTTATAACACTGCATATAATTAAGGTTTGAAAACATAGTTACTACGAGATCGCAGGCGATCTTCATCACCATGCATGATTACTGCAAAGCAATTCTTTACTACACATGCCATTCTTTGGGTCCATCTGTCATTATGAAATGAAGGAAGAAATTAAGATTTATTAGGGTAGGTGATGATCATAAGTTCATAACCATAAAGTTGACAGTTAAGATTAGGTGATGCTTTCAATGTTTATAGTTATGGCTTATGGGGTCAGATTCTGGAATAGAAGGGAGATGATGAAGAACCCTATCGCATCAGCCTGTAGATTCCTCTTCACATGTTAAAGGGGGGGGCAGAGAAACAGAAGTATACGTACTACTGATCGTCATCAGCAACAGAACGAGAAAACTGTTGGAATGAAAGCTCTGTATAAAAAGAGCACAACTACACAATCTGATTAGAATAGCTTAAATATTATTGAACAAGTCAGACCTTTAAATAACATGAACCTTAACAGCTAGAGCTGGAAACAAGGCCACGTTTAAGCTACAGGCAGCCACATGCAAAACAGAAACAAGAAGAATTCAAATGCTAACAGACTCCTAGAGACTAGATTATATTCCTAGAGACTAGGTCATATCCAAACACCTCCTAAACTGAAAGTAAAGCCAAACTCAAATCCTAACAAACCCTCCCTTAAACTAAAATGCAAGAAGCAATTTTAGCTTACTTCAGTGACATCGCAAACTCCTAACATGCTTCTGAGCCTTTGAAAAGTATCCAGCTTCAAAGCCTTTGTCATGATGTCTGCCAACTGATTGGTACTTCCACAGTGAACAAGAGCAATTGAACCTTCATTAGCAAGATCTCTAAGAAAATGGTACCTCACATCGATATGTTTGCTTCGACCATGTAACACCGGATTCTTTAAGAGTTTGATAGTAGAACTGTTGTCACAGTTGATGTAAATACAACTCTCTTCTTGTCCAAACTCCTTCAAGATCTTCTTCAACCATAATCCTTGACACGCACACATAATTGCTGCAACAAATTCTGCCTCAGTTGTTGATTACGTCACAATCGGTTGTTTCTTTGAGCTCCAAGAGATAGCTCCAGAACTTAATAAGAAAACATAACCACTGGTGTTTTTCCTGTCTTCCACATCCCCAGCATAATCGCTGTCTGTAAAGGCTTTGAATTTGTTATCTCCACTCCTCTTGTAGTATATCCCATAGCTCATGGTCCCTTTTAAGTATCTAAGGATCCTCTTTGCTGCCTGCAAGTGAAGCTCATTAGGTTTCGACATAAACCTGCTTATCAAACTGGTCACAAACGTGAGGTCTGGTCTAGTTGCCGTTAGGTACATCAAACTGCCAACAAGTTGTTTGAAGTAGGTCTCATCAATCACAATTCCCTCCTTGTCTTTGCTAATCTTGAACCCTGACACCATGAGACTCTTAACTTCATTGCTCTCCATCATTGCAAATCTTTTTAGAATTTCCTGTGCATATCGCTTTTGACAAATGAAGATACCTCCTTCTTTTGGCAACACTTCTATACCGAGAAAATAACTCATGCGTCCCAGATCACTCATATCAAATTCTCTCATCATAGAATTTTTAAACTCAAGCATCATATCATCATCATTACCCGTGTAAATTAAATCATCTACAAATAAACTTACAATGATAAGTTTACCTCCATTTCCATGCTTCGTAAACAGAGTCTGTTCACTCTCACACCTTGAGAATCCTTCATTGACAAAATGAGTCTCTATACGACTAAACCAAGCTCTATGAGCTTATTTCAATTCGTACAAAGCCTTGTGTAGTTGATACACCATGAGTTCCTTGCCTTCTCATATTCTCTAGGCTGATCAACGAACACTTTCTCAATTAACTCTCCATGTAAGAAAGCAGACTTGACCTCGAGTTGATAGATCCTCCAACCTTTCTGAGCTGCTAACGCCACTATAGTTCTCACAGTGTCAAGTCTTGCCACTGGTGCAAACACTTCTGAATAATCAATCCCCTCCTTTTGTGAGTAGCCCTTGGCCACGAGTCGTGCCTTGTGCTTGATTACGGCTCCTTGCTCATCGTGTTTGGTCTTGTAGACCCACTTTACCCCGATCCTCTTAGCTCCTTTTGGTAAGTTTGTAAGAGTCCAAGTATTGTTTTTCTCAATAGCCTGAATCTCTGCATCCATAGCTTGGCGCCACTTCTCTTCTTTCATTGCATCTTCAATGTAAAAGGGATCCTCAACAGAAATGTCTTGCACCATGTGAGCTTCATCCTCCCCACTCAGCTCTTCACTGCTAAAGTAATCACTCATCCATCTAGGAGGTCTTCTCTCCCTCCCTTCTACTGTACATCTCCCCTCAGACCTTCTTAACTCACTGCTAGCTTCACTAGAAATTTGTATTTCCCTGTTTCCACCTTCTTCTCTTTCACCTACAGCCCTGTCACCTTCTTCTCTTTCACCTACAGCCCCATCACCACTCTCTACATTATTCTCTCCTTCTACTCTATTTCCCGAGACCTCAAAACTTTTAGGACCCTCAAAAACTTCATTATCATCACTCCACCTTAACTCTGTTGATATTTGTTCTTCATACATATCACCCCAACTCCACGTCTTATCTTCTTCAAACACTACATCTTTACTAACTACTACCCTTTTTGTATCAGGATCGAACAACTTATATCCCTTGGATTCCTCACTCACACGTAAAAGAATACATGGAAAACTTCTATTATCTAGTTTACCTCTGTTCACCTTCGGTTTATGCACATGAGCAAGACATCCCCAAATTCTGAAATGATCCACAGAAGGTTTTATCCCGCTCCAGGCCTCTTGTGGTGTGACATCCTTGACTGCTAAGGTAGGGCACCGATTTAGGACGTAGAAAATCCATAATACAGCTTCAGGCCAAAAAGTAGTGGGAACTTTCTTGGCAGACAACATTGATCGAACCATGTTCATCACAGTTCGATTTCTTCTCTCTGCCACGCCATTTTGTTGTGGCGTGTATGTTGTAGTGAGCTGCCTCTTAATTCCCTGCTCTTTACAAAAATTGTTAAACTCATGAGAAGTAAATTCACCTTCCCTATCTGTTCGTAGGCACTTGATGAATGCTTCAGCTCCCTTCTCAACCATCCGCTTGAAATTCTTAAAGTGGTATAGTGCATCGGACTTTTCACATAAGAGGTATGCCCATGCTTTACGACTGAAGTCATCAATAAAGTACAAAACATACCTCTTGCCACTGTTTGATGTGGGAGATATTGGTCCACAAATGTCTGCGTGCACCAGCTCTAGGACTTGACTTGCTCTCCAAGTGCTTTGTTTTGACATGGCACTTCTATGCTGCTTCCCATTCAGACAATCTGTGCATGTAGTCGTTGAGCTTGCAAGTTGTGGCAATCCATGAACCATCTTCTTAAATTGCAAGGTTCTTAGACCTTTGTGACTCAAATGCCCATATCGCTGGTGCCATAAGTAGGTTAAATCAGGAGAGCTTGTGTGCATACATTCTTCAGGTTGAGTGTCAGAACCTTGAGTTTTTGCTACCAGGATAAACATACGGTTTATACTCATTTGGTTTTGAGCAATCAGGCCCCTGTATGGATGATAAATACTACAAATGCCTTTTTCAATCAAAATTTTCAAGCCTTTCTCTTATAACTGACCAATACTCAACAAATTATTTCTCAAATCAGGAACAAAATACACTTCTCCAATGGTGTAAGTAATACCATTTAAAACAAGCTTGACAACACCCTTTCCACCAACACACATCCTAGAGTTATTCCCAAGTTTACTGAATGTTTAAAACTCTCATCCATACTTGAAAACATACCTTTGTCGCTGCACATGTGATTTGAGCAACCAGAGTCCAAGAACCAATCATCATTCCGTGTATGCTTGTGCAACTCCACATAAGACATCATCAACAGATCATCTTCCTCATCCAACTCAGCGTAGTTGGCCTCCTTGTTCCATTTCGGACATTCGTACTGAAAATGGCCGTGGTTGTGGCATTTGTAACATTGCACCATTGTCTTGTTGACAGTCTGCCTACCCCTTCCGCGACCCCTACCTCTGAAAAATGTTCCTCCTCTTCCTCTCATGGATGCCCGATCTTCTACTTTCAGCACCTGATCACCTTCCTCTCTATTCACCCTTTTGAATTTCTGCTCGTGTACTACCAACGAGCTCTGCAGTTCATCAATGGACATAGTCGAAATATCTTTTGCTTCTTCAATTGAAATGACAACAGGGATGAACTTATCTACCAGGGTTCTCAAGATCTTTTCCACGATCTTTTCATCTGTCACTGCTTCACCATTGCTTCTCATTTTGTTGGAGACAACCATTACTCTTGCAAAGTACTCCGTGATGGTTTCTTCTTTCCACATTGCCAGTATCTCGAACTCTCTTCTGAGTGTCTGAAGGTGAAACTTTTTTACCTTCTCATTTCCACCAAACTTGAGTTTCATAGAGTCCCAAACAATTTTGGAGGAACGACGATCCAAAATCTGCTCGAAGACGGTCCTGTCGATGGCTTGATAGAGGTAATGCTTGACCTGATGATCTTTGGTCCTAGCATCCTCAAGTTGTGCTTGCTGTGCATCTGTCAGCAAAGTCCCCGCTCTTGGCTCCTCGAAGCCATTCTCCACCAAACTCCACAAGCCTTTTGCGCGGAGCAAATTCTCCATGAGTTCGCTCCAGTGATCGTAATGACCACTGAATTGAGGAATCTTAGTCAGGCCCTTTTCTTCACTCATCTCTCTGTGCTATTCTCTCTAAGCTGCTGCTTTACCCTTTCTTTTAAGGCCCAGTGGGGGCTCTGATACCAGATTGTTGGAATGAAAGCTCTGTATACAAAGAGCACAACTACACAATCTGATTGGAATAGCTTAAATATTATTGAACAAGTCAGACCTTTAAATAGCCTGAACCTTAACAGCAAGAGCTGGAAACAAGGCCACGTCTAGGCTACATGCAGCCACGTGCAAAACAGAAACAAGAAGAATTCAAATGCTAACAGACTCCTAGAGACTAGATCATATTCCTAGAGACTAGGTCATATTCAAACACCTCCTAAAGTCTAGGATATTATTAACTGAAAGTAAAGCCAAACTCAAATCCTAACAAAAACCTGATCCAGAAAAGAAGGAAAGAAACTTTGATGCTGCGCACTATTATAGTCGAAGTTGAGAGACCTGTATATCCTCTATAACACAATACGTAATCAGCAGGTACACTAAGTCGTTTAATCAAGAAGTTCTGCAATGTGATTAGACCACGCAGCAGGGTTTAAGCCAGGTGTTGATCTTTGTTTGGGTTTGGTTATCTAATTTTATTTTCTTCTGTTTCTTTTACAATGTGGTGGTTTTTTTTGTGATGTTTCCTCCAACCCAGAATAATGGCTTCGCTGAGTTCATGGATGATGATGACCTTATATTGGGTCATTTGACTAGTTCAATTTTTCCAAGTATGAGGTTGGCAACAGCAAACATATATTCTGAGGACCAAACAACCGTCTAGACACCTTTTCATGGATAGTTTAAGTGCGAACCTGAAACTGTGGCAAACCTTATGTATCTTTCAAATTTTGGATTCTACTCCCACACATATGGAGTACCAATATCTATGTTCCTTTTGTTGTTGAGAAAATCTCCAATACCTGTTGGAGCTACAACAACCATATACGATCACCTTGGTTTCGAGTCTTCTTTGCTTTCATTTAAACAAGGATGGGTGACAGGCTATGATTTAGTTGTAAACTTCAATTTTAAGAAACCATATGTAACGTATTTGGAATTAGAGCTCACGGATACTCCGATTTTGGCCAACTTAAATGGGAGAACACACAAAGAACACTGGTTCGAGTACTGCAAAGTTTATTAGGTGCATACGTGTCTCTGATATTAAACATCAAAACTCTATCACTCATATTCAACTAGTTTTTCTCAATCAATTGATTGTTCAGTAATACACACACCATCTCATCAAAGCTCATTTTCGGACCAAACAAAAAGGTTAAATCTCAAAAAATGGCCCAATCCAAGTCCAACCCTTTGAATTGTGTTGCTAAATCCTAATTGCACGTGAACGTCCTTGCCCAAAACCATGCCTACAATACTCAGGGGATCAGTCCAGAAAAATAGAAAAACGTGGCTTCTTGCGGCCGGAGTCTTAAACTGCATGGTTCTTAGTTATGAACTTATGGCTCATTCTATTCAACTTCTCTGGAAACATAAATCAGAATGGTCTTACCAAGCTTTGATATCGCATACACAGAATTGAACGTAAGCCAAGGAAACCAGGTTAAACCTCCGTGTAATCCGCAGATTTCATTGTATAGGGCCATAGGCCAACAAAAAACATGGTTCCACTTGGCAACTGTTTTGGAGGTGGTACCAAGGCTAGCCGATGGTTTGATGCCCTTGCTATTCATTTGGCAGGCCTCAGCGTCAATAATATTGCATTATCCTTCACATTTGAAGTTCAGCTGCAATAATAGTGCTTCTATAGGTCTAATAAGAGGCTGTCAAACCAGGCAAGTGTCGTACTTTGGATACCAAACAGCACATAGTCAGCTGCTTCATCCAGAGCTCTTCAACTTTCTAATCAGGGTGTTTTATCTAACTGAGGTTAACTACATAAGAAAGATAAAAACAAGTGAGAAATGGGAACACAAAATGTGGGTTCATAATAAGGTGATCGTTATGCACTGTATTGATTGTAATCAAGTGATATGACCAAACAAAACCAAAGTTCAATATGAGTATAACCTTTCTGATTTATAGCAAGCAAAGCAAGACTGAAAGCTGTGCATCCAAATTGAATATGGAACAATTCAAATGGTTCGTATTGTATTATAGCAAACAATAACCGGAGTGAATAAGACACTAAAGAACAGGAAAGCCACCAACAGAATTCAGTACTTGTTGGTTAAAGCAGCATATTACTGATTCATGCACTTGCTAAAAGAATTCAGTATTTGTATTGAAATCTACAGCCCAGAGGAAAACACTGCGAATCTCTGGATGGGGTATGAACTATAGTAGAGTATCATCTTGAAGCTCGTAGTCATATAAACCAATACACGATATAATAGGTCATAATTTTATAAAAAAGCTTCAAGTAATTTGCTACCTTTGGCCTACAAACCATATAAGACGATCTTCAAAATGGCTAGGATGGAAATGAGTGTGCCCCCAAAAAGACAAACTTGAACAACTTTCCTTCTTTTCCTTGGGGACAGCAAAGTGAAGTGTACAAGACTCGCCTCTAAAATTGATTCACCATCCAAATAGTATACCTAATATATATCATTTCAACAAGGAAAAGAACACTTGTGAGTATTAGAGAAAGCATCAATTTAATCATTTTGTATCTGCTGATAACCTGAGAATGCAAAGCTTGTTGAAAAGACTATATTACTACTGAGTAGCACAAACTTAGAGACCACAATTCAGGATCAACTAAAGCATCACAGATCCTCTCACAGGAAAAGGAGAACACTTTACTTGGCTAAGGCCAAGGTTGGTCAGGCTAGTCCACAAATAAGCATTCATGAACAGCACGACACTCAGTAGTCAGTAGGCCAAAGGTTCAAAATTGAATGATCCTTACAAATAATGCACATTTTTGGGCATGCTCATGCCAATAGGGTGGGAAGAGGAAAATACTTTACATGGAACACGTTTTCACACTCATTTTATGTCGACACCAACTTACACTAAGCTTTAGTTGAAGTATGTAATACAATGTACATCAATAAAGAATACACACCTATCCTACATGGGATCAGGCTTAAATCAAGTTGAACTAGGCTTGCTTAGCTTAGTCCAATCTAACCCTGGATGGATTTTGAACTCACATCTATGACCAAACTCAGTATATTCGCCTAAGGTATGCTATCACATAAAAACAAAAGGACAATATTAAAAGGAGAACAAGGCTGGAAAGGGAACACTTTGTCTCTCTTGAGGACACACTTTTTGGCTTGAAAATCTACAATGATCACCGATCACATAGCTTGAAAGTCTTAGATATCAACTATTCAAAACAGGGTAAAAAGTACTTACCGGCAAACTGTTGAGAAGAGCTAGTGTTAATGAGACCTGGAATGTGCATCTCAAAATCCTTTCAAGTACATTTGGAAGATATGTACCCAAAGGAAACGCCCAACGAGGTCGATATGCAGTTAGCTGGACTGAGTGTGCCATAGAGATAATGTCACCAATGAAAACAAAAGTCCCACCACAGTTAGATTCCATGGAATCTGAATTTCTTGAGTCTGCAAAAGATTTTCTTCTAACTCGCAAGCATTCCAGAGAGTATGGCCTTGAATAAGTGACCTCAACCCATATTAAGCCGGGAATTTGAATTGGACTTAAGCAGGACTCATCCTATAAAAATAAGACAATTACATTTATTCGCACAGACACATAAAAGTAAGAGTATTTCTCATAGCCTCCATCATTAAGATACAAATGCCAACCTGCAAACATATGCAATTGTTGCCATTGGTTATGCTTGGCAGCCATCCATCACCACATTTATCAAGCTTGATTACATCCTTAGCATCCAAGCAGTAAGTATTCTCAATTTTTCTCAAGTGATCTTCACCAGAGATGCTTGTATAAGCACAGGGAACAGTTGTAAAAGATGTAAGACCATCACGACACAAAGACTGGTTATTTCCTACAACCATATGCTTGCTATCTTCCATCACAGGATTAGGAACACAGTACCCCTTCCCGCTTGTCCCACCGCTTTGAGAATCCATGTCGCGTTTTCTATCATTGAGTGACATCTCATTCAATAAAACCGCCATATCCATCCATTCTTGCGTATTCCGGATAGACACACCATCCACCGATAAGATCACATCACCTTTTGACAAGTAACCAGACAAAGGCGATGTAGAAGGCACACCCAACACCTACAACAGACAATCACAACACACAAATTAAAAAGGTGAAATTGGTAATGTGACAAAGACAAACGTTTGCAGTAAGTGAAGTACCATGGGGCTATCACCATGTATGTAAAATGGAAACAGCATAAACGGCAGGAGCAGCAATGCCAAGCCGCAAACCGCACAGCACTGCAGGAAAATCCAGATCCAATCAAACACTAGTTCCACCAAACCACATTAACCTCTACACTACACAAACCAAACCAAGCAACCTCACCACAGCATTGTGCCAAATCCCAGCGCAATAAACCCGAAGCGCAGCGAAACAAGGCAATGCTCGCATCACATCCTCATCAAAAGCCACCAGCGCCCCCGGAAACGCACACGCAACAAACATAGCCACATACTCCATACGTATCCCCTCACTGTCTACAACACCATACAATCAAAAACCCGAAAACCAAGCACGATCATTTACGACTAGAAAGAAACACAAATGACCTGGCAGCAGCCAGCGCGTGGCCGAACTCGTGCACGGAGACCGAGACGAGAGTGGTGGCGACTACGTATACGGCGTCGTTTAAGGGGGTGGCGAAGAAGGAGAGGAAGGTGGAGAGGTGGTGAGGGAGGAGGAGAGTGAGGGGGAGGAGGAGGTAGACGGCGAGGAGGGCGGAGAGGGAGAAGCCGACGCCGATGGAGAACCATGGTTTGAGGGAGTGGGAGTGGTTGAGGCCGAGACGGAAGATGGGGCCGTTGAAGGTGAAGAATTTGTAGTCGCAGTAGCAGCAGGTGACGGTGGAGTGAGTGGTGGGGAGGGTGTGGGGCTGTCTTGGCATGGTGAATCTTCGGAAGCGTCTTGCTTCCATTCTGGTCACGTGTTTTGCTCAGTTCAGACGACTTCAGAATACGAACAAGGTTAAGTTTTGGTTTGGACTCTACTCAAGTTTTGTAATTTGACCTCTTTGGTTTGCTGTTATTGCAGTTGGGGCACAAGCACATTTGTGGGCAAAGGTATCACGACAAGAGTAAGCTTCTTTGCTTTTAAGCACTAAATATTTTGGTATTTGGTAAGTCTAAAAATAAGCTACTTTTTAAAAAAATATAAAGTGTTTTGAGGGAAAAAGGAGAAGCTGCAAACACTCACCTTCTGCTTATAAGCTAAAAGTCAACTTATATTTTATAAGGCCAACTGCACCAAACCCAGCCTAAGAAATTGCTACCGTCTTACTTTATTGTTGTTTGTGATTGTGATCTCAATTCATGGAGTTTTGGGTGGACAACATATACAACCCAACTCCATTTTTGTTACAAAAGAGGATCCCAAGGGTTCTAACTCTTATTAAATCAGATGTGAGGGAGCAAACAGCAACAAATCAATAAAACAAGACATACTGGTCTCCTTCCTTGTCTGAACTCCCGGAGCGACACGCCACCTCTCATTCTTTCCCCACATCGCCCACTTCCTCAGCTCTCTCCGACCCACAGAGACCAAAACCCAGAAACTCAAACCAGACACACAAAACCCATCTCAAATCTCCAATGTTACTCCTACAATCCCACTCAAGATTCCTCCTTGACACCTTGCTCAATCGTCTCCAAAAGTTCGTGCCTTTCCTCCCCAATTCAACCCAATTCTCCATCTTTTGCTTCTAATCACTTCTCTGTGTTTTGCAGCATCGAAAAAGCTGTGGAGTTTGACTACCATTGGGCCGAGTTCGATGACGTCCGCTACCACATTCAGGTTTGGTTCTTTCCCAAAAACCCAATTGGGATATTGACTTGTTTCCAATGAGGCATTGAGCATTTGATGGGTTTTGCAGGTGACAATGAAGCATTCACACATTGTGCTGCTCTCGGTTTCGCTGCCGATGCCACCTCCGGAGACTCTGTTCTTGAGTGGCTTGCCTGCTGGGGCTATAGAGGCTATAAAGACTGCATATGGATCAGTTGTGCAGATTCTTGACCCGCCTCGAGATGGGTTTAATCTTACCTTGAAGCTCAATCTATCTAAACTTCCTACTGATGAAGGTTCAACGAGTTCCTTTTCTAAGGACATTATTAGCTTGCTATGTTGCCATGAATATGCTCAAGCATTTTAGGACAGTGTCAAATTCAATGAATAGAACAAACAATTCTAGATTTTTTCTTAAATACATGAGCATAGTAGGTGGAATGATGATCTGAAGATTTATGCTTGAACTGTTTTTTGGTAATGTTGTTGAGGTTATCCGATAGCTTGCTTCGGGTATAAAACCTACCAAGTTCTTTTGCTTTATATGGATTGCTTTAGATCATGTATCATCTTTCAGTGGATTATAGTATTTTGAGGCGTCCTCTTGTTTTGTGTTCCAGTTTATGTGTTTATCATGTGAATGTGTGTTTTGGCTGAATTTCTTATTTTTTGTTCTGTCATGTTTTTTGATGTGTAGAGTACAAACAAGCTCTTTTGGTAAAGATTGCATCCGTAAGGGAAGTGGTACTTGGAGCTCCATTGAGAGTAATTCTGAAGCAGCTTGCTTCGAGGACTGTTGCTTCCGATATTGATCCACTTATTGCCCTTGTGCATCGGCCTAACGAGTCATTTTTTCTTATTCCTCAGGTAAAGTTACGGTTTTGATTAATCCTTAGGAGGACAATACTTGAAAAATTTTGGTGGTGAAGTTTTATAATTATTGTGACAGGCAGAAAAGGTGACTGTGGTATTTCCTATGAGATTCAAGGACTCCATTGACATTATTTTGGCGACTTCCTTCCTGCAGGTATACTGAGTACACTCTTAAATTTGTTGACCTGCAGAATGACTTGCTAATATAAATATCTACCTTGAAGATATAAAAGTCTGTCATAATTAAATATGTTCATGAGGCTAATAAGAGTGATATCGTACAAAGTGCAAGCTTATCAATCTTGAAATAGTACCTCTCAAGTATGCGGTAAATGATGTTTTATTACTTCTGAGTTTTGATTATTAACTCTGAAAGTTTTCTTTGTTATCATTTAGGAATTTGTGGATGCAAGACGTACTGCTGGACTTAATAATGCTCCTTATTGTATGTGGTCTCCGACCCCTCCTTTAGAACTAAAGGGAGCTCCTGATGAAGCTCTATCTGTCAATGCGGGATTCGTCACTTTTGGTAATTTCATGAAAATGGGCAGCTTGTTATTTAATTTTTTTGTCTCACCGTAATAATCAGTACCATGTACCAATGTAGTTATTTTACCTCGTCATGTGGAAGGCAAGAAACTGGATCGGACAGTTTGGAGTTTATCCACTTTCCATGCATATGTTAGTTATCATGTTAAGGTATGACTTTTTCTCATGCACCTATATTTACATCCTTTGTTCTCTACTTTTAATTGCTTATTTAATGCTGTAAATGACTTTCAATATCTAGGACAAAATGGTGAAGAACCTTCTAGATTGTAGCTAGTCAGTAGGGTCTATTAGCTTTTTACATTAGATGTAGAATATTAGTCTGAATGGTATGCTTTTCTTGAAAAACAAAATGGAACTCCATATCTGACAGTAGTCAATTAGAAATGGTTGAGAATATGTTTAAGCTAGGCATGGTAAAGATATATGCATTATTGAAAATTGGGTTCTTATGTTGTTAATACGATCTTTTTGATGGTTTTTCCTTCTGACATTTACTCTATTTACAGCACATTGAAGCTTTAATTTATTTTTTCACTTAATCTACAACAAATGTTGGTAAAATTCTCCATCCACAATGGTATTTGGCTAACAAAATTTTATGGTTACCTTTCTACTCCCGAGTGAGACTGCTGCATGGCAGCATGCTTCTTTACTGATTCATAATGCATTTTTATTCTTCTTTGATTTGGTTGATCCAAATATATTTTGTGCATATTCTTCCAGTGTTCAGAGGGATTCATGCATACAAGGATGCGACGACGTGTAGATTCTTTGATTGAGGTAGTCTTTCCTTTTCAAGTCACCCTGCTGCCTGATCTTTCCTTTCTATATTTTATAAGGTTGAGGGGTTGTATTTGAATTCTCTCAATGCTTGCATGCGTGGTTATGTGCCCACCTAGCTCAACTACATGTAGTTACATGCTAAATTAGATGCTTGTTAGCTGAGCTCCTTTGTCTTGGGTTGGTCTTATTTTGACCTGTGGAATTGGAATGAATTATGAGAATTCTTGTGTTAATTGTGGTGGTGGAACCGTGGGAGTGATAAGTATAAAATTACTAACAGCTGATTGCATCACCCGGTTTCTACATCTCTTTGTGGAGTTGTTCAATCGTCCATCTTTAGGGTTTAGATTTAAGTAGTTTATGATGGGTGGCACACTTCCATTCATTAGCGGTTGATATTCCTTTGCATACTGCATGGTTTGATATTTATATCTAAGTTGTATATATTCGTTTTAGGCTCTTGATCGTGCTAAGCTTGGAGTGGAGGATGCTAGGAATAATGCAGCTCAGAATAGATCCTTCAAACGGCTGGTTTGTCATCAATCTCAAATGCTTAATCCTTTTGCTTATCAATTGCGTAGTGATGGAATTCCTTAAATCTATTTATATACTGGGTTGCAGAGCCTCAAGGAAGCTAGGAAACATTCTTTTAATTAATAAAGATGCGGTTGCCAGAACGTGAGAAGGGCGTGCACCTTGAATGCAATGAAATATTGTCATAAAGGAACTGCTCAAGGATATGCAGGAATCTGTCGGCTGCAAATGCAAGTGAGTGCAAGTGCTTGTATTTTATCCCTCTCCTAAAAAAAGAGAATACATTTTGTTATCAGTGGGTTAGTAGCTGTTCCTGAGTGAACCAGGAAAGGTTAGAACGGCATGCTAAAATGGGTGGGAATGGGATTTAGGGTTTAGCTGCTATATTTGTTTTTTGTATTAGGTTATTTTGGTAATAAGAACTTGTTGGTAGATGTGAGTTTGTGTCCTATCTAATTGCCACTATTTCTTTCATTTTTAATTGTCAATTTCTAGTAAATCAGAAATTCCCCATAGCAAAGCAACCATTAGCTAATAGTGCTGTGACAAAATAAATACAAGATGGAGGGGAAACTTGCACTACTGTTTAAGGTACTAGGGTCCAAATGTCAATATCAATGCTAATCACCCTGAGAACACTGGTTTTCTTGGTGTTTATTTATTTATTTATTTATTTTGAATATACAGTTTCATGATTTATCTAATAAACAGCTTCATGATTTATCTAATAGAAGAAATGTATAAGAAATAAACCATATAATGTATCAAATTGCAAGTGTTTCCTTATCTTTGATTCATGAAAGAATCAAATATAAACACCTCCATGAATGTGCCTCAAACACCCCACCCCAAAGCCTGTGAAAGAATCGGTATCCATGCTGACATGGAACCAAAGCCTCAATAACATCTCCATCTTCATTATGGCAAACCTATTTGTCGTTGCAAATTGCTCATATTAGAGGTGAGGACCAGGAATTAAGATTGAGAGGTATTTGTGGTACCTCATGGTATATGTGATTGCCAATTAACAGGTTGATGTGTGACAAACATCGACATGCTAATAACTCAGCTATTCTATCTCTATATATAAAGCAAAGCTGCATTTTTACTGTTCGTATGAACAGTAAAATGGCGGTTTGCCTCTCTTTTTTGCTTTTTTTACAAGGAACAGTAAAATGGCAGTTTTGCCTCTCTTTACATTTTTACAAACCAACCCATCAATTTTTAAATTGATAGTTTTACCCTCATTTTTAATATAATTACATTTCTGCCATTATTTTTGTTTTTCATAATTTTTTTAAAAATTGAATTGCGTGAAAAAAACATTTTTAATAACAATAATATTAATGATAATGATAATATTTATAATGATAATATTAATGATACTAATAATATTCATAATACTAATATCAATGACGGTTTTGCACCTAGTTTTTTACATTGTTACAAGCCAATTTTGATATTTATTGATAACTTACTTCATGTAATTTTAAAATTTTTCGTTGTTGATTATTGCTCAGCTTTCTTTCAAAATGAAATTTACATTTGTGGTCAAACTGCACATAATTGATCAAATAGCAAAAATTACATAATAATTGAATCAAATAGCAAAAAATTAGACAATAACTAATCAAACCGACGAAAACCGCACTATTAAGTATTATCATACTAAGATGAAAATAAATCAACCGTGAGTCATTTCAAAAAGAAAAAAAATCAAATCAATCGTGCCTAGAAGGCGCGGGCACCAATGCTAGTATACTAAAACAAAACCAATGTAACACTGTTCATTCATTGAGCCCATGTGCGGTTTTGCCCTCACTTGGAGTTTAATTACTACGATGCCATTTTTATCTTGTGGTGTAATGTTTGTATTGCTCAGGCCTATTACTTTTGTTTCACGAGCACAAAGGCCTGATTGTCGTCTTCGGCTCATTTTTTTTCCAATCTCTCATTTTTTTTCCAATCTCTCAAGAGAAGCTGATAGCAAAACCAGAGAAGGGGCGAGAATTTCCACCTGTCGACGGCTATCAATTTCCAACGAGACTTTACTGGATTTTCTCATCTCTTTCTCTTCAGCCAGTTGAAATCTTTACTGGGTTTGTTTATGTTGAGATCTGGTGGGGAATCAATTCAACAGGGTTACTTGAATTGGGTAGATTGGCGTTTTGGACGAGATGGATTTGGGGAGCCTCTTCCAAAGTTCAAGATTGCTAAGGCAAACTGGTAGCATACATTATTCTATATATTCATCATGTGCACAGAAGTCTTTTTTCATTCAATGACCATGGTTTTTTGTGAGTATATTATCATCATCTCCCATATTAGATATCTGTGCTCGATCACACATGAGGAAGATTAACCTAGGGGAAGGTCCTCTTCATATTAGAACATCTAGTAGAGATGATACTACTGAAATTGCTTGCTGGCCAAACGAAAAACTAAGGCTGGTGCGGTATGTATGATTATTGGGATTCTGGGATATGGGGAAGTTTTGTTCATGCAGCCGACTCATATCATTATTGCTGGACTTTTTGCAGTATAGATTTGAGAAAACCCCAAGGATGTTGCTAAAGATAAGACCATGCAGGAAATGAATCTTCAAGAAGGAAGAGTCGGTTAAGACTAGCATTTCTTGATTTATTGTGAAGATGCTTTGTTCATGAATATTTGAGTTGAGACCCCAATTATGTTTACAAGTCACCCACATTCACCCCGCAGCATAGGGCGGGGTTTGCTTGCTAGTTATAGAACAAAATACAAAGGCCGGCGAAACTGGCAAAGCAGCCAACACAAAACCATAAACTAGCTCCAAAAACTAAAGTACTTCAAGCAATACAAATAAGATGAGAACGTGAATACTGGTTTTTCTCCACCTGGTTTCTGTATGAGCAACTGAGCAAGTCAGAGATTGAGAGTAGAACCAGGGACCAACGATAATTACTCCACCATGACTCCACTCAAACCAACTACAACTTGAAATTGAGTGTTTCCAATCAAGTTTTTCTTTGCAAACGAGCTACCCTCGACGCAATGGCTAATGCGATTTTATCTTTGATGTCATCAAAGAATCGAAAATAGGCATATCTCCACGATCTCTTCACAATTAAAGTGCCACAAATACCCCAAAGGCCTAACACAAAACCAAGTATTATGCTAACATAAAACCAGAGTACTCCATTACCATCTTCATTGTTGTCTTGTGCATCATTGTCATGATCAGTCGGACTAGCAGGTGTGCTATCTCCGGGGCACTTTGCTGAAAGTGGAACTCCACAAAGTGATCGGTTGCCCTAAGGAATTCTTCCAGCCAAGTTGTACGCCAAATTCAAGTGAGACAGGAAGGTTAAAGATGACAAACTCTGAGGAATCTGCCCTGAAAGGTGATTGTGTGAGAGATCAAGAGTTTCGAGCCATCGCAAGCTTCCAATCTTGGAGGGAATGCTTCCACTTAACTGATTTCTTGACAAGTTCGTAGTACCTAGTGCATGGATACTGCATATTTCTTCAGGAACTCCACCTTTTAAATTGTTTGATGACAGATCAATGCTGTTAACCAAACCAAGTGTCTTGTCATATATGAGCTCTTCCCCTTTGTGTCAAAGTGGTTTGCTCGAGATAAACTTCAAGTGTCAAAGTTGCTATGTCAATATAGTAAAAAAAAACCTCGGTCCTCTAAGTTGTTACCATTAACCAAAGAGGCCATATCATTCAGACATGTAGGAATAGTCCCTGAGAAATTGTTCCGACTAAGATCAAGGATCTGAAGGTTTTGAAGATGGCACAATTGGTGGGGGATTTGTCCGCTTAGAAAGTTTGATCTCGGTCGTATCATAGATAACATGGATAAAGAACCTATCCATGATGGCACATTTCCTTTTACTCTGTTGTTACCAAGATCCATGATCACCAAACCAGAACAATTTTTCAAGAGGGAATTTCACCTCCAAAATTGTTTTCGTTCAACTTCAGCATTGTTAGAGAACTTGGGACACCCATTGAAGTAGGGATGTTACCAGAAAGACTGTTGTTTGCAACATCCAGAAATCTTATTTGAGGCCATAAACTCCACTCTTTCGGAAATTCTCCGGATAATTGGTTGTTCCTGAAGGAAAGGAGTGACAAGTTTTGCAAGCTGATAGAGGGTGGAATAGTACCATTCAAATAGTTCTCAGAGAGTAGCAGTACCTGTAACTTGGGCATAAGTTGGTCGATATTCGGTGGAATTGTCCCAGAGAAGAAATTGCTTTGAAGATTAAGGGTGGAGGCATTAGACGACCAAAGTGGGAATGGACCTTCAAACTGATTATGACTCAAATCCATAGATAGCAAATTTGGAAATTTCAACAGGGATGGAAAGTTTCCACGAATTTGATTGTGAGATAAATCCAAATGTTGGACTTGGAATGATATCTGCAAGAACCATTCCTCTGGTAAAGAACCAAAGATTCCAGCATTATCAAGGGTGACATCCACTAGCTCAGTTTGGGATTGAAGCCATGCATCAAAATCAGGACCTACTCGACAGTTCTTAATGTGAATTTTGTGTAGCATGAAATGAGGAATCGAGTTATAAGTGACACTGAAAATGAGCGGCACAGGGCGGTCTGTGCTTACTGCAAAAGACTATAATCTTGTGAGGTTTATGAAATGACTGTCCTTGATAGTGCCTTGCCATGAGTTCCATGACAGATCTAATGCAACTAGATGAGAGAGCTGTCCAACACTTGTAGGAATGGATCCATTCATAGAGTTTTGAGAGAGGTCTAGTGTTTTTAAGGATGACAGGTTTCCTATAGATTTTGGAATTGATCCCTAAAAAGAGTTGTGGCTGAGGTCAAGATGCTTCAAGCTTTTTAGCATTCCTAAGGAGGTCAGGAATTCTTCCTGAAAAGAATTCCAGCTTAGGTCAAGCTCTTCAATAGATTTGAGGCTACTGAAGTTGGGACTAGTATCAAACAAATTCTTACTTAGATCAAGCTTGGTAGGTCTTGTAAGATTCAAAAACCAGCTGGGAATTGAAGACACAATAGAATTTCCCGACATATTAAGAACCAAAAGTGACGTCAAGTTGCTGGCCGGCAGTGAGTGTGGGAGGTGGTTTTCATTGATGTTGCATTCAGGCAATTGTAACTCTAAGAGTGAAGGAAGCATGTTAACCACATGCAGGGAACCGGCTTCTGTGCTGCCGAGGTACCACATTCCTCCAAGATTGAGGTATTTTAGGGAAAATAGATGAGGAAGCCAATTCAAGTTTCTAGAAGCAGAAGATTTCATTGAGAAGAAATTCCAACTAAGGTCAAGGTACCTCAGGTCTGACATGTTACCAAGAAAGAAGGAACCTCTCCCCCAAATGATGAGAATGAGATATTGAGAAACCTCAACCTTGTAAGCAGCCTGTTGGAGAGGAAAGATCCCACATCAGAAAATGGAAAATAAAATATAACTTATAAGTGGATGAATTGTATCCAATTATACCGAGGCCTTTTGTGATTAAAACCCAACACCTTAAAGGTGGTTAAATTGGGACAATATCGGTACAATGGTGATCCACGGGCCACACTTGTCCCTGTTCAAGTTGGTATCAGAGCGGGTCTCTCTTCAATTACTTCTCCCAACGTAATGGGGGAAAGTCTCCCATCATAATGAGCTCAAATTTGGGTTCATCGAATCAAATTGCCGTCGGAAAAATTCTGATTGGCTCATACCATACCAAGTGCCTACAGTGGGTCTTGGATCGCATACCCCAATTTCCAAAATGGGAATTGGACCGCATGAATGTACCGATTTCCGATGTGGGAATTGGACTGAATGAATTTCACGTGTCAACCTAAAAAGTTAGGTTGCACGTGAGGGAGAGTGTTGGAGAGGAAAGATCCCACATCAGAAAATGGAAAATAAAATATAACTTATAAGTGGATGAATTGTATCCAATTGTACCGAGGCCTTTTGTGATTAAAACCCAACACCTTAAAGGTGGTTAAGTTGGGACAATATCGGTACAATGGTGATCCACGGGCCACACTTGTCCCTGTTCAAGTTGGAGAGAGCAGTACAATATATATACACCTTTGAGGTGTTCTATTCTAGGTAAACTAGGATAAACAAGGCAATGTATATCTTTTCCTTGAAGGAAAAGGTATTGACAAAACCTAAATCCTAATTACTAGGATTTGTTTCCTTCAACGTCTTCAATACTCCCCCTCAAGTTGGAGTGTATGTTAATGACACCCAACTTGATTAACAAATCGTTGAACTGTTTTGAGCTTAGTGGCTTAGTGAACAAATCTGCTGGTTGGTCCTTGGTCCTGATATGTGCAGTTTTGATCTGTCCTCTTTGAATCTTTTCACGCACCACATGGCAATCAATCTCTATGTGCTTTGTTCTCTCATGAAAGACAGGATTAGAAGCTATGTGTAAAGCAGCTTGATTGTCACAAAATAAGCGAGCTGGTTGTACATATTGAACACCCAAATCTCTCAAAATGTTCTGTAACCACGTCACCTCACAACATGTTGATGCCATAGAACGGTATTCTGCTTCTGCACTTGACCGAGATATTGTTCCTTGTTTCTTTGTCTTCCATGATATCGGTGCCTTGCCAAGAAATATGCAATAACCAGTAACTGACCTTCTTGTATCTTTGCAACACGCCCAATCAGCATCACAATAAGCATTTAATTCTAAGTTACCATTAGAAGGCAAAAGTATTCCCTGGCCTGGAGTCTGCTTAACATATCGTAAGACTTTGTGTGCTGCTTCTAGATGTGGCTGTCTTGGTTTGCTCATAAATTGACTCAAGATGTGTACAGCATATACAAGATCTGGTCTTGTGATGGTAAGGTAGATAAGTCTTCCTACAAGTCTACGATATTGTGCAGGATCTTGTAGTAAGTTGCCTTCTTCCTGTGTTAGCACGACATTGTGTTCTACTGGAAATTTGGCAGACTTGGCGCCCAAGAAACCTGTGTCTTCAAGAATCTCCAAGGCATACTTTCTTTGACACAATACAACCCCCTGTTTGGATCTTGTTACTTCTATGCCAAGGAAGTATTTTAAGACTCCCATGTCCTTTAGCTTGAACTGTCTTGAAAGGAAACCTTTAACTTCTGTAATGTCTTGAAGACTATCACCTGCCAAAATAACATCATCCACGTACACTAACAAAGCCATGAATCGGCCTTGGTGTTTTTGGACGAATAATGAGTAATCAGACCATGACTGCTGAAATCCTGCACTTTTGAGAGCACCAGAAAGTTTAATAAACCATTGTCGTGAAGCATGTTTGAGTCCATAAAGAGATTTGTGTAGCTTGCAAACACGTGTCTCCCCCTTTCGTCCAAAACCAGGAGGAAGAGTCATGTAAACATCCTCATATAAATCGCCATTGAGGAAAGCATTGTTAACATCCAACTGATGAAGATGCCAACCACGGAGTGAAGCAAGACTTAAGAGGACACGCACTGTTGTCAACTTGGCCACTGGTGCAAACGTTTCCCGATAATCAATGCCTTCAATCTGACTATATCCTTTAGCAACGAGTCTAGCTTTGTATCGCTCAATGCTGCCGTCTGGATTGTATTTGATCTTGTACACCCATTTGCAACCAATCGGTCGCTTATGAGGGGGAAGAGTCACTAAACTCCAAGTCTTGTTATCTTGCAGGGCTTGAATTTCAGTTTCCATGGCAGCAGGATCGAGGACTGCCTGGGAAAATGAGGAAGGATCTCGATGCAAACTTATATTAGTGGTAAAAGCTCGATGATTAGTGGAGAGATGATCGTATGACAAGACATTGGATATAGAATAAGGAGTACAAGAAAGACTGACCTTGCTCGGAGAAGGCGATTGAGCGGGACGTGAGGGAAGGGATGCTTCAATATGAAAGTCCTGCAATGTAGTTGGTAGCTTGGTTGGACGTGAGGAGCGGCGAACAGGTGGCTCGAGATGACTGTTTGGCACGGCAGCAGTGTTGAACTGCATGCCAGGCGCAGTGGAGTGCGAGGGGGCACCTGGTGCGCTGGGGGCGCTGGACAGAACTGGTGCACCCGGCTGTGCACTCGGAGACGCTGGGGCGCGCGGCTGAGCACTGAGGGGGGTGCTGAAATGTCATGGCAGTGCTCTATCTGGGACACATTATCACCAACATCCAGCAAAATATTTTGGTTGGTTGAGTCAGTGTGTGGATCAGAAATGGAAGCGGAAGGTGATATGGTAATGTATTCTGTATTAGCAAGATATTGTGAAGTTTGACTCAGATTTTGTGGAGAAGGAATAGTGGAGTGAACTGGATATGGAAACACATCTTCATGAAAGATCACGTCCCGGGAAATGAAAGATTTCTTGGCCTGCAAGTCATAAACTTTATACCCTTTTTGTCCATGTGGATATCCAAGAAAGATGCATGCAACGGAACGAGGATCAAATTTACTGGGACGTGAAGGATGAGTAGAAGCAAAACATTGACACCCAAAAACTTTTAAATGAGAATAAGTAGGTACCTTATGGAAAAACATCTCGAAAGGTGTTTTCCCGTGGAGGATAGGGGTAGGGGTACGGTTGATTAAATATGAAGCAGTGAGGATGGCGTCCCCCCAAAAAATTTTAGGCAACTGAGCCTGGAAGAGAAGTGCTCGAGCAATGTTGAGCAAATGCCTGTGCTTGCGTTCAGCCACACCATTTTGTTGAGGTGTGTTGACACAACTGGTTTGGTGAAGAATTCCCTTAGAAGAATAAAATTCGGGCATATGAAATTCCGGTCCATTATCACTACGAACAATTTTGACCCTAGTTTCAAACTGAGTTTCAACAAGAAGAATAAAGTTGACAAGTAAAGGGCGAGCTTCAGATTTGTGTTTCATGAGATAAACCCATGTGCCCCGAGAATAATCATCAACAATAGTCAAAAAATACTTAGCACCGGAAAGAGAAGGGACATGATACCCACCCCAAATGTCAACATGAATTAAATCAAAACAAGCATTACTGAAAGTAGTACGTAAGGGAAAAGGTTGTCTGGTTTGTTTGGCCAAGGGACAAACCGAACACTTATTAGAATCACAAACTTGGTTCGAAAGAAACGGAAACAATGAAAATACTTTGTTGGATGGGTGTCCAAGTCTTTGGTGCCATAAAGCTGATGATGATGCTGAACCAGAAACCACATTGCATGTTCCTTTCTGTGGTGGACTGAAGCAGTAGATCCCTTCCCTTTCAGTTCCCATCCCAATCGTCTTCCCCGATCGTAGGTCCTGTATGACACAAAGCTGTCTCAGAAATATGGTAATGAAGAACGAATCAAGTGCTAATTTGCTGACGGAAATCAGATTTAGATAAAAGGATGGGACACATAGAACATTATGAAGGACTAATTGAGTTGAGAAGACAATTGTGCCTATGTGAGTGACACTAGCTAAGGAACCGGAAGGGATTCTAACAGTGTGATTAAAGACAGGTTTTGATGAAGTAAGGTAATGTGAATGACAAACTATGTGATCACTTGCACCACTATCAATGATCCACAATGGTTCTTGCCTATTGCCAGTGAGTTTGGTGACCTTACCAGACAATTCCTCATAGTTTTGGATTTTACCCGGCAGTCCAACATGATTGACAGTTGCTGTTTTAGCTTTGTTGAGAAGGTTCATGAGCTGATCACACTCCTCAGACGAAAGAGGCAGCCCATTCAAGCCGTCACTGAATTCACCCGGCACCATCACATGGTTGCTCCTGCATTGAGAGGACTCACCCATGGCTGCTTTTCTTCTACGACAATATTCATAAGTGTGGCCTTTTCCATTGCAATATGTGCACTTGAGATGCGCACGACAATTCTTGGTGCTGTGATTGTCACGGTCAAACTTGCTGCATCGCTGCCGAGACCGCCATGTGCCATTGCTTTCCGGCTGTTGTGATGTCACGGTAGTGGTGCCAGCGTGCCCTTCCGAGCGTCCCTGCAGTTCAGACCTGCGCACAGCATGCGACACTGCTTCCTGCGGCTGTGTTATCGCAGCAGTGGTGCCAGCGTGCCCCTCCAGGTGCCCATAAGGCTCGGCTGCGCGCACAAGGAAAGCTGTTCCTTCAGCGATACTGTTTGTTTTCCCAGCAACTTCGGCCTGTCTTTCATGGCGCAAGGCGAATGCATATGCCTTGTTTAAGCCTGGAAGTGGATCCATCCCTATCACATTACTCCTGATATTTGCAAAACCTTCATTCAGCCCCATCAAGAATTTCATGGTCTTCTGTGTTTCCAAATAAGCCTTGACTTCTGTGGCCATTTCACAACTGCATGGAGGGAAAGAGCAGACTGCATTTTTCTCATCCCAGAGAGCCTTAAGCTTGGTGAAGAACGTGGTGACTGAACTGGTACCTTGCTCACAATCATGAATAGCATTCTCTATGTTGAACAATTGAACCATGTTAGTATGAGAAAATCTTTCTTGCAATTCAAGCCACATACCTCTGGCGTCTTTGCAGTGAATGATACTGCGTGAAATTTCCTTTGTCATGCTGTTGCGCATCCAACTCTTGACGAGCATGTCACAGCGAGTCCATTGTTGTTCATCGGGGTTGATAGTTGGTTTCAAAAGAGTTCCATCAATAAAACCCTTCTTGTTCTTGATGGCTAAAACCATGCTTATTGACTCAGCCCATTCGATATAATTGTCTTCCATCAACGGTTGTTGCACAAGAGTTGCGCCAGGTTGATCCGAGTGATGGAGAAAAAGCGGATGATTTGGATTCTCCCATGGATCGGGAATTCTCTGAGAAGTCGAAGATTGCAGCTTCGAATTCTTTGAGTTTTCACCTTCTGTTGCCATGAGGGGTTTGGATGAATTGTTTTGGGTTTAGGGTTTCTAGGTTATATCCCAGAACCGTTTTGCTCTGGTACTATAAAAGAATTGTAGTGTGAAGAAGTTGTTTTATTGATTAATATCGAAGGAGAGCAGTACAATATATATACACCTTTGAGGTGTTCTATTCTAGGTAAACTAGGATAAACAAGACAATGTATATCTTTTTCTTGAAGGAAAAGGTATTGACAGAACCTAAATCCTAATTACTAGGATTTGTTTCCTTCAACGTCTTCAATAAGCCCGAAGAAGTTAGGAATTTGAGTCCCTCCAAAATCATTATTGCTAAGGTCAAGGTGTTTTAAATGTTTAAGGGTAAGCAAAGAAGGATTTAGAGTACCTCCCAAGCAAGACTTTTCATAATCCGTGGAATCTCGATCATCTTAAGTGTTTCTGAGGCTGATCTTCACAACATGATCTGTGCTGTTGTTGCATGAAATCCCTTTCCAGTGACAGCAATCGTGTCCCACCAAAGAAGAAAGCCTACCAGAAGGATCAGTGAGGTCTTGTTTAAAGTTGAGAAGCGCTCGTCTCTCTTCCTCGATGCATGGTTTCACACTGCTTGCTGGGAATCCATATCCCAATCTGCCATAAAGTTGTGAAGAGACCAAAACCAGACAGAGAAAATAGGTTGAAATATTAGTAAGGTGATAGGTAACTGAGGAGTGATTTGCATAGCTATCCATGGCCTGAACTACAAAAATTAAGCTATCATTGATGAAAATGAGTAGTGATCGATCCTGTTCAGTGGAATTTAATACTCCCACAAGGTTCCATGCCGCGCGCATTATATTGACTTCCAATGCCAAAGCAATAATATTTCCGGATTAATATTCCTAATAATGAAAAATATTTGAATTTACAAGCAGCAAAGACTTGAAGTGTCCTCAGTATGGCTCATTGATCATTATAAAGTCTTCGATTGACGACATGATTACAGAACAAGACAGATTAAGCTCTATTGACACCTAACATATTACAAATACTCTTTGATTGATGTCGAAATATCCGTTGAATACTCTCTCAAATTCCATTCCATGGATTACTTGCTATCTACGGTTACCTTGTCAATGTGTGCAAAGATCAAAGAAGATGATCTGTGCATCTGATATAAATTTATTTGCGAAGTCTAATCAAGATTAATAATGAATTATCAAGTCTTAGTGTGTACAAGTTCAAACTTGTTTTAATATTTTCTTAGAAAATGGAGTCTATCATTCTACACGAGTAAGAACTATAAGACTTTGTCTCTGCTTCCCTTCGTCTAAGTCAATGATGATGGTCAGAATTAGTCTGTAATTACTGTATTCTGTTGAATGCTTGTTGATCAAAAATCATGTTTTACATACTGTTCTAGAGTTCTAGGTGAGCTACTCCTATAATTGGAGCAACTTATTAGTGGAGTTAGTTGGGATACTATTCATCACACACGGGTCAATGAGATCATATCTTCTTTGAAACATTATAATACAGGCGACTGCTTCTGCTTCATCAGTTTGTTGTTTCAGTTAAATTTTGTTCAGAAAACATGAGTGACCAAACCTTGCATATTGCTATGTATCCATGGTTTGCTATGGGTCATTTGACTTCTTTCCTCCACATCTCCAACAAACTTGCAGAAAGAGGCCACAAGATCTCTTTCTTTTTACCTCTAAAAACTCAATCCAAGTTGCAGCACTATAACCTCCACCCTCGTCTCATTACCTTCATTCCCATCAATGTCCCTCACGTTAGTGGCCTCCCTATAGGAGCCGAAACCACAGCCGACATTGATCTCTCTTTGGGGTCTCTTCTTGCCACCTCCATGGACCTCACTCGACCCCAAATCGAACAATCTCTCATCCAACTCAATCCTGACTTTGTCTTCTTCGATTTTAGTTACTGGTTGCCTGCATTGTTGCATGGACTAGAAACGAGTATCAAGTCAATATACTACTCCGTAATCAATCCTGCAAGTATATGGTGCGGCCTAAGTCTAGTCCTGCCTAGAAAAAATGAATTGGATGAAGCTGATCATGGTTCATTTTCAATCAAGTTTCGAACTCACGAAGCTCGAGCGTTTGATGCCTTGTTGAACATGGAATATGGTAGGGAGGTGACATTCAGCAACCGATTAGTGACCGCTCTCAGCGACTGTGATGCAATTTGTTTCCAAAGTTGCAGAGAATTCGCAGGGCCTTTTTGTAACTATATTGAAATCCAGATGAGCAAGCAAGTCATTCTTGCAGGGCCAGTGATACCAGATCCCCCGAGTTCGCAGTTGGAAGAGAAATGGGCAACATGGCTTGGAGGGTTCGAACCAAGAACAGTGCTATTCTGTGCTCTTGGAACTGAATACATTCTCACGAAGCAACAACTGCAGCAACTGTTGTTGGGTTTTGAGCTTACTGGTTTGCCATTCTTTGCTGCCCTAAAACCGCCAACCGGAGTTGAATCAATTGAGTCGGCATTGCCAGAAGGGTTTGAAGAGCGTGTAAAAGGAAGAGGGGTGGTTTGTGGGAGTTGGGTTCAGCAGCCTTTGATACTCAAGCACCCATCTGTGGGTTGCTTCGTGACTCACTGCGGTTCGGGGTCTTTGAACGAGGCGCTGCTGAATGAATGCCAGTTGGTGTTTCTGCCAAACATAATAGATCAGATCATCAATGCGAGAATGATGAGTGGTGATCTGAAAGTGGGAGTTGAGGTTGAGAAAGGGGACGAAGATGGCTTGTTTAGCAAGGAAGGGGTTCGCAAAGCTGTGAAAACAGTGATGGATGAAGACAGTGAGGTTGGAAAGGAGGTGAAAACTAACCATGCCAAGTGGAGAGAGTTTCTCTCTTCTAAAGGGCTTGAGAGCTCATACATTGATGGTTTGGTGCACAAGTTGCATGAACTGCGCTAGGATCGAAATAGGATTCATCTGCCAGTCACCTGCAGTGTGATGTGGTGTTCAGAGATCAGGTAATAATTACTCTTTTCAATTGTGTCATTGCTCGTTTTAGAGTGTTTCTGTATTGGTTAGTACAACAAAAATAGTAATGTTGTGCAAATGATTGTAGAAATGAGGATCCTAGAACTGTTGGTTTCTAACAGATATGTTTATCTTTCTCAGTTCTGACCAATATCTCAGATATGTTTATCCCTGATTTGCTACGGGGCAATTTACCTCTTTTCTCCACATCTCCAGGACAAACTTGCAGAGAGAGGTCACAAAATCACCTTCATTCATCAAACACAACACGAATGGTGCAATTTAACCCAAAATTACAACATCCACAACAAATTTGTCCAAAAACATGTAACGAGGTTGTACAATGTGGCAAATATACCAAAGCTAAGCTAATGAAGCTCTGCACAGATCATTAATTATTATTTCAAATCTCATTGAAATGATGATAACACTCCTAAGGAGGAACAATTAGGAGCCAATTACAACAATGCAAACAAACAGTTGCCTCCCACAGAAGGCCAACTCAAATAAGGAACAACCATACAAAACTAGATCTTCCCAGATTGCATTTTCTTCTTCAGTTAAGAGTTCCTTTGCAGATGTGCCAGCTTCAATACAATGGCGTGCATTGCCTTATCCTTGATGTCATCAAAGAATCGAAAGTAGGCATACCTCCATGACTTCTTTAGGACTAATGTGCCACAAACACCCCAAAAGCCAACAGTAAAGCCGAGTACCAAGCTCACAATAAACCCAAGTTTTTCATTCCCATTTCCATCTTTTTCACCGTCACTTACACCCTCATCATTTCTGTCATCTCCCGGGCAAGGTAATGAAAGAGGAACCCCACACAATACTGGATTACCTTCGTAAATGGACGAATCGTTAAGTGTCTGGAGTTGGTTGCCTGAAGGAATTTTTCCCGCCAAGTTGTTGTAAGACAAGTTCAAGTGAGACAGTGAGGTTAAAGATGCAAAACTATTAGGGATCTGTCCGGAAAGCTTGTTGTGTGAGAGATCAAGAGTTTCCAACCAACGCAAATTTCCAATCTGTGAGGGAATGTTTCCACTTAACTGATTCATTGACAAGTTGAGGGTACCCAATGCAACTAGACTGCTTATTTCTTCAGGGATTTCTCCTTCAAGATTGTTTGATGAAAGATCGATGCTCTTTACAAACCTCAGAGTGTCCGTGTACACAAGATCTTGTCCTTTTGATATCACTGTTGTTTGTTCAGTGTAAAAACCAAAGCTTGTCTGATCAAAACTGGAATTATCATATGCCAGAGTACTCAGGTTATTCAAACACCTGGGAATAGTACCGGAAAAGTAGTTGTGACCGAGGTCAAGGAGATGAAGGTATTGAAGATTGCACAATTGACCAGGGATATGTCCACTTAGAAAGTTGGACCTCAATCTTAGCATAGACAACCTGGGCATGTCTAGGCCTATCCATGATGGTACATTTCCAGTAATCTTGTTGCCTCCAAGATCAATACTCTCCATAGAAGAGCAATTTCTAAGGGAAGAAGGAATCTCACCTTCAAATTTGTTGTCGTTCAACTTCAATGTTACAAGAGAACTTGGGATACCCATTGAGCTCCATGCGTGACCAGAGAGACTGTTGTTACCTACATCCACAACATTTACACCTCGCCAAGAGCTCCATGCCGGAGGAAATTCTCCTGACAATTGGTTGCTTCTTAGGGAAAGGACAAACAAGTCTTTCATGTTGCTAAGAGATTTTGGAATACTGCCATTCAGATTATTCTCAGAAAGATGCAACTCTTGTAACTTGGGCATCAATTCGCCAAAGATCGAGGGGATTGGCCCGGAAAATGAATTGCTTCTTAGATCAAGGAGGTATGTATTACTGGACCAAAGTGGAAGGGGACCCTCAAGTTGATTATAACTCAAATCAATTGACTCCAAGTTTGGGAAATCCATTTGCAATGGAAGCTTTCCACTAAATTGGTTGTGAGATAGTATCAGATTTTCGACTCGAAGGATATCTTGAACAACCATTTCTCTGGTATGGAGTCCAGGATACTAGTATTTTGAAGTACGACATTAACTAGTTCAGTTTGAGATATAAGCCAGACCGGAAAGGTTGGACCTACTTGACAATTCTGAATGGCAATCAAGTCGAGCTTGAAAGGAGGAACCCATTGATTAGACACCTTAAAAATAAGGGGGATGGGTTCATCGGTCCATAAATCAAACTGTTTTAAGCTGGTGAGATTTATCAAATGAGCTTCAGTTATAATCCCTTCCCAGAAGTTCCAAGACAGAGATAACTCAACTAGCGCAGAGAGTTGTCCTAGACTTTCTGGAATGGACCCGTTCATAGAATTTTCAGACAGGACAAGTGTTTTCAAAGACGACAAATTTCCAACAGATTCTGGAATTGAACCCCATAAATTGTTGTAGTTGAGCTTAAGATGCTCTAGGGTTTTTAGCTTTCCTATGGAAGCTGGGAGTGTGCTTGTCAGAGAGCATTCAGACAAATCTAGTGTTTCTATTGTCTTATTTGGACAATCTGACAAAGTGCTGAAAAACTCATGAATCCCTGTTTCGAATCTGTTCAGTGAAAGACTTAAGAATTTTAGATTGCAGATATTTCCTTTGAGTTGTGGAATTTGACCTTCGAGTCCCATTCTAGATAGACGAAGGTCTTCCAGAAATTTGAGGTTTGCAAATTCACTGGGAATGAGAAGGCCAAAGAAATTGTAGCTCAGATCAAGTTGCTTGAGATTGGTAAGATTAAAAAGCCAGCTGGGATATGAAGAATTAATATCATTATGTGATAAATCAAGGACCAAAAGGGATGTGAGGTTAGTGGTTTGCAGTGAGAGGGGAAGGGTTTGGTTAATTTTGCACGAAGACAAACGTAGCTCTAACAGGGAAGGAAGCATATTAATAGCATAAAACCAACTTTCTCCTCTGCTGCCAAGGTATAGATTTCCAAGATTGATATATTTTAGGGAAGAGAGACGAGAAAGCCAATCCAAGTTTTTTGAAGATGTTTTGAAGAAATTGCGACTGATGTCAAGATGGTTTAATTTCGACAAGCTAGCAAAAGAAGAAGGTATGTCTCCCCCAAATGCTGCATAGGAGACATTGAGATACCTCAAACTTCTGAGCTGCCCAAAGAACTTTGGAATTTGAATCCCTTGAAAATCATTCCGGCTAAGGTCTAGGTAATGTAAATGCTTCAAGCCAAGTAAAGAAGGATTTATCTTACCTCTCAAGCAAGACCGATTATAAGCCAATTGTTGGGCTATTGTCGCTCCATCTTCTTCAACATATGGATACTCATTCCGGAGGTCCATCCTTACAACTTGACCAGTAAGGTTGTCGCATGAAATTCCTTTCCACCGACGGCAATCATGACCTGCCCAAGAAGAAAGCCTACCGGGTAATCAATGAGATCCTGTTTGATGGTTAGAAGAGCCCGTCTCTCTTCCTCAACGCATGATGATCCCAAACTGCTTGGAAGTCCATTACCATGACAGAAACAGATCAGCTTACTGGGATGTACATACAAGGAGGCCACAAACAGAAATAGAAAATAGTGAGCAAGAGTGAGGTGTATGGTAGGTTTGAACAAAGCAGACCTATTCATTATACAGAGTTTTCTTAATTCTCTGGGATGCAGTAGCTTCTTCTAGGAGCACAAGTTAATATATAGAGTAATGCTAGGTGAATCATATTTTGAGAGACCATCTTACGTGATGGATGACGTGGCAGAGCCACATCATCATAACACAAATTCTGATATTTTATTTTTATTAACTTTTCTTAATAAGAAAATTCTTTTCTAGTTTTATGATTTAGCCTTGTAAACCCTATTTTTTTTTCCTATCTATTAGATCAAAGACGTCTGAAGACGTCGTTGTTCTTCTCTGCGCGCGCCTCCCATCCTCTCACCAACCCTCTCACCTCTGATTCAAATGATTAAATCTCTCTCGGCTTACTCGCAAAGTTGTTAGTTTTATTTTTCTTTTCTGTAAGTACGATATACGATTATATATGGAATTAGGGTTTATAGATCAGCTGGGATTATATCATGATAGCCTTACCTTCATGGTTACGATCATTTAAGCAATATCAATATATAGCCAAGTCTGCTAATTACAATTGATAGCCGAAGGGGTTTACTCAAGGAACCAATAAGGATTAATGAGAATATATATGACATGTTTGTATCAATTGCATATGCTGAGTATGCGTTTTTTTTTGCAGAAAACACAAAAAGGAAACATTTGTATTCTCTTGGACCTTAACCGGTGTGAGCCTATTACCGATTAAAGGATGACACATATGCAACTCATAGGGCAAGACACTTTCATATTGGATGGTAATAGTTCAAGCTTTAGAGTCAAAGTTCGAATCGGTTCTTGTTTATGTTTTGTCTGTCAATTGTAGATCAAACTTGGTTATAATTGTAAAAATAGAGTTTACAAGATTAAATCATAAAACTAGAAAAGAATTTTTTTATTAAGAAAAGGTTAATAAAAATAAAATATCAGAATTTGTGTTATGATGATGTGGCTCTGCCACGTCATCCGTCACGTAAGATGGTCTCTAGATGGTGTCTCAAAATATGGTTCACCTAACATTACTCGTGTATTATTATCCGAGGTTCAGCCCTTATGTCCCTCGTTATATTCTCAAACTTTAAATAATTATAATAATAATATAGGAAGGTGTACGACTACTCTAACCTAACGAGAGACCCAACCTGTTTTCAAAAAAAAGATTCATGTATTTTATAATTGTTTGTTTGCTTATTATTTCATTAATTGTATTGTTTCATTTTTAAATCAGGTAGCCCGTAATTCTAGCAATTATTTGATTATAACAATGTTTTCTATTCATGTTTGACGATGTTTGATATCATCATAATCTCTGATCAACAAATTTTTCTCCTTAACCCTCGCCATTATAATATGCATGGATTGACTGTGTAAGATTCAATACTGAAATCATTACACTCCGAGTCTTTTTACAAGATTCCATATGCATCCATCCATCCATCCATCCATCTTGGATTACACCTTCAGCCAAGTACAGTATATATTGTTCAGCAATAAAGTTGCTTGATTCATTTGATACATGAAACATACATTAATTACACGACCACACCAAACTGATAGAGAGAATTCAAAATCTGTAAGTGTAATCCAAGCAAAAACAATCTTCACCGCGGAAGAGTTGTCACACCGAGAGCTCTGAACCAAAAGGGAAGGCAACAACTGCCCCAGCAATCATGAACTTGGATACGCACTTACATTAAGGTATTATATCCAGCATCAAAATTGCTTGAATAATCTAAAACATGATACAAGCTTAATTATTCATTACATCACAATACATACCAAACGAAAAACAGAGCTCACAACAATACACAAAATCCAGAAGCTAACACGCCAGCAAACCCAAGAACAACACAGACCGTCATCTTCACCGCAGCCACGACCAACACCGAAAGGCGGTCGCATGAAAAGCACTCAAACCAAAAGAGAAAGAAACAACGTACGGTAAAAATTTGTGTAAATAATGTTATTTTTTCTCAATTTAGTGTACAAAATAGAAACAACATACATGACAAAGCAGAATATTATTTATTTTTATATATTTATCTATTATTATTATAGTTTATAATATTTTTTAATTATTTAATTAATTATTACTTTATATATTCGTTGGGACCTAAAGAGAATAAAAAAAATTATTATCATATGCATTTAGCGAGAAACCTAGTAATATGAACTGGTCTCGAGTCTGGACCGGAGAAAATTATTACTTAAGCGATGTTATTAATTTATCGAACACTCATTTATCAAGGTTATACTGTACGTACATACCTTCAGTGCATTTTCTTCTTCGTTTTTTTTCTCCAATCAAGTCACCTTTGCCAACGAGCCACTCTCAATGTGATGGCCAATGCTGCCCTCTCGTCTAAGTTGTCAAGGAATCAGAAATAGGCATATCTCCATGATTTCTTGATAACCAATGTGCCACAAACACTATCCAAAACCCTAAGATGAAGCCAAGCGCAGCGCTAACATGCATTCCAAACTTGTGCGGGTGTGGCGTCTCCGGGTCAGAGAGTTGAAAGAGGAACCCCACACAAGAATGGATTGCTCTCGTAAATGGGTGAATCATTGAGTGTTTGCAGTTGGTTGCCTGAAGGGATTCTTCCGGACAAATTGTTGTGAGACAAGTTCAAATGAGACAAGAGGTTAATGAAGAGAAACTGAGGAATCTGTCCAGAGAGGTGATTGTGTGGGAGATCAAGAGTTTCCAGCCACCTTAAGTTTCCAATATTTGAGGGAATGTTTCCGGTCAGTTTATTTCTGGACAAGTTCAACGTCCCTAAGGCAATGAGGCTGCTTATTCCTTCAGGTATTACACCTTGTAAGTTACTAGGTTAAAAGCCCGCGCCAGCGCGGGTCGTCTAATGAGTGATGAGAATAATGTGTTAATGACGCTCGTCAAATAAGCAACAATATGTAGCACTTTAAATTCATTGAAATTGATCGATAAGTGATGTAAATAATTAAGTTTGTCTTGAGGTTGCACTCAAAACATAGTTTTAAGTAACGATTATAGCAAATAGAGAGAGAGAGAGTGATTATAAAAGAAACAACAGTACAATATACATAATAGCATATCAAAACACAAATAAAAAAATTGAAAGCAACAAATATTATATAACATTGTACATACGAAATGTCTGTTACATTGTAACCCAGATTTAGCAACACATAATACTTTGATTCTGTTCATGTGCAAAAGGTTCCGTAAACTGCTTTCCCTTGCCATAAATGCACAGTTGAGTATGATCAGGAGTTTCCCACAACAACAAAAAACTCCCTACAGACTCTAGGCAGTCGACAGTGGTCTAACAAAATTGAAAGCAATTACAATACTTGCACATACAGATAGTAGTCAAGCAAAATGAAGAGTACATGTGTGATTGATGTTCAATCAATCTTCTCTTTCTGTTCTTCATGAGGGTTTGATGATGATGATGATGCTCCATGCATTTGATAACAGGGTAGGATTTTGGTTGTGAACAATTTGTACAGAAGTTACATTTTCATCGATAAAGACGTAGTGCAGTCCGTCATAAGCCTCACTGTTGTAGCGTCTTGGTCTCCACACCCTTGCCACACGCACCTTGATTCTGTACCTGTGTTGATGGGGTGATATGGCTCTCAGTGGTGTTATTTCCATCTTGTCTGATTCCAAACAAAGCAAATTAGAACATGAACTCTATAATTTTCCTTACACAATAATCAAAATGAAATAAGACATGTAGAGGAGTGTATATTCATTCATTCCCTTCATCAATTTTAATCACTTAATAACATAAAATTACAACAAAAAAGCAGCCATATTTCATCAGAAAAGTAAGAATGCGAGAAAACTAACCAAAAGAAAGATAGAAAAGTAAAACTTGATTGCTTGATCAAATTGAGTACTATTGCATGCACCAAAAAAATCTTCAAAATATTATACAAAAGTGAGAATTAGCTTCCTTATCAGAATGAAAGACTTGATCAGATTAGCCTAACCTATTAGAAGACTAATCACTAATGATATTGTTCGTTTGTTGCTCATTAACCGTTGCAACAGTCTCAAAACCATACTAATCTATTTCTTATTGCTTTCTTATTAATCGGCTGTTACTCTACTTGTAAGTATGGAACGTTGAAAGATATATATGTCATCATTTGGTTGATACTTACACAATATTTACTTAGACAGATCATATAGACAGAAGAGCACAAAAAAAAACAAAACGAAAAATCATCAGCAGCAAGAAAAAAAGGAAGATCAAAACTGAATGAAATCAATAAAGATCATGAGCAGAGAAAGATTCAACCCACCAGAAATCGTGTTTTGTGAAGATTGGAGGCTGAGACTCGCAGTGGGATGAGAGTGAAGAGCACATCAACCTTGGGTCTGTATATATACACAATCTCTGTCCCAAAGAAGATATTTCATCGATAGTGAGCCAATGAGGGACCTTATCAGAGACATGGGTATGGTGATCGGTAATGACTGAGATTTGGGTATGGGGTGGGAGGTGATTACTGAGATTTGGGTATGGTGAGTGATTGGTGGTGATGCAGATTTGCGTCTGCTGTGGGTGATTGGTGATGATGCAGATTTGCGTCTGGTGGTGTGGGTGATTTGTACTGAGATTTGAATATGGTGATGATGAGATTTTGGTAGACTTTTCAGAGGACATGGTATGGCAATCGACATGAAGAAGCTGAGATTCAGAGACAACGCAGAGCTCCCCTCAATGCTTCATGTCGGGTCTATATCTTAGTACATAATAGGGTCTTTGTTTGGTACAGTACTGTGAAGATGGAGAGAAAATTGGGCTTAGCAAACAAAGCTCATAGATTTGTGTCTACATTGGATAAGTTTTTCAAGAGATATAATTTCAGAATGTTATTGAAAGAATAATTTAAGAATGATGTTCAAATTTTGAAGAATAACCTATGAAATTTTGCATGGAATGCGATCAATCTAGTATCGAGTTGAATTGAATTAGTCTCATATATCTGCGAGTAAGCAAAGAGTCAAAATGTTACCCTGATTTTGGAACACAATTCTCAGTTTAAATATATGACTGACTATTAAAATATAAGGTTGTGTGGATCATTCACATTATATATATAGAAGCTGTATTCAAGATCAATAAAAAATAAAAAGGATGATGTCTAAGTTTTTTGGGATGTATGTTTTTGAGAGGATATTTATTTTAGATATTGTGTAAAACATCTTTGTACACTATATTTTTAGTACAATTATTTGGCATATCATCACAATTATTAATAAGGATTTTGAGACCTTCTTTTGATGTAACCCTTGACAATGCAACATATAGTTGGCCGTGAGTAAAAACTGGTTCTGACAAATATATGCCAACCTGATTTAATGATTGACCCTGACTTTTGTTAATCGTCATTGCATAACATGGTTTAATAGGAAATTGACGTCTTTTAAATGTAAACGGCCATTTATCTTCAACTGTCGTCATAACAATTCTTGGGATAAAAACTTTTTGTGTTATGTTCCTACCCGTTAATATTTCTGCTTCTATAATTCTATCATACAATTTTGTAATTATTAGTCTCGTTCCATTACACAAACCGTCAATTTGATTTAAATTTCTTAATAACATGATTGGCATGCCGACTTTTACAATTAATTCATGTGTCGGCATTCCACTAAATTCAAGCTTGTTTAAAAATTCAGTCGGGTATAGAAGGTTGATATTCTCGTTGCTCCCAGAACTAAATGAGATCGTGTCGGAACTAAAATATGTTCTTTTATCACCTGGTAGTAAATTGATCGCATAATTATTGATACTATGAGCTGTTATATTTCGCGGTGTAACAATAGCACGTTCTTTTAAATAGTCGGCATTATTATATTTAACGTTAAAGTTCGGATAAGTAGCTAAAAAGATTGATCCTATAGGATCTGTCGTTGTTTCAAGAAGTAAATCTCTAGGAATATTAATCCAAGATGTGTCTTTATCATCAGTATCAAAAATTGATGGCAATCGACCCTCTCCTATTTGTAATATCCAATTTGCAAAAAATGTGATTTTATTCTTTTCTTCATCAGATAAACCACCTCTTGACAATCTCATATTTTCTGTCAAATGAAATACCTGAAGTGAAGGCCATAGAAATGAATTATTTAATGTAACTTCAATTATTTTTTCTTTTGTTCCTTCTGGTACGACTGGTAAAATTTGTCTAAAATCTCCACCTAATAAAATAGATTTACCCCCAAATGGTTTTTCAGGCTCTTGTAAAATGTCTCGAAGAGATGTATCTAATGATTGAAAACAATATTTATTAGTCATCGGTGCTTCATCCCATATTATTAATTCTGTTTTCTCAAACAATTTTGCAAGATTGGTACCTGGCGTAATCGCACATGTTGAGAACTCATTTGGTTTAAGTGGTATTTTAAATCGTGAATGTGCTGTTCTGCCATTTGGAAGTAATAATGAAGCAATACCTGACGAAGCCACAGCTAAAACAATTTTTCCTTCAGATCGCAATCTAGTAATTATCGTATGCCACAAAAATGTCTTTCCGGTTCCTCCGCAACCATGGACAAAAAAGTTTTTGCAATTTTTCTCTCTAACTGCTTTGATCACTTCGTCATATATGGTTCTCTGACAACTATTTAATTTAGTAATCAAATTTGAATGTTGTAGATTTAACGCGTCACAATCGTAGTCAAGTTCTTCTCTCATTAGTTTATTATTAAGCTGTAGTACCTGATCCGCACTTGGCATTGGTAGCTGAAATTTTTCTAATGTGGTAGATGCCATTTGGAATAATTTTTCAAGTTCAAATAAAAGGTTATTTTTTAATTCTGGTTCAGGTATAATCAGATCAGGCATATTAAATTCTGATCTAATTTTGTATAAGATATCATCAGACATTTTTATCCAATGCGCATCAAGCAAAGCTTGCGGATTTGAAACATTACAAAATAGAATGATTGTAGTAAATAAACGACGCATTTCATGAGATGTTGCAGTAAACGAAGATTCTGTTAAAGCATCGATCCATTCTTTATCATCTTCCAATAATCCCAATGCTCGACAGGCTTCTTGGTAAGAGTCATATGTAACGCCATTTACTTTTCTGATTTCGCTATAGTTACAACATCCTTTTTGAATATTCAACAACATTCTCATGTAATATAGCTCACCTACAATCGGTGGTACATGGGCAATTCTGCCGATAGTCTGATATCGTTGTCTTCGCGTCCAACATTGACTATTTGCATCCCAAACAAACTTTGTAGGAAATTCTGCATAAGTTAATTCTTTTGCTTCTTCACAACTGGCATTTTTCTCTAACCACCTAGTGAACATAGTAATTTCCGTAATCGGATTTTGTAATACTGATTCAAGAGAGTCAGTTTCTTTAAAAACAACATTTTGTTCTGTGGGCAAGTGAACTTGTAATAGTTGAACTGCAGGGTGTCTAGAGTGAATTGAAAATTCAAACAATCTCCATACTGATTCATGAGGAGTTAAATAACGACAATTAAGATAATTTTGAATTTCATCATCAATATTTTCATGTATTAAAACTCGAGCTCTATCAGGACCTTTGTTTATGTATTTGAATAAGTATTTGATCAACATAGATTGAGAACATGACTCAACATTGATATGTGCATTATATCTTAATAACAAATTTGAGTTATAAGGAACAACATAATTGTTGCCAATATTAATTTTATTCTTTACTACAAATTTTACGTCATCATCGCGTCGTTTATATACTGGTGGTTTGACAGCTTCAAATTTAGTTTCAGTCTTGTATTTTTTTGGAAATTTTTTGGTACACTTTCCATCTTGCATACATGGAGCCTTAGGATCTATTTTCCCACATGGACCGTGAATCATGAATTGACCAACGATCGCAAAAAGTTCTGGATTAATTTTTTTATCAGGTAATTCGGCTGAGATAATTGAATCTATATCGCTTGGTGTATAACATTTGTATGATTTTTTAAGCCAAAATAACATATGGGCATGAGGTAATCCTCGCTTTTGAAACTCAACTGTACAAACATCTGCCTCAACTTGTCCAAATGGCTCCCCAGATTTAATGTAGGCGAGCATATCATCTAACTTTAACTTAAAAATTCGTGAGATTATGTCGGGTCGATCTTCTTGTCTATATCCTTGTTTGTTTTTAAAATATCTTGTGATTTCTGGCCAGTTAACATTGCAAGTGAAAGTTATGAATAAATCTGGGTTACCATATTGTCTACATATTGCCATTGCATCTTGATAGTTGTTGATCATATCTCGAGGACCCCCGGTAAAAGAACTCGGCAAAAGTATTTGTTTTCCTACATCGCGAGTCACTTTAATTCCGGTAGAAACAGCAGCGTAAATGTTTTTGCGTTTTTCACACCTTACTTTGCCTTGATTATTTCTTGCATATTCTATGCGATTTTCTTCAACAGTTGCATAAACATCAACCAAGTATTGCTGGAACAATCTCCCGCCTTTTAACAGGGTGCTTGCATCATTTCGTCTATCATGGATCTGGTAGCATACAAATTTGATCATTGTGAGTTTAGTTCTTTTTTTTTCATGTTCGCTTGTAACTCTTTGTAATTTTAATCCAAGCATGTACCCATTTTCACCGTATGGGAAAAGCAACGGATATTGTAGTGACATGAATTTTGGATGTAATTTAGAGATTCGTTTCAAATGCCCATCATTTGATTGGATAATAATATCTCTATTAGAATTAAATTGTCCAATGTCACCAACAATTAAACCTGCTATCTCGTTCCCAGTCGGTAACCCATATTGTTTACTATCCGTTGGTTGTCGTCCAAGGATAGTTGTGTTCAATGAGGGCAGTGAACCATCCTCAAATTGATCTCTAACACTTCGATATTGTTTAACTAACTCATTATTTTCATCCAACATTTGTATTAGCCCTTGCACAATATCAGGTTTGCTCTTTTGATTCATATGAGATGGGTCAATAGCGTTCATGCGGTTTGAAATTTCATTACTGGTGTCATAAACATATAATTGCGCATATTTAGGGCGTTCACCTTCAACAGGTAATACAGAACCCATTAAATGGTGAACCTGACCACATATTTTAAAAACATAGGGTCCTGATCTTGTGTTTATATCATGGTCAATTTTTGCACCCATCGAGGTAAAAGCAAACATTGAGTTGTAAACCCGAATGTTCTCACGAAATAACACACTCTCTCGACCATTCTTTGGATTTAATAATCGTTCAAGAAATATGGGGGTCGAATTAGTCAAAGGAATTTGTATTTCTCCTTTATGGCAACAACCAGTGTAAACAGGATTATTATTATTTTTGCAGACACTGTTCACCAATGCTTCACCAATCCAAAAGTAAGCTCCACAATGGCCACAGATGAATGAGCCATCACCGCAATCTTTATACTCTACAATCAAACCTGTAACCACACATTTTGATAGTTAAAAGAAATAAAAGTGATTTGTTTTGCTGATTTAAAAGATCAAATGTAATATGAGAAACCTTGACGGCTTTTTTGATATGATGCTTGACCAAATGGAACTGAACGCACAACTGCATCTGATGTCAAAAAAATAATGTTATTTACAAAACAATGTCTTCTAAATTCTAATAGCTAGTTTATATATATATCTACCTGCCATAATTTCATCCATATCACATGTGTTAATAGAATACGGATTTAATCCGCCTGTGCCTTCATTTTGACAACACTGCAAGGAGACGGGTGAGTCATTGTTCGTCAAGTGTCGCTGCACATCTTGACCGGTCGTTGCATGTTTGCCAGATTGATTTGATCCACCTGCGCCCTTATTTTGATAACACTGCAGGTCTGCTGCTGTTTGATCATCTGTCAAGTGTTGTTGGAAATCCTGGAATTGTTGAAAGAACTTTTGCCTTTTGCTTGATCTTTTATAAGCCATGGCTGAAAATCACATCACAGTTTATCATAGAATGCACATAAAAGATCTATTTAATAGACTGTGTAAACAGTTAGGGTTCTGCTTAATCTATTTAATAACCGTGTACACGGTTCAGCTGGTTTAAATGAGCTGGGGTTTGCACAAATACTTATTTGTAATCTCAACTTTAGGATACACTGATAATGGATACACTGATAATAGCTGCAAAAGAACCTAGTATAAATATAAGAAGCATAGCGCTGGGGTTTGCACAAATACTTATTTGTAATCTCAACTTTAGGATACACTGATAATAGCTGCAAAAGAACCTAGTATAAATATAAATATAAGAAGCATAGCCAGAATCTAGATATAAATATTTCTGAATGACCCCCTTCATGACCAGACTTGCTAATATGTTCTAGCAAATTAACTGGTAATCTTGGATTAGCATGAATTGTGTTGTTCTTGGTCCTATCTATGATTTGTTAAAACCAAAAAGGGATAAAGACTTGGCAAATTCCATGTATGCATGGACCTAGTAAAAACCTCTCCTGTACTACTTCAGTTCCTAAGTGCTGATTTTGAGAGCATTATGAGTATTATAATTCATATGGTTCCAGCTTCTTCTTCTTCATCTTTGTGTTAAAACCAGCTAAAAGTAACTGGTTAGGATATTCCACATTTAGCTTCAATGTATATGTTCAAGCATTTCACCAACATTTCCTAACCAAAATATCCATTTCCGACCCCTACAAAAATTCATGATTTAAGTACACGGCATCATCCCCTTACACAATTTGTCTAAAGCACGCTATATGACCTCAGGTATTTGCAATAAGGACACCAATGCTTACTAACTACTCTACCAATCCATGCCATGATTACAGCGAAAATCAATCCACAATTACTGAACTACACCATTACTGAAAATCTCAATCTACACATGAACAAAATGCTGACTCATATCAAACCAAAATATCGAAATCCTGGATACAGTTATACTGATATGATACTATCACAGATTTCTGAAATGCGAAAGCAATAGAGAGAGAAAGAGAGAGAGAGAGAGAGATCTGGACCACTCACCAACTCGATTTGAAGCGACGTCGAGATTTTGGAAACACTGCAGAACTAAGAAACACCGAGCTCCTTTATATGATGAACAACACCTTTACAAAAGAGAATGAAAGACAAAATTTCACTTAAATGTGCATAAGAACTTCAAAAGTATAGATTACGGATTATAAAAGAAAATGGAAATCTAGTAGCATTAAGCAAATTGCAACCCATCAAGCATTTATGTTAAATCTCTCAGTTACAAATTGTTCCCATGCATCTGCAACCTAGTCCTTTTCCAGTTAAGGAAAAAAGGAAAAATGAATGTTTACATTCCAAGATTACAACAATCAACCAATCTCTCCCTCACTCATCTTGTTTACCATCTGAAGCTAAATTTTCAAGCAAAACAAAATCTGCCAAATGTTTACCTATGGGATAAGTATTAAAGTGCCAACTAAGTGAAAAACCTTCAAGGCAAACTGTTCATTGATCAGCAAAGAGTTAGGTTATGAGGCACATATTCCTATCCTAATTTGTAAATTCTGTTGGTACTATTCCACCGCATATAAAATCATTTGGGAAATGAGAGCTTACAATGATCCTAATATATGTTGGAGACAGTATTATAGATAAATATATTGGCTCTATTAAAGAAATCACGGCTTCTTTTACGAATAAGCAAAATCTATCAGCTCTACTAAATTCTGTAATTCCAAAGATGCACTTACTGGCAATATATATCACTTTCTTTTTACTGGTGAGGACAGTTTCAAGGGAGAGTCTTAGGCTTAGTAATAAGAGAGATTATTCATGGAATTTTTTTTAGATGACAGTACACCATGAACAACAAAAATCAAATATAGTCTTCAATGAATTAATCCTATTATCTAATTAAATCAACTATGTATTTGGATCAGATACTAATAAAAAAATTCTTTAAAAAAGAGATTAATTCTGAGAACAAAAAAAATGAAGCATGGACAGTAAAGGTAAACACAACATTGGTCAAGGGAATTTATTGCATCCCTAACGAAACTGAAGCATAAGACGCATTCTGTTAATGACAGATTCACTAAGAAAGATTAAAACAGCAGCCAACAATTTTTCTCAACCTCCAACAAAGTTACTCTTGTTTCCTTCAAAACTAATTAATTGGCCTGATGGTCTGTCCACGACTATCAAACTGATCAACTAAATTAAATAAACTATACGTGTTAAGAGGAAACATATACAGTTATCTATCCATAGCTTTCAATCAAAATATAAACCAACAATACCAAATCAGAAATGGTTATCAGTCATGCCATCATGATGCTACACATTTCAATTGTTATGCGGCAAAAGTATATGAAATGATAGAAAAATTTCTGCTATTACTACTCTTCCCTGACAAATTAGATCAAATAAAGCACACCTTTCCCATTATCAATTTGAAAGCCTGACAATATGTGAAGGAATCGTCTTACACACAATTGCTTCTGAATTATTATTCATCTTCACTTCCCTACCCCAGCTCGATCTTATTGTTCTTGACACGGTAAACCCAGAAACCAATCACCTTTTCGAAAGAGAAAACCAAACAAAAGAGAAACCCAAATTATACCCCCTAGAAACCAAAAATTCCCCCAAATCAAACCCAAAATCACAAACCCATACCTTTGAGGCCGATCTCTGCAGGATGGGAGCGCCATTCTAGATTGGTTTTCCATTTCCAAGAGCTCGACAGGGGAAAACAGTTTTATCTAGTAGCTTTATGGAGAGCTCAATTGGGAGGTTTGGGAGACAGAGAGAGAACGGGCGAGAGAAAAATGAAGACAGTCCTTGAAGTAATTTATAGCTAGCCTAAAATCCAGGGCAAAATCATCTTTTAAAATGTTGTGGCTCGGCTGAAGCTGCGCTGATGAGTAACTCCTTATGAATAGTAGTGGCTCCTTACGAATAGTAGTGGCTCTGTTCCGGTATTGGTATATAGGAAATGTTTTGATTATATGAACTACCCTACCCTAGCGTTATCCATCAAAGATTTGTATACAATTTATGAAATAAGACATACAATTCTAGATAATATCAGATTGAGGGATGAGGAAGCAAACTTGGAAAAATAAGAAATGCCAGAAGAAAGAAAAAAGAAAATTAAAGGAAGAGTACAATAAAGAGAGAACATGAATCTCTTTGCATGAAAATCATACACTACTATTAGTTTCTACTACCATTTCAGAGTGAGGGCCAATTCGGTGCCTTTTTTGGTTCCTAATGATTAAACATCTACATATATGTTTGTAATCTTCTAGTTTTCAAATGTCTTCAAATAATAAAATTCAGTTTGTTATCTAGAGACCATAACTGTACCATGATACATGTAGTGTAGTTTATCATAACCAATTACAGCATGAACAATGAAACATCAAGTCTTTAACAATGATCATGATTCATAACATCAAACACAGAAATGAATACAAATTTAAAACAAAAGCAAAGTGCCCAATTCACTTGAACAATGAAAATTTAGATTTCAATGTTTGATTTCTAGATGGAGAAAAGAAAAACCAAAGAGTGATAGAAAGAGAACAAAACTCACCAAATTAGGACGGAAGAACTAATATACCGGCAGAAATTAGCCTCCAGCAGTTTGAACTGAAACCTGCAACAGCAGAATTCGATTGAATCCAAATTCCAACTGACAAAGAACTCAAATTCAAGGGTTCAAAATTGGCTTTATCTTCATTAATTACATGATAAAGTTTCACTCAACCTAGTCTATGGGGTGAAATTTGGGTTTCTCATTGATTTCTGGGTTTAACATGTCAGGGGTAATAAGATCGAACTGAGGCAGATCGGGGTGAGGTAGAACCGTAGTAGTGAAGGTGAATCGTGATTCAATCTTTTTTCTTCCGTTCTACTTCCTTTCAATCCTTAATTTATTATATTCATTCTAACAGGCACAAACGCAAAGTAACTTCGATTATATGCAACAACATATTAATCTGATCCAAACACTAAAAAGTCCATCGAAACAAAAATATCCCTTACTATTACCTGTTACCTCCTCACTCAACTCCGTAAAAGCCTAATTGCATTATCATAAAGTCTACACAACCTAATGTTGGTCCATCCTAAACTCTAAAGAGTCAAAAATAAGCTCCTCAGATCCCAAACATCAAGACCTAAATTCATAGGAAATGAAATATAGGAAATGAAACCCAATTCTTCTGTTCCTATACCCGTACTGCTCTTGGACTCCAAAGCAACCCAGCAAAGCCTAACCTTCATTTCACAACTCTTCCAATCATAATCAACAATTCAAAACGGAAATAAAACCCAGAAACATTAACCAGCAACTATCACTGCCACAATAACAAATATTATGTTATCATCAACAACAACCTGCAAATATCATTGTCTTTCAAATCTTACGTCCAAGCACTTGCAAAGCTTCTATTCCTATCAACATAACTAATCCATAACCAAAATCATCACCACCACCCCCCTCTACTGCCGCCGAACACAGCAGCCACCACACGGTGGTCCTCTGCCAAAATCTCACTTTCTCCAGAACTCCACCAATATAAAAATCAAGCATCTCAATTATGCCCGGACCCGATGACAGTCCTCGGAGTCTACCGACTCAGGGCGGATCTAAGAGGCCCAAGCAAAAAATTTACTGCTCCTTATATTACAGAAGCATAGAAATCAAGTAATACATCCAACTATGAGCCAACCTTAAAAGAGGAAGAACAGGTTTAAATGAAACCAAAACCGAAACCCCGCAACAGCCAACAAACAGATCCAACCAAAACCAAAACAGCGATTCAAAACCCAGGCAAAACCAAAACACGAAAGTGAAAAGCCAGACATCCAACTATATTAAAATAGCAAAGACGATTACACGAACTTACCGAGATGGAGAACGAAACGTTTCAAGATTAACAGAGGCGATGCAAGAGAGTTGTTGATTGAGAGGTGAGAACGAAACAATTAGATGGCAGCGAGCGACATAAGAGACCGAGAGAGGAAAAGGTACTCAACCCCTCGAGCGTTTTATAGTTAGGGTTGAATTCAAGGGTAAAACTGTCTTTGCAAAAATGGTTCATTCTTTATCTCTCTCTATTGCTTCAATCGTAATCAGGTGCGTTGGTCTTCTCAGGAAGCTTATCCAAACCTCTTCACCAAAAACCACTGCTGCACGTCTCCTCTAGCCGAGAGAGAGATGCAACAAAAGCATGTTCCTTTATAGACTTTAAGCATTTGATAAGCGCCATCGGAGCAGTCAATGTCCTGTAACAAAACAACAAACACAGTTTTACCCATACAATTCAATATCACATTCTCCAATCAGTACAAACCACACAAACATTTCAAACTCATACACATACCCTCCATGAAGCACATCCACATCGTCCTTGTTTGAATTTGGCCAAATATCAAGCTCAATCACCCTCACACCCCTATGAAGCGCTTCTATAATCGGCACATAGCTGCAGTCGCTGCTCAGCTGGTTCCTGCTCACCTTGAAACTGCGACCACTGGTAGAAACGCAGTCCCTAAATTACACGCAGCAAAACTAAACAGTAAATACAAAACCACGGCAAGTTGGAATTCGATACCTGAAGGAGGTCCATGAGCTTGGGAGCAGGGAACGGCGTGACGACTCTAGGTATCTGAGATTGCGGGACATGATTGATGAGGTTGTGGATCAGAAACAAAACGAAGAAGAAGGCGACAACGCAGAGCCCTGGCGCGATTTTGAGATCGACGTTGAAGATTCTGATCGAGCAGTCGTTTCGGGGGAGGCGATTGGGGATACGACGGCGGAGCGAAACGTCGTCATCTTGGTAGTGCTTGGACGGTTTGACTCGGCTCTGGGAATTGGTTCGTTTTCCGGTGCCGGACATTTGGACTGAGACTGTGTCACTCACAGTGTGACCGATTTGAACAGTCAGAGGGGTTTTGGACTTTCGGTTCTCTTTTGAAAGAGAGAGAGAGCAGGTGGATGGATGAGGAATAAGGAATGATTGAGAAAAAGCAGCAGGAATTAGCAGCGGCTCTGTGAACAGTAACAGCTTCGGAGAACAGAGCCGAAACTTCCTCGGCTTATAGGTTCGAGCCGCGCCGAAAACTTGGCTCCTTAGGAACAGTGGCGGCTCCCCACCGCTATTGTTATATAGGAAATTTGATGACAAGTCAATGCTATTCACCAAACCCAAAGTCAGGTTATATACCAGTTCTTGTCCCTTCATTGTCAAGCTGGTCTAGGCGGCCTCCTAGGCACTCAGCGACGGCCTTCCGTTTCGATTTCAATTAAAAAGACGTTTTTGGACAGCCGACCGATTTCTAGCCGATTAATCGGCTGGGTGGGCGACTAATCGGCTGGGAGGGACTAATCGGCTAAACGGGGTTGGGTTAGATCAAAACTTTAATGTTCGATCTCAAAGTTGACTCCGACAATTGGTGATACGTACGATCGGGGTCTAGGCTTAATTCATTTTAGAATCTGGGTCAGGTTGTAATCAATGTAGAAGAAGAGAATAGAGACAATGAGGATAAGATTGACGCATATGATTTGTCCTGACTTCTGAGTAGAGGTGGCAAATGGGCCGTAAAGCATAGGCACGGCACGAGCACTGCACGTTTATAAGTGACCCGGCCCGGCACGAGCACGCTATCGGCCCAGCACTGTCCAAGCACGTTATCTTAATGGGTCGGGCCGAGCCTAGAAAAATGAGCCCACGGGCCCGGTCCGAGCCCGTTATAGGTCCGACCCGGCCCAAGCACGATAATAAGTTAAGACCCACAGCCCGACCCGCTTTAAAATATATATTTTTTCTTTATAATATGAAGATTATATATTTATAAATAATATAAAATTTGTTTTAAGTATGAACAATAACTTATAAATACTAATAATTATTCATTTTGATTATCTTATACCCATAAAAAGTTTTACCAAAACATTACCAAGTATAAATAATGATCATATAATTCATATATCATATATTTTTTAGTTTGTTGGCAAAGAAAACAAATGATCGATAGAAAATATGAGTTATTTTTCATTTGTTTTTGTTTTGGTATACTATGATATTAATTTTTAACTAATTTCTATTTTTAACTACAAACGAGCATGTTAATGGGCCCAGCCCGGCCCAATATGTTATGGGTTTGGGCCGTGAGCTGGGCTGGGCCTTAGATTTAAATAAATTGGTCAACCCGAGCCCGTTAAGACGTGAGCCGGCCCAAGCACGGCCCGAAGCCCGATTAAATGGGCTAGGCTGGGCCGGCCCGTTTGCCACCTCTACTTCTGAGTGGTAGGAGGGTGTGAAGTTTCAGTTTTGTGGAGTCCGTCGTTTATGTCTGCATAAGAGTTCTTGTAGGCGTAGAGAAAGAGAACGATTGTGATTGTTAGGTTAAACGTACAGCTAAGACTTAAAATAGTTTAACAATAATATATTGGTTAAGGACTACATATTAGACGTGGCTCTACATCTAGTTATGAGTTTATCACTACGTCATTGAACAATTTTTTTTTACTTTTCAGAAATTCTGATGAATAACTTTATCCTTTAACTCAATATATTTTCAGTATTTTTATTAATTTTAGATATTATAATACATACTTTAATTGTATTTATATAATTATATTCTATTAAAAATTAAAATAAATACAAAAATACAAATCCGATTAATTTTTTAAGGGTTGTCCGTCCGACAAGCGGCTAACGATTTTTAGAACCTTAAATCCACCAATATCAGGATAGGCTATCATAGCAGTCAAATTATACAAACATTTGGGAATGGTGTTGTTCTGACTAAGGTCAATGCCTTGCAAATGTTGAAAAGAGCACAATCGATTTGGAACATGTCCGCTTAAGGAGTTCGATCGCAATTGGAGCCTTAGTAATAAGGATAACCCATATGATCTTGTCCATAAAGGAATGTTTCCGGTAAATCTATTACCTCCAAGATCAATGCTCACAATTCCGTGTAGTTTAGGAATAGAGAATGACGTGGGAATCATGTACATGGTAGAAAGCGGCTCCGTCTAGCGTTGAAAGTCATATGGGGATAAATTAGAATATACTAGCTGTTATGACAGAGCTGCAAAAAATACAAAGAACTTTTCTAATATTAGGGTTTTATTAATATGAAAACACCTTAAATTGTCTCTTAAATAATAGAATCCTAATACAATCACAATAGAATCCTAATCACAAATTGAAGAAATTGTTATAGAATCCTAAAATGAAATATCACTAGACTAAAAATACTAAAACACAAATAAAATAATTAAGACAATCTTTTGGCTTCAAATCTTGTTCTACATAAGGAATTTAACCCCTGAAATTGTTATTACTTAGCTGCAATACAGTTAAGTAATGAGCTGGGAACAACCATTAAACTAGGGATATTGTCAGGTAAATTGTTGTCAAAGACATCCACAATTGTAATGTAAGTTATATAACACTAGTAGAGGAAATGACTCATTAGATAAAAGTATTTTTTGTCACATGAGTTCACACTTATAAGGCCAATTGAGGCTAGGGAATTCTCCTGACAAGTGATTGCTTCTTAAAACAAGAAGTGCCAAACTTTATATGTTGCATAAAGAGGGTGGTATACTACCATGGAAATAATTGTCAGATAGAAATAATTTCCTCAAATAAGCCATTAGTTAGTTGTGCATGTTTACTAACCTGTAATGGAATTGAGAGTGATGTAATTGATTTAGAAATGAATAAAATCTTGTGCTTACTAACATGCCAAGATATTAGAATGGATGTGGATCTCACTTGCTTATTAAGAATCAATTACTGATGAAACCCTTTATTCGATACCCAAAGGATTGGGAAGATGTGTATTAAAATCAAGGTAATGAAATCAACTTTTTCTTTCTAAAATATCCTCACATACTTAATAATATTTTTAAATTACCCAACCCACAAAATATATTATAATATTTTAAATTGGTGATATTTCTAAAGTTTATTATATTTATAATATCTCTAAATTACTCAACCCTAAATGTGTGTGTCTATATATATATATATATATATATATATATATATATAGTGCGGATCAGGAGCGGAGGTCCGTTCCTAAGCTTAGGAACAGATTTCATCATTTGACCCACTTCCCGATCGAATTTCCTCAAACTTCCTTCTAGACATATCTATATCATCTTGTGTATATCATCTCTACAAAATTTCAGCCAATTTGGTGATCATAAAGGCCTTCAAACTTGCGTTACAAAACTGACGGACAGAATTCTGTCCAGTTTGTCCATCTTTTTTGTAACATAATTTTGAAGGTCTTCCTGATCACCAAATTGGCTGAAATTTTGCAGAGATGATCTACACAAGATGATATAGATATGTCTAGAAGTAAGTTTGAGGAAATTCGATCGGAAAGTGGGTCAAAATGATGAAATCCGTTCCTAAGCTTAGGAACGGACCTCCGCTCCTGATCCGGACTGTATATATATATATAGACATATTAAGGGATCCTTTTTTGACATATATGAGAGATCAAGCATTAGACTAACTTTTCAATCACATATCAACATCTTCACCTTTCTATCCTATATAGCGGAAGGGGGCTATATAGCGGAGGTCCGTTCCTTAGTTAAGGAACGAATTTCATTATTTGACCCAGTTCTCGATTATATTTTCTCATCTTAACCGTTCAGATTTTATTTATATATGTGTATATCATCTCTACAAATTTTCAGCCAAATTGATAATCGCTAAGGCGTTCAAATCAATGAAACGGTGTGAACTGTTCATTATTGAAACCTCTAGCTATAAATCACAACTTTGGTACCGATATCAATTCTTGTTGCTACCGATAGTTGTTAATACCGATTCATGATAAGTTTCATTCTAAATTAATAAACATGTCTCGAGAGAAATTGCCCGGAAAATGAAGAATTGGTTCGAAGATCAAGATAGTAGGCGCGCAGCATCACTAGACCATTGTGGTAGAGGTCCCTCAAATTGATATGATTCAAATCTATATACTCCAAAGATAGGAAGTTCATGTGAAATGGAAGTTTTTCGGGGATTTGGTTGTAAGATAAATCCAACGATATGAGTTGGGAAGATATCTTCAACAACCATTTCTCTGGTATGAAATCTGAGATTCCAGTATTACTATCTGAGATGAGTTAATTAATTTGAGACTGAAGCCATGCCCCAAAGGCAAGATCTACTCTGCAGGCGATTATGTAACTGAATCAAGCTAGGAAGGAGGAACAAAATACTCCAGTATTGTGAAGTTACGGAAACTGGTTTGAACCGACGACAAGTTGCTTAAGATTTTCAAGCATTCCTAAGGCGGCAGGCAGTTCACCTTCCATGTTATTGTCGGACAAAGAAAGCGACTCTTGCGCAGTTTGAGAAACCTTTCAGCATCTCTTCTAAACCACCACCGAACGAGTTTTCAGAGGAGTCGAACTCACCACCTTGCATCCTGAATTCATGATGGAAGGCAAAATGAAAATGAACAAGTTTTTCCCTTTTCACTAATTACTGGTCTCATTTTTGACTCACTAATTGAGAACGAAACTCTAAAAAACGGAAGAAACTCTGCTACTATTCGTTGGCTCACATATCATTAGCGACATGTCGTCCACTGTACAAAACTCATTCATAGATCACCATAGTGGGGAAGACACATTGTCCTACAAAAGAAGGGCATGGGGACTACAAAAAGGTCTGTCGCTGGTGGTGCTCGGATAGGTGGTCTCTGTCTCTCATACCCTTTTTTTTCTTTTCTTTTTTCCCACAAGTTTTGTTTACATGAAATATAAAAACTAATTGGGGATGGATTTACTTCCTACTCCGATTCGCTTTCCACGCTCTCCATCCCTTTCAGCCCCCTTCGCTTCTGCTGCATTTCCAAAAATCAACATAATGTTTAGGAACAAGTTTTCATTATATACCACTAATTTTTCATTTCTAATACCGTAAATATACATAGATAGCTCGTATTCATAACGCTACCCAGCATCGATAAAGATAGAATTTCTCCTAAAAAACAGAAATTCTCCTAAACTTATGCCCCTGGGATATGTCATTTACCTAACCTAGTTAGAACTTGCCTCCATCGAATTTAAAATAAATAAAAATAGAATATTCACACTTGGCTAGGGTTAAGAAATTATATTAATAAAGTAAAATAATGTTTTATTCAAAAAATAAATAATAATAAAATAATGTGAGAAAATCCATTGAGATTTTCACCAAAGGATCCTCGTGACTTTCTTCATTCTGAATATTGGGACCCTTGAAATCATTATTCACTACTTTCTTAAAGGCGGAACGGAATTTTGTAACCAAATAGGAAAAAAGGGCAAATCAGAATTTAGATGTATGTTCATCTTCACTTGTCAAAGTATAGGCAAGTTTACATAAAACCCTAGGAGAGAAATTAATTGGAAAATTCACATACAAAAAAATAATGATCTCAAAATTAGTGGGATCTAGTTGTTTTGCCCATATTTTATTAAGAAGGGTTCTAGGTGGGGAGGAGCTTTTGAGGTGAAACAAGACAGATTAGAATGGCTAATGAGCAAGCTGGAAGACAAATCCTATTCATTTTTACAAAAGAAAGGACAAACAAAGAGCAGAGGGCACAGCATTTACCTTCTTCACGCATTTCTTCTCCCTGACCTCATAGCGATTCCTTGTCAAGTCAGATAGCCACATCCCTGGGAAACAATACTGCCAAAACAAAACAAACCACACAAAAAGTCAAAAATTCATGTTTCATTTTCACAATCACTCAAAACCCAAAATCAAATTGATGAACCAAGAATGAGCGATGAATATTTCTACCTGAAGGCTTCTGTCAACGTTCTTGGCCCTCTTCTTGGGTCTCTGAGGCAGCTTTGTGCCTTTCATTGCAAGGAAATCATCTTCTTTCTCCTTCCTTGACAAAGCCAAGTAAATTCTCGGCCACTCGACCGCTTCATGGTTCAATTTTTCAGCTGCAGAATGGTTAGCAGCTCCAGCTGATTGTTCCGATTGTAATGAGCTCGAATCAACATGGTTTCCCCTGTGATCAGATGACCCATTTGCCTTGTCATCTTTGGATGACCTTCCTGAGCAAGAAGGCATCTTTCTCTCACTTTTCTCTAGGGGAGGTGACCTTTTCCCGGCTATAGATCTGGAAGCAGCCCGGCCGTTCCCGACCACAGTGCTTCTGGACGGTGACCCATTACCCACAGCGGATCGATCTTCCAAATTCCTGGTCATGGCCAAAGAGAAGAAACTAAAATCAATGGCTGGTGGGTGTTTGGTATTGGATGGAAAAGGTGGAGACTTTGGAGTTGGTCTAGTATATGGAGTTGTTCTACACTTTGAAGACTAGGTAGATAAATCAAAAGCGGAAACAGCAGAAAAAGACAGAAATTTAATACCCAAACTTAAACAGAAACCCTATTAATCATACACCATGTATCTGATGCACTCTTCCAATTCAGCTCGATCTAATTTACTAAAACTCACAACCTCCAAGAAAAAACCGTCCTAAGAAATCCAAATAATCCAAAAAAAATTGGGGAAGACAGAGCTTCCAAGAGATGAGAAGGACTGGGTGGCCTTTCAAGATCAGGACAAAGGGACACAAAGAGGGATATATGAGCAATATTCTAAAACCTAACACTGCAAAAGTTGAAAACACACAAAGCAAAACCCACAGGAGAGCAAAAACCAAACCTCGTTGGGTCTTGGATGCCCACTACCACTAATAATAACAGAGATTCGTTTGTGAAATTGTATGTCAAATTCAAGGGCAAAAGGGTCAACTAGAAAAAGGTAATCTTTTGCAGCTAAAATTGAACAGAACAGAACAGACCAGTTTAACAAGAACATGCTAGAACTTGCCCACACCAGAACAAAACCTCTCAAGCCTGCAAACCCAACAAGATGATGACACAAAATTGAAGAAAACCCAAGACAACTGTGATTGGAGAACAGAGACTTTACCTTCTTTTTTTTCAAAGATCTAACCAATAAATCTTGAGCAGTAAAAAAGGAAAAAAAAAATCAAACAAGGCAGATAAGGTTATCTATCCAATGAGGGAAAAGAAACAGAAGCTCCAAGGGTGGGGTGGTACCTGTTCGGAAGCAACCCTGAGGCGTCCTTTCTCAGTCTGCCAATGGAAAACGACGACGTTGAGCTGGTGGGCGGCGGAGGAGGTGGTGGAGGCATGGACTTGTCTGCTGCCACGGCTTCAGCGTGAGCCGCTCTTCTCTGGACCTTGGCTTGTCTTGCTTGGGCTGATGAGGAGGACTCATCAGCCAAGACCCGGATCTCGGTTCTCGAGACCCGGGACCTCTTTTTGTGCCCCCACTGGAGCAGCACGTCGCCGCCGCGGCTGGGACTGCTGATGTGGGTAGGGCGGTTTTCGGGGCTGGGAGAAGTGGGTAGAGCTCCGAATTGGGAGAGGGGACTTGGGTCTCGGAATCTGAAGGGCTTGGATTCCAGTGAAGAGACTGTGCTGGTTGTGTTTTCTGTCATCATGTCTTCTTTTGGTATAGCTCTCATGCTGCTGGATTTCTTGCCATTGGTTAGAGGAACGCAATCTGGACTCACTCTCTGGTACCTGTAAAGCATAATTCAACGAAAACCCGGATTAACAAAATCGAATGCAGATTAAGAAAATGAACTCGGAGAGTCAAGTCAAATCTTAAGAATTTGAAGATGCATCTTTGAAATCGGAATTGTTTTCCAAAATAGCCAAGGACTGAGATTGGATTGAATGTTGGGTCAGCTACACGGCTATGAACTTCCACCAACATTTCTGCTGGTAACAACAAACAGCTGAATCTGGGGAATTCAAACTCCATTTTCATCAAAAACAGCGAGAGCTCTGTTTCCATGGCAGCTGAGGCGCTTCTGCTTCCCCATCGAAATCCCATTGGAAACAGACGCTGGTGTTTTTCAGAAACCAAAGTTGAAAAAAACGGATCGAGTATTGAAAACAGATAAACAGATTAAAACTTACAAAAAACAGATGGAAATCGGATCGCCAAGAATCAAAGGGTCAAGGTCGAGAATCAAAACAAAAACCAAAACCAAGAAAATGAAACGGATGAGCCACAGAGGCAGACCTCATCAGCATCCGCAGGATTTTCAATCACTCTCGTATCAAAAACATCAGAGAAAAGAATGGCTCCTCTTCTTATTCATAAACAATGAGCACGGAAGACGAAGAAGCAGAACAAGAAGAAGGAGCTGAAGGTGGAGAGAATCTAAAGTCTTTGTTCAGAAACAATCTGACAAGGAAGAGAGAGAAACAGAGAAGGGATGTGTTGCAGGAAACAAGAGGCGGATCCCAAGTGGGTGACGGAGGTGAATTTATATAGTAGAAGAAGAGGAAGAGAATAGAAGAGAAGGGTGTGGGAAGCTGATAGAGGAGGAAGCGATGGAGCACTCGTTTGTACTACTAGTACTCGTTTGCACTACTAGTACTCAGGCCGAGGCTACGGGACTAGTAGGGCCTGTAGTGGCCGAGGCTTCGGGACTAGTAGGGCTCTGTATGTTAGTTTCTATTTTGCACTACAGGCCCATTTACATTTATTAATTCATACTCAGACGCGAGAGCTATTTACGATACGGAACGGGACGATCGAACGACAGCCGTCCGATCTTTAATAAATTGATCCAACGAACATGATTAAACAGACATGATCAATTCATTAAAGATCGAACGGCTATTATTCGATCGTCTCATTCTGTCCCGCAAACGGCTCCCGCGCCTGAAGGCTAAATAAGACTCGTTCAAAAAAAGAAGATTAAATTGAATGTCAATTTCATTTCTACTTTTACATCACATTTTAGACTCTAATGTGCAGTGTATGTACCAAAAAAAATATAGTGAAAATATTTTTCACTTGTACGAAGTGAAGGGCCCGAATGTCCGAATTAGCCTAGAATTCTAGAATGAAAATCTTTCCGTTCTCCATGAAACCAAATTCTATTCCCAAAATGTGTATACAAAAGATGGAAAACAAATCGTATATCATATATTCCTCCACCTTTTTTCCTTTTGAGGCTCCTGGTCAGTAAACTTACATGCCCAGATTTACTTGACACAATCATTGAATAAGAGTACTTGACACAATCATCCCCAATTGCTAGCCGAATCTCACCCCACACTAGATCAATCAGCAACGAACCAAAAATGGAACACAAACATTCTACTTAGAAATGCAACCTAGCATTGTTTAATATTGAAAGCGCCTGCCTAACAAAACAAAATGTAAATAAGCAATCACTAATCTCCCAACATAAAATTGCTCGCACCAAAACGGCCACCATCATGCATTATTGGGTTCAATACGATTATCATAAAGATCTTAACCATCTCTGATCCCCAACTCCTGGATAGCATGGAGATGGAGCTCAATGATCTCACAAGAGGGTATAACGGCCGATGGAGCTCAATGATCTCACAAGAGTATAACTGCCAAACAAATCATACCAGATGTTGCCTATCCAGTACATAAACTCATTCACCCATGAAGAAAAGCTTCAAGTACCAACAGCAATTGAATTCAGAATACGCTCGCAGGACTCATAGAAATACACCAACGAACAATAATGTACACATAATGTACAAAATCAACAGAACTATGCAACGTGAAGTGATTTTTAGCTCTTCATGTCCCCCCATCAAACTACATGCCCCTCAACAAGTGCCTTCCTCCCTGGGTCTACATCCCATATCCAAGTTACAGATAAGCTGACCTAGAAATAATGCCAGAAGAAAGAATTATTGACAATAGAAGTATTAACAGCTAACCAATCAATTTCTTACAGAACTCATGAAACAGTTTATAGCTGCAAGAGTAAATTGCAGAAGATAACATTACAGACTAATAGCTTAAAATAAAAGAATGTGTTTAACAATGTTCAGCAAATATTATGTTCAGAGCATCAAAAGAATGAACTATCTATCTTCAGAATATATTTGATTTGTTACAGCTAACTAACTAACAATAATACTAACATGTATCCTTGTTTAAGCTGTCACGTTAAACAAGGACATTTTTTCTTCAATCCTGACCCAACTCACAATACTACATTTATAGGGAGGAACTCAGGATGAACAAATGTTCAACTCAGGAATGATTTCCATGTCGCTAATCCTGAATGTTCAAACCAATTGAACATTTTTGCTCATAGGCTACTGATACAAAGTCTTCCCAAGAATCTCTATCCAGCCACCGGACACTACTTGGGATAAGCCTTCAAATGGGACGGGGAGAGTCTAAATGAACGACTTTATGAGAAGAACAATTACTACACACATGAACAGGAAAGCCCCTTGATAGTAATATGCAGGTATTCTTTAAAAATGATTTAAGGGTTGTTGTCAACTAACTCACTTTAAAGGTTCAAGAAGAAACACTTATAAACCTAAAGCAGTACAAAGCTGAATTGCTATGATGTAATCTAAGTATCAAACAGGGTTTTGGTCAGTAACCTGTCAATCAGTACGTGGCATGGTCAGATTGGCCCAGATTCTCTTCTCTCTGACATTACCATTCTGGCTGCAAAACAATAAAAAGAAAGTATCCCTTGGTTAGACATGAGACCGAGTCATTCAAGTTCCTGCAACACTAATTTTCTGGTCCATCACAATGCAACTAAAGATGCATCACAGTGCTGTTATTAACATCATACCTGCTTCGACAAGTTCACCAACAAAAATCTTTGCAATCCCCGACACTACAATCGTCATTGGCACCGACATTTTCGGGGCACCACAGATGCTGGCTAGCAACTGCACACAGACAATGTACATTTATCATCAATGCAAAAAGAAACTGACAACAACTCTCAAAAACTCCACTCGCAACCAATAATTTACAAACACACAGCAAAGAAACCATACCCTTTTCATGTTGGACATCTGCTCCTCCGAGAATCGCGATAAAATAGTAAGATCATTCCAGCATAGTAGTCAGTCTAAAAAGCCAACACTAGTCCTACATTATCATCCCGAAACGCTTAAGAAAGCAATTTTCCTTTCAAATAGGGTTTCCAAAGCTCCAAGATGACTTCTTGTAACTGCAGTAAAATCAAATTAGGCTAATTTCATGAACAAATTGCTTAGATTTCCAAAATCAGAAAGGTCCTTACTGCATCATCGCCGGATACTTCCCGAGCTCGACATCGACGTTGTCATCATCCTCCTCCTTGTTCTGCTGGCGCTGCTTCGCCGGCCGAGCAGGAGGAGGCCTTGCAGAGCTTATCTTGGTTAGGGTTTTGGTTGTGGGAGTTACGGTGGCTACTGTGGTTGCCGTCGGGGGTCTTCAGGAGGGAGGCACTCGTCGTAGTCCACGTCGAGGGCAGCGCGTATGGCGTCGACGGCGGCGGGAGATTCGGGCGGGGAGTCGTCTTGCTCCTCGAAGGCGGCTTCGAATGGGTCCTTGGATTGCGGCCTCATTTGAGAGGATCAACTTCATACAGGCCCATTATCTGCTACTAGCACAAACAACGATTACGTCATCTATGGTCAGTGTTAAAAGTAGCTGTCATTTGGTTTAGTAAATATCAAAACCGATCGAATATTTTTGATTTAATAAATCGAAACTTGGTAATTGAAATCGAAATAACTGAAACAAAAAAATATTGAAAAAATTGGTTTGGCTTTTGGTAAATACCGAATTTATCGAAATGTTAGTTATTTAAACACTTATATTTGCAAATAAGGTTAACCACTTTGATCTGAGCACACACATTACTCAAAATATGTAATTTTTCTACCTTAGTCGTATTTTACTATACTGATCATATCTTATTTCACATGAGTATCGAAAATTTTGCTTCCTCCATACAATTGGTTAACAAAGATCTACACTTGCAAATAACCTACTAAACAAGTTATATCACATTAGTAGGCATGTTATAGTTTCTAACACTGAAATTTATAAAATCAAAATTTGTCCCTTCGATTTGGTCAGTATACTTAAATACGACTATGGAACAAATTTCACATATTTTTCGACAATGTTTAGAACTTGATCAATGCGCTCAACCTTAATATAATATCACTTATTGCACGAAAACGCTATTATTTAGCCATTTATGTCTTATTTTGATCGATACTTCCGCTCATAGCCTCTCATATGAATGAGAAGTAATGTTTCGGTATAAAAACATTGAAAAATTTACATCCCAATGATATGGCTCCCCATGGGGAATCATAAGAATAAATAATGTTGACTGATTTGATCAAGACCCAAACGTTACAGACAATATGTGATTTTTCTACCATAGTTATTTTTCACCATATTGATCATATCCTATTTAATAATATTTTCAGAAATTTTGCATACTCTATACGGGGGGTTCATAAAATGTAAACTTGTATATAATTAACTTACTAAACAAGTTACACCATATTAGTAGACACGTTACGGTGTCAGACTATATTTTCAAAAAAATTGTTTCCTCTATTGTTTTGTTATATTCAGAAAATATATTTGTTGTAAAGTTTGGTAATACCGAAAACCGAAATACCGAATTTGGTAAGATTTATCTCATACCGAAAAAGTTGGTTGATTTTTAGTAGTCATATTTCATTACCGAAAACTTTGGTTTTAAAATTGGTAACACCCATTACCTATTCGAACCGACCGAATGACACGTCTAGTTAAAAGATTGAACCTTTAACTCTGAGTCCACCTCTTGGATGATGGATTGACTCAGCCTCAGGGTTTATATTCAGGATCAAGAAGATGTCAGAACGTTTGCTAGATCGAAGTTGTTTCGCCGGAGTGAAATGTATACTAATAGGCCTCAAACTAGTTAGAACATTTGCTTCGTCATAGGGACATATGAGATTAGTAGGGTTTTTTTCTACATTTCTTTTCAAGTTGTACTGTTGGATTGTCCACTTTTTTAAATTGTCTCGTTTCCGTCTTGTAAAATAGTGGATCTCCTCTTGACCAGACGTTGCTTTGTTTGTATAGGCTTTAGCTTAATTTTTTCTGCATCTCCAAAACAAAGATATATATATTGTAATTTATCTAGGCAGGCAAAGCCATGCTCCACCTCTCTCTCTCTCTTAAACTAGGGAATCGACCCATCTCTAAATCCAGCCATCATAACCTGGATCTCCAAGGTCGCTCGTCTCAACTAAGCAAAGGTCAGTCCTCTGCCTCTCGCTAGATTGCTTCAGCAATCAAGAATGAAAATTTTCCCCGAATGTTTCATCAACAACTCCTTCAAACCGAGTCTGATCGGAACTCGCCCAAGAGGATTCAAGGACCAAATGGAGGCGTTTGGCTACAACAATTGAGGATTTGATCGAAGAAGTCCCAAATGGAGGAGAATCGGTGTCTGGAACATCGAAAAAGACTATCAAAATTGGTGGTTTAGAGTTGATGGATATTGGTACATCGGCGATGGGATTTGTTGATCAGAATCTCAAGGAACCTGTAGCTTCGATGCTCTTGTTGGTTGATGCCAAATTTAGATTTTATGCAGTGCTCGGCAATGGAGGGTAAATAGTTCAGTCATGGGAACAAGTGTTCCAAATGCCAACGTCGAATATTGACGTGCCAGCGGAGCAAGTTTGGCGGATGCCGTGAAACATGGTTGCAGGTAAGGAAGAAGAAAACCCTAATTGGTTTTGAATTTAGACCCGAGTGGTTGAAGCTGGATCAGAGGTCAAAGTCAAGAAAGGTGAGCTTGTTGAGATGGTTTAAAGTCTTTTAAAACAATAGCCAATGGAAAAAAGAATTTTTGTCGACTAAGACATCTTTTAGACGATGAATCTTAGTCGACGGACTTTCCGTCGACTAAGAGACTATTAACTTAGCCGACGAAAATTATTTGACTAAGTTATTAACTTAACTTGGCAGACCACTACCACCGTCAATGCTAAGTTTTTATTTATTTTCTATTAAAATTGTTATGTCGGCTAGGTAGTATTTTCCGTCGGCTAAGTTATAACCTAGGCGACGAAAAATAGTTTTGTCACTTAAGTTGTTATAAATAATCATTTATATTTATATATAAAAATTATGTAAGAGTTACTTAAATCTTAGCCGAGAGAAATATTATAATTTTGTCGTCTAAGTGTTTTTTCTACTAGTGGTGGTATCACAATTGAGCTTCTTAACTCTAGTTTTATGTTTCTCTAGTATATTGTATGTGACTAGTTTTATCTTCTGCTAAACTCACAATAAGTTAGCTAAATGTCTAATGATGACACTATTGTGATTCTTGTGGTTATTATAATCCGTCATTCTAGTCTTCGTTTTATATAAACTAGCATTGGTGTCCACGTCTTTCAGGCGCGGTTGATTTGATTTTTTCTTCTTTTTGAAATGACTCACAGTTGATATATCTTCATCTTAGTATGATAATACTTAATAGTGTGGTTTTTGTCGGTTTGATTAGTTATTGTCTAATTTTTTGCTATTTGATTCAATTATTGTGCAATTTTTTCTATTTGACCAATTATGTACAGTTTGACCACAAATGTAAAATTTATTTTGGAAGAAAACTGAGCAATAATCAACAACGAAAATTTTAAAATTACATGTAGTAAGTTATCAATAAATATCAAAATTGGCTTTTTAAAAATGCAAAAAAGAGGGGCAAACCGTCATTAATATTAGTATTATGAATAATATTCGTATCATTAATATTAGCATTATGAATATTATCATTATCATTAATATTATTTTTATTAAAAATGTCTTTTTTCATGCAATTCAATTAACAAAAAAAATAAAAAAAAATAATGAAAAACATAAAAGTAGTGGTAAAAATGTAATTATATTAAAAATGAGATTAAAACTGTCAATTTAATAATTGATGGGTTGGTTTGTAAAAATATAGAGAAAGAGAGGCAAAATTGTCATTTTATTATTTCTTGTAAAAAAGCAAAGGAAAGAGAAGCAAAACCGCCATTCCTTATAAAAAAAGTAAAGAGAAGAGGGGTAAAACTGTCATTTTACTGTTCATAGGAACAGTAAAAAAGTGGCTTCGCTTTTATATATAGAGATGAATATTCCTTTTTAAAAGAGATATATATCGTAAAAGCGGTACTGTTCATCTAGTCAGTGACTGACCAAAAAATTCATGGTCAGTTTGTAAGATCCCGTCCTAAAATTTCTCTTTTTATCGAGATCAGACGAATTACAGAGGGTTGTAACCGCGCTGTTAGTTTTCTCTAAATTAATATTCAAATTTAATATCAAAATATTCTCGATTCTAGGAAAAATAGAATTTTTATATCCCGGGGTGGTAGATTATGATAATTCGAGTCCTCTGGTACGTTCAGAATATTTTCAGGAGCTACGAGCTGTTTATTATGAATTTATTCAATTTACGAAAGTAATAAATGTTATTTACTTTACCGTAAAAAGATAACTTTGCGATGAGTTGATAATTTGGAAAAAAACTTCATTCAGGAAAGTTATAGAGGACGTTAATACGAACACGTGGGTATATCCTATAAATTAATCGGAGTTCGTATGCGAAAGTTATTCTGGATATTGTATAGTTACTACTCGGTAAAAGAAATAGTAAAAAATATCTATTTATCACTCATGGTAATTTTTAATATTTAAATCTTGCCCGTTGGATCGATCTCAGATTGAATCTGAACCGTTCATTTTCCTATAAATATAAGTGAGAGGTTTGACTCAGTCAAACCTCCCACTTTGGGTCAACGTTGCTCTCCCGAGCTCTCGGCTTCGACGAGCTCCTCAAAGGCGATCCGCCACGTTCGGCTGCCCCACGCCAGCGCACCACCTCCAACACGTTCCTCTCCTTCTCCTCTACCTAGCTCTGCCCTCAGCTCACCGAAATAGCCACCGTGGAGGGAGATCGACCGAAAAGAGGCGCGACGGTCAACAACCATTTTTCGGCGATCCAAGCGACGAAAAGGCGCGTGACCGATATCATCCTTCTCCCCCTCTTCATCTTCTTCCTTTCCTTGACAGTTGCTTGTTCAATAAAAAGCTAATTCGAAAATCCTCATTTCTCTGTTTTTCTACAATTTTCTAGGTTCTCAGGTTCTCGACTCCGACGAGGAGGTTTTGGTCTTCTGGTGGGCTTCTCGAGACTAGAGGAGGGTGGCAGCGTCTGCTGGGAGGTCAGGCACGTCTTGGAGAGACAGTGGTGGTAGTTGCAGAGGTCCCTCTCGGCAGAGATAGGAGGAGAAGTTGAGAGACTGATTTTTGGTTTTAGTTTTGAATTGTTGTTGTTGTTGATCAGATAGGGTAGAGAAATGACCAGATTAGGGCTTGTGATCGGCCGGTAGGCCGAGCAGGGCAGATTAGGGTAATTAAAGGGTAAATCTTTGAGTTTTTACCGCGGTAGATTTGGTATTTTTACCATTTATTGCGGTTGTAAAAGGATGAAATTGCCCCTGATAGTTTGGGATAATTACAGGGATGCCATTAAGGCTGAAATCCCAGAAATGCTCCTGGCAGATTTGTATATTTACCAGATTGTCACTGAGGTTAAAAAGACGATATTGCCCTCAGTAGTTTTAGATATTTACAAGACTGCCCTTAAGGGTGAAATTCTAGAAATAACTCTGTCAGCTTAGTATATTTACCAAGCTGCCATTGAGAATGAATAACAATATTGCCCCTGACAGTTTTAGGTATTTACAAAAGTGTCATTTGGGATAAATTGACTATTATATCTTTGATGGATTTATGTAATTATGCGGTTGCCATTATATTCTGTTTATATGTGTATGGATGTTATAGTTATGTATGGTGAATGTTTGGGATACTCCCGATAGATAGTTGGTCAGTGGATATCTCAGTGAAGAGGTTAAAGTCCGGATATGCATTAGACGTTTGCTATCCATATTATTAGATCGACTAATAATTAGAAAAACGAGATTCGCCCGGTTAGGACGTTAATTAATATAAGAACTACGTATGGCTTGATCCCTGCGTAGAGGGTATGTAGGCAACCTGACCGGGATTCGGGTGCAGTCACAAATAATATTTAGACCCTAAGTCCTCTAAAGTAATTAGTTTGAAATCTAAATGCTAAAATCGGAATAACCTCTAGTTGTGAGGTCTATTTTGATATCGTTTGGACAGTTGAAAATAGTTTGGGAAAAAGGGTTATCCCTTCTCAAGGGGGATTACGAGTAATTCTCTCTTGGGATGAGTCCCGCACATCCTATCCTAGGTTTAGGGAGGTAAACTCGGGCCGGGACGTGACACAGTTACCGTTGGATCTAAATCCAATTATGAAACACAAAACAGACTTACTTAAAAGTAATTATCTCAATCCTTTAGATTTAGATCTAACAGTAACTGACCATGAATTATTTGATCAGTCTCTGACGAGGTGATCATGAACACCACTGATAATAAAGAACCTTATATGCTTGCTCATAACATAGCGGTCGTGTGGTTCATATCTATGGGAGGATGTAATAAGCTATTTACTAATTGATTAGGGAGACTGGGTAGCTCCTATCATCACTCAAATTATCACCAAGCAGTATGTATTGCACTTTAGAGCTAGTCCATTGGTTTTTCGACTAAAGTTAAAGAGATGAAATATCTAAAGCCACTTTTATGCAGATATGATGATTCAAAGGAAGATCAGGTGATGCAATTTTGTAATATCATCCATATACATATCCCTTCTATATATGAACATTCTTAAGATATGCCACCTCCATGCATGATCCCATTCGTTGTCAAATTGGGTGCCTAACTAATAGGGCCACTTCACACCGTAATCTCGATCCTGATTCGGTTTCATACAAAAAATTAACGGGACGGGATAAAATTTTAAAATGGTGGTACTGTCTCGTCCTGATAGTTTGAAAACTGGACGGGACAGGACCATCTCGAAAGTATAAATGTACTTGTATCCGATCATAACCGTCTGATTTTTAGGGTGTATAATATTTTACAATGAACTCAAAAACACTTAATGAGACTTCCAAAACCTAAATATAAATTCACAGTAGTAGTTTCATACAACAAGAGTTAGATAATTCATTCACATTTGATGATGATGATGATCATATGAAAGATATCGGCCGCCACAACGAAGCTATGCAGTGATAACTAGAGCTCCTTTGATTTTTCAAACTTGAGAGTTTTCTCGAGATCTTAATTAATCAGTTAGATACAGATTACAAACATTTAATTAATTGGTTATTGATTTCCTTTTTATTTTTACAATTTTTGTTCTTCTTGTACTGATATAGAGTTAGAAGTTTAGAACTAGGGCAATTATACCATGAAAAAAGTAATATATATATATATATATGAGATATTAATACACAATAAAACCCTCATCAATATTGGATGGGTTCATATTGATTTTATAAAAATAGATATAAAATTTCTTCAAGAATTTATGATCAATTTATCTCTTCTATGTTTTTTAATTTTTTTTCTATCGTTGCGGAAACCCGGTCCCGTCCCGATCCTGTCCCGGTACCGAACAGGATCGTCTCATACATGATACGTTTCTAAAAATGTAATCTCATCTCGTCCAGTCCCGATAATACATTTTCGGGACGGAACGGGATTCGCCGAATCTCGTCTCATACCCAGCCCTACTAGCTAATAAGGCTATCCAAAGAAATCTAAATAATTTAGAGAATGTGGTGCTCTTTCGTTTACAATCCACCCAAACCCAAATCAGTTTATGTTTCTTTCTTAACGTGTTACAATGTCATGGAGCCAACATAATCAGTCATCACTTTCATGCTTCCCCTTTGAGTGTCTTGGACTAGTTCTTTGTGAACATCTTCATAGAGTTGAGCAAGTTAATTTTGGTGACTTTAGGAGGGTGTCGTTATTATATGTGAAAGCCAAAACCATGATCCAGAGAATTAACATGGGTACCCAAACTGGATCAGCATAGATTCCTTTGGTAGCTGATGAATGATGGACCATACATATAGTAATTGAAACAACACCATCATCAACATGTATGGATAAGCCATGAATCGATCACCCTGTATACGTATCTGCTCAGAAAAAGTCACCATAGTGTGGGAGGCTCAATGATCGAGTATATTCTTTGGTTTTCTTATTCTCAAAACTGATACTACATGTCATTCTGACCTAGCATGCAGTTTAGCTAAGCTCAAGCTGATCCTTCTGCTTTTTATGGCGACATTAGTATGTACAAGTTTAGTAAGACATGATTTTAAAATTTTTAATTAAAATTTATATATATATATATATATATTTAAATAATATTATAGTAACCGTCTTTAACATGATTTTTATATTTAAATTAAATGAGTTTAATTGATCTTTGCTATTCTTAATACAACGGTATGTGTTAAAAAAATACTTTAAAAAAAACTTGAAAGAGATTGAAGACGTTTGTTATATGTAATTAGATCGAACCCTTGGAAAAATAGAAAAAAGAAAAAAGAATGATGTAATTTATAATTATTAAAGGAATTGATAGGTATATAAATAAAATCTTGTTGAAAAGAAAAAAATGCCACTAAGAAAATTGAACATTTTATTATAATCATACAATTCATGCTATATACCACCTTTATTTTATAACGGATTTTAACCAATATTTGACTGAAATACAGGCCCACTTTCATTGTTAGTGGCTCGGGTTCGGGCGACATTGTACATTATTGTGTCCTCTTTGAACCAAAGCAACCTCGCGGTTTCATTCCTTGCTTGCATCATTACCATCTTCGTCTATAGATATTTATCGCTTTGAGCTAGCCCTAGCTAGCAAGAGTCCTTGATATTTTCATCAGGTGAAAATGAAAACAGAAGAGTAATGAGCTTCCTGAAATAGGGTGCCCTAGATGCTCGTCAAACTTTCAGGCAGCCATGGCCATACTCCAACACAAAACCAAAGCTTTCACTTCATTCATAATTGTGCTTCCTGCGGATCATATATATAGTCCTTGACGCATTGACCAAATAAAAATAAAGATGAAGATTCAAAGGTCCACAAAGAAAGAAAGAAGACAGCAGGAGATTAAAGTACTGTGACCGATGAACCCCAACAACACTACTTCGATCAAAATCAATCCCACATATGTATGCTTTATCTTTTCTCACGTTCTGGGCATAAAGTAAAGGGAAGAAGAGGGCTCCCTCTCTGGAATAGTTTAGCTGGTGTGTACTTATATCTGTTCCCATATCAGAATAACAGAGGGAGGAGAATGGAGATGGTCTAAAAGACCTAATTCATGTGTGTCCACTTTAAAAGCAAAGAATCATGCAGGTCTATGATTTCTATCTGCACAAACCAAGTTGATTCTTGGATCATGATTATTGTTCATCATTACACACATTAATGTTCATTGCAGCCATCTTAGTCCAAATTTGATGTATATAATAATACAAATGTCATCAAATACATAGATGATGACTTCTAGCTACAGTCTCAATCTCATCTTCGCTTTCTTTGCATTCTGCAATGTGATCTTATGATGGAACGGCTTCTATGTCCTTCGGATTTGCAGGAAGTGCTAGTGTAGACAATCGTTCTCCCTGAATAATTATGCAACTATCAATGTATAGCTCATGTGGTTTTGCTATTATTGATCTTAATTTTAAGGTACAAAGATGTTTGGAAGTGACTGAGATTCGACTAATTGTTTCAGAAAACACGAGCGCAAGGACAAGTTGCTATCCCCCAGGAAGAAAATTGTGAATCGAAAAAGTTAACTTAATGGGGCATAGTTTAGTCACTAATCATGAACTGTAGAATACCACATGTTTACACTGCTAGATTGATTTGTTTTTTTGGATGGGAAGAAAAATGGAGAACATAGCTCCTTTCCTGTTCCTGAAACGTGAAGCATTAGCTTTGCTGAGATGATCAAACAGCTATCTGAATCCGTATGAAGGGAACATACATAGCATAGAGATGAAGTTAAAGTATCCCATCAAAGAACAAAGTGACCTAAAGAAAAGCCAGGAAAAAATTAAAGGTTCATCACAAGTTGAACATATACTATTTCCATCTCCACCTCCTTTTTCTTATTTTTCCTTTTCAGTTTTATTTCCGTATCAGATTATATATTAATTATGATTATGATTCACTTGATGAAGTTATTTCCTGCTCAAAGTATTTACTTTTAAGTTTTCACTTGGGTCATTGACCTACTCAGGTATTGAATATTCTATTTCTGGGTTATGTTCCTCAATGCAAAGCAAAGTAAGGTCAATAATGTCATTCGGCTCCAAAGGTAGAAGAAATTTTAAATATTGGTTGTTCAAACGTTCTGTAGTTATGAATCTTTATATGCAGATGCAAAATGCAAGTGCTGCTTTTGCTTTTCCTTCTAATAAAGTTGAAGATGAATACCAAAAATACCTTGTCTCAGAGCTAAAAATATTACTGGCCAAAGTTAAACAGCATCCAAGGACTTCTTTTTCTTTATATGACTATATGTCTGCTCTGTGTATGTGAGTGAAATCAAAGTACATAAACCAAATGACAACAATCTGTTTCTGTAAAACTCATCTTCTCTAATCCATCTTCCAAGAGTCATTTCTGAAATGAAGTCTGTCTTTCTCTTCTGTCTTCTTGTGTTCATCTTCTTCCATTGTGTTTGTTCACATGATCAGTCTCTTAGGAGACAAGCTTCAATCTTGGTTTCTGTCAAACAAGGTTTTCAAGCCTCAGATCCTTCTCTAAGTAGTTGGAATGTATCAAACTATAAGTCCCTTTGCTCTTGGGCTGGTATCAAGTGTGACAACCTCAGTAGATCAGTGATTTCTTTAGACATATCAAATTACAACCTCTCTGGTTCTCTTTCACCTGCCATCATAGAACTGAGAACCCTTGTCAATCTCTCAGTGTCCGGGAATGATTTTTCAGGTAATTTCCCAGCTGGAATTCACAAGCTTCCGAGGCTTCAATACCTCAACATATCCAACAATGGCTTTGGTGGAAGCATGGACTGGGAATTTTCTCAGCTAAAGGAGCTCATATTGCTTGATGCTTACAACAACGATTTCAATGGTTCACTCCCATTAGGTGTCACTCAGCTTCCCAAGCTGAAGCGCTTAGACTTCGGAGGAAATTACTTCAGTGGCAGCATCCCTCCAAGTTATGGAAATATGTCACAGCTGTCTTATCTCTCAATTGCAGGAAATGATCTCAGTGGTTTCATACCAAGTGAGCTTGGCAATCTTACTAGCCTCAGTCAGCTGTTCTTGGGATATTACAATGATTTCGATGGAGGTATACCGCCTGAGATTGGTAAATTGACCAATATGTTCCATTTAGACCTAGCAAACTGTGGCTTGGAGGGTTCAATCCCACCTGAGCTAGGAAATCTGAAGAAGCTAGACACTTTGTTCTTGCAAACCAATCAGCTCAGTGGTTCCATTCCTGCTCAGCTTGGGAACTTGAGTAGCTTGAGGTCCCTTGATATCTCAAACAATGTACTAACAGGAGACATCCCTGTCGAGTTCTCAGCCCTCCACGAGCTTACTCTCTTGAACTTGTTCATCAACAAGTTTCATGGAGAGATCCCTCATGAAATAGCTGAGCTGCCCAACTTGGAGGTCTTGAAGCTGTGGCAAAACAATTTCACTGGAGCAATTCCTGCAAAGCTTGGTCAGAATGGTAAACTGGTTGAGCTTGATCTGTCTACTAATAAGCTCACTGGTGAAGTTCCTAAATATCTTTGCCTTGGAAGGAAGCTGAAGATATTGATTCTGCTCAACAATTTTCTCTTTGGGCCTCTACCTGATGATCTTGGTGAATGTTACACTTTAGTAAGAGTTAGGCTGGGGCAGAATTACCTAAGTGGATCAATTCCAAGAGGGTTTCTTTACTTGCCTGAGCTCACTCTTATGGAGCTACAGAACAATTATCTTAGTGGTCAACTTGATATGCAGGAAAAAGGCCAAGTACCCTCAAAGCTTTCACAGCTGAATCTCTCAAGCAATCGCTTATCGGGGTCACCTCCTGCATCTATTGGAAATTTCTCTAGCCTGCAGATTCTTTTGCTAAGTGGAAACAGATTTACTGGAGAAATTCCATCCGACATAGGCCGGTTGAGAAATGTTCTAAAGCTGGATATGAGCAGAAACAATTTTTCAGGCAGCATCCCTCCAGAAATTGGGAACTGTACCTTGCTGACTTATATAGACTTGAGCCAAAACCAACTTTCTGGTCCAATTCCACCTCAAGTTGTTCAAATTCACATACTGAATTACTTCAACGTGTCATGGAACCACTTAAACCAAAGCCTACCTAAGGAACTTGGGTCCTTGAAGAGTCTTACCTCTGCTGATTTTTCCCACAATAGTTTCTCAGGTTCAGTACCACAAACAGGTCAATACTTATTCTTTAACTACACATCTTTTATAGGCAACCCTGAATTATGTGACTCTTCAGTAAATCCTTGCAACTTCTCTTCAAACTCACCATTAGAGTCTCACAACCAAAATAGCACAAGGTCTCAAGTACTTGGGAAATTCAAGTTTGTCTTTGCATTAGGCCTCTTGTTGTGTTCATTTGTGTTTGCAACCTTTGCAATCATAAAAACCAGAAAGGTGAGGAATAATTCATACACATGGAAGCTCACCGCCTTCCAGAAGCTAGAATTTGGAAGTGAGGATATATTGGAGTGCATTAAGGACAACAATGTTATTGGGAGAGGTGGAGCTGGTATTGTATATAGAGGAACAATGTTGAGCGGCGAGCAAGTTGCTGTTAAGAAGCTGTTGGGGATTAACAAAGGCTCTTCTCATGATAATGGCCTCTCAGCAGAAATTCAAACACTTGGGAAGATCAAGCACCGGAACATTGTCCGGTTACTAGCATTTTGTTCCAACAAAGACACTAATCTGCTTGTTTATGAGTACATGCCAAATGGAAGTTTGGGTGAAGTTTTGCATGGGAAGAGAGGTGGATATCTAAAATGGGAGACTAGGCTTAACATAGCCATTGAAGCAGCAAAAGGGCTTTGTTACTTGCACCATGATTGTTCCCCTTTGATTCTTCATAGGGATGTCAAATCCAACAACATTTTGCTCAACTCAGAGTTTGAGGCTCATGTAGCAGATTTTGGACTGGCCAAGTTCTTGCAGGACACTGGAACATCAGAATGCATGTCTGCAATTGCTGGCTCATATGGTTACATTGCTCCAGGTATTTTCCAGACAGTTCCTTGCTTCATATAATTCAATAATAACATGCTAAATAAGCCTATTTAGCTCAATACAACTACTTGATGCAACACATAGATAAAGTAATGAACCAAATGTTTTCTGACCAAGTGAAATAATTCTGGTAGCTTCAACAATGACAGGTTGAGAACTAATGATTGGCTTCAAATTGGATTGTTTCTTCAGTTTGATTTTCACATAGAGAACAAATAAACAAAACATAGCATTTTTCTTTTTCTTCTTTTTGAACCGATACATGAATTATAACATGGATTTGTCTCGTATACATATATGTATGACATACATCAAACTCATAAATCGTCCGATCAGATTAAAAAAATGATCCAACGATGCATGTTATACATATATATATATATATACTAGAATTTTCCAGCATATCATAGACTTAACTTTGGACTAAAGTAACTAGTGTTAGTGGTAGAGACATGCCAAGATAGGTAAAAGCCTCCACTGACATAGGAATTTTCATCTTTTGCTTTTTTCTATTGCTCTCTCACACAGTAATGCGCTATAAGCTTTTGCATATCTTGAAACCATAAACCCATTTCATTCAGCCCAATCAGACCAAAACCTTTTTGACCAGAACCCAGAAATCCCAGCACCAAAATCCACAAAACACCAGAGGCTCAGCATACCCATTAAGAATCTTGATGGGGATCTAAGCTTTACTTTCCCTAAACCCTAGAAAGGGTTACAAACAACTGTAAAGAATTTAGCCATATAGGACATAAGCCCAATCACCTTTAGCTTTAATCCACACATTCCTGCTTTACTTAGGTCATGTAGTTTTACTCCCAATGTATCAAATCAGTTTCACTTTTGTCACCAATTATGTGCATTATATGGAAGTTTGAAGTGAGCTTAATGTCATTGTACTGTATTGAACAGAGTATGCATACACATTGAGGGTTGATGAGAAGAGTGATGTCTATAGCTTCGGGGTGGTACTATTGGAACTGATCACAGGGAGGAGGCCGGTTGGGGGTTTTGGAGAGGAGGGCATGGACATTGTACAATGGACCAAGTTACAGACCGACTCGCGCAAAGAAGGGGTCATCAAGATCCTTGATCAGCGGCTAGGAAGTGTTCCACTGGATGAAGCAATGCAGGTGTTCTTTGTAGCAGTGTTATGTGTTCAAGAGAGCAGTGTGGAGAGACCAACCATGAGAGAAGTTGTTCAAATGCTTGCACAAGCCAAGCAGCCAAACACATTTCACATGCAATGATGAATGACTTCATAGAGCAAGATTTTGGTGATGACCCAAAAACTAAAACTGAATGAATACATAATAGGTAATTTTTGGTTCAAGGTGAAAAATTATGGATGATTAATGGTATAGATAGCAGTAGCTAGCTAGCTAGGGCCAGAGAGTCAGCCATAGTATATGGAGAGTAAGTTTATGCTTGTTTTTTCCCTTCTCTTTTCTCTTTTGGTTTCTCTAAGGCTTGGTTGAAGTAGCATCTTTGCCCTGTTGTTCTTGTATTTTGTTAGATTGAAGCTAGCCCTGTTCTGGTCTTCAATGGCATGCAAAGGTTACTGTAAAAGTGGTACTGTATTATTGTGTCATCATGAATATTCATAACCAAATGATGTGCGATTGCCTTTTCTATACTGTGTAGATTTTGTAGCTGTTCATTTGGGCTTTAGTGATTTCTTAAAATCCCATCTTGCATGCTAGTTGATCACTCCATCAGTGAATTCAGGAATTAACACAAACAAAAGAAGGGGAGGGAAACAGAGTTGCATAACAAAATCAAATAACAAAGAATAGTGAGAACCTTCTTGAAGCTTCTACAAATCGTCTAAAGCAAAGAAGTATTATTACCTGGGAATTTTCCGTCTGCCCGAACCAATCTATGTTGGACTGGATTATCCTTGAAACATCTTATGACCATGCACTGAGTACTTGTTTTTTTTGAAACGGGGTTTGGAACCCGGCCTATTCTGGAAGGCTCAGCCTCACGTCTGAAATATTATTAAAAAACAAAAAAAATACAAACAGGAGAACAGGAACTAAACCAAAACCGTCCGAACGGAATAAATAAAAAGAAAATAGGATGCACCTACCTCTTATACAAAAAGTATATGGCAACATGCAACAGCCTAGACATGTTAGTATTTTTTTTAATTAATATGCAAAACCCTTCGCATCCATAAACAAAAGTAAGAGAAGTGCAGGTTGGGGAATGCACCAAGTACTTGTTAATTCTTGAGTACATGTTATTTTCTGGACTTTGATCTACCACGACTATCAAATCCTCTTTTACTTGATCCAAGGTTTTTGGTGTTGGTAATACCTGAGAATTCACTTGAATACCTCCTGCGACTCTCGTCACAGCAGTTTTGAAAACATTCCAACTGTCTGGCAACGAACACAAACCATCAAAGCCCTTATTTCCTCATCGAAATAAATATTTATCGATGACAGTTGATGAATAATGGCATTGAACTTGCCTAGATGCTCAAATGCAGAAGCACCTTCTGCCACCTTCAACTTGAATAACTGTTGCAGCAGACTGACCTCATTGATCACCGTAGGTTTCAGCTCATACAAGTCAGTCAAAGCGGCCATAAGGCGGCTGTAGTGTTCTCTTTGGCTGTTTCGGAAGCAATGACAATATATACGGATGGATACAATTATCAAAATTTCATTTTCGCATCCTAGCTCTTCACCCATGAGGGTCCAACCATTTTCCAGCCTAAGCCAGTCAAATCTCCCACATTGTCGAGAGCTCCCAAGACGCACAGCTGGTACATAGAATTGATTTTGCTAGGGAGGTGGGTCAATGAAATCAAAATCAAGCAACTTATCAACCTTGAGAGACTCTCAAGCAACAATACCACGAGCCAAGGCAAGTCCTCTCGATCCAGGACTGGCCAGCAGGTAGGCACTCTCTGTGTACACATGTTCCAGGCCCAGTTCTACCAGCACGCCCAGCGCGTTGGTCAGCAGCAGCACGACTATTAGGAAATACTTGAAGAGCATCCATACCCATCCTAGGGTTGTATACACCTACTTCTGAAACCCTCCCTGTAATCTCGTCTTTCTTCATAATCATACCTACTCTTGACACCTCCATCAAACCCTAATTTCTTCGCCGGAGGCCTGAAAACAACTCTCTCCGTCCCTCGAACATGTAATCTTCCTCCGCCGCTCTTCTCGGATTTCAATTTCACCATATCAAAACAATATAAACGAATAAACAATTAGAGACTCATGTTTCGGTTTTTATATGTGCAACAAAAACCCTAACACTCCTTTTTTGAATCGGAAATTTAATACGATCAGGAAACAGAATTCGGTCAAAATAAAGTCAAAGCAATCTGGGCTGTGTGATTTGTGACAGAAGCTGAAAATTATCGGAACACTGAGGATTTATGAAATCCCAGATTAAATTTCGTTTGGAAAAAGAGAGACTGTTAGGACCTTGTCCCAACAACCAGATCCAGAAACGAAGAAAGGAAATTTACACTAAGAAAATGAATAAACTGTTTGATTCCTTAACTTCTCTCCTCAAAACCCTAACAACCTTTAAGTACTACAAAAGATGGATGAGATGGTGACACATGTCACACATCTATCGATTGACGCTCTAAATCCTAATAGGACCTAAATAAGTAAGACAACATTAGTTATTTATAACCTTAGTAGACTGGGCTCTTGACTCCTAAGCCCAAGTGACCACTACTCCTAGGCCCAACAGGAGATTCGGGTGTTGACTCACAACAATTCCACCTCCTTTAAAATCAGCTTGCCCTCAAGGTGATGAACAGTATTGAAAATCAGGGTATCTCTTCAAAATGTCGTTAGCGTACTCCCATGTGGCCTCTTCAGCTGAGATCCCCATCCATTGGACCAACCACTGTGTGGCAGCAGCCCCATATTTCTTTACCATTCTTGCCTCCAAAACTCGTTTCAGCCTTCATTTTAGTGTAGATGAATCTGTGATATTAGGTAAAGCAGCCTCCACGATCGTGTTGTGTCCTAGTTTTCGCTTGAGGAGAGAGACATGGAAAACATTGTGTATTTTGCCTGTATCCGGTAGATGCAACTTGTAAGCCACCTCCCCGACATGTTCCACAACCTGGAAGGGGCCATAATATTGTGAGCTGAGCTTGTGTAACCTAGTAGACTTCACGGATTGCTGCTTATAAGGTTGTAGTTTTAAGTAGACACAGTCTCCCACTTTGAAAGTTCTCTAGGAATGGTGCTTGTCATAATAAGACTTCATTCTGTCTTGCACTTGTTTCAAATTTCGTTTGACCATAGCATGGAGCTCGTCACGCTGTCGTGGCTGAGTTTCGACCTCGGCTACGGAAGTGGATCTAGAAGAGTAGGGTTTGACCGGGGGAAGGGCATAACCATACAAGACTTCAAATGAAGTCATTTTAAGATCAGAGTGGTAAGCAAAGTTGTATCACCACTCCGCCCATGGTAGAATATGTGCCCACTTTTCTGGTTTGTTGCCGGTAACACAACGAAGGTATTTGCTCCAAGGTGCGGTTGAGATTTTCGGTTTGACCGTCTGTCTGCGGGTGGTACGCAGTGGATTTGCGCAGTGTGGTTCCCTGCATTTTGAAGAACTCCTCCCAAAACAAACTTAAGAAGACAGGGTCTCGGTCGGATATGATTACCTTAGGCATGCCATGTAGTTTGAAAATCTCAGATACAAATATACTAGTCAAGGAGGAAGCTGTGTAAGGGTGAGCAAGTGGAACAAAATGTGCATACTTAGAGAATTTATCAATCACCACGCAGATGACTGATTTGCCTTGTGATTTGGGAAGACCCTCTAAGAAGTCCATGGATATGACACTCTATGCCCTTTCAGGTACCGAAACTGGTTGTAAAAGTCCCGGAGGCTTGATGGACTCATACTGGTTTTGTTGGCAAACAAAACAGCTAGTCACAAACTGGTTCACGTCTCGTTGGAGGCCTGGCCAAGCAAAGCTTTTGCTAACCCGCATATAGGTCCTAGAGCGTCCAGCATGTCCACCTATCACCCCATCATGAAACTCTTGTATTACTTTGTTTCTCCATCTATCCCTGTCAGGTACGAACACTCGACCTTTGTAAAGAAGTTGGGCTTCCTTTAAAGAGTAGTGCTTCTGACCTTGTGGTAAGGTTTGGACCTTGTTGAGGATAGCTTAAGTAGTTGGGTCAGCTAAGCAAACTTGTTGGATATCCTTCAAGAAATGTGGAACTGGGTGAGAGAGACCTTGGATGGTGTGAAGGACAACCGCTCGAGACAACGCATCCAGAGCGGCATTGTTCTTCCCTTTTTTGTACTGAATTGAGTAGTTATACCCCAAGAGTTTGAGCAGCCACTTTTGCTGAGAGGGAGTGGTAATCCGTTGCTTGAGGAAGTGCTCAATAGTTTTATTACCGATCAAATATGGCCTCCAGTGCTGGACCGCCAGGACTACAGCGAACATCTCTTTGTCATAGACGGATAAGGCTAGGTATCTCTGTGATAGTGCTTTTCTCATGAAAGCAATTGGTCGTCCGCCCTGAGAGAGTACTGCCCATATACCTACATCTGAAGCATCACATTCAATAGTGAATTCTTTAGAAAAATTCAGGATGACAAGCACAGGTGTAGTTGTAAGGGCCTTCGTCAGTTTCTCAAAAGCAAGAGTGGCTTTTTCATTCCATTTGAAAGCTTCCTTCTTCAACAAATTGGTCAGTGGCTTAGCAATCATACCAAAACCTTGCACATACTTTCGGTAGTACACTGCGAGACCAAGAAAACCACTTAATTCCTTCACAGTCTTTGGCTCAGGCCATTTTTGCACACATTCAATTTTTGAGGGTTCTACTGCTACTCTCATTGCGCTTATGACATGGCCCAAGTACTCTACTATAGGTTGTGCAAAGCTACACTTACTTTCCTTGAGAGATAAGGAATGTTGTCTAAACTGCAAAAGCACCATGCCCAAAAGCCGGAGATGCTCCTCCATTGTGGAGCTATAGATCAAAACATCATCAAAGAACACTAACACACATTTTCGTAGGAGTGCTCGGAGTATGTCATTCATTAGTGCCTAGAAAGTAACCGGAGCATTGGTGAGGCCAAAATGGAACACTACAAATTCATAATGGCCGAAGTGTGTCCGGAATGTCATTTTAAGAATATCTTCTAGTGCCATTCGAATCTGATGGTACCCTGACCGCAAATCCAATTTAGTGAAAATGGTGGCTCCATGGACTTCGTAGATGAGCTCATCCACCATCAGAATTGGATACTTGTCCTTAACTGTGGCTGCATTGAGGGCTCTATAGTCGACACAAAGTCTCCATGAGCTATCATTTTTCTTTACTAAAAACACCGGTGAGGAATAAGGGCTCGTGCTTGGCCTGATGACCCCGAAATCAAGCAACTCTTGTACTATCTTTTCTATCTCTGTCTTTTGAAAGTGAGGGTATCGATATGGCCGAACATTGATTGGCGGTGTGTTTAAGTAGAGTTCAATCTTGTGATCATGCATCCTTGGGGGTGGAAGTGAACTAGGCGGAGTGAACACATCTGCATACTTGCGCAACAAGGCATGAATTGCAGGGTGTTCTATGACAAATAGTAGAACTAGTGACCTTGGGGCTTAATTGGACCAAAACCACCTCTTTTTCCTTTTTAAGCAATCTCGTCATCAATTTGCAGCTCACCATTTTTTAGTGTGGTTTTGTGATCCCTTGCAAGCAATAGTTATGCCCCCTCAAACTCAAACTGCATCTTCATTGTGTCAAAATTTCATAGTATGTCCCCAAGAGACTTGAGCCATGCCACCCCCAAAATTATCTCACACCCTGACATAGGTAACACATAGAACTGCGTAGTGAGAGTTAGATGTTGCAAAGTGATTTCAACACATACATATCCCCTTGTGTACATGATGGAACCGCTAGCTAACCGGACTCGCAATGGCCTGATGTCATGGATCACATGTTTAGAAGAATTGAGAGCTGCTGGGTGAATGAATTTGTGGGAGGCGCCAGAGTCGATAAGGACATGGACTTCTTTTTTCTCCACTGTGCCCTTAAGTTGCATTGTAGAGGCATCTCTTGGGGTGGTTGTAAAGGAATCTCTTCAGACACAACCTCAATAACCATAAGAGCTTGGCCTCTTCGACAATTGTGTCCTGGCCTGAATAGTTAATCACAAAAGAAACATTGGTTTCTCATACGCCTCTCTTGGTACTCCACTTGAGTGAGTCTTCGGTTACCTCCCTCATTCCTCACTGCCAAAAATGGTTGAGCTGGCAATCGATGCTGGTTTGAAGATGCCGGAGGCCTATGGATAGCAGCCCCCTCTATCCTATCTGGTACTTGAATTGTGGTAGCAAAAGGCGCCCTAGGTGCCGCTGAGGCCCTTTGCTGACGGTTCCGAACCTCGTTAGCTTCAAATAACTTGGCTAGGTCACAAGGCTGGTACAAGGTAAATGGCATGTGAGCTCTCACGTTGGATTAAATACTATCCTATAAACCCTCTATAAAGAAAGAGAGCAAGGCTTGTGATGAAAAACCTGGCGCACGCCGTGATAAGCTAGTGAACTGGTCCATGTATTCACTGTTGGTTTGAGACAGGCGTGCCAAAGCTGTTTGATATTTACCAAAGGTTTAGTGCTAAATTCCCTCATTAGAAGATCAGTTAGGCCTCTCCATGAGTGTGGAAACTCGTCGTGAAACACGGACCATCGATCCGCAGCCTTGTCAACCAAGTGTAGCTCAGCTACAGTCAACTTCCTTTCTTCTCTTACTCGATAGAAATCAAAATAATGTTCGGTCTTGTGTAACCACTCTACAGGGTCTCCTCTAAAATTTGGTAGTTCCAGCCTCATTTGCCTTATTAACGGCAATGTTGGATCCATATATTGGCCCTGGTTCCCATCAAGGTAATTTTGGTTATTCAAATACCCATAGGGTGGTTGGTATCCTTGGTTGATAGGGGATTGAGGATGAGGTTGAGTTGGATAGGTTTGTTGATAATGTGGGTGTGGTGGATGTTGATAGGGATGAGTGGTAGTAGTGGTGGTACTATGGGCAGAGTGTGAGGTTATGGAGGGGTTAGTGTGTCGTTAGGTTTGATATGAAGTATATGGTAGGGGACCAAAAATGGCAGTGTTGTCGAGTGGCTCCATCCCATAAAGTGAGGTGGGTTGATTCACGGAGTAGCACATGGGTTGTGGTACCAACATGTTTGAAGGGTGTGGTGGTGGCTCGAAGCCATTTTGAGAAAAAACTTTGAGGGTAGGGGCCACGGGCCTGGTTGAGAGGGATATGTTGACCATCGGTGTATTGAAACAACTAGGTAATAGGTTGCCTCTCACCATGAATTCCTCTTAGATTACTGGCTTCACCTCTCTCATGAGCAAACTGTCTCCCAAGTGGTCTCGAGACTCCCCCTGCCGCTCTTGTCATATTCTAGGATGGGTTGATGGATGTGGTTTCACACTTACTGATAAACCCCAAAAGAACATCACGGTCTCCCAAAGTGAGAGGATGAGAACTATGAGTCACACTGGCAGCTGATTTTCCGGACGTTAGAGCCAGAGAAAGTCCATCGGTAGAAGATGGAGTACCTCCCCTAGCTGGTGCAGCTGGAGATCCAAAAGTAGGTGGAAGTGACCCAAAACGTAGCATCGAGCTGTCTCTATTATCGACTCGCTCGTTCATAACTCGGAGTTGTTCCATCACATCAGCTCGAAAAAGACGCCAGATCCTCCCTGTGGGTGACCAATGAGTCGCTCAAAGCTATGATTCAGGCTGTCGTCTCGTCACAGAGTGCCTGCATCTTCGACTCCGCATGCGTGATCTTTGAGATGACGACGTTCGTCTGTATCTGGCCTTCATTGACTGCTACTCGGTTCCTAGCCATAACCCTCAGATCGAGGGCTCTAATACCACTTGTTAGGACCTTGTCCCAACAACCAGATCCAGAAGCGAAGAAAGAAAGGAAATTTACACTAAGAAAATAAAAAGAAATTGCTTGATTCCTTAACTTCCATCTGCAAAACCCTAGCAGCCTTTAAGTACTACAAAAGATGGATGAGATGGTGACACATGTCACACATCTATCGGTTGACCCTCTAAACCCGAATAGGAACTGAATAAGTAAAAGACAATAGGGCTACTAGGGTTATTTATATAACCCTAGTAGACTGGGTTCTTGACTCCTAAGCCTAAGTGACCACTACTCCTAGGCCCAACAGGAAACCCGGGTGTTGACTCACAATAGAGACCTGCCCGGTTTCTCTATATTGGGCCTATAATATGGGCCGGGCCGGGTCGGCTCAATTTGGTTGCCAACACAGGTCCATTTAAGTGATGACCTTCTGGTGAAACAGTGGAGAAATTAATCGAAAACCCTAGAGCAAGAAGAAAGGGATCAAGAATCGGTTTTTAGTTCTTCAATTGATTGCTTGAGGTATGAAATTTTTGATCAATTTCTTTACTTTTTTTGTATGAAGGGTGTCTGCTTTTTATGAGTCAATGCGTGTTTTGATGCAATTAGATTTATGGTGTTTTGCTTTGATTGAGTTCTGGATCCATTTTTATGTTATATCATCAATTTTGATAATACCCATTTCGTTATCTTTGAATTTTCTTGAATAATTTATGCCATTCAGGTATTGAAGATGACTTTGTGTGTGTGCTTGTATTGTTATTATCAAATTCTTATCTGAGTAAGAATCAGTTTGTAGTTTCTGTGATTGAAAGTGTATTTGGGAGTGTTCCGATTGAATTACATATCCCCAATAGAAGCTAATTTTTGTGTGTTATGGTGTTTCTGATACACATTAGGGACAGCTATCTAGAACTGGATACCGTTAAAGATTCTTCACTTTCGGTTACAAACTACGAGCCAAGGCAATCAATGGACTGATGGGCAGGTAAAATGGTTTCAGATTGCTGTTCGTACTCTGGAAGTTTGGTTATGGTGTTTGCATCAATTTTTTTTCTGTATGTCTTACTAGAAACTGTTTTGTTATGATAGGTGTTTGTTTGAGATGTCTCCCAGAATTGCTCAAATCCGCCTTGTTAGCTCACATCACGAGGTTTATGAACCGTGTGATGATTCATTTGCTTTAGTAGATGCTCTTTTAGCTGACCAAGCAAATCTGTTACAGCATCAGCCAAAACTGTGCATGGAACTGGGCTGTGGTAGTGGCTATGTTATTACTTCTCTAGCTCTTATTCTCGGCAAGGAGGGGCATTTTATTGCAACTGATATCAACCCCCATGCAGTGAGAGTGACGCAGGAGACGCTGGAAGCACATGGGGTTCATGCAGAATTGATAAACACTAACATTGCATCAGGACTTGAGAAGCGTCTGGCAGGATTAGTCGATGTAATAGTTGTGAATCCACCTTATGTGTCTACCCCTGATGATGAAGTGGGTCGTGAAGGGATTGCATCTGCTTGGGCTGGGGGAGAGAATGGTCGTGCTGTGATTGATAAGATACTGCCTGTTGCCGACAGTCTTTTGTCAGAGAAAGGCTGGTTGTATATGGTCACACTTTCAGAAAACAATCCATCAGAGATATGCCTCCAAATGAAAAAGAAGGGATACGCTTCCAGGATCCTTGTCCAGAGATTGACAGATGAAGAGTGTCTACAAATCATCAAGTTCTGGCGGGATGCTGATTCTCAGTTAGAAGCAAATGAGAAGGCAACAAACAAGACAGTTCCTTCAAGGGTCATGGAGTCTTTGCGCTCACAATTGCCTAGAATGCCGTTTCTGGGAATCAATGACAGCAACAGTAGCTGATGAATGGACAAGGTAACACCAAGTTTTCCTAGTGTTTACATGGTGGATAACGGTTTCTCTTCTTCCCTGATATGTAGAAACTTATCAAATCATCAGCTTAGTGAGATTCAAAAGATGTATTAGGTATATGCGGTTTGCTTGGTCTTATGACAAGGTGCCAGGTCCCTATTGTTAGTTGGTTAGATATATCAATTAGAATCCCATCTTATGGAACGTGATTGTGTGTATAATTTGTAGACCGCTGTTCCTTTGTTTGCTCGAGGTTGAGGGTTTGAAGTTTACTGCCTAATTCAAAGCCTTTGTATCACTTCTTCAACAAGAGTTTGATGTGTTTGCAACTCTTGAGACGTGGAGGACCCCTAGAGCTTGTTTTCAGCTGCTTCTCTACATGGGAATCATTTTCCAGTTTACGACTCAATCGCTGATGCCATTGTACCTATCACTCGTCAGGGTCATTCAAGTTTAGTGTTCCTTTCAGTGTTGAGATTGTATACTTTCTACAGTCGTGTTAAATTCTGTTTTCTTAGAAACTTCAAAAGAAAAGAAAAAATTACCCACCTTGTATCCATCTCCCATTAAATTGGCACATATGGGATAATTATTTTCTGATGCTTGAAGTCTTGCTGATGAGAAATGTAAAGTTTTGAAGACCACAGGCATGCGCAATTCTTCCAGTTTGCAGGATCATAGAGACTGCTCAGCTGATATAGTAATGTTAGCAGAAGAAAAGTAGTCTGAGTATGTATATGATCTTTACACAAAATGATAAGTTTGATTGTGTATATTATATATCTACACAAATGGATCCATGGCTCTTCCGTCAGGATGATGTACAGAATTAATGTCAAAACCTGCACATAATTACATTCTGATTTTTCTAGTAAATGTATCAAGTGACCCAACATGCAAGCAAGTTTACGTGGCAGAGATCTTTTTAGTCCTTTTTGTGGCAGACTTAGCAACGGCGAGAGATGGCTCCCTATTTCTTTTGGTGGTTGCAACTTTGTTGCCACCCATGGCTTCAGGAACTTGTGCAGCAGCTTGCGCATCAGGTTGGGCCTTAGCTTTTAATGCATCCTTGACAAAAACCTTTAACCTCCATAATGTGTAGTCATTCTGTGTGGAGGAAAGGAATGAAAACAAAAAATAAGTATCAATTCAATGACTGATAATTCACTGCAACATTCACCTGAAATGATTTCAAGATCATCAGATAGCCAAACAAGGTAAAATAATAATTACCTGAGTATCAAAGTCCAGATCCACCTCCTGTGCAGTTGCTTGGAACTCAGGGTTATCCTGAGCAACTATATCCAAAGCCTTGCTGAGATCTTCAGGAGATAAATGTGTGAGAGCTGTCCCAAGTCGTCTTTTATCATCAAAAGACATTTTCCTACATAAACTCAGAGTCAAATTACATTCTTCACCAATGCCAAAACAAACAATAAAAGTAGCAAACACTGGTCATGCACATACTGCTACAAGAAAAATACTGCATTCAGCGATGCCCATTTGTAGTTTAAGATCCGAGTAATAAAGCCACATAGCCCAGTTTGGCACTCATAAATTGATGCAATTTTGTATTACATGAATACCAGTGTGACACAACCCTAGTAAGATGTATGTAATTGATTATGCTTTGATAAAAAACATGTAACGGTGTTATAACACTTTCATGCAACGCTGGTTCTCTGTGTTTTTTTACTCAGAAGTCTGAACTGTCCAACAACAATCAGTTATCACAATCAAAATAAGCTTCTGATACCCTCACCAATACAATCCCCCAGTCCCAAATGTTATCCTTTTATTAGCAGTTTTATCTGTGATTATAGTATTCCTAGAAGTATCTATAATGATGAGAATTTAAAACCATGAACCAACCTGCACTTCTGAACCACCAACTTTTTGAGGTCTTTCAAATATACATCAATCTCAAGAAGCTGAAAATAATTTAAACAGAAACCAGAATCAGATCATCAGTGTACAGAAATTTACTACTAAAAAACAATCGAACTTATTTATTGGCTTTCTGCATTTCAACAAACGAGGCCTACTAGAACTTAAATAAAGAGAAAACATAAGCTCTATTACAGGAGGGGATTTTTACAAACCTCACTGCTCAGATCCTTGGCCATGCTGGCATAAGCAACCTCCTCAGTGTGTTTAATGTCTACCCGTGCCTGTGCGTCCTCGTCTGCCTGTCTTTTCTCCTGCAAAGGCATTAGACAATGTTAAAAAGTATAATGAAAATGACGCATGAATTCCAAAAAATGTTTTGACAATATTTAGGAAGCCTCATATGATACACATATTGACCAAACAACTTACCTCTTCAAGTACTTTAGGCAAGAGTTGTAGCCATTTTTCTTCCAATTTATCCAACAGTGTTTGGGCCATCACATGGACATCATCTTTTTCATCATTGTATTTGATTGCATTCTTGAATACCAACCTCACTTCAGCATATATCTCTCTAACACTCTTATACTCACCCATTTCCATTTTACTTTGTACTGTACCAAGGTCCATGGGCTTCTCAATAACCTAACGTAAGACACCGAAAACAAGTTAAGTGAACCATCTAACAGAAATTTTTTTCTTTAGTATATTATAAGGGCAGAAGAAAAAGGATTAGAATACAGTCAATAGATAGTTACTGAAAAACAAGTGATAGACAGCTGCCATCAGCAAAAGGAATGTGCTACAGGTATATATATATATATATATATATATGTTAAGTTGTAAATGGAAGTTTTTATAATATTTCATTTCTAATACCCTAAAAAGGACAACCTTTTAGAGTTTTAGTAGGTATATGATATATTGTACCTTCACAGCAATGCCATGTAATCATAGTAGTCACAGATAAAAAAGACTTGGTCATTTTTTAATTAAAAAGACCAGCTGCGGAAAAAAAAACAAGCTTACTTGATGATAGTCATGCAATCCCAGACTCTGAGCATCTACAGGCGACATAAAGGGCCATGCCCACCTGTGCTGAATGATCTGCAAAGAGCCCAGCAAAGCTATATTAACTGGTGATTAATCCCTGGACAAATATTTTCATCACTTTCAAAGCAGCAAAACTTTAAATTGAAGCAGTAAAGCAAAACCTTATACAAAGTAAACAATGAGAACAGATTAAAGTCTACCACATATGTTGTTCGTAAACCTCACCGACAGATGCAGCAGTAGCAACATTAGATACAATTAAAATTAAAAAGCATTATATGAAAATACACATAAGTTCGTAGCAGCAAGAGAAAATTTCATCATTATATATGCTCCCTGGTTTTGCTTTTTGTGAAATTATACAAACAGTTGGTTATTATTCCTTGGAAAAAGAAATTGACATGAAAATCTGATTACAAATTTTGGCATTATCCTTAGAATCAAGAAATTCCACAATATTATCAAGAGAGAGCATAATTAGGCAACATATTAAACAATCATTTAAGTTAACAGAACCCGGGCATGTAAAGCAAATATCTTCATCACAAGATACCCAGCTAAGTGTGCCAGTGACCTACATCATCATGAGAGTACATACCTGTTTGAAGATTATGGGAAACTTATTCAACAGATCTCGCATTCTCTTTGCAGTAGCAGCCTCCCTACATGATGCATCTTGTTGCTGCTTCTCAGTGGCATTAAAGAGTTTCTCCCTCTCTTTCTCCTTCGAAGAGGTTGGACTTCCTTTCCTTAGGTAATACTGCTCGACCTCATTCACTCTTTTCTCAAGCTGCAAGCCCACCACAAACTAATCAACGTCTCCCTTCCTCAAAGCTTCTATACAAAATTAACTTGCCAAGAAACACAAAACAATATGCGCAGAAAAAAATCATAACGACTATAATGAAAAATGCGGCAGCGGATATAATCAACGCAAAAATTCAATGGGACAGCACATCATATACCACCGACATAGTTCAGATAACAAAAGCCAGCATTATATCAGTTTCAAAAAACTGGGGATAAAACTCACTGCATTAACTTTGGTTGAGATTTCATCCACAGAGTTCTGAAAACCCTCCACTTCAGCCGCTCCGGCGCTTCTAGAATCTGGGTTTGATGAATTCATTGGCTCCATCTGCAACTAAAGAAGTCAAATTTATCAGCAAAATTAGAGATTTTTACTCCAATTAATCAGAAAAAGAAAAACCAAGTGATTTAAATCAAAGGGTTATGATCAAAGTCATTAAACCCTAAACCCCTTTGCTTTTGCATCAATGTAATTGAAAAGATAGGAGCTTTTTTACACAAGAATGTAATTGAGCCCTAGAATTGCGACATTGGGTAATCGATAAGATATAGACAGACAGATATAGTGAGTGTTACCTGTAGAGACTGAGAAGCATAGTGAGTGAGATTGATGAGGTGAAGAAGAAGAAGAAGAAGAAGAAGAAGAAGAAGAAGAGCTCAAATGCCAAGTGCCTGTGAAAATTACTGGGACTCGGGCTCGTATTTATACTTTGTGTTCAGCTCATTGGGCTTGAATCTCTTTTCATCTTTTGGAGCCCAACATCACTTGCAGAAAGAACAAATCACTTTCGTTGGTTAGAGGTGTAAATTCGATTTTAGTTTCGGCTAAGGATCAGTTTAGTACCGATTATGGGGTTAAGTAATCCGAGCTTATTTTGTAATAATGAAAACAACATTCGTCTAACTCCATTAGTTTTGTTTCTGCAACTCTCACGATAAGAATCGTCTATTTCGTTATTATATCTAAAAATCTTTCGTTATGAATTAAATCTTTCGCTATGAATTGAATCTTCAACTCTCACGATAAGAATCGTCTATTTCGTTATAATAATATTTTAATAATGAACATGACAAATGGTTATGGTAACATATTTGTATGTTTTGATCATGTTATTACTATCGATCACATGTATAATGTATTTATTGGATTTGATGAAAATAGAACGTAAATGATGAGATCAAAATGAATTTGAGCTCAAAATTACAATTGATCACCACCTCTGTATTGTAAATATGCAGTTACTAATAATCCAGCCAAAGTAATAGGAATTAGACCCAAGACAATCCCAAATAGAAAAACTTCAATCATTTCAATTTGTTTGAGAGGGGGATAATCTCAATAAAATCTATAATTGGTTCGAAAAATAGTAATGTACTGCGGCCAATAGTGGTTCAAGAAATATTAAATGGTGATGAAGGCAGGGTTTCCGAGGAATACAAATAACCTCTGAGTTTTTTCAACTTTGGCCAGCATCTGGAATAACTAGTGAAGGTATGACATTAATAGACAGTAGGACATGTATTAAATAAGCAAACACTGACATATAGTGACATTGTTGCATGATAGCCCGCACAACTCATATGCAACCAAGGGAGAAAGAAGATCATATATATCATCAATCAATAAACACATAAATAACAAAAATTGCTTTCATTCTTCCTTGCAGCACTGTAAAAAGCATTACATAGTGATAATTCACAGAGGTTTCATATGATTGATTGACCAATACATACAAAGAGACACATGAATATAAACTGAAACACAGCTTTGGAAAATCAAGAACAAATATTCCCAAATCGATTACAAGTATTTTAAAGAATAACAAATCTCCAAAAGAAACTTTTTCACAAACAATTGGGGGAGTACTGCTTCATGATCATGTCCTTGATTTTCATAATTGATCCTCAAGGCTTTGCTGGTTCTTCACTAGCTGCAGGAGCAGGTTCCTCAATCTTAGGCTTTTCCTCAACACTTGCTTCAGGCTCTTCCTTCTTCTCCTCCACTGCCACCACCCCTTCTTTCTTCACCTCTACAGCCTCTTCCTTCTTCTCTTCTTCGATCACTATCTCCTTTTGTTTTGATGAACTTGTTTCCTCTTCGGCTTTAGCCGGTGTTGGCTCCTCTACCTTCTCTTCTGTCACAATATACGTTGACACCTTCTCAAACACATAGAACACTGGACCTGGCACGTAGGCTGCTCCATGCTTTTCCGATGCTTCTGAGACTGGTTTCGATCCTGGAAATTCTGTTACATCCATATTTTCATGTACCCAATTCAGTGTCATATATACTATGAAATTCATCCCAGAAAAGTATACGAACATGAAAAATATAAAAAATTATGATTGAGTACATATATGTACCTATTTTGGCAAGCTCTTCAAGGAACTTGTGGACTGCAGCAGAGTACTTCTTCAAACCTGCCGGCTTCCTCTCCTTGATCAAAGTCTGTTTAAGGTGACAGTAATTTAACAAGTAAACAGCTTCAGTAATTCTTCTGGTTGATTCAATATCTAAAAAAAGAAGAAGAATTGCTTGAAAGAGTTTTAGTTATCTGACCTTGACTTCAACAGAGGAAGCTTCATATAATTCAAGTACTTTTACTTGATACTCACCCTTCTTCTCTTCAAACTCCTTGTCATAACTCTCCTGAAAATCCACAGATACAGTTCGATATACAGTTAATGATATTTTATGCAGCTAAAATATATTATGATAGTTTGTGAAAAGAAAGAGCCACCACAAACCTTAGACTCATCAAAGGACTTGCAAGCATCAGCAGCAGCAGCCTTCTTGACACTGGTCTTGTTCTCAAACACCTTCTTGATTGTGGGAAGCACCTTTGTTTTCCAGTAACCCATCTTTCAACTCTTCTCCTGAGAACAAGCCAAACAAAGGCAAGAATCTTATATATATATATATACATGAAAAGTTGATCATGAAAACTTGTGTACCAAATACTTGAGCTTCAATCAAGTTTAGCTAGCTAGGGAGCTCTTAAGAAGAATTAATCAAGCTCTAATAATATTTACTTACTTAGTTGTATGTCTCTTTCTCTCCTTGTGATCTTTCCCCCTCTGTTTGTTGAAGAGCGCAATCAAAAATTATCAAAGTCTACCTCAGTATATGAACTATTGCTGTAGCAGCCAACTTTGGACTGGCTTCAACATATAGACATACTCCACTTCCAAAAACCCCTCATCTCCATCTTATTTACCAAAAATACCTACTTATATATATTCATTGATGCCACCCAGCCTCCCTTCCCCCTCACAGCCCTCGTCACTGAGGATAGCCTCAAGGGCATAACAGTCAGAATAAAAATTCCAAGGTGGCTTATGTCTCTGTCTGGCTCCTGCCTGTAGGATTTAAGGCCAGGGTGCCCGGTGGCATATGGGTGTAAATTAATGAAGAATCATAGGGGTGATTGGGGATTTAGACAGGTGGACCCTCCAGGGGAAGGTGACAGCTGGCGAATGAGCAAGACTGATAATCTTAAATCTGGGCCCTTGAGATGGTTTTGTTTTTGCCAATTGGGTTTATGCTTGGCGACGAATATGCAATTCTTTCTCTTGTTTTGCTTCTCCTAGACTTCACAAGCTTTCCTCCCTTCCCACGTGGGCTTCGCTGTTTCAATCTGTCATTTCCATCCTGGACCGACAATCCTTGACGCATGTAAAATGCTCTGATCATGCATTGCAACACAGGATGTGGCTACTTAGACAGCTTCGTGAATCGAACTCATGTTTGAGGTTTCTTACCTGACACTTGATCACTTGGTCACTTACGATTCTAACTTGTACCAGTCACAGTGTGTGATATGTAGTTTGAGGAAAATTATGACCCCTATGAGAGGACATAAATTGATGCCGTGTTACTTTTTGTTTGAATGTTTTTGAATATTTGTAATGTGGGTACAATCAATCACAAAGGGTCATAAAGAATCAAGAGAAAAAAACCATGGATTGTATGCATTCAAATTTCAAATTGCAAATGCAGATAGATGAGTAGCTGGATAGCCTAGCTTGCACCCACATGGGGGGCTTTGCTGGGGCTAAAACAAGGAGTGGAAGACAAGAAACTTGGGTTAGTTTTAATGGTAGGGTACTTGACAGGTTTATGATTAGGGTCCCTTATAATTATTTAGCAGATGTATAATATTTTGGGGATTCAATTTGATAGCATGTATATTAGATTTTATTGATTCTGTGGTAGATGACATCTTAAAAATGAATCATAATATTCTGGATTTCTGGTTGATTATGCCAAGAGAGAACAGCTGCATATTTGTTTGGATGTGCAGGAAAACTAATACAGCAAGTTGAAGAACAGAGATTTTAGAATATATCAACCTTCATTGATTAATTTGCCAACTGGGTTTGCTTTAAATCTCTGATATTATATTATTTCATAGGTGAGAATATCTTTGAAGGTTGAGGGTATTTTTATTTAACAAGTCAGATTTTAGCTGCTACAGCCTTCTTGTCAGCATCCTTAACAAAGTTGAAACTTGACTGTTGTAAAATTCTCCAACATCCTGTTGCAGACATTATCACTTTGGCTTTAAGATGCAGATAAGAATTATCCTCCTAATCTAGAAGGGTCAAGAACAATCCTATAGCGAATTAAGTTTAGGGAACGGATTAAGATGAAATGGAGGCGGTCAAACAGATAGACTTCTCTTCTTCTTCTTCTTCTTTCTTGTTTGTATAGATGTATAATGATGTCATAACATGTAGAAGAAAATCTGCTCCAAGCTTAAATTAATGTGATTTGATAAACAGAAATGATCTGTGAACAAACCAAATCCAGTCTTTCCTAACCCTTAATATAAGAAAAAGCTGGTGAGCAGTCTTAAGCAACATCATCATGGGAAGTGGTTAATTGAATATTGTTTTACTAATTATGATAAATTGATCTGTAATGTGTCTGCCATTTCTAATTTCTAGTTGACACTAGAATCAAGCTACTGACTTCATATAATGATGAAGTCAAAGGTATATAACAGCCATCAGAATTGTACAAACATTTGTTCTTCTGTGGAAAGGTAGGAGGAGAAAAGTACGAACAGAAAACTTAATGAGTTCTTATGATAGAATTATATGTCTGCTAAATGAAAGCTGATATTGATCAAACTTACACAACTGTTAGCACTATATTTGATGCCTTTAATAATGGTACTGTAATATAGTTTGAATGATTCTAAAGCACTAAACTGAATCTTTAATAGATTGGTTTTGAAAACCAATCAAACCAAACAGTTGTCAATTTCAAAACCAATCAAACCAAACAGTTGTCAATTTTGTATAAGAATCAAACCAAACCAACCTATTATTGTTGAGTATAATCAAACTACCCTGATATTACTGTTTATGGGGTATCTTTAAGTTTGGTGGGGGTTTTAGTATTCTTCTTTAAGGAACAGTCCCAAAGACCATAATTGAGGAGAAGGGTGTTTGTCACACTAATCTAATCAAATATTACTTAGCTAACAAATTAGTAAACAAAATTTGTGATACTTGAGTTACAAGAATACCCTCCCAATTGGCAAGGGATGAGAGTGTACTTGTAGATATCCAGTTATCCAGAACAAGAGAAGTGATCAAATGTTAAGAGATGTCTGTCTGAGTTAATGTCTGGAGATGAGAATTTGGACCAATTCAGCATCAGAGGTAATGATCAAGAAAGTTTCAGAAGAAAAGAGCGCAGAATAGGTTACTGGTATTCTACCAAGGTACCCACAGAAATTCACCAAAATATGAATTGGGGATGAGGATCATAAAAACCAAGTGGTCTTGGTCAATTGCTTCTGCTAGCACAACAATTCATCAAACACAATGAAGAAACAAAAATCATGACGTACGCTAGCGGTTGAGTGCAAAACTCTACTGAAAATGACATTACCATAATTTTCAACTACTCTATGTCACTCTGAAAACGAAACTCATTAGGCCTTAAGACAAGTTAATTAATGTTGTTTTATGTTTGATTCCTACTCTGTCATCCATTATCCAACTTCTAGGTGCGCTCTCCAGCCTCAGCAAGCATCTCGATAATAAGACGTTCTTGTCTTCCTACGCTTCATTTCCAGTTAACAGTGCACCAATGGCTTCAAGGAACAAATAAGCAGTCAAGCTAATCAATAATAAGTTCTTCACTGGTAACTTGGGTGAGACTAACAATATTCTGATGACAATGTTCATCTCTAATGAATATACGGACGCAATTCTTTCCTGCAAAAGATTTTCCCACGACTTAAAGAGGCGGAGCCTTGCAAGGATGGAGAACCAACAAACATTTGGTGGATTTTGAACTTATGGAATGATTTTGCGGTTTGCTGCTGAATAGCATAACCATATCAATCAATTACATAGTTAGGAGCCACCGCCAATATTCTGTCATTTCTGGATACTGGTGGCTGTGGTGGTCCTTCATCGTCTGCTGCTTGCCGCTCGTCATCTAGGACTATCAGATGCCCTTCTCTTCTTATTAAGCTCTGCATTACAAGCAATAACAGCTATTATATCCATCTCATATGTTCTTTCTTTATGTTTGGGTGTGAGAGAAAGATGAATTTACCTCTATGATAGCTTTTATTTTTGAAATTTCAGCAGCTGCTTCCTCCACAAAATCATAATTATTTTTCTCGTTCTGCTGACTCACATACCACTGAATCAAGTCCCTCTGCCTCATTCCAGCCAGCCCTGTCCCTGCAGAAAAAATAAAACTCAGATATTTTCAAGAAAATGAATCTGAATTGCCAAGTATGAATACTTCTGCTACAGAAGTATACAGCTTGGTGATTTGGAATAAATGGGGCATCAAATGTGCACCATTGCAAAATTATCATGAGTATTATATGATACGTAGGAATGCCTTAGTGACTGGAACGAGTATCTGAAGAGGACATGATTATATAAAGCTATAGGAAAATAATAAAAGGAGCACATGGTTTACCGCTTTGTCTAACATCTTCTTCGTGCTGTCTCAGACGCATGATAAGGGCCTGGGTAACCCTCTGAAAATATTCATCACTTATTATAAGCTTCTTTCCTCGTTGATTTGCAGCCCCACCTTCTGCACCATCATAATACACATATTTAGCTATTTTAAGATAGTTTGAAAAAACCATACATAGATATAGGTTTTATAATCATACTGCCATTCACAGTAGCTCTGCCATTGGTTGGTTGATCATCACCTGTACCAGTACCATTATTTCCATTATCATCACCGTGATCAGTACCATTAATTCCATTGTCATTGTCATTGCCCTCAACATTGTCATGAGAGTCTTCAAACTCTGACAGATCAATCTCACTAGACTTCACACTGGATGACAGAAGAAAACACTCATTACGGTCAGACTGTGTGTGTGTGTGTGTGAGAGAGAGAGAGAGAGAGAGAGAGGATATTAAACTTCAAGGATTTTGTACCTAATTATTGAGGTTTTCAGCAATCTCACTGCTAAACGGACATGGTGTGGTTTAACCTGAAAGAATAGTTTTTTCTAAGTAAAAGAAAAGCATGTGTATCAATCTAAATTCTGAATAAAAATAAATCAAATTGGCACCTGAAGCTCTAAATAACTTCGAGCAATGGCCTCTGACAATCTGATTAAGGCCTCTAGTTGCCTAACTGTCATGCGATAAGCAACTCTACTACCAGGAGCAGTATCACCTCTTCTGAGAGCAACATAAGAGTCCACCAACAGCTTTCTAGCATCTGAATTTAACTGCAGGGTTCATTTATGCTCTGTTAGAACAAACCTGAAAGCAATAGCTTTTAGAAAGAGGTCAAGATAGCAGGAAGGGTAGGTAGCAGACCTTTGGTTTCAGAGTTTTGGCATATGTAATATACCGCTTCAGCTGTGCAGTGGTGAATGTAGGACTAAGTGCCTCTTCCCGTTTTTGATGTACTCTTACAATATGGTGGGCTATGTGGTAATCAGTTTGATCATCTGGGTCATCAATCATGACATATACCAGATCAAACCTTGACAAAATAGGAGGAAGAGCCACGTTATACTGAAATAAAAGTTATTAGTCTGTACTCAAAAGCTGCAACATCTTTGAATTATATTACTTACACTGATTAGGACATCATCTCTATCAAGCAATAAACATTCCTATTCCAAAATGACTGTCTCCTTGGTAATGTCACCCAGGCAACTAGCCTGCACTTCTTAAAACGGTAGTACTTTGACTGACTAGGACATCATCTCTATCAAGCAATAAACATTCCTATTCCAAAATGACTGTCTCCTTGGTAATGTCACCCAGGCAACTAGCCTGCACTTCTTAAAACAGTTACTAGCCTTTGAGTTGCAAGAACCTAAATACCTTTAGAGGTTTAGATTTATCATAACGGCCCCCTGTGGGGTTTGCAGCAGCAAGAATTGATGTTCGAGCATTCAGTGTTGCCTGTATTCCAGCTTTTGTAATGCTTATTGTCTGCTGTTCCATTGCCTCATGAATTGCAACCTTGGATTTCATTTACAAGTTAGATACTGATGATTGCTGTATGCAAAAAATGTTAGGTCATTGGTGCATATAAACCCTTTAAAAGTAACCTGATCCCTGACGTCCATCTTGTCAAATTCATCAATGCAACAAATGCCATTGTCAGCAAGCATTAAAGCGCCAGCCTGAAATAAGATCAAATGTGAAATATCAGCTATTTTATACAGAGGTGCTATGAGATTGCCAAATGGAAAGCATCTGGGGTTTTCAATTATGTCCATGTCATAATTTCTCACTCACACATCCCCTGCACTTCCGGTATGCATGAATTAAGAAATTATCGCATCAACAGAACTTGTATACACAAGCATATCTTACTTGTGCTTCCACTTTTACACATTACATTATTCTCAGTCCTCATAGGCATATCCTGACTTCCAAATTAGCGTACCTAAGCACCAAATCTTCTGAGGCTTTACTGATTTTCCATTATTTCCTTTCTCATTGGAGTTTGAACCCAAAACCCATGTGTATAATTTACATTCCTAAACTTAACTTGATCAAAACTAAAGTGAAAAGTTTGCACTAAATAAGCTAATATTGCATCGTAAAGTAGATTTCTAATGACAATTTCCTTGCAACAAAACCATATTACAATTCCTATTTGTGATAATAACTAAAAGGAAACAGTTTAGCCTGAAAACAAGATGATGGAGCTATCAATTTGACTATAAGCATCGCCACCATGTTTTGACATATGGGATGGAACATAATGAGTATCACATGCTGCTTGGAGATGAAACTTTACACAACCTGGCAATGGGCATCTTCAGCAAACTTTAAGATCTTGTTTTAAAAGATTTTTTTCTAGTGAAGTTTATATAAACTATTCTTCAGCAAAATTTAAGCACTAATGTCAAATGACTGCAATGTAGAAAAACTTTGGTTCATGAGCTAACTATTACAAACTATGCTTATCTGAGACAATGTCACACATCATCATTTATCATGCTTAAGATGCATAACGAATATAAATGATACCTCGATACAAAACTCCCCAGTTTCTGGTTCTTTGGCCACAGTTGCAGTTAAACCAGCAGCAGAGGAGGATTTCCCCGATGTGTAAACAGACCTTGGAACTATCCCAGCAGCATACCTGCAGTTGAGAGAGTCCGCATTAAAACTTGGGCTGTGAAGTAAACTACAGAAACTGAAATATTAAGCAAAAAGAGCATACTTGAGGAACTGAGATTTTGCACAACTGGGGTCCCCGACTATACAAACATTGATATCTCCTCTCAGGTTGATACCTTCGTGAGTAAACTTGTGGACACCACCCAGGAGCATAAGCAGGATTGCTCTCTTGATATCTTGGTGGCCAAACACAGTTGGGGCAATGCTATCGACAATCTTATTGAAGAAATCAGGAGTATTCCTCATTCTTTGAACTTCTTGCTCTTCTGCCTGTCAAATAAATGAATCAAAACAGTGGTTAAAATGAGTTTACCCCAGAAATACAAAGTATGTGTGATGAAAAAAATAACACAGATGAAATCTAACTTCCAATGAAACCCACACAAGAAGCAACAGCAAGTGAGGATCAATTGATGAGAGGAAATAAATTATAAAACATACTAAGAATGCTGCAAATAACAAATATTCGATTTGCGGGCATCAATAGGCGAGCAAACTGAAGTATGAAAACACATAATCTCCAAGTTTTCTTTGACATTTTGGTCTGTCATCCTAATTTCTCTCAAGACAGAATTCGAAAGGCATAAACAATTGGTGGATTTTTGGGAATGAGATTTTATGACAATAAACTAAAGTGCATGGATCTGATAGGAAATGCTAAAACATGAAAACTGACAGAAAAATCAACAATAATAACTAGAGCCACAGCAAAAGAACTAACAGTGAACTGCTGGTTGTCATCATCTTCAGCATCCTTCTTTCTGTTGCGAATGTCAGTATCCTGCCTGCCATCAGAAATCTGGAGGGAAAACAAGAAGGAAATTGGGAATACATAACAGAAGTTCACTATACAGAACAGCATACAATATGCACTCATTAACCAACCTGAACTGAATTTGCAATAAAGCCAATATGTCTGGTATCACAACCACTGTGCCAGTAAATATGACCCTGCAAGTGCATGCAGCAGACAATGATATGTAGCTTAGATACGATTAGTAAGCTGAAGAGAAGATACGTCTGCAAGAAAAGGGTTTGGCTTCGCTTACGTGTCACCAGCCCTGGCCTTCTCAACAATCCCATGGCGGATTATAACATCCAATGACCTGGGACCTCAAGAACTCGTCGGAAATGGCCTTCTGGAGGAGATTGTTGAAGGCCATGACGTGAGAGAAGTCGACGAACATGGTGGTGGATTCGTTGTTGATCATGGCGTCGATCTCGGCGTCGTAACAGAGCTCGCCTTCGCCGCTGAGTCGGAAGGTTTTGAGGAAGTCAAGGAAGATGTTCTCGACCCGGACCGCCTTCTCGTCCACCAGGAATCCGCCGAAAGCTTCCGTCCTTGGTTTTCTTTCTTCTTCTTCTGAAACAAAGCTATACCAGTCGCCGCTATCAGGGCTTTAGTGGTTTGTGGCGCCAAAATTAGGACAGGGGCCAAGGGATTCCCGCCAAAAATATACCGTGGACTAGAAATGTCTATTGGGCTAACATTGTAAACAGGCTTGGAATGGTCTGAAACTTCTTTTGGGTCTGAGTAAATGGCCCCAATACGAAAATCAATATCAGGCCCACTAGTAGTGGTTCCTTGATGACAATAATAATAAATAATAATAAAATTTATGTCTAACATTGCCTCATTGTCAAGTATCATTTGGTCTAATGACATAAGTCTCCTCTTATAAGTAGGAGGTAGTGAGTTCGACTCACAACATATTCAGTGTAGTATCTGAGTTGTTTAACGTATCAACCACCACACCGACAGCCTACGGGTAATTTCAGAGTAAGTCGCTTAGGGGATGTTTGTTACACAGGACTATCTTAGACAAGACTAATTTTTATAATAGTCATGGACTCTTCAAGCTTGGGATATGTTATATTAATACATGACCCACGTTTAGTATTTCTTAAGACTAAAGAGCAGAATAATGAAAATGACCCCATCTCATGTTTGATGCAGCAGTGGAGTAAATTAATACCACAATATATTTTTCTATTTTAGCAAAGTTCAATAACAAGAGATTTCTGAGCTGAGACTCAACAAGCATCAAGTCTTCTAGCCAAATCTTATTGAAAGCCTTATAATTATCTTCTTGAAAGCTTCCATTATCAAGCCTTCACTCTGGACACTAACCTGGCCAAGAAAGAAAAGAACCATTAAAATTGAGAAACGAAATCCAATCAAAGGATAAAAAAGGAAGTCACAACTAGGCTTTGCTTTAATGCAGGCAAACCAATCCTTTGCATAGCTCCAGACCATGAACAATTGGTGATTGACTAATTTATTTATTGTCTTATTGATGGTAGCTTGGCCAGGTTCTATTACAAGGACAATATTTCTCGGCCTATATTTTGAAAGCAGTAGCAAGACACTTGATATAGAACTATCATTTGCTTCGGCATTTTGTATCTTAAACCGGTAGACGGAGTTAGAGGGTGGCAGTTAACCATTCGCTATGTGGAATTCCTTTTCTAAAAGTATGATTCCCTCGGAAAGAAACTAAGAATCAAAGTTCAAAACATAATGAGATAGTTGACTAAACCCTTGTAATAGGTTCCAAACATGATGAACAAGAACACAACAATAAACAAGTATTCAGCAGCACAACTATATAACGGAACTGAATTGAGCAAGTAACTATACTGTGCAAACTGAACTCAGCAAGTAACTATACTGCATGATACATAATACAGTCCAATCCTTGCCAGTCCCATGTATCAAACGTCCCCTTAGAATATTATGCAATCCTACTCTCTAACATCGCTAATGATGATTTGAGGAATAACTTAGTGAAGACTAATAGATATAAAGAAAAAGATGTAATGTCTGTTACAAAACCGACAATATATATCAAAACGAATAGCTTGGCGAGATCTACCTCACTTACATTGTCTGCTTCTGTAAAGAATTTCGCCGAATTAATTCAACAAGATATTTTTGAGTGTATATTTTAAAGTTTAACTGAAAAAGTATATTGTGCCAGATCTTATATATGGAAGGAACAATGAACTAGTTTACTCGCAACCAACATCGCGCCAAACCTATGGACCGACAGACAGAGACGGAGCCATCAATGAAATTCGGGGTGTGCTACATTTTCTTACGATTTAGGGTTTGTTTACCCTGTCCAATTTAGGTGTCTTAATCATAATCAAAAGCAACGATTATTGATATACAATTAGATCAACAATTTAATATCTTGCGAAAGATGACTACAATACTTGGGTTAATGGGTTTGCATTTAATCAATAACTTGTCTTAGCTGTAAGAAATCAGTACTACCCTTTTGTTTTTTCGCATAGGAGAGAAGAGAGTTAGATTTAATAACATTTAATGACGTCAACATTGATTATGAGTATGAATGAGCAATATACACGAAACAAAATTGAATTATTGATTATTGATTCTCATTTAAGTTGATTATTGATTCTCCAGTAAAATTCTGAATTCTGATTATTCAATTACCTATGAATGAGCAATATACACGAAACAAAATTGAAGTTGAACTAATGGTTCTTTCTTCTTTCTTTCTTCTTTCTTTTGTTTCGATGAGAGTTCCATAGGTAAAGTTAAGATAAGATCAAAATATCTATATATTGCTTAATGATTGACAAAGGTTTTGACTAATTCAAAAATAACCATGGGGTTTAATGCAGTGCAAGTGGAGGTTAATTTATTTAACCTATTTAGAGTTTCAATAAGTTTTATATTTAAAATTATCATATTTCAAATTATACATTTATTTAAGTTCTTGAATATGTTATTGGAATCAAAACATGATGTAATATGGGATTGAGAAATGTTATTCTAGAATAATGTATTAGAAGGAAAATGAGTGACTATGCATTGTATCAGCATTTTATTAGGGTTGTAAGACTAGCTCTTAGTCAACATTTATATGTTTCGATGCAACACTAAGGTAGACTTGGTTTATGAGTATTTCAATTGAGACAGATTGAGCTTTGCTCTCTTTATCTCTTCTCCTTTCTTTAGATGTGATGTTGTTCTAGTTATATCATCCTCCTTTGATTTTTCCCCCACATCAGGGTTCGACATGTTGTATGCTTAAGAACCCTAAATTTAGTTTCTTCAATCAATTATCTATGTTGACTATGAATGATCAATGAGCTAGCCTGATAGATGCATTTTATATAACATTCTTAATGCACTTCCGACCCTATTTAGCTATGTAATTCCTTTAACAATATTCATTGTAACTTAGTTTGTGTTTTTAGGTCGCAAATAAAGCCGATGAGCACAAGAGAAGCAAAATAGAAAAAATCTTAAAGGAAAATGAATCCATATCGTGCAAGGAAAGAAATCAGAAAATCTGTCAGAAATCATTAGTCAACTTCGACAGAGGATTTCAATTAGATCATAATGATCCAAGAGATGAGTCTTATATCAACGGAAAGCTACAAGAGTCTACTTTTCATAAATTTTCCTGATCGTCAATACCTATTTTTATGAAGATGTTATGACCATTTTAGTGACTGAAGGTCAGCCTGTCCAAATTTTTGATTTGGACCGAAACTTCAATTTCAAAGCTCATACCATAAAGACAAGTCCATAGACAAAAATTAGGGTTTTCTATCCCTAATAGCAGCTGCTTATATATAAATGGAGGACTTGACATCATTCCAAGGAGTTGTGGAGACATCGATCTTTAGACGTACAATATCAGTCCATTACAACCATCCTTTTTTTCTTCCCTTTCTAATGTTTTATTTTATTTTCCCTATGTCTTTCTAGAAATCTTTGATATTTAGGGGCTGCCTAAGCCCTAGACATGTGTAAACCAAATTTTTGGCATTGATTTTATTGTTTATTGGGTATTGAATGTTTGTCGATTCATTGGTTTCTCATTGATAAATTCTGATTTTGTTTATTATGGTTGCAAACGTAGCAAGCATGCTAGGGTTTTATTGCTATAATTTTATGTTTTTATCATCATGTCAAGCATATTATCTAAAGTAGCACATGAGTGACTTAAGCCACATTCATATGAGTTGACATCTAGGTAGATTAGGACAACATCTGTACCGAAATTGTCTAGTTTTATTCATAATCTTTTCGATCTTAATGACTTCTATATAAGAGATGTGCGAGAACATCACTCTAAGTTCCATGTTAGAAGCTAAGTTAAGTTGAAAACATCATTCTCTTAACATACCAAGTAAGAAAAGTTGATAAGTTAAGTTCAACACATCATTGGCTTAGCTTGGGTAAAGACATTCGATTGAATATGAGCATATAGGTTGACAAATCTTTAGTGAAATATATTTTAGTGGTGCCTGGTTGTTCCTAGCTATTGTTTTTCTTATATATTTCAAAACATTATTTTATTTTCGTAGGTTTTATGTACTCTGTATTGTCGAATTTATTTAGCTTAGTAAATCAACCCCAAAAATTGTGAAACTTTGAAAGTAGTTAGTTTATCGAGTATAGTTAGTGTCTGTAAATTTTTGTCATGTTTGGAATGATTTAGAGTTGTCTGTCAATTAGTTCTTTTTGATTGGACAGATTAGGTTTTTAGATTAGATTGGTGATTTAGACACAATCTTCTGTATGAGACCTCTATTTTCTCATACTATCATCGACAACTTAATTGTGATTGTAGGGTTTATTTATAAGTCTATTTTAAGATTTATCATAGTCCAGTGGTAATAGAACAATCAAGGTATGAAACTACCCCAATTCACTTACTTCTTTTCTTTTGATTATGAAATCAAGCTCTCGTTGTCTCATGATTGAATGATTGATAAGAGCAAATCTATAGGTTTTTCTGTTTTCTTTTCTCAGAATTTACATAATGAAACAAAATTACTTGTATTGTTTTTGCAAATATATTGTATAGCTATAATAAACGGAACATTGGGAGTAGAGCGATGGGAGATCGATATTGGAGCTCTGTTCTTGTTCTTCTTCTGTTTTCATTCTAATTAACGTGATTAAACTCTTCTCCTTATCGAATGTTTTGGTTATTTATTTATTTGGTAGTTAAATATATTCAAAATAAATTGTGTTCCATGTCATTTTCATATCACTTTGTTGTTTGTTGACAACATCATACTCATAATCGATCTTGACCATTAAATGTTATTAAATCTAATGATTTATAAGAAGTGTAAGAAACAGTGCCTGTGCTAACGGCACGAATGACAAGCCAGCAACGGAGTCCACACAATGGTGCGACCCGCCAGCCGAACAGCCTAACGACGCGCCCACACGCGAGGCGCATGAACCTCTACTTGGCACTAAGTTGGTTTTGCAAGGCACTACCTTTTGCATTTCCCGAGGGAATCATTTATGCCCACATCGAAATGTGACCTCAGTGACTCCTCGGGATGAGCCCATAAATAGCGAAAGTCCAAATGATCAAAGTACGGTTACGACACTTTCACTATTACCCTGCTAGATTTACTTGTTTGCTGACTTAAACATCAGAAAGTAATAGACCGCTTGCCGCAGTCGTTACTCCTAATATCTGTCTCCTACTATTTTCAGGACTACTATCCGGATAACATGAGTCTCGCCAGCCTGCCAGGAAAGGGCAAGTGTTAACAACAAATATAAATTGCTTTAAGAAATGACACAAACACAACACCACGAGACAAAAAATTCAGTGTATGAATTAGAAATGGTGACAATCCATATACGGTATCTCATTTATGTGAATGCGTTTGCCTCTATATATGAATTAATATGAGATTAAAGAAATATCATTTCTCAGGAAACATTTCTTATAAAGTTTAGCATTTAGACCCCAACTCCCCAAAAAAGGTCATTAGAACAGGATGCAAGGTATTACCCAATGCATTCCCATCGAGTCTTAGCCTGCTTCATCAGCAAGCAATATCACAACGAGGCAAGCTAGGCTTTTCTTTGTCAGGTCCTTTCTGCGCTAAACAGCACCATGTTTCATGAAACTGATGACAGATTAGGAACAACTCCATCCTCTACCTCTTTAATGGTGCAAACCACCAACGAACCAAGCCCCAGGGACACGTGGTGACTACCCAGCTCAAGGCTTCAACTACTGTAACATCATAGATCGACTTAGCATCTTCCATTGGAGTCTCTCTGACTCACACTTTCCACCCCAGTCTGCATGTAAAAGCGCGCTGGGTTTAGCTTAAGCTTCTGCAAAGTGGAGGCTACACACAGCAAACAGCTAGCTCACAAAACTACAGACGTTGCAGTTTTATTTTTTTCTTCTTGGACGAATACACAGCCGTTTCATGACTCTGCTTTTATCACACCTTCCTGAGTTTCAATCTTCATGACCTTTCTCCATCACGAATAACACCATCGAAGGTGAGGAAACAGAAGACCCAGAGGATATGTATGAACTTAATTTTATCCTTTTCTGTTTTCATTTTCCTTTTATTTAACTTCTTTCACCTTTCATTACTACAGAATTCTTAAACAGTGGCCGGCATTGCCATAAAGAAATCTGTTTAGAGTATGAGATTGAGTTCAGTTGGGCCTTTATTTGGGGTGTTTTAGGGTTTTTTTGCTTTTCGAAAAGGAGATTTAGGGTGTTTACAAACTTCGGATATATCTTGAAAATGACCTCTTGATTTGAAAAGAATCTAGTAATGGACTGTTTTCTTTTTTAGAGGGTTATAATCTTGTTCGTCCACGTTATGCTTCTAATGACTTGCATGCTAAGGTTTGACAACACTTTATTCCACCAAGGTTCTCCATGCTTGTTTAACGCCTTTTACATGACAAGTTACCAACAGATGTTCAGCTCCAACGACGAGGCATTCCTTTGGTTTCGGTATGTCAACTTTGCTTTTTTGTGTTGTAGAGGATTCTACTCATGTATTTGTTACTTGCTCTTTTGCTCAGCATGTATGGCAATGGTTGTCTTATTGTTTTGATACTTCTTTACCATCTCAAGACTCAATTGATGACTTATGACACTCTGTCGTTGGTAAATCTTTCTCTCCTCAATTAAAGAATGTTTGGCTTGCGGGTTGCCCTTTTGCTTTTATGGCTATTTGAAGAACATGTAATAAGCTCTGCTTTGATGATACAAAGCCTTCTCTTATGCGTGTTTTTCGATCTAATAAATCTTGGTTGCGGTTTTCTGCTCCTCATCTCCTTGGCTATTCTCGTGGTATTTTGGATTCTCAAATATTGTTGAGCTTAGAAATCCAACCAGTTTCTCATAAAGTTGTTGCTTAAAGGTTAATCATTTGGCAACCACCGGTTTTTTCATGGATTAGCTCAACACTGATGGGTTAGCTAAAGGTAATTCCGGTCTTGCAGCTTGTGGTGGTGTTTTTCGAGTTGGTAACGACCATTATTTTGGAGGTTACTCATCAATCTGATTTCTTTGCCGAGTTAATAGGGGTTATTATAGGGATTGAGATTGCATTTCAAATAGGTTGGCATTGTTTATGGTTGGAGTGTGATTCAACAAATGTCCTAGCTTGTATCACTTCTTCCACTTTTGCTACTCCTTGGTCCTTGCGCATTGTTTGGTTAAACTGTTTATCTCGCATTTGGTTAATGACATTTCACTGCACTCATATTCTTCGTAAAGGCAACTCAGTTGCAGATAAGTTAACTAACTTGAGCTTGGCTTCTTCTTCATTGATTTGGCATGCATTTCCTCCTCCTGAGATCTCTTCATACTTACAAATAGATGCATAATGATTCTCTTCCTCCCACGCATAATCTTGTCTTAGGACTATATTGTTTCTTTGCTTCATATATGGAGTTGTGTTATCTCCATCTTTTTTAGTTTATCCTTCTTTTTATTTTTTATTCGTACTATATAATTTTTCTTTTTTGAATTTGTAATAAAATCCGAACGTGAGGCTGAGCCTCCCAGCTAGGCTGGTTCTAAACCCTTAAAAAAACTTTGGATATATCCCATCTGATTCTCATTAGATCAGTTTGAAAACCTTTCAAAGACCCCACGCATATCTTGATAACTAGCTATAAATATCAACTCTCATGGATATCGATTAGCAATATCACACTATTTGGTAACCAACAAAGCAAAACAAAAGGAGCAAAAATCAATAGTTTCCAACAGTGCATTTCTTTCAATTGAATGTAAATTTTTCATATTTGTTTTTATATGCATCTTCCTTAAAATCGGACTTTTCAAAAAACAAGATAAATGTTCTGAAGCACTCTAATCTAAAATGAGTTTGGTTTCTATACATATATGTATGACATACACCAAGTTTTGAATGATTCCATAAGACGAACACAACTTAATGTATGTCATATGTATAGTAGAAAAATCTGTCTCAAGTGTCTTTCCATAACTTCATTTTCCATAAATCGAGAGATTCATCAATCCTCACTCTTTCAAGATCCACATTCATATAAAAAAACCATCATCTCCTCACTTTCCTACACACCTCCCTCCATCAAAACTCTAATCACCATTAACGGCGAGATTATCATCAATGCCTCCCTCCGCCGATATGCCTCCCAAAAACAAGGGCTCTCTCACCTTGTTGGTCCTAAACTACCTCCTCCTCTTTATAGGCTCAGTCTCAGCCACCCTCCTCTCAAAATACTATTTCATTCACAAAGGCTCGAACATTTGGGTGGCTACATGGGTGCAGTGCGCTGGCTTTCCTCTCCTTCTCCCACCAATTCTCCTCCCTTATTTCTTCAAGCTTACAACCAGAAGACCCTTTTCCAAATTCACCTCCAAAATCTTCTCCATCTCCATCTTCGTGGGACTCATGTTAGGCCTCAACAACCTCCTCTTCTCTCTCGGCAACTCCAACCTCCCGGTCTCCACCTCCTCCCTCCTCCTCTCTTCACAGCTCGTTTTCAACCTCATCCTTTCCGTCCTCATCGTCAAACAAAAGGTCACATTCTCCAACCTCAACTGCGTCATCCTCCTAACCGTCAGCTCTGTTCTCCTAGCCCTAGGCTCGAGCCACGACAAACCTCAGGGTCTGCCACGCGGGAAGTACTTCATCGGATTCTTCTCCACCGTCGGAGCAGGCTTGCTGTTCGCTCTCTACCTCCCCGTGATGGAGAAAGTCTATAGAAAGGTTGACTGCTACTCCATGATGATGGAAATGCAGGTGGTGATGGAGGCAGCGGCGACGGCGCTGTCGACGGCGTTGATGGTGGGGAACGGTGCGTTTGGTGGGATGGTAAGGGAGGGGAGGGAGGAGTTTGATAAAGGAGAGAGGCTGTATTGGGTGACGGTGGTGTTTAACGTCGTGACATGGCAGCTGTGCTTTATGGGGACGGCGGGGATGGTTTTCTTGACGACGTCGCTGATGGGAGGGATATGCATGACGGCGTTGATGGGGATGAACGTGGTGGGGGGAGTGGTGGTTTACGGGGACAAATTTGGTGGGGTGAAAGTGGTTTCGACTGTTCTTTGTGTATGGGGGTTTTGTTCTTATGTGTACGGGATTTACATGAAGTCGAAGAAGGTGAAAGAGGAGGACGAGGACAGCACTGAGATGATAGAGATGAGTAGAAATCCGAGTGTGCATAACGGTGAAAATCGTGTTTGATTCGATGTGAAATTGTGTGAGTGAGAAGAATGAGTAAAGTATAGGAGTTGTTGTGTAATTGCGTTTGTATGTGTAACTACTTTTGGAGTTGCATATGAGGGATTTGATGCAAGGTTTGGATTAGCATGGGAGTCTAGAAATTATTGTTAAGAACTTAAGATGATTAGCATTACCATTATGTGGTTTCATTATTGCAACATGGCCATGTCATTTAACGCTTAACACCCACTAATTCATTTGAGACCTATTTTAGTGTTGATAATCTGATAATCTGACAGTCTGACAATTAATCATTAATTTGTCGATAATAATTTCAAGCTAGATATGTTGCATAAGCTTAATTTGCATAAACAATGGTACTTGGAGTTTTTCCATTTGAACACATGCAAGATCAATCCCAACAATCAAATCCAAATCCCATCATCACCAAGTGATGACCGCCCCAATTCCACAAAGTAGCACAATGAAGCTGGAAACTATGTATTTATAGTTACGGTGTCTTTGTGCATTGGTTAACCTCACACAAACAAGTGTTTTTGTCACCATACAGTGTGCCAATTTTATTTGTACAAGAAATGGAGCGACTGATCGATAGCGCAAAGTGAGGACACTATGTTAGCTTTGGGTGATGATGCACGACGATTCGGATTCACTAGTTAATTGAAGCCTCGTTACTTATATTGTATATGGCGAATTCTCTCTATATACAATTATATAAAGTACATGATAGGATTCACTGCTCATTTGGCTCGCTAATCATATACACACAATGTACTGAATAAGACATGCTTCATCAAAGATCAAACTAAAGTCTAAAATATTCATGCATAAACATAATTTAGATAGTTTTTCATAAATATGTAATGAGTAGCCAAAAAATTGTGCAAATCTTTATATAAGAACACCCGAGATTAAACTATGAATCGAAAAGGTTTGCATCATTGAGCAACTGTATTAACCTTATTAACTAAATAAACTTAGAAAGTACGTACTCACTTTGTCGGAGCTTTGAAATGTCATATTAGTTTGTGTATTATTTGTATCCATGAAAGAGATTTCCACATCGATCCCAAGTTGTTTGATTAAGAGATGATTAGTGGTAATTATTTCGTATTTTAATTTTGAGTCTTTCTTCCCATGCATACAAACTACATCTCTCTCACCCATAACTATATATCCCCTAGCCATTCTACTCCATATCCACTTATCTTACCATCCCCCGTGTAATTCTTAAGTTGTTTTGTGGTGTTTTCACATATTGGGTAGGATCGGACCACATAAAATTAACCCGAAACATTTCAAGCACGAATTAGACCACACTTATATATATATATTTTTTATTTTCCTTAATTTTTCTAATAAGGATTAGGTAATATAAAACATCCAATTTAAATGATATAACATTCATTATATATATAGTTCATTTCCTAATTGCTTTTCAAAAACAAAATGCACTGAATATTTTAAACATTTATATGCAGTATACAGATGTTCGACTTTGATAACAACACAAATTCTCAAGATGACCTGATCCGGTGATTCAGATTTGACATGTTAGTTGAAAATTTAATAATTAAATTAATTATAATCAGTGTATATATACAAGAATAAACCTTCATTGATTTTGAAAAGACCATAATAGTGAGCTTAAGAATTACTCAAAATATGAAATCCTGAATGTGTTTGAACGAGAAGACGTTAAGCAACAATTCTTAGGTGTATTTTTCGTCGACGAATACATTTAATCTCCTAAGTCATGTTTTCTAGTAGTGAGATTATTACCAATTGTATAGGAGATAGAGTGGATATCCCCTATACATACCCCTCTACAAATTCATGTATTATTGTTTTGTCACCATATTAGCAATTTACAATTTAACTTTCCATATTAGCAAAATGAGAATTTCGCATACCACAATAACTTTCCAATAATTCTTGCCATGGACTTTGCCAGTTAATTGATTAGACGTGTATTGGCTGCTAAATGCCTAAATGATAATACTAATGGGCATTACTCTAATTAGGTGTGACTAAACCTGTCTTTATAGTAAAAACTGAAGCAAGTCGCTCTCCAAAGGCTGTCTCTAGCTTGTTCCTCATAGCTTTTTTGATCCCTTTATATTAGTGCTAAGGTGGGTGAGTGTGTCGTAATCGAGCTACCAAAGTGTACAAGACTCTTTGCCAAAAAAAGTGTACAAGACTACAAGTAGAAGATATATAGGAAATAGAATGTTGTTGATAGAGGTGGATATTCTGTCTTTCCATCATAGTACGTTTAAATCAAACCTTGTAAGTTAGTAAACATGTTTTAATAATCATTGCTTTAAGTGAAATGATGAGTAAGTGGATCCATTTCGATCTCTATATCTATCTTAATCTGTTCTTACTTGTAGCTATTTCACTATCCAAATATATATTAATCGAGAGTGGGATAAAACATCCTTTTTATGCAAGACTATATATGCACTACGTACACTTACGGGTAATGTAATGATACGTATTATTTGACATGAGACGATACGATAAGGTACTTCGATTGTACGTTTGTCTGATTAGTCCACATATATAAGTTATTGATTTCTACTAAACAAACAAAAACATGCACTTCTTCGTGATTGCCAAGTTTTATAATTGTATAAACTTTTTTGGAGTGATAATTAACAAGGTAATTAGTATTTTATATTGAAATTAACCAATCAACATTAAAAGGTATTGAAAGCAAACTTTTCCTTGTTTTTGTCTGAATGTGACTAATATATCGTTTAATTAGTTGCATGATATTTCTTCATTTGCATTACGATCATGAAAAAAGCATCTCTCTTTTCTCTTTTGAAAGCAACAATCGCTGATATTCACATTAACTCCAAAAGCTTTATGCGAGAGAGAACAAAATCCACTGGGGTTGTTTTTGCCCATTCTCATGGAAAAGGATACAGGAAAATCTCCGAATTGATCACTCCTCCATAGTCGACTACAACACGTCTACCGATCTTTCATCGCAAACACTTTCGAGTATGTAAATGATTTTTAAGCAAGAAAAAGTGACTTAAGTTACAAGCTCGAGAGAAATAACATTGTGAAAGAGTAGTGCATACGATGTGTACGTGTATTTAGTGTGATTATAAGTGCATTTGGAGAAGTCAGAAAAGTAGGAAACTCTGGGAACACCTCGATCGATCAGATGGATCAAACAATATTATAAACCCTAAGGCCCCAAGAGAAGAAGAAAACAATGGTCAGGAATGCTGCAATGGTACGACTGCACTACTTGTCGGACATAAATTCTGCGAGGTCGTTGCATGCTTTTGTTCTAGTCTTGAGACTTTGTAGAGGAAACATGAATGGAGAATTTTAGATGTCATTGTTGTTTGAAGCCTTTATGTATAATTTGATTCCATATTAGTGTATTGGGTAAGTTCGCAGTTGGAATAATATCTCTCTTTGAATGATATATATCGATCCCCTGATTTGCTGCACACATGTATCACGTACCATTCATATACTGATATACTATATGTACCATTAGTATACGTAAAGCTAGCATACAAAAGCACACAATTTTAAAACGCATAGTGTAATCTTTATGCAAGAGATGATGAATATGGTGGTTGGAGTCTTGATTTATACGATCAAATATTTACACGAGAGTTCTTAGCTATTGGTTTTCCAAATGAACAAACAAGCATCATCAGTACATAATTCACAACTAGTTAATCTCGAACCATTTGCTAGCTTGCTTGTTCTAAGAATATGCCATTATTCCACTATGATAAATTGAAACATGTATGCAGAGACAGAAAAGCCAATAAATCAAGAACATGTTAGCATCATACTAGCTTTCCTTGATTTGATTTATGAGATAATTAGAGAAAAACAAAAAAAATCATTCTCTTTTACGACAAATCCATTCATTTTTTATTTTTAAATTTACACACAATGCAATAATTTAGCATGCCTTATAGATTTTATTTCAGAAATTTAAATTTATTTCAATTTTTTCACTGTTATTTTTGCCTTTCTAATGTTCATTTTATTTTATATCTTTAAGTTAGGTTACAAATAGAAAAATTGAGTTTTCAGTATAAGGTTTTAGGTTAGGTGTTAAGGTTTATGAAAGAATTGGGTTTTGGGTATAGTGTTTTAGGGTTTAGAGTTTATGGAGGAATTGAGTTTTTGGTATATAGTTTTAGGGTTTAGGGGTTTACTGTTTAGGGGTTTAGAGTTTAGGATTTAGTGGCAAATCTTGCAATTTCATTCTTAAATGGGTTCTATTTTTAAGATTAAATATAAATATTTTTTTCTTCTTCAATAAATCAACATAATTAATAGGTGAGTGTATTTTAAAAGAGTGTAAAAATGTGCTTAATTTAAAATAAACCTAGTAAATTAGGTGTATTATCAAATGCCCCTTCATTTATTGTCTACAATGGTGTCATTGCATCATGGTATCTAAGAGAAAGAACTTACATAGCCAACAGACTAAAAAACCCATGGCAAGTTCTTCTACGTCGATCAAAATCTTCTTTGCAAAGAAGCTACTTAATTATAGTCAAAGCAATCCCCAATGCTATTTTAACTTCGATGTTGTCAAAGAATTGAAAATAGATGTACCTCAATGACTTCTTCATGAGTAAGGTGCCACAAACACCCCAAAAGCCTTCGACGAACCCTATGGCCATGCTGATATAGAAACCAAGCTTTCCATAATCAACTTCATCTTCTCTGTAACCTCTCGGAAGCGTTTGATTTGTTTGGCCGTCATCTCCCTTGCACTTGGCTGAAAGAGGAAAACCGCAAAGCAGTGGATTCCCCAAATAGGATGAATTGTCTAGTGTTTGAAGTTGGAAACCTGAAGGAATTCTTCCAGACAAATCCAGGTGAGACAATGAGGTCAAAGAAGACAAGCTTTGTGGAATTTCACCTGCAAGGTGGTTATGCGAGAGATCAAGGGTTTCCAACATGCTCAAGTTCTTGAACTTCCATGGAATCTTTCCAATTAAATGGTTTCTTGACAAGTTCAAAGAACCCAATCCAATGAGAGATATCTTCCGGGATTTCACCTTCTAAACTATTAGATGAAAAATCAATGCTCATTACTAAATGTAATGTATGATCAATGCTATATTCAAGTTCTCTTCCTTTCATACTAACTTCTGTTAACCCATCATAATATCTCCAAGAGGGCACCAGAGACGAAAGTATTCATATTACTCAAACATTTGGGTATAGTTCATGAAATGTTGTTATGGCTGAGGTCTAGGATATGAAGGTATTGAAGATTGAACAACTGTTGGGGATTTTTCCGCTTAAAAAGTTGAAACGCAATTGTAGAACTTGCAATTCTGGAAACTTGGACCCGATCCATGTAGGTAGGATTCCAACCAGTTTGTTGCTACCAAGGTCAATATGAGACAAAGCAGAGCAATTTTGCAAGGATGACGGAATTTCTCCCCCAAAATGGTTGTCGTTCATCTTTAAAACCCTAAGAGAACTTGGGATGCCCATTGAACTCGGAATATTACCAGATAGATTGTTGTTTGAGACATCTACGACAACTACGTAGCTCCACAAACTCCATTCTTGTGGGAACTCTCCGGCAAACTGATTGTTTCTCAGAGAAAGGATTGTGATACGTTGGATTTGGCAAATTGAAGGTGGAACAGTTCCATGCAAATGATTATCAAAAAGATACAGTTCCTCTGGTTGAGGAGCATTAGTAGGTGAAAGGTGGAGTGCACCCTCAAATTGATTACTACTCAAATCCATGAAAATTAATCGCGGGAAATTGAAATGGAACGGAAATTCTCCACCAATGTTATTGTTAGGTAAATGCAAAGATTCAACTTGGGAAGAGATCTTGAAGAGCCATTCCACAGGTAGACTACCTGAAATCTCAACATTGTCAAGGACAATATCAACTAGTTGAGTTTGCGATCGAAGCCATACCGGAAACACATGCATGATTTACAATGCAGTATTGAATGTAAATTGTCCAGAGGTTGAATGGGGGAAGCCCGAAGCCAGTCTGCCCAGTCATCAGTCACATTGAAAATGAGGGCTGGTGGTAAAGCTGGTTTCTCTGAGCTTATTTGAAACGTCTTTAATTTCGTAAGGTTTACGAGATGTTCTTCAGTTAGAACTCCCTTCCACGAATTCCCACTTCCCAGACAGATCTAGGTCGACTGCTGAGAGAGTTGTCCTAAGCCTTGGCCCTTGAGGAATTATGGAACCGTTCATACGATTAAAAGAGAGGTCTAGTGTTCTCAAGGATGGTAAGTACTGAAAAGATTCTGGAAATGACCCGGATAGAAAGTTGACACTGAGGTCGACCGTCGAGATACTGCAATGCACTTGCCATCCCCTCACTATTTCGACAATTTGAGACACCGCTCAAAAGCTATTGAAGAGATCCATTAAACATGTTGTTTGCAAGGTTTAACATCTTTAGGTTGCACAGATGTCGAATGATCGGAGGAATTTGACCTTCGAGTCCCATGTCAAATAAGTGTAGGTGTTCAAGGGATTTAAGGCTAGTGAGATTTAAACGCCATGTGGGGAAGGTGGGCTGGAAAAAATTAATTGATAGGTCAAGTACCAAAAGTGATGTCAAGTTAGTAATGGACTGCTGGTGGAGTGGAAAGCTATCAATCTGGCAAGAAGGCATATGTAACTCTATGAGTGAAGGAAGCATGTCAACAGCATTTAGCCAACTTACTCATGTGCTGCTAAGGTCCAAGGTTTCAAGATTGAGGTATTTTAGGGAAGATAGGGGAAGATAGACGAGAAAGCCGGTTCAAGTTTTTGGAAGAAGTTTGAAAATTCCACTGGAGGTCAAGATAGTTCAAGTTTGAGAGGTTACCAAGAGGAGGAATCTCTCCTATATGGCTATATAAATGAAAATGAAGCATAAACTTGGGAATGTGAACCCATTGAAAATCGTTCTTAGATTAAGATACCTCAAACTCTTGAGCTGTCCCATAAACTTGGGAATGTGAACCCATTGAAAATCGTTTTAACTTAGATCCAAGTAAGATAAATGTTTCAACTTTCAAGTGAAGCAAAGAAGGATTTCGTACCTGTCAGTAAGGAACTAAGGATTGCTCGACCTCATGGCAGGTATTACGGAGGTCCATCTTTTCGACGTGACCCGTTCTGTTGTTGCATGAAATCCCTTGCCATGCATTGACAGCATGCAGGAGCCTCCCAAGAAAAAAGCCTTCCAGAAGGATCGGCAAGATCATGTTTGAAGCTCAGAAGAGCTTGTCTCTCTTCCTGCATGCCCCGAAGTTGAAGAAGCAAACGATATAGTAAGAGTAGGAGGAGGAGAAGAACGAGGTGAGAAAATGAAGGGCTCATGTTAATCTTGTTCCCCATAACTAATGTTGCAGTGAACAATGCTTGGGCAGTGATGGTATTAATTTTGAGGCTAATTGGCTAATATAGAGACGCGTAAACTTACTAAATTTAACAATTTAATTATCATTCTTAATAATTAATTAAGGTTAGGGTGTTTCCATTACGTGCTCACCATGTTATGCTTTCTATTTTCTACCAAGTTTTGACTTGGCCGTCTCATGAAATGCTTTACCCTTCATAAAGCACTACTCCTGTCATATCTGTTGAATAACTGATACATATTTAATATTTTTTATTACAGATTCCTATAATTTTCTTCGGTCTTTACAACACTTAATTTATTTTTATTGATACAAACGGTCAATAAACACAAAAAATACGGAAAATGACTGTTTACAAAAAAAAAATCAGACCTAAACTAATGAACTGAAAAGTCAACCATCCATTTTAATAAAATGTGTACTTATTAATACTCAAATACAGAAATCATTATTAAATTTATAATAAAATAATTTTTTAAGACAATTTTACTCTTGTTCTTTATACACAGTACTTGAAGAAAAAAATGAAAGAGAATATTTTGCCGGAGGCTTGCAAGTCGCTGTACTCCGATCACTGATCGCCGGATTTCGATCACCACCTCCGGACTATGGTCACTAGACGCCAGAAAATTACTGGTAGCCAGAATTTTATCAGATTTTTTTTTCTACTATAGGTAATAAACTTTTACAAAATTTTACCGTCCGTTTTCATTCTCACCGTTGGATGTATACATTATCCACGTTTGTTTTTTTATCCAGTACACCGAATACTCTCTCTTATAGATTGAGATTACACCAGCAAAGAAAAAGCCAGGCAAATCACTATATGCAAGAGTCGCAGACACTGGTATTGATCTCAAAGAGGCTGCTAAGAGACTGAACATTGATTGGGATACAGCTGCAGAGAGTGATGATGCTGATGTTAAGGATGAATCAGATGTGCCTTCAGTTGTGGTTTGTTTCCTTTGCTTTCTCATGTTCGTGCAATTATATTAAGAAGAATATGGAATAATGAATACCGTATTACCTTATTGCATGTTTTAGTTTACAGTAATAAAGTTAAATATAGCATTGTTGTGAGCAATGTTAGAATTTGCAATAGAAGTAGGTTAGTATGATACGTTCTTGATTTAGTTCATTCAAAGACAGAAAGCAGCTCATTGATATATGTTTGATCTGCCTTGTGTACTATGAATGCTGATTAAAGTTTGATTATTGATGAAGTACTCAGTAATTCAGAGCTTCGTGTTGTAAATGGTTTAGCTAATGGCTCTGTAGACATTTTATTATCTTGCAGGGTTATGGAGCACTGTAATTGGTCACGCTTTTTCCAGTCATTATTGGTGTATCAGTGGTACTAATTTTATTTTACAGTTCACTCCAGTAGAAATCTTGTCTAAATGTCATATGGTTCAATGGGAATTTGTCCCCCATGCGCAGAAATCCCAACCACAAATCCAGCTCCCTCCCCTAGTATGCCCCCTGCTTCCCTCTCTAAAAACCGGTCGGTATGTTATATCGGCCGGTATAACAGACAATCCCGTTTCAATGTATAGATTTCTATGCCTTGCAGTATATATTGAATATTGTGTTGTTGTCATGTTCCTATAAGCTTTACACAAGTTTGTATATGCTAATGATAATGCTAATGTCATGTTCTGTAGCATGATGGCACATTGCCATCAACTACTTTGGCTATCTCGCATATATTGCTTGCATGTATGAATATTATATAATGTTGACGCAAGCAAATCAACAGGCTTGATACTCCATCCTAAACTCCTAGGATGGCCAATACCTTGTCTAATATTTAGGAACTCATTTTGAATAGTTAACTATGTTTTGTTCAAGTCAAGCTTTCTCCATAGAGGTTACAGAATAGATTAGAGTTATTTTAAGGAGAGAACATGGTTATCACTACTAGATGTGCGTCTAAACCATTTGTGTTCCTTCTTCCTTAAGTAGTCCAATCTCAAACCATTAGTCCAATCCCAAACCATCTTCCTCAGGATTTCTGCTTTTCCATACCATGGCAAATCCAGTTTCAGATGAAATGCTTCATATTTCAAGCTACGGGTTTCAAAACACGACAATGGAAAAGCAGATTTCTGTAGATCCTGTATCGATGCGTAGGGAAGAGAGTGCTAATCCAATGCAGACTGTTGTTACTGCTCAAAAGCCAGGACAGAACCAACTGCCGGCCTTATTGCCTCCTACAAACTCCAAGTTTTTAAGCATAAGTCTACCAAATTCAGCAACCTCATCGCCACGATTTGGCCCCTCATTGTTGAAGAAGAAAGGGAAGAATGAAAGGCAAGTATCTCCCCCGCAAGTTGAGGATGTGAACCAGCCCCACTCTGCATCCTACAACCCTCTTCATCTGCAACAAGAACTCCAATTTCGACGCACCAAGTCGTGCGGTGAAGGAAGAGAATCTGTTCCTGATGACTTTGATCTTTGGCTGATTCAACCAAATACCATTGAAATTGTCAACAGAGCATATACCAGTTACACTAGCTTCTCCAAAACTGAAGTCAACAAACCTGTGCATGAAAATGGCAAGAAAAACAAACCAAGTGAAGATATCGAAGAGTTCAAATGTGGAGCTCTCTGCTTGTTCCTTCCTGTCTTCGGCGGCAAGGCAAAGCCAGTGAGAGCAAGAAAGGTAGAATCCGAACTGCAGAATCGAAATGTCATCTCTAGATCAGTTTCCTTGGAGAAGTTTGATTGTGGTTCCTGGGCTTCACAAAACATGGTAAGTGGCAATTTAGAGGACTCCATGGGTCACTTTGATCTGCCTCTGGAGTTAATAAGAGGCAATGTAAATGATGCACATTCCCCAGTTACTACAGGCTTCCTATTTGATAAGGACATAAAGGGAGTCCTGAAGAATGGCTCAGCCAGAACCTCAGCAGCTAGAAGATCAAATGAATCACCTCGCCACGTTCGGTTTTCGACATCATCTCCGAAATCTTACCCTGCCTCACCGGGTTCTTGCATCACACCTCGCCTGCGCAAAGCCAGGGAGGATTTCAATGCTTTCTTAGAAGCACAGAGCGCATGAATATGTGGCCTTTGGTAAATTTGATCAAGTTTTGATGAATGTAATTGCATTTTTTGTAAAATAATGCACATAATGAGGTCTTGTTTTTTCGATCATAACGAACTCTGTAACTAGATGACATGATGTTCCAGATGATTGCATATCCACAGTCTCACAAACGTTAAAGTAGTTTTTGGTACTAAATTAACTAAATTCTTGTATACATGATCATGTCAGATTAATGAAAATTCTTGTATACAGTTGGTGAACTTGAACCAGAAAAGGTGAAAGCATACAGTTGAGATCCTTGTGCGAACCCGAAAAGCTTTGAATTGGGCTGGGCCTAATAAAAGTCGGGCGATTCTTATATAAGGAAGCCTCAAAACCTCATGTTTTGATATCTCCATCACTTTATTGCCTTCAAATTGTTTTGCCCATTTTCACCTAATTAAACATTTTGTTAAACCAAATAACTAATCATGTTTACTAGGCGTGTTGGGATGAATTTGGACATGTTTATGCATCACTTTATCAATTATGTAAACTCCTTACTGTATTGTGTTGAAATAGAAAACTATGAATCGTGAGATGAGTTTTTTTCAAATTTAGATTGAGCTATTAGTAAATCGACTAACGAAGATGAATGTTATAATTGATAAATTGAAGAAAAAGTGAGACAAAATTTGTTATTCTGTATATTTCTATATCTATAGTCCTAAGAGCGGTTGGGGTGGATCTAGTGCATATGGACCGGGTCATCCACCGTTCTTTTAACAGGGTTACAAGTTTTGAAAAGTGACAAAGAAAGGAAACCGAGCTCGGATAGACAGTAACGAAACCAAATTAAATGAAAATAAAAAATAAAAAAGAACTAAATTCATAAAAAATGGTCTATAATACATATACACCTTTACACCGTAGAGTTTTCGATATAGTCCTATAGATAGATCAAGACTATCAGTCCATATTCATCAATCAAACCTTGTCTCAAATCGATTCTTAATTGTGTAATGTAACAATCATCTGCATCAGTCTTTGCCTAGCTAGGCTTCCCTAGGCAGTGAGAAATTGCTGGACTATGTAAATTGCATGACCAAATTTCAATCAATACTCACAACGTGCGGGCACTAGTTTTGACTACTTGGATTAGTTGGTAGACTATCAATTCGTTTTACTCGTTTTTTATCTTCTTTCAAATCCACTCATCGTAGCTTAGACATGAAGAGATCATGATATACACTTCAGTTTTAATTTTACATGATACACTATAGGGACGAGCTAGGCCAGCCCGAAAATTGTCAGGGACCGAGCCTGGATATGAAAAAATTGGGCTGGTTCGGGTTCGAGTTTTTAGAAAGGCAAGTCTGAGCAAAAACTGAATCGGGCCGGACTTGGCCAGATTTCAGGCTTTTCGGACTCACAATGTAGTTCCTCAGATTTCATTTTTTTTTTCAGACACAACACAAATTGTTCATGTTTAATTCAAACCAATAAACGACACAAATTGTTCAATCCATGATTATTAATACAGAAAACCATTTAAATAGCTCAATCTCACAAACTCACAAATAGAATAGCAAAAGCAAATTAAAAAGATTTAGTGAAGAAGCATAAGCTGTAATTTTGAACACAACAGGATACCAATATCATCTTGTGGCTCCAAACTGCAATCTGCACAATCAAAAACCAATTTTTCATTTTTTGGCAGCAACTGTCCAAAAACCCAAAATAATATAAAGTACAATTGACCTAGTGCACAACCAAATAACCAATCACAAGCTTGAACTAGAACTAACATACTGCACAACCAAAAAACCCATCACAGAACTGACCTACAACCTACTACACAGCCAAGTAATATTCTCTTTCCCATTTCCAATCCCTCTTCTCCACTAGTTCTATTCTCTTATTTCTCAAACTCCATATACACCAATATATAAGCCACTGATTTGATGCCACTTATAAGCTTGCATAATTCTGATAGTGTTGTCGGCCACCATCTCTTCATCTTCACTTATAATAGCAAACCCCACATACACCAATATATCAAAAACTAATCTAGACTATACAAAAAAACCCTAATAGAAAATTCTGATCATCATATCTTACAAAAATAGAGGGCGAGTTCAATGAAGCCATAATTCGAATCTCTTAAAAAAAGGAATGACTTAATCATCATATCTTACAAATTGTAAGTTACAATGACTTCAAACAAAGCATCCAAGTTTTAACCCAACATGTGGTGTCACACTGCCAACGTTTTCTATGCTAACATTTTATATACTAACATTTACAATGACTTAGATAGTTGAACATTCCTTTGAATACTAACATTTTCTATACTATCCAAGTTTTTCCAAAGTTTCTTATAGATGTGTACGAGGCCATCATGTATTGAGAGAACAGTTTTATCCATGTTGTACTATTCAATAAATTTTATTTCCTAAATTCCTAATACATAAATCTTATACATTCATAACAAATTCCGGAAAACAGAAAAAGAAAGAAGTTAAATCGTATCAAAACCTGAACTGTCAAGGTAGATTGACAAGGTGCTCCAGTATACTTAAATTAGACTCCAATGAGGAATAGAAAATCAGGCTCTGCTAAACCTTCATACCCTTCTACCTGAGGAATAACAAAAGAGTGAATCTAATAGTAGCCACACCAACTCATAGAACACGACAATAATTTCCCTACAAAGGACCCAAAACTAAACTAACTATTTTATGATTTTATCCACACCATCACATCATCATACTTTGAATGTAGATATATGTCTATATTAGTTCAACAATTATGGACATCGCAATTCAAACATGGGCAAAACGAAAAGAAAAGGACACAAAAACCATCAAGGACATTCAAGAATCCAGTACAAACAAGAACCCACCAACACTCTTAGTTGCTAAAAATGAAATGATGAAGAAAGTGAAAGAGTGAACCTGAAGATGATGCGAGAACGGTGGTCGGTGGGCGAGCACGGAGAGGGAATTCGATTTGAAGAGGCGAAGGAGAAACCAGTCTCATGGAGATTGAGAAGTGAGAACTGATCGAGAAGTGGTGGCTGTCTAAGATGTGAGAAGGTAGGTTAGGGATTTAGGGTAAAATCACATGGTAATTAGTAAATATTAAGTCAGTTTATGGTAAGATAATAACGGGTCAGGTAGGGCTTTCGGTCCTTTTAAATATAGGGACCGAACCCGAACTGATTTTTTAGAAAACAGGCCAGGTTTTGGACCAGACCGAGTATAGGGTTTCGGGTATTGTCAGGTTTTTCGGACCGGGTTTTTGGGTTTCCAGGTTCCGACGCTCACCCCTAATACACTAGCCGAAGTATCTAATGTTTTACTTGTGGCTGCAGTCAATATGAACATTTTTGTCTATAATAAATATGCTAAGGAGGCACAAGAGATCGAGGTGAGGGGAGGAGAAACATGGTGTCTTCAAGGATGAGTATGTAATGTGTCATGGTTATAGTGTCATTTTTAAGGACTATTTTAAAGTCGCTTAGTTCTTGTTGTCAATATAATGAGGAGGTTACATGTGCATATATGCTGGTAGTTTTGACATGTAGTGTTTAAAAGTGTTGTTTCTTTTTGAGGTTGGCTGGAAGAATGTATCGATACATCTGGATTAGGTTTAGGTTACAGTTGAACCCCTTTCGGTTCTTGTATACTGTAATCGCTGATGTTTCGAATAGGTAAGGTGAAGAGTGAAGAATTTATTTTCACCACTAGTGTCTCTCATGGTTGTAATATTACATTCTTGTTTAATGAAATTCTTGATATTTTTCCTCAAAAAAACCCGGTCACTTATCTCGCTAACTCATAAGTGCATGAGAGTCACTATTTAAGTAACTTCATACATCATTTTTTTTTCATTTACATAAGTCTAAAACTAGAAGAAGTTAGAGAAGAGAAACTTATAGTCGGTGACTCTCGTCCGTAACATAATTATCGTCTCAACACTTTATTTTCTAAATTCTTGCTTCTTAAAGTAGGCATGCAATACTAAGTAACACGCGTATAATATCTTCCGAGTATAATTGAGTTCGTCTTAATACTCGGCCGTAAAACTTCCTCTCTCAAAACCCTAACATCTCTTTTTCTCCGAAAGAAAAATGAAAGATAATAGTGACAATATACAACACATGGAAGTTGAAAGCGAAGCTGCCATTTCTGCCAATGCCAGCTGCATAACAACGCAGACCTCCACCGCTCTTTGATCATCTAACTAGGGCTGCCATGCATGCCAGTGTTAGCACCCAATTATACAACAAACTTGCTACGCATAACCAGCCAAAACCCCATTCTATCATCTTCTGCATTTCAACCCCAATCTCATATACAACAGAGAAACTCCTATACGAAAGCAAATGCTAACAAACAGTGACACAAATATAACACCCTTTTTAATTTCTATACTCTATAGCTAGCTCAGAGCCTCACACGATCTCTTTCTCACATGGAACCAATCATCCACATGTTTTTCCGGATAATGTTCTCTCTTATTCTGTTTGTTCCCTTCAATAATGCATAGATAATAATATTCTTGAGCAACAGCAAGCTTTACCCTGGACAAAGCTATCCCCCCTCATCCCGAAACTAGGAACAAATTTTGAAAGGGGCTAGAAACATATTAAATTATATAATTTTTTATCGACAAAAAAAATACATTAACAATTTATTAAATTTAATATTTCTAAAAAATATTTAACCCATTTAAAACTTTCGTTCATAAATAATTTTTTTGAAATTTGTAGTTTTCTTTATTTAAAATACTAATGAATAGGTTTAAATAATTCTATAATACATAATACATTTACTTTTATTATTTTTCTTTTATATGTAAATAAATTAATTTAGAAAGAAAAGACCAGTTGTATAATTTCATATATAATTCTTTACCAATCATACAGTGTCACGTGAGATTTAAGCAAGCTTATGAGGGCCACAGCCCCTTCTGGTCTCCACTAAGATCCGCCTCACATTAGCCTCTTGTTTAGAGCATTTTCAATAGCTCATGTAAAAACTAAAATAATCTCTATTTTTGTGGAAAACATTATTTTTAGCTCTAATAGCTCATGAAAATGATCCTTTATAATACAAAAATTGGAAAGAGAGAAAAACATATCCTCTAAATCTATAGAATTTTTACAAATTTGTATCTTCATGTAAACTTTATTGCTTACATTTTTGAATTCATTTTCTTCCCTAAAGAAAGAACAAAACATCATTAAATTAAAACAATTAATCAAATAATTAAGGTTTGATTTGAATGAATTTATATATTTTTATAAATTTATTAAATTATACAGAAAATATTTAATTTTGTATATAAAAATAGAATAATTGTTAGAGTTTAACTCATTTTCTTATAGAGATTTTGTGAGTTTATCTTTTATAATAGAGAATTCATATAAAAAAATAGTTGGAAATGCTGGTAAATAAGTCTGCAAAGAATTATTAACAATATATAATAACCTGAATGCAGAATGTGCAAAGAACTTGGTGTGGGTTTTCTTGTACTTTGAGGCAGAGTGCTGCAGAAGCAACCTACCTCAGTAAAGTTAATACCCAGATCGATACACTGTTCACTTCAGTAAGTAAAACCCAGTTTGTTTGCATCATAAAGGCAACGCTCTACTCCCCTCCACCAGATGGTAAGGTATCCAATCTTTCTGCTGCAAAGGCATGAGCTGCAGGATCGATCAAACCTAGCTAGATCGATCAGTTTAGGTCATATTCATCTCACTGGGGTCACCAAACCCACCCACCACCCATTACTTTGTGGGTTGTCACCCCTCTAAATCTGCCACATTATTCTCTCATACGATCTTGGACCGACGTCTCATAGTGTGATGAAGCATATGCTCCCAAGTTTATAAAATATAATATGTATTGCATTGATATTTCTTCAGAGAGGGTCTTCAGTCGGCAGTTTCTCCTTCGTTGGCTTCTTCATGGATCATTAGCTGAGAGAAAAACTGAATTGAGTATTAACTATTAAGATTAAATTTGAGTTTTCACAACAAATATTTCATATAAAATATGTCACAGGACAAAATAAAACTGCCCCTTTTTTTGCCCTGCCGAAGCTGGATTTGCGTCTAGCTAGGTCCGCCACCTTGCTGCATGTTTTTATTTTTCAAACAAGACCGGCTTAAAGTCCTCCTCGGCTACTATCGTTGTCCATGTATCTATTTTAATAGAAGATCCTCTTCGTTATATATTTAGTCTATTACGTTAAACAAATTTAGGAGGATTTGAGGTTTTGATAGGTTGGTGTCTATATCATTTCAAGTTTATGTGGTGTCTACTAACACCGTCAATAAATTGTTCTATTTTGTGTTCGCATCTTATTGATTGTATACAGAGTATACAATCAATCTAGTCACAAATGTGATAAAATTGCTTGTCGTGTGGCTCTGTTTTCTTTGTTTACTAAAACTCAGCAGACCACTGGTACGGTTAATCAGGTTCATAATCAAGATTCTCTGCTCGCCTTACTCCAAGATCACCCTCCACCACACACTGAGAGACAGCCTCGTTCAAGGTTATAGGAAAAAAACCAATGGGTTCTAGGGTTTTAGTCGTGTGTTTTCATCCTGTTCTACGGTGCGTCTATTGACTTTGTCATCAGACAGGAGATCTGAGTAAAGCCGGTTAGTGGTTGTTTCCTGAAGGATGGCGGTGGTGGATTGAGAGGGCGGCCGAAAATCTGAGTTGCAGTAGGGTTGTTTGGCAGTGGTTTTGTTGTTGAACTATCATGTTCGTTCGATCTTGCCGGTGGGTGTAGAATATTGGATTGACGGCGCGAGGCGGAGTTGATGGGGAGAACGGTGACACTACCAGAAAAAAGACTTTAGCCAATGAAATGACCAAAAACAGGCTGACAAAATTTTTTTTCGTTGGCTAAAGTCTTTTTTCTAGTAGTGGACTTTAGCTGACGAAAAAAATTTCGTCGGCTAAGTTAATTTTTCGTCGGCTATAGTCAATGAATTTTAGCCGACGAGATTATGGTATTTCGTCGGCTAAAGTACCTTTTAGTTACAAAATTACACTACAGATATTTCGGTGTCCGATTGACTATTATGATACCAATCTGGAAGTGGAACGGGCGTACGAGTCAAACTCATGGTTAACGCCATGACATATGCTTTTTTTGGCCATCCGAGTTCATTTAAGGCTTCAAAATGACGTTTTCTAAACACTTAACACATGAAAACCCTAAATAAATAAAATAAATAACTATAGCCAACAAAATTTATTAAAATTCGTCGGCTAAAGTTAATTAAAATTTCAATTTCAAAGGACTTTAGCCGACGAAATCATATATTTTCGTCGGCTATTGTCAAAAATTTTGCCGGAAATTTTGAAAATTTAAGGGTACTTTAGCCGACAAAAATATATTATTTCGTCGGCTAAAGTTATTTATTTATTTATTTATTTATTTAACTTTAGCTGACGAAAAAATTAAAATTCGTCGACTGAAGTACCCTCAAAATTTTTAAAATTTCCGCCAAAAATTTTAACGTTAGGCGACGAAATTCAATATGTTCGTCGGCTAAAGTACTTTCAAAATTTCCGCCAAAAATTTTAAATTTTTTCTATGTCTCTCTTTCTCTATCATCTTATTCATCTCTCTACCTTCTCCTCATTCTCCTCCTCCTCCTTCAGCTCCTCCTCCGGCGGCAACTCCTCCTACTTCTACTTCTCCTTATTCTCCTCCTCCTACTCCTTCTCCTCCACCGCGGCTCCTCCTCATTCTTCTTCTCCTCCATCTACTTCTCCTTCTCCTCCTCCTCCTCCTTCTCCTCCTCTTCCTCGTCCACCACGGCTCCTCCTCGTCCACCGCGGCACCTCCTCCTCCAAACACCGCGGTTACTCTTCCTCTAAACACGAAAAAACGAAAAAAGAAAAAAAAGCAATCGTTCAAAATAAACTTTAGCCGACGAAATCAAACTTTAGGCGACGAAATTTAAACTTTAGACAACGAAATTTAAACTCTAGACGACGAAATTTAGACGATGAAAAATTTCTTCGTCGATTAAAGTCCAAATATTCATCGGTTAAAGTCCAAACTTTAGACGACGAAAAATTTATTCGTCGGCTTAAGTGACAAAATTTCGTCGCCTAAAGTCTAAAAATTCATTGGCTAAAGTCCAAACTTTAGGCGACAAAAAATTTCTTCGTCGGCTAAAGTCCAAACTTTAGGCGACGAAAAATTTCTTCGTCAGCTAAAGTCTAAACTTTAGGAGACGAAAAATTTCTTCGTCGGCCAAAGTGTGGACTTTAGCCGACGAATGTCAATATTTTCGTCGGCTAAAGTATAGTCGACGACCTTTTCTCGACGATACTTTAGCCGACGAAAAAGTTTAACAAACCGACAAATTTTTTTCGTCGACTAAAGTCTTTTTTTTCTGGTAGTGTGACAAAGAGTGGTGAGTTTGGATTGTTCTCGATCTGGGTTGGTCTTTACTGCCTTGTCTAGTTTGTATATCATGGAGGATGTTGCGGCTGCCCAACAAGATGTAGACGATGCATTTGGCCGGCAGGATGACCAGTTGCGGTCAAGCTCGTTTAGGTGGCAGTGACGTTGGCAGCGAGGCAGCATTTGTCGCAGCTCTGCAACCAGATGCAAAAACAGACTTGGGCCGGGTTTGTGGGCTTTAGGTCCAAGGATTTGGGTGGGTTTGGGCTTTCTTTGGCTCAGGTTGGATTTTTTATTTAGTTTTGTTTTTGTTAAGATCTTCTTGGTTTGGCTGTTTTGGTCAGGTGTCTCTCTTTTATAAGAGAGGGTTTTGATTGTCCTGGTTAGGTGTCCTTTCTTCTTGAGCGAGTGTTTAGGATTTTGGTCGATTGTTCGAGTTGTTGGTAGGTTGGTGCCGTGTCGTGAGATGAGTCATGGTTATGGTGTCGTTTCCAGTGACTATTTTAACTTCGGTTAATTCTTGTTGTCAATGTAATGAGGAAGTTACATGTGGATATATGCTGGTAATTTTGACATATAGTGTTTGAAAATGGTTGTTTCTTCTTGAGTTTGACTGGAATGATGTATTGAGAGTTCTGGATTAGTTTGGGTTACCGTTAAACCCTTATCGGTTCTTGTTCACTATAATCGTTGATGTTTCAGATATGTATGGAGATATCCTTTATAGTTGTAATATTATATTTATGTTTAATGAAATTCTTGATATTTTTCCAAAAAAAGTCACAAATGTGATGGAATATCGACCAACATGGGAAGTTGGAGCAAATTTCTAACAAGTGTTCAAAAAAACATACATTACGTCAAATTGCCTATTAAACTCTCTTAATAGAGCCTAAACCAAGTTACATTATTATCATACACCATTCAAGAACCACAGTCGTCCCGTTAGGTGATGATTGAAGACTGCTGTGGGGAAACTGAAAATGAAAGATAAAGGAAAGCAAACTCTAAAAGACAGGCAAGGGGACAGTTTTTAACTAAACCATTGTTGATTCATTCTTTGCTTTCCTTTCTTTTCTCTCAATCCATGTGTTACAACATTAGCCAAGAGGATGAGCCATATCACCCACCACCTCTTTTGACTTGATCTTTCATACACTTTGTCATCTTGAATTATTCCGAAGCTCAATTTATATCAAAACCACACATAATATTACCACTTTAAGATTAATCTTTGAGAGCTGCACAACGCCAAAGTTCATCTCAGAAAATGTGACGCTTGGAAATGTAAATGGCCCATAGTCTTCTGGAATTCTTTTTCTAAGTTCATGGATAGAATCATAGAAAAGCAAAGCATGGAAAAATCCAGGAGGATAGAAAAAAAAAGTGGATAAGGAGTAGCTAAGTGAAGGGGAAAAATAACTCAGTTCATACTTTTTCGATTGATTTTGATATAATTCAAATGTGTGTGTATTTTACTTGGTCAATTATTGAGAAAGTGAATAGCAGTAGTGTCAAAGCTAATATGTGGAGATAAGTAGCTTTCAAAGAATGAAATGTTACCTTTGCCAAAAACAAAAAAGATTGAAATGTTACACAACACATCTGTTTTATGCCTTGTTTGGGATCGTGTATAAACAAATACTCTCATCTTCAACACTTTAAGAATGTGCACGTATGTTATGACTTGTTTAAGAATCCCTTAGGCTAATACTTTCATTATATATACTTTAAGAATGTGGTGTTGTTTTTTCTATGAAGAGATTAAAACAATGAACAAAAAGAACCATCCCGAAACGTATTTTATAGGCCACTATAGTTTATGTATTTATACCAATGACATTTTGATTGTAACTTTGTCTCGCATAGTCTTTGAGGGTGTCAATTAAAGGACCATTGTTCCCTTGGTTGCTTTCATTTTAAGGGACATCAATGGACTTCGAAGAAATAGTGTAATGAAGACATATGTGTCATTGTGATTTCCGATTTGATGAGCGAGATTTAACCGTGAAAATGTTCGGAAAGAAGAAGAAGAGCCAGATCATTCTTCATTTTCTTTGCTTAATTTCTTGTCTCTTCCTCTTACAATGGTGGCCAGAGAGCTAGTTAACACCATTGTAATGACCATGGTTCTAAAAATAGGCCTAATCGGCCGGTCACCAAAGCAACTTTGGTCTAGTCGGTCGGAAGAAAAGTCGTGAAAAAATCGGCCTAATCGGTCTAGTCGGCTCAACTCGGATTAGACCAAAAATAAAAAAGAAAAAAAGGAAACAACGTCGTTTAACTCATTTTAACTTGGTCAAAACTCAAAACCTAATTCAAGTTTAATATTGTAATGTTTTATTGACTATTTTTATATTTTAGATATTATACTACCTTTTATAAAAAAATATATGTATTATATGTTTTAAAAATAAAAATTAATCTAAAAATTAAAATCCGAGTACTCCCCGACTATTCCTCTACTCGTTAGTCCCCGATCGATCGACCAACTAACGACTTAAAACCTTGGTAATGGCCTCATGTCCACTTTACATATCGGCCAAGTCTTTTTGTGTTTGCTTGTTTATTTGTGTGCAAGTGTTTTGGTACCAGCTAGCTAGGCCAACCAACCTGCCAATAATATTCCCATGTCAATTCACAACTAACAGGATGCACCTATTCCTTGAGTCTGGGTTTCGTTTATTTCTTCAACTCTATAATTTTCATTTTGTGAAATAATGTACTTTTCATTAGTGGTCAAGCTTAGCGTCATTAATCTGTCTGATAATGTATCATCGTATAACTGATGCCAAACAAAGATCACTGTATAATATAATTGCTGGTGACCAAGGCCTTTATATGGTTAATAATGGAGTGAACATTGGTGTGGGAGCTGCTGTGAGAAAACTATTTGGGAGATTTGGTGCTAGCAGTAGGAGAAAGGGTCCAAGGCCGATGTCGGCCTAGTGTTGATGGTAGTATGCAAGGGGGCTAGAAATTCTACTTGAACAAGGGATTAGTTGCTGAGTTGAATGTGATTCTTTAGAGGATGTGAGATTAGTGAATGATGTTGGAGAATGTGGCTGAAGAAGCGATTTTGGTGGATCGAGTGAGAGCAATGTTGGTAGTCCAAAGCTTTCTAATAAACTTAGGACTGCTAATAGTGGTTGTTGTAGTGGTTGTGTGTAGACCGATTAGATAGGTCTCAATTTATGAGATGTTATTAACAGTGACCGACCCGTAACTGTGTCTCGTAGTAGGAAACCGAGTGTGTAAGCTTCTCCCACCACTGATAATTCCCCTAATCTTTTTCACTTTGTGTTACCATTCTAGAAAAGAAAAAGAAACATAGAATCACATTATAGCTCATTTTAGCAAGTCAATAGAGAGATGCAACATGAAATTGCCCTATTGGGCCTGTTTGTACAAAAAAGAAAAAAATAATCCAAAACAAACCCAAAAGAAAAAACTTTGGCCCCAAAGTAGGTCCAACTTCAAGCCCAAAAGAGGTGAGCTAACTAGGGTTTCGCATAGATTGCGGGTATATATAGTGCTGGATTCCAAAGTGCTTTGTTAGGTTAGAGACTTCAGAGACAGCGAGCCGCTTCGGAGTTAGGGAGCAGCTGCAAAAGGAGGGAGGTCACCCGCCGGCGGGAGATCAAGCTCACAACATGGTTCGTCTTTCATTTACATATCTCACATTCATCTCTGGGTTATCTTCCAATTCGGTTATTTCTCTTTGCTTTCTGTAACATGCTCGATCCAGCTTTAGCTCCTATAGCTCATACTACTTGCTCAACTTGTCTTACTATACATTCAGATATAGCATATCTTGCAAACCTAGCTCTGCTGCTATTTAGGGTTCTAAAGTTCTATTCTTTATTTAATATAATTGTTATAACTATGGGAAATCTGATTAGATGGTAAGGATTGATAGTATGATGCTGTCATTTTGTGTTTTTTTATGGGTATGTGGTAAAGTTGCAATCTTGAAGTGGGTATGTGGTAAAGTTGTAATCTTGAAGTGGGGTGAACTGGGTTTGTGGATTTTTGATTAGTTTGTGTTGATGTTGTTTTGTTGGTAATTTTGTTTCTTGGTGACTACAGGCGCGAGGACTCAAGAAGCATTTGAAGAGGCTCAATGCCCCCAAGCATTGGATGCTTGACAAATTGGGCGGTGCTTTTGTAAGTAAAAGTCATTTGTTTTTCTTGGTTTGATTTACATGTGTATAATGTGTTGGATAGTTCCTTTTGATTTGATATCAATGTGTTGATTTGGTATTTCTTGTCTTAGGCCCCCAAGCCCTCATCTGGACCTCACAAGTCGAGGGAGTGTCTTCCCTTGATCATTATCTTGCGAAACCGGTTGAAGTATGCTCTGACTTACCGTGAGGTCATTGCCATCTTGATGCAACGTCATGTTATGGTTGATGGGAAAGTTAGGACTGATAAGACTTATCCTTCTGGTTTCATGGGTATGTCCAACACTGCCTCCTTTGATATATTGCTGCTACATTGTTCTTAATCCTCTTATTTCTGTATTGACAACTATGCATACTTAATCATGGAATTTGATAGCGTATACTCAGTTCTACTTTGGTTGTTTTTTCACTGTTTTCAAAGCAAATTATATTCCATTTCAATGACCGGAATGAAGTGATTTATAGCCTGCGTTGTAGTTTGATTTCTTTGGGTGTGTTCTTTTTTCAGAGGTTCAAAACTATATCAGTGGTCTTGGTTTATGAATTTGGCATTTTATTAACATTCTGTTTTATATTGAACAGATGTTGTTTCAATCCCCAAGACAAATGAGAATTTCCGTCTCCTTTATGACACCAAAGGACGCTTCCGTCTGCATTCCATCAGGGATGAAGAGGCAAAGGTGATTTTCTTCTATCTTTACACATTTGCATTGTTTATTTGAATTAATCTTTCTTTCTCTTTACCCCTTTATTGAAGATTTCAAATAAGGCTAGTCTATTATAAGCTAGTTAAAAATAGAAGCATCCATTGAAGTAATCAGTATTTTAGAAATGTGCCTTCCTCGGCCATATGCTGCCACTTTCTTATAGATTCGCCAAGAAAACTATACATATTGTGCATTTGAGACTTGTATGTGATGCATGTCTTTTGCTGATAACTGAGTTTATATCTCTGCAGTTCAAACTCTGCAAGGTCCGTTCTGTGCAGTTTGGCCAGAAGAATATCCCTTACATTAATACCTATGATGGGAGAACAATTCGTTACCCTGATCCTCTCATCAAGGCAAATGACACCATCAAGCTTGATTTGGAGACCAACAAGATTGTCGACTTCATCAAGTTTGATGTTGGTAATGTTGTTATGGTGACTGGTGGTAGGAACAGAGGGCGAGTTGGAGTAATCAAGAACAGGGAGAAGCATAAGGGAAGCTTTGAGACTATCCACGTCCAGGATTCCACTGGACATGAATTTGCCACCCGTTTGGGGAATGTGTTCACAATTGGTAAGGGGACCAAGCCATGGGTGAGCCTTCCCAAGGGTAAGGGTATTAAGCTTACCATCATTGAAGAGGCCAAGAAGAGGCAAGCTGCCCAAGCCACAGCTGCAGCCTAGATGTTTTTGGTGAAAACAATTTAAGCCTATCTGGAGAATTTCAATGGAACTTTTGTAATTTTTGCTAAATTATCTTTGGAATTTATGCTGCAAATTGTCTTTCTATTCTTTCGGTTGTTTTAATACAGATCAGACCTCCAGACTTTAATTTTAAAATGGCAGTAAAGTTTCTCTGAGTAGTGTGACCACTATGGTCCGACTGGCAGTCCTGCATCTGCTTACTAAACTGAATGTCTAGTTTGGTGGGGAGTCTTCCATAGTCCATAATAATCCTCCGTACCATCATCCTATTAACAGTCCATATTTGTTATCACTAGCTCTTAACTACCACAGTCAAAAGAAAAAAAACCAGTGTACAATGAGGTAATCCAATCCTAGATTTTTGCTAGTAATGCAATGGAGGGAATCCTTGGGAACGTCAACTAAACCAGGTCCACAACAGCCATGGCCATGATTCCCTTTGCCACTTTCATGGATTTACAGCTTACAGAGAATCAAAGCTTGCAGCCATGGCTTTATCTGTCATCAACTCATCATATACATTTTCTGCACAAAGGTAACAAAAAAAGGTAGAAAAGACATCATTGAGCGCATGGAGAAGATGCTTGGATACTAAGTTTTATACATGTAATGAGAGGGATAGAACATTATCCGAAAAACCAAATTTAGACATGAATTTGTAATACAATTCTCCCAGAGGTTAGATTTTACAAGCAGGGACATTGTAAGATGAATCTAATAATGATAGTGATACAACTTTTGGGGTCTCAATATTCTATGTCTCTCTGCTTGCACATGAAGCCCTTGATTCAAGAATTGACAACTCTTTGATCTAATCCAAGTTGAAAGGGATGATGGTGGATCTAAGGGATTGATCATGGTCCATTGACAGTCCTACCTGCACTGATTATTCTTCACAATCTTTCAAAAGCAAGCAAATAATAGAGGTGGTGGGTGTGGTGGCCACAACAAGGCAATGAAGGCGATTGGGATCAAATACTTCACTTGCCCTAGTCTAACCCACCTGCACATGCTCCTTGTCTTCCTTGCTCTATCTTCCCCTAGCTCTCACATTCAACACACTTTTTCTAAGGATTACATTCCCATTACAAAGCCAATACCTAGAGTTAGATAATAAGCCTACTCTGTTTATTGGGTTACAGTCTAATATATATGCCACACATATTTGTATGATCATCATCATCATCATCATCATCATCATCATCTAAACTTGGTGCCTTGAGCAAGTGATCAAGTGGTCATTAGTGAGGCCAGCAGCTTGCATGAATGAGTGAATTACAGTGGGGCCTACAAACCTAAAACCCTTCTTCACCATGGCTTTGCTTATGAACTCTGATTTGGAAGTCTTCACAGGGATCTTGTGGCATGACTTGTATTGGGTGGAAATAGGCTTGTGATTTACAAATCCCCACAAGTACTTGTCAAATGACCCAGTTTCCCTCTTGATCTGTAGATTGAGTTAAAATGAAAGGAGAGTTAATAATTACAATCATAGTAACTGTAAAATCTGTCAGATACATGATAGAAATTATACAAGGGTCAGTTTCAAGTTATAGTACCTCAAGAATTCTTTTAGCATTGTCAACAACTCCTCTAATCAAGCTTATATCAGTACCAGTATCATCACTCACTGAAGTTATCTTTTTTTCATTAAATTTAGCCACAGCTTCTGCATCAAACCCTGAAAATGCCTCCCTGCATAAGTCAAATACCAAGCCTTGTTAAATAGCTATATTATATGTTTCTTAACATGACTTTCTACAACTTACTGAAAAGTAATGGAATTTTGGGATCAAACCCACCTCAAAGCCTGCCTTTTCCTCAGAACTGAACTCCAATCTGATCCTACTTGAGCACTGGTCAACAGCAGCAATTCAAGCAACAAACTGCAAATATGACAAAAAATAGCTTCAATTACAATATTCTGTGAAAGATAGAAAGATACATCAGATTGATAATTACTTGTCATCATGAACAGGAACTCCCCATTCTTCATCATGGTAAGCAAGATATAGAGGGTCTGCAATTTACAAACACACCACAACACATTCAAGTTTCTTATCATATTTCAGCAAAATCTGAATCACAATATAATGAACTTGTCTAGTACCTGAATTTGGTGTGATGAAACTGCATCTCTTTTGTTCAACATTGGTAGCTGATGAATCAATAGGCACCACTTTCCCTTCAAACTTTGCAGAGTTTGTTCTTCCATAATGAGCAATTCTCAACTTTCGTTGTTCTTGCATTGTTGCAACTTGCTCCCTCCTTGAAGCTGCTATGCTTCCTGGTGCCTCTACTATCAAAGATGATATATTTTTCATCACATTTTCAGCAGAAGCTGCACCTGCAACACTTGATCTCTTTGACTTTTTCACTGAACTAGTCAACTTGATTGTTGACTTAGGTGTGAGGACTAACTTCTCAAGACTAGAATTGAGCTCATTATGGTCTTTTCCTCTCTTAAGTGCTGGTGGTCGAGGTGAAGGTACCTTGGGAGAGATGGGAGGAGAAATGGCTGGGTTAGTTTTTGGTGCAGGCAGTGGTGACAGCAAAGGAGGTGGAATAAGGGATTCATGGTTGGTCTTTTTGAGAAACTTCCTATGTTCTAAGCTTGGAAATTGGTTATCAGTTGGCTGAAGAACCATGCGGTGATTGGTTTTAGATGTTCTTGGAGTAACACTAGGACTTTGCTGCAATTTTGGTTTAGAGGAACACATATTTTTGTGATGAACAGAATGTTGGCTTTGGTGCTACAAATTATTGGGAGCAGAGGAGATGATGTTGATGATGAAGGTGAAGAAGTTTAGGAGGGTTTAGGAAGGATGAGGGGGATTTTATAAAATGAAAGTGGGGTCATGAACAAAGGTTTTGGCTAAGTTTTAACATGGGGGAGTTGGGGTCTGCCATACACACACCCTCTTGTGAGGGGTAGTACTGCTGCTCTTTGAGCATTAGGGGTTTGAAAATGACAGTCTTACCCAAGTAGTCTAGATCATATTGTAATTTTCTTGTGCTGTACATGTTGGCTCTACTTGAGCAAAGAACTCGATTTACATTGTTGGTCCATTTCATGATAGATTAGGCTTGTGATATTAAAGTCTCGTCTGCATAAGATCTCAAATATTGTGTTAACTGCATCATGAGTAATGGTTCTTAATTGGATATAGTAAGCGGCTAAGCACACAAGTCCAAGTCCTCACACTTAATTGTACCGAGGCGTTTGTACATGTATTTTGCCGTTTGACGATTAAGTTGAAGACAACATCGGTGTGACAAAGTGACCCCAATAGTGATATAGTTGTGGTGCCATTGCCAGCTTCCTCATGGACCCTCAATTTCCCACACTTTGTGCTCTTTACTGCTCAAGTCACCATGCGTCCTCAATAAGTTGGAGTGGGGACTATGAGAGTTACCAATCATTGAGCTTCTTTTTTGAGCTGGCCTAAACAAATCTCAAGGTTATGATATGCTAATCAGAGTTGAGTGAATTTAGCTTGACCCTGATGTGTATCAGTTTGTGTTCTTAAACCCAAAAGAGACCAAGTGAAAGCCTAGCTCATCTCATCTTAGTTGTACAAAACTGGACCATTTCTATCGGAATATGTCAGTTATCTAAAATTTGTTAAGGGTGCTTTCAGAAAGCTGTCACAAGAGATTTACAACTAATGAGTTATACTAATAACATAAATAAGTTGTCTGTGGGTCAAGTAGATTTTCATACCTAATCTCAAACTACTAACTCAAACCTTGAACTACTCATGAGAATCACTGAAGTTTATTAAGAACATGTATCTCAACAGTAAGTTGATTCTGCAGATTCTTAATAGTAGAATTCAGAGAATAAATTGGATGAAAAATAATGCCAGCTACTTGTGGACAACAAAAGTGTGCTCCTGTACTCCTGAAATTCATATGTGCAAAATAAATAGCCATGAATCAAAGAAACATGATCATCAATTGGTCATAAAACATTTAGTTATGCAATTGAATCTGCAGGTTGATGAACTGGATAAGTGGCCCAAAAGTGCATGTCATATACAGTTGAACTTGTAGCATGAACTATAAACACATATTCCCAATCAAATCTCTTCTGCCTATCCAATGCACATAGTTCAAAACACCTTATGATTTTAGGGGAATTTGTCAAGGTGAAACCTGGCATGACAGATCAACAAGAAATACTGATGGGTTTCAAGGAGAAGCGACAATATTTTCAAACCTAGAACAGTAAAGCATTCAGAGAAGCTGCAGCAAATTGGGGGAAAGAAAGTCATTCTTTACAATTAGGGATCCCCCAAGAACTAGTACATGTTGATCAAAATCATCAGTAGTTTATGTTCTGAAATGTTGTAATACTTGGAATATCAAAGTGTTTTTGTTGCAAACAGCAAATAATACTTGAAACCTTAAGCCAAATAGGCAAGATTTGTTTGTTTGGGATTCAGTTGGAGGGTATCTCATATAGCCTTTACTTTTGAGGTCATGTAGTCTTCTTTGAGGCACACATGCTATGCAGCCTAAATTCCAAATATAGGGGTTGAATCCTTATATTTTATCCAATAGTTGTAGAAATTATTGGAGGCCACCTTTATTTTCTGATTGTCCTCACTCTATTTTGAGAGAAACAAATTTGCTAATGACCAGTATATGCTAATAGCAGTTCTGCTAACTGTAACAAAGTTTTCATGGTAGTAGATTTTGGGTCACCTTATATTCCAAATTATAAAGATCATACAAAATAGCACTATGAGAGTAAACTTGTGAGTATGTTCTTGGTTAAATTCAGTTCTAACATCATAATCACAAGATAACAAGCCATGTGATTGAGTCTTGATAACTCAAATGAGCTACATCTCTATGAATTCGACAAAAATAGACGTAAAAATAGACATGAATCATGCATATTTCCCTCCAGTCCATATCTCTCTGTCTCATTAGTAGGACATAAACCAAAATCACATTGTTTCACACAGAAGATGAGTCGATCGATATAGCGTGAAATATGAATAGGGAGGGAGACTCAGCAGCCTACAAGCCACATGGTGGTAAAAGATTGAATTGATTTTAGGCATCATATATGCAGTTTTCAGACCAAAAGAAAAATATGCAGTTTATAAATATATATAACGTCAAAATGCACCTCCATCTACAAATGGCGATGATAATAATACCCAACGGTTAGGGTACCCATGGGTATTCGACCCTAAAGGGTATAAATGAGTAACAGGTTTATGGATCTTCAGTATTTGATTTTTAAATCAGGTACGAGACGAGTATGATATTTTGATATCAGTTCTCATCCTCATCAATTTAGGATGGATAAATTATTATATATAATATATCATATATATTTTTCTAATATATATAATTTATAAATATATATATTTATGTAAAAATCTTTTGTAATATTTTTTTCTTTATGATTCTTTTAATGAATATTTATAGAAATTAACTTCATTTTAAGGGAGACTTATATTTGTTTTAATTTTAATTTTATATTATATATATTTTTAAAAAAAATAGTACATTATTGTTAATGGGATTGGGGTAGATATGAGAACGTAATCCTCAATGAGTACCGGTACGAGAAATCCTTATTATCTAATTACGGAGATAAGAACGGGTACGAGGATGAAAAATATTAAAGGATATGAGTATGATATTTTGATCTATCTTATCCTACTCTACTCATTGTGATACCCATCTACTAAGAAAGTTATCTTCATGATTGGAAACCTCCATCATTCTTCCCATACTATCTCACACTAGCTGGCTCCTATCTATGAACGAAAGGGGTCGAAAGCTACCTCCTAAAGTTAGATTGATCACTTATCTAGAGATTTATAGGTGCTCACGCATTTGTGTTCCAAACAAGGGTTATGTCATGTTAGGTCAAGAAATTTCACGTGTTACAAGATATAAACTCAAACCTAATTTATTTAATAATCGTGCCAAAAATCAAAACACAAACCCAACGTGTTTCTTAAAAAGGTTATCCGTTTCTTAGAATTTTTTTAATGGGTTGTGTACGTGGGTTATATATTATATAACCGGACTCATTTAATAAACGTGTTATGTTGATTCATTTCGTGTTGACGGGTTGACCCACGGTTGATCAATTTATTAAATGAGTCATGACGGGTTGATCCGCCGTTAACCCTCTTTTTAATCATGCGGGTCCAACCAGCTTTATTTCGTGTGGGTTTCGAGTCCCTCACGTCATGTCAGAATTGACAATCATATTCCAAACCCTATTTACCATTTATCTTTTTATTTTTTGTTGGCTTCAATCCAATTTAGTGTTTACATTTCATTCATCCCCATAGACCCTGGTTTTAACATGCTTTGCGTTTTGGATATTACTGGCATCGGTTATTCGATCATCATCCTTTCATCCTCTTGGCTACCAGCGGCAGCCAGGATTAGCTTAGGTAGTGGCGGTTGTGCTACGAAACTATGATGTTATTTTAGCTTTATTTTTAGGGTTATACACTTATACCATCTTTTATGTTGTCCATGTGAATTGGCTTGAGTGGTAATTTTGTTTGCATTTGGACATTTTTTACCTCCTCGGCTCCTCCATTCGGTTTACCCGTTTAGTAATTAACTAATTATTAACGAAGTTTTTCATTATTTTTGAAAAAGGTACATATGCAGTTGTTTTTTTCTTTATTTTTTTCTTCGTGTTTTTACACTCCATCCATTGCTCAGGAAGGAGTCATTCTAGTAAGAACCTCTAAGTTGAGGACTTTTCTGTATATCCCGATTTTCGATCATATATCCACATCTTAACCGTTCATTTTATAAATATTTATGAGTAGATCATTTATGCAAATTTTTAACTAAATTGAAAATCCTTAAGGCATTCATAAGTATGATTTATCAATTATGAACTTGAACGGTTCACGTTTAACAAATTTGGTTCGTCCATTGATTTGATCTAAAACTAGTCCTTAATGATCACCAATTTAGCTAAAATATTCTATGATTGATCTACTTATATAAATATCTAACTTCAACGGTTAAGATGTCAAATTTTGATCAAAAAGTTTGTCTAATAAGTAATTAATTCAAAAGTTCTCAACTACTCTTCAATTTAGAGATCCTCATTAGAAGAGCTCCCTTGCTCAGCATGCTGGATTGTTGGTACTGTTGCGTTCTTCTATTTCTGATAATGACTTTAAAAACTTCAGCAAACATTTGCCGTATGCAGTATACAACTATACATACAAAGCGAGAAGCAAAGATAAATGGCCACTTCTTCTAGCTCATTGTGTTGGTGGGAGCAGTAAATTAAATTTCCCTGCAGGAATTGCATTATTGGTTTCTTGTTGGTACAAATACGAATTGCTGAAGTTGTCTTACGCCGTATGATCTCGTTTATGTCGATCTGGTGTACAAGGAACACAGGATATGTGTCACGAGAACAAAAACACAAGGTTGTGATTTGTGAAGGTACCACATTATGATTGATATGTTGGACAAATAATTCATATATCACATCCCTTTCTAGCTAGTACACAGGGACGGCCTTAGGACAAGGCAGGCAGTGCCCATGCACGGGATCCACCGCTAAAGGAGCCAATTTTTTTTTACAAAATTTATATAATTAAGGATGATAGGTATATTGTATATGATAAAAATACTGAAAAAATAATTAAGGATCATTTCTCTTCACTCAATCTTCTTTAATGATTGTTTATTAATTATCTTTATTTACATTATTTTTTTTTCTATAAAATTTCTTTTTGTCATTTATTATCTTCTCTAATAAATTTATTTTCCTAATTGAGATCTCATCTTCATTTCAGTCTCTTGTTCATTCTTATATCCGTAATCAAATGACACCATTATTTTTATAATTTCAATCTTTTTTTTAAAATCTTAATAAAATTACACATTAGTTTTCCTTCTCCCACATTTATGTATCTGTCGCATCAATTATGGAGAAAAAATGTTACAGCAACAAAGATGATGGTGATTGATGTCATTCACAACCGAAAATATTTGCTTTGTTTATTATAAATTGCTCAAAATTCTTCGATATTTTTTGTCTTCTCTTCGTTTCTCAGTTCTCTCATAATCTAATTTTTTATGGAAGGTTAGCTTCACACATGTCAATTTGCTTTTTTAGAAAAAAAAAATGTGCACTTAGACAAATCTACAAATAGATATTTAATGGGTCAAATGTGAAAAATAGAAATAGATACACCATATTTACTTTTTTTAATTATGTCTAATATTTTTAGTTTTTTCAACCATTTACAACATCATGGATAAATTTGAAAGTTCAAATTTTTGGTAAAGCTTTGACACCAAAATTTAGCTTCTCATTATAGGAGTTTAGATCATGTCATTTGGGATGTTATAAAATGTTTCTTCAATTTTACCTTTTTGGAACTACGCATCTCATATATGTAAAATTGATGTATGAAATTTATATATGAAAATGGTATATAAAATTATGCGGCCTAATTGTGCATGTGTATTTTTTAAAATAACTGAAAAAAAATTTGATAAAAAATAATATTATGTAAGGAGCCCATTATTTTTTACGCATTGAGCCTTAAATCCTTCAGGACCGGCCATGCTAGTACATTGTGGGGGAATGGATTCCTAATGAAGCTCAGGACACACCAGTTGGACTAATTAGGAGTTGAGCAAAGATTAAATCCAGCAAAAACTCAATTGAGAAGTCTGTATGATTCAACAAGAGGAAAACACAATCGACAAGTATGTAAATAAGTTGAGCCTAGCTAGTAATTGAAGTGAAGATCCTGATCAAATACTATATCTGCAAACAACAAACCAGCTTGATCCACTAATACTGCTGATTTGATATAAAGGTTTGACGAGTCATTACGCTATTATCAATGAACCACTCATTTTTTGTGTCGTATAAGATCATGTGAATTTGATTTAAAGAAAGAAATTTAGAACTTTCTCAAATACTTACTCTTGAAAGCAGATTATTTAGAAAAGAAATCTAATTCTACACGAAGAAGAAGAAGAAGAAGAAGAAGAAGCAAGATAAACTTTACAATAATGTAAACCATGGCCTGTGTGATGAGTTGTTAGGAGGCATTGTTTAATTAATTGAAAGCAAGAGGTCTTTGGTGCCCTTGTCCTTCTGCCTTTCCATGCATTTGCTCCTTTGGATGTCGACCTTGGTCCATAGTGTTGGGAGCCAGCCATTCTGTTAAGATAAGACCCATACATGGATATATGAAAATCTTCAAAAGCATACATACTATAAAAACAATAAATGCTTATAACACTAACATTCAAAGTGAATAGACATAAAGTGTAGGGAAATATGAGGAAAAAAGATGAATGTGTGATTCTGATTCTTGTATGGAGCACTGTCGAAATTCCAAAGACGAACGGTTAGATTAGTCTGAATGCGGTGCACTCTACACATTATATCAGTCGACACACCACATTTCCGAGCTTTCAATACTCCGAATCACTACTAGTACTCCATTTTTAGCAAGTGTGGCTTGTTAAGATGATTAAAAGTTTGCGGTCTAATCAAGCTGCTTGTATAAGCCTCTAGCTCCACCATGCATGTGCAGCACTTATAACCCTATTATGTTGTCATTAGCAACTATATAGCTGTATACATGAAGTTGATGAAAGCTATCTTTCTCCTGCCAGAGTCCTAGTCTTAAGAATGACAACTAACATATTCTCAGAGGTCTACAATTTCAAGGACATCACCAACATAAAGCAGAGTCTCTAATCGCTTTTTGTACCTGAATGTTCCTTGCAAGGTCCTATAATTCTGCTGTATTCTCTTTGTTTCTGCAAATTGTTAAACCTTCCTTCACATCCCAATAGTAGAGACTAGTAAATGAGGTTACATCAGCTCTTTTGAGTCTTGTCATTAGCTAGAGAAGAAAGGAAAAGATTTACTGATAAGAATCATTTTCAGACCAAATTATAAATCTGAAGCTGAAAACCAGCAATCTTTATTACTGTGGAGAGAGATAATATCGATCATATATGTTCTGAAAACCAGCAATCTTGTTTAGATTGAATATATGGTAAGATGAATGGTAGAGCTTGTTAGTTGTCGTTTATTTCTCTTCGAAAAAACGTACACTCCAAAGTTTATGTGGGAAAGGAGAAACCACCTGTGATGTGCCAATGACTTTGACATTACAAAAATTAAAATTAGATAGTAAATTAGGTAAGGTAAGAATAAATTAGCTTCTTTCCTTCCTCTGCCAATTTGCGCTTCACAATGTCATTTAGTTTTACAAATTAAGTCGATCCTCTGAGGCAAGAACTCGTTCACCAGACACCAGTAGAGATTTAAGAATCCATGTATGCCTTCACGACATCTGCAATCGGAGCTCTACAGATTGGACATTTTCCGCTGTTCCATTGCAAATCATGAGCACATTTGAGACAGGTGCACATGTGTCCACACCTATTGGATAGAAGTAATCATATGTAAGAATATCAGTAAAAACCAACAGAATTAATTGTGAAATGATGAAGAATTTACTTAGCCTCAAAAGTAAGTACCTGTACAAAAGTGAGTCGATTTTTGCTTCATTGCAAATGCGGCAATTGCCTTTCTTTGTTAGTCCGTTAGAATTCCTTTTCTTCCCCACTTGACCTGTAATATAGATTCAAGATCATTGTCAAAAAAAACTGAAAAAGAACAAGGAATGGTGAAAAAACTATGCTGTCCCTCACCATTTTTAAATCGGTTATTATAATTTTGAATGAGAAACTATAACTGTTAGAAGTGCTAGAGTTTATTCTCAAGTGCATGGGCTGTAAAATAGGGAAAAACAGAAAAAGTTCAGCAGAAACCTGAATGAACATCCTGATTCATCATAGATTGTTGCATTGTCATTTGCATGTCTACACAGCCCTTTATTGTTTTTCTTAGTTCAGACATCTCTTGATAGAGTTGTATCATATGCCCTTTCATGTCGTATAGGAGCTCCATTTCCTGCAAGAATCTCAGCAGCGTTAGCTCGATGAATTAACTTACTTAAACCATATTATGAGGTACATTTAGAATAAATAAAAATGATAAAACTCACTATTAAAGGATGACTGAGGGAGGGAGAGCCTTGGCGGTGATTAGCGTTGTAAGATTGAGGTGGTGAACGTTGTGGACTATATCCAAAGGGTGACTGTTGGCGAGGAGATGCAGAAGTTGCTCGGTCTGAATCATCCCCAACTTCATTATCTTGGTAACTCCATGTTGTGAAGTGAGATGGTGAAGGCTGCAATGATGCACGGTCAAAATAATCACTTGCTTCTTGAAATTGACCACTAATTAAGCTCCTTGATTCTTCGTCATCATCGTCATTCTCATCATTTTCTTCCTCCTCTTCTTCTGTCATCTCCTCGTCTTCTTGGTCTTGATGTTCAGACACATGTTCTTGAACTTGCACGTAGTCTAGCACTTGTTCCTCGACTTGGTTTTGGTCTTGAACTTGCACGTAGTCTACTACTTGTTCCTCGACTTGGTTTTGGTCTTGGACTTGCACGCATTCTGCCACTTGTTCTTGGACTTGGTTTTGTTCTTGTTCCTGTACCTGTACATGTTCTTGCACTTCTTCTGAATCTTCTTCGGTGCCTGGAGGGCTTGTGCGTTGTTGTAAGAAAGACACCATTTGATTCATTCTATCATACCTTCTCTCGTCATCTTCTTCTTCTTGACTGACATTGTGACATGTTTGTCTTTCTACGCGAGATACCATTAATCTATCTATCTTATCTCGGAAATCACTAGTAAGAAAGCTTGATACTGTTCTTCTGCATAGATGAATGGAAAATTCAATTCAGTGAAACGGTATGATTGTAAAGTTTGAAAGCTTAAAAGCAAAATTAGATCAATTAATCTTTTATTATGAGGCATATATATGAGGTAGAGAAAACAAAAGAAATGCAAGTGGTACCTTTCAAGGAGCTGCTGTATCTCGCTTTTTGCTGAATTGGAGTTAAGCATCTCTTGGTACCATGATTTCCTAATGTCTTCCCAATAACTCCGTGGGCGAGAAATCTCACTAATCCAGTCATAATTTGTTTCTCCAAAGTACTGGTAATCATCATCATTCTCACCCCAGTCGACCATGGATGCTGTTGTATCTATGTTTTCTGGTGAATCAAAGTTTCCAGCCTCTAAACTTGTTCCATGACATAACGCTTTTTCATTCCAACTGTTCAAGGATGAGGTTGTATCTGCAGTTTCTTGTGTGTCAAGGTTTCTAGCCTCTGAACTAGTCCCTTCACAAATTTCATTCCCATTCCCATCCCCACCACTCAAGGGTGTCCTTATGTCTGCACTTTGTTGTAAATCAAGGTGTCTAGCCTCTGAGCATGTGGATTTCCACATTTCATCGCCAGCGCAACCATTTGAGGATATTGTTGTCTCTGCAGTTTCTTGTGAATCAAGGTTTCTATCCACTGAACCTTTTTCTTTCCACATCTTCTCATTGGGATCACTCATGAGTGTGGTTGGATTGACGGTTTCTTGCACATCAAGGTTTTTAACAACTAAGCTTATTTCTTGCCTGGTGTCCTTTGGACTTGGGCTGGCTACTTGGGGAAGATCTTCACTAACATTTGGCAGGGTGCTTTGAGCAGCTGAACTAGTTTCTTGGAAGATAACTTCTTCTTTACAAACATTTTCACTAGCATGCAATACTGGGGATGTTTTCTGCTGCTTCATAACATTAACACTTAGACTAGGCTTATTGGAGGTGGAGGATTTGTCTAAACATGGAGTCGTTTCTTCACAAACATCTTCACTAGCACGCGGCACTGGGGATGTCTTCTGCTTCTCCATAACCTTAACTTCTCGATTGAGAGTGCTATCACAAAGCTTATTGGAGGTGGATGATTTGTCTAATCTGAGGGTTGCTTTTTCACAAGCATCTTTACTAGCACGCAGTACTGTGGATGTCTCCTGCTGCTCCGTAACCTTAACTTCACGATTAAGAGTGCTTTCACCAGGCTTACTGGAAGTGCAGGATTTGTCCAAAATGGGGGTCGACTTTACGCAAACATCTTCACTAGCACGTGATGCTGTGGATTTTTTCTGCTTCTCCATAAACTTGAATTCTTGATTAAGAGTGCTTTCACTAGGCTTCTTGGAGGTGGATAATTTGTCTAAACTCGGGGTTGCTTCTTCACAAACAACCGCACACAGTACTGTGGATGGTTTCTGCTTCTCCATAACCTTAACCTCTCCATTAGGAGTGATTTCACTAGGCTTGTTGGAGGTGTAGGACTTGTCTACATTAACACCTGTGTTCTTTATAATGTCCTTCTGAAGGGTATTTGGAATAGGTGCATCATACTGCACTATGGTGCCCTGCTCAACACCAGTACAAAATTTCTCCCTGAATTCGAGTAAATGGTCAATGCTAATGAATTTATCAGGTAAGAAACTTTACTATCAAGTTCAACAAAGACTTGCATATGATCTAATTTTACCAATATCACACATTACAGTCATCATTGAAGACGAAACCTCACACCCAGATCTGATCAATGTTTTGTCAACTTTAATTGCACTAGTGAAGTGATGACAACTGATAGACTTTAACTTTCTGAAGCTTGAACTGGAAGCTTAATTTCAGCACTAACCCTCATGAATTTTATCCATTTTTGTAAGTTTCTCCAAGCTCCTTTTTCCAAACCAAGCATTTCTATGGAGTAATGTGTATTGACTCCATTGAAAATACAGCACAAAGTGGTCCTCTATACTCTGTCTTTTTGAACTATAACTCAATCCAACAGGATCATTGAAAGCAAATTCAGCATTATTTATATAGCTTAAAAGGCCACCAAATAATTTTATGTTCAATTCAAATCTGTATTGATCGTATAAATGTGCAGGTGCCTAAATGATCCTAAACCCTAAACCTAAACAAATCATCATATCGTCATTTAGACCTCTACTTAACCTAACTTTCCTAGATATTATTTGATAGCAGCTGGAGCGAAGCTAAAGTGAAAGGAGAAGCCTAGTATCAGAACTACATTGATATGATGAAATCTTAACTAATACATCCCACATTAATATTCTAACTAAGAGAACTAATTTCTGGTGCGATGAGATGAAAATTATACCTGAGATGCATGATGCCAGATCCTTGAGCTGGTTTGTTCACTCGAGATAATTTTAGTGGAAGCTGTGGCACATCTGATCCCACCATACCTCGTTTAAGCAATCGAAGCCTAAGTAATGACTGTATAAACATTGGAGAATATACACAAGTGCATGTTTAGGATTCAAATTGCAAAGTAAATGAATAACCAACATTTCTATAGAAAATTTGGGCGTTATGCTGATTGATAAATGCACCTGAATTCGAGTTCGGCCACGCTGTGGGAATTCTGAAACTGATTTCTGGTTTACCAGAGTGTCAAGTTCCTTGTGCCTGTCACGCTCAAACTGCATAAGCAAATCAGCAAATGCCTGCCTCCCTCTTAATCGTGGTGAGCTTGTAACATGAGATGGCTTTAGAACATGAGATAAGCCTTTCTGTTCTGCCTTATCGACCCCGGAATGCTCACGTTGCAGTTCCCTACACGGCGAACTTTGAGCGCTGCCATACAGCTGATCATGATCATCACTATTATCCTCACTCAAAGAAGACGACGGACCCTGTGCACTTAATCTTTTAATAATATCCACAACTCGAACCTTTTCGTTTTCTTTAGCATCTAAATTCCGGCTATCAGATGAAATTCTGTCGGAAACTTCAAAGGACTCACCGGCATCATATCTTTCATCAATAGACTCCCTTGCTTTTTCCATAAGGAAATCAGAGTCCTCTGCTTGAATAGAGAAAACAGGGTCCCCTGCTTTCTTAACAGGGGACTCTGTCTTTCCTGCTTCAGAAACTCTTGGTGGTGAAGCATTGCTCTCATTCTCATTCTCGGCAGAGCCAACTCCAGAGCTAGACCTACTCTTGTCTGATATTTCATTTCCATTGGAATCTGTTTTGAGGGTGTCTGAGTTGTGGAGCCTCTTCTCCCAAATTTGAACCAAAGATGAAGCCCCAACGCCTTTTTTGGTGAGATCAGCCAAGCTATCTGTTCTTGCTATTGTCTCTTCCTTCGAAGTCGACGTCCTTGTGGAAGAAGGTGCCGAGTTTGGCACAGAATACACTTCTGCTTCAGCACTCCTCTGCCTTTCAATTGGTTTCGACACCATTTGTCTTGCGAAAGCCCATCGATCAACAACCCTCACATGCCTCGGGCTCTTGACAGAACCAGGTTCATCTTCACTCTCACTGTTTCTATTGCTGTTCTCATCCTTGTTACAAAACATCTCTGCTTCTTGGCTCCTCTGCCTCTCAACTGGTTTCGACACCATTTGTCTTGAGAAAGCCCATCGATCAAGCACCCTAGCATGCCTTGGGGACATACCATCTTCTCTCTCAACATTTATGTTGGTATTCTCATCCTTGTTTGAACAGCAAGAAGCCTCCTTGTCTTGTCTAACACAAGAATCATCATTGTTAAAACTATGGCTCTCGGAGTTGGCGTCATTGGAGCCAGGCTTTGGAGAGACAGCAATGCAGAGATGATCCCTCACTAAACTCTTGAGATTCTTCTGAAAAGCACCCATGGTGGCTCTGGCATTGGTCTCTCTGCACCTGTCACGGCGGTTGTGATCCCTCAAAACGCAACTGAATGGAGCAGAGGGCAGTTCAACTGAAGATGCCATCTTATTCAAATTGTATGTGCCCGTGTAAATAACATATTACCCTATAATCTAATTGGGGTGAATCAAATCCTGACTAAAAGTTAAGAAATCAAAAGAACCCGTCTGAAGAAACCGGGTGAGGAGAATTAAAACAAAAACATAATCCTCACAAATCCTATGTATCAGAGCAATCTGTAATTTTCTAAGAATTTGAAAATCCAAACACTGACAGAGAAGAGAAACAAGCCTCTGGTTTTACACGAAAACAAAGGAGCGGTTTTAGGCCTAAGCCAAGATTCTTACCTCAAAACAATCAGATTTCACCTATGTTTAGTAAAGTCCTTGTAACCCCAGAGAAGCTAAAATATACACAGAGAGATGGAGACAGAGAGGGGGTTGGTAATGAAGACGATGAGAGCAAAGGAAGGGGGGTGCTAATAAAACAGTGAATTAAGAGTTTGGTGAGGAAAAGGAGGGATTGAAGGAGAGAAAGACGTTGCTATTAGCCGTTGGAAACGTAGGGTCGTATTAGCAATCCATGGCAAACCCAAAAAGCCAACTTCACTGATACATTTGTTAATGGAGAGCGTCTCCCAAAACTTCTGTTCTACATTTCTTTCTAGAAAATTTTTAAAACTTAATACTATGAACGCCGCGATAAGATTTGTAATACACGACTAAATTGAACTATATTACATGCAGTGAGTCTAGAATCTACTTCTAGATGCATGAGAATCGGTTATTTTCTTTCATTTTGGTCTTTCCAATATCTTAAATTAGTTATAATGATTTATTAGATTACCATTTTGGCTGCCTTGTATGTGTTGGTTTTAGTCAAATGGCCTTTTGGGTGTCCTAATTGAGTTGATTCCATATTGTTTAGACCCAAAATTACATGCCAATTTGGGGTATGCCAGGTTCAAACCTCCCTCCAATTCTTACCCCTTGTTTTTTATTTTTATTTTTTAAGTTATTACTCTCTATGTTTGGATTTTGTTAGAACATTTCTAATTGCAATGACCAATGCAATCGAGTACATAGAATATAAATTTCATTTTTTTACCATATAAATTATTTAAATTGCTGATTTGACCATTCAATATATTGACCACTCATGGATAAATCCAGAAAATTAATGCTTTTACAAAGTTCATCGCTTAATCCTAATTAGTGGAAGGCCATTTGAAATTATAAAATATTATCTCCAAAGTACAAAGTGGGACTGCTAACATGCTTTGAGTCACAATGATATAATACTCACATAGAATGATCGGAAAAAATAAAATTGGAAAACGTACGAGGTGTATCAATAAAGCACATTGAAATGTATTGGTTACACGAATTTATTGGCTACATGAATTGAAATCATTATCAAATGTTAATAAAAAAATTGTAAATGTAATTTTAATGTGAAAACATAAAAGTAATTACATAGTTATTAGCTTGAAACGGTTTATGGTTAATTGCATGCATATATTATATATAGTTGGTTTAAGGGTTGATACTAAAGTACTAAACCGTCCCAGTAGTTGATCGAGATCAAGAAATCTAGCTTATGGGGTGCATGATCTTTGTGAAGTGCTGCAAAGAGATGATATGTCACACTAAACGCATATATATAGGTAACAATTACTATTAATATGACATACGAACAAATATATTGCATGATAATTAGGATGAAATAAGCTGATTTTTAGAACACAACATACAATCCAATACACTATGAAGATAAATAGAATTTAGGATATTGGGAGAAATTAATGCGTAAGAATAATAATAGAAATGATTTACATGCCGCTTTGGAATTTTAGACACTTAGAATTGTGTTTGTTACGAGGGAATAGTTGAGAGCACTAAGCACTTGTATCTAGACTAGGTGAAATGTCCGTGCCAGCTCGGATAAAAATTGTGTAATTATTGGTAATTTATTAGGCTAGTGTAAGAGTTTGCGCCAGCACGAATTAGAATCATCTAATGATAGTTATCGATATATGATGTAAATAATGAGTTAATAAATTACAACATAGTTTTAAGATTATAAGCTATGTTGCACAGACATTCCATCTGGTGGAGTGTCGGAGTGTCTGACACTCGCCGACACATCGACGCGCGCCCGAAACGTCGACAAAAGTGTTTGACACGTCACGTGGCGTGTCAGAAAATGTTGACTTTTTCGACACGGCCCCGACATATTGACTGACATGCCACATAAGCTTCGGACACGCCATGTCAAAAAAAATTAATAATAATTATTATGAAAAAAAAATCAAAACCTTGTTAAACCAAAAAACCTCACATTTTTAGCCTATTCTTTTCACCGATCTTCATGACAATATCCTCTCCTCAGCCTCCAAGAGCTACGACTCTCTTCCTATTATGAGTCGCGTTAAGGTCCTCTTTGTCAACGGTCTCTCCACCGATAGTCGCGGTCATCAAAGAATTAGGGTTTGAAGTACGAGATTGGGGATGAAAGAGAGATGAGGTATGATTATGTTTCTAAAACTCAAATTGAAATTTGATTTAAGAGTAAAAAAGAAGAGACGACATGATAGATTGTGTTGGTTTAGTCAGAAATAAAGAGGAATGAGGGATTGAGTTGCGCCGCCAAACTCAACATATTGTATTCATTCTTCATTCACATCCATGGAGGAAGGTTGTATGGCACCAAAATCACCGGCCATACACTGTATTGAAGACTCATGTTGCCAAAAGGATTGAACCTGTCGGATGAGAGCCCGAGCCTCACATTTCAGACCTCTGAAGCAAAATAAGGAAACTCGCAGTTTATATACTTCCAAGCCTCCCCGTCAGCAGGGTATATAAGGGTATCTTCGTCATGCAATTCCCTATCAGCATGTCATCTCATAGCTTTGGCCTTGTGTGATGACATGTACAACCGCTCCAGCCTATCCCTCAACAGGAAATACCAAAGTACCTTCACAGGTTTCCTATTGCCTGCAGGAGTCAGCTTATACCTATCACACTGACATACCAGACATGTCTCAAGATCACCAAGATCATTACCTTCTGGATCTTTACCCTAGAAGAAAACACATTCATATCTACATGCATGGATATTGATGTAGGAAAGCCCAATATCTTTCAGGATACATCAGACCTTATGATGAGTGGTAGGAAGACGATGATCGTGGGGCAGCATCGAAGTAGTGTACTGTAGATAATCATCAACAGCCTTCACGGTCGATTTTGTCTCAACTTTAATCTTCATAACGTCCATCACACTTTCAATAACCGTCTTCTGACAACCGGGGTACACACAGGTCTGTTGGAAAGTAAGTAGTTTGTTGTACTTGTCAATACCAGTAGTGTTGACAACTCTAGGAAATGACTGCACATGTAATTGTCCATGATCATGCAGACCCCTGATGATGTTTCACCGTGATATATCCAACATGTGTACTTCTTCCAAAACCCTTTACTCTTCAGGTGCTGCCAAACTTTGTCAATCTCAAATCGATGCATATTGCTGCGACACTGACATTTAGTGCACAAGCAATAGAAAATTGTATTTCCGTTAGCATTATCCATCACATATTCAATAAAACTAATTACTCATTCACCATATCGTTTGTCTCATTTTGGAAGAGAAATCCAACTCTTATCCATATCCTGAAAATATAACATAATATATATGTATAAACTCTAATTAATTAATTAAAATTTCAAATCATTTAGTATTTTATCTACAGTTAACATACAATTAATTAATAACAAATTAATAATTAACACCCACACACACATATATATATATATACACATGCATATATATATATATACTAATTACTAATTATATAACAATATTATATATCAATTAACATCAATCATAATCAACATATTAATTAATTCATACTATGCATCAACATAATATTATAATTAAATTAATATATATATATATATATATATATATATATATATACTTCTACCTATTAATAACAACAACTTTATATATATATATATATATATTATCAAATCAAAATCGATCAACTCAATCACACTCAAATCTAATAATTCAACTCAAATTAAAACTCAAAATCAATATATATAACTCAAATAAAACTACTAAATCAACTCAAAATCAAGATATATACACATATACGTACTTATATATAGCTCCACAAACTAATTATGGACAGCTTTCAACGACACCCAACAATTTCGACAACACCCAAACTTTTTCTCCCGTTTTTTTTTTCACATGAGCTGCTGTCTAGATCTAGAAATATAATGATTTTAGCTGACGAAATTATATATTTCGTTGGCTAAACTTTTAAAATTTCGTCGGCTATAGTTTACGGACTATATCCGACGAAAAAAATATTTTAGCCAACGAAAATATGTTTCGTCAGCCTGTTTTTTTTCATCGGCTATAACGTTTAGACTTTAGCCAACGAAAAAAATTTTGTCGGTCTGTTTTTTTTCATCGGCTATAATGTTTATGATGTTAGTGTAGACTCCATTTATTCATATTATGAAAGGACAATGTCTTATCGATGACATCTTGTACAACAACAGAATATGAACCTTATTAGTCACCGCTTTGTTAATAATAGTATGCTTTGTGTTTTTTTTATGTTCATAAAATTCAGGTATGATTTTTTGTTTTTTTGGTGTGATGCTCTTGATGGGTTTTTGATATTCTGAGGTGGGTCTGTGGAAAGCTATGAATTTTTTTGATGGGCTTTTGGTAATCAGAGTGTGTTTGATTTTGTGAATTGCTGGGTTTTTAGAAGTGAAGAGGGTGAGAGTGATTTTTGGGTCAAACACGATGGTTAGCGTCTGTCAATGGTTGTTGGAGGCTGTTCTGAATATGTGGAGAGGGAGAGTTAGCAGTAAGTTCATACATTTGCTTCCTTTTTGTTTCTGTTGTAATTGTTTTGGTTTTGATTTTGATGTTTACTGTTGGTTGAGCTTTGGAGATGCATAATTATGGTCACATGGACTATTTTTCAGTATTTTTTTTCCTTCGGAACCAGCTGAGTAGCTGCATTCAGTGACGTAGCCAGAAAGTATACGAAGAATGGTCAATTTAGACAAGCTAATTATGTAAGAAGAAAATTTTACTTGACAAGGGGCAAAATAAGCCAAATATCTTATATTACTCCTATACAAGTAAAAAACTGAAGAACAACACACATGGAAAGATGATGAAAATGGTCATTTGACCCCTCTAGTCACCATGTAGCTACGGCCCTGGCTGCATTTGCTATTTATGAGTTTGCTTCTGAGATTATTTAAGATGTTTTGTTATTTATAAAAAATAAGTAGTGAAAGTTCAAATTGCTTTTCTGTATATACATATGAAGTCATAATCATAGTTTAAAACTATATAAGCCTTGCTTTTCCGTTTGTGTTGTTGTACAAGATGTCATCGACAAGTTTGGAATAATGGTAATTAACAATGGGGTAAAATTGTACCACCCAAATACATATGACCCAGTTAGCTAGAACCCTTACTCGTGTATTATATTTTTGAATGATAGATATATTAAATATCAAAGGGGTTGCAACTTGCAAGTACGTGTTAGAAAAACACAGATGCATTCATTTTCTTACCGGCGCATGATAAGTTTTTTTTTAAATAAGGCACCGAATTGTAAGAATACAGCATAGATATAACACGGAGCTACGATTAAAAAGAGCTATACAAAACAACCTATGTAACATTTTTTTTTGAAGAAGGACCGCTGCGGTTGTTCTTAAACCTTACTTAATGAAACTATAGAATACAAAAAGAGACGTAGAGCCTAAACCCCAAATTACAAAAAATAACGTATTCTAACATGCACCAGTTAACAACGAATGCGTCATTGACAACTCTCTTTGCTTTGACAAAGTGGTGACATAACAGAAGGATAACCGTACTACGGACAAGCATCATAACGACTAATAGTATAACCTTCTTACTATGTTGCAGCATGAAATCATATCCGGCAACCCTCTGTTTCATCCTGCCACTAGGAGCTAGCGACCATTTGACATTGCAAGGAACTCGTAACCAACCTAGAACAAACAAGACACTCAAGGTGCCCACACCTGGACAATGTCCACATCTCTTTATTGAAAGCAGTAAATGATGAAAAACTAACATAATATATTAAAACACAAAGAAAATAGGGGCTCTAATTGGGCTAATTTTCTGACCTAGAGTCGAGCCCAAAAGGAGGGCCCAAGCCCAGATCTCAAGCAAGGAAAACTGGGGAAGACCCGGCTACCTTGTCGGGTTCAAACCACCGCTGACTACCACAAACGAACCCTCACCAGCGCCACATGCGACTCGCCGGACCACCACCAATGAAGAGCCGTCGCCACTGCACCATGAATCATTCCACATATTAGCTCTAATCGATCTAAAACTGATCAGCTCCGGCCAATCTGACTCAAACATTACAACCGCAAACACGCCCTCATCTAGCGACCTCTGGGTTTGCACATGCGCCGCCAAATTAGATCTCCGACAAGACCATTGAAGCGAGAACCAAATGCTGACAGCCATAATCCATCCATGTTCCTCTCACAGAAACCACTAGAGGGATTGAGGAATCTCGCTCTCTCTAGACACGAGCCTGTCCGACAACGATGAAGGGCTCACCGCAGGACAGGAAGGAGGCTGTATTGGTGTTCTCTGAAGCCGCTCTCTCTAGGGTAACAACCTACGTAACATAAGTCATCATAATATTGTAACTCTAATGTAGGCACTGCAATCAATAAATCTGAACTATTAGAATATCTGACTTGACTTGATATTAGAACATTGAACTCAAGCCTGAAGTGCCCAGGCGGACCCAAGTCCAACCATTCTGAACACCTAGGTGGGGCACCCAAAAACTCCACTCCGTCCACCGTCGTCATTGATTTCTACGGTCGGCCGTGACTCCACCAGACCACCATCAACCTTTGAAGACTGGACCTCTTGATAAGCCCAGGTAAAGCCTTGCTTAACCAAGGACAATAAGAGCCTCCTTTAACTGATCAGATCTAATCCACCGCTGCCCTCGAGCTGCCGTTGTTGAACGCTAACTCGCCGCTACACAAGATTAACCGGATTCATAGTAGAGAAGTCTTCTCCTGTTATGACCAATCTATAACTTCGAACCCAATAACAATATATTGAAATAACAACAAATCGAAACACAAAAAATACTAACTTGATTGATCAGATAGAGGTCTGCGAGAAATGACCTAAGACCGAAATTCGCCCTCACTTGAGATGTAGTTTACGGACGTCTATCTTGAGGATACAACTATCTAGTGCAAGTTATTGCACAAGAACTTGCCCTGACAAATTTATTGTATGTTTTTCCAGAAATAAAAACAAGAGAGGAGGAGAAAGAAGAGAAAACCGATGGGAATGAACGACAAAGGTCGTTGTATTTATAAAGTCAAAAACCAACAGTTACGTTGGTTCTAAACAGTTAAAACATATTATCTTTTTAATTTCAAAAATAAATAATTCTGAAATTAAAAACAAATTTAATTATCCAACCAGAGCCCCAAGGCCCAAGACCCATCATTTGACTATATATATAATTATATAAATAATTATTTTTCTATTAGAAAGCCCAACAGAAAATGCCACCAAGCCTAATCAAGACTTTACACCAATTTAATTAGTCACAAGAATAATACCTTATAAAGACTACAACATTTAATTCTTCTTCCATGTGGGATAAATCCCACACAAGTTCCAACATCTTCTCCCTTAAGAAGTAGGCCAGAAGCCGATCCGAGATACCCAAACCAGATCTGTAAAACCATCACAACCTCCACCGAATACCAACCCTCACACAGATTGATCGCTGCTAAGCACCACCAAGCGAAGCTTAAAATCCTAACTAAAAAACCGAGTCAACTTCCACCCAATGCTAGAACCACCGTCGTCGAGGAAGGAACGCCGCCGAAGTTGGTCACCCTCACCGCGGTCGCTGCTTCTCCTTCACTATGCCAACGAAACCCTATGGTCTCACCTCTCGTACTAAATTGTAGTTTATGAACTTCAAAATCTTGGTGGCCCTAGTTGAAACATGTGCTCTTTAAGTCAATATTCTGATCTAAATAATATATATATATATATATTTTCTTTTTAAAAATGCTTTGCATAGATGATAAAAAATGCTTAATATAAAATTAACGTAGGTTAAATTATAAGAGTTAATATGCTAGCACTATTCTAATTTACATAAGCTTACTTATTTAAATAGAAAAAAACATAGAGCTAAATCTTATAGAGTCCAAAAGCATTATTCAAAAACTAAAAAAAAACACTTGAAATGAAGCTTAAAACTTCAACTTGTCTTGTTCTTGGACCGCAAAGTTGTTGCTGCCGACGTCTCCATTTCAAGCTTAAAACACTTGAAGTGAATGACTGAATCATGCTCTACCTCTCCATTTCACCAATTTAGAATTGTGACTCTTTCAGCGTAGGTTGTTGCAGTTTTTCCTTGTAATTATTGTTTATTCGTCAGAGGAAAAAAAAGGTCCAAGATGCAGAAGGTTTGTCTAGGGTTCATCATTTGGGCCTTGATGTTGTTATCCTTTTAATTACAATTAATGGTATTTACTTATGTTATTCAGTGTTTACGCTTACAACATCTTCAACTTTTGATTTAAAATCTATAATAGGTTTAGGATTTGTGAAATCTCATCTCCAACCCATTAGCGTCGTTAAATAGTCGCTTCCGTCTAGTGGTAGTGTTAAGCTAAGTGTTGTCAAATCTTTTTTTTGACAGCAACATAGTTAGAAAACTGAGTTCTTAAACGTTAGAATGTGTAAGCGTGTTACATATCTAGTAATCTTTCTAATATATCATTACTGAATGAAAACAAATAGAGTCATCATGAGAGTAATCCTCTTTGTTAGTTGGTGTTTCGTTAGATACATGTATATTGTAGAAAATTTTGATATTATTTCAAATCTTTGTAATTAAGAGTTAAGCTCACTATCCTTTTGTATATCAGATATGTTTATTAACTTAAAATAAAAGTGAACGCATGAACAAAAAGAAAATAATCAAAATTGAAAACGGAAAGAGGCTATTTTACGTTTTACACTTTTTACCGTGTAACTTTCATCTCTACAGTTAAATTGGCCTTTCATGTGTTTTATTTTCTCAGTTTTACTGTTTTTGCTTGTTCAAATACCTGAGCTTCATACAGAGTGAGCGCACTGCGAAGAAGATGCCGATAAGCACGACGGCGATCGGAGCCCTATTGGGGCTGGGTACCCAGATGTACTCCAACGCCCTCCGAAAGCTCCCCTACATGCGCCGTAAGCTCTATTCTTCCTTTTTCCTCTTTCAATTTCAATTCAGATTCTGTCTAATCTTCAATGTCCGATGATCCGATTCAGATCCATGGGAGCACGTTCTGGGGATGGGATTGGGTGCAATTTTCGTAAACCAGCTGGTAAAATGGGACGAGAAGCTCAAGGAGGACCTTGATAAGATGCTCGATAAGGCCAAAGCTGCCAATGAGCGCCGTTACTTTGGTATTTTTCTGCAGACTGATTTCAAGTTTTGACATTTCAGTTCGATTTTCGTTGTTGGTGCTTGTAATTGTGAGACCCAAATGACCCAATAGATAAAGTTTTGGTCTTTGATTGTTCAGCTCGTTTAGCTAGTTTTGTTCTGTGAAGATTTGGGGAAATTGGGAAGCAGCTTAAGAAACCAATTTCAATGGTAGTTGATACTCTTGGTGTTAATTGTGAAATGGATGAAAGTTTTGGTTTTTAGGGGGATTATGGTGATTTTGTGTGGTTTGAACAAGTTGAGAGGCGAAGCTAGAACGTGTTGTATGTGCAAATGAATAGTAGGGTGAGGGTTTGTGAGACATGTGTAGCTTACGATGGGTTGCGTTTCAGTGTCATCCTACTTTATAGACATGTTAATTGAGCAGACTATGTGTATGTTTCTGCGTTCTGACTAGGGAATCCCAGTATATTTGGTTCTTCCTTTTAATTTGACAATCTAAGCTATCTGAGAATAGGATGCTTGAAGTGCAAAGATTGAAGCAATGTGCATATTAGGATCTTAGGGATATGGAGGGAGATGAATGGAAGTATTTGGTTTTTAGGTAGTTATTGACTTATTGCTATATGGGAGGTTTGAACTTTGTCAGGTACAAGGTATGACATTTTTTATGTGAAAAAGGATAGGAAGTGATGCTCCTTCCCTGCATTAGGAAGGTAGTCAAAATTTGTCATCTCTTGAGCTACGGTGTGTTGCACCCTGTAAATATAGGTTTTTTCTAGTGTGAATTGAACAGACTATCTTGATATTTCTAACCAGGAATCCGCAGATTTCTTTTCTTCCTTTAAGTATGGCTATCTGGTTCATGATTCAACCCATGATATTCTTGAAGGCGAAGGTTAAAAATTGTGTATATTATGATGCTAGTATCTTAGTGCTATGAGATGCTTTGTATTAGTTGTGATTTTGGAGATTACTTTTGTTCTGGAAACTCTAAAGAGAGATGAGAGGAAATCTGAAAGAGGAGTACGAGAAACGAAAGAGGGAGAAGAGAGCTATTCAAGGCTGCTCAACTCGATGGGAAGGGTTTGCTAGTGGCGAGTGGCGAGTGGCTGCCAGTGCCTTGAGGTTCTTAAAGAAAGAACTCTAGAAGGCTGTTGACAGGGATTCTGTTATTTTTAGGTTTCATTACTTAGGTTAGTGTAGCTAGGATAGAGTGATCTCCGTCTTTTCTTAGCGCTGGAAGTTCTAGCAATCGGCAGCTAGGCAAACGAAGATTAGATAGCAAATTCATATGAAACTGTACAAGGTTATGATTAGGTTGCAAACTCATTTTCTTTTTGCCTTCGTGTAGCTGTTCTCTTTAATTGCCAAGTTTTCCCTTTTCATTGCCTATATTGTGCTAATTGTAGGTATGCTTTCTTTTACATAGATCATTTCCCACTATCACTTGTAATCTTTTAGAAAGTGTAGTGATACTTGGGATTATCCTCAAACCTTGTACTCATGAAATGATATGAGTTTTGTTCTCCATCCTCTTTCATTATGTCCATTTATCTGATTCCTGTCCATCATTCTTTTATTTTTCAAATGGTATCCCAACTCCTAATTAGTAATTATTTTCGTAACCCTATGCTTTTAAGGTCAGTTGCTCTAGAAAATCTTAGCAGGGCAAAAAAAGCTTGTAAACTTGTTAATTATTATGTAGCATTCTAATTGATTCCACAGTTTTATGGGTTTTCTATTCGGTTGTGTGTGTGTACAATTGTAATCTTTAGTAATGGCAGTGCTCCTACTATGTTTTCCTTGTCTTATCTAATTATTAAGTAAAATTGAAGCTATATTATTGTTCTTCTCATTTAGTCTTTGTAGATGTTTCGTTCACATGGTTACTCTAGTTCTTATTCTGATTTGCAGATGAAGATGATGAATAGCTTGCATCTGGGTTTGTTGTGGCATGTTCCAGTCCTAAGATACCTTTGGACCTTCAAGTTGTAGGCACTTTTTTGCTTTCTATGTAATGTTGATATGTTTGTAAGTTGAAACTTTTCTGACCTTTTTGAGATGCATAAGCTTTGTCATACTTAATTTTGCAAAGATGAATGCACTGCCCAGTGCATTATTAATAAAAGGAATGATTCATTAGTTCTTGCCAGCAACAATATATTTCAGAAAATAGAGCTGTCATTTTTGCAAGTGGGTATAAATTGTGCTTTGTATGATATGCAAAGCTCAAGTAGCTATTAGAGGTTTAGTTATTTGATGTATCTATTAATTAGAAAGTTTGGTGATGGTGCTAAAAGCTATAGTTCTTGAATCAAATAAATCAGGTTTAAGATGGTGCAAGGAAGAGAGAAATTTTGGTAGTAATTTGTACTTCATTCCCCTCAAGTTGGTATATGAAAAATACTTGCATAAAAGCATTTACTCCTGAACCCAAAAGTATTGTGAATTCTGTGTTGGTATTTGGTGTGTTACATGGTATAAATGAAAAAAGAAACTGCAAATCACTTCAGGGTTTCTTTTTCTTTTTCTTTTGTGAGGTGGGTGCGCAGGTATTTGTTTGTGAAGTGGTTTAGTCAGGCCATTCTATGTGAAGGTGCTATTTCTTATAATACATCATCAAAATATACTTCTTAAATATGGATAACCTTTTAGTTAGAGCTTTCACAAGCAGTTTGACACTTTGACCAGCTCCTTAGTTTGTTTAAAGCTGAACTGGTATGGAAAAGATACCAGCTCCCCAAGCCTTCACTTTTGGGGGTTCTGTGCTATTAGTTTAGTGCATCTGCAGGTGCAACAGAGTTTGAATTATGGTATTATATCTTTGGCTTTGATTGTTTGAGCGAATAATTGAGGGTTAGTAGTAGTATCGGCCAGGAGAAATGTACAGCTCCAAATTGAAATTCACATATAAACGCATTGCAGAGACACTGTTGAAAACAACACCATTGTGATTCAAGCAAAACGTTTTCTACCTGCTTACAAATGGCTTCAAAATGGAGAGGAAAAACATGCTGCACCAAAATGGGAGTGACATTCATACTTGAGAACTGCAGAACATGAAGGGTGAAAACAGAGCATTCAGTGTACTGAATAAAGATAAAAAAGAAGAAAAAACGAACGTCAACAGTGCATACATCTAACGGTGAGAACACAATCGGACAGTGTGAGATGGACATGTCACGTGCACAGCCGGTGCATCACCGGTGCGCCGAATAATTTTCGGAAAACAATACCATCGATACATAGATATAACTAACTCTTACAAAACAAGGCCATTGACATTTGCCTCGAGAGAACCTATTCTAGCTGCTTACAGATGGCCTCAAACAATGCTGGTAATTGCTAGCCAAAAACTTAACCCCCGTGTATTTATCCCATATCAGACTTTATCTATGTTCGTCTTATCAAACTCCACTACCCAAAACATGTAATAGCTGATCACAAGCTTCCCGTGATGATGGCCTCTCTGCAAGGCTGGTTTTTGTGCACTGCAGTGCTATCTCCAGCACTTGGAATGCTGCAGATTCTTCTCCGGATAAGAGTGGCCTCAGTGCTGGGGCTATCAATTCCTCACGAGCATGATCTTGCATTTCAATATGTGTCTCCACCCATCTCACCATGTCCATCTCCACTCCAAATGATGCGTCTGTCGGCATTTTTCCGCTGACGAGCTCCATTAACACAATTCCCATGCTGTAGACATCACTCTTTTCTGTGGCCTTGAGTGAATATGCATACTCAAGTCGAATGAAATTTTGTTAGAAATCCACCCAAAATTCTGAACTGAAATAATTAGAAACAGTAATCCAAAGCAAAAAATTCTAGTACCTGGTGCTATGTAACCATAGGATCCAGCAAACCATGCATTTGATTCTGTGTTAGACTCAAAAATGTCGTTGAGTGTCTTGGCAAGGCCAAAATCCCCAAGATGTGCCTCCATATTTGAGTCTAGCAAGACATTGCTTGATTTGATGTCCCTGTGAATGATCTTTGGCGCACAGTCATGGTGGAGATACTCCACTCCTTGAGCTAACCCAACTGCAATCTTTAACCTTGCTTCCCAATCAAGGCTCTTCTTCTTGCTGTTAAGTTGGTCTTGGTGTATCCAATCCCAAACACTTCCATTCTCCATATAGTCATAGATCAACAGATTGGAGCCTGCTCCCTTGTTGCTATAATACCCCATCAGCTTCACTAAATGTCTGTGCCTTATCCTCCCAAGTGTCCCAATAGAGGCCGGGATCTGAACACTCAGTCTGTTGTAACTGAGGTCTAACATGCTCTGTAAATTTTGGAGTTGTCCGACCTCATAGGGTATGTCACCATCAAAGCTGTTTTGTGAGAGCCTGAGCTCATAGAGACTTCCTAGCTACCCGATGGCTGGTGGGATTGGTCCTGAGAATTGGTTGTGGTCGAGGTTTAAGAGAATCCAAGTTACCAATCTCAGCAGGGAGGGTTCCATTGAGCAAATTGCCATTCAAAGAAAGCACTAGCAGTTTAGAACAATTGAACAACTCTTGGGGAAGTGTCCATGTGAATCGATTGAAGGAAAACTTCAACTCTCCTAGCTGAGGCAAACTTCCAAGCCACATTGGAATAGTGCTAGAGAGAAGATTGTTGTTCAAATCAAAATGAGAAAGTTTCTTGCAGGATGAAAGCTCAGCTGGGATGGATCCAGTGAGTGAATTGACTGACACATAGCAGCGATAACTCGCTGATTTCCCCCAAGGTCTCCGGGATTGGACCACTAAATTGGTTGTTCCCCAATCTCAACCTCTCAAGGGAGGTAGAATTACCCAGATGGTGAGCTACACAATGCAGCAATGCTTCCATTCAACTTGTTTTTCGACAGATTCACTCTAGTCAAATTCACCATGTTAACCAATGTTTCAGGAAGATTACCTTCAAGTGAATTGTTGTACAGCATGAACTGCTCCATTGCTTGAAGAGACCCAAATGTAATAGGAATGCCACCTGACAAATGGTTATCCGCCAAGTCCAGGATAGTAAGTTGATGACAGTTGCCCAATGTGGCAGGAAGCTCACCGACTAGCTCATTCTGCCTGATATGAAGAAAGTTCAAATCCTTGAGCCTCCCAATAGTGATCGGAATCTCCCCATTGAACTTGTTCCCATAGAAATCAATCATCTGCAAACTCGAACAATTCCCAATCTCAATTGGTATTTCACCACTAAACCGGTTATCATAGAGATACAAAATCTCTAGCTGCCCAAGCATACCAATCTCTTTTGGCAGATGACCCTGAAAATTGTTGTGATACAAAACAAGACTCTGAAGATTGCTGAGGTTGCCTATATAAGGAGAAACTGAACCAACCAAGCTGTTGTTGTGGAGCAAGAGGTCAGTTAACTCCACCATGCTATAAATTTCAAATGGAATTGATCCATTCATTGAATTGTTGGACAAATCAAGTTGCTTCAAGGACTGGCACTGGCTTGGGGAACCAACTGGAGGGTGCAATACCGAAGTCCTTGGCTTAGTTGGGGAATCTTCAGAATCTTGATTTGTCTGTTAACAAGCTCACAGGAGGAATCCCAGTGGAACTAGGTAACATGAGTCAGCTGGTTTACTTGGTTTTGTCCAACAACAATCTCTCTGGTGTGGTACCAAAGACTATGCTCCAATGCAACAAGTTTGGAGCACTTGATGATATCTGATGCTCAAATATTCGGCGAAATCCCAGCTGAGTTGAGCCAGTGCCAGTCCTTGAAGCAACTTGATGGTGGAGTCTTTGCATTGGAGAATATTTGGTTCAGTTATGCATCAATTCACCCTAGTTTTCTTCGAAAAAGAAGAAGATAACATAAGCCAAAGATGAACAATCTGGTAGTAATATAAATATGCAGAAAAATATTTTTATAAGCAAGTGAAAAATGAAGAACAACGATGAAAACGGGGAAGAACTGGTATTTTTTTCAAGAGTAATTGTACAAAATGATGAAGTTCTTCTCTGTCTAAAATATATAGCTAGCTGAGTTTCCAAAAAACAAAATATATAGCTAGCTGGTCCGAAGTTTAGGTACACAGAATGGTGACAAGTGTAAGGCCATTATTGATTCTTCTTTGTCACAAAAATCTCTTCAGAGAAGTTGTTATGAGACAATAGTTTGCTGAGGTAGGAGACTCGTCAAGAACACACCTGCAGGTAACACACACACGTCGATGACTCCTCCATCACTAGACATTCTAAAAAAACTATTTAGCACAGTTCATCAATGATTATTTCGTTTATTGAATTAGCAAACAGTTCATCAATTAATGGTTGTTATTCAGGCTATGAAATTAGCATGGGTTAAAGCATATTTGGCTTGAGATTGAGTCTACTCTTGTTCTTAACTTCATTCATTCCTCTCGTCTTGTTCCATGGAGATTACGCGTCGCTTGGGATAATTGCATGTATCGTCTCTCACAAATGTAATTTCAGTGTACTTATATATTCTGACAAAGAAATCAGGTAATAGATGTACTGACAAACTTTGGTTTAACTTCCTTAGACTTAGTTTATTGAGACTCAATCCTTCAATTCCTTATAAATTTATGTTTTCAGGATCAACTCGGTTTACCTCATTATCACTTTCTACAAATTTATTAAGGTACTTTCAGTGTTTGCTTTTTCTTGTCGGTTATGTTGCTATTTGTTTTTTGTTTGAAGGAGATTTGTTAAGCCTCATTCCTTCTGTACGTATTTGACTTTCTTTTTTGGATAAAATTCAGTTTATTATCTTTAACTTTTGAATTAAAATCAGTTCAATGACTTCAATCCCTCTTTTTGAAAATTCATTTTTTTAGTACCTTTAACTTTTAAATGTCTACACATTGATTCAAATTTTCATCTTAGGCTCCAAATATGACGTCAGATGTTAAAGTGGAGTCGGTAAGGAAACTCTACATATTAGTGTTAGCTCTCAATATGTATGAAAAAATGACCAAAATAACTCTTACAAGTCATAAGGGAAAACAGTCATAAAGGTTATTTTTGATCGTTTCATACATTTTGAGAGCCAATACTATTATGAATGACCTCCTTGTCAGCTCCACATCAGCATCTGATATCATATTTGAAGTCCAACATTAAATTTTTGACTAAGTTGTAGGCATTTAAAAGTTAATGGTACTAAAATGATGAATTTTCAAAAAGATGGACTGAACTGATTTTAACCATAAAGTTCAGGGTATTAAACTGCATTTTATCCTTCTTTTTCGTAATAAATAGAGTTCAACTCCTTTTAATCAAAAAAAAGATTATTCTGTTTATTTTACAATTGTGGTGATGTACGGAAAATATAATGTTTGTACATAAACATAAAGTGAAATTGAAATTTTCCCATTATCTTCGATATATGTCACCATTCTCCAAAGAAGTTGATGAGTTTTGGAATATCCTTCAACATTTAAAAGAAGAAAGAAACATGCACACATCTTGTCCACAAATACAAGATCTGTTTTCCTTAATTTTCGATCATTTTGTTACTTGAAACGGAAACCAAACCTAATTGTAGTTTACAAATATCAGTTCTCTTAGCATATTCAATAAAACCAAACATAATTAAAGAAACTAGTGATGAGTAGTACGTGAAGAATCTATTTAGATTTTGCGAAAGTCAAAATCCCTCACCAACAAAATAATTTCAGAAATAATTCTCAAGCTCTACATGCCGGCATGTCATCTCATTTTAGCTGGGTGTGCTTCCCACGTAGTGCTCAACGTTTCAATAATCGACTCCAACAGCATGCAATATATAGATCAAATCTTGTCAATGCCTCTTCATTGGAAGCAGATCAAAACCAGCATAGTCTTCCCTTCTGTGCATAGATCAAGTATCATGAATCCCTTAGTTTCATTGCTCTTTGTTCTCCTCGTTGTTGTTCAGTTGAGTCCAACCTTATCATACCCAGCAGATGATCACCACCATTACGATGATGATGAATCGCCTGAACACTGGAAGGGTGCCACACCACTAACGATTCCGACCATTTCAGAGAACTTGCCCTTTGGCGATTTTCTCTCCTTTTCTCACTACCACAGGAGTTGTCCAGACCTTGAACGCATTATCAATGACAAACTGGGGCAATGGCTTAAGCAGGACTACAGCATAGCTGCAAGTCTCATGAGGTTGCACTTCCATGACTGCTCCATCAGGGTAAGATTAACATATAAGATACTCATACGAAATCTTAGTTTTTTACCTAGGCTTTGTGATTTCCTTACTTTGTGTTTTGAAACATGTATGCAGGGATGTGATGCCTCCATCTTACTAAACCATGAGGGAAGTGAGAGGACTGCCTTGGCAAGCAAGACACTGAGAGGGTTTGAAGTGATAGATGATATCAAAGCCGAGGTCGAGAAGAGGTGTCCCAAAGTAGTATCTTGTGCAGATATCTTAACAGCAGCTGCAAGAGATGCCACTGTTATGGTCGGAGGTCCATACTGGATGGTGACCTATGGTCGGAAAGATGGGCGAATTTCGATTGCCAAGGAAACTGAAGGGGTGCCAATGGGCCATGAAAACATTACTTCTTTGGTTGAGTTTTTCCAATCTCAGGGCTTGAATGTGCTTGACTTGGTTGTTCTCTCTGGTAAATCCACTAGTTGTACAATTCACAATAACAAAATATACTGTCACAAATTATATATATCTCATTTAAATTATCAGAAAATCTAGCATGTTATATATCGATCGAGAATTTTGATCCGAGTTTAAATAATCGATTTTTTCTTCGTTGGCAGGAGCACACACCATAGGAAGGGCTTCCTGTGCTTCCATACAAAACAGGCTCTTCAACTTCGATGGACATGGGAACTCTGATCCATCCCTTAATGATAAATACTTGAACTTCTTGAAAAGAAAATGCAGATGGGGATCAGACTATGTTGACCTTGATGCTACAACTCCAAAGAGATTTGATGCTGCATACTACTCAAATCTGCAGAGGAATATGGGACTTCTCAAAACAGATCAGTTGTTGTATTCTGATGCAAGAACTTCACCTCTTGTGAGTGCTTTGGCTCACCAGCCCGAAGTCTTCTACCACCAGTTTGGAGTCTCCATGGCCAAACTGGGGAATGTTCAAGTCCTCACCGGCCAAGATGAAGGCGAAATTCGAACCAACTGCAATTTTGTCAACTCTTATTGATCAAGACCACAATTACTTGCAAGATGCAATCGTAAAGCTTAATTACTTTGAATCTTTTTCCCTTGTTTTACTTAACCATATATATATTATGATATGAATTTTCGAAAGAACTCTTTAATGTTGACACTTTAATTCCTTGCTATATAAATTATAATGCTAATATTCCCATTTTTCTGCACTCAGTTTGCTCCATATATACGCAAGTTCACAATTTCTAAAACAACATCTCCAATTGATTCCTGCATGAACTACCAAGTCCAAATTTGAGGACAAAAAAACAAAAAAAAAGAATCATGCCCTATATTTTATACTAATTGCTTAATTAGTAAGATAACTTGTGAGAGCTCCTAGCTTAATTGCCGACGGAAAATCATTTTTAGAAATGTTACCACATTAAGATGCCCTGAAGTTTTTTGAAACTCAAAAGAAAAAGAAACAAAGATACTCCCTATACTTTGTGCTGTGGGTTCCAATTTGTGAAGATAACTAGCTAAGATGGCTTGCGATTCCTGGCAAAAAGTCTGAACCAAGCACAATTTTGACCCCCAAAAAAGGAAACAGTAAGCCATTATCTGTTAACACACACAGGAATACACTGAGAAATTAAATGTAATTGATTCAAGTAAAAAAAAGAGAGGTAAAAGTATCATGCAGAAAGTGTAGTAATTGTCTTTAATGTGTTTTGTGAAGATAATCCAAATTACCAAATATCCAATACACAGACTATCATCGAATCCAATCATTAGTTCGATAATGGAAATAATTAATCCTGAAAAAAATTAATATTAAAACGAAAATGATATATATGTATAGAAAGAACAGTACGGTCCAGGATCTTCTTTTCCATTGTTTGTTTACTTGTTTAATTTTTTATGATTCACCCTATAGCTCAAAGTCGACCTTCAAAAGCAGTCTCCGCAAACACCTTGCTTTCGTCTTTTCATTTTTACAGACCGACACACACATTTGAACTTTCATATTATAGAACCCTACAAGGTAATTCAAATAGCAGAGCGTTTCTTTTCTTTCCATCTTCAGCTACCTCTAAGCTTTAGTCGATCTACAGCGCTATAAATAGCTTTATCCTATTACAAACCTAGCTAGATCGATGTTGCTCCATGATGATCATCTAGAACTTGAGTGATAATTATAAAGATCGCGCGATATATTTTGCATGGCTAGTGCTAATGCAAAACTACCTACCGTCTTCTTCTGCCTCGTCCTCTTTCTGCTTTTCAAATTTCACACCACCATGGCTAGAAACCAGCAGAGCTTCCAAACCCCAGCTGTTACTCATAATTCCTCTAGACATGGAGCTGGAAGATCTATCGGAAAAACTGCCTCGGATTATTCTACAAGAGGATCATCACATGGTACTGGAAATACTTCAAACAAGGTTGATTCATTTGCTCATGAGTCAAGTCGAAGTAGAGGATCCAGAGGTCGTCGGAGAAATTCCAAGCGGCAGGAAGAGGTATTCAACGCCGGTGAACATGAAGTTCCAAGTGGTCCAAATCCCATTTCTAATAGGTGATGAGGAGTATCGCGGCAGCAAAACACAGTTATCAAAGTATATATGAAGAAGTTAATTAAGGGAAGGGTAAACCATATATACAGCTTTTGAATTTATTTCCTCCTCATTGTGGTTTTTATTTTCTGCCATTTTATAGATCGATCAGTATTGTAAGAAATCACTAGTTTCACTACAGCCTTGGTTATAAATTATCTTCATTTTCTTATAATAATATGTTCTTGTGATCATTTAGTCATTATTGGGATGTCTATAATTCATGTGGATATTATAAGCTTCCAAATGTTTGTAGAATATATGCATCATTATTCTGTTGTGTGTTCTTTTCTTCTCTAGCTACCCTAAACCAAACTAAATTTTCTTTTTTGAATAAGCTGAAATGAATTGAAGATTTATATACCATTCCTAAACTTAAAACATGGTCTGAATCGAAGCTTAGCTCTTTGCACCGGTAATTGATTTATTTTTATTAATATGATTTTTCTTGATATCTCTAGAACAATTGAAGTTCATGCATATGTCATAACTCTAGAAAAAAACATGTTTTTTTTCATACGTATATGAGGGATATCCAGGGAAATAGTTGAATTGCTTGAAGCATGAGGACTGAGATATTTCTCTATAATAGATTTTGTTTTTGCCTTTTGACAACTCTGTCAAAACAGGGAAAAGTAATTGTTTGTGCAAATACTATATATTCGACTTTGTGTTGATACTTTATTGTGTTAAATAAGAATTAATTAGTACAAAAGATACTATCTAGGCTAGTTTTTTTTCTTAACTATCACTAGTAGAAAAAAAAGTCCTTAAATGACGGAACTAAATCGTCGCTTAAAACCGTTTTTCCATCGCTTAAGTACTTAAGTGAAGGAAGGTCTGTCGCTTAATTAAGGCTTTTCGCTTAAGTGTGTAGCAACGGAAATCCACAATTCGTCGCTTAAGGCATGTACCTATGTGACAGACACATGTACATATGCGACGTAATATGTCCGTCGCTTAAGTGTGTAGATTTTTTTCAAAAAAAAATTCGTCGGTGGAAACTAACTCTAGTTTCAGACCAACCCGTCAATTTTTTTCATTTTCTTCATCATCAACACCACCCTAACCTATTCTTCTTCATTTTCTTCATCATCAACACCACCCTAATTTATTCTGAAGGAATCTTCTTTTTTCACTCTCTCCTTCTTTCCCCTCGGATTCTGTCTTCATCTATGAGAAGAGGATGGCAGCATCCTCAACTGATCATCATCATCATCAAACAGGGCTACGGAGGAAGGGGCTGCGCGCCTTTTTATTTTCAATCATTCCGATCGAGAGGGTTTTGGGTCTCGACCTGCTCTGCAGCGATAAGAGAGAGCTTTGTCTCTCTCTACCGTCCGGTCACTCAGGCATCGTACTCATGGCCACGGCACGCCTCGTTGTTCCCAACGCCTCTGCAGCCTTGGTTTTCATCGAAAAGCTTCAAGGAGGGTGATGGTGATAGCCGGGGAAGGAGGAGATCGAGGGAGGTGCATGGTGTTTGAGTGAACTGAATTTTTAGAATGTATAGAAAATTTTCGATTAGAATTTTGAGTGGGAGTTTGAAATTTTGCTTCCGTCGCTTAAGCAAGTTTCAAATTTTTGAGCGCCAATTGATGAAAATTTGAAATTTTTCTTAAGCGACAGAAACTTTCGTCGCTTAGGTAAGTTTTAAATTTTCGATTGAACTTTTGAGCATCAATTGGTGAAAAATTAAAATTTTACTTAAGCGACGAAAACTTCCGCCACTTAGGCAAATAATTTTCGTCGCTCATGTAAGTTTAAAGTCATCAAATATGTTGTCATCAGGAGAATAAGTCTTGGGCGACATAATTTTTTCCGTCACATAGGATGTTCTAAGGCGACGAATTTGGAGTCTTAAGCGACGGTAGAGTTTTTCGTCGCTTAAGGGCTGTAAAGCGACGAAATATGACGCTTAAGAGTTTCTTAAGCGATGAAATTTTTATGACCTTAAAAAGTTCTGTCGCTTAGAGATTTTTTCTAGTAGTGTATGTGTTAATTTATAGATGATACTATTATTTCTTAATGTGTACCATATAAACAGTATATATATACTGTTTATGTGTGCACCTGGTCAGTCTTTGCATACAACAAATTAAGAGGATCAGGAACACAATCATTCACAAATTGTTGCAGATTGAAGCTTTTGTTTGAGACGAGAGATCACTTCACTAACATATGCCATAATTAAAGGGAAAACTAAAAGAGGAAAAGGGCCACAAAACACCATTGTTTTGCGTGTAAAGGTAAAAACCAGACCTAGCTCGCTATAGCCCCAGCAGCATCCAAAGCTGCTGCATGCCAATGGTGAATGGCTCTCTCTTTACAGTTCCATTTCACTGAGGAGCAACCCTAATTGCTCCTTTATTGGAGCTACTTTCATACCCTTTAATCAGTTTCCCTCTTACTCTTTTAAAAGCTGAAACCTTCAGAGCCAACTATAAGGCTGGTCTAGCAAACTACCATTCTGGCAAAGCTTCGTCCACACCACCCTTAATACATATTTGCAGGTTTTATTTTATCACCTTCTGCTTTTACCGATCTATTTACCAATAATTACATTAGTAGAAATGAGATGTACACTATGCATCTTTAGAAAGTAACAGTGCAGCACTATGTATGCTAGATGAAGAGCCATGCAAATGATGCAATCACCTCATTTTAACGTTTGAGTCGATGTGTAGTTAACCAAGTCTAAAATAGCTATGTGCAAACAAAACAACCCATTCTATTTGCACAGCTCGAGAGAATACGAAGCATGATCTGTCATATTATTCATAGATTTTTTTTTTCTTTTTGATACCAACTCCATCCTGACTGTTCTGAATTTTGCAATTACTAATTTACTAGTGTTGCACAACATCCTTACCAGTAAACTTGTTAATGGAAAAGATCCATTAAAGATCTTCTAGTTGAGAACTTTTACGTTTCACTTTATTTATTTTCGATGCCGATCCAAGCCAAGCCCCAAGCTATCATGTTTAACATTGTCACGGCTTTGTCTTTCATCCTGAACTCCTTTAAACGCTACAGATGAATAGAAAATAAATGTCAATAAAATGAAGGCGTATAAAGTTACATCCCAATTTACATGAACAGAAATTACATTCAGCCTTTTGCCAGCAACAGTTGAGGTGACTGTATTTATTAACTTGTCCTCAAAAAGCAGTTCACCAGACTTTATGTTCCAAAGTCTTAAATTACAGTCCCCTCCACCTACAAGATAAAATGTAAGAGAATGCTCGTACAAGAACGAAAACCAATTATCAACTGATGCTTGCCTGATACAAAAAATCGCTCAGATGGATCAACTCCAAGCTGCAAACGAGTATGGGAATTCACATGGCCCTCATAAGTTTGCATTGCTCCTCTTTGAATTATGCGATGGTCATAAAGCTTCACCTACATAGTGATTGAGATGAAATCAACAACTTATAGGAATGACATTGAAAAAAGCATTACAACCTATCAACCACAGAAGTAAATGACCATATTTGAGGTGTTCTCATGGAATATATGTAATGAACTAACTAGTACCTACAACAGAGACATGATGCTGGTTTCTTCAAAAAGAAATATATCTTTCTGATGCAACGGTACATGTTGATATCGTTAATTGCTAAGTATCTGCTCATTTGTTGCATGGGAAAGGTGAATGTATAGAATGGAAAAGAATTAAATTGAAACAAGCAACTATAAAAATCATGTCCTAATAGAGTATTGATGAATTTCAAGTGCTTCATATGAGCAAACATGCTAAACAAACGTATGTTTAAAACAATGCAGAAAAAAACACTAACCGTTCCATCCATGGAGCTTGCCAAAAAGTACTGATCATCAAATTGAAGAGATACTAAACTAAACAATCAAACAAGAGTCGGCAGAAGTTATGAATAGCATCACAGTTAGATAATAAAGCGCACTAACCTTGCAATAGATGAAGGCATTTTTATGGTATGAGAAGGATGTATATTTCCAGAAAGCTGCACAAAATAATAATCAGATTACTATATAAGGTTAACACTTCCACATAAAAATTAAGCCATAAAATGGAATAGAATGACTGCAGCCTCAACAACATTAACAGCACAGTTTCTCATTAGTTAAGGGAACTTCAAAAGCATTTTAACTGGAGGACAAGAATAACGTTTTACGTCAATGACTTGACTGAAATTTACAAACATTAAAGACACAAGGACTTTAATGTATCCCTGCTAAAATGTATACCTGTAATCTAATATTATTTCCCAACTACAACTATAAGATTTATGTCTGAAGAGAATGCAGAAAATTACTATGATATAACCAAAGAACTTTATACCTTGAACCATTGTTTAGTAGATTTTCCAATAGTGCTATCCAAAATTGAGTGATGTATTCCATGACTAGCATGCCTTGCAGAAAAACCTTTCTGTTTCTCACGAACATCAACTGTTACAATCGCTCCATTTCTGAGTCCACATAAAACAACATTTCCCTAAAATAGATGAAAAGACCATTTAAAAGAAATTTATAAGCATGAACTTACCAAACCTAAAAGTAAGCTATTTCAGGGATTTTCAGGCATTCACTGGAGTATCTTATAGGATGCTTTAAGATGCAAACTAATATGCTCAACCACACAAATAAAAAGTAGATGGAGGACACTAATTCTAAAGCATTATAGTAGATACCTTATCAAAACCATAAGAGACAAATAGTTTGTCCTCGCTTTTTACTGTATGTCATGGATTTAGGCTTTGTGCGTGGGACTCTTCTGGATGTCATATGGTGTAACAAAATTTCATAAAGTTGTTATCCTGTGAACTTGACAAGAATGTGGCATTTGATAGCTTAAGAAAAGTAGGTTGATTGCAATCCATTTCATAAACTTGGCTTTCAAGCACAACCCAAAATTTACAGGATTCATGAACACCACACTACTGTTTCGCATCACAATGACAAAAATATTTACCAACACCTTTGTCAAACCACTTAAATGTGCATAGTTTTTTCTACTAGTAATGTTTGTGTGTGTGTGTGTCTGTCGAATAGATTATTTAGATTTAATCAATTGTTCCTAGTACTGAAAAAGAATAGTAGCTGACCAATAAATCTACATTAGAGTACAGATTATAAAGGGATTGACCTTGTAGTACTATAATGTCAATTCAACTTAACCTCAGGCAAAACAAAAAAAACAAAACAAAAAAATCTACAAAGCGCCAAAAGTATGGGATACATTACCGATTGAACAAGTTGTTGTGCCAAAACATCACTTTTACAGCGCAACAGCCACGATTTCACCCCAGTTTCCAGATCCACCAAAGCAGCTCCCAGATCGGTGCCTAAATCAAACAAAAAACTATCTTTAACAACTTTTTTCTTTTCTGAAAACTGTAGCAAATAATATTTTTTCATACTACCAACAATAGCAAAACATAATCAGGAACACAAAATCGCTGGATCTTACATAATTAATGCTAATTCTATTCCTCGAGTATGTTCCAGTTACAAAGGTCATAAGTAATGTGTAAGCAGTCAACAACGGAAACCTTTGAGACTGATTACTTTATGTCATAGCAAACAGCAATCAAATGACAATGTTGAGAGACGGTGAAAGAGAGAGAGATGTGTGTGAGCGCACCAAGAGAACATTAAAGCCATCTTCCATATATATAAATATCTTAGGAAAAAGAAAATGAAACAGTACTTGCCAATCACTGCATGACTCCCATCAGATCTACAATCTGCTGTCCAAATAGTGCAATTGAAAGTCGCAACTTCATCAATGTCCCGCCCTAAGATAGGTCTGTTTGGAGAAAAATCTATGAGTTCAGTAAGGTTAAAGACGAAAACTGATCCACCACGGTCCTCAGCTCCCAATGTCGATACCCTGTTACCTTATGTTAAGGCTTGCAAAAGTGATTAGTTATCCACTAAAAGGGCACTGGAAGAGTTTAAATAAAAGGTAACATATAAATACATGTGCTACGCATCAACTATATTGCATACAAAACCCAGTTTAATTTGAAATATTCATGGATACAGAGCATTCTGGATGCAAGAACCCTCATTTTCTGTGCCGTGCCTGCCAAATGTTTTTATACAAGATATACTTGATGACATCCATAGTGGATTTTTAGCTGGTGTCCATATGTGGCCGGCGCTTTTCTACATTCTACTTGACTATTGTTTAAAAGAGGCCAGACACGATCTGGCTTGCATTTCATCCCTTAATGGACACCCTGCCTGACTTTTCCAAACTCAAAAAAACTGTAACAACATCAAAATTCAAGAAAGCTACAATGAGAAAGGATGCAAAATTCCATACTGAGGATAAGAGCTTTGAAAGATTCATGAGTAAACATTCAAAGACTGTAACAGGCAGATTGAGTGAGAGAAATGCAACATAAAATCTAGTTACAAATCAACATTCAGATGTTTCTTTATAGTGGCAAATAGAGGAACTCAGAGTGGGTAAACCTCAGATCTGCAAATGTGAATCTCAATACTTAACCAAAGAATATTCAGAATCGATATTGAGTAGGAATTCTCTCAACCATAATACCCACATGTAATTTCATACAATACTCACCTGTACATACTAGCTATGAATATTTTTCAATACCTCAAAGATCCATCTCTGCCACCTGCTAATAGAAAATTTCTATCAGTTACACCCTCTCCTGTCTGTACATCAATATTTATTCGTTCCAACACACCATCACCTCGCTTGTCTGTTCCTTGATACTTCCAAACCTATAATTCAAAGAGCAGTCAATTGCAGCACTTCATACACTAGAACATTAATAATTCAAAAATTACTGTTAAAACCTTAAGAGTTGAAAATTTGTCAGTTCTCACGTAAGTTCATCATCATCGGAAAACCAAGAAAGAACTGTGCATGAATTTAGTTTCAGAGCATTATTTTCTATCAGATGGATTCTGCAACATTACCTTGTCTAAGAGTCATCCATATTATTTATCAACTTGAAGGGGATGTTAAAAATTTATAGAGGTTATAGGGTACTTGTATTTCACTAAAAGAAATGAGATTGTCCTTATATTTCTTATGGCCAAAAGGACATTAATTTATGATTTAGAGTGTCAAAAGTTATTACTTCATTTAATAAGATGATCAATTCCAGACATAAAGGACAGGATTTTGCCATAAGCACAGTAAGCTGAAATTGATGTAAGTTATGCAAAGGGAAAAGAAGCTGACTTTCTTCCTTCCTTCCTTCCTTCCTTCTCCTATGAAACACCTGTTTTCTTTTCTTTCACTCTAAACCTTTCACTCTAAAATTTAGAGAAACTCAATCTAACCCAGTCTATAGAAGGCCCAGCCAAGCATTGGAAATCTTAGGAGTGCACTGGCATCACCATGTCAATGACAACATCAACATCCCTAATATGTCCTCACCATCACCATATCTTCAAAGCTCTTTGCTTCTGAGTTTAAGATTCAACCCTGTCTCCCTCCCATACAGTAAAGTTTAGAACTGTTATATACTCACAAGCGAAAGCCTAATTCAATGTGGTGGGGTCTTTTATCTCCAGTGAAACCGAACACTAAAAGGATTAACGTAAATTAGGAAACTACTGTTCATAAAGCATAAGCTCCAGAAAAGTTGCTGGGAGAAATGATTCGCAAAATTTGTACAGAAACAGAAAACTCAATCTAAACTTAAGGCCTACACTAAAAACAATGTTCAAATCAAATATTAGCAATACAATAGACTTTGCTCAACACAATAACAATAAAGAAATAAATTGCTGCGATTCATATTTTGCTAAGTTTATACAGAAATGGAAAACTTAACCTAAACTCGTGGCCCGGATTAAACCAACATACCACAGGATGGGATGCTTGTGCCTTTTGGAATTCCTCCATGAAGTTACACCTCCCTTTACTGGAAGTGATGACATTACCATATATCTCTCTGGCCTGAAGCAGCTTAGAAGTTTTTACTTTTGTTCGCTTACATTTCTTAACTACCTGCAAAAAATTGAAAAAGAAGATTTTTAAAGTATCTCGGCAATAACCGCCTAGCAGAAAGTATAAAATCCAGCTAATAAGTGGCTAAAAAATCCAAGAGCTTTAAGATTCAAATAAACAAAATGAAACATCAGAGGAAGAAAGTCTGTGTGCAATGTTGTAGAAATTGACTCGCCTCATAAGCAAAACAAATCAACAAAAACGAAAACGAAACACTCATGCTCCAACTCTACCGCCAAGTAGCCAACACCAACAAACCTATATATAAATAAAGCTCAACGGGCAATGTTCTAGTAATAAGCCTGAAGTCCTGAACTATCAATAATATACAACTCTCAACCATGTTAGCATAATCCTAACTATGATCGTGAATGGCCCTTAATCATGACACCAAAATCTCACAATAAGCAGCTGAGCAACTTCACCGATGCAAACTCAATGCAAATTCAAACACCCAATTCTAGGAGACCCAACATAAGCAACAAAAACGCCAAACTCAAACAGGTTGAAAAACATTAACTTGGGACCAAATGCAGAACATGTAGCTCACCTGGTTCAGTTTCTGAGAACCCGAAGAAGAAGCAGCAGCAGCAGCAGCATTAGTACTACGAGAGCCCGGAACTGGGCCCCTGTTGGGGAAGTATCTATTCCTCTCCGCATCATAATAAAACCCAGGAAGATCTGCACCCAGAACAAAAACAAACAAAAAAATCAAAACTTTGAAGTAAAGAGAAAAGAAAAACCCAGAAAGATTGAAACTTTATAGTATCTTGGGCATGTTTTAGATATGAGAAATTGAAAAGTTGTGTGGGAGTGAATAAAAGGCGGTGGCTTTGAGATGGCTTTGAGAACTGGCACTGCGGTGGAGGGTGGGAAGGGAACAAGCGCGCCATCGAATCTATTAGGCTGTACTCTGTTAGTTTGTGGGCCTTATACCCAGCCCAATATACACCCTTATGACAAACTGCTGGCTAGAAAATGCCAAAATGGAAACCAAAACCTAATCAAAAAGGGAAAAATTGTTATTCTGTCAAACACTATAGAAAATAGAAACCAAAATCTAATCAGAGTGAAGAATTGTTCTTAATCTATCAAACAGTACGTATAGAAAATGGAAACCAAAACCCAATAGGATAGGGTATCTGTTGGAAGTGGTCAAAATTATTTACTGTTTATTAGAGTTTGTTAATTAATTTACTCATCTTTCTATTAATAAATCCTTTTTGTTAGGATCATGCAGTAGAGTTTGATTAGTTCTTCAACTATTTACCATGTTCTTAGCCAAAAGCTGCTTTGAATTCAATAAGAGAATTATTCTCCATTATTGTGTGTGTTAGTTGAGTTCTAGTTCACAACAGTAAGCAACACAAACAATGTATGGTCTGATTACTCTGATATGTCAATTGATGTTTCCAGCGAAATAGCTGCGCAGTATACATTAGTAGAGGAAAATGCTCATCATATGATTTCATTTTGTCGCATAAGAGGCATTCGTCGCATTAGGTTTATGCAACAAAAACCTAAAATTTCATCGCATAAATACCCTTTAAGCCACGAAATTTTTTTCATCGCATAGGTTTATGCGACGAAAACAAAGTCGTCGCAAAAAATAATTTTAACTAAACAAACTACATACACGGGAAGATGCACAAAAAATTGGGGAAAAACTGTGCAGTTTTGCTATGGTAACAAAAATCAGAAAGTTGATGGACAGAATGATCAAAAACAGAAAACTAAATTTGGAGGTTTTTGTTTTAGAATTCAAATAACAAAAATTAGTTAGGAACCACTTCTCATCACTAGAAAAAAATGATTATACCTATGATGTGTTTACTAACATGTTCAATTCATTCGGAAATCCTTACTCAAGTTAAGCCAATGATGTGTTGATCTCAACCTACGAATCCTTCGTACTTTGTATGTTAAGAGAATGATGTTTTCTACTTAACTTAGCATCTATAATGAAGCCTAGAGTGATGTTCTCATATTGCTCTCACCTAGAAGTCATTAAGGTCTAAAGGATTATGAATAAGTCTAGGCAATATCAGTACTGATGTTGTCCTAATCTACCTAGACATCGGTTTATATGAATGGGGCTCAAGTCATTCACTCGCTACTCTAAAATGCAAGTAGACATAATGATCATACAAAACATTCATAGCTTTACAATCCAGCATATATATCAATATTATGCACCATCAATAGACATACTCAATTGATCAATGTGAAAACAATAAACCAATGAATATCTGAACTCATAGAACAATCAATTATACACTAACATCATAGTTACATCATGTCTAGGGCTTGAAAGAAGCCCCTAACTAAAAGAAAATTAGCTACTCATGATCTTTGAAAACACACAAAATTAATTCATTGAGTTTAAGAAGAAACCAAATTATGAAAGATGAAGAACAAGAGAAGAATCAATCTTCTGATCTGAAGGAGCGATTTTCTGGATTGAGAACTTGACTTCTACTCCTCTGATAGCTTGGCGACTTCTCCTCTCTTCTGATGCGTTCTCTCTTTTTCTTCTCGTGTAAATAGGGTTAAGAAACCCTCAAAACTCGTCCATGGGCTTGCCAATGTGGTCTGGGCCACACAATAGAAGTTTTGGTCCAAATCAGAAATTTAAGGAGATGTCGACGGTGGCGGTGCTGGCGGCGAAGCCGCAACCTTTTAGGCAGTTTTCTTGCCAGAAAAATCTTATAAATTTAGAGGGGACTTTTGGAGTGAAGTTTGTTTTTTTTTTTTGGAAAAGTTTTGAGATTTTTCAGGAGTTAATACTTGTGTGGAGACAATTTAATTATTTGGACCTTAGTTTGGATTCCAAAAATTTTGTCGGGAAGTGGTCATGGGATTTCTCACGTTAAAAGTGAAGGGTTGTGAGTGAACTCGTTGAGGTCCCCTTAGTTGGCCAAGTAGCACGTTTTTCCTCAGTTTCGGCTTATTTTATTTATAATTTTAGAGTTGGGAACTCGTGCATTTTTTGTATTTATAAATATCTCCTTGAAACATCACGTGTGGAGACTTCTGCTGAGGGGTCTAGGGATCGCCGTCAGACCTAGCAGTCGTGAGCCCCTTTGTTTAGTCGGCTGAAAATTTATGTTATGTTGATTACATTTCGAATTTACTTATTTATGGCCATAGTTTTGAGAACGGTCGGGGAATCGTGCCTCCTGAATGAGATGCATGTTTTAATTAACGGGAGAGGAGTCATATAATAATTACTTTCTTATTTGTTCGTTTTCTTCATCATGAAGGGTCGTCATATATATATATATAAAGTTGCTAGCTAGCCATACGGCCCCACCACTTGAGAAAGTGAAGCGGGGCAATAGTAGCCCTAGAGGGTTCTGACCTTAGCCTGAGAGACTTATTGTCATGGTGGAACTTCTCTGCCATGAATGGTCGTCATATTACTTAGAAGCCTTAAAGGTTTCGATCCTAGTCTGAGAGACTCTCCGTTATGGTGAAACCTTTTCCCCTATTTTTCTGTAAGTTTTGTTCTTCCAAGCCAATGAGATTGGCGTTAATTGTTTCTTTTATTTATTTAGGAGTGTATCCCATGCTTATATGATTTTTTTAAGACAAACAGGGAGAACATTACTAAAGTTATATTTACACTTAAACATTATTTTTTATCCACTCAGCTAACGTTTTAAATGTTTCTCCTCCGGGCTCTTCGTTTTTAAAATGCCCAGATTGCAGTGTTCGGCTCGACCATAGCTAGGAGGCAAGGCATAGTTACCACCTTTCTATTTTTCTGTAATAGGTTCTTGTACACCCACTTATGTATTTTCCTCGCTTCATTCTATCGTCTTTAGAGCTCTGACAACTTCTTGGGAGAATTTGTAATATTGCGGTTGTGTGTTTGTTTCCAACTTAGTAGTAGGGACTTAACACTCCTAAATTTCTTGGACTTGTTGTTATTAGTTTTAAAAATCATGCTTGAGATTTATGTTGTTTGTGGCGGATGTTGTTTATCGGGGAGTAGGATGGCTCTAGGAGTAGATGGTGGATGTTGTTTTTCTAGAAGTGTTCGTTTTCCTTTGGGTTGTTGTAGGTAAGGGTTGTCCATTTTATGGGGAGGTTATGCCGAAATTTTCAGAGTAACTTTCCCTTAAGGTGGACACCGCAAGATTTACTCTAGATTAAAGGGGTTAACCTAGGATGGGTCTTGACATCCTAGATCATTGTGAGCTGAACACAATCATATGTCGAGTTTGACTAATGATTTCTGACAGATTTTCTGTTTGTGTCTAAGTCCTCCTCTATTTTCTGCTTGGTCCTCATCTATTTTCTCCATCTTTTATTGAGCTTCAAGGGTCAGGGAATGCCCGGTTCATCAAGAATCCACAATGCATTAGAATTTCT